>CM038675.1:752551445-754951445 GCA_021605145.1 Aegilops bicornis | reverse complement strand
TCTCCTTGCTGGATCAAGGCGTGGGAGGCGTCACCGGGCTGTACGTGTGTTGAGCAGCGGAGGTGCCGTCCGTTCGGCACTAGGATCTCCGGTGATTTGAATCACGGCAGTGCGACTCCATCAACCCCGTTCACATGAACGCTTCCGCTTAGCGATCTACAAGGGTATGTAGATGCACTCTCCTTCCCTCGTTGCTAGGATCTCCATAGATTGATCTTGGTGATGCGTAGAAAATTTTGAATTTCTGCTACGTTCCCCAACACTTCAACTATCCAAAGCAGAGCATTGGCAGAATTCATAGCTGAGTGGATGCCGACGCAAAATGAAGAGATTCCGGAGACGAGCATCCCCGTCAAGGAGGCAAATAAAGAATGGCTGATGTACTTTGATGGTGCCTTCTCGCTGCAAGGCGCCGGTGTCGGCGTGTTGCTTATCGCACCCACCGGAGAGCACCTCAAGTACATAGTCCAGATGCACTTTCCCAAGGAACAAGCAACAAACAATACTGCAGTATGAAGGTTTTCTTGCGGTCTCGAGATTGCGGTAGACCTTGGGATCAAGAAGCTCATTGTCAGGGGGGACTCGCAACTTGTCGTCCGCCAGGTGAATAAAGATTATCAGAGTCCGTTGATGGAAGCTTACGTCGATGAAGTGAGGAAGCTAGAAGAACACTTTGAAGGCCTGCAAATGGAGCATGTTCCAAGAGCTCAGAATGATATAGCTGATGGCCTCTCCAAATGTGCCGCACTCAAGTTACCGGTGGAACCAGGAATTTTTGTGCTCAAGCTGACTCAGCCAACCGTAACACCATCAACAGAACGAGCAAGAAGAAAATTGATTTCCGGCGACTACTTTCCGTGAGCTCCCGGAGCCGCCGCCAAGAAAGGTCCCTAAAATCAGCATAAATATCAGCGAGGAGCAGCCTGCTCCGACAAACCATCTTGATTTGTATCGTTGAAGCGAGCGCTCCCGACAAGTTTCGCTCCGGCAAGCTTGCCGGGGATCATCAAGCTCCGGCGGACCCACAGGTTCTTGCCGTAGAAGCTGATGTTCCCACAGTGATAGAAGAGCCTTTAGTCCTTGTTGTCAAGCCACAAGCTCCAGCATGGGCACAGCAAATCGTCCATTTCCCGAAGAGCAAGAAGAAGCGGAAAAAGTAGCCCGGCAGTCAAGTATGTACCAGTTTGTTGACAACATCCTGTACAGAAGAAGGCTCAACGGCGTGAAATTGAAGTGTATTTGCCGGGAAGATGGACCGAAGCTGATGGCGAGATACATGGAGGCATATGTGGTCACCACATTGGCGCAAAGGGCACTTGCCGGCAAAGCTTTCCGGCAATTCTTACGGCGAAGCCCTCCGGGATGCAATCGCACAAGTAACAAAGTGTGAAGCGTGCCAGTTCCATTCCAAACAGATACACCAACTAGCTCAAGCTCTCCAGACGATCCCTCTATCCTGGCCCTTCTCGGTCTGGGGGCTCGACATCCTCGGCCCTTTCCCCCGAGCTGTCGGGGGCTTTGAGTACTTGTACGTTGCGATCGGCAAGTTCACAAAGTGGCGGAAGTGGAACCAGTGAGGAAGGTGACAGCCACGGTCGGCGGTCAAGTTCTTGAGTCAATTGTTTGCCGTTTTGGGATTCCTAACGTAATCATCACCGACAACGGCACCACAGTTCACGAAACCGCACCTTCATGCGATGCGCCCAAGATCTTGGCGCCAAGATCTGCTTTGCTTCATTGCTCATCCGAGAAGCAGCGGTCAGCGAGAGAGCAAGCGCTGAAGTGCTGCGAGGACTCAAGACCAGAACTTTTCGACAAGCTGCGCCAAGTGCGGAAGAAAGCTGGATCGAGGAGCTGCCGGTGGTTCTTTGGTCGATCGGGGCGGCGCCAAATCGAGCCATGGCGGACACCTTTCGCTCTAGTCTATGGAACAGAGGCAGTTCTCCCCACGGAACTCGTGTACGGGTCACCTCGAGTGCTCGCCTATGATGAGCTTGAGCAAGAGCAGCTGCGACAAGATGACGCGCTGCTCCTCGAGGAAGATCGTCTTCAGGCTGCTGTACGAGCTGCTCGTTACCAGCAAGCTTTGCGTCGCTACCATAGCCGCAAAGTTAATGCCAAAAGCTTCGAGGAAGGCGACCTTGTTCTTGGTAGCGTTCAATCCGCCAAGAATTCCAACAAGTTGGCCTTGAAGTGGGAAGGCCCTTATCGGGTGTAATGAGTCACTAGGCCCGGCGTTGTCCGCCTTGAGACCGAAGATGGCATTCCGGTGAGCAATTCCTGGAATATAGAGCATCTTCGCAAGTTTTACCCATAAGGCGCGGTTGCCGGAACCTGTTCCGGCAACCACCCTTTTGTACAAGTCTTGCCGCTGTTGCATATAATCCTTTGTACAAAGCCGGGCGCAGACCCCGTGCATCAGTAAAGCCTATGTGTTGCGCACATTCTTGTCAATACATGCTCTCATAATCATATATGCATGTGTCTACTAACATTTTGTGCAGCATCCACACCTGGTAAGCGATAACGAGTCACTAGGCTCCATAACTTTATTTTCTCTTCTTTCTTCTCAAACAAGGAGAAGGTTCATCCACCCACAAGTTAACCGGGGGGGAAGGAGAAGATAATAATGTGGACCGCCAAGCGTCGCTCGAGGAACTGTCGCCTTGCCGGGAAATGGACAACAGAAAAGCTAAGTTGCTAAGTTTAAGCGACCAGTTTTTAAAAGTTATTTTCCTTGAACGACCGCGCTTTGTATGGAAAACATGTGCGCGAAGGAACCAAATCGTGACTGGTCGCGCCCTTACTTTGTTTCGAGTCCGCTCAACAACTTAAGTGAGCTGCGGCTAGTCCGCGACAAGATTGCTTGTCGGTAGCGGCCCCGCCAGCAGGCTGCCAAAGTTCCGCACTCGGCGCTCGCGGCAAGGGTGCCTGCACCGGCAAGTTTCCCTGAAAAGCATAGGGCAGTAACATACAAAGCCAAGAGTCGAGTAAAGGAAGTAACATAGCAAATATTGCGGCACTGGCTAAATTGTTCTCAGAACTGAAATAACAGCGAAGAGGAGAAGAAGGGCGCACCGGCACCCAAGCCCCGGCAAGCCAGAGTTGCCGGAGGCTGCGGTATCAGATAAGCCTTCCGTCCCTTTTCAAGCATCCCTTTTTCATTAAAAACATCCTACTCGGATACAGTCCGTGGAGGATTAAAAACATGAAAGAGAGGATTACAAGTTTCAAATGCTAATAAGGCCCGAAGGCTTACAAATTAAAAAGATAAGATGCCCATAATCCTTTTCCTGTCCCTCTCTTCAGGAGGTAGGTCAAGGAGGCGAGAAGGACAAAAGGAGCGCCTAGGCAAGCTACAGGTGCCAGAAGGCACCAAGGGACCATCCCGGGGGCTCTCAGGGGCTTAGCGGAGGCAGCGGCCGAAGCGGGGCTCGAAGGCAGGCGGCGGGGCGTCGGCCGCAGCTGTCGAGGCACTACGCCCTCGTACTCCGACTTGACGGCCTTGTCCCCATCCCTCTTCCCCTTCCGCAGCCTCCCTCGCCCGATCGCCCAAGGAGGCGACCCGGGGAGTTCAAGGAGCCGGCGGCGGATGATGGGGTCGCCGGTGGCGTGAAGCGGCACCCGAGCAACTAATCAGCCCGCTACCCTCGTCGTCGCTGTCGCTCTCCTCCTCGTCACTCTCGCTCGAGGGGAATCTTATTTGTCGGAGGAGCTATCAACGCAGCACTTCGCCCGAAAGTGCCGAGATCCCCGAAGACCTTGGACGGAGAGAGATCACCCTCCATTAACTTAAAATGGAGGGTAAACCCCGCCATCGAGCTGTGGATGCGGGTGAGCGTTTTCCACCCACGATCAAGATACATCACATTAGGGGCTGGGAATACAACGCGGACTCGCATGCCGCTGATCCCTGACCCCTCATGTGCGATCTCGATGTCTCGGCGGATCCGACTCCATCGCGCTCGTGAAGCGGAGCTGGAAGCGAGCGGCAACGAGGCGCCCGGCGCAGCTTGACGAAGAACTCGCAAGGGTCGTCCCCTGTATGGACCGCCGCGGGGAGGGGAACCGCCGGCGGAGGCGGAGACGCCGCGCCTCCCCGTCCGCTTCTTCCCCGAGCGCCTCGACCTCGTCCTCGACCTCGTCCACGACCTCGCCCCTCCCTCTCCCCCTTGTGGCTGGCTCTGCCACCACGGGCGTGGGGTTGGGAGGGTCTTGCTGTCTGTGGCGACCCTCGCCCGCCACCGATGAAGAACCAAGGTTCCCTTTCTCCATGACAAATGAGAGAAAGGGAGCGAAGCGAGGAAAGGAAGAGATGGGAGAGTGCGGGCTTCTGCGCTCCCCTTCTGCTCTTCTTAAAAGAAACAAGGTGGGGGCTCGGCCGCCCCGCTTAGCGAATCAAGGCATAGGAAGAGCAGGGAATCGGGGCCGACCTGCTGCCTCCTTTCATAGCAGCCCAGTTCCCACTTCCACCGTCCATGACCCCAAGAGCATGGGAACCACGTGGCGGAGATCTGAGCAACCGAGGCAGCCGGATGGAGCGACCCCGCACGCCGCCCACTTCCCCCACGACACCGCAATTGGCGCGTGCCGTTACGGGGGAACGCGGCGGATATGGAGTGGGTTTGGTTTGGACCCAGGCCGCGCGTGCCCGTGCCCTGTTTTGGGCCTGGCCCAACAATGCTCGGCACCGTGTATGGCCCCGACCGGGGCTCTGTCGGTGTACTAAAGTAGGGGTACCTTAGTACCCCGAACTGTCTGCAAGCGATCGCGGTGTCCCCGTGGCAAGCCTTGCGGGCGTCTGCCAAGACTCTCCATGACCCTTCGGAAAACAAGACCCGGCAAGAGGAGAACTCAAGATGAAGAGACAAGGCCCGGCAAGAGGAGCTTGCCGGGAAGAATCTTGCCGGAAGGCTTGGTGGGCGCCGAGCCCCAAAGCGGCGGCAAGGTTCCTGCCGGCAAAGGCGCTGACGGGCGGAAACCTCTCTTCATCTCCGCTCCGGCTCATCCGCCAGCGATGTCGCCACGGGTTTCTCCGAAGCAGCGTGTCGACCAGGCTGTGCAACCAGCGGGAGCAGCGATAAGCGGCTGACAAGCTACCATCATAGCAAGCGGAGGTGCACTTGACGGTCCCTGTTACCTTTGTTGAGGCGGCCAGAGGCGGGCATTGATGACTCTTGTCCCTTGCCGTCGAGTTAGGTATAGATTCTTGTACCTTTGTACAAGCGGTGTACCAACCTATGTTTTTACTATCTTACCCTTGTCTACTTGCCACATGTGGTAACCCCTTGTGCCTATAAAAGGAGGCCCAAGTGCAACGTGAAAGGGTTCGGTTCAGCTTCGGGCTTAGTTCATCCTACTCATACGAGACCACACACCCGGGCTAGGTTTTGTAGCTCCGTTGCTCCCTAGCAAGAACACAAGATAATCCACTAAAGCAGCAGTAGGAGTATTATCTCTCCGGAGAGCTCCGAAGCTGGGTAAACCTGCTCGTGTGCATCGCCTCGATCCGCTCTTTGTGCAATCTCCACCCCCCTCCGAACCACAAGGGGCCCAGGTCCCGTAGGTGTTCGTGGGACACGACCAGTCCTCCCCGACATGTTGTTTTTGTGCAGAAATAAAAGTTCTCGGAATGGCACGAAACTGTTTGGAGATTTTTTATGGAATAAAGAAAAATACTTGATCCAAGAACCACCGGAGGGGGTCCCTGGGTGAGCACAACCCACCAGGGCCCCCCCCCCTCCTGGAGTGCCCAGGTGGGTTGTGCCCACTGATAACCCACAAGTATAGGGGATCGCAACAGTTTTCGAGGGTAGAGTATTCAACCCAAATTTGTTGATTCGACACAAGGGGAGCCAAAGAATATTCTCAAGTATTAGCAGCTGAGTTGTCAATTTAACCACACCTGAAAGACATATATCTGCAGCAAAGTATTTAGTAGCAAAGTAGTATGGAAATGCTTGATAGCGGTGGCAAAAGTAATGATGGTGGATTTGTAGCAATCATATCAGTGGCAACGGAGAAGTAACTAAGCTAAGATCAATATGTGAAAAGCTCGTTGGCAATGGATCAATGATGGATAATTATGTCGGATGTAATTCATCATGCAACAGTTATAACATAGGGTGACACAGAACTAGCTCCAGTTCATCAATGTAATGTAGGTATGTATTCCGAATATAGTCATACGTGCTTATGGAAAAGAACTTGCATGGCATCTTTTGTCCTACCCTCCCGTGGCAGCGAAGTCCTATTGAAACTAAGGGATATTAAGGCCTCCTTTTAATAGAGTACGGACAAAAGCATTAGCACTTAGTGAATACATGAACTCCTCAAACTACGGTCATCACCGGGAAGAGTCCCGACTATTGTCACTCTGGGGTTTGCCGGATCATAACATATAGTAGGTGACTATAACTTGCAAGATAGGATCAAGAACTAAAATATATTCAAGGAAACATAATAGGTTCAGATCTAAAATCATGGCACTCGGGCCCTAGTGACAAGAATTAAGCATGGCAAAGTCATAGCAACATCAATCTTAGAACACAATGGATACTAGGGATCAAACCCTAACAAAACTAACTCGATTACATGGTAAATCTCATCCAACCCATCACCGTCCAGCAAGCCTACGATGGGATTACTCACGCATGGTGTTGAGCATCATGAAATAGGTGATGGAGGATGGTTGATGATGACGATTTCGACGGATTCCCCTCTCCGGAGCCCCGAACGTACTCTGGATCAGCCCTCCTGAGGAAGATTAGGGCTTGGCAGCGGCTCCATATCGTAAAACGCGATGAATCCTTCTCTCTGACTTTTTTTCTCCCCTGCCATATATAGAGTTGGAGTTGAGGTCGATGGAGGTCCACGGGACCCACAAGGCACGGTGGCGCGCCCTGCACCCTCGTGGATAGGGTGTGGGTCCACCTCTGTTGATTCTTTCGCCAATATTTTTTATTAATTCCAAAATGTGACTCCATGAAGTTTTAGGTCATTCTGAAAACTTTTATTTCTTCACAAAACTAACACCATGGCAATTCTGCTGAAAACAGCGTCAGTCTGGGTTAGTTCCATTCAAATCATGCAAGTTAGAGTCCAAAACAAGGGCAAAAGTGTTTGGAAAAGTAGAAAAGTTGGAGACGTATCACCCACCTGGTGTCCCCGTAGAACCTGATTACAACTCTATAGAATCCTATTTTTGGAGGAAAAAATCAGGGTGAAAGAATTATCACGTTTCACGAGATGGAGCCGCCGCCACCTCCTGTTCTTCATCAGGAGGCCAGATCTGGAGTCTGTTTGGGGCTCCGGAGAGGGGGATCTTCGATCTTTGTCATCACCAACCCTTCTCCATCGCCAACTCCATGATGCTCCCCATTGGGAGTGAGTAATTCCTCCATAGGCTTGCTTGTCGGTGAGGAGTTGGATGTGAATCGACTTAGTTTTGTTAGAGCTTGATCCCTAGTATCCATTATGTTCCGAGATTGCTGTTGCTATGACTTTGCCATGCTTAATGCTTGTCACTTTGGGCCCAGGTGCCAAGATTTCAGATCTGTTTTCTAGATCCGATCTTGCAAGTTATAGTCACCTATTACGTGTTATGATCTGTAAACCCCAGAGTGACAGTAGTCGGGATACTTTCCGGTGATGACCGTATTTTGAGGAGTTCATGTATTCACTATGTGCTAATGCTTTGTTCCGATTCTCTATTAAAAGGAGGCCTTAATATCCCTTAGTTTCCATATGGACCCCACTGCCACGGGAGGGTAGGACGAAAGATGTCATGCAAGTTCTTCCCATAAGCATGTATTGACTATTTATGGAATATATGCCTATATTATATTTATGAACTAGATCTAGTGACGTATCGCCTTAGGTTATGACTGTTATATGATGAATATCCTCCAACGAATTCACCGATCCAATGCCTACAAATTTAACTTTTATTGTTCTTGCTAAGTTACTATTGCTGTTATTACTGTTACACTTGCTACAAAATCATTGCTATCATTGTTACCGTTACTATTGTTGTTGCTACTACTATCAAAACTATCATACTACTTTGCTACTGATCACTTTGCTGCAGATAATTAATCTCCAAGTATGGTTGAATTGACAACTCAGCTGCTAACACTTGCAAATATTCTTTGGCTCCCCTTGTGTCGAATCAATAAATTTGGGTTGAATACTCTACCCTCAAAAATTGTTGCGCTCCCCTATACTTGTGGGTTATCAAGACATTTTTCTGGCGCTGTTGCCGGGGAGCATAGCTATATTTGTTGAGTCACTTGGGACTATTATCAATTTATCACTATGAAGAATGTGAAGGACACCAAGACTAAGATATTTGCCTCTAGGACGAGGGGAGGTAAGGAACTGCCATCTAGATCTGCACTAGATTCCCCTTCTATTTTGAGTAAACTTGCAACACCACCACATGCTATTAATTCTGATACGTCGCAAGTGATTGATGATGCTACTTCTGCTATGAATGATGCTTATGGTGATGCTAGTACCTTGCTTGATGATGGTGTGCCACTAGGTGATTTTCTTGATGAACAACTTGCTAGAGCTAAAGTTTTTGAGAATGCTGAAACTAATGAAATTATTGAAACTGGTGAAATACTTGAAACTGGAAATCTTGAAACACCTATTAGGCCTAGCTCTCCTAGATATGAATTGCCTAAGGTACCTGAAGGTTATGTTATGGATGAGGACACAACTAGAGGTTTTCTTGTTGTAATGATCATTAGAAAAAAAAGACACATTCGTGACATTTTGGGCCGAACAAAATTTTTTTGTCATACTTATGACACTTCTATGACGATAATTATGACAAAACCCGGTATCATCATAGATGTGGTGGGCTCCTACTTCTATGACAAAAAATCATGATAGAGAATGGGATTTTCGTCCTGGGCGGGCCGAAGACGCAGCCGCACGACATTATTTGGGCCGTCCATGACGGAAAAAAACCGTGGTAGAAGCGAGGGCGAGGAATATATCAGGGAGTTCCTGGTTACGGTGGGTGGTCGGGGCCGAGCGATGCATGGAAGTTTCTGCGTTTCTCTCGTGTATGCGCGTATGTGCGAGGCGTTGGCTAACTGAACCCGAGCGATCGATCCCTTGCCTGTTAACTGAACCCGAGTGATTCATTTGCTGTTGACTGAACCCGAGCTATTCCTTCGCTGCTGCTACTAGCTGAACCCGAGCGATCGATCACTCCTGCTGCTTAATGAAGCCAACCGAGCCCCCGTGCGAGACATACCCAGCCGGTGTTGGGTTGCCTCTTGATGAATAGGGACTGTTGCTACCGTGCGCGCGGTACGTAGAATGAGTCGAGACGTGGTGAGGCGAACAGGTTGGTTGGCTGTGGATGAATAGTTCCCGGTGGGGGTTGGATGAACAGGATCCCGTGGTAGTAGGCCATTACCGCTGGATGAACAAGACACCGAGGAGGCTGCCGCACCCCAGCCGGTTGGGGGCGGATGAATAGGACCCCGTGGAGGCTCTATGAATAGCAGCCGGTGGAGGCTGGATGAACAGTAGCCTATGGAGGGTGGAGGAGGTCGACGGTGGATGAACAGTAGCCCGTGGAGCCTGGAACGAGGCAGTAAACGGTGGATGAGCAGGACCGCGTCTCGACCATTGGTGCTCCAACACAAGTCCGTGTCCTCCGTTTTGCGGGGCGCCACACCCCTCCCGATCAACAGGACCCTGTTTCGACCGTAGGCACTCTAACACAAGTCCGCTTCCTCTGTTTTGCGGTACGCCAGACCCTTCTCGATGAACATGACCCCGTTTCGACCATACGCGGTCGAACAGAAGGCCCGTTTCCTCCGTTCTACGGTACGCCAGACCTCGTTTCGACTGTTCCGTCCAAGCCGGTTGATGTCTGCTAGAACTACATCGGTATTTCCCCAAAGAGGAAGGGATGATGCAGTATAGCGATGGTAGGTATTTCCCTCAATGATGAGACCAAGGTTATCAAACCAGTAGGAGAACCTCCTCACACCACGTAAATAGCACCTGCACATAAATAACAAATACTCGCAACCCAGCGTGTTAAAGGGGTTGTCAATCCCTTTCGGGTACGCTGCCTCAAGATAGGCAAATAATGTGAGGTAAAAAGTGGTAGATAGGATAAATAGATCGCGGAACAAATAAATTGCAGCAAGGTATTTTTGTATATTTGGTTTAATAGATCTAAAACTAAATGCAAGGGAAAATAGATCACAAAGGCAAATATGATGAAAAGAGACCCGGGGGCCGTAGATTTCACTAGTGGATTCTCTCGAGAAAAATAGCAAACGGAGGGAAAACAATTACTATTGGGCAATTGATAGAACTTCAAATAATCATGACGATGTCCAGGCAATGATCATTATATAGGCATCACGTCCAAGATTAGTAGACCGACTCCTTCCTGCATCTACTACTATTACTCCACACATCGACCACTATCCAGCATGCATCTAGTGTATTAAGTTCATGGGAAAACGGAGTAATGCAATAAGAACGATGACATGATGTAGACGAAATCCGTTTATCTATTGCAGAGATATAGATCTCATCTTGTTATCCTTAGTAGCAACGATACATACGCGTCGGTTCCCCTTCTGTCACTGGGATCAAGACACCATAAGATTGAACCCACTACAAAGCACCTCTTCCCGTTGCAAGATAAATAGATCAAGTTGGCCAAACAAAACCAAAATATCGGAGAAGAAATACGAGGCTATAAGAAATCATGCATATAAGAGATCAAAGAAGACTCAAATAACTTACATGGATAAAAACATAGATCTGATCATAAACTCAAAGTTCATCGGATCCAAACAAAAACGCCGCAAAAAGACTTACATCATATGGATCTCCAAGAGACCATTGTATTGATAATCAAGAGAGAGAGAGGAAGCCATCTAGCTACTAACTACGGACCCGTAGGTCTACAAAGAACTACTCACGCATCATCGGAGATGCACCAATGGAAGTGGTGAACCCCTCCATGACGGTGTCTAGATTGGATCTGGTGGTTCTGGACTCTGCGGCGGCTAGAATTGATTTTCGTCGACTCCCCTAGGGTTTTTGGAATATTGGGGGTATTTATAGAGCAAAGAGGTGGTTCAGGGGGCACCCAAGGTGGGCACAACCCACCAGGGCGCGCCTAGGTCTCCTGGCGCGCCCTGGTGGGTGCTGCTCCCCTCGAGCCACCACCCGGGTGCTTTCTTGGCCCATTGGATGTCTTCTGGCCCAAAAAAAATCCTCCAGGAGTTTCGTTGCGTTTGGACTCCATTTGATATTGATTTCCTGTGATGTAAAAAACATGCAGAAAACAACAACTGGCACTGGGCACTATGTCAATAGGTTAGTACCAAAAAATGATATAAATGACTATAAAATGATTGTAAAACATCCAAGAATGATAATATAACAACATGGAACAATCAAAAATTATAGATACGTTGGAGACGTATCACCGGTTGGCTCCCGATGAACACGACGCCGTTGTTGCCATCCGCTGCCTCTCCATATACACGAGCCCTGGCCGTACGTATGCATGAGTAGGCGTTCGAGACACCGCCCATATGTACGTACATGGCCATATTTTTTGGCATCTGCTTGTACGTACGTGTACACAGTTTAGAAGGGACTGCCTGAACTACTACGTCACGGGCATACCGAGTCTTCCTCCACCGCCAACTCAACGTCGTCTACTACTACCCGTGCCGCTGCTTGTTCAGCCACGGTTCGTTGCAGAGAGACTAATCGACCAGTATGTACATATACGTTCGTGGCATCGCTATGTACGCTTCGACCGGGTGGGTCCCAGCTGTCAGGGAGGATAAGGATGCACTTCCTTGCGTGCGAAGATATAGCTGGTGGGTCCCGGCTGTCAGGGGGAGGAATCATTTTCATTTCGCGAGTAATAAGGAGGCACTTCCTTGGTTTTGAACATGTAGCTGGTGGGTCCAACTGTCAGCCTCACAGCGTAAAGTCCACTTCCGATGGTTGTCGTTCGTTGACCTCGTTGACCACGAGGCGCCGAGAGCATCAAGGCGGTGGACGATGGCGGGGCCTAGGAAGCGAATGACGAGGAGCCAAAGAAGACGAGGCGGGTGGATGCCCACGCGGAGGGGAGTACGAGGGTTCACTGGTTCGGCTGCGGTGTGAGGCTGTCTTCGCCGGAGAATAACAGGAGGTGTTGGTGAGCAGAGGAATGGCCTGGACAGTGATGGGAGTAAGGTGGGCTGGTGAGGCCTACACGGTAGCACAGCCGGCCATGGGTGGCGGTAGCAGGCGGTACCGCCGGCGGTGGTTTGGGCGGCTGAACCATGAATATCCAAGATTGAAGAAGCACCATAGTCAACGGCCACTGCTAATAGAATCGTGGGTTGACTATAAGTTGACAAAGCCTTGCGTAGTGTCAACTTAGTAGGCCCACAAGTGAACATCACATCAGTGGCATAGAACATATAGCCCATTTATGATTTGTTATAATTTACAACCCATTTTTTTAATTCCAATGGAATTTACTCAGCCCATTTACTGTTGATTAAAATTACAGCCCATTTTCTAGCCAGGACTTTGTAAATAATTTCAGTCAACCACTCAAAAAAATTAAACAAAATTTCCAACATTTTGATGGGATCCGAAATATTTTTTAACCCGAAATTTAGAGTTAGATTAAATATAATTTCAAAATAAATTTGTATTAGGTAAAAATCCAACGAAATTTTGCGTGCAACAAGTAATGATATTAAAAGATGTACCTTTTTTGAGAAGAATAAAAAATGTATTTGTTCAGTGCGTTTTCTATATTTACAACAAGTTTTTTAATTACAGCCCATTTATTATTTCTTAAAGCCCATTTTCTTGGCAAGTCTAATGCGGCCCGGAGAATAATAAGTTGACCTGAGTTGGGTATTCCGCAAAAAAAGAATAGCTGGGCTAGCCATTTTCACATTTAAATATTAATATCTGGGCTGGATATTTGGTCGACATAAAGTAATAGCCTAGGCCAGAGGGGCCAGAGCCCGCCCAGTTGATACACTGCTCCTATGAACAACAACAAAAGCATCGCTCAAGAAAAACTCTACTCACACCTCAAAAACACAAATACTGCTCGAGCTGCTGGGTCCTAGTTGTTAGCCACTCCGTGTGCAATTCTCTCGTTTATTGACTATGTAGGTTGACAATGGTGTGTGGGACCGTGATGTCAGGAAACCAGGAGGAGGAAAAAAATATAGTTGTATATACTAATAAGGAGGCACTTCCGTACGTGCGGCTATGGCCCTGGTGGGCTCCACTGTCATCCTGTCCAATTAAAGTCATCTCCTGATTTGTCATGTTTGTTGACCATGTTGACAACGCGAGACGGCGGCACCACGGCGAGCGCAACAACTCGAAGGACAACGGAGAGGGCCTCACGAGCATGTAACATACCCTGTATCACATTATAGTGATCACCCTCTCATAATGCCTAGTCACCATGATTATCAATGCTTAATCATCATTTGGAGCATAGCTCATTTCAAATTCCAATTCAAATTGCAATTCAAATTTAAAGTGAAAAATAAAACTTTCTCAAATCAGAAACTAAAATGTTCATTAAATAGCAAATAATTCATAACTAATTATCTTCAAAAAAACAACACCACCTGAATTCATTATGTGACTCAAACAACATGAAACAGTATTAAAACAGAAATTTAAAGTGCCAAATCATTTAATAAAAATTCAAATGAAATCATTTTGGCTCAACCATTTTCTGGCGGTGGTAAATATTACATTTAATTATTGAGCTAAGTCACATATTTTTACAAAACTCAAATGGTCGCTAAACAATTTGCAAAACAAAAAATTAAAGCAGAAAATAGAAAGAAAAAAAGGGGGGGCAAAGGCCTATTGTGCACTTGGGCTTCCAGTGCACAGTAGCCAGCCCAGCCCACTAGGGGGGCCTTTCCCCTACCTCCTACTGCTCACTGCACGCAGTGGCCGCCGGGCGTGCGTCCGTGGCCGCGGATAGCCACGCGGCAGCCATCCGACCTCTCCCCGCCATCTACAAGGTCGTCATCGACCCTCCTGCTAACCCTAGCTCGACCCCCCTCCTCTCTCTCATCCCCACGCTTCCCCCTCCTCAGATCCCCTTTGACTCGTGCATGCTCGCTGTTATTCCCTATCGCCACTGCGGCCACAACCACCACCTTGCTCCGTCGTCATGTCGTGAAGCTCCGCCAGACCCCGATGCAGCCTCCCTGACCTCGAGCCCGAGCTCAGCATCACTGCAGCCTCGGATTGAGGTCGTCTTCTTCCTCGGATCGCCGACGCATCTCCGACGAAGACGGTTGACTCCTGCTGCTCCTGAACAACCAACGGCCATCGGTGTGCCATTCGATGAGCTTCTTCATCTTCTGCTCATCCCTGTTAACCCCCTCGCGCACCGTAGCTACCTCATCGCCGTTGTTGTGAGCCCTTCGCCGCGGATCGCCTCGCCGCTGATACGTCTCCAACGTATCTATAATTTTTTATTGTTCCATGCTATTATATTATCTATTTTGGATGTTTAATAGGCATTTATATGGTGTTTTATATTATTTTTGGGACTAACCTATTAACCGAGGGACAGTGCCACTTTCTGTTTTTTTGCCTATTTTAGAGTTTCGCAGAAAAGGAATACCAAACTGAGTCCAAGCGGAATGAAACCTTCGCGGTGATCTTTCTTGGACCGAAAGCAAACCATAAGACTTGGAGATGAAATCGGAAAGGCAACAAGGCGGCCACGAGGCAGGAGGGTGCGCCCAGGGGGTAGGGCACGCCCCCACCCTCATGGGCCCCTCGTAGCTCCCCTGACCTAGTTCCTTCGCCTTTATATACTCTTATACCCTGAAAACATCCAGGAGAGCCACGAAACCACTTTTCCACAGCTGCAACCTTCTGTACCCGTGATATCCCATCTAGGGACCTTTTCCAGCGTCCTGCCGAAGGGGGATTCGATCACGGAGGGCTTCTACATCAACACCATTACCACTTCGATGAAGCATGAGTATTTTACCACAGACCTTCGGGTCCATAGTTATTAGCTAGATGTATATTGGAGATCTGTTCGATGTATATTCTTTTGCGGTGTGTTTGCCAAGATCCGATGAATTGTGGATTTATGATCAGATTATCTATGAATATTATTTGGTTCTTCTCTGAATTCTTATATGCATGATTTGATATATTTGCAAGTCTCTTCGAATTATCGGTTTAGTTTGGCCTACTACATTGATCTTTCTTGCAACGGGAGAAGTGCTTAGCTTTGGGTTCAATCTTGCGGTGTCCTTTCCCAGTGACAGTAGGGGCAGCAAGGCACATATTGTATTGTTGCCATCGAGGATAAAAAGATGGGGTTTTCATCATATTGCTTGAGTTAATTCCTCTACATCATGTCATCTTACTTAATGCGTTACTCCGTTCTGTATGAACTTAATACTCTAGATGCATGCTGGATAGCGGTCGATGTGTGGAGTAATAGTAGTCAATGCAGGCAGGAGTCGGTCTACTTGACACGGACGTGATGCCTATGTTCATGATCATTGCCTTAGATATCATCATAACTATGCCCTTTTCTATCAATTGCTTGGCAGTAATTTGTTCACCCACCGTAATATTTGCTAACTTGAGAGAAGCCACTAGTGAAACCTATGGCCCCCGGGTTTCTTTTCCATTATATTGAATCTCTTTTCCATTATATTTAGTCTCGTTTACATCTTACTAGTTTCTGATCTATAAACCAAAAATACCAAAAATATTTACTTTACCGTTTATCTATCTCTATCAGATCTCACTTGTGCGTGTGAAGGGATTGACAACCCCTTTATCGTGTTGGGTGCAAGTTGTTGATTCTTTGTGCAGGTATTCAGTGACTTGTGCGTTGTCTCCTACTGGATTGATACCTCTCAAACTGAGGGAAATACTTACGCTACTTTGCTGTATCACTCTTTCCTATTCAAGGGAAAACTAACGCAAGCTCAAGAGGTTGCAACAAGGATTTCTGGCGCCATTGCCGGGGAGATCTACTTCAAGTCAAGCCATACCAAGTACCCATCATAAACTCTTCTTCCTTGCACAACATTATTCGCCATTCGCCTCTCGTTTTCCTTTCCGCCACTTCTAAAATGATTTTCGAAAACCTTTGCCTTTTCTTCACCCCTCTTTTGTTTGTCTCTTTTCGCTTGCTTCTTGTGTTCTTGTGTGTTGGATTGATTGCTTTGTCACGATGGCTCAATATGATATTAAATTGTGTGACTTTTCCAATAACAACAACAATGATTTTATTAGCACTCTGATTGCTCCTACTACTAATGCTGAATCTTGTGAAATTAATGCCACTTTGCTGAATCTTGTTATGAAAGATCAATTTTCTGGCCTTCCTAGTGAAGATGCCGCATCCCATCTAAAAAATTTTGTTGATTTGTGTGATATGCAAAAGAATAAAGATGTGGATAATGATATTGTTAAATTGAAGCTATTTCCGTTTCCGCTTAGAGATCGTGCTAAAACTTGGTTTTCATCTTTGCCCAAAAATAGTATTGATTCGTGGAATAAGTGTAAAGATGCTTTCATCTCTAAGTATTTTCCTCCCGCTAAGATCATCTCCCTTAGGAACAATATTATGAATTTTAAGCAACTTGATCATGAGCATGTTGCACAATCTTGGGAGAGGATGAAATTGACGATATATAATTGCCATACACATGGTTTGAATTTATGGATGATTATACAAAAAAATTATGCCGGATTGAACTTTGCTTCTAGAAATCTTTTAGATTCGGCCGCAGAAGGCACTTCTATGGAAATCACTTTAGGAGAGGCTACTAAGCTCCTAGATAATATTATGGTTAATTATTCTCAATGGCACACCAAAAGATCCACTAGTAAAAAGGTTCATGCAATTGAAGAGATTAATGTTTTGAGTGGAAAGATGGATGAACTTATGAAATTATTTGCTAATAGAAGTGTTTCTTCTAATCCTAATGATATGCCTTTGTTCACTTTGGTTGAGAATAATAATGAATCGATGGATGTGAATTTTGTTCGTAGGAACAATTTTGGTAACAACACGTATAGAGGCAATTTCAATCCTAGGTTGTTTCCTAGTAATTCCTCTAATAATTATGGAAATTCCTACAACAACTCTTATGGGAATTTTAATAAGATTCCCTCTGATTTTGAGAATAGTGTTAAAGAATTTATGAGTTCGCAAAAGAATTTCAATGCTTTGATTAAAGAAAATTTTCTCTAGATCGATGATTTGGCTAGGAACATAGATAGAATTTCTCTTGATGTTGATTCTTTAAAACTTATATATATCCCACCTAAGCATGATATCAATGAGTCTCTCAAATCCATGAGAATTTCCATTGATGGGTGCAAAGAAAGAACCGCTAAGATGCGTGCTAAAAAAGATTGGTTTATAAAAGCGTGTTCTTCTAGTTTTCATGATAATAATGATGAAGATCTAAAAGTGATTGATGTGACTCTTATTAACTCTTTATTTTCAAATATTAATCTTGATAAAGATGGGACTAGAGATGAGTCAACTTTAGTTAAAAGGCGTCCCAATGATTCAGAGTTTTTAGATCTAGATGCAAAAATTGATAAAAGTGGGATTGGAGAGGTCAAGACTTTAAGTAGCAATGAAACCACTCTTTTGGATTTCAAGGAATTTAATTATGATAATTGTTCTTTAATAGATTGTATTTCCTTGTTTCAATCCATGTTAAATTCTCATCATGCTTATAATCAAAACAAGGCTTTTACTAAACATATCGTCGATGTTATGATACAATCTTTCAAAGAAAAGCTTGAACTAGAAGTTTCTATCCCTAGAAAACTTTATGATGAGTGGGAACCTACTATTAAGATTAAGATTAAAGATTATTAATGCTATGCTTTGTGTGATTTGGGTGCTAGTGTTTCCACGATCCCAAAAACTTTGTGTGATGTGTTAGGTTTCCGTGAATTTGATGATTGTTCTTTAAGTTTGCATCTTGCGGATTCCACTATTAAGAAACCTATGGGAAGGATTAATGATTTTATTACTATTGCAAATAGGAATTATGTTCCCGTAGATTTCATTGTTCTTGATATAGATTGCAATCCTACATGTCCTATTATTCTTGGTAGACCTTTCCTTAGAACGATTGGTGCAATTATTAATATGAAAGAAGGAAACATTAGATTCCAATTTCTGTTAAGGAAAGGCATGGAAAACTTTCCTAGGAAGAAAATTAAATTGCCTTATGAATCTATTATGAGAGCCACTTATGGATTGCATACCAAAGATGGCAATACCTAGATCTATTTGCGTTTTTATGCCTAGCTAGGGGCATTAAACGATAGCGCTTGTTTGGAGGCAATCCAATTTTATTTTTGTTCTTTGCTTTTTGCTCCTGTTTAGTAATAAATAATTCATCTGGCCTCTGGTTATATGTGGTTTTATGTTTTAATTAGTGTTTGTGGCAATTAGAACCTTTGGGAAGACTTGGGTGAAAGTTGATTTGATCTTGCTGAAAAACAGAAACTTTTGCATTCACGAGATTATTTGTAATTTTTAACAGAAGAGAGATTTTGAGTTGGTTGTTTCTTCATAAGATTAATAGAAAAATTCTCATGTCCACCAATTTATTTCAGAATTTTTGGAGTTATAGAAGTATTCGAGAGTTACAGAGTACTACAGACTGTTCTGTTTTTGACAGATTCTGTTTTTCGCGTGTTGTTTCCTTATTTTGATGAATCTATAGTTAGTATGGGGGGTATGAACCATGGAGAAGTTGGAATACAGTAGATATTACTGCAATACAAATAAATAATGAGTTTGCAACAGTACCTTAAAGTGGTGATTTATTTTCTTATACTAACGGAGCTCATGAGATTTTCTGTCGAGTTTTGTGTTGTGAAGTTTTCAAGTTCTGGGTAAGGATTTGATGGACTATGGAATAAGGAGTGTCAAGAGCCTACGCTTGGGGATTCCCAAGGCACCCCAAGGTAATATTCAAGTACAACCAAAATCCTAAGCTTGGGGATGCCCCAGAAGGCTTCCCCTCTTTCGTCTTTGTCTATCGGTAACTTTACTTGAGGCTATATTTTTATTCACCACATGATATGTGTTTTGCTTGGAGCGTCTTGTATGATTTGAGTCTTTGATTTTTAGTTTATCACAATCATCCTTACTGTACACACCTTTTGGGAGAGACACGCATGAATCGCAATTTATTAGAATACTCTATGTGCTCCACTTATATCTTTTAAGCTAGGCAATATTGCTCTAGTGCTTCACTTATATCTTTTTAGAGCACGTCGGTGGCTTTATTTTATAGAAATTGTTGAACTCTCATGCTTCAATTATATTATTTTGAGAGTCTTTTAGAAAATCATGGTAATTTGCTTGGGTTATAAAACTAGTCCTAATATGATGGGCATCCAAGATGGATATAATAAAAACTTTCATATAAAGTGCATTTAATACTATGAGAAGTTTGATTCCTTATGATTATTTTGAGATATGAAGATGGTGATATTAGAGTCATGCTAGTGGAGTAATTTTGAATTTGAGAAATACTTGTGTTGAGGTTTGTGAGTCCCGAGCATGCACGTATGGTAACCGTTGTGTAACAAATTTGAAGCATGAGGTATCTCTTTGATTGTCATCCTTTGTGTGGAGGTCAGGATCGCACGATGGTTAATTCCTACCAACCCTTCCCCTAGGAGCATGCGCGTAGTGCTTGGTTTTGATAACTTGTAGATTTTTGCAATAAGTATGTGACTTCTTTATGACTAATGTTGAGTCCATGGATTATACGCACTCTCACCCTTCCACCACTGCTAGCCTCTCTTGTGCCGTGCAACTTTCGCCGGTACCATACACCCACCATTTACCTTCCTCAAAACAGCCACCATACCTACCTATTATGGCATTTCCATAGCCATTCTGAGATATATTGCCATGCAACTTTCCACCATTCCGTTTATTATGACACGCTTCATTATTGTCATATTGCTTTGCATGATCATGTAGTTGACATCGTATTTGTGGCAAAGCCACCGTTCACAATTCTTTCATACATGTCACTCTTGATTCATTGGACATCCCGGTACACTGCCGGAGGCATTCATATAGAGTCATATTTTTTTTCTAAGTATCGACTTGTAATTCTTGAGTTGTAAGTAAATAAAAGTGTGATGATCATCATTATTAGAGCATTGTCCCATGTGAGGAAATAAAAAAAGGCCAAAAAACCAATCAAAACAATGAGAGAAAAAGAGAGAAGGGACAATGTTACTATCGTTTTTCCACACTTGTGCTTCAAAGTAGCACCATGATCTTCATGATAGAGAGTCTCTTATTTTGTCACTTTCATATACTAGTGGGAATCATATCAAGCAGGAGAAGGATCCCACAAAAAGCTTTTGTGCTTACAAACTGGATCTATCAAAAGCATGTGATCGAGTGGATTGGGTCTTCTTGAGGCAAATGATGCAAAAGTTGGGTTTCTCTCAGCGTTGGGTTGACTGGATAATGTCGTGCGTCACGTCGGTGAGATACTCTGTCAAACTTAATGGAACCCTCTTGGATTCGTTTGCGCCGACGTGTGGTCTTCAGCAAGGAGATCCGCTCTCTTCGTTTCTTTTTTTGCTTGTGGTAGATGGCCTATCAGCTCTATTAAAGAGCAAAGTGGCTATGGGTGACATTAAGCCGGTGCATGTTTCTAGGCGAGGACCGGGCGTCTCGCACTTATTGTTTGCTGACGACACATTGTTATTTTTTGAGGCTTCGAGGGAGCAAGCAGATGAGGTTAAAGTGGTGTTGGATATGTACGAGAAGGCGACGGGGCAATGCCTAAACCCCTCCAAGTGCTCCATTCTTTTAGGCGACGCTTGCCCCGTAGTGGTTAAGGAGGAAGTAATGTCAGTGCTTAATATAACGAGCATTCACTTTGAGGAGAAATATTTGGGCCTGCCGATGCCGGAAGGGCGAATGTCTAAAGGGCGTTTTCAGAATCTACAGACTCGGCTCACCAAACGGTTGATACAATGGGGGGACGGCCTCTTGGCTCAACCGGGAGAGAAAGTGTTGATAAAGTCGGTTCTTAGCGCTTCCAACTTATATTATGGGCGTCTTCAAGTTATCGTTTTCAGTTTGTGATGACCTTACACGCATGGTGCGGAATTTCTATTGGGGATCGGCAAAGGGTAAAAGGAAGGTGCACTGGAAGAATTGGGACCATCTCTTGCAGCCTAAGGACAGGGGAGGTATTGGTTTTCGTGATTTTCAGATGTTTAACCAGGCCCTGCTTGTGTAAGCGTGGAAGGCTTTAACAAAAGCTGGACAGCCTACGTGCTAGGGTGTTAAAGGCACGTTATTACCCAGATGGCAAGTTGGAAGACACAGTTTTTGTTGGGAACGGGTCATCATCTTGGCAGGCTATATGCCATGGTCTGGATTTGTTGAAGAAGGGGCTGCTATGGAGAGTAGGGGACGGAGCAAGCATACGGGTGTGGCGGGATAGCTGGATCCTGAGACCCTTTTCATATAAACCGATCTCCCCTCAAGGGCGCTGCCGTATCCGGTTTGTTTCTGGTCTGCTAAACACTAATGGGTCTTGGAAAGTCGAGCTCCATCGGGAATATTTTGTGGCTGCAGATTTACATTAAATAATGAAGATTCGTGCGTCTCCCAGAATGGAGGGATATGTGATCGCTTGGGGCCCCGGCAGACATGGTATTTTTACAGTTAAATCAGCTTATGAACTGGCTTTTGATGAGGCTCATCGCAGCTCGGCGGTGGCGTCCAGTTCGGCGCCGTCGGGAAGCCGTGCTTGCTGGGATTTCATTTGGAAGTGTGACGCCCCTCCAATGGTGAAGCACTTTGCTTGGCGCTTGTCGAATGATGCACTACCCACATGGCAGAGGAAACATCGTATTGGATTGGAAACCACGGGTATATGTCCGGTATGTGGAGTAGAAGAGGAGGATAACTTTCATCCGTTTGTGCGCTGCCAGCTTGGGCATGATCTGTTTGTGGCCATGGCCAAGGTATGGAGGCTCCCGGGTATCACTTCAATACTTAACAACGGGAAAGAGTGGCTGCTACACGTCCTGGATCCTCTTACCAACCTAGAACGTACAATGTTACTAATGATTTTCTGGAGGAGTTGGTTTGTCCGAAACGAGCTAGTTCATGATAAGCCTGCCCCGCCTATGGAAGTCTCTCTAAGTTTTCTTCAAAGCTACCTGGTGTCCTTGGTTGGTGCTAAGCAGAATCCACAGGCTGACCCAGCTAAAGGCAAAACTTACATTGTATGGAAGGATACAACGAGAAGGGGGAGAAGCGTTGATGTGCAGGACGAACGGAGTTGGACAACACCGGAGCCAGGGTGGTGTAAATTGAATACTGATGGGTCTTTTGTTGCGTCAAAACAGGCGGGTGCGGGGATGATTTTATGGGATCATCGAGGAGCTATCAACTTCTCGTCATGCAGGGTGTTGTTTTCGTGCAGAGACTCCCTTGAGGCGGAGTTATGCGCGTGTATGGAAGGCTTGTTCCTTGCCTTGCAGCGAAGTGATTTGCCGATCGTGGTGGAGATGGATTCTCTCGGCGGTCTCTCTCATATCAAGCTTGGATCTGGATCCTTCAGTTTATTCCTCTATTGTGAGAGAGATTAAGCACTTAATGGGTTTAAGGAAGACTTGTATTTCTCATAAAGTTAGATCTCAAAATAAAGCTAGCGATTGCTTAGCTAAGTTTGCTAGAACCCAAGGCAGGACCTTGACTTGGTTAGGAAGCGGAGTCAGATGAAGTAGTGGAAATAGCATCTGTTGATTGTAAAGACGTTGTGATTGAGTAATGCAATGCTATTTCTCCCGCAAAAAAAATATACTAGTGGGAATCTTACATTATAGAACTTGGCTTGTATATTCCAACGATGGGCTTCCTCAAACGCCCTAGGTATTCATGAGCAAGCAAGTTGGATGCACACCCACTTAGTTTCCTATCGATCTTTCATACACTTATAGCTCTAGTGCATCCGTTGCATGGCAATCCCTACTCACTCACATCGATTGATGGGCATCTCCATAGCCCATTGATACGCCTAGTTAATGTGAGACTATCTCGTCTTTTTTGTCTTCTACACAACCACCATTCTATTCCACCTATAGTGCTATGTCCATGGCTCACGCTCATGTATTGCGTGAAAGTTGAAAAAGTTTGAGAATACTAAAGTATGAAACAATTGCTTGGATGAAACCGGGGTTGTGCATGATTTGAATATTTTGTGTGTGAAGATGGAGCATAGCCAAACTATATGATTTTGTAGGGATGAGCTTTCTTTGGCCATGTTATTTTGAGAAGACATAATTGCCTTGTTAGTATGCTTGAAGTATTATTATTATTATGTCCATATTAAACTTTTGTTTTGAATCTTTCAGATCTGAAGTCATGACACAATAAAGAAAATTACATGGATAAATATGTTAGGTAGCATTCCAATCAAAAATTCTGCTTTTATCATTTACCTACTCGAGGACGAGCAGGAATTAAGCTTGGGGATGCTTGATACGTCTCCAACGTACCTATAATTTTTTATTGTTCCATGCTATTATATTATCTGTTTTGGATATTTAATAGGCATTTATATGCTATTTTATATTATTTTTGGGACTAACCTATTAACCGAGGACCTAGTGCCAGTTTCTTTTTTTTTGCCTATTTTAGAGTTTCGCAGAAAAGGAATACCAAACGGAGTCCAAACGGAGTGAAACCTTCAAAATGATCTTTCCTGGACCAAAAGCAAACCAGAAGACTTGGAGGTGAAGTTGGAGAGGCAACGAGGTGGCCACAAGGCAGGAGGGCGCGCCCCCCACCCTCGTGGGCTGCTCGTAGCTCCCATGACCTAGTTCCTTTGCCTTTATATACTCTTATACCCTAAAAACATCCAGGAGAGCCACGAAACCACTTTTCCACCACCGCAACCTACTGTACCTGTGAGATCCCATCTAGGGACCTTTTCCAGTGTCCTGCCAGAGGGGATTCGATCACGGAGGGCTTCTACATCAACACCATTACCTCTCCGAAGAAGCGTGAGTAGTTTACCATAGACCTTCGTGTCCATAGTTATTAGCTAGATGGCTTCTTCTCTCTCTTTGGTTCTCAAGACCATGTTCTCCTCGATGTTCTTGGAGATCTATTCGATGTAATATTCTTTTGCGGTGTGTTTGCCGAGATCCGATGAATTGTGGATTTAGATTATCTATGAATATTATTTGGTTCTTCTCTGAATTCTTATATGCATGATTTGATATCTTTGCAAGTCTCTTCGAATTATCGGTTTAGTTTGGCCTACTAGATTGATCTTTCTTGCAATGGGAGAAGTGCTTAGCTTTGGGTTCAGTCTTGCGGTGTCCTTTCCCGGTGTGATGAGGGCAGCAAAGGCACGTATTGTATTGTTGCCATCGAGGATAAAAAGATGGGGTTTTCATCATATTGCTTGAGTTAATTCCTCTACATCATGTCATCTTACTTAATGCGTTACTTCGTTCTTTCTAAACTTAATACTCTAGATGCATGCTGGATAGCGGTCGATGTGTGGAGTAATAGTAGTAGATGCAGGCAGGAGTCGGTCTACTTGACACGAACATGATGCCTATGTTCATGATCATTGCCTTAGATATCATCATAACTATGTGCTTTTCTATCAATTGATCGGCAGTAATTTGTTCAGCCACCGTAATATTAGCTAACTTGAGAGAAGCCACTAGTGAAACCTATGGTCCCCGGGTCTCTTCTCCATTATATTGAATCTCTTTTCCATTATATTTAGTCTCGTTTACATCTTACTAGTTTCCGATCTATAAACCAAAAATAACAAAAATATTTACTTTATCGTTTATCTATCTCTATCAAAACTCACTTTTGCAAGTGTCCGTGAAGGGATTGATAACCCCTTTATCGCGTTGTGTGCAAGTTGTTGATTGTTGTGTAGGTATTCAGTGACTTGTGTGTTGTCTCCTACTGGATTGATACCTTGGTTCTTAAAACTGACGAAAATACTTATGCTACTTTGCTGCATTGTAACGCCCCGGATTCGATGCGCCAGGTGTCTGCCAGTTATTCGTCGTCGTTGCCATGTCATGTGCTTGCGTGTTGCATTCTGCCAGGTCATCATCTGCATTTCATATCATGTCATCATGTGCATTTCATTTTGCATACGTGTTCGTCTCATGCATCCGAGCATCTTCCCCGTTGTCCGTTTTACAATCCGGCACTCCTATGTCCCCCGGCGCCCCTTTTACCTCTTTTCGTGAGCGGGTGTTAAACGGTCTCGGAATGGACTGAGGTTTGTCAAGCGGCCTTGGTATAGCACCGGTAGACCGCCTGTCAAGTTTCGGATCATTTGAAGGTCGTTTGGTACTCCAACGGTTAACCGGGTAACCGCAAAGCCCTCTTTTGTTGCAGCCCAACACCTCCTCCAAAGTGGCCCAAACCCATCTAACTCCTCTCCATGCTCTCGTGCGTTCGATCGCGATCGCGTGGCCGAAAACCGTGCCTCATTTGGACTCTCCTAGCTCCCTCTACCTACAAATAAGCCTCCCCGTCCGAAATCACCCCGAAACCTTAGTTTTCCCCTCCGCACCGCGCCGGACATGTCCGTCCCCAGCCGGACATGTCCAGCCGCCGCCTCCCCGACCAATCGCGGCCTGCCGCGTCGCCGCCCGCCGCCCGCCGGTGCCGTCCGCCGCCCAGCGGCCCCGCGTCGCCTCGCCCAGCGCCTCCCGCTCCCGCCACCGCCTCCCGGCCGCGCCGCCTCCCGGCAGCCGGCCCCGCCGCCGACCTCCTCCGCTTCGCGGAGCTCCCCGTCGCCGTCCTTGCCCGTCTCCGGTCAGATCCGGACGGGTGGATGAGATCCACCCCTCCCGCGATCCAAACGCCTCCCTGTGCCCCGGATCCCCTCATCCGGCACCATCTCGTCCCGCGTTGACTTTTCCCCGAGGTGCTATTTTGACAGTCCCGGAATCTGCAACTTTATCATGTCATGTTCATGCCATTGTATCTCTGTATCCGTAGCTTCGTTTCGTGCGTGTAATATGTCAAATTGTTCGACTCGACGAGTACATCATTTCATCTCATTGCATCATTTACATTTGAGCTCATCTTGATGCCCTAAATACTGTTAGAAGAGGGTTATGTGATGTTAGTTTCAGATTCTTATCATAACATGCACTTTTGTCATTTTTGCCATGATTGATGTGTGCTCCCTATGAACTTGAGTTCTACATGTGTTTCGTAATATGACATGCCATCTTTACAGGGGTGTATGCCATGTATTTTTGTAATCTCTGTGGTGACTAGCACAAGCATGCAAACTAGGCTTCATGATGTTGCTGATTTCAGCCCCTGTTTTGCTGATATTTTTATGCCATGTAAACTTGATGCTACCGAGAGATCCATGCATATTTTGAGATACTTAAGTAAGGATGTTTTGAACATATGGTTATTCTCTAGCCATAAATGCCCTTGTTTGCAATTAAGGAGTGCCATAGCTTGAGTCAATCGAGCTCTACTTTTGCTATAAAATGTTTCCTGACAGGTTGTTTACATGTTATTCAATTTTGCCAAGGTTGTTGTAGTTGATCCGTGTATGCTATGATGTTGTTATTGCCATGTATAGCTTCTATGCCATGTCTTCTTACTGTGAGTTGCCTTGCCATGCCATGTATTGCTCTGTGGTGAGTGGTTCAAGCTCACCAACATGCCTACTTATTGTTGTTCCTGCCATGTATGAATCTGTCATATAACTTGCCATGTTTACATGGGTGCCATCATATTTTCTGCTCCTTTTTGGCTCATGGTCAGTAAGGGACTTTTGTTCTACGCAATTATTAGATTCATGACATGCCTTTGTTTGCCATGATAAGTTCCTGTAACATGCTGTTTGATAGCTCTAAACATTGCAACCTGATGTTATTTCTGCCAATGCCTGAAACTGTTATTATTTGCAATCTTACCAGGTCATTTTGTAACGCTTTACCTGTACTTCATGCCCATGCCTTTTGTTATTACGTTGGGGTTCTGTAGCATGTTGTTTTGATGCTTGCAATATGCCTAGTTGCTGTTTTGGACAGCTTGTCCTTTAAACTTGTATAGGGTGTATGTGTTGAACCGTTGCTCCGTTTTGAGTGTGCTCTATATGAAACTTGCTTGATTTTGCATGTAGTTTCATATTATCATGTTGCCTCCTTGTTTTGAGGTGTTTGCTTGATGTTTGGGTGCATTTTGCATCAATGCCATGCTTATCTTGTTTTACTCATATCTTATAGGCCGTAGCTCTGAATCTAATGAACTTTATATGTAACTTGACTAGAATTTCGTGTAGATCATCGTGGTGTATCTTAACTTGCTGTTTAACAACTTGAACATAAGGTTTATTCAGATCTGGACCAATTTCGAAATTTGCATACGAGGACTTACCCGAATTGTTATATGTTGTTCCCGGCCTCATTTAAACTTGCTTTGATGTGTTGCTCTTGTTTGCATCATCTTTTTCCATGAGTAGCTCCATGTAGCCTTGTCATGCATCATGCTTGTTGTGCATCATGCCTTGTTTATGTGTGGTGTGTTTACTTTGTTGTGTGCTTCTTCTCGATAGTTCACGTTTCGTTGCGAAGGTGAGGATTCGTTCGTCTACGCTTGGTTCATCTTCGTGGCTTCATCTTCTTCATGGACTCGTTCTTCTTCCTTGCGGGATTTCAGGCAAGATGACCGCTACCCTGGATCTCACTACTATCATTGCTATGCTAGTTGTTTCGTTCTATCGCTATGCTGCGCTACCTATCTTTTGTTCCTCAAGCCTTCCAAATTGCCATGTCAGCCTCTAACCTTTTGCACCTTTCCTAGCAAACCGTTGTTTGGCTATGTTACCGCTTTGCTCAGCCCCTCTTATAGCGTTGTTAGTTGCAGGTGAAGATGAAGTTTGTTCCTTGTTGGAACATGGAGATGTTGTTCCTTGTTGGAACATGTTTACTTGTTGGGATATCACAATATATCTTATTTAATTAATGCATCTATATACTTGGTAAAGGGTGGAAGGCTCGGCCTTATGCCTGTGTTTTGTTCCACTCTTGCCGCCCTAGTTTCCGTCATATCGGTATTATGTTCCCGGATTTTGCGTCCCTAACGCGGTTGGGTGATTTATGGGACCCCCTTGACAGTTCGCTTTGAATAAGACTCCTCCAGCAAGGCCCAACCTTGGTTTTTACCATTTGCCTCACCACCACCTATATTTCCCTTGGGAGTAATTAACCCAAGGGTCATCTTTATTTAGCCCCCCCCCCCCCGGGCCAATGCTTGTCTAAGTGTTGGCCCGAACCGAGTAGACTGCGGGGCCCCCTCGGGGAAACTCGAGGTTTGGTTTTACTCGTAGGATGTCTCATCCGGTGTTGCCCTGAGAACGAGATATGTGCAGCTCCTATCGGGATTGTCGGCACATCAGGCGACTTTGCTGGTTTTGTTTTATTGCTGTCGAAATGTCTTGTAGCCGGGATTCCGAGACTGATCGGGTCTTCCCGGGGAGAAGGAATATCCTTTGTTGATTGCGAGAGCTTATGATGGGCTAAGTTGGGACACCCCTGCAGGGTATAAACTTTCGAGAGCCGTGCCATGGTTATGTGGCGTATGGGAATTTGTTAATATCCGGTTGTAGTAAACTTGAAGCAAACTCTTCTAAAATACACCAACCGTGTGCGTAACCGTGATGGTCTCTTTTCGGGGTGGATCGAGAGGAGAACACGGTTTCTGGGTTATGTTTGACGTAAGTAGGAGTTCAGGATCACTTCTTGATCGTTACTAGTTGAAGACCGTTCCTTTGTTCCTCTTCTCGCTCTCATTTGCGTATGTTAGCCACCATATATGCTTAGTCGCTGCTGCAACCTCACCACTTTACCCCTTCCTTTCCCATTTGAGCTTTGCTAGTCTTGATACCCATGGTAATGGGATTGCTGAGTCCTCGTGGCTCATGATTACTACACCAACAGTTGCAGGTACAGGTTGTCACGATGATCATGACGCGAGAGCGTTGCTTGCTTGTCTTGAGTTCTTCTTACGCTTCTTGATCGTGGGATAGGTTCGGTCGGCTGACACAGGCTAGCAGGTGGATGTCGTTTGAGCTTCTGTTTATGTTTCATCTGTAGTCGGATGTTGATCTTGTATTTGATGTTGATGTATTCTTGCGGCATTTGTGCCTTATGTATGTATCCCCACTATTATGTAATGTTGATGTAATGATATCCACCTTGCAAAAGCGTTTCAATATGCGGGTCTATCCTTGGTGGGACCTTTGAGTTCCTTTTGGATAGGGTCGCATATTGGGCGTGACATGCATCACCCTTTCCTCTTCAAGGAAAACCAACGCAAGCTCAAGAGGTAGTAGCCGCCGTGGCCATGGCCCCTGTCGTGCTCGCTTGAGCACGGCATCGAGCTCCTGGTGCTCCCAGGAGCCCAGCAAGCACGAGCGTGTGCCTCCCTGTGTCTCCCAGCTCCGTTTCCACTAGCGCCCGAACTCCGGCGCCGCTTTAGCTCATCGCTGGTGCCGCTCCAGTCGTTCCCGGCGCCTCTCGCTAGCCTAGATGGACACGACACTCACTGCTCGTTTGAACGCACCCAAGCGCGTGTGAAAATACCCTTTGTAGACGAAATTCGAGCAAGTCCGGCGAACTTCCACTGCAGGAATGGTCGCCGGCGTGATTCTGGCGACGTCACCGACGTGGCACCCAGGTGGCACCGCCTGGGCCACTGACTGGTGGGCCCAGGGGCCCCACTTTGACCAGGTTACCTTGGTCAACGCTGACTGGGCCAGCTTCTATCACTGACATGTGGGCCCCCTCTCTGATAATTAGTTTAATAACATTTTATAAATAAAAATAATTAATTTAGCCTAATCACTCACTGACATATGGGGCCCACACTCCTAATTAACCCTGCTATATTAGTTTAATTCCCGGTTAAGCTAACAGAGGCTGACATGTGGGTCCCACTGGACCCACAGGTCAGGTTTGACTTGGTCAGCCGACCTGTTGTGATGCCCGGATAATCAAGCTACAGTAATCCTCTGCTAAGGATGCCACATCGTCGCGGTTACTGTAGTTAAACTCGCGTTGGTTCGAATCCGGTTCCATTTCAAATTTAGAATGAAGTCCAAATAATAATTCTTCAAACAATAAAACTAAAATGTTCACATTACTCTATAAATTCATGTGGTCATTTTCATGTTGAATCCAACTTCATTTGGCTCACAAACAAATTCCTAAGAAATTAATAAGTGGTCTAATAGAAAATAGAATGGCCTTTTAAAAATAATCATTTGTTTGACTTTCCCAAATTAGTATGAAACTTGGTGGATAGCTCCAATATATTAGCCTAGTATTTATGTGCCAAGTTTTCTTCAAAACAAAAACCATTTGGTATCCCAACTAAACTAAAAACGGTGAAAGGAAATAGAAACAGTTTTTTAAAAAAAATAGAAGAAGAAAAGCCCTGACCTCCCCCCTCACTGGGCCTCGGCCCAGCTGGACCGCCAGCCAGCCCACCATCCCCGGTCTCTCCCCTCTCTCTTGTTCGAGCGACCGATTCGCTACAGGGGCAGGTCGCCCCGGACCACCTCGCCGGCGCCGGCGCCGTGAGGGAATAAGGGCGCCACGCCCCAACCCCTCGATCCCATCTCTCCACTCGCTCACCACTCCCTCGCTCTCTCCGCCTCCCCCCACCTCCAGATCCGTCGTCACCGTGCGCCTCACCACGCTGCAGCCACCGGCCTCCCCGCTCTTTGCCGACATGCCGTAGAGCTTCACCGCCATCGTCCACGTCTCCTGGTGCCAGTCGTTGAAGCCGGGTGGCTCTACAACACCGGATCCCCGACGTCTTCCTCATGGGACCTCGTCGCCTCCATTGACGCCGGCCACCTCTGTGCTCCCGTTGCTCGCGGGGCCTTCGTTCGCCCTCCCGGTGAGCATCGCTCGTCCTCCCTCTGCTTCCCCCTCGTTTCGCTGCGTCTAGCACTACCGCCATGGATGACCGAGCCTAGCTCGGCCGCACGGCTCGTCGTCGTTGCTCTCGTCGTTTTCGTGGCCATCTGAGTGCGTCGTTGCGCTCGGGGCACCCCTGCGGTGCGACCAGAGCCCCCCGTCTAGCTGCCTGAGCTGCGTGTCACCGTCCCTATAGCTCGCCCGCATCGCCCGCGCTTTGGCCGACCGCAGCATCCCGCTTTCAGCGTTAGCACCCGGCCCCAGCGTCTTGTTGGCTACACTCCCGCGCCCAGCTGCTATTGTTGAACTGCTGCTGCTGCGTTGCTGTTGATGCCGTTAACGCTGCTTCCTCTAGTGTTGCTTGCTGCTCCTCCAACCGCCTCGTGCGCCGCACCGCTCCGGCCCGCTGTCGCACTCACCGAGCCACCGCTGTCGTGGCCCTCTGTCGCTGACGCCCGTCGCCGCCTAGCTCCACCGCGCCTAGCCACCGCATGCCCCTCCATGCGCTGCTCGCTCCTTGCGCTTGCCCGACCATGGCCTCCGCGCCCTGGCCGCCCTGCTACTCAGCCCCCGGCCACCCACACACTCACCCCGCTCGCCCTGCTGTGCCCGGGCCGCGCCATAGCAGCGCCGCCGTGCGCCCAGCGCGTTCACCCGCGCCTTGCGCCCGCTTCCCCTCCAGCCTCCTCTGCCACGCGCCACCGTCGCGGCTGGCCGCCTCCCCTGCCTCGCCCGGCTCTTTCGCTAAAGCCCCGCGCCACTGCAGTCTGCTGCTGCTCTGCTATAGTAACGTTCAGTTACTGTAGCAGTAGCTAGCTTTTATGTCGCTATGCCGTTTAGCTCTCTTGACAGCCCCTAACAACAGCTAATCAAGTGCTGACATGAGTAAAAATAATATGTGAAGGAAGTACACTTGACAAACTTCATTTTACCCCACTGGACCAAATCCATTTGATGCGCGGATTAAATCCTATGAAAATCGTAAAATGCTATGTTCTGTTAACAGAAAAACCGGAAAACAGCTTTATTCTCATAGCTACTTTAGAGATGTTGTTGATCAAACAAATGAACTCTAATATGGATGAAAGTGTTACTAACATGTAGATCGCGGAAAAATCCTCAAAATTGATATATGGCACAAAATCATAGGAGATACGGATCCATAGTTGTAGCCTTTTAAAAAGAACTGACGAACTCTCAGACGGTGAAATTTCAGGGATTTTCCGGGTATTGTTAAATCTTTGAAAAATCTTAGAAAATAAACCGTAACTCGGATGAAAAAGTTTTATACATGAGAGTTTCTCAGAATGAAGAGACGAATCCAAATATGCAGTCCGTTCGCCTGCCAGACATCCCTATCGTAACAAACGTCGAACCTTTCCCCTCTAGTTCATCTGTCTGACAGATGTCCGGAACCGGGAAAACTTTCCCGGATGTTATCCCCCTTTACGTATCGCGTAGCACCACGTTAGAACACCTCTAGCACCGCTTATTGTCTTGTTATGCATATGTTTGCGTGTATTTCTTCCCCCTCTTCTCTCCGGTAGACCCCGAGACCGCTGCTGATGTCCCTGTGAGCGACTACGTCATCGACGACCCTTCTACCCCTTTTCAGTGGAGCTTCCAGGAAAGCCCCCTTTTGATCATCCCGATATCGCCCATTCCATTCTCTCATGCTTGCATTAGATTTTGCTACTGTTATTGATTGCTCCTATTCTGATGCATAGCCTGCTTTTGTAACCTGCTGTTGTACCTTACCTGCTTATCCTAAACTGCTTAGTATAGGTTGGTTAGTGATCCATCAGTGACCCCCACTTGTCCTTGTTGCCCCTGCTTCATCATCGACGCCTCAATCAACGTGATCGACGACCAGAGCCCGACACCTCACATCACATCAGGCCCTTTTTGTTGCTCGACTCTGCAGAGTTACCATCGAGTGCCGAGGGTGGTACCTCATACATCACTCCTGATGAGGTCTCTGTAGTGTAGCTATTCGGCCGTGGTCATCGAGGGTGATTCCTCCTTAACCACTTCCGATACGCCTTTGTCATGCAACCCCTCAAGTGTGAACCTCGAGGGTGGTTCCTCTTACATTCACCTTGATGATTACATCGAGTGGAATCCACCGAGGGTGATTCCTCGGGTATTCCCCTTGATGTTTGGACACACGGTTACCCGGACTTTACTTGAGACCATTGTTGAAGTCGGGTCGGCCCTGAGGGGTACCCGCGAGTTGATGTGAAAGTCGGGCGGGCCCGTAGAGCACCCGCGAGTTTTCTACAAGGCACGGCTGGGCATTCTGGGCCCTTGTCGTAAGTCCACGAGATGGGGCGACGGGGTCACATTATCGTGAGTCTCTGCTCGTCTCCGCGAGCCCCCAATGCACTAATGGTTTGGATATTTGTTCTGAGTTGGCCTTTGGCCTTTACGGACTAACCACCACGCGAGAATAGTTATGGGCCTCGACGTCACAGTATCAGCCGAAGCTTTGTCAGACGTCCAGTTCAGCATTGTGGCACGGTCGGATCGTGTTGGCCATCCGAGGCGGTGCTGGTATCCACCCTGCACACAACGACCCGGACTGCAACGGGCGATGGGCCCAGACCCCGGAGTGCTTAGGATGTAGACCGGCGGGGACCTCTCTGCTGAGCCTAGGTAGGGCTACGACGTGTTGATTTCCACGGCCGGGCATTGACCCAGAAAAGTGTGTCCGGCCAGAGTAATCAAGCGTGTTGGAAAACGTGGTGCACCCCTGCAGGGAAGATTATCTATTAATAGTCGTGTCCACGGTAACGGACGTTCAGACTTGTATCCTGATCTTATATAACTAGAAATAGATACTTGAGATATGTGATGGATATGTGGCTCCGAGATTGCTTTTCCGCAGGGAGTCGGGGAAGGATCTCTGGGCGTTGATTCTACAACATGCTTCTTAATATAAATTGCTATTCTTTACTCTTCTACTCCCTCCGTTCCCAAATATAAGTCTTTCTAGAGATTCCAACAAGTGACTACATACGGAGCAAAATGAGTGAATCTACACTCTAAAGCATGTCCACATACATTTGTATGTTATAGTCCATTTGAAATGTCTAAAAAGACTTATATTTAGGAACGGAGGGAGTACATGCTACAAGATGATTGGAGTTGCTTGAAGATGCTAGTCTTTGATAGGCTAGGCCTTCCCCCTCTATTCTCGCATTCTGTAGTTCAGTCCACAGATACAAACCTTCCATTTGATACCAATGCATACTTAGTATAGATCTGATGATTGCGAGTACTTTGGATGAGTACTCACGGTTGCTTGGCTACCCTCTTTCCCCCCTTCTTTCTTCTTTCCGGTTGATGCAACCAGATGGTGGATCCCTGAAGCCAGATGCCACCGCCGATGGATGCTACTACGTGGAGACCGCCGACGACCAGGAATAGTTAGGAGGTCCTAGGCAGGAGGCCTTGCCTCTTCGATCGTGTTGCTTTTGTGCTAGCCTTCTTAAGGCATCCTTGTTTAACTTATGTCTGTACTCAGATATTGTTGCTTCCACTGACTTTTGTGTATCGAGCTATGTATTCGAGCCCTCGAGGCCCCTGGATTGTAATATAAAGCTTGTAGTATTTTATTTGTGTCTAGAGTTGTGTTGTGATATCTTTCAGTGAGTCCTTGATCTTGATCGTACACATTTGCGTGTATGTTTAGTGCACGATTGAATCGGGGGCGTCGCACCTGTTGACTGCCGACGTCATCCTCTAGTTATGCTAACGTCATAAATCATTTCTCTTAATTTAAATAATTTCAGAAAACTATTAAAACTTGAGAAAATTGTAGATAATAAACCGTAACTCGGATGAAAATGTTTTATACATGAAAGTTGCTCCGAAAAACCCAACGAATCCGAATAGGCAATTCGTTCATCCGTCACATGCCCCTAGCATGCTGAGCATGGAACCGTCCTCTCTCTTTCACCTGTCCGGAATCCGCCTAACGTCGGGAATTCATCCTCGGATGTTTTTCCCCTCCGTCTACAACGTGTAGTACTACGTTAGGTCGACCCTAGTTCTGCATTTCGTCATGTCATGCTTAGTGATACTTCTGTTTGCTCTGTATTTAGTGTTTCTTCCCCCTTTTCTCTCCGGTAGACCCCTAGGTTGGTTAGAGATCCGAAGAACCTTCGGAGATCTTCTCAATTATAGTCCTTTCATCTCCATCATCATCTCGCCCTTCACTATTGTAAGAGAAATTTCAAGTTGTGAGAACAAGTTGTAACTCTACTCATTCTCATGCTTCAGGGTTCGACTCGTGTGGATGCCCAAGTATAATGAGGTTCACCGGTTCGCCCTAGGGTGTCTAGCTTACCTGTCATGCTTTATTTTCTGCTGGTAGAGTTCATAAGACACTGTGGTTTGAGTAGGGCACTTTGGAGACCAACCTCCATAGAGGCCTTAGTTTTAAAAATTCCAAATTCAAACATTTCACTTTGAAAAAATCTGAAAAAATACCCATGTATAGAAGGATGTAATGTGTATTTGCGTAAAATTTTAGACTGAAATACCTTGAATTGCGAGCAGCACCAAAAAAATCATGGACTTTGAGGATGAACAGTATATGTGCTAAAAAAAGCCATAGATTTATCTTTTTTTAGTAGCTCTCATTTTAACGCATTCGACCTGAAAATTCACACACATGTATATTATGTCTCTAGCTATATGTGTATTTTTCAGAATTTTATGAAATTGATTTTTTTTAAGTTTTCAAATTAAGACCTCCATGGAGCTCCCGGTCTCCATTTGGTATTTTCGCTGTGGTTTTTGTTATATAAAATTGTAGAGGCAGCTCTCTTTAAATAATTGGGGGAAAAGATCTTATAAAACCATGGAGCTGTCAAAATTCGAAACTACTAGTAATTTCGGCCGGCAGTCGATGTGTACGCCCGGTACAATTGTCTTGTTCAAAAATTATTTCATCAAGTCAAAAAGATTCCCGCTGCGTGAGAATTACATGAGGTGCTCCAGCGTTCGTGGCACCGGCGGCGCTTGGATGTGGACGGCGCCTTCCAGCGCCTGCACGACCTGCGCCATGGTCGGGCGTTGCGCCTCCTCGTCCTGGATGCACCAGCATGCCACCCTGCACGCCCGCTCCAGCTCCTTCGGCATCACCTCACCGCGCAGCCGGGGGTCAACCACGGCGCCCACCTCACCTTTCAAAACCTTTCCGGCGGCCCACACTGGGAAGAAGGTCAAGGAGGACTCACTCCCACCAGTCCTTGCCGCCTCCAGCTCGCTGTACCCTTTGGAGTTACGACGTCCCGAGATGAGCTCGAAGAGCACCATGCCAAAGCTGTACACGTCAGCCTTAGCGCTGATAGGCTGCCCAGAGATCCATTCCGGTGCCAGGTACCCGATGGTGCCCCGCATAGTCGTCAGCGCGCGGCTGAAGTCCCTCCCCACCAGCTTCGCCATCCCAAAGTCGGCGATCCTCGGGGACATGTCCTCGTCCAGCAAGATGTTCTCCGGCTTGACGTCGCAGTGTATGATGCATTCGCGGCAGCCATGGTGCAGGTAGGCCAGCCCTCTAGCCACACCGAGCATGATGCAGTACCGGTCGCGCCAGCTCATGCACGCGCCGTCACGGAAGAGGAGGCCGTCGAGGGAGCCTCTGGGCATGTACTCGTAGACGAGCATCTTATCATCGCCCGACGAGCAGAACCCGAGGAGCCGTACGAGGTTCACGTGCTGGATGCATCCCAGTGTGCTCACCTCCGTCCTGAATTGCTTGTCGCCTTGCCGCCCAAGACTTTCAAGCTTCTTCACTGCCACCTGGACTCTGATTGAGTTGTCTCCCTTATGCCGCTTCAGGACACCGTGGTACACCGAGCCGAAGCTACCGCAGCCCAGCCGCTCCGAGAAGTTCTTCGTTGCGGCACGGAGGTCGCTGTAACTGTAGACGGCCAAGGAGGATACATTCTCATTTGCCATACTGGTCAGTCTCCTCCTTCGGGCAAGAACAACCCTCCAGGCTAGTATGACCGATGCCCCCACTGCTGCAACACCAGCCAATATGATGCCAAGGACAAACCATAACTTTCTCCCCATTTTCTCCCTGTGTACGCTATGGAGATCTTGCAATCCTCTTTCTGAAAGCCGAAGGTACAGGTCTGACCCGGGGCTGTCAGAGTCCAAGTAGAGCTGCTGAAGGTTACGGAGCTCTCCGTACCAGACGGTGCACTCCCCGGCAGAGAAGGCGTAGGCCTGGCAAGAGCAGCTCTTTAGGCAAGCCGATTCGCACTCTACTTTGCTCTGGGCAGCGCCCACGGCGAGCGAGTCATCCGGAAGTTTCACGTCTGGCAGCATCAGGAACCCGTCCGTCCTTGATCCATTATGCGCGCACGTGAGCGGTGAGCTCCGGTGGCATCCACCGCTCCAATCGTTGAGCGTCCAGTCGCCCTCTGACACCGGGGCAAATCCGGGCGGGCAGTGGCAAGGTAGCTTGCCTCCCTGGTCGCAAACGCCGAATGCGCCACAGAGCGCGTACACGTCGCACTGCAACATGGGACCGGTCCACAAGAGCTGCCAGCTCTGGCTCGTGGGCATCCAAATGTACATTTGTGCCTGACCGGTGGGATCGAGCACGCTGCGTGTTATGGTTGCATTGTCGTAGAGCACGTTGATGACGCGCCGGTACGCCAGCGTCTCGATGTACGTCCCGTTGTAGATAGTGTTTTTCGTCGCCTCTGGCAGCTTCGCGAAGGCTTGGCCCATCCAGACGCCGGTCCGCCAGTACACACGGGACCGGTTCCACATGTAGAAGACCTCGCTAGCGCCGTTCGGGTCCAGCGTCTCGCTGAAGATCCCCGGCGCGGGGTCTTGGGTGTTCCGCCATGATGTCAGCGCCTGGTACTCGCCGGTGAGCTTGTTTTCCCCGATCAACGCTTCTGGCACGAGCGTGTCCGTCGGGTGGTCGAAGCTTTGCCACAGCACGTTGGAGGAGTTGGAGCCGTCGACAAGGACCAGGTTGCCGTTGTCGTGGATCTCCGCCGTGTTGTTTGAGCCCGGCGACAAGGAAGACGACAGGTTCGAAGACCACACGATGACCGGCGAGGCGGAGGCGCCGGTGGGGCCGATGAGCTCGAGGTTGCCGTCGTCCGCAGAGACACGGAGCTCGGCGGAGGCGACAGCAGATAGTGGACTCGCACGGTTGCCCACCCAGATGATGGTCTGGCCGGGGATTTTCTTGTACCAGATCCCGAGGTAGAACCTGTCTCCGGAGCTGCCAGCAGGGCTGAAGAGGCCGAGCTCGAACTTGCCCTGTGCCGAGACCAGCGTGTGGTTGCCTGGCAGCGGACGCCACACCGAGAGAGTCGCCGCTGCACCCACTGCAGGGGCGAAGCACAAGCAGGCAAGGGCCATGAAAGTGGCTGTGGTCAAGAGTGACATGGTGATGGTGGAGCGCCTCCGTTTGCCGGTGAATTCTGAGGCGGGGTGCAGCCGAATTTAGAGGCAGGTGAAGGACGGAGACGGGTGGCAAGAAAAACTATCTTCTCGCGAGCGTCACATGCGTGATGACCCCGGCATGTTTTACTGCTTATTAAATTCTACTACTTCGTGCGTTCGCCTATGAAAAAAGGCAAGGGCTTCCAATTAGTCCGTGGCATGAGAGTCCATCATGGTGACGCACATACTCCACGTCAAACGCTCCTGTATAAACTGCAAAGTCCAAAAATATTTTCAAAGAACTCAAAAAAATCTGATTTTTTCAACAAACATGCAGATGTTGATGATGAAATCACATTCATGAAGGTCTGGGAAAAATTAACAAAATCAACACTAAAAAATGCTTTCAAAAATAATACTTTAAAGCATCAGTTTCTCCTCGACAGATGTTTTAGTTTCGTATACTATGTTGTAAACGTTTAATAAAGTAAGCAGCAAGTTAATTCCCTTAAAAAAGCATCAATTTCTTTTTCTCTCAGAGCATTAGGAGTGCTTCTTGTTCACAGAAATTGCACATATGTACAACATTGAATACTGTTTGTTGCCAGAAAATTTCAGATTTTTTTTTTCTGATTCATTTAGCTATTTGTTTTTATTTGTTCATAAGATGCATTTGAACTCGGGAGCAAAAACTTCATGTTCGGTTAGTTTAGTCATCCATGGAAGAAAAAGTTTGTAAGCAGGGGCATGAGAAGGTTTCACGGAGACAAGACGAAGGAAGACGTGAGAAACAAGTTTTCAGTGGTAGAGGGTCTTTCTTATATTCCAAAAGTACTTTTGGGGAGATCTTGAGACCATTTTCAAGATACTGAATACTGGTGGGTGACTGATCTCGCCGCTCGCCTGACCATATGGATAGTTGGTAGTTGTTTCAAAAGTCCATATGAAAGATCGAGTCATGGAAATCCACTGTCAACCTCATTTTTAGTCATTGTATTTGATAAAATATAAATTACGTTCAATAAGATACAGCTTTGGTCTGCTTAGGCTCACTTGTCATTCAGCTAACTAGCACAGTTGTCCTTGTCCACGCGTAGTGTAGGCATGGATCATGCTTCCGAAAATGGGATAGTACTGGCCTTTGCATCATCTAGATATATAGAAGGTCTATAAATAAGGAGTATTTATTTTTCATTTTAGGAATTAACTGAATTTACACTGGTGATAACCAAATGTACTCCACAGGAACTGAATTTACACTGAATTCAGTTAACCAAATGTTAACTGAATTTTAGGAGTAGAAGAATAATGTGCTAACTGATTTTCTATACCACTATAAAGTGTGCCAATAGTTTCAAATATTGGTTGTTGGATATGCCCATCCAACGGTCAAGAGAAGGCAAATCCGAGTACTATCATTCGTTGGATATAGTTTTCAACTCATAGGATTCTGCCACGTGGCCTTCTAATTGAACCCCCAACTCAGCCATCTCATGTGTTCTAGAAGCATCTATTCACATGTTTATCTGATACTCTAATAAAAAGAGACTAGAACAATCTGGATTCCATAGAGGTAAGAACCAAATTGGATCTTGTCCGATAAGATTATAGGAAAGATAATACATATTCAAATGTATTTTCCCATGTTTTTTATATATATTTAAATGGCGTGCAAAGCACGTGCAATTTACTAGTACACTAAGGGAAGCAATTCGGTGCTACAAAAACAAAAAAGTTCATTTACACTTAACTAAAGTTACAGTATACTGGATTTTCAGTAAAGTCAAATATACTGTTGTGTATGAGTTGCATATACTGTTGTAATCAGTAAAGTCAAATATACTGATGTATATTCAGTAAAGTCAATTGACAATGACAACGTTTAGGATCTATGGTAATTTACAATGGAACAGTATTTTCATGTGTGTTTAGGATCTATGTTATCACACTTGCAATCATGTTTTATGTGACGATGCTCAATCATGTGACCATGGTTAGGATCTATCTGTCCATGTTTTCATGTACTCGTATAATTCTGCCTGATGGAGAAAAGAGCTGTCATAAGTGTTCAGTTTTCATTTCTGGTTTGACTGCCATGGCAGCCGTTTTCGCTGCTGTGGCAGCGTTTCTGGTTTGAGAAAAGCATGGTCACTACTTGAAGTGTGGTGACAGCCGGCAGCATTTCTAGTGCAGATTTTAAACTTGTATTTTTTACCAAATGAACTACTTGTAAGGATCATTGCTGAATCATTTCCTGAGTACTACAGCAAGTACTGCTTGTGCAACTACTAGGAGTATTTTAGAATGATCATTTTAAGTTGTTAACTGAACATTTTATGAAACCATTTTAACTGAACAATTTTTATTCAGTACTGGCTTGACGAATCCAATCTAACTATAGAAACAAAACAAGGTGCCTTGTGCAGAAACAGATTCGCGTGAAGCCAATAATCTCTGAATTTGTCTTGACTAAATATTCCCCTAGAAAACTAGATTCTCTTTCAAGATCTATCCTGAAGACCATTTGACTTGGATGTACACTGAACTGAGAGCATTTCAGGTGCAATAAGACGAAGAACCTGCCACTAATTGGTTGTACACTGAACAAGCTCTACTCCTGTCGCAAGTTGACATGAAGTTAAGTGGTGTTGTATACTGTTAACATGAAGTTTCCATGTGCTTCTCTTAGTCCATTCACACTAAGGGGATAAATCAGGGATATAATTTTTTATTTACACTTAACTAAGGTTAGCCTTAGGGATATAAATTCAGTTAGCCCATATTATCAGGCGAAGAGGAGCACCCAAAGCCATCGCCCAAACATGGAACAGCAAGGAAAGCGGCTTGGGCTTACCATTCACGGCAAACCTTCATGGCACTCATGGCTGCTGCTGGGTTGGTGACCGAGACCTCCTGCCTGCTGATTCCATGCTTGCCTCTCTCAAGTAAGAGATCTTTACTACTCATGGTGTGGAGTTGAGCAGATGCAGTCGGGGCCGGCTTCGTGGTCGACGGCGGCCAGCCGACGAGGAGGCGGTCGATGACGGGCAGGGCCAGCTCCGGCTCGCCGCTGTCGGGGAGCAGATCAAGAAAATAAAATTCAACCTTCTCACCATGGGGATCGAGGGGGAAGCAAAGCGGCAGCATGGAGCAAGGCGGCCTGCGGCGTGAGTGGCGGTAGGGAGGAGCAAGGCCGGCCGGCACCAGTTGTGTAGTGGATTCTGCAAGGACTAGATTGCAAAATTACCATCGCAACAAGCTTTTCCGGGCAGAGGGAGTAATTGACAACAAGAAGCCAATGCCCCATCCCCATGTACCGTCCAGTAGAATGCCCACCGGCATCCGGTTGTTCATCTTACAGCAGACAAGCGTTTCCAGAAAACTAACAGAGCGCCCAAATGCCCCAATCTAGTATGTCTCCAAGTCTCTACTACATGGAGTGACTGACAGTCTTCCATACCATCCAGAATCTCTACTGGTGAAAACTAATATCCAGGACTAGCGGTCTGCAGCTTAACGGCAAATTCATGTGCATTGCTTAAACTTGTCGTCGCCCTCGTAATCCGAACCCTCATCGTCGTCTGAGGATTCCTCCACTCGGTTAGGTACTCCGCGATTGAGTTCTTCCTCGCCACAACCGTTTGGTTTAGCCCGCTTTTCTTTCTTACGCTGCTTCTTCTTTTGGCGTTTCAGGCGCTTCTTGGCTGTACGCTCCTCGGCTGCTTTTAGTCTTTCCTCCCTCCGTAGATTGAACTCAGCCACTTGTTTCCTCCTTTCATAATCTTTCTCCATCCTCGTTATTCGGTCCTGCTCCCTTCTCCTCATTTGCCGATACTGTCAAAACAAGAGTGCTTACAGTTAAACCACCAGATTATTAACTATCAATGAATGCATTTCCATTCAAGTTCTCAAAAGTCAAAACTATTCATCTCATGAAACTTGAGTAATCTGGAGCTAGACATAAAAAGATCAGTAAATAAGATGGTCAAGAACACATTAAGAAAAAATTGCTCCAGCTCTGTGAATGCTGGAACAGGAGGAATCAAATACAAATATAATGATTTTCAGCTGCTATGATGTTACCCTAAACAAGGATGTGAGATAAGAATTCTGGTGAACAAACATGACGGACAAAATATGTCTTTGAGTTTATTATTATCACGGGTCTCAAAGAGAGCAGAATTTGAATGAACTTGTGTACAGTCTCAGCAAGACAATCTCCACTGCTATAATGACAACCTTTGTCCCACCCAGTCACTGACAGTGATTGTATGCATCAATCTGAACCCACCCACAAGTCAATATCAGTTTTAAAGTTAAACTAGGATTGTGCCTACAACTCAATATCAGTACTTCATTTTAGTAACTCAAATGAAGAGTTGTGAGTGGCAGAACACTAAATCTTCTCCTGGTAGGCTGGTAGCAATTCTGGCCTCCGTTCTATTTCAGCACTCATAAGCCACTGGAACTTCCAATTATCATGTGATAATGCCTATGATTGCAGCTAAGCCACAAATACAAAGCCCTTGGATCTGATCCCTTCTCATATACCACATCATAACTTAAATAGACCTTCACCTTTTATCAAACTGTGGTCATTCGTCAGCCTTAAAACCTCCCATTGATTAAGTGATGCAGCACAACATATTCTTTTTATTTTTCGTATTCAGTGATGTTACCTTAAAATCCACACCCACTTGTATTCTAGATATTCAAGAATCGAGCAAATTTTAAACATATTGTTGTTTTGGTATAGTCAACTGCATAACAGCATATACAAAATTCAGTCAAGTGCTTTCGATACAGTACTCTTAAGAATATCAACAGGTAAAGGGTCTTGTGTACATGCACTTTTGCACCCAAGGACCATGTTTTTTCTTATATAGACACCAAAGAACTACTCCCTCCGTTCCTAAATATAAGCTTTTTTAGAGATTCCAATACAGACTACATACGGAGCAAAATGAGTGACTCTACACTCTAAAATGCGTCTATATACATCCGTATGTAGTCCGTATTGAAATTTCTAAAAGGTTTTATATTTAGAATCAATAACTCACGTTCAAATGAACCATAGACTCGAAATTTCCTTTTAAGACAAAATTCAATAAAATGGTAACTTCATAACATTGCAAGCATTGAGAATCAATCATTCATGTTCAGATGAACCATAGACCCAAAATTTCCTTTTAAGACAAAATTAAATAAAATGGCAATTGCACCAAAACAAGACAACCATCTACTCAAGTGCTAATTGACAAATAAATCTCATCATAGCCAGAATGTGGAGTTATATGTGAGTCCCATCTGCATAATAAGGAAAAGATAAAAAAATTGGTTCAATCTGACACTCATTTTAGCTGAATTCTCCATTTGTGAGAAGGTGGGAGGGAGAAAGAGTACCTGGTGGAAGTCGCCAGAGCCAGAACCAGCGGAGGACCCAGAGGTGTTGCTGACACGGACGGGGACATTCTCCATGATGCGCCTTAGCTTCACCTCTAGGTCCTCCTCATCCTCCCGTAGCTTGACCCCTCCTGAGCTCTTTCCTCCACCCTCCACCAGCACCAGCTGCTTTCCACTGTCACCAACAGAAGCCTTCGCCACTAGTTCACCACCAGAAACCCTTGCCGGAGGTGCCATTAGGACTAGCTGCTGCATATTGCTAGCCTTACCAGGAACTGACATTGTTGATACTAGCTCTAACTGTGGATTTGCCTACATAGAACATAATAGTAAAGCATGAGCTAAGGATAGGAATTTCCGCTTCTAAGTTTATGTTGGACATGTTTACAATACATTTTCTGTTATATAGGCATTTGAAATTCCTTGTTATCATGGGGGCTACAGAAAATAACAATTGCCATAATGGACATGGAAATAGCAAGTATAGACTGATGACTGGGAGGGAGGAATATACTGAACATGACAAATCTGAGTATCAAATGAATGTACAGTAACAGCTTATATGTTTCCATCCTCCAACCTTGTGAAGAATGGAACTTTGTGTAAATTTTTCTGGCTAGTACAGTCAGCAAATTCACAATAAGACATGGACCATGTCCAACGCAGATGAAGCAAATACAAATTTCTACCATCTGGCAAAGATGCATCATCTGCGTTGGATATGGTCCATCTGTATTGATTGATGCACTTCTGTGATGATTGATGCACTATATTGCCAATGAAGGGCAATTAGTGCACAGAAGAATGTATACATGAACAAAGAAACAATGTACATAATAGCAGTCTTTCCTTTTGCAATCAACAATCAAGTCAGTAGAGAAATAATGACAAGATATACATCAGAGAAACAGAACTTGGTGACAGGTACGAAGTCGATCTATCCAAGCATCAGCAGAAAAATATTGTCAGGAAGGTGATGTTTTAAACATAAAGAAGCATATCTGTCATCTCACAAAAGGAAAAGGATATATTTGTCATCTCACACAAAGAAAAGGATATATGTCTACATTAAAACACAAAGAGGCTATTTTGACTGATTCTACAACTGAAACTAAGGGCACTTCAATCCTATCTTTTCCGTTGTTGATAAACGGAAGAAAGCATAATATAAGGAGAACCTTTTTCCAGTGTATCTTTCTTAGCAGTGACAATTTTTTTTTTGGCAGTGAGCCATTGACAAAGACAAGATCATTTCCTGAACCAAATGACACAAGATCTCAGAAATGCATAACCTATAATATGACATAAGGACAAATAGCTGGGCATTGAAACACCTAATAACCAGTTGTAGAAAATTGGCTGGTACTTTAAACAAAAAAGATTTCAGATCTTCAGTTGTATGGACACAAACACAACTGCGCAAGCATATGTAGATTGTAGAATACCAATAGTTGCATGCATCAGGTAGTTTACATTAAACAGCTACATACATTAATCTAGCACAAACTCAAGTGTCTCTGGTTTAAGCTAGCTTGGCATGTGACCACAATCTAAGCAAGCTCAAGTGTCCCTCTGGTTTAAGCTGGCTTAATATGTGACTGCGCCCGGCAGCGATGTAGGTAGCTGTACAATTATTTGGATATGAATCTTGACCAACAAAATCATCAGGATGTTTGTCATTGCTACAAAAAGAACTGAAACTGTTTTTGTTGTGCTGTTTCTCAAAAGAAGATACACCCTCGCCTTCATAAGTCTGTAAATTAAATTTCATCATGGAATTTTCTAGCATTGCTTAACCATCCCCTCAATAAATTTATTCTTACTACCTGGGAGGGAATATAGCCACCCCCCCCCCCCCTCCCTACTAATTTACAATAATCTGGCATATGTGAAGTTCATGTAAGACCATATGCTTTGATGCTATCTCCTGCTTCTTTTTTACAAGTGTTGACGGCAAAACATTGCAACCCTGTAGCAAGCTCAGAGTCAAAACATTTGATAAATTGACCTATACAATTGTTTACCACTACTAAGGCATGGATTTGACAGCTATCTCCACCCCTCCCCCCAACCTTGCCTTGTTTGCCGTGCCTTAGTTGATTTCAGAGAGAAGAGAGAGCTCAGATCCTAGAACAGGGATTTGAAAGCCATATGAGCTAATTTGCATTAACATATATGACCAATCTTGGCACCAGACCAAGAACCCTAGAAATTCTCCAAAGAACCAGACCAAGAATCCTACAAATTAATGAACCAAAGGGAATAGAAATTAAGAGGACAAGCGGGGGAATGAAGAAGAGGGGGAGGAAGCGGGGCCTGACCAGTCCAGCGTCGGGGGAGAAGCACGCCGGCGACGGCGTCGTTGCTGTCGTCACTCCTGGTCACCACCGAGCTCACGCCGCTGTGGTTGGATGCGGTGCCGCCGGTTGGATAGGGGGAGGGGGAATAGGATGTGGAGGGACGCCGCTACCGTCTATTCCGGTTGCGCCGTCCCTCTCCCCGCAGCGCCGGTGTCGTCGCCGCCGCGTCCACCTTTTTCGTGAGAGGGAGGCGGGTCGGCCCGAGAGGGAGAACGGAGTAAAGTTTGGAGGAAAGTATCGTTTTCCCCCTCAAATCCTGTCTGATGGATCAATTTCCCCCCAACGTCTAAAACCGGATCAATCAGCCCCTAAACTCTCCAAAACCGGATCAATTCTCCCCCATGGTGGTTTTGGACAAGATTTCGGCGGTTTTGACTATTCTCCTTGCTGTTGGGACAGTCTTGACTTGGCGGTTTCGGTGTTTTCATCGATTGGGGAGCCGTCGACAAATCATTTCAATTCGGTGATTTCGGTCCACAATGCCTCGACGACGAGGGCGCCTGACCTCGGCAATGACGGCGGCGCGCCTCGACGTCAAGCATGCCGCCGGCCTCCGATGGTATCTTCTGGCTTAGATGGTGAGTCAACCGCCCTTTCTTTCCCCGTGAATTCATGTCTTTGCATGATCATTTCCCGGTAATTTAAGATCGTGAGGGGTTTGTCGCACCCAATTTTCTTTGCCATGGCGAACAAATCGTGGAGGTGCAGGGTAGATCATAGGAAGATCTTGACTGAACTATGTAATGAGGTAAAGGTTGTTTTTTAGGCGGGTTTTGTCGATGAGGCAATGAGATGAAGATGACATATTATATGTGTCACTACATTATTTTGGCAAATTTGAGACAGTGGATGGATTGCCTGTATACAAGGGAGGTCTGATGATTACTTTTCATTTGGATAGGAAGAACCTACGGTTTGAGCTGTTGTTGTTGTATGCTCGGGACATGTATCATGTAGAAAGAGGGCATGCCGGGGAATTATAGTTACAAGATGCAACCGCTTATTCCAGGAAAGAATTGGTGAGGGTTTGCAATTTATTTTGATGATTCAAGTGTGGAGAAGATGGTGAATGCAACACCTATTGGGTCATGTCTAGAGATCTATGTGGAGGAAGTGGCATTGTGTGAACAAGTAGTAAAGCGGTTGGAAAGCAGAGCGGATGATGTGCCGGTGGTTGTTTACGAAACATATTCCAAGCATAAAGGTAGCAGATTTGCATTGTTAAATGTGGATCTTTGTGGAGATGCATACATGGTAGATGAGATGTTTTTATCAAATGCAAGCACTTTAGCGAGAGAAAGGAGTAGAGCCGAAGTTGTTGTAGGTGTCAAAAGGTCAAGAATTTGAGGAAGAAAATTTGAGGATAATAAATGAGGCTAATGACTTTCTTACTACATTTGAGAGTCCAGTGAAGATCAAGAAAATTAGAGCAAGTAGAGTTCTGACTAAAAAAAGAAAAGTACCTCTTGCGGCTCCGGTTTGAAAGTACTCCTTCAGTGCAGCTCAAGGTGCATGTGCTCCTGCACCATCTTGAGTGCAGCCCAAGGTGCATCTTCTTCACGGCCAGGTGCATCTTCTTCAGCTCCAGTAGGAAAAAAACCAAAATCTGCAAAGACCAAAGCAGCAGCAGGTACAACACAGAGAGGAACAATGCCACAATTTGAGTATACATCTGCTGATCATGTTGAAATTGGAACAAGTGGTAATGAAGCCTTACATGAAAATTTAAAAGAAGGAGAAGAAGGTGATGATGAGAGTGACATTGACTACCAACCTTTGTCAGAGCACGCAGTTCTCTTGAAGAATCGAGGCGTAACAAGTAAGGAAATTAGCAAGGGAAATTAGGAGGCGAAGAGAGCAAAGAAATTAGGGGATGTTGTTGGGCCTGTCATCAAAGATAATAATTTGATTGAAGGATTGTCAGTGATGAGAAGCTGGATGGCATAGAAGATGATGTTGTGTCATCGGATGATGACCGCTCTTTTGATGAGGAAAGTGATGGTGAGGGGCCACACAACTAGTGAGAAGGAAAAGTGAATGGAAGAAATATGACAAGAAATCGTAAATGCCTACATTTGAGATTGGAATGGTTTTCAGAGGAAGACATCAAATGAAGAAAGCCCTAATAAAATATGGCATTAAGAAGCATGTGCATATTGCTTTCACAAAGGATGAAAATCATAAAGTTGGTGCAAAGTGTACCGGCCCGGCTGCAACTGGATGATATATGCTTCTAAAACTAGTAGAAATAAGTGGCTACAGGTGTCTACCTTTGTAGATGAGCACCATTGCATTCCAAGAAGAGATAACAAACTGGTCACATCATCTGTGATTGCTACAAAATATGGCAGGCTTATAAGAGCAAACCCAAGTTGGAAGTTAGAAGATTTGAGAAAAACTGTACTTGAGGACTTGTTTGCTGATGTCACAGTTGCACAAAGTGCAAGAAGGCAAAGAGAATGGTCATGCAGAAACTGTTGCATTCCATCAAGGAGAGTACTCCAAATTGTTTAATTATCGATCGAGCTCCACGAGAACTAATCCTGGAAGCACGATGGCAGTGAAATTGGACCAAAATGAAAAGGATGGGTCATATGTATTCCAAAGATTTTACATGTGTTTTGATGCCTTGAAGAAATGTTTCTTAGCAGGTTGTAGAAAAGTTATAGGCCTTGATGGTTTTTTTTCAAAGGTGCTTGCTATGGACAGATGTTGTGTGCTATAGGAAGAGATGCAAATAACCAGATGTATCCTATTGCTTGGGCTGTTGTGGAGAAAGAAAATTATGAGTCATGGTTCTGGTTTCTTGCCAAAATAAACCAGGACTTGAAAATAAGCAATCAAGGAGATGGATATGTATTTATGTCAGATCAGCAAAAGGGACTTGTAGGGGCAATGGAGGACATTTTTCCTAAAAGTGAGCATAGAATGTGTGCAAGACACATATATGCTAATTGGAAGAAAAAACACCCAGACCATGATCTTCAGAAAAGGTTTTAGAGATGTGCAAAATCACCAAACAAAGTGATTTTCAACTACAACAGGGCAAGGCTTGCACAATTTACTGTTGAGGGTGCAAAAGATATGATGAACACCGATCCAGTTCATTGGAGTAGGGCCTACATGAAGTCGGGTCCAACTGTGATTCAGTTGATAACAACATGTGTGAATCTTTCAACAACTACATCCTATTAGCTAGGTACCTTGCTATTGTCTCAATGCTTGAGTGGATCAGGTGCAAAATTATGGTAAGGGTACAAGAAAATAGAGGAAAGTCGGTTAAGCTGGAAAGGAACTATATGTCCCAATATTTTCAAAAATTAAAGCAAAACATAAGGAGATCAGGTTTTACATCATGTCTTTGTGGAATGGGAAAGATGGATTTGAAGTGCAAGAGCATGAGAAATTTAAATTTCTTTGTTAACTTGCAGCTCTGGACTTGCTCATGTAGATATTGGCGGTGTCGGGTTTACCATGCTGCCATGCCATTAGTGCTATCTACAAAACAGGACAGAAAATAGATCATTATATTGCTCCTTGTTACTCCATAGATGTGTACAACAAGATATATGTGTTGGAAATATGCCCTAGAGGCAATAATAAAAGCATTATTATTATATTTCCTTGTTCATGATAATTGTCTTTTATTCATGCTATAACTGTATTAACCGGAAATCGTGATACACGTGTGAATACATAGACTACAATACGTCCTAGTAAGCCTCTAGTTGACTAGCCCGTTGGTCAACAGATAGTCATGGTTTCACGACTATGGACATCGGATGTCATTGACAACGGGATCACGTCATTAGGAGAATGACGTGATGGACAAGACCCAATCCTAAGCATAGCACAAAGATCGTGTAGTTCGTTTTGCTAGAGCTTTTCCTATGTCAAGTATCTCTTCCTTAGACCATGAGATCGTGCAATTCCGGATCTTGTAGGAGTGCTTTGGGTGTATCAAAGCGTCCACAACGTAAGCTGGGTGACTATAAAGGTGCACTACGGTATCTCCGAAAGTGACCATTGGGTTGACACGGATCGAGATCGATTTGTCACTCCGTATTACGGAGAGGTATCACTAGGGCCCACTCGGTAATGCATCATCATAATGAGCTCAAAGTGATCAAGTGTCCGTCACGGGATCATGCATTGCTTGACGAGTAAAGTGACTTGCCGATAACGAGACTAACGAGGTATTGGGATACCAACGATCGAGTCTCGGGCAAGTAACATACCGTCAGACAAAGGGAATAGAATACGGGGTTGCTTGAACCCTTGACATCGTGGTTCATCCGATGACAACATCGAGGAGCATGTAGGAGCCAACATGGGTATCCAGATCCCGCTGTTGGTTATTGACTTGAGGCAGTCTCGGTCGTATGTCGCATGTCTCCCGAACCCGTAGGGTCTACACACTTAAGGTTCGGTGGCGCTAGGGTTAATAGGAAGACAAGTATGTGATTACCGAATGTTGTTGAGTCCGGATAAGATCCCGGACGTCACGAGGAGTTCCGGAATGGTCCGGAGGTAAAGATTTATATATGGAAAGTGGTTAAGCGGACTCGGAAAGTTTGAGGTATACTGCAGGTAATGTCTTGGGGCCACCGGAGAGTTCCGGAGGTCCACCGGAGGGGCCACCCCTCGGGGGCCACATGGGCTAAGTGGGAGAGGAGCCAGCCCCTGGTGGGCTGGGCGCGCCTCCCACCTAGGCCCATGGGCTAGGGTTTGGGAGGAGGAAACCCTAAGGGGAAAAGGGCGCCTTGGCTTGGGGGCAAGCCACCCTTTCCTCCTCTCCCTTGGCCGCCCCTAGGGTTTTCCCTAGAGGGCCGGCCCCTTGCCCTCTCCTCCTATAAATAGAGGGGTGGGGGAGGGCTGAAAACACAATTGTAGGCGCAACCCTCCCTCCCCAACACCTCTCTTTCTCCACGCGAAGCTTGGCGAAGCCTGCCGAGAACTGCCAGACCAACCGCACTCCACGCCGTGCTGCCATTGGAGTTGTCTTCCTCAACCTCTCCTTCACTCTTGCTGGATCAAGACGGAGGAGACGCCATCGTCCCGTGCACGTGTGTTGAACACGGAGGTGTGTCCTTTCAAGATTTTGGTCATCGGTGATCGGAATCACGTTGGGAACGTCTTCATCATCACCACTCTCAAGAACGCTTCCGTACTCGATCTACAAGTGGTATGTAGATGCAAACTCTCTCTTGTTACTTGTTGCTTAGTAGAACTCATAGATGGATCTTGGTGAAACCGTAGGAAAATTTTAATTTTCTGTAACGTTCCCCAACAGTGGTATCAGAGCTAGGTCTATGCGTAGTTCTCTTTGCACGAGTAGAACACAATTTTGTTGTGGGCGTGGATCTTGTCAACTTACTTGCCGTTACTAGTTGTTTCTTGCTTCCGGTATTGTGGGATGAAGCGGCGGACCAACCTTACACGTACTCTTCGTGAGACCGGTTCCACCGACTAACATGCACTAGTTGCATAAGGTGGTCAAGTGGTGTCTGTCTCTCCTACTTTAGTTGGAGCGGATTCGATGAACAGGGTCCTTATGAAGGGTAAATAGAAGTTGACAAGATCACGTTGTGGTTATTCGTAGGTAAGAAAACGTTCTTGCTAGAACCCAATTGCAGCCACGTAAAAGATGCAACAACAATTAGAGGACGTCTAACTTGTTTTTGCGGCAATTGTCATGTGACGTGATATGGCCAAGTTGTGATGAATGATGATATATTGTGATGTATGAGATCATGTTCTTGTAATAGGAATCACGACTTGCATGTCGATGAGTATGACAACCGGCAGGAGCCATAGGAGTTGTCTTTATTTTTGTATGACATGCGTGTCATTGAAGAACGCCATGTAATCTACTTTACTTTATTGCTAAACGCGTTAGTCATAGAAGTAGAAGTAGTCGTTGGCGTGACAACTTCATGAAGACACGATGATGGAGATCATGATGATGGAGATCATGGTGTCATGCGGTGACAGGATGATCATGGAGCCCGAAGATGAAGATCAAAGGAGCTATATGATATTGGCCATATCATGTCACTACTTTATAATTGCATGTGATGTTTATTATGATTATGCATCTTGTTTACTTAGAACGACGGTAGTAAATAAGATGATCCCTTAGAACAATTTCAAGAAGTGTTCTCCCTAAGCGTGCACCGTTGCTACAGTTCGTCGCTTCTAAGCACCACGTGTTAATCGGGTGTGATGGATTCTTACGTTCACATACAACGGGTGTAAGCAAGATTTACACACGCAGAAACACTTAGGGTTAACTTGACGAGCCTAGCATGTGAAGACATGGCCTCGGAACACGGAGACCGAAAGGTCGAACACGAGTCGTATGAAAGATACGATCAACATGAGAATGTTCACCGACGCAGACTAGTCCGTCTCACGTGTTGATCGGACACGGCCTAGTCGACTCGGATCGTGTAACACTTAGACGACTAGAGGGATGTCTAATCTAAGTGGGAGTTCATTAATAATTTGATTAGATGAACTTAATTATCATGAACTTAGTCTAAAACTTTTGAATTATATGTCTTGTAGATCAAATGGCCAACGCTCATGTCAACTTGAACTTCAACGCGTTCCTAGAGAAAACAAAAGCTGAAAGATGACGGCAAGAACTATACGGACTGGGTCCGAACCTCGAGGATCATCCTCATAGCTGCCAGAAACAATACGTCCTAGAAGGACCGCTAGGTGACGCCCCGTCGAGGAACCAAGACATTATGAATGCTTGGCGATCTCGTCTTGATGATTACTCCCTCGTTCAAAGGCGGCATGCTTTCTGACTTAGAACCGGGCTCCAAAACGTTTTGAGCATCACGGAGCATATGAGATGTTCAAGAGCTGAAACTGGTTTTCAAGCTCACGCCGGTCGAGAGATATGACATCTCCGACAAGTTCTATAGTTGTAAGATGGAGGAAAAGCAGTTACATCGGTGAGCACATTACGAAGATGTCTGGGTTGCACAACCGTATGACCCAAATGAATATTAACCTCCACGATGAGGCGGTCATTGACAGAATCCTCCGATCGCTCCCACCAAGCTACAAGAGCTTTGTGATGAACTACAACATGCAGGGATGGTAAAGACCATTCTGAAGTGTTCTCTATGCTCAAGTCAGCCGAGGTAGAAATCAAGAAAGAACATCAAGTGTTGATGGTCAATAAGACCACTAAGTTCAAGAAGGGCAAGGGTAAGAAGAACTTCAAGAAGGACGGCAAGGAGATTGCCGCGCCCGGTAAGCAAGTTGCCGGGAAGAAGTCAAAGAATGGACCCAAGCACGAGACCGAGTGCTTTTATTGCAAGGGAAGGGTCACCGAAGCGGAACTGCCCCAAGTACTTAGCGGATAAGAAGGCCGGCAACACCAAAGGTATATTTGATATACATGTAATTGATGTGTACCTTACCGATGTCGTAGTAACTCCTGGGTATTTGATACCGGTGCCGTTGCTCATATTTGTAACTCACAATGAGCTGCGGAATAAGCGGAGATCGGGCGAAGGGACGAGGTGACGATGCGCGTCGGGAATGGTTCCAGAGTCGATGTGATCGCGTCGGCACGCTACCTCTTCATTTACCCACGGATTAGTTATGAACCTTAATAATTGTTATTTGGTGCCATGTTTGAGCATGAATATTGTATCTGGATCTCGTTTAATGCGAGATGGCTACTCATTTAAATCCGAGAATAATGGTTGTTCTATTTATATGAGAGATATGTTTTATGGTCATGCTCCGATGGTCAATGGTTTATTCTTAATGAATCTCGAGCGTAATATTACACATGTTCATAGCGTGAATACCAAAAGATGTAAAGTTGATAACGATAGTCCCACATACTTGTGGTAATCGCCGCCTTGGTCACATTGGTGTCAAGCGCATGAAGAAGCTCCATGCCGATGGACTTTTAGAGTCTCTTGATTATGAATCATTTGACACATGCGAACCATGCCTCATGGGCAAGATGACCAAGACTCCATTCTCCGGAACAATAGAGCGAGCAACCGACTTGTTGGAAATCATACATACCGATGTGTGCGGTACAATGAGCGTTGAGGCTCGCGGAGGATATCGTTATGTTCTCACTCTCACAGATGACTTGAGTAGATATGGGTATGTCTACTTGATGAAACACAAGTCTGAGATCTTTGAAAAGTTCAAGGAATTTCAGAATGAAGTAGAGAATCAACGTGACCGAAAGATAAAATTCTTACGATCGGATCGTGGAGGAGAATATTTAAGTCACGAATTTGGTACACACTTAAGAAAATGTGGAATCGTTTCACAACTAACGCCGCTGGAACACCTCGGTATAGCGGTGTGTCCGAACGTCAGAATCGCACTCTATTGGATATGGTGCGATCTATGATGTCTCTTACCGATTTACCGCTATCATTTTGGGGATACGCTCTAGAGACACTACATTCACTTTAAATAGGGCACCGTCTAAATCCGTTGAGACGACACCGTATGAATTATGGTTTGGGAAGAAACCTAAGCTGTCGTTTCTAAAAGTTTGGGGATGCGATGCTTATGTCAAGAAACTTCAACCTGAAAAGCTCGAACCCAAGTCGGAAAAATGCGTCTTCATAGGATACCCTAAGGAAACCTTTGGGTATACCTTCTACCTTAGATCCGAAGGCAAGATCTTTGTTGCGAGAACGGAACCTTTACGAAAAAGAGTTTCTCTCGAAAGAAGTAAGTGGGAGGAAAGTAGAACTCGATGAAGTACTACCTCTTGAACAGGAAAGTAGTGCAGCTCAGAAAATGTTCTGTGATGCCTACACCAACCGAAGAGGAAATTCATGATGATGATCAAGGTACTTCGGATCAAGTTGCTACCGAATCAGGGTCCACTAGGACACGTTCCGCACTGCAGTGGTACGGCAACCCCGTCTCCGGAAATCATGTTGTTAGACAACGGTGAACCTTCGAACTATGAAGAAGCAATGGCGGGCCCAGATTCCAACAAATGGCTAGAAGCCATGAAGTCCGAGATAGAATCCATGTATGAAAACAAAGTATGGACTTTGGTAGACTTGCCGATGATCGTGACGATAGAAAACAAATGGATCTTTAAGAAGAAGACGGACGCGGATGGTAATGTCACCATCTATAAAGCTCGACTTGTCGCTAAGGGTTATCGGCAAGTTCAAGGGATTGACTACGATGAGACTTTCTCTCCCGTAGCGAAGCTTAAGTCCGTCCGAATCATGTTAGCAATTGCCGCATACTATGATTATGAGATATGGCGGATGGACGCCAAAACAGCGTTCCTTAACGGTTATCTTAAGGAAGAGTCAGATATGATACAACCGTAAGGTTTTGTCGATCCTAAGAATGTCGACAAAGTATGCAAGCTCCAAATGATCCATTTATGGGCTGGTGCAAGCATCTCGGAGTTGGAACATTCGCTTTGATGAAATGATCAAAGCGTTTGGGTTTATCTTGAGACTTATGGAGAAGCACTGCGTTTACAAGAAAGTGAGTGGGAGCTCAGAGCATTTCTCATATTATATGTAGATGACATACTTGATGGGAAATGATATAGAACTCTTGGACAACATTAAGGCCTACTTGAATAAGTGTTTTTCAATGAAGGACCTTGGAGAAGCTGCTTATATATTAGGCATCAAGATCTATAGAGATAGATTGAGACGCCTCATAGGTCTTTCACAAAGCACATATCTTGATAAGATTTTGAAGAAGTTCAAAATGGATCAGTCCAAGAAAGGGTTCTTGCCTGTATTGCAAGGTGTGAAATTGAGCTCGGCTCAATGCCCGACCACGGCAAAAGATAAAGAAGAGATGAGTGTCATCCCCTATGCTTCAGCCATAGGATCTATTATGTATGCCATCTTTGTGTACTGGACCTGATGTAAACCTTGCCGTAAGTTTGGTAGGAAGGTACCAAAGTAATCCCGCAAGGAACACTGGACAATGATCAAGAATATCCTGAAGTACCAAAAGGACAAAGGACATGTTTCTCGTTTATGGAGATGACGAAGAGCTCGTCAGAATAACGAGTTACGTCGACGCCTTAGCTTCGACACGGTCTGGATGACTCTAAGTCACAAACCCGGATACGTGTATATGTTGAATGGTGGAGCGATGGTGGTGCGGCAAGCAAAGCGTCGTGGCGGGATCTACATGTGAAGCGGAGTACATGGCAGCCTCGGAGGCAGCGCATGAAGCAATTTGGGTGAAGGAGTTCATCACCGACCTAGGAGTCATACCCAAGGTCGTCGGGGCCGATCAAACTCTTCAGTGACAACACTAGAGCTATTGCACTTGCCAAGGAGCCCGGGTTTCACAAGAAGACCGGGCACATCAAGCGTCGCTTCAACTCCATCCGTGAAAATGTTCGGGATGGAGACATAGAAATTTGTAAAGTGCATACGGATCTGAATGTCGCAGATCCGTTGACTAAACCTCTTCCACGGGCAAAACATGATCAACACGTAACTCTATGGGTGTTCGATTCATCACAATGTAAACTAGATTATTGACTCTAGTGCAAGTGGGAGACTGTTGAAATATGCCCTAGAGGCAATAATAAAAGCATTATTATTATATTTCCTTGTTCATGATAATTGTCTTTTATTCATGCTATAATCAGATTAACCGGAAATCGTGATACACGTGTGAATACATAGACTACAATGTCGTCCTAGTAAGCCTCTAGTTGACTAGCCCGTTGGTCAACGAGATAGTCATGGTTTCACGACTATGGACATCGGATGTCATTGACAGCGGGATCACGTCATTAGGAGAATGACGTGATGGACAAGACCCAATCCTAAGCATAGCACAAAGATCGTGTAGTTCGTTTTGCTAGAGCTTTTCCTATGTCAAGTATCTCTTCCTTAGACCATGAGATCGTGCAATTCCGGATACCGTAGGAGTGCTTTGGGTGTATCAAAGCGTCACAACGTAATCGGGTGACTATAAAGGTGCACTACGGTATCTCCGAAAGTGACCATTGGGTTGACACGGATCGAGGCTGGATTTGTCACTCCGTATTACGGAGAGGTATCACTAGGGCCCACTCGGTAATGCATCATCATAATGAGCTCAAAGTGATCAAGTGTCCGGTCACGGGATCATGCATTGCGGTATGCAGTAAAGTGACTTGCCGATAACGAGACTAACGAGGTATTGGGATACCAACGATCGAGTCTCGGGCAAGTAACATACCGTCAGACAAAGGGAATAGAATACGGGGTTGCTTGAACCCTTGACATCGTGGTTCATCCGATGACAACATCGAGGAGCATGTAGGGAGCCAACATGGGTATCCAGATCCCGCTGTTGGTTATTGACTTGAGGTAGTCTCGGTCATGTATACGCATGTCTCCCGAACCCGTAGGGTCTACACACTTAAGGTTCGGTGGCGCTAGGGTTAATAGGAAGACAAGTATGTGATTACCGAATGTTGTTGAGTCCGGATAAGATCCCGGACGTCACGAGGAGTTCCGGAATGGTCCGGAGGTAAAGATTTATATATGGAAAGTGGTTAACGGACTCGAAAGTTTGAGGGTATACCGGTAATGTCTGGGGCCACTGGAGAGTTCGGAGGTCCACCGGGAGGCCACCCCTCGGGGGGCCCACATGGGCTAAGTGGGAGGGAGCCAGCCCCTGGTGGGCTGGGCGCGCCTCCCACCTGGGCCCATGCGGCTAGGGTTTGGGAGGAGGAAACCCTAAGGGGACAAGGGGGCGCCCCCTTGGCTTGGGGGGCAAGCCACCCCTTTCCTCCTCTCCCTTGGCCGCCGCCCCCCCTAGGGTTTTCCCTAGAGGGCCGGCCCCCTTTGCCCTCTCCTCCTATAAATAGAGGGGTGGGGGGGAGGGCTGAAAACACAATTGTAGGCGCAACCCCTCCCCTCCCCAACACCTCTCTTTCTCCACGCGAGCTTGGCGAAGCCCTGCCGGAGAACTGTCGTACCAACTGCACCACGCCGTCGTGCTGCCATTGGAGTTGTCTTCCTCAACCTCTCCTTCACTCTTGCTGGATCAAGACGGAGGAGACGCCATCGTCCCGTACGTGTGTTGAACACGGAGGTGCTGTCCTTTCAAGATGCTTTGGTCATCGGTGATCGGAATCACGTTGGGAACGTCTTCATCATCACCACTCTCAAGAACGCTTCCGTACTCGATCTACAAGTGGTATGTAGATGCAAACTCTCTCTTGTTACTCGTTGCTTAGTAGAACTCATAGATGGATCTTGGTGAAACCGTAGGAAAATTTTAATTTTCTGTAACGTTCCCCAACAATATGATCATTGCTTACAACCTTTGGAGGGAGAGGAGAGTTGGCCTATTTCAACAAATCCAAAGCCACAACCACCTGGTCACATTAGCTTGCCTGGAAGGCCTAAAACAGAAAGGAGGAGAGAGGAAGGAGAAAAACCTAAAGGGTACTAAGATGAGCAAAGTAGGTGGCAAGATCACTTGCAGTTCTTGCAAAAGGCAAGGACATAATAGAACAAGTCAGAAAACAATGATGCATCTAAACATCATGGAAATGCACATTTGGTCGAGAAGCTGCAAAACAAAAGAAGCAAGACAAACAGGCTTTTGATGCTCTTCGGACTCACAAAGCTATGCTTCAAAAGCAGTGTTAAGATCATACTTGTTAGTAGTAATGAAAATTTGGTTGCATGTGTTTGTACTAATGAAAACTTGTTTGTAGGTCTGCTGATATAAAAGGCAAGGCGTTGGTTGTGCAACCTAGGCCACAGAAGATGGATGTTAGAAGAAAACCGGGCACTCAAGATCAATGAGCCTACATCACAACAAAGCTCACAGCCAAGCTCTGAAACTAGACTTCCACAACATTGTGTGTTCAACCTGGCTGCATACAAGGAGGCACTAAATGCTAAGAAAGGGCCATCCATTTGATTAGAATATTGTGCTCTGCCTAGTTGTAATACTCTGCCACAAATTTTGTGCTATATTTCTGCTTATGTTCATACTGAAACTTAACTACAAACTGAACTGCATTTCTCCACTACATAACTAGATACTGAACTAGAAACTTAACTGCATTTCTCCTTCATCTACTTCAACTTCACTTCTGCATTTCTTCACTTCTTCATCTCCTTCATCTTCACTTCGCATTTCTTCACTTCTGCGTCTCCTTCATCTTCTTGATGCGGTCGGAGTGGCGAATGCCGACGCGGATGTAGGTCTCCGCCTCGATTGGCATGCTCCTGTCGCCGAGCTGCGGGATCCCCGACGCCACCATGTACACGTTGTCATCGGCAGCGCCACATCCACCACCACCGCCTCCCCCTCGTTGTCGTCCTCCACATCCACCACCACTGCTCCCCTCGTTGTCGTCCTCCCCTCATTTGTCGTCCTCCCCTCATTGTCTTCCTCCCCTCGCTGTCATCCTCCCCCTCGTCTTCACTGTATCCTCCGTCGCTGTCAGAATGGACAATAACTTGCTTCACTTCAGCTGGTGCGGCGACCACGACGCCGACGAGACCTTCCACTGGAGGTGGAGGGGGGCGACGGCGGGAGCGGTAGTCGTACCACCTGGCACGCTGACGCGGATCTGGTGACTTCTCCGCCTCATGCATAGCCCACAGGAAAACTGAGACCGCTGGAATTGGACGGCCGCCGGGGAACATTGCCTTCTTCTCAACATCGATTCTGACGGCGATGAGGCCCTGGCGTGGTCCACGACATCTGCAAGCTCGAAATCTGTTGCAGATCTCCTCTACATCCGCCTCTTCTCTGAATCCCCTTGCAATACCTGCTGACAGTTTCCTCCCACCGCTCTTGAGCACGGCGAACATCTTCTGCAGACCGCCTCTTCTTGGGCGCCATCGCCGGCATTCAGAAGCGAGGGGACGAGAGGTGGGTGAGAGGTGGGTGAGATGAGAATGGGGAACGACAGACGGTGGGTGGGCGAGTGGTGTCTGCCGACGCTGGCTTTAAATGAGTGGGTGGGTGCGATGGGCTGCTGAAAGTTCAGACAACGATTAACTTCAAAAATTCAGTTAACTTCGTAAAAATTCAGACAACTTCCTGTTCAAATTTTAAACTCAAATACATTTGTTGCTGGAGCTTACATAGGTGGTTGACAACACACACAATGCATCCTACATCACATCTTCAAAGCCATGATAACAACACACACAATGCAGCAAAAGATGGCAAATTTGTACATAAACTTGCTTCTCTGAAATTCCTTGGCAAGAACATCCATTTGTTGAGCATGCTGCGCTTTCAAATCCAGCACATACACATCAGCATCACCAATGCTGCACTTGGCATCCATGAGAGCATGCTCTAGCTGTGATTTCTCGGTCTTGAGCTTCCTAACATCATCTTGACCGATTAACAACATCTCGCAGATCACCCACTAATGTACTGAGAAACTGATCCAGGGGATCATCATGCCACTTGAAGTACCCACAATCATATCCCTAATCAACAATTTGTGCAATTTTGTCAACAGACTGGCGCAAAGACTATAACTTTGCTCAAGAAAACAATGGCCGACACAGATCGACTTACCGTAGACCGGGTAAGCTTGTAGTAACGACGACCGGGGTTGGCAATGCTCCACGAAATCCACCTCGAGCCTTGACTTTGCGGTGGCACAACTTCTCAAAGTAGTACGCCATCGGTGGCTCGATATGGCACCGCGACAACCCCGAGAAGGCTATGGATCAATGGCCGGCGATCGCTGACGAGCTAGCGAGACGAGGCCATGGACCGTGACGAGGCGGCGAGGGGCGAGGGGACGGCGAGGGGCCGAGGGGCGGCGAGGTGGACGGCAACAGACCTAGGGATTGCAACGAGAAATTGGGGAAAGCTCCATATGTCCAGTCAGCATTGTCCAGTCAGCAAGGAGAATAGTCAAAAACGCCGAAATGTTGTCCAAAACCACCATGGGGGAGAATTGATCCGGTTTTGGAGAGTTTAGGGGCTGATTGATCCGGTTTCAGACTTTGGGGGGAAATTGATCCATCAGACAGGATTTGAGGGGGAAAACGATACTTTCCTCTAAAGTTTGTCTTTGCTCCGGGAAGAATCCACGAGGTGGAAGAAATGAGGCTAAATGAGCCGGCCCACAGGCACGAATTTTTGGCCCGACACAACACCTGGATAAAAAGGCCGGATTGAAGGCCGGCCCGCCATGGATCAAGGCCGATCCTCAAAGTCAAGTCTTGGCTCGGAGCAGTCCTTTTCGTAGGCTGCCTCGGCATGACACAGCCCAACACGTGGCACCGCCTTCTTAGGCATGCGGCCCATCTTGTAGTTTTCATTTTCATTTTATATTTGTTTCTTTTATAATTTTCTTTCTCGAGCAAGCAGCTTTGTACTATTTTTTCTTATTGGGTTCATCTTCAAGGGGTGTTTAACTAAAATGTTTTTACAAAAGAGCTATATTTATCCATATGACACTTTGTCTCTTTTACATTTTCTGTATTTTTCCTTGATTTGTTATATTGGTGTATTTCTTATATTTTTTTAGTTTTTTTCATATTTTCTTAATTTTTTAGATTTCCTGAATTTTTGAAAGGTAGAAGTCCCGGAAGGCCGAAATGGACCTGAAAGCCGAAAATGAACAAATGCCGACCAACATGCGTGTCAGGCTGTGCCGGCCTTTTTAGATCGCATGCCAAGTTGATACCGGAGCCAAGGCCTTCAGCCGGCACGACATGAATATTTTATAAAAAGGCCAACATGGGTTGTGTCGCGCCAGGGTTTTATTATATTTGCATGTCCACATGCATCGGCCAACATGGCCAGGTTTGGGTTGAAGGTGTGGATTGGATCCCCATGGGTATCAAAGGGTTCGTTGAAACCTATTGACATTCTTTTTGAGAGAGCAACTAATTAACTAGCGCTCCTTCAGGAGCCTCGTAATGATCAGCGCCACTTGGCGTCCTTTTAGTCATTCGCCACGTGTCGCGCTTTGGGCGCTTTCTTCGGATTTTACTTTTTTATTTTTTCGCACGCGTTTTCAGCTTTTTAAACGGGGTTTTTCAGGGTTTTTTTACATTTTGGTTTTCTACCGGTCTTTCTTAGCTTTTGGGTAAAAAAATTTACGCAAAAAAAACACCTTTTTTTTCTTTCACGAGAGTCACGACCGTACCTTTCCGAAACGAAAAAAACATATTTTCTGTTTTTTTTTCCTTCCGCGAGAGGCACGGTTGTGCTTTCGCGAGAGTCACGTCTGTGCCTTTCAGAAATGAAAAAAAAATGTGTTTTTTGTTTTTTTTTTCCTTCTGCAAGAGGCACGGTTTTGCTTCCGCGAGAGGCACTTTTGTGCTTTCGCGAGAGTCACGGCCGTGCCTTTCGAAAAAGGAAAAAAACGTGTTTTCCATTCTTCTTTTTTCTTCTACAAGAGGCACGGTTTTGCTTCCGCGAGAGGCAAGGTTGTGCTTTCCCGAGAGTCACGGCCGTGCCTCTCGGAAACAAAAAAAAAGCTTTTTCAGTTTTTTTTTTCCACGAGAGGCACGGGTGTGCTTTCGCGAGAGTCACGGCCGTGCCTCTCAGAAACGAAAAAAAGCGTGTTTTCTATTTTTTTTTCCTTTCACGAGAGGCACGGGCGTGCCTCTTTCGGAAAGGGAAAAAACTCGTGCTTTCAGGTTGGTTTTTCCATCCAGTTTTTTCGTGAAAAAAAGTTCGTCAAAATCTATCAACATAGAATCAAATTTTGAAGATCTCGACGCGAGGAATCCAACGACGGTTCAAGATTTGGACGCACGGTTTAAGAGATAAAACGTTTTGAATAAATCTACGAAAAAGGAAAAACTCGCAGGTCGTGACAAGTGGCGCACATGCAGCACGCCACTTGTCGCAACCTGGGAAAGCGGGAGTGATTTTTGTAATGAGTACTCCTCAACTACTGATTTCGGTTTTTTTTTAGAAACTTGCCACTATAATTAAACCTCCAAAACGTCAGCTACAGGGAAAAATTCAGGAGTGACATTCAACCAAACATGTTACCAAACTGAAATAAGACCGAAGCCCTGGCTAAGTTATGAGCTTCAGTGTTCGACTCCCTTCTTTCATGGACGATTTCTGTCGTTTCAAAAGTAGTCTGTCTTGCCTTAATGTCTCAAATAATCATAGATGAGGGTCCACGGAAAGAATCCTTCAGATGGCACACTGTCGCTTTGCAATCTGTTGCAATTCTCACCTTTCTGATATAGAGATCAGCAGCAAGGGATAGAGCCTCACAACAGGCATGAGCTTCCAATATCTCCGGATCAGCAAGCCCCTGGAAGCAAGTCACCGAAGCACCCATGAACTTTCCCTGACCATCTCTACAGATTCTAGCACAGCACCCCCTATCTCCATGATGAGAAACAGCCGCATCCACATTTATTTTAGGTTCTCCATCAGGATGTTTTATCCACTTCGGCGCCCTTGATCTTGGGCCAGCAACTTGTGTCAACTTCTCTGGTATGAGATCAAGGTCCTCCAAATATCTGAGAATAAAAAGTCTAGTGGACAGCGGACTTTGGAAAATCTGCTCGTGCTTTGCCTTTCTCCGCGCCCACCAGATAGCCCACAGCGTGACAAGAACTTTTGTAAAGTCTTGTTCGCCCAGTGTTTCCTGTAAACTAGCCAACCAAAGTTTAGCATCACCAGATGAGCATGCGATCACATGTTCCACCAGTTCCTCATCCATCAATGCCCGATGCATTTGGACATATGACAATCCAGCAGTGCGTGCCGCCAAGAGTCCGCAGCAGCATTGCAGATCACACATGTATCAGTTTCAGACATATGCCGCCTCTTGAGTGTTTCACCAGTGGGGATACTGTTTTTTGCTAGTCGCCATGCAAAAGATCTGACCTTGGCCGGCACTTTGGCCGACCACAATTTAGTCCACTGGTTCCTAGCCATCCTCGTATCCGAGCTGCTAGACCTCCCTTCTAACCAATCCTCTCTTCTTCTCTTGGTATCAACGAGCATGTGATAGGCAGATCTCACAGAAAAATTCCCGGACCTCTCATAGTGCCATGCCCAGCTATCATCACACGAGGCAGTGCTCAATGGAATGTTAAGAACTGCCTGTGCATCCATTGGACAAAGGTGAGTGTTTATTGCATCAAGATTTCAGCTCCGGAGAGGTCCATCAATAAGTTCAGAAACTAACGACGGTGGGTTTACCGAAACTGGAAATAGCGTTCGAAGAAGATTGTCCCTCGGGATCCAGTTCATGTTCCAGATTTCAGTAGTTTCCCCATTGCCGATGCGACGGATGAGACCCTGCTTCAGTACTGACAATCCCGCATGTACTGCCCTCCATACCTGAGACGGATGTGATCCAAGTTCTGATTGTAACACATCAACAGTAGGGAAATAAACTGCTTTTAATATCCTCGCACTCAAAGCATCTGGCTCTTGCAAAATTCGCCACCCTTGTTTTGCTAACATCGCAAGGTTGAAAAGCTCTGTGTCACGAAAACCAAGGCCCCCCATGTATTTCGGCATCGTCATCTCCTCCCATGAAACCCAAGCCGTTTTGCGTTTGCCATCTTTGCATCCCCAATAAAACTTTCTGATCATCGCATCAATCTGGTTGCAAAGTCCTCTAGGCAGCAAGAAACAAGTCATTGAATAAGTTGATATTGCTTGTGCTACGGATTTGATTAAAATTTCCTTGCCGGATGATGCCAAGCATTTCTCAATCCATCCTTGCACCTTCATCCAAAGTCTATCCTTCAGATATTTAAAACAGCCATTTTTTGTCCTCCCCACATTAGACGGTAACCCCAAGTACCGTTCAGCTAGCGATTCATTGGGAACAGCAAGAATATTCTTGATAGTATTCTCATAGTTTTCGGGCAGCCTTTCCCAAAAAATATAGATGACTTTGCCAAATTAACTCTTTGGCCTGAGGCGTCACGATATTCTTGAATTGTGTCTCTGATAACTTCAGCACCCTCTCCGTTTGCTTTAAACATGAGCAAGCTCTCATCCGCAAACAAAAGATGGCTAACGGGGGGCGGCGAGGCGCCACCACAACTCCTCTGACATTTTCATTATCACTTTTAGATTTCAAGAGGCAAGAAAATCCCTCAGCTGTAAGCAAGAATAGGTAAGGTGAAATGGGGTCACCCTGCCGTATACCTCGCGATGGCTTAAATTCTTCTAGTCGGTCACCATTGAGAAGGACTGAAAAAGAGACGGTAGTGACACATTGCATGACCTTTTTGACCCACACTGGGTGCAAGCCAATCTTTAACATTGTTGCCTCAAGATAGCTCCACTCGACCCTGTCATAAGCTTTCATCATATCTAGCTTCAAAGCACAATGGGAATTCTTCTTACTCCTAGATCTCTTCATAAAAGTGGAGGCACTCGTACGCAGCAATGACATTATCTGTGATAAGTCTACCGGGAACAAATGCAGATTGCTCTTGGGAAATGATTTCCGGAAGTATTCATTTCAACCGGTTAGCATGCACTTTAGATATAATCTTGAAGATTACATTGCACAGACTAATAGGCCAAAATTGCACCAAAGAGGTTGGGTTTTGTACCTTAGGAATGAGAACGATGAACGTTTTGTTGATAACCTCCGGAGAATCGATACCATTAAGAACTCTCAACACCATCTCAGTGATCTCATCACCACAAATTCCCCAGTTTCGCTGAAAAAAATGCGCTGGAAAGCCATCGGGACCCGGGGCCTTTGTGGGAAACATTTGGAACAGTGCCTCCTGAACTTCACTTGCCTTATAAGCAGCACACAACATATCATTCATGTCCTTGGTGACTTTACAAGGTATATGTGAGAGGACTTCTTCCATCCCAACAGTACCTTCTGAGGCATATAAGTTGCTATAAAATTCAGTCACCATTCGACCAAGTTCTATCTCATTGTCACATAAGAGCCATCGCCCCTACATAGCTGCTCAATTCTGTTTTTCCTTCTCCTCATCTATGCTTTATGGTGAAAAAAATTTGTATTCCCGTCTCCTTCAGCAAGCCATTGGATCCGGGATCTTTGACACCACTTTTTTTTTTAGAATCTCGCAAAGCTTTATTACTGATTAATGTTCAAGGGTACAAAAACAAGATCGCCGGTCTGGCCGAGCCAGGTGTGACGGCCAAAACCTAAAGATAAAGCATACTTTGCGAGATTATGGGCCTCCATATTGGAGGTCCTATACTCATGACTAAATGAACATGAAATGAAGGTAGCTGCTCTAGCCTTGATCTCCTGGATGATGGCACCAAAATTTGCTTGACTTCCTTCCCTGATCGCATCAATAGCCACCTTGCAATCCGAGGCCACCAAAACTTGGTTGAGATAGAGATCTTCTGAGAGTGCTAACGCCTCCCGAATAGCCAATGTTTCAAGCACCTGAGGATCACAAAGGCCCCTCAAGGTTAGGGACGAAGCTCCCAAAAACAGCCCCCCTGCATCCCTGCAGATTACTCCAACTGCACCAAAAGTGCCCGAACGAGACACAACTCGTCCACATTGATCTTGAAGTGGTCCGCAGTGGCGGTACTACGTCCGCAGCCGTGATATCGCTGTCACCGTGTTCCCACCTTCTTCTTCATGAATTCTATGTCTGACAAGTAATACTTGATGAAATTGTCCGTTGAAAAAGGGGTGCGGAAGATCTCTTCATGTATAGCCTGCGTCGTGAACTCCATATAGCCCATAAGGTGACGATCAACACGATGGTACTTTCTGCTTTGGAAGTGTTTCGCTCATGGCAAAAAGCCATAGTCGTGCGTTCGATTACATTATTGCCGGCATATGTTCCACCAATTCGCCGTCAGACAGAGCCCATACAATGGGACGCCTTTGCATTCCAACAAGGAATGGCGCCACCGCCCCTGTCCTCTGCATAGTGGGCAAACACTCGAGGTTGCCATGTTCCGATGGTTTAGAACGTCACCCGTCGGGAGCGAGTGATGCGCCAGTCGCCATGTGAAGACTCTCAACTTCGGTGGTACTGCCACTTTCCAGATGGAGTTCCAGCCCCGCAATTGGGCTGCAGAGTTTGAAGGATCCTCCCGTTCTTCTAGCCATGCCTCACGCCCAAGCTTGATGTTGACAATCATTCGGTAAGCAGACCGTACAGAGAAGCGTCCCTTGGGGTCATTATGCCATGCCCAAAAATCTTCCACCTGCCGAGTGCACAAAGGAATCTGTAAGATAGCCTCAGCATCTAGTGGTATAAATACCTGCCTGACCACATGATTTTCTCTCTGTAGTTGAGCTCGATGATGCGCTGCTCAACCTGGTAAAAACGGCCTGTGGTCCAGCCCAACTACAACAGGCCACTAAGGCACGCACTGGGAGGCCCACTAAGCCGACGGAGGCAGGCGCTCCATGTTCGACCCGTCCGGTGCGAGTGTGTTCCCTACCCCGCCGGCCGCCGCCTCTGCTGCGCCGCGCCGCCACCGGACCGACGCCCCGCTGCCCTCCCTCCAAGCTACGACCGCGCGATCCGCGCCCCATTCCGTACTGCTGCCCCGCCACTGCCTGTTCCCCTCTCTGGCTCCCCCGCCTGCGACGGCGCGGCACGCCGGCAGTGCTCCCCGGCACCCTCTGGCCTCCGTCGGCTAGTGGCTTCCGCCCGCACCTCCGACCCCGAGCGCCGACGCCGAGAGACACGCAAGGAGGAGGAGGAGGACGAGGAGGAGGGGTGGAGGACAGTGGTCTCGCGCAACTGTTCGTCCATTCCACTCGCGCAGGAGTCGTTGGCCTGCTGCACGGCTTGCCCACTGCCCCTCTTTGGACAGGGAGGGATGGCTCACATGGTAATTTCTATCTCCAAACAGATAGCTGATGCATTGAACATTTCAAATCTTCAGCCGAAATCAAACTGTAATACAACTGTGTTTATGCATTGAGCATTTCAAGTTTTTTCACTGCTTCATTCACTTGTCAGATGATACAGGACATGAATGAAGAGCAACCTCACGTTGAAGATCGGTGCATGCGCTGGTCGGATGGAACGCAGCTGCTCAAAGATGCGGCGGAAAGAAAACATTTCCTCCCTACCGGACTTGAAGGGTACTCCTATCTCGAATGTAATCATTTGGTTCCCTGTCAATTGATGCCTCGTGTCATGAACCTGCCGATCTCTGTCTAGAGAACATCCCCGTCATCATGCAGAAAATCACACTGTCTTAAGAAGCAGTAGAGTATATTATAACTTTTCGTGTCCTGAATTCGCAGCATTGATACACTTCTTGGTGGTGGGCTGCGGAAAGGCCAGTTGACAGAAATAACCGGCCAGTCATCTTCGGGTAAAACGCAGGTGTAAACACAATTGATCTTTCTCAACTTCAAGATGGCTGATTGTGAACATTGTGCCATCGAAAAACTGCCGAGTTACTTATCATGCATAAGCTGTTATTTACTCCATGTACTTATGCACATCAACTGCAGGTCTGTCTATATTCTGCTGCACATGTTGCAGCCAGGCATATGGGTGTTGTTCTCTACTTGGATACTAGTAATTCATTCTCCCCTAGCCGAATTGCTCATACTCTTGATGAACTTCCCGTCTCTTTGATCAAAGAGGTTAGTAATGAACCAGGGATCCATGTTCCTGCCCTGCTCTTACCTATTGTCTTCACTCTTCAGGGGGTTATCATATCCTTTTCTGTTCTTGTGGTGTAACTAGAATGACATTTGCTTTGTCAATCATTAGATTACCATACAACTTTTTGACCATGTGATTTCTAAGCACTCGATTTCCAACATGCAGCCAAAGGATGTGAGGCTTAAGAGGGTCATGAGCAGTATCATTTGTGAGTCTGTATTTGATATATTTGCTTTGTTTGAAGTACTAGATCGACTTGAAGTCTCATTGAATGGCAAGGTTAGTGTGAAGGGATATAGGATTGTCTTCAATCTCCCTTTTTATCATCCTAAACTCTTTTCTCACATATCACAAGCTTAATAGGTAACTAATGGCAGTAACAGGATATGCCTGCTTATCATTGACTCGGTATCATCTCTACTTGCTCCCATTATTGGCGGGAAGAATTCACAAGGTTCTTGCATAGCCTTGTCTGATTGATTATTCTTTTGTACATTATATATATGATGCAGTTTAGCACTTTAGCTATACTAGAACTAACTCAGGCCTCAAGGGTCAATTTCCCAAGAGAGACATAACATATACAATTTCTTGAGTTGCGAAATGTAGAAAATTGGTGTAGCGATCAGATTGTGCAAGATAGATTGTTTACAATCATTAACTTAAACAACACAGCCCAACTAATTCACAAATATGCAGCCTGACATTGATAATTTGAATTTGTAATAGTTCACTGGGTCTTTGTCAATAATTTGAGTTCTAAAAACATTATTTGCTGACTTGATTGCTTGTTGAGAGGGGCATCATTACTTCTTTGAAGTGTAGCCTGAACTAAAAGAAATGCTGTTTCTTTTCTGTGAACCTGTATTAAACCCAGCAGGGCGGTCGATGATGATATCAGTGGCGATGATTCTTAAGAAGTTGGCACATAAGCACAATCTATCTGTTCTGGTAATTCCGCCTGCTCTAACTTGATTGGTAGTCATTCATTTCGATTTGAGCATAGTTCTGATACTTGGAGCGAACACATGGATTCAACTTTTTATCACTTAGTCTCAGATGAAGCATCGTTATACCATTTATTTTTTTGTGAAAGCCACCCATACTTCATTCAGTGTCACCATGAATCTCCTGGAGAAAATCAAGAAGCATGTTCGACTGTTGTTCAACTAGCCTCTTTTTCTTTTAGTATTTCTTGTTTGTAATAACCAATTTATTGTGTATACATTGTTGACCATTTCCACTATTTACTAATTAAGTATGCCATCTTATTGCAGAACAAGATGTGGAGTAGTCTCATTTCATCTGTTAATTTTTCCTGTTTACTTTATCAGAGGGTAGTTTGTGCGTAAACTGTTGAGTAGGGTTTATTTGTCTATGTACATATTCTGTTTTACATTAAGCTGTAGTCCCTGAATTAACCTGTCTGTCAGGGTTCATGTCCCTAGTGAGAGCCGTGCTCGTTGGAGAGAACAGTAAAAAATCCTGTAATTTTATCTTATCAAAGAAGAAAGCCTTGCACTTAGTAATTTTCTCAATTGATTTCCTGCAAGCATTCACGGACTAGATGTTAGAATTTTTTAATTTTGGTCAGATGTGAAACAAAAACAATGCAGTTACCATATCTATCCATCAACCAACCATTATGTGTTACTCTAGGTAACGAATCATATGGTCGCTGGGAACGGAGCTCCAAAGCCCGCCCTTGGTGAGAGCTGGAAAGCTGTTCCACATATCCGCCTGATGATCTCTCGTGACCGTGGGAGCAATATCTGCACCGCGACGACACTGAAGCACACACTACTGGTATTTTGATCGAAAATTTGGTTATACTTTTGGATGTCATGGCCGCACAGCATTGCTTCCCTGCATCTTCAATTTTTATGGACGAGATGTCTTGATGATGCCTTATTTCTTGGTTGCTAATTGTTGTCATCTCCTTCCTTTGGGGTTTTGTTTGGTTCCTGACAGTCTGCTTTGCTGCAGGCTTGTGGCCGCCATATGAAATTTCAGTTCCTGCCAAGCTGAATTCGCCGAGCATGCATGGTGATTGAGGAGAACATACCAGGTGTATCTATCTAGAGAAATGTGCGGCTGCACACGGCGACAATTGGGCATGACTATCGACAGCTTCACTGGTGTCAAGATTCAGACTTGGCCAACGCTCCTTTGCGTATAATAATGACCGAACGTTTTGTTTCTTTGCATGCATCACAGGCGCGTCAGACGTACTCCCTCCGTTCAGAAATACAAGATGTTTTGGATATTTTAATACAGGCCACATACAGATTGAAGTGGGTTAATAAAAACACTATAAAATTTATATATATATATATATATATATATATATATATATATATATATATATATATATGATTCAGAAAAATGTTAGAACATCTGATACATCCGATTTGAATTAGAACATCTTATACTGTCTCCTCCCACAATATAAGATAGTTTTTTCAAGCAAACAGAGATCGAAAAATGATCTTACATTATGAGACGGAGTAGTCGTGAATCGGAGGGAGTATTATTTAAGGACGGCAATCTATTTAGACGTATGGATAGAGACCTATTTGAATATTTGATGCATGTGACCTCCTGGCACAAGGTACTAGTATGACATAACTTTTTTCTACCAGCTATGAATGAGATGAGCGCACGCTGGCTGTTGTGCTTGTACAGTCACAAACTGATCATGGTTAGACTGTCAGGTAATCTTGAGTTAGTTAAAGAGTTTGTGTCATGCTATTGGTGTCCTAGAAATAAAGAAAATTAAGAGTAGCGTATCATCGGCTATCAATTTTTTGTGCCAGGTACGTTCGGGATAGGATGTGATTGATCCTAAGGGTGAGTTTCAACATAGATATGTCAATCAAACAAATGTACTCCCTCCGTTCGAAATTACTTGTCGCGGAAATGGATATATTTAGACGTATTTTAGTTCTAAATACATCCATTTCCAAGACAATAAATGGAGTATCTGCAAACGGAACGACTATTATTTTGGGACGTAGGGAGTAGTGTTCAAGTTTAAATCATGCGTAGGGAGTAGTGTTCAAGTTTAAATCATGCCGGCAGCGTGTCACAAGCGTTCACCGTTATTAGTAATCACGTCACGAGAAGCTGTGCCCATATCCAAATGAATTACATGTTGCCTGTGTTGACATGGACCGGTCGTTGCTTTCCCTGATCACCACAGCGTCTCGAAAAGTCTTGCTATCGTGTGTGAAACAACACTCTCTGGCACACATCCGGACATAGCAGCGCGCGGCATGGTGAGATAGTCGTGACCGGCGGTCGCCGTGTCCAGAACGGCTGCTCTCCGTGTAGTATCTATCGGTGTTTGTCAAACAATAGTTGTTGGAGGACAACATTTCGCCGAGCATTCTTGCTTGGCACCCTCGTCTAGTAGTCAAAAGTTGCTGATAAAAGTTTGTTTGTTTCTTTGCGGCGAAGGTGCTGATAAAAGTTGGCGTGCAGACAAAACGTATATCTACCTGCCACAAAAGTTCAAGTCAAAATGTAAAACACTGCTTGAGAGACTAAAATTATTCTGTTTTTCAAAAATATGCGCCCTGTTATAAAAATTCATCGGAAGTATAAAGCATCTTAAATATAATAAGAATTATATCGAGATTGCAAGACCGCCAAACAACTGCTAACGTAAATTGGGTTGTGAGTAGTGACTGCTCTCTACCTTCTATGCGAACGCCAACAACTGCCGATAATATGAATTCACAGTAGCAAGATGGTGGGGTTTGAATGTTACTTTTTTTGTAATTTGTATGATTTCTACTTGGAGGTCACTGTGTAACTTATTTGCTGTGGTGTGCAGTGGTGCTGCGCCCGACTGATTTTTGAAATTTTACAGTCCCTAAATTTCCTCAATTTCGTTTGTGTCTGTATGAATGGATCCAGAACTTGGTTTCCTGCCAAGTTGGTTTTACTAGTAAAATTAGGGCCATGACTGGGAAACGTACATGCATAATTAATCAAAATTTCTTGGTTGAGTTGATATGTACTCCTACGTTGATGATTTTGACTGATTAAAACTGAAAGAAAACCTTTTTGCATAGGCTTGTGGACCACAAGGATCAACTTGGAGCTCCTCCCTGCCCAAATATATAAGCACATAAAGGTCCCAAACCAGAGAGGTCCCGCGCGTTCGGCCGCCGGCCGTGTAGATTCAGCTCGGTCTCATCTTCTTCGTCCAGCTCTCCAATGTAACCGACGGCTACAAACATTAAAGGTGAGTGATACCTCCTGCCTTCCGTTCCTATTACACGGTTTTGTTTTTGACTGACTATTTTGATTTCAGTCTTTCTTTTTTGGTCTCGTGGCAAAAGTACACACGTACATTCATTATTCCGTTGTTTCTTTGTCAAACAAACATACATAAACGTGTGTCATGTTGTTACTGGATGAAAATTCTGACTGAAATCCAGTTTATTTTTAGCCGATTGTAACAGGAAATGACACTCCCCGAAAGAAAGACCCGCCACACCAAACTACTTAATCATGTCGTCCTTGGCACAGGAAACGCTTTCGCGCCGCCGTGGCACATGAATTACGTGACGAGGCGCTGCAGTGCCCGCGGCACCGGCGGCACGTGGACGTGGATGGCGCCCTCGAGCACTTGCACGACCTGCGCCATGGTTGGGCGATGTGCCTCCTCGTCCTGAATGCACCAGCACGCCACCCTGCACGCCCGCTCCAGCTCCTCCGGCATCACCTCGCCGTGCAGCCGCGGGTCAGCCACGACGCCCACCTCTCCTTCCACAACCTTTCCCGCAGCCCACACGGGGAAGAAGGTGAAGGACTCCCTCGCCTCAGTCCCTGCGGCCTCTAGCTCGCCGTACCTCTCGGAGTTACGTCGTCCCGAGATGAGCTCGAAGAGCACCATGCCGAAGCTGTACACGTCCGCCTTGGCGCTGATTGGCTGCCCGGAGATCCACTCTGGTGCGAGGTACCCGATGGTGCCTCGCATCGTCGTCAGGGCACGGCTGAAATCCCTGCCCACCAGCTTCGCCATCCCAAAGTCGGCGATCTTCGGGGACATGTCCTCGTCCAGCAGGATGTTCTCCGGCTTGATATCGCAGTGTATGATGCGCTCGCGGCAGCCGTCGTGCAGGTAGGTCAGCCCTCTCGCCACGCCAAGCATGACACGGTACCGGTCGCGCCAGCTCGGGCATGCGCCGCCGCCGAAAAAGGAGCCGGTGAGGGAGCCTCTGGGCATGTACTCGTACACGAGCATCTTCTCGTCACCCGACGAGCAGAATCCGAGGAGCCGGACGAGGTTCACGTGCTGGATGAGCCCCAGCGTGCTCACCTCCGCCCGAAACTGCTTGTCGCCCTGTCGCGCAAGACTCTCCAGCTTCTTGACTGCCACTTGGACTTGGGCCGTGTTGGCTCCCTTGTGCTGCTTCAGGACCCCGCGGTACACCGAGCCGAAGCCTCCGCCGCCCAACCGCTCCGAGAAGTTGTTGGTGGCGGCACGGAGGTCGGCGTAGCTGTACACGGCCAAGGAGGATCCATTCTCGTTCTCCATGTACACAGCCAGTCTTCTCCGGGCAAGAAGAATCCTCCAGGCTAGTACGACCGACGCGCCCAATGCTGCTACGCCGGCCAGTGTGATGCCAAAGACAAGCCATGGTTTTGTCCCTCCTTTCTTCCCGTGTCCGCTATGGAGATCTTGCAATGCTCTTTGTGAAAGCCGGAGATAAAAGTCTGACCCGGGGCTGCTGGAGTCCGGGAAGAGCTGCTCAAGGTTGCGGATGTCTCCGTGCCAGACGGTGCACCCCCCGGCCCCGGCGGAGAAGGCGTAGGCCTGGCACGAACAGTTCTTTTGGCATGTCGACTCACACTCTGCTTTGCTCTGGGCGGCGGTCATGGCGAGCGGCTCGTCCGGGAGCTTCACGTCCGGCAGCGCTAGGAACCCGTCCGTCGTCGACCCATTGTGCGCGCACGCGAGCGGCGAGCTCCGGCGACACCCGCCGCTCCAGTCGCTGAGCGTCCAGTCCCTCTCCGACACCGGAGCGAACCCGGGCGCGCACCGGCACGGCAGCTGGCTCCTCTGGTTGCAGACGCCGAACGCGCCGCAGAGCGCGTACGCGTCGCACTGCACGGTGGGTGCCGCCCAGAACAATTGCCAGCTATGGCTCGCAGGAACCCAGACGAACTGCTTCTTCTGGCCGTTGAGATCGAGCACCAGGCGCGTGACGGTCGCGTTGTCGGTGAGCACGGTGGTGGTGCCCCGGAACGCCGGCGTGTCGACGAACGTCGTGTTGTAAAGGTTGGTGCCCCGTCCAGTCGCCGCCCCGACGTCGCCCTTCCAGCGGCCCCCGTCCAGACGCCGCCCCGCCAGTACATGCGTGACCGGTTCCAGAGCATGAAGAATTCAGCGGTACCATTGGGGTCCAGCGTGTCGTAGAACATTCCCGGTGCAGGGTCCTGGGCGTTCCGCCATGATGTCAGCGCCTGGTACTCGCCGGTGAGCTTGTTCTCCCCGAGCCACGCGCCCGGCAAGTACGTGTCCGTGGGGTGGTCGAAGCTCTGCCACAGCACGTTGGAGGAGTTGCCGCCGTCGACAAGGACCAGGTTGCCGTTGTCGTGGATCTCCGCCGTGTTGTTCGAGCCTGGCGACAAGGAAGACGAGAGGTTCGAAGACCACACGACGACCGGCGAGCCGGAGGCGCTGGTGGGACCGACGAGCTCGAGGTTGCCGTCGTCGGCGGACACACGGAGCTCGGCGGAGGCGAGGCCAGACAGAGGACTCGCGCGGTTGCCGACCCAGACGACGGTCTGGCCGGGGATGTTCTTGTACCAGATCCCGAGGTAGAACCTGCCGTCGGAGCTGCCGGCCGGGCTGAACAGGCCGAGCTCGAACTGGCCCTGTGCCGAGACCAGCGTGTCGTTGCCCCGCAGCGGACGCTGCGCCGAGAGTGTCGCCGCCGCACCCACTGCAGGTGCAGGGGCGAAGCACAAGCAGGCAAGGGCCATGAAAGTGGCAGTGATGAGTGGCATGGTGATGGTGGAGCGCTTCCGTTTGCAGGGGCGCAGCCGAATTTACAGGTGAATGGCGGAGACGGGTCAAGTCCTACTGCGTGATGATCCCGGCATGCATATTTTTCTGTCAAGTTGTGCTGCTCGTGCATCCCCTCCGTCAAGAAAGGACAGGAGAATGATTCCAGATAGAAAGTTTGAGAGTGAGAAGTGGGGACAAGAGGCAACTAGTTTCAACGAATGGCTGCTGTAGCGCTGAATTTTAGTGCGTGGCATGACATGAGGGGTAGAGCTTTGCCGCGAGACTGCGAGTCCACCATGGTGACGTACCACAAAGCAGCTGCAAATCTGGAATCACCTTGGCCCATGCTAGGACCGGCGGGCGAAAGTGTCGTTCTAAACAAAATAGGATGACCATACTTCAACGGAGCTTCACCATCGGCGCAAGTCATGCTTAGGAGGATCAACGGAAGTCGTGCTTAGGAGGATCTGAGTTAGAGGACAAGATTAGAGGGCGGCAGGATTGCGTCGAGAGCAAGGATCGTTACCATGTACGACTAGATAGGTGGGATAGTGGTGAGTAATCCGCATGTGGATTGATGGCCCTGAGAGCCATGGCTAAGTTGTAATTGTATGAGATTATGATTGCACGATGTATTGCTCTTCGTGCATACACACGTATATATGATGTACAAACGGCACCGCGGCTGACGCAAAGACTGATGAAGGATGAAGCCATCCGGACGGCGCACCACCTCGACACCGAGGAAGTAGTGCAAAGGACCCAAGTCCTTGATGGCGAACTTAGTGCGAAGACGAGCCGTGAGCTGACTAAGGAGACCAGCCGTACATGCCGTCAGGATGATGTCGTCGATATAGAGTAGCAAGTAGGCCGTGTCAGAGCCCTGATGATAGACGAAGAGCGAGGCGTCCGAGCGGGTAGAGCGGAACCCAAGCTGGTGGAGAAACGCCACGATGCGCTGGTACCTAGCGCACGGAGCCTGCTTGAGTCCGTACAAGGACCGTGAAAGCAGGCACACGCACTACTAGAAATACCACTACTAATGGCGCACCTAATATGGCCATTAATGGCGCATCAGAGGTGCGCCATTGACAGCACGCCATTAGTAATTTTTACTAATGGCGCGCGTGGTGCGCCATTAGTATACCAGAATACTAATGGCGCACGAATGTGGTGCGCCATTAGTATCGATATATAATGGCGCACCACCGCGCCATTAGTATATGCAAAGTCGCCATTAGTATGCCTCCCGAGCATGTATACCAGTGCTTTGGCATACTAATGGCGCACCACCTCCGGATCGCCATTAGTAACGCAGCATACTAATGGCGCACTTCCTGGTGATGCGTCATTAGTATGCCTTTGTCATACTAATGGCGCCTTTATCATGTGATGCGCCATTAGTATGAATATTAGGTTTTTTATTTTTTATTTTCTGTTTTTTGCACAGGTTACAAAATGTATAATTTGACAAAATATAGACAGCACACATCAACAATAGATTCATCAAATACAATAGAAGATTAGTCCTTGAATACAATTCATCATATTAGTCTCCGAATACAATTCATCATATTAGTCTCCGAATTGAAAAGACCGAACAAAGATAGAACATTATATTACAAGTCTCGAGACCGCGAGTAGCGAGTTTATCTTCGCATTACAAGTCGATATCGATCATCTAAACTACCATCACATAGAAGAGAGCTGCGGTCATCACGATGAGCATCATCACGATGAAACTCGTCTTCATCCGGTTCCTCCAGCGCTCCCTCCCCTCTCCCGCTAGATAGCGGGCGTACCTAGATTCGGCCTCGGCCCTAGTGGTGTACCCTTTGTAACTGTTACCGCTGAATTGGTGAACCTGTCTCCGACACTCCTCCCAGTCATCGTAGACTCCGGCAACCTTACCCTTGTACACGACATACGTCGTCATCGCTATGCACTAGCCAAACGAAACGTTAGTACCAATTCACAGACAATACATAAGCAATATATAAGTATGCAATGAGCGATCGGAAGAGAAAAGCAAGACATTAATAGCATCGATTACATCTAAGTTGAGCGACTCTCGAAACCAAAGAGACATACTACAAGTTCATTAAAGTTTAATTACAACATGACCCAATCGATGTTTGAACTAGACAACTCGACTCAAGGGACGGGCGTGGATGAAGCCGCCGTCTATCGTGGGAGTCATGAAAGAGCAGGCGTTGTCATCCTGCATTTGTAGCATTGTGTCGATGCCCTTTGTTGGACGGTTGATTTACGAGGTAGAACTGCCCGAGGTACGAAGGACATCTTGATGGATGATTTCCGCAAACTCCATTTGGATGCGAAAGAATTCTTGTCGGAGGTCCGCGTCTGGATTGCCGACACGCTCGCGGCCCAATCTTGGAGTTTACTCGGTAGCGAAGTTGATGATGGTCCCGTCGATCGCCCGCATGTGATGGATGGCGTAGTAGGCACCCTTCGACCGCCCGGTAGCTTGACGCAGCGAGCGTCGTATTGTGGGAGAACACGTGCTTGCCGTGCTACGAATAGGCTGGTGAAGGTGCCTCCAGATTTGGCGTGGCAGGAGAACATCATCAAGAACCTTCTTGACATTTGTGTAGTCTACGTTCGATCGACGGTCCGGGTCGAAATCGTGGCCATGGAATATTTAGGGCTTAGGAGGATGAGCGTGCAACGTGTGTCACCGCAGAAAACACGGAATGTTAAAAGAAAAGCGATCGAAATGTAAGAATTCATATGTTACGGGCGGTTGAGGGGAGGACTTACTCGGGAAAGTAAGGCACGAGGAAGTTATCCTTTTCTTGGTTTGCCGAATGGCGCCTTGAGGTAAGAACTTCGCGACTTGCGGTCCCCGGCGCTGCCCAAGATCTTGCACGCATGTAGAAGGGGTCGACTATCACGATGTCCGGGGTCTTGTCGCGAATGATCCGCATCTCCATACTCAGCGAAAATAGCCGAGCGAAGGTGTAGTGCAGCGGATGAAGGTTCAACATAAGCGTGGATGTCATCAAACGCAGGACGATCGTCGCCCGATGGAGTTATCCACAAAGCCCTTGCCCTCGGCACCTTGGCCGCGAAAACCGGTATGCCACATCCTTCTCCCTGAGACGCCGCTTCTCCAAAGAAAGAACACTGTCATGCAGACTGCGCATAGCACCGGTTGCAGCATTGAGCATATTTGTCGGTAGCATCGCCCTACCCGCCACATGCACCCTCCTCGATATATCCTGCAGTGAAGGTGGCCCGTCCTGAGCACGGATCGTACTCTGTGCCGGCTGGCTCACACCCTTCTTAGTCTTTCTTTTGCGTGCCTTCTTCTTCTCCTGTAATGGGACCGAGTTTTGCTCACAGACCGCCTTCTTGAGTGTGTTAGGGCTGATAATATTTCGCACCTCGCCTATCTGAGGCTCGGTGAAGTCGGCAGGGAGGCGTCTCACGAGAGCTGAACGCCAGACGGCGCTGTTGCAACTTGGCTTCTCCAGCTGATGCGAGCTAGATCGCACACGTCTTTTGTTGGGTTTGGTTCTTGAGAAGGAGGCCCCATGAAGTCGCCATCGTACCCATGCTCGGCAAAGTAATCTTGATCGGCGTTGCCAAATGTATCATAAGTCGTCGTCGTCGTCATTACGATCCTGTGCCATATGCATGTTTGGATCGATGGCATAGGGATGTCCGCACCGTTACGGGCGGTCTTGCCATGGGGCCGACTTGGCGCCGCACGACCGCGGTGTTGTCTTTGGGGTGGTGTCCCCGCCCCCAAACGAATCGCTCTTGACCAAAGCGAGGGCCAGCTCGAAGCGGCCGAGGGTCATCACGTCATCATCGTCGGCCCCGACGGGTCGATTCGGAGGTAACAAGTCGTCGCAGCCTGGCAGCACCGAACCGGTTGAACCCTAAACAAGTTGGGTGGCATCCGGGTACCGTGGAACAAGGGTTGCCGGTTGAGCGATTTTGCCCTTGGCGACATCGACCAACTCGTTGTTCACGAAGTGGAGGAGAGTGCAGGAACGTCGGCGGCGCCCTGCGAAAACATGTAGGGCGTCGAGGATGCCGATCAAAGGCAAGGAGATGAAGTCCTCGGTCGAGAGAGGCTTAATTAGTTACCGTGATGATGGCGTCGAGCTCGGCTAATGTAGAGGCACCGCCAACGGCGGTAGCGTGCGATGGATGGAGGGCCGCTTCTTTGCAGAGGTGCGGCGGCGTACACCGGGTGCATTAAGCTCCCGTGCGGCGTCGGAGACACCAATGCCGCCTCGCTGGAGGCACCAATGGCCCCGCCATCGCATTATGCGAAGTTGCTGGCCGTGAAGCTAGGAATCGGGCGGCCTGTTGGCCGCCCGCAATCCACGCACTCAACCCCGAGATCAAGGTAGGCACAAAGGCGGTGATAAATGCGCTCCGAGTCGTTGTTCCACTTGCTCTTGGACAATCTCCGAATCCAGCGCCACACATGCCTTGAGTTCTTGAACCTCTCGCGCTGGCTTTCCGAGCTGGTCTTTTTCTCCTTCCGCACACCAGTGATATAGTATGACCCCATTTTGTCGACAAGCCTTTGCCGCCACACGACCGGTGACGTCGGCTTCTTGAGCTTATCCTTGTTCTTCATTACATTCAACCCCTATTTAGAGTGGTGTCCCAAGGGTTGCTCTGAGTCGACCCAGCCATCGCTTTCGATCGCTGCGGAAGGAATGTGAACCATTTAGAAATTCGGCTTCATTAATTAGAATGCAACCATATGGAGCTAATTACGCTGGGTGTATTCCTTACGAGAACAAGCTCAAGCTGCCTGGTCTTGGATCCGTGGTAAGCTCCTTTGTTTTCGGGTCCTTCTTGTACCGGGCCCCGACAAAGTTCCTGGTCCGCTTGTCACCGCCGTATGTATCGAAGAGGCGGTAGGCCTTGCTCGGCACGGTCCGCCTCCTCCTTGTCCCATATAGGCTCCGCCACTCTGTAACCGCGGGACCGAGTGTGTGTTCCCCTATGTTCAGCTCCGCATTTGTTTCCCCCACTCACTTGATTGGGAGCTTGCGGTGCTCGAGCAATTGATCTTGAAGTCGTTGTAGTCATCTTCGGTGATCGAAGGATTTTTCTCCTTGATCTTCTCATAACTCTCACCTTTCTCGATCATTGTCTTCACATTGCTTTTCCAAGTAGACAGGGCCTTGCTCATCTTCGTGAGGGCAGCATTGTTCACTTTATTCCCTTTGAGGCTTGTGTTTTCAAATTCAGCGGGAACTTGTATCGTTCGTGCAGCTTCGTGAAGAGGAGGTTGCGCAAATTCCCTCGGTCGGGATGCCTCGGGTTCTCGGTGTTGATCGAGACGGTGCTCCGGACAATGCACCCGAGCTGAAGCGAGTACCCTTGACTATTCGTTCGGGCGCCGTTGGATTCCCGTTGGAGTCCACTTGATAACTTCCTCCTTGAGGGTGCGGAGCACGATCGGGCGCCAGTCCTTCCGTTGCCTCTTCGGTGGCTGCCATCTGTGCGTCTTGCCGCCATCATCGATGGTGGCATCCTCGGCGGCACCATCGGTGGTGGCATCGGTGTGGTCATCCTCGGCGGCGCCATCCGTGGTCTCGAGATCGGTGGGGAAGGCGGCGGCCTCATACAAGTGAGGTTGTTCCTCCATCTCCTGGGACAGCTCGAGAATGCCTTGCCGCCCGAACCCCGGCCTCATCGTTGTGGGCCATGTTTCTCTCTAAATAGAAACAAAGTTTGGTCAAAAAGTTGGTTATTGTCAAGGAACAAGATCATGGTCTCATCATTTAGGGTTTGTCGACACCGAGGCATCCTAAAATCTAAGCTTTTATCATTGAGGGTTTTTCGACGCCAAGGCACCCTAAAAGCCTAACTTTTCATCATTTCGGTTTTGATCGACACCGAGGCACCCTAAAAGCCATGCATTAGTCACAAGTACGCCGGGCACTTGATCCTACTTAATTAACTACTAAGATACCCGGCCCATGCATTAGTCACAAGTACCCCATATGTCCTATTTTTAGCAAAGTCATGCTAAAATTCACGGAAAATTTCAGCATGACCTTTGCTGAAAATAGGACATATGGAGTACCAATTTGCCGGAGCGGAAGTTAATCGACATTCCGGCAAACTCAAGGGCCTCTCGGGTACCTGCAATATCATCACGACACGATGGTCGGAGACAAAACCCAAAAACTAGCAAAATCATCACAAATTGTTTTCTCATTAAAGATGATCATCATCTTTACAAGTCTTTCTCAATGTGATCACAAGTAATTCAGAGGCATCACAAGTAATTCGTGAGCATCACAAGGCATTAGTAGTTCAAGACATGAACAAGTTTTAAAAGCACATCAATATGTATTGTATTTCATTGTGGAGTTATATACAGTATGTTACAACAAAGAAATAGCTTAATCCATGCCTCGACTTATCAACAGTCATTACTTGTCAAATACGTAAGAAGGAACAATTTACTTGTGACATAGTTACAAATGATGACAGAATAAAGCAACACCCTACACTAGCCTAAAAACAAGTGAAGTTTCACCCATATAAGAACAAGTGAATTCTAGTCCCATTGACACTCTGGTTTTCTACAAACACCAAGTACCGGGGCACACAAAAGTTCTGAAATTTGTGTGCCTAACTGAATTTACTGAATTTTCAAGAACGAATAAACTGAATTTTCAAAACTGCAAGAAGCCAATTAAAAAAATCCTCTCATCTCATATGAGGATTGTTAAGCTGCCAAACAGGCACAGGACAGACCCATGTTCATGTAGGTGTGTACTGTAGCTGTTTGGTACTTGTGGAAAGAACGAAACAAAATGTTTGGCTCTCTAGATTTAATCATGATTTTGCCATTGTTGAGATATAGGGAGGAAGTCTGAGCTTGAGGATTTCATAAGCTCCCTAGTGCAACAAATTACCTAAAAACCTTGTACTAGTATCTTATCTTTTGGTTAGGGTCAAAGACCCTATACCTTATACATACCATGTATCTTTAATTTTGTTTTATTAATACAAGACTGTAGGAGCCTCTCCTACTGTCCTTCTGATTCAAAATGAATAGACAATGCAGCTTTCCGTAAACTGAGTAACCAAGAAAAAAGATGTACAAAAAGATAAATTTACCTAAGTTTTTCGACCAAGATAGCACGTTAGCAGATCTTGTGTGATCGCAGTTCGATCCACTCCTTTCCACCCAACTCCCGACTAGAAGCAAAAGAAGCACAGAACCAAATGAAAATAAAGAGAAGTTGAGTCAACGAAGAAGGCATATGTGCAAACCACAATGTAATCATGTAGAGTATGGGAAACTGGCTTTTGTGGCAAGGATAGTAAATGAAGCCACGTCTATTGCCAGGTCGAGAAAAATAAATGCCGGGACTTGTACAGGTGAGCTTGTACGAGTTATTGTACAAGTATATACAAATCTGCTGGCTGCAATGTATCGAGGAACGAAAAAAGATAGTGGTAGCTGGCTGCAATAATAAAAATAAAATATTTATTCATAACTTATTCTCTCTCTTAGGGCTAGTATTTGTTTCTTGTTAGTAGTGATCGACGTGGATATGATGTTTGTTGCTTATTATCTCAATTGCATGACTAGTTTCAACAATCTGCTGCATGTGTCGATTATTCTCTCTATCATGTTGATCAAACATAATTCAGATGCAGCTTCTTGGGTACAAGAAAAGAACATAAACAAAATCGAAGGTGCCTTTGAAACACACCAAGGAGGGGAAATGCTTGTCCAAACAACCTATCAAGGGCCTACATTTTGTGCGCATTGAAGACCGAGCCGAATATGTTGGGGCGGGTCCGGCGGCGGGTCGGGCGGCGTCGGGCGGCGGCCCGGGCGGCGGGTCGGGCGGGGTCGAGGCGGCGGCCGGGCGTCAAGGCCCCCGGCGTCGGGCGGCGAGGGAGAGGGCGATGGAGGGAGAGGCGAGGCGAGGGCGAGGGCAGCGGCGGCGGCGGTGGGGCGAGAGGAGAGAAGCGCGAGGGGATCGGGCGAAGGGGATCGGGTCGCCTGCCCAACCGCGACTAAAGGGTTTTTGGCGGGTTTTTGCGTTCCGCTTCCCCTTTAGTCGCGGTTGGCGAGACCAGCGACTAAAGGTACCCTTTAGTCGCGGGTCGCCTCGCCCAACCGCGACTAAAGGGTTTTTGGCGACCAAAGGCCTTGTGCTGCCTCACGCCCAAAAGTTTAGTCCCACCTCGCTAGTTGAGAGAGCCTCGAGAGTGGTTTATAAGCGCCTGCGCCCACCCTCTCGAGCTCCTCTCAACCGCAGGCTTCAGCCTAATCTGTCACTAGCTATGTGCTGTGGGCCTACTTGGCCTCCTCAAGGGCCTGAATCACAGCCCATGTAGGGTTTCTAGTCGTATTCAGGCCATGGGGGTCCGATGGCGGCACTATTTTTTCCAGTTTTTTGTTTTGTTTTCTGCATTATTATTTATTTTTGTTGTTTTTTGCTTTATTTTTTAATTCTTTTTGCTTTTAGTTTTAGAAAAATTATAATCTTTCTGTTAGTGCCATTAGTTTTCATATTTGAAAACAGTTTTTTGGTGTTGTTTGTTGCTGTATTTATTTTATTTTGTTTGTACTTACAACAAAATACTTATTGTTGCTATTTTAGTCATGGTCGCCTCGCCCAACCGCGACTAAAGGGTTTTTGGCGGGTTTTTATGCCTCCGCTTCTTTAGTCGCGGTTGGCGGCGAGACCATGATTAAAGGTACCCTTTAGTCATGGTCGCCTGCCCAACCGCGACTAAAGGGTTTTTGGCGGGTTTTTTGCGTTTCCACGCCCCCACCTTTAGTCGCGGTTGGTCTGCCAACCGCGACTAAAGGCCAAGGTTTAGGGTTTTAGCCCCCCAAACCTGTTTTCTGTTTAATTTGTATTGTTTTCTTTTTAATTTGTATTGTTTTCTGTTTAATTTGTATTGTTTTATTTCTTTTGTGCTTTATTTTAATTTTGAAGGAGTTTCACATATTCTACGGTACTACATACATGCATATGAATGTACAATTTCAAACAAATTTGAAATTAGAACCAAAAAGAATTCAAGAGGAATATACAATACTAAGAGGGAGAGAACTGGCGAGGGGATCGAGGCGAAGGGGGATCGAGGCGAAGGGGGATCGGGCGAAGGGGGCCACAATACTAATGGCGCACCTCACTGCAGTGCGCCATTAGCATGTCCACACTAATGGCGCACCTCACCGTGGTGCGCCATTAGTATTTTTTATTTCCACAAAAGCCAAAAGGTTATCTACTACCGTAACCTATCCATGTCAAGCCCACTCTACTAGCTCGACTGGTCAGCCTCCAGTTCTCACACCAGAGGTCCTGGGTTCGACTCCCTGTGCTCCACAAATTTTTTTAGCATTTAAAAAGCTATTTGATACTTATTTATGTTTAAATATGTTCAAACTTGTTTAAATAATAACAATAATATTTTTTATAAGACAGTAGCATTTAAAAAGCTGTTTGATACTTATTTTTATAAGGACGGTGCTGGGTGCGGGGGGTCGGCGGTTGAGTAGGGGAATCGAGGTGCGGGGGGTGGCGGCGGCCGATGGACTGGGGTGCTTTCGGCGAGGGGACCGGATCTGGCGAGGTGGGACAGCGATCGAGATGGAGGGATCGAGGTGGGCTCCACAAATTTTTTAGCATTTAAAAAGCTGTTTGATACTTATTTGTGTTTAAAATGTTCAAACTTGTTTAAATAATAACAGTAATATTTTTTATAAGACAGTAGCATTTAAAAAGCTGTTTGATACTTATTTTTATAAGACAAGAGAGCATTTTTTATAAGACAAGAGCATTTTTTTATAAGACAGTAGCATTTAAAAAGCCATTTTAAAAGATGGAGGGAATCGAGGGTGCGGGGGTCGGCGGCGGCCGTGGATCTGGGGGTGCTCGGCGGGGGGCCGGATCTGGCGAGGTGGGATAGCGATCGAGATGGAGGATCGAGATCGAGTGTCCATGAAATTTAAAAATATTCATGATAGTTCAAAAGTACCCATGAAATACAATCGAGAAATGAAGGCTACGATTTAAATACAATCGATCTTAGCTAGCTATCCGTTCACAATCTTCTTGCCCTTCTTTTCGCAAATGGAGTTCTTACGTGGAACAGACGTCCTTTAGGTAGGGTGGTCCTGCTTCTTCTTGTGGTGTATGCTGCTACTTCATCATCGTCGTCATGTTCGATCCTCGGTCGCCGTGCATTTGTCGAAGTCTTGCTCATTGGCTACTCCATCCATTCCGATGATCTTCCTTTTGCCTCTCCTCACGACAACACGACCGGGCTTTGGCGGGTCGGTAATGAAGAAGCATTGGTCCACTTGGGAAGCCAGTACCCATGGCTCATTTTTCGCGGTGACGCTTTGCGCCCATGATCTTGGATTTGGCTTCGGGTATAACCATGGTGGTGAAATACGGTCTTCTTTTATGACGTTCTTGGCCCATCGACCACGGAACATCGGGACCTTCTCTCGGCGTAGCTCAGCTCCCAGATCTCCTCGATCCTTCCGTAGTATCTGTCCTTGTCGTTACGGTGTAGGATTCCATCGTTACCCGGAGTTCGATAACCATCGCTCTTCATGTCCTTGGCCTCGGTGTAGAATGTGTAGCCGTTGATATAAATGCGCCTCATAGGTCATCGAGGTTGTGCTCGGCCACTGTGACAAAGGCGAATATGAGTTGTTCTTCCGGAAGAATCCTCATGTAAAGGGTAAGATGAAGCTTCTGCTTGAACCAACGCGTGAAACATGAGTTGTGCTCTTTGAGTGTATCTCCGTCCGTCCTCTGTTGGCCTCGGTCATTGTACGTCTTTTTAATAAAGGTTTTGTGCTCTACCACCCAAGGATCGACCACGTCTATGTGTTGTAGCGCGACTAGGTTTGCTCTTTCAAAGTCGGCGAAGTCGACCCTCGAAGTCGACATGCATTTCGCGGCGACCCTCACGGTGACCCCATCCGGCGAGCCTGCCGAGGTGCTGTTGACGGGCGGACCAACGGGATTCTCGATGCCTAGATAATTCGTGCGATGGGAGATGCACTCTTGATTGAAAGCCCTGGCTATGCTTCCTTCGGGCGTGACATGTTGCGAACGTATCCTTTGATGACACCATTCATCCTTTCGAGCGGCATCATCTTTGTGCGAGGAGCGTCGGCCCGAGTTGGATGATATCCTCCACTATATGGACCAGCAGATGCACCATAGCGTCGAAGAATGTGGGCGGAAGTACATCTCAAGCTCGCATAGTATCACCACGATCTCTTCCTGTAGCCTTCCGAGTTGCCTCACGCCAATCGACTTCCGAGAGATGACGTCGAAGAAGTTGCATAGGCCAAATAGCGTTTCCGCAGACGTGCGCGTCCATGATCCCACGGATTGCAATCGGAAGTATCTGCGTCATCGACGCGTGGACGGTCGTGAGACTTCATCCCGCTGAACTTCGCTTCACTGGTCTAGGTATCTCGCTTATCTTCCCAGCGTAACCGTAAGGAAGTTTTACTCCTAGGAGGCGGTGAAAAACTGCTCGATCTGCTCTCGACTTAGAGTGAAGCACGGGAGGGTAGTCATTTCCGGTCTTCTTGGCCTTTTTGCCTTTGCGACGACTTTACGTGTCCTGCTTCGCCTCATCATCATCATCATCATCATCATCATCATCATCATCATCATATATAGCGTGAAGCTCCTGCACGATGCCCATTGATTTCAAGTCTGCCCTTGCTTTCGGCCCATCTTTGGTCCTCTCGGCATGTTGAGCAGGGTACCAAGCAGACTCTCGCACACGTTCTTCGTGATATGCATGACATCAAGGCTGTGAGGCACACGGTGGATCTTCCAAGACGGCAAGTCCCGTAAAACAGACCTCGTTTTCCATACCTTCAAGCGGCTCTGGCGCCTTCGCTTCTTTCCGGCTCTGGCGCCTTTTGCTTCTTTCGGCGGTGGGCGGTCTTTCCAATTTTCCAACAGCTTGTCTATTTCCTCGCCGCTCCTCGTACAGGCGTTTTGGGTTCGGTTTCACCATCAAACAGATCCTTGCGTTTCCTCCACGGGTCATCTTCGCGAAGCCACCTTCGATGTCCCATGAACACGGTTTTCGAAGACCCGGGATCTCTATCTAGCTGGCGATACGTTGTGTCATCCATGCACCTTACGCATCCAGAAAATCCGTGGACTCCCTGCCCGCCGACATATCCGTAATCGAGATAGTCGTGCACCGCCGTGAGCGGTCACGGCTCTCATAGGGAAATATTCTTTCTGCGGCGTCCCACGTATTGGCTGGCGTTTTCCAGCGTGTCAAGCTCCTCTTTCAGCAGCCCTAGATACAGATTGATGTCGTTCCCTGGTTGTTTCGGCCCTTCAATTAGCATACTCATGTGAATGTACTTCCTCTTCATGCACAACCAGGGGAAGGTTGTACATCCACACAAACACAGGCCAGGTGCTATGTGTGCTTCTCCTGGCTGCCAAACGGATTGACTCCATCGGTGCTCGCGCCCAGCACGATGTTCCTTGGATCGTTCCCAAATTCCGAGTCTTGAAGTTCAACGCTTGCCACCGGCTCGCATCCTTAGGGTGACTCAGCATCTTGTCTTTTTATCTATCTCCGGATCATTTGCGTCATCTTCCCGCTTCTTCTCCTCCCTATCCGGCGTGCCAACGCAGGAGCTTTGCTACCTTAGGGTCCGCGAAATAGCGCCGCAGACGAGGAGTGATCGGAAAGTACCACACCACTTTTCGAGGAGCTTTCTTCCTCTTCTTGTATCGAGTGACGCCGCACACCGGACATATGGTAGACTCCGCGTGCTCGTCCCGATAAATGATGCAATTGTTCATGCACACATGGTATTTCACGTGCGGTAAATCCAGAGGACACACGATTTTCTTCGCCTCCTCCAAACTGGTCGGGCACTTGTTCCCCTTGGGAAGACGTTCGTGCCATAATGACATGTTCTCGTCGAAGCATGCGTCGGTCATTTTGTGTTTTACCTTCATCTCCGGGGCCATGAGCGTTACTTTCGCGGGTATCCTCGGGCCTGCATCCTTCATACAATGGAGTAACCGCGTCTAACTCAAGTTGATCCATCTTGGCTTTCTCTCGGGCGGCAGCTCTTGCGTTATCCGTGCAGCTTGAGAAGCAGCTCTTGAATATGAGGGTCCTGCACCCAGCCCATCGATGGTCCAGCGTCATTGCGCTCCGCCCGGCATCATCATCTTCATGATCATGCCCGTCGCCTGCTCCGGCATCTTCCTCATCATCATGTCCTGCATATTCTACATGATGATCGTGGTACGATCACCGCCGTGATCATCGCTGGGGATTCTTCGTCTTCTCGCCCGCCCGAGCCGCGGTGGTTGTCTTGCTGCCCTTCCTCATTTCTTGCCCGGCCCGCATGGACGACTTCGTAGTCATCTTCATCACCTTGCCACCGATAGCCATCCATGAAACCACGCAACAGCAGGTGGTCCCGCACCTGCCGGAATCCGGGTCCGCAATAAGGCTCTTCACTTGCATCTTCGACACGGACATCTTATCTCCGTCTCGTTCTTTTGAAGCATCTCGGCCTTCGCGGACCTCAAAAACCTATTCACGATGCCTTCGTCATCGTGCGGACCATGGTCGCTGCGAGGTAGAGCAAAACGATATTTTAGAACCAAGAAAAATTTGGCATGACTTTCCCTAAAATAGGACCAAAAGGATGCTTAATGCCAAAATTCTCGCCGACACGGAAATGAATCAACATTCCGCAAAATATTGGCAACTATCGCATTTCAAATACCGGTACACCTCCAAACACAAACACATATGCAAACACCACAAACATATGCAACACCATGAACATACATAGATCTAGCTAGGCCGTAAAAAGTGCATGTGCACATTGTTGTAAGGAGAACAACCTAAATATAGCTTCCCCTTACTTACCTATTAAAACAAGGTAATTTAACCACTTAATTTGAATGAATCTATGGTGGAAATGAGGTGAAAAAGAGGAGGCACCGAGACAAGGAGGAGGTGGAGAGAATGAAGTGGGGAGAAAGTGAGTGTGTGGGTAGGAGAGGCTGTCCCAAATATCTTGTTGCTGCCCACTTACTAATGGCGCACCTCTTGCATGGTGCGCCATTAGTTGTTACCACTACTAATGGCGCACCTAAGCAGGATGCGCCATTAGTATGTTTGGACAGTTCAAAATTAAAAGTTTCTATACTAATGGCGCACCCACACACAGTGCGCCATTAGTAGTTACAACTACTAATGGCGCACTGCAGTGTGGGTGCGCCATTAGTATGTTTGAACAAGCGCACTAGTTTAAAAAAAAATATGGTACTAATGGCGCACCAACACCACAGTGCGCCATTAGTAGTTACAACTACTAATGGCGCACTCGGGAAGGATGCGCCATTAGTATGTTTGAACAGGCGCACTAGTTCAAAAAAAGTTTCTATACTAATGGCCCACCCACACCGTGGTGCGCATTTTGTATTTACAACTACTACGGGCGCACCGGGGTTTGGGTGCGCCATTAGTATGTTTGGACAGGCGCACTAGTTTAAAAAAAAATTGGTACTAATGGCGCACCCGCTGCTGTGCGCCATTAGTAGTTACAACTACTAATGGCGCTTTCGGGCAGGATGCGCCATTAGTATGTTTGGACAGCGCACTAGTTAAAAAATTTGGTACTAATGGCGCACCCAAGGCATGGTGCGCCAGTAGTAGTTTAGACACTAATGGCACATCGTATGGAGGTGCGCCATTAGTATATACTAATGGCGCACCATCTTTCCGGTGCGCCATTAGTGTCATTTCCATCTATATCCCTTTTCCTAGTAGTGACGTGGTCGGGAAGCGCCGGATCAACAAACCCGGTGGGCTGCTGGCAGAAGACCTGCTCCTCGAGGTGACCATGGAGAAAGGCGTTGGAGACGTCCATCTGGTGCACCAGCCAAGCACGAGAGACCGCAAGGTGGAGAATCGTGTGTATCGTGCCGGGCTTGACGACCAGAGCAAAGGTGTCGGTGAAGTCGATGCCAGCACGCTGTCGGAAGCCATGAACGACCCAGCGCGCTTTATAGCAATCAAGGGTACCATCAGGACGGAGCTTGTGTTTAAAGACCCACTTCCCTGTAATCACGTTGGCGTGTCGGGGACGGGAAACAAGCTGCCACGTCCGGTTGCGCAACAGGGCGTCAAACTCCTCTTGCATCGCAGCCATCCAGAGCGGGTCACGAAGAGAGGCTCGAACGGAGGACGGCAACGGCGACAACTCAGAGGTGGACGCCGCACGGACGTAGTCATCCGAGGCGTAGCGTGAGCTCGGACGAAAAACGCCCGTTCGGCCGCGGGTGACCGGACCGGCCACATGCGGCGGGGCGGGCGGGGAGGGGGAGGGGAGGCCGAGGGCCGCGGGCGCCAACGTCGGGGGCGCCAGCGCCGCACCAGTGGGAGCCGCCGCATGCGGGGGGCGCGCCTCAAAGCTAGGGGCGCGGGCCAAGAGAGGCGCGCGAGCGCCCCTGGGAGAGGCGTCGAGGAGCCCGCGTCACCGGTGGCGGGAGGAACAGCCGGGGGGTACCTGCTGAAACGGAAACACATGCTCATCAAAGTAAATATGCAGGGAAGTGAACATACGGTGGGAGACGGGATCGTAGCACCGATATCCCTTGGAGTTGGAGGGGTAGCCGATGAAGATGCAAGCGACATAACAAGGTGCGAGTTTATGAGGAGCGGAGTCGGCAGTGCTAGGATAGCAAAGGCACCCAAAAATACGCAAGCCATCATAAGACGGGGGCGTACTGAGGAGAAGATGGTGAGGTGCATAGCTCCACCTTGGGCGACAAGGGCGAAGGTTAAGGAGAAGTGAAGCAGTAGCGAGTGCGTCTGGCCAAAAACGAGGCGGCACATTAGCATGGAACAAGCGCGTAACGCGATCGTTCAGTCTGAAGGGCCTTTTCGGCTCGACCGTTCTGCTGTGAAGTATACGGGCATGTGAGACGAAAAAATGTGTCGTGGTGCGACAGAAAAGTGCGGAAAGCAAGGTTGTCGAACTCTTTTCCATTATCAGTCTGAAGAGCAAGGATGAGACGCCCAAACTGCGTGCTGGCATAGGAGTAAAAAGCCGTCAAAGTGGAGAGTGCATCCGACTTTCGTCGTAAAGGAAATGTCCATACATAGTGAAATAATCATCAAGGATAACTAGATAATGTAAATAGCCCAAATTACTAGGAACCGGAGAGGTCCACACATCGCTATGAATCAACTGAAAAGGCAAAGAACCTATGGTGGTGGAGTTATTAAACGGGAGGCGAACATGTTTGCCGACACGACATGCATGACAGGTGTGATCCTCTATCTTATTACAACTGAAAATGAAACTCCTAAGAATATGACAAAGTGTGACGGGGTTGGGATGACCCAAACGAGCATGCCAGAGATCGACGCTGGCGGAGAGAGCAACCGGTGTAGTGGTTGAGGTGGACGGCGGATGCACCGAATAGAGCTCGTCGAGGCTGTCACATCGGTGAAGTACCATCCTGGTTCGAGCGTCCTTGACACAAAAACCAAGCTCGTCAAATTCAACAGTAACAGGATTTTCACGAGTTAAACAACGAACGGAAACAAGGTTCTTAATAAGATGAGGTGACACAAGTATGTTAAACAAAGTAATAGACATGGAATTAGAAGGAAAAGTGTGCCCTACATGTGTGATAGGGAGGGTGGAACCATCGCCGACAATGATGCGGCGGTCGGTGGTGATGGGAGTGAAGGAGGCAAGATTACCAGGATGAGCAAACATGTGAGCCGTAGCCCCGGTGTCCATGTACCAATCACCGCCTCAAGTGTAGGTGTTCGGCATAGGCGCGGCGTGCAGCGCGGCGAGGAATGACGGATCCCAAGGCGCCAGCGGCAGGGCCGGTGAGGGTGGCGGCGGGGCCACAGGGAGACCGTAGGCGCCGCTCAACTGCGGTAGTGGTATCCTCCGTATGGCTGCGGAGCCGCGTAGTATGCCTGAGGCGCCGGCGGATGATACGTCTCCAACGTATCTATAATTTTTGATTGCTCCATGCTATATTATCTACTGTTTTGGGCAATATTGGGCTTTATTTTCCACTTTTATATTATTTTTGGGACTAACCTATTAACCGGAGGCCTAGCCCAGAGTTGTTGTTTTTTGCCTATTTTAGTGTTTTGAAGAAAAGGAATATCAGACTGAGTCGAAACGGAACGAAATCAACTAGAGAAGTTATTTTTGGAACGAAAGCTACCCGATGGACTTGGACCCCGCGTCAAGTAAGGAACGGGGAAGCCACAAGGGTGGGGGGCGCGCCCACCCCTAGGGCGCCCCACCTCGTGGGGCCCTCGTGGCTCCCCTGACGTGCTTCTTCCGCCTATATAACTCCACGTACCCTAAAACTTCTAGAACAGAGAATAGATCGGGAGTTCCGCCGCCGCAAGCCTCTGTAGCCACCAAAAACCAATCGAGACCCTGTTCCGCACCTCACGGAGGGGGGGAACCCTCACTGTGGCCATCTTCATCCCGGCGCTCTCCATGACGAGGAGGGAGTAGTTCACCCTCGGGGCTGAGGGTATGTACCAGTAGCTATGTGTTTGATCTCTCTCTCTCTCATGTTCTTGATTTGGCACGATCTTGATGTATCGCGGGCTTTGCTATTATAGTTGGATCTTAGGTTGCTTCTCCCCCTCTACTCTCTTGTAATGAATTTAGTTTTCCCCTTGAAGTAATCTTATCGGATTGAGTCTTTGAAGATTTGAGAACACTTGATGTATGTCTTGCCGTCCGTATCTGTGGTGACAATGGGATATCACGTGATTCACTTGATGTATGTTTTGGTGATCAACTTATGGTTCCGCCCATGAACCTATGCATAGGGGTTGGCACACGTTTTACGTCGTGATTCTCGGTAGAAACTTTGGGGCACTCTTTGAGGTTCTATGTGTTGGTTTGAATAGATGAATTGAGATTGTGTGATGCATATCATATAATCATGCCCATGGATACTTGAGGTGACATTGGAGTATCTAGGTGACATTAGGGTTTTGGTTGATTTGTATCTTAAGGTGTTATTCTAGTACGAACTCTAGGGCTGTTTGTGACACTTATAGGAATAGCCCAACGGATTGATTGGAAAGAATAACTTTGAGGTGGTTTCGTACCCTACCATAATCTCTTTGTTTGTTCTCCACTATTAGTGACTTTGGAGTGACTCTTTGTTGCATGTTGAGGGATAGTTATATGATCCAATCATGTTATTATTGTTGAGAGAACTTGCACTAGTGAAAGTATGAACCCTAGGCCTTGTTTCCTATCATTGCAATACCGTTTACGCTCACTTTTATCGCTTGTTACCTTGCTGTTTTAATATTTTCAAATTACAAAAACCTATATCTACCATCCATATCGCACTTGTATCACCATCTCTTCATGAACTAGTGCACCTATACAATTTACCATTGTATTGGGTGTGTTGGGGACACAAGAGACTCTTTGTTATTTGGTTGCAGGGTTGTTTGAGAGAGACCATCTTCATCCCTCGCCTCCACGGATTGATAAACCTTAGGTCATCCACTTGAGGGAAATTTTCTACTGTCCTACAAACCTCTACATTTGGAGGCCCAACAACGTCTACAAGAAGAAGGTTGCGTAGTAGACATCAAGCTCTTTTCTGGCGCTGTTGCCGGGGAGGCTAGGTAGGCGGCACTCACACCCGTCAACTAAGCTCTTTTTTGCACCGCTTGCGGGAGGTGAGTGCTTGAAGGTATATCTTTAGATCTTGCAATCGAATCTTTTTGTTTCTTGTTTTAGCACTAGTCTAGTTTATAAAAGAAAACTACAAAAAAGGAATTGAGTTTGTCTCATACGCTTCATCTTTTTAATATCTTTCGTGAGTATGATGGAAAGGAAAATTGTGCCAAAGTGTTAGAAGAAGAATGCATTAAAATGTTTGGCACTAAATCTTTGAATGATGAGCATGATTGCAATGTTGTTAGTATGAACTCCTTGTATATCCATGGTACTAATGATGATTGCACTAGTTATGATGAAAATGTCTCCTATAAACATGTCAATTTTTGTGGAGTGCATTGGGTTTGCAAGTACACACCAAATAGGGAAGATAGATATTGCAAGAGGCATAAGTACTTAGAAACTAAATGGTTGCAAGAAAGGCTAGATGCTTGTGCTGAAAATTTAAACTTTATTAGCCATACTTGTGAACTTTGCAATGAACATGATCATTTTAGTACCCAATGCAAATTGTTTCATGATCGTATCGTGTCCAAAAATTGTGATGACTTGATTTCCCTTGCATATCATAATGAACTTAGTTTGTTCTTGGGTTATGAAGAAATGAAACGTATAACTAAGGATATTCCAAAATTTGCCCTTGATAGAGTTCTTCATTTTGATCTAGAGGAAATTTATATGTATTGCGCGGTGAATTGCATTGAAAATCCTTATATTGCCAATTACATAAAGAAAAGAAAAAAAATAGAAGATGAAGAGAATACTAACGAAAGGGAAGAGACTTCCCAATATCCTCCTATTATTTCTTATGATGAATCAGGTAATGAGGAGGAACCTTCTATTCAACCAATCTCATTAATAAGGAGCTCCAAAAGGAGGATTGAACCCGCACATGAGGTGAAGAAGAAGAAAAGAAAAAGGAAGAGAGGTAAAAAGGTATCCCTCCCAAATAATGTTGCTCCTATTATTGTTGTGCCTCATGAAAATGAATCAAAAATAATTGTGGAAGATGATGCACTTGATGATGATCTCGTTATGCCTATTGCTTGTTGTGATGATTATGATTGGGAGGATAATGATACTTCTTATGATCTTGATAATCTTTTTGGCACTTGCTTGGATGAATATGATAATTGCTATACTATTGGTGCTATCCATACTATTAATGATGAGAGTGATTATGCTTGTGATATGAAAAGGCCCAAGCTTGGGGAAGCTATGTTTAATGAGGATGACATATTTGAGAATATATTTGCTGTAGTTAATGTTTGTCCCAAGCTTGGGGATGCTATGTTTAATAATGGTGATACTTTTAGCCTCCCAAGTTTTTATATGCAAAGTTGTTACGATGATAGCATGCCTTCTACCTATGATGATTATATTGATGAAAGTGGGTTTGGAAGAGTGTCAACTTTAGGAAGTAATGATCCCACTATTTTGAAGGATGTTTAATCTTATAATATTTATGAAAGTGGATTTGGAGAGGTCATGACTTTATTTAGTGATGTATCCACTATTTCGGAGGAGGTTTCAATTGATTATGATGAGAACAAAGTTGCTACTTATGATGATTGTTGTGATGAAACTTATGCTATAAAAAGTAGTGATGATTATATTTATAAAACTTGTCATGATTATGATTACCCTTTCTCTGAACATTACTCTTTTAATGTGGAAACAATTTATAGTATTCAAGTCTCTTATGATACTCCCACTATTTGAATGAGAAGAATTTTGCTTATGTGGAGAGTAGTAAATTTTCTATGCTTGTAGATCATGAAAAGAATGCTTTAGGTGCTGGTTATATTGTTGAATTCATTCATGATGCTACTGAAAATTATTATGAGGGAGGAATATATGCTTGTAGGAATTGCAATAGTATCAAGTTTCCTCTCTATGTGCTTAAAGTTTTGAAGTTATGCTTGTTTTGCCTTCCTATGCTAGTTGATTATTGTTCCCATAAGTTTTTTGCTCACAAAATCCCTATGCATAGGAAGTGTGTTAGACTTAAATGTTCTAGTCATATTCTTCATGATGCTCTCTTTATGTTTCAATTCTTATCCTATATGTGAGCATCATTGAAATCATCATGCCTAGCTAGGGGCGTTAAACGTTAGCGCTTGTTGGGAGGCAACCCAATTTTATTTTTAGTTTTAGTTTTTGTTTATGTTTAGGAATAAATAATCCATATACCTTCTGTTTAGATGCGGTTTTATGTTTTAATTAGTGTTTGTGCCAAGTTAAACCTATAGGATCTTCTTGGATAATAGTTATTTGATCTTGCTGTAATTTCCAGAAACTTTCGGTTCACGAAAAAATTGTTAAAAATCACCTGAACGTGATAAAATAGTGATTCCAATTGCTGCTGATCAATAAGCAATTTTCCTAGGTCTTCCTATTTTGGCTAAATTTTTGGAGTTCCAGAAGTTTGCGTTAGTTACAGATTACTACAGACTGTTTTGTTTTTGATAGATTCTGTTTTCATTGTGTTGTTTGCTTATTTTGATGACTCTATGCCTAGTAAAATAATTTACAAACCATAGAGAAGTTTGAATACAGTAGGTTTAACTCCAATATAAATAAAGAATGAGTTCATTACAGTACCTTGAAGTGGTGTTTTGTTTTCTTTCGCTAACGGAGCTTACGAGTTTTCTGTTAAGTTTTGTGTTGTGAAGTTTTCAAGTTTTGGGTAAAGATTCGATGGACTATGGAATAAGGAGTGGCAAGAGCCTAAGCTTGGGGATGCCCAAGGCACCCCAAGGTAATATTCAAGGATAACCAAGCGTCTAAGCTTGGGGATGCCCCGGATGGCATCCCCTCTTTCGTGTTCGTTCATAGGTAACTTTACTTGGAGCTATATTTTTATTCACCACATGACACTACAAAAAAAATACACTTCCGTGATGATACGTGTTTGTCACAGTAGGTCGCGTTTTTTGTCATGCATGTATATCCATGAAAAATTTATGACAGAATCAAGATAGTCATACCATCTTTGTCGTAGAAGTGTTCCATGACATTACCAAAATTATCATCACGGAAGTGTCCACTTCCATGACGATAAATCGCGCGTCACAGAAGTGCTTTCGTCAAGGGTGACCGACACGTGGCATCCACCGTAACGGAACACCGTTAAGCTATCGGGTCGGATTTTGGATCCGATAACCCGTTAACAGCCCTGACCAATGGGAAATTTCCACGTGTAAAATTCTGATTGGCCGAAGGGAACAGCTGTCAGCTCGTCAGTGGGCCAGATGTCGCCCGTCCATTGGAGGAGACATGCCTATGATACGTTGACACGTGGCTGGGCCCAACAGAGGCCCATATAGGTTAAAAAGGCCGGCCCAGTCAAAGGCCCGTAGAACTTAATCAGGTACTAGTGGGCCAGCCCAATAACGGCCTGCTTAATAAAGGCCCATTTACGGCCCGAAGCCAGTTCTGGCCCGTTAATTGTTCACCCAATATTTGGGCCCATTTACGGCCCGAAGCCAGATCTGGCCCGTTAATTGTTCGCCCAATATTTGGGCCCATTTGCGGCCCGAAGCCAGATCTGGCCCGTTAATTGTTCGCCGAATATTTGGGCCCAACTACAGCCACTAGTAGAAAACAGAGCTTTAATACCAGTTCATAAGGGCCTTTAGTGCCGGTTCTGCAACCGGCACTAAAGAGTGGAGACTAAAGCCCCCCCCCCCCGGTAGTACGGGTTCGGCACGAACCGCCACTAAAGGCCCACCACGTGGCGTGAGCTCGCGCCGTGGTATGGGGGACCTTTAGTACCGGTTGGTGTTACCAACCGGTACTAAAGGTAATTTTGTTTGAAAATATTTTATGAAAATTTTGGAATTTTTTTTGATGTTTTTTTTTCGATTTTCAATTTTCTGAATTATTTGATGATTTAGTCTCTAACCGCCCCTCTTAACTACTCAAGTGTGGACCACTCATTCCAAATCGTCTAACTTCCCGACCGGTCACCCATCCTCTCACTCCATGACTGAGCACGCTTAACCCGGAGTTCTATTCCCCTACTTTCCAAGTCTGCACTTGTTGTTTTCCGACAAATGTAAGCTATAAATCCTATTAACCCTCAAAGTTTAGCTTGAGCATTAGGTCACACATTTCATCGTTTGAGTTTGAAACTATTATTCTAAAAAACAGTAATTATTTAGTAACACTAATATTTCTTGAATAAGTTTGACCATAGTTTGACCACGGTTTGACCATAGCTTGACCAGATTTGACCAAAATTCAAAAAATTGAAATAATTATTTAGTAACACTAATATTCTTGATTAAGTATGTAGTAACATTAATACTTCTTGAATAAGTAGTTTGACCATAGTTTGACCAGATTTAACCAAAATTTAAAAAACTTAAATTTGAGCATATCTTTTTCTCCTTTTGGAATTTGAGGATTCTAAAAATTGCAAACAGGCCGTAGGCAGTCAAAATCGGATGCGGATTTTTGTGCTGAATTTTTTGATATATTATATGTTTTCTTCCGACATCGTATGCAAAAGTTATAGCCGTTTTACATTTTCCCTACACTTTTGCAAAACATGTCCAAATTTAAGTTTTTTAATTTTCCTAACTAGTAGATGTAGTAATATAACTACATCTCGAAGAATTTTATTTTTGAATTTTTATCATTTTATTTTGTATTTTCAAAACCAAAATGGTGATACACGGGGTAGAGTCTGAAAATTGCCCTTTAGTACCGGTTTGTGCCACGAACTGGTACTATAGGTCAAACCCCTTTAGTACCGGTTCGTGCCACGAACCCGGTACTAAAGGTGATCATGAACCCGGCTTTGGCCGACTGCCACCACCCCTTTAGTCCCGGTTCGTGGCACGAACCGGTACTAAAGGTTCAAAACGAACCGGCATTAATGCACAGCCGTTCGAACCGACACTAATGGTACCATTAGTACCGGGACTAATGTGTCTCACATTAGGTCCTTTTTCTACTAGTGAGCCTAGTGTCTTTCGGCCTGTTAGAGGCCTGATGTAGACATGGGCCCATTTCAGCCCGGTGTGACTTTCGGCCTGGGAATGGCCCGTGCTGCCCATGGGCCATATATGCGACGGGACATCGGGCCCACTAACGGCCCGTGCTAAATGTGGCAATAGTTAAGCCCAACGTGACTTTGGGCCTGTTAAAGGCCTGTCGCGTAATTCGGCCCGTAGATGCCTGTACTAAGCTTTCGGCCTCTTAAAGGCCCATGATATCAGTGGGCCAACTAAGGCCCGAGATATGTTTCGGCCTGGTAACGGCCCGTGAGCTAACTGGGCCCAAAACGGCCTGGTCTACATTTCGGCCTGCTGAAGGCCCGTCGACGACTAGTGAAAATTGAGGCCCAACATGCATTTTGGCCTGCTAAAGGCCCGTGGTTTTCATCTCGGCCGTAACATGACAAAGACAATATTCAGCTGTTAATGGCCCAACGCTACAGGCCAAACTAAGCGCTGGGTCGACAAAAGGCCCAACTAAAATATAGGCCGGTGTAAGTTTGGGCCTGGCATAATGTGTGAAGGCCCCAATCATTCGGGCCCAAGAAAGACGCAGGCCGGCCCAATTGTGGCCCGCTAAAAACCTGGCCCATTAGAGTCGAATGTTTCGGTCCGATTCGACTACATCTGATTTTTTTAGATAGCGAATGATGGCAGTAACGGTAGGAATTAAGAACAAACCTACTCTATACAATAAAGAAATTATGGCATAGTAACTAAGAATAAACCTACACTATACAATGAAGGATTTAAGGTATATTACATCCTGTGGGCATCGAAGTTCGCCACCAGTGATCATAAAGCGCAAGGAAGAAGCAGATTACAAAAACTGGGCACCATTGCAGCGTAACAAAATAATACCGAACCGAGACCACTTCCAAGAAAGTTCAAGAAAGGTCAGCCTTGCGGGGGAACTGCTGCGCAAGAAGTCTTGAGCAAGCAATTGTGAGGCCTGGCCTAGCATGTCGGTCATAGCTTCCAGGTGTAGCTATTTAGCGATGCGGTTCTCATTGGTGTTCTCCACAATCTTTCTTAGAGATAGGACTTCAAGTCGAAGTTGAGTTGTAGAATGCCTTTCTGCTAGAACTTGGGACTGAAGAAGTCGAACTGATTCAGACAACGAATTATGTGAGCTTGTCTGACTGTTAGTCTCAAGTAACTTGAACACTGCATCAAGAAAAGACTTTGGGGTTGTCTCGCTATCTTCAAGATGTTTTGCCTTCTTTGTTGCAATATATGTTGGGTTTGTCTCACAGCCTTCAGCAGACTTGTGCATGCCATCAGGCATATCACCCTGAAACAAAGTAGAGAGATGACAGGTTTGCACGTGTATAAACAAAGATGATAACTGTTCTGTCAATTCTATCCAATTTCAAATTAGAAAATAAAGAGTAAGTTCAAAATATCAATAGCATAATTTGGCATTGTTCATAATGCGGGAGCTTCACCACACTCTTTGGATTACCATGTCAACATAACAAGCATAGATGAAGGGCAAAGAAAATCATTGTATCTATTTTGGATAATGTGCATGGCATGTTGTTCATATCATCAGCCACATCAATAAGATAAAAGCGAGAGATGACAAGGTGCAAGCGTGGGCTGCTTCACCACACACTGGATTATAGATCCACAAAAACAAGCATACATATAGGGAGTATTAAGTAATGTGCATGGTATGAATAAGGAATTTGGTTTTACAAGTAAAACTTAGAACTTACGGTTCTTATGAACATGCATTTTTGTAGAAATAGCAAACTAAACAGCAGTAAACGATAGGGAGTATGAGCAAATTAAACAGCAGTTGAGGATAAAGGCTTTAGAAGGAATGACTTACATTAACAGTTAACACCGGCTTTATAATGCCCTTCTCTATGTCAAGGGAAGGATAACTCAAGAATTTCAGCACAGAATGTTCTTCATAAGCATTGTCTGTACTCTACATTTTGTAGAGAGTAATTATAGATATGATAATACTGGAAGGGATAGAGGATAATGAAGATAAGATGCAGATTGATGCTACATAATCAACTACCAATCCCTGGAAGTAGCTATTAATGTAAGTACAGTGATAGACCACGTTCAGTCCTTACAAGAGGACTGCAGAGCTAAACCTCTTCAAAAGCATTGGGTTGATTCTAAATTTATGTAAGAGTCCATACGGATCTTATAATGTCCACCAAATGGACGATTACGAGGCTAACATGTGAAGTGATGCTACATAATCAAACAACTATAAAAGTAAGTATGGTCATACAGGGCAAGAAGTACTCACAAGAGCAAGTGTGCAGTATAGTTGCGAGATTCTGTGGTCCCTTGAGAACAGATGTTCTTCTGCTAACAGTTTTCGTACAAGTGAGACATTAAGGCAAATGCAGAATTGTAGTTCAAATTGTGATGTGATATCATAGACAGTACCTTACGCTGCAGCCGAGACCAATGTGTAACAAGATTATTCTAGTCACCGTCGGATAAATGTAGCACCGGAGACTTTACAGAAATTTCATTCAGAGGCTTGCCATCGAAGTGCGCTTGCCTCAGGTAGGAACGATACTTCATCAACGAGTGCTTGAAAAGCGCAACCAACCCTTGCTCATCATCACAATCTAGTTTGCTCCTCACCTATTTAAGAGAATGAAATCTTGTGTCTTCTGTCAGCAGAAACATATGCAGTAATGACCATGAATAACATTAGTACATTACTTACGTGTAAGTTGCGGTGGAAGACATGAAATTGTTCTGTGTCTGCGGTATAATCTTTCCATGAAGGAAAGATGCGCACAAAATTCCTGACAACAACATAAGCTTCGTCTTCTAAACTGGGAAGAAATGGAACATGGGTCCTATTTGCTGCAATTGGGGCTCTCTCTGGTTTGAAAAGGGATTTGGCAACTGGATTTGGTATACTCTTTGTTGGAATGGGGGTTTTGCATCGTACAGCTAGTGCTATGTGAACTGGCATAATCATACTGTTTGCTGCAGTTGGGGTGTGCTGAGTTGGGGCATCAGAAATGACCGGTGTAGTAGGGCTAGAGTCTGCTATAGTTGGGGTATTTTGTGGGTCAGCTGATATTGCAACTACACCTAATGGGCTATTTGATTTATCAGGTGCCACTACCTTTTCCAAATACTTTGCTTGTGCTCCTCCACGATCAGCAATCGCCCTCTTCCTTTTGAACGTCTGATACACAAGAACAACATTTGAATGGATAAATATGGTATGATGACAGATGGAATATGTACTGAAAATGGATAGGCAGGGCGTATTCACATACACGATATGTAAACTAAGCTAATGGCAGTTCAACAAAGTAGAAGCAATGGAAAGCATCAGTTGCAAGATATGTGAGCAATGTAACCTTGGAAAGCTAGAGCAAGTACCTTGATGGGTGAATAAGATAGGGCATCTTCCTCCGACTCCTCCACTAGGGAGCTACATTGACTTAGGTCTCCCTCTAGCTCAGAATCACTGTTAGGATCATATTACGAGCATGAATCAGAGGGTGGAGAGCGTTTGCATTGCATCCAGACTTGATTTCAGTCCCTTAATGCCAAGTTTGACAGCCATGGCATTGTTTCGCTATTCTTTTCATGCGCGCAAGCTCATAATCATTATGATGCTGTTTAATCTGAGATTCATGAAAACATAAAAAGTAGTCAGATTATCTATGGATTTTTATGGATTCAACTCGGAGAGTGTCTCCCTATAAACCCCTGCATATGCAAAGTTCACCTCCCCAACCGTGGACTGCACCACACACATGTAAATACAAACCCTTATGTCTCTATAACAGTAGGGCACACATTTCAAAACTGAAGTAGGAACATTAGACTCATATGAAATTCGTATTTGAACAAATAAACTAAGCAATTATGAGTGGGCGTAATGTTTAGCTTCAAGGGTGGAGTGTTGGTAGTGCGACACAAAGCAAGTAGGCAGATTGTATTCCATGTAAAAGATCAAAACCTATGTAAAAGCTGGAAATGACACTTTCTTTCTATACAGTGCAGTGTTCGTTACCCACACATGATGGAAGAGATCACATAGAGAAATACTATTCACTCATGTCTACGGTTCCAGTATTTAGAAACAGGGTGGTCCACCCTAAAAGAATATTGACAACAAATATGACAAGGCAAGCATAGATGTAGTGAATCAATCATTTACTTGTGAGCTTATTTGGACAAGTATGCAGAATTGTAACTGCAGTAAGAGACCTTCCAAAATCTGAATGAAGAAGTTTGTCTAGCACTTATTGTTTGCAACCAATCGACGTGAATAATTGGATATTATATCGGGTGAGTAAGAAAGACAAGTAAAATTGTCAACAAACCTGGCTTGCAGTAGTAATATGGGTCAATGTCACTACGACCAACAATCCAAAATGACTAGTTTCTGTTCCGAGGGCGAATTTTGAAAACCCTGTGAACTTTAGAGGTACTAAAGATTACCGAAATACATCTGAACCATTAAGTGTAGGTATGCACTGAGCACACAACAAACCCTAATGACAGTCCTGCCCTAATGAGTAATGAATTAATTAGAAAATGGACGTATCTCGGGATAAATCGGGTTGGCTTGGTGGGTCTTTGCCCGAAACCACTGAGCAATTTGGGAAGGTAGGCACGGCGGCGCGCCCGAGCAGTGGTGACGCTATTGGCTGAGCGGCTCCTGGCCTCCTGTTAGTCCGGCGTCTCCTCCTAGAGTCATGCCGTCCGGGGACGGCAAGTCGCCGGTGAGGCAAAGCGGTCGAAGCAGTAGAGATCGGAAGCGCGTAGTAGAACAGAGGGGAATCGGGGCCTGGGACGACCCAAAATCCCAGGGTGGGCCGGACCATCGTGGGCACCCTGTAGAGATACACACCCGAGCGGCGAACATGCATTTTCGAAACTAATTTAGGAACATTTAGCTGACCAATTAAACAACTCTGTTTTAATAACATCAGATTCGTATTTGAACAACTAAGCTTGTTTAGCTTGATGGCTGGAGAAGTGTTATTATGACACGAAGCACGTATTCTAATCGTATAGTGATCATAAAAGGGGGAAACTCTAAGCATATTTTTTTAGCAAAACAAGGTTTCCCCTCCGATTTCTATTAAAGAAACCACCACGGAACCAACATGATCAATTAAACCCTAAGCATGATCAATTAAACCGTATTATGGCTGTGCCATGGCAGATTTGAAGCTGCTAACTGGAGAAATATATTTAGCATCCATTGTTTGCTTCGAACTAAGAACTAAATTCTAAGAGCTGAAAAGAAAGTAGAGTAACCAAGCTAAGATCTATTTTCTGGTTGAGATCAAAAAGTTGAGGAGATATGAAGTACCACTCTCTTGCGGCGCCGTGTAGGCATTGGGGGTGCAATGGCTGTCGGTGGCGTTGAAGCAGATCGGTGACGGTAGACGGGTGCATCGGGGGATAAGTCCCGTTGCGGTGGAAGAGAAGGTCATGTGAGCGGCCCCGACAAAGAGGACGACGACGCCAATGAAGCGAGAGGACACGATGCAAGGTTATTGGTCCGTCGCCGTGGATGAGAAACGACCATCTCTAGCAGTGGACGACTCGGTCTTGGTAGGCGCTCCGGCATGGTGGAGGACGGTGGCGATGGATGTGGTGGAGGACGGCGGCGATGGATGGGGTGGCGGACGGAGGCTGGTGTGGGGATGGGGTGTTCTAGCGCGGACAGTGTATGAATGGGAAAATGGAGGGAGAGGTACGGGGAACCATGTTTTTGGGATGCGCCTATCTGAAATATGGGAAAGTTACGAACTTAGCCCCCGTTTAAAATTTGGATGGCTCGTCGGTTGGGGATAGGACGGTAATCTCGCATGTCGCCAATATTTGCCCAGAGCGATTTTGGGCGAGGAGAGGGTGGTTTGCGCCTATGGTTGGCGCCCACGGTGTATGAACATGGCTGACAGGTAGGGCAGTTGTGTCACGTCTGAGTGAAGTTACAAACCTGCCCCTATTGAAAATATTGGCCTACATCGATTTCGGCCGAGTCGAGTTTGTTTTGCCGCCCACCGTGTATGAATGGGGAATGGAGGGAGAAACAGAGGTCTTTCGGATGAGCTTGAATCAAATGTGTTTTGCCGCCCATGTTTGACGCCCACCGTGTCGGAATGGGCTCATAGGCGGTCGTGTCACGTCTAATTGAAGTTACTAACCTACCCCTATTTAGAGCAGTGGAAATCGGGCCGATGGATTGTCCGTGTAATGGGTAGACAGTAATTTCTTTTTCCATCTCCCAAACACTTGGCTTCGGGCAGCCGACGTGGGAGTGGACATTTTGCTGTTTCTTTCGAATTTTGGGACAATAAGCATCCACGTTTACCCTGGCAACTAAATTCGAATCCATTTTGTATTCCTATATGAATCTTTATAAATCATTCTATGTGTTTTTGTATATCTTCAAAAGGACGACAAAGATGTATTCCATCATATATGAATATGGTTTACAAATGCCGATACTCAAATTCGTAAACTAGAATCCAGTTTAAGGTGAATTCGAATATTTGGAACACTTCATGTCCAACTCAAATGTCACACGCAGCATAACGTGTACTCCCATTTAGATATGTACACAAGCGATGTATCAAGATTCAAATACCGAGTCAATCAACCAAGAATGTGCAGAACTAACAGATATATAAACACTTATAGAGTATATGGATCAATAATATCAACTAACATACATAAGCCGGACATTGTACTTTTTTTGGCTACAACATCATCCTTTTTTTAGCCAGCATCTTGGCCCTTTCCGATGCGTGCCACTTATGGTCCATCTATACTACTACTATTGCTGAATGCACATTCAGCCCGATTGGCATATTTGTAGGTATGGCACAACAATCCAAATGAAATGTCTCCGAGTCTTATCAATTAATACAGACTTGTGCTCAAATAAAATTACAAACCAAGAAACAAAAAAAACAATTATTACATGATCTCTAAAACAAATGGTTTGATTGATTACATGAATAGACAACACAAAGGTTATTCAACTATGGAAAGAACATTTCACCTATGATTTACCAAGTAGAATTTAATTTCCTTTTTCCTTCGTGATCTTAACAATCTGGTCAGTCTCGACTTGCTTCGCTTTTGAAATCCACCAAATATTTAATGATTGTCTTGAGTCTTGCTTGCGATTGTGCTGTTTGCTTCCTCAACATGTCAACTTCTTCTCTAAGTGCGTAAGCGTAATCTCTTTCGACCACTAGTTTAGCCTCTAGAGCATCGGCAGTTGGCAATTCATAATGCACGATTAGCGGGTGCCCTTTCTTTGTGGGATGATGCAACGTCCATGGGGACCTCGCTCTTTGATCTTGGGCTAACCTGTTTTGCCATTAAAGTTCCGATTGGATTCAGAAAAGTTGAAGTTAGCAAAACATCTCAACTGGGAGTTATAACAGCAAACCAGTTAAACAAACAATGAATTAAAGAGTTTCAATTGGATGGTGAAAAGTAGTTATTAACATCATTATAACCCGCTGTTGCAGCAGCAATGCAGTTAAACAAACAAGTAGATATTTAAGTTAAGGCAAACAGGTAATTCTTAACAGTAAGTATCAAACACATAGATAGGTGCAGTCTACAATATGATTAACAGGCTGTGCCATTATGTAATCAGTAGCAAACTAAATTAGGCCAAGCAACGTAATTGAACAATTTTGCAATAAGTGGCTAACTAAAATTCCGAGAAGCAGGTAATTAACTGAACTTACTCTAGTTCTTTGTACAGGCACACTGCAACTTGTTTTTTGCTTACAAGGTTGTACGAAGGAGTCCATGGCATCAATTGCTTGGGTACGCAGTCCCAATACTTCTTTCTTCCCACACTACATGGGTAAGTCGAATGGTTAATCTGGTAAGATGGTGCGTCCTTGATATGTTATATGAGGACGTGTAGTCAGACTAGTTGTAGCCAAACACATCACACTGGCTTTTACTATATATTTCATGCAATTACTTTTGGCATGTCGAGATCTAAGCAATCTACAATAGGATGAAAAGACTGGCATCCTTCACATTATTGGCGAACTCAGTTCATAGAAACAAGCAATTCAACCATTCTGTGGGTAAAACAAAAGCACCACTGGAATATTTTTCACTATCCAATCATACACGCAAAAAGGGGCGACACCACCATAGGGGCTGGTATGGGCGGCCGCCTCAGGTGGCTGGAAAGTGTGCACCTAGTTTGAGTCGTCCAGGTTGTCCCACGCTAGTTTTGTTCGTCCCAACGCACGAACAGGCAATGTAAAAAAATGTTTCAATTTGGATGGGCCAATAACATAAGTGCAAGGCAGGCCCTATAGCAGGCTCGTGGCCCAAACGAGCGCCTCCCATATCGATCGACAGCAGGAAAAATCCCAATTCATTCGCTCCAGCCTCCAGTCTGGTTCGCTCCTAACCTAGCCGCCGCTGGACAGACCGACACAACACTTCCTCGCGCCCTCATTGGAGGGCAGTCGCCGGGCTTCAAGCGAACGAAAGGATAAGAAGATGAAGATCCAACCCTGGGTGTAGCCTGCGTGGGAGGCAGCGGCAGCAGCACGGTCATGGCATCGAGCTTATGCATAAGCGGACGATCGCAGCTTGCAAGAGTAGCATGCATAACGAGCAGGTACATCACATCCCTGATTATATCTAATTCAACTCTTCAATTTCTGGCCAATAGTTAAACCTGACGGTGTTGTAAAACTGCTTGTATGTAGGGAATTTATGAGAAAATCAAACCAATTTCTACTTATTTTATAACTCCCCCAATAAATACCGAACTGACTGAATCTGATGTATCTAATAAAGTCTCCGGTGCAAACATACAAGCTCATGTTGTTCTTGAGCCTGAAGTGTCTAATGAACAGACTGCTAATGAAGGATTTGATGCAAACATTTTACATGCTCCTGGTGATGAACATATAGTGTCTAATGAGGGATCTAATGCAAGCATTTTGCAAGCTCATTGAAGGATTTAGTGTCTAATGATGATCTACTATGTTGAGAGAGACAGATATTTGCGAGGCATTGATGACAAACAAATTATAGTGCATTTTCATAGCTTGAGGAAACATCGAGGCCATCTACCAGAAAGTCCCCGTATCATGACAACATAGCATAAATACTTTTCTAATCTGTTGTTTGAAACTATTGGCATACTTGTGCAGGATAGATATATCGATATGCAGTTTATGCGACCGGTTATACGTGCAATTACACTTCGATATTTTCAGCCGGAGAACGAATAGTTCAAGCAGTGTATGCACCATGTTTGTAGTCCTTGTACACCATGTTGCATTTTGTGTTTTTTGGTGCTTGCATCATTTAGTGCTTATAATCTGAACTACTTTGGATCATTAGTTAGTTTTCAAAGTGCATGTAGCTTCACATTTCTCAAGTTATGTTGATTTCCGGAGTGCAAGTGCCCTCGTATTTTTTAAGTTAAATATTCGCCCCTGGTAACTTGAATTCGTGGATCAGCCACTGCACACAAATCATACATGAATGCCAGTACGAATTAAATGAAATGCAGGGACTTACGCTAGCTCGTTGTACAGGCTCACTGCAGCTCTGCTTGCGCTTGGAATGTTCCATGTACAAGTCCATGTTACCACTTGCTTGGATGTGCAGGCCTTGTGCTCCTTGCATCCCCCTCTGTATTTTTGACATGGCGAATGGTTGATCAAATAAGAGGAATCGACCTTGATGCTTTGTCGAGGACAGATACTTACAAGGTTATACGGGTGTGCAGGATGTGTACCAGATCCCGTAGCGCCGTCATGCTTCGCTAAAAAATGGATTTGCTTGTTTCAGATGATATCTCCAGAAGAAATAAGAGTTAAAGTCAGAGTTGCATTGGCGTGTAAGTTAAGACAACAGTGAAAGGATATCCAAACATCATGGGAACAGTGCACAAGGGAGTGATGTGTGGATACCTAGTTCGGGCCGGCGTTTGGGCATGCTCGCCTAGCTAGAGTGCGGGTCACTTTAGAGCCGTTGAGGGTGATGCGCTGGCGTTGGCTGGCCGCGCACGGATGCAGATCTTGAGTGGCAGCGGAGCGCTACGATGTGGTGGACGAGACCGTTGGTGAAGCCCCAACGGCCTCGGGGGGCGGAGGTGCGATGATGTGCTCGGTGAAGTAGCCCCGGTGAGCTGGGAGACGGCGTCGGTGAAGCGCACCTGATGCGGTGGAACTCGGTGTCTGTGAGGCACGTCGGTTGCGGCGGCCGACGTTGTCAGTGGACCACCCGGTGCGGTGGACGAGGGCGTAGATGAGGTAGCTCCGGTGCGGTGGTGAAGCGCGACCGTCGTCTTCGTCGTCCGACACAAAGGTGGGGAACGGTGGGGAAAGAGACGAGACAAGGGGTGATTCGAGGGTTGGCGGCGAATTAGGGATTTGAGCAATCTGGGCACAGAAGGGGACGGTGGAGAAGAGAGATTTTGCAGGGCTGGAATTGGGGCCGCCAGATATTTCAATCCGAAACATGGAGGATAAAACCTCAGGGAAAAAAGCAAAGAATGGGCGTCGTCGGCGCCACTCCAAGCCCCGCCACACCAATACCGGCCCAGGAGACGAAAACAATCCGAATGGTGCCAAAGAAGAATACAACCCTGAACAACCCGCCTTTGAGCAGGCCGAACAGGAGGATGAGCAGGTCAGCTCAGATGAAGAGGCGACGGACGAATACCCGGAGGAGGACAGCTACATGCCCCCCTTTGAAGACGAGATTTGCCTCGGCGACGACGAGTTAGGCGTGCCTGAGGATCCCGTGAGCAGGAGCGCTTCAAGCGTCAGCTTATAGCCACTGCGAGGAGCCTGAAAAAGAAGCAGCAGCAACTCCAAGCTGATCAAGACCTGCTCACAGACAGATGGACTGAAGTCCTGGCATCCGAGGAATACGGACTCGAGCACCACACGGCTGACCGGCCACCTCGTGGCCGGGATAAAGCAGCATACCAGTCCGCATACCAGCCAACACCCCCACGCCAACATACTACGACCCGGGGCAACAAATCAGGACAGCCAAGATCGATCTACGGATCGCGGGGGCGCGCCTCGGTACGCGACGAGGACCGTCACGCTGGACACACCTTCAAAAAGTCCAGCCGGGCCGAATATAGCCATCCAGAGCAATTCGACCTGCGTAGCCACATAGCCCTGCACAGAGGCGCCGCGCACCCCCTCTGCTTCACTGACGAAGTAATGGATCATGAATTCTCAGAAGGGTTCAAGCCCGTAAACATCGAATCATTCGATGGCACAATAGACCCCGCAGTATGGATCAAAGATTTTCTTCTCCACATTCACATGGCCCGCGGATCAGATCTGCACGCCATCAAGTATCTTCCCCTTAAGCTCAAAGGACCAGCCCGACACTGTCTAAACAGCCTGCCAGCAAACTCCATTGGCAGCTGGGAAAACCTGGAAGACGCATTCCTCGACAACTTCCAGGGCACATATGTGCGACCACCTGACGCCGACGACTTGAGCCACATTACTCAACAGCCTGGTGAGTCAGCAAGGAAATTCTGGACTCGGTTCCTAACTAAGAAGAACCAAATAGTTGACTGTCCGGACGCCGAAGCCCTGGCGGCTTTCAAGCATAATATCCGTGACGAGTGGCTCGCTCGACACCTCGGCCAGGAAAAATCCAAGTCCATGGCAGCTCTCAGAACACTAACGACCCGCTTTTGCGCGGGCGAGGACAATTGGTTGGCCCGCAGCAGCACTACGCCACAGTCTGGCAATTCGGATGGCCGTGACAATAACGACAAGCCACGGCGTAACAGACATAAGCGACGAAACAACGGCGACAACACTGAAGACATGACAGTCAACGCCGGATTCAGTGGGTCCAAGCCCGGTCAGCGGAAGAAGCCGTTCAAAAGAAATAATCAGGGACCGTCCAGTCTGGACCGCATACTGGAGCGCTCGTGCCAAATTCATGGCACCGGACAAGCCGACCAACCACACCAATAGAGATTGCTGGGTATTCAAACAGGCGGCAAGATAAACACGAAGACAAGGACAAGGGGCTGCACATCGGCGATGATGAGGAGCCCGACGTCCAACACGGGGACAAGAAATTCCCCCCAGGTGAAAACGGTCAACATGATCTACGCCACGCACATCCCCAAGCGGGAACGGAAGCGGGCACTAAGGGACGTCTATGCGATGGAGCCAGTCGCCCCCAATTTCAACCCTTGGTCAGCTTGCCCGATCACTTTGATCGTAGAGATCACCCTACTAGCATCCGTCATGGCGGCTCGGCCGCATTGGTCCTAGACCCAATCATTGACGGATTCCACCTCACGCGCGTCCTTATGGGCCGGTGGCGGCCTGAACCTGCTCTACCAGGACACAGTGCGCAAAATGGGCATCGACCCTTCAAGGATCAAGCCCACTAAAACCACCTTTAAAGGTGTAATTCCTGGAGTAGAGGCCCGCTGTACAGGCTCTATAACATTGGAAGTGGTCTTCGGATCTCCGGATAACTTCCGAAGCGAAGAGTTAATCTTCGATATCGTCCCCTTCTGCAGTGGTTACCATGCACTGCTCGGACGAACCGCATTCGCCAGATTCAATGCGGTACCACACTACGCATATCTCAAGCTCAAGATGCCAGGACCACGCGGGGTCATAACGGTGAACGGAAGCATGGATCGCTCCCTACGAACAGAAGAACATACTGCAGCCCTTGCGGCGGAAGTACAATGCGGCCTTCTCCGACAAACCAATCCGGCGACAACAACTTCGAGCACAGTCAAGCGAGTCCGGAGCACCCATAGCAGGATCATCGATCACGCCAAGAGCGCGACTAGCAGTCCGGCCTCCGCTTAAGCCCCATCAAAGTAGCATTCATGCCACGTGCACACAATTACGCACTTAAAATACCATGGGCATAGGCGGAGGCGCATCAACGACTCAATCAATAGTGCGGGTAACCGCCAAATACTTTTATACTCTTTCCCTCTTACCTTTCAGGACACCGCATTGGCGCAACATCCTCAAAAGAGCCGAATTGCCGGATTTATAGGGAAGAGACAGCCAAGGAGGCAATAGACGTTGTGCACAGAAGAAAATACCCAGGTGGAATCTATTTATGATCATTATACCTGCTTTATCTACCTGAACACTGAAGGAAATATGCCCTAGAGGCAATAATAAAGTTATTATTTATTTCCTTCTATCATGATAAATGTTTATTATTCATGCTAGAATTGTATTATCCGGAAACATAATACATGTGTGAATACATAGACAAACAGAGTGTCACTAGTATGCCTCTACTTGACTAGCTCGTTAGTCGAAGATGGTTATGTTTCCTAACATTAGACATGAGTTGTCATTTGATTAACGGGATCACATCATTAGGAGAACGATGTGATTGACTTGACCCATTCCGTTAGCTTAGCACTCGATCGTTTAGTATGTTGCTATTGCTTTCTTCATGACTTATACATGTTCCTATGACTATGAGATTATGCAACTCCCGTTTACGGAGGAACACTTTTGCGTGCTACCAAACGTCCTAACGTAATCGGGTGATTATAAAGGTGCTCTACAGGTGTCTCCGAAGGTACTTGTTGGGTTGGCGTATTTCAAGATTAGGATTTGTCACTCCGATTGTCGAGAGGTATCTCTGGGCCCACTCAGTAATGCACATCACTTAAGCCTTGCAAGCATTGCAACTAATGAGTTAGTTGCGGGATGATGTATTACGGAACGAGTAAAGAGACTTGCCGGTAACGAGATTGAACTAGGTATTGAGATACCGACGATCGAATCTTGGGCAAGTAACATACCGATGACAAAGGGAACAACGTATGTTGTTATGCGGTTTGACCGATAAAGATCTTCGTAGAATATGTGGGAGTGGGAGCCAATATGAGCATCCAGGTTCCGCTATTGGTTATTGACCGGAGATGTGTCTCGGTCATGTCTACATAGTTCTCGAACCCGTAGGGTCCGCACGCTTAAAGTTCGATGACGGCTATATTATGAGTTTATGAGTTTTGATGTATCGAAGGAGTTCGGAGTCCCGGATGAGATCGGGGACATGACGAGGAGTCTCGAAATGGTCGAGACGTAAAGATTGATATATTGGACGACTCTATTCGGACTTCGTAAAGGTTCCGAGTGATTCGGGTATTTTTCGGAGTACCGGAGAGTTACGAGAATTCGCGTGGGAGTATATGGGCTTTATTGGGCCATACGGGAATAGAGGAGAGAGGCCAAAAAGGAAGGAGGCCTGCGCCCCCCCTCTGGTCGGAATTGGACAAGGGGTGCAGACCCCTTTTCCTTCTCCCTCTCCTCCTCTTTCCTTCTCTCCTACTCCAACAAGGAAAGGAGGAGTCCTACCCCCGGTGGGAATAGGACTCCCCCCTTGGCGCGCCCACCTCCTTGGCCGGCCGCCTCTCCCCTTGCTCCTTTATATATGGGGGCAGGTGGGCACCCCAGGGACACAACAATTAATCATTTGATCTTTTAGCCATGTGCGGTGCCCCCCTCCACCATAGTCCACCTCGATAATACTGTTGCGGTGCTTAGGCGAAGCCCTGTGTCGGTAGAACATCAACATCATCACCACGCCTTCGTGCTGACGAAACTCTCCCTCAACACTCGGCTGGATCGGAGTTCGAGGGACGTCATCAGGCTGAACGTGTGCTGAACTCGGAGGTGTCGTACGTTCGGTACTTGATCGGTCGGATCGTGAAGACGTATGACTACATCAACCGCATTGTGCTAACGCTTCCGCTTTCGGTCTACGAGGGTACGTGGACAACACTCTCCCCTCTCGTTGCTATGCATCACCATGATCTTGCGTGTGCGTAGGATTTTTTTTTGAAATTACTACGTTCCCCAACAGTGGCATCAGAGCCTGGTTTTATGCGTAGATGTCATATGCACGAGTAGAACACAAGTGAGTTGTGGGTGATATAAGTCACACTGCTTACCAGCATGTCATACTTTGGTTCGACGATATTGTTGGATGAAGAGGCCCGGACCGACATCACGCGTACGCTTACGCGAGACTGGTTCTACCGACATGCTTTGCACACAGGTGGCTGGCGGGTGTCAGTTTCTCCAACTTTAGTTGAACCAAGTGTGGCGACGCCCGGTCCTTGCGAAGGTTAAAACAACATCAACTTGACAAATTATCATTGTGGTTTTGATGCGTAGGTAAGAACGGTTCTTGCTAAGCCCGTAGCAGCCACGTAAAATTTGCAACAACAAAGTAGAGGACGTCTAACTTGTTTTTGCAGGGCATGTTGTGATGTGATATGGTTAAGACATGATGCTAAATTTTATTGTATGAGATGATCATGTTTCGTAACCGAGTTATCGGCAAATGGCAGGAGCCATATGGTTGTCACTTTATTGTATGCAATGCAATCGCCCTGTAATGCTTTACTTTATCACTAAGCGATAGCGATAGTCGTAGAAGCATAAGATTGGCAAGACAACAACGATGCTACGATGGAGATCAAGGTGTCGCGCCGGTGACGATGGTGATCATGAAGGTGCTTCGGAGATGGAGATCACAAGCACAAGATGATGATGGCCATATCATATCACTTATATTGATTGCATGTGATGTTTATCTTTTATGCATCTTATCTTGCTTTGGTTGACGGTAGTATTATAAGATGAACCCTCACTAAATTATCAAAGTATAAGTGTTCTCCCTGAGTATGCACCGTTGCGAAAGTTCTTCGTGCTGAGACACCACGTGATGATCGGGTGTGATAGGATCTACGTTCAAATACAACAGGTGCAAAACAGTTGCACACGCGGAATACTCAGGTTAAACTTGACGAGCCTAGCATATAAAAGATATGGCCTCGGAACACGGAGACCGAAAGGTCGAGCGTGAATCATATAGTTGATATGATCAACATAGTGATGTTCACCATTGAAACTACTCCATCTCACGTGATGATCGGACATGGTTTAGTTGATATGGATCACGTGATCACTTAGAAGACTAGAGGGATGTCTATCTAAGTGGGAGTTCTTAAGTAATATGATTAATTGAACTTTAATTTATAATGAACTTAGTTCTGGTAGTATTAGCATATCTATGTTGTATATCAATAGCTCACATTTAGCTCCCCTGTTTATTTTGATATGTTCCTAGAGAAAAACTATGTTGAAAGATGTTAGTAGCAATGATGCGGACTTGGTCCGTGATCTGAGGTTTATCCTCATTGCTGCACAGAAGAATTATGTCCTTGATGCACCGCTAGGTGACAGACCGATTGCAGGAGCAGATGTAGACGTTATGAACGTTTGGCTAGCTCAATATGATGACTACTTGATAGTTTAGTGCACCATGCTTAATGGATTAGAATTGGGACTTCAAAGACGTTTAGAACATCATGGACCATATGAGATGTTCCAGGAGTTGAAGTTGATATTTCAAGCAAATACCTGAGTTGAGAGATATGAAGTCTCCAGCAAGTTCTGTAGCTAAAAGATGGAGGAGAATAACTCAAGTAGTGAGCATGTGCTCAGATTGTCTGGGTACTACAATCGCTTGAATCAAGTAGGAGTGATTGACAGAATTCTCTAGTCACCATCACCAAGTTAGTAGAACTTCGTGATGAACTATAATATGCAAGGGATAACGGAAACGATTCCCAAGCTCTTCGTGGTGCTGACATCGACGAAGGTAGAAATCAAGAGAAACATCAAGTGTTGATGGTTGACAAGACCACTAGTTTCAAGAAAAGGGGCAAAGGGAAGAAGGGGAACTTCAAGAAGAACGGCAAGCAAGTTGCTGCTCGAGTGAAGAAGCCCAAGTCTGGACCTAAGCCTGAGACTAAGTGCTTCTACTGCAAAGGGACTGGTCACTGGAAGCGGAACTACCCCAAGTAATTGGCGGATAAGAAGGATGGCAAAGTAAACATAGGTATATTTGATATACATGTTATTGATGTGTACTTTACTAGTGTTTATAGCAACCCCTCAGTATTTGATACTAGTTCAGTTGCTAAGATTAGTAACTCGAATCGGGAGTTGCAGAATGAACATAGACTAGTTAAGGGTGAAGTGACGATGTGTGTTGGAAGTAGTTCCAAGATTGATATGATCATCATCGCACACTCCCTATACTTTCGGGATTAGTGTTGAACCTAAATAAGTGTTATTTGGTGTTTGCGTTGAGCATGAATATGATTTGATCATGTTTATTGCAATACGGTTATTCATTTAAGTTAGAGAATAATTGTTGTTCTGTTTACATGAATAAAACCTTCTATGGTTATACACCCAATGAAAATGGTTCATTGGATCTCAATCGTAGTGATACACATATTCATAATATTGAAGCCAAAAGATGCAAAGTTAATAATGATAGTGCAGCTATTTGTGGCACTGCCGTTTAGGTCATATTGGTGTAAAGCGCATAAAGAAACTCCATGCTGATGGGTTTTTTGGAATCACTTGATTATGAATCACTTGATGCTTGCGAACCATGCCTTACGGGCAAGATGACTAAAACTCCGTTCTCCGGAACAATGGAGCAAGCAACAGATTTGTTGGAAATAATACATACTGATGTATGCAGTCCGATGAGTGTTGATGCTCGCGGCATGTATCATTATTTTCTGACCTTCACAAATTATTTTAGCAGATATGGGTATATCTACTTGGTGAAACACAAGTCTGAAACATTTGAAAAGTTCAAAGAATTTCAGGGTGAAGTGGGGAATCATCGTAACAAGAAAATAAAAGTTCCTACGATATGACCGCAGAGGTAAAATATTTGAGTTACGAGTTTGGCCTTCATTTAAAACAATGTGAAATATTTCACTACTCACACCACCTGGAACACCACAGTGTAATGGTGTGTTCGAACATCATAACTGCACTTTATTAGATATGGTGCGATCTATGATGTTTCTTACCGATTTACCACTATCATTTTGGGATTATGCATTAGAGACAGCTGCATTCACGTTAAATAGGGCACCACTAAATCCGTTGAGACGACACCGTATGAACTATGGTTTAGCAATAAACCTAAGCTGTCATTTCTTAAAGTTTGGGGCTGCGATGCTTATGTGAAAAAGTTTCAACCTGATAAGCTCAAACCCAAATCGGAGAAGTGCGTATTCATAGAATACCCAAAGGAAACTGTTGGGTACACCTTCTATCACAGATCCGAAGGCAAGATATTCGTTGCTAAGATGGATCCTTTCTAGAGAAGGAGTTTCTCTCGAAAGAAGTGAGTGGGAGGAAAGTAGAACTTGATAAGGTAATTGTACCTTCTCCCGAATTGGAAAGTAGTTCATCACAGAAATCAGTTCTAGTGATTCCTACACCAATTAGTGAGGAAGCTAATGATGATGATCATGAAGCTTCAGATCAAGTTACTACCGAACCTCGTAGGTCTTCCAGAGTATGGTCCGCACCAGAGTGGTATGGCGATCCTATTCTAGAAGTCATGTTACTAGACCATGATGAACCTACGGACTATGAGGAAGCGATGATGAGCCCAGATTCTGCGAAATGGCTTAAGGCTATGAAATCTGAGATAGGATCCATGTATGAGAACAAAGTATGGACTTTGGTTGACTTTCCCGCTGATTGGCAAGCCATAGAAAATAAATGGATCTTCAAGAGGAAGATGGACGCTGATAGTAGTGTTACTATCTACAAAGCTAGAATTGTCGCAAAAGGTTTTCGACAAGTTCAAGGTGTTGACTACGATGAAAGTTTCTCACTCGTATCTATGCTTAAGTCTGTCCGAATCATGTTAGCAATTGCCGCATTTTATGAAATCTGGCAAATGGATAAACAAAACTGCATTTCTTAATGGATTTATTAAAGAAAAGTTGTATATGATGCAACCAGAAGGTTTTGTCAATCCTAAAGGTGCTAACAAAATATGCAAGCTCCAGCGATCCTTCTGTGGACTCGTGCAAGCATCTCAGAGTTGGAATATACACTTTGATGAGTTGATCAAAGCATATAGTTTTATACAGACTTACGGTGAAGCCTGTATTTACAAGAAAGTGAGTGGGAGCACTACAACATTTCTGATAAGTATATGTGAGTGACATATTGTTGAGCAGAAATAATGTAGAATTTTCTGGAATGCATAAAGGAGTATTTGAGAGGAGTTTTTCAAAGAAAGACCTCGGTGAAGCTGCTTACATATTGAGCATCAAGATCTATAGAGATAAATCAAGACGCTTGAAAGTTTTTTCAATGAGTACATACCTTGACAAGATTTTGAAGTAATTCAAAATGGAACAATCAAAGAAAGAGTTCTTGCCTGTGTTACAAGGTGTGAGATTGAGTAAGACTCAAAACCCGACCACGGCAGAAGAAAGAAAGAGAATGAAAGTCATTTCCTATGCCTCAGCCATAGGTTCTATAAAGTATGCCATGCTGTGTGCCAGATCTATTATATACCATACACTGTGTTTAGCAAGGGAGTACAATAGTGATCTAGGAGTAGATCAATGGACAACGGTCAAAATTATCCTTAGTGGAATAAGGATATGTTTCTCGGTTATGGAAGTGACAAAAGGTTCGTCGTAAAGGGTTACGTCGATGCAAGTTTTGACACTAATCTAGATGACTCTAAGTCTCGGTCTAGATACATATTGAAAGTGGGAGCAATTAGCTAGAGTAGCTTCGTGCAGAGCATTGTAGACATAGAAATTTGCAAAATACTTACGGATCTGAATGTGACAGACCCGTTGACTAAAATTATCACACAAGCAAAACATGATCACACCTTAGTACTCTTTGGGTGTTAATCACATAGCAATGTGAACTAGATTACTAACTCTAGTAAACCCTTTGGGTGTTCGTCACATGTTGATGTGAACTATGGGTGTTAACCACATAAAGATGTGAACTATTGATGTTAAATCACATGGCGATGTGAACTAGATTATTGACTGTAGTGCAAGTGGGAGACTGAAGGAAATATGCCCTAGAGGCAATAATAAAGTTATTATTTATTTCCTTATATCATAATAAATGTTTATTATTCATGCTAGAATTGTATTAACCAGAAACATAATACATGTGTGAATACATAGACAAACAGAGTGTCACTAGTATGCCTCTACTTGACTAGCTCGTTAATCGAAGATGGTTATGTTTCCTAACCATAGACATGAGTTGTCATTTGATTAAGGGATCACATCATTAGGAGAATGATGTGATTGACTTGACCCATTCCGTTAGCTTAGCACTCGATCGTTTAGTATGTTGCTATTGCTTTCTTCATGACTTATACATGTTCCTATGACTATAAGATTATGCAATTCCCGTTTACTGGAGGAACACTTTGTGTGCTACCAAACGTCACAACGTAACTGGGTGATTATAAAGGTGCTCTACAGGTGTCTCCGAAGGTACTTGTTGGGTTGGCGTATTTCGAGATTAGGATTTGTCACTCCGATTGTCTTAGAGGTATCTCTGGGCCCACTCAGTAATGCACATCACTTAAGCCTTGCAAGCATTGCAACTAATGAGTTAGTTGCGGGATGATGTATTACGGAACGAGTAAAGAGACTTGCCGGTAACGAGATTGAACTAGGTATTGAGATACCGACGATTGAATCTCGGGCAAGTAACATACGATGACAAAGGGAACAACGTATGTTGTTATGCGGTTTGCTGATAAAGATGTTCGTAGAATATGTGGGAGCCAATATGAGCATCCAGGTTCCGCTATTGGTTATTGACTGGAGATGTGTCTCGTTCATGTATACATAGTTCTCGAACCCGTAGGGTCCGCATGCTTAAAGTTCGATGACGGTTATATTATGAGTTTATGAGTTTTGATGTACCGAAGGAATTCGGAGTCCCATATGAGATCGGGGACATGACGAGGAGTCTCGAAATGGTCGAGACGTAAATATCTATATATTGGACGACTATATTCGCACTTCGGAAAGGTCCCGAGTGATTCGGGTATTTTTCGGAGTACCGGAGAGTTACGGAATTGGCTGGGCGTATATGGGCCTTATTGGGCCATACGGGAATAGAGGAGAGATGCCAAAAAGGAAGGAGGCCTGCGCCCCCCCCCCTCTGGTCCGAATTGGACAAGGGGTGCAGACCCCTTTTCCTTCTCCCTCTCCTCCTCTTTCCTTCTCTCCTACTCCAACAAGGAAAGGAGGAGTCCTACTCCCACCGGGAGTAGGACTCCCCCCTTGGCGCGCCCTCCTCCTTGGCCGGCCGCCTCTCCCCTTGCTCCTTTATATACGGGGGCAGGGGGCACCCCATGGACACAACAATTGATCGTTTGATCTTTTAGCCATGTGCGGTGCCCCCCTCCACCATAGTCCACCTCGATAATACAGTTGCGGTGCTTAGGCGAAGCCCTGGGTCGGTAGAACATCAACATCGTCACCACGCCTTCGTGCTGACGAAACTCTCCCTCAACACTTGGCTGGATCGGAGTTCGAGGGACGTCATCGGGCTGAACGTGTGCTGAACTCGAAGGTGCCGTACGTTCGGTACTTGATCGGTCGGATCATGAAGACGTACGACTACATCAACCGCATTGTGCTAACGCTTCCGCTTTTGGTCTACGAGGGTACGTGGACAACACTCTCCCCTCTCGTTGCTATGCATCACCATGATCTTGCGTGTGCGTAGGATTTTTTTTGAAATTACTACGTTCCCCAACAAACACAGCCTGCCCCTGGATAGGACATGTAAAATAGTCCTATTTTATATCTGCTTAATGCATCCATTGTAAATGTACGCTTAAACGTATTTTCATCAATGAGAGGTTATATATAGCGTCAGCTTATTATTCTCATCTGAGCATTTTTCTCTTATAAATGTTTATTTGATATTGCATCCGTACACCTTGGTGCGGCGGTTTGCTGTGGGCTTCTTATGGCGCCCGCTATATGGCAACTAAAGTCCGAACACTTTCAACAAAGCGGCACCCTGAACTTATAGCACTATATGCATCAGCTCCGAATCATGTCTTGGGTCTACAATTGGAATACCCCGGCTCCCTTGTTTTGGTGCCTTACATTCCGTTATATCGGCTAAGGTAGCGCAGGGAGAACTACTGCAATTGTGTCCCGGTTCTTCCGGACGAGCACCTCAGTAGAGAAAGCCGGCCTGACCGGCATGATGTGGCGAGAGCTGGTCGCTGTTCGAGAGGTTCTAAAATCCTTAAAGATTTTCCGCTTTAGGCGATAAATTGGCTTCATCCGATCTAGGCGTGTATAGCACCCCGATTCGGTCTTCCGGATTCTAGGGGCTTCGCCGAAATTTAAAATTGTAGACTTCTATGGCTAAGTGAAAGTTATAAAGCTGCATAGTCCGATTGCACAGTTATTTCGCGGACACCTCCTTAAGGGACCAACCATTTGGGTAAAGAGTGTCCGGGTTTTCCACGAACACCCCAGTGCTAGTCACACGGGGGCGGAAGCCGACGACTGGCCTACTTTCAGGATTCTATAAACAGCCGCACAGAAGGTAATATTTTAAATAACAAAAGCGCTACATAGTGCAAGTAACTTCGTCTTTAATTACAAACATGACAGAAGTGAATTCATTCAAATATGGCGTCCTTGGTACACTCATTGGCAACAAGACGAGCACCCTTCATCACGCCATCATAGTACATTTCAGGATGGCGGTGCGCCTTGCCCTCCGGCGGCCCGTCCTTGACCAGCTTCTCTGCGTCCAGCTTGCCCCAATGCACCTTGATGCAGGCAAAAGCTCGGCGGGCACCTTCGATGCAAACGGATCGCTTGATTACTTCAAGCCGCGGGCATGCATCCACCATCTGCTTGATCAGGCCAAAGTAGCTACTGGGCAGTAGCTCACCAGGCCACATCCTGGCTATGAAGTCCTTCATAGCCAGTTCGGCCGCCCTATGGAGTTCGACCAACTGCTTCAGTTGGTCGCTCAGAGGCATCGGATGATCGGCCCTGACATCTTTGGGACGAGAACAGCTTCTCCGTTGAGCTCCCCTCACAGGCACGGTAGAACTCCTTGATGCACGAGACGCTGCGTGGCAGATCTGCAAATGCCCCTGGAGAGCTCCGTATTCGAGTAAGTAAAAGAAACGCCTCCTCCACATGTTTGCTTTGCATAAAGAATTTCTTACCCGCTGCTATCTTTTTGGCCTCCTGGATCTCCTGCTGTGCTTTCTTGGCCTCGGCCTTGGCATCCTTCAAACTTAGAAGGGCCTTCGCAAGCTCGGCCTCCTTCATCTTCAGATTATTCTCCACGGACTCGCACTTCTTGCTGAGGTCCTGGAGCTCCTACTATACCTCGCCCACTCTAGCACTTTGCTTTTCGTGCTCCTTGCATTCCAAGGTTGCTTTGTTTTCGGCCTCGGACAGTGCTTTCTTCAGGGACGCCACTTCGGCGGTGGCCCCTGTTACACAGTCACGACACTTTGGCGTTAGATTGACAAATTTTGCCTATCTTTAAATACACAAGAGCGGGAATCACTTACCCTTGTTCTCTTCGAGCTGCCTCTTCGTGAGGACAAGCTCTCCATGCTTTGCTCCAGTCCCGCTTGATTCGGCAACCTCGGCAGTATGGGCAGCAGCAGCAAGCAGCATAGCCTGCTTATTCACAACAATGCTTATTATTAGACTCCTGCAGATTATAATTGACCCTCCGTTTGGCTTTTCTTTCCGAACACCAAACAAAGTATCAGGGGCTACTACCTATCGGGTGATAATCTCATACATTTTTTACTTACCTCAAAGCACAGCCAGAGGCTTGAGCAGGCTTCGGTCAGTCCAGTTTTGGCGGACAGGACCTTTTGAATCACCGCACTCATAAGAGTACGGTGCTCTTCTTCCATGGAAGCGCATCGAAGCGCTTCCACTAGACTATCCGGCGCCGTTTATGCGACGGAAGTCTTCGGCACGGGCGGCTCGCTCTCCCTAACGAGGGGCTGCCCGCCTAAGTCCGGAACCATTGGAGGTTCCGGAACAGTGTTCGGTCGAGAGTCCGCCTTGTTGCGGCTCTCATCGACGCGATCTGCGGGGATCTTGAATCCCGCATGTCCGACGTTCGGGAGTCCGCCTTGGGGCGTCTCCAGGGTCACCTCCCCCTGTTCGGGGAGCCTTCGGGACAACACCTCCGTGTCATCCGCAGGCTGAGGAGTGGTGGCCGTCGGGAGCGAGTTCATCTCCGAAGAACTCAGAGACCCATTCGCAGACGACACTGCCGGATGAGCCCTGGCCGGACTGCGTCAATGTTCGGCGTTATTAAACAATTATCAAGTGAGAACCACGGTAGAGTGCGGACACTTATGATCACGCCGGGGGCTTCCCCCAGGGCAGCCACCCCTCATCGCTGTGAGCGGCCGTGGTGGAGTAGTCTGGAAGGGATGTTTTCCCCTTCTTGCACATCCCAGCCTCCCCCTCTGGGGCGGCTTTCCTCTTCTTCTCCCCCCTAGTGCGGGGAGGCGGGATTTCTTCTTGATTCCCCCCGCCTCTGCGGGAGGAATCTGTCTCGTCGTCATCGGACGACAGGGGTATGACGGCCTTGCACCGAGGGCCTTTTCCGGCCCCCTGGCCCGCTTCGCCGGGCTCCTCATCCTTTGTGGATGGAGCTCCTTCTTCTTCCTCCTCCCCTTCGTGGGAGGAGTCTGCCTCGTCATCGTCGGACGAGGCTTCTGGCACAACCTTACGACGGAGACCCTTTCGGGTCCCCGGGGCCTTCTTGGCCTTCTTCTCCGGCACCTTGTACGGTGCCGGGACTAGCATCTCCGTCAGGAGAGCATCTGCTGGGTCTTCTGGCAGCGGAGCCGGACAATAGACCTGCTCCGCTGTCTCCACATAGTCCTGAAACAAGTATGCATGATTACTTAGGGGACTCCCGTGAATATATTGGGAAAAACTGGGTCCGGTGGTAGTCTGAGAACTCACCTGACTAGGAGCCCGCGCGGCGTGAAGCCCGCGGTCCTCGGATGTGGGAGGAGGTACTTCGGAGGCCTTGAACAACACTTTCCATGCGCCTTCGTGCGTCATGCTGTAGAGCTTCCGGAGCGTCTGGTGTTCAGCCGGGACGAAGTCCCACAGATTAACTGCCCGCATTTGGTAGGGCAGGATCCGGCGGACGAGCATGACCTGGATCATGTTGACAAGTTTGATGTTCTTGTCCTTCATGCTTTTGATGCATGTCTGGAGTCCGGCCAACTCCGTGGAATCGCCCCAGGACAGGCCCTTCTTTTCCCAGGAGGTGAGCCGCATAGGGGTTCCGGATCGGAACTCGGGGGCCGCTGCCCAGCTGGCGCCGCGCAGCTCGGTGATGTAGAACCACCCCGATTGCCATCCTTTTACGGTTTCTGCGAAGGAACCGTACAGCCAGGTGATGTTAGGCATCTTGCCCACCATGGCTCCTCCGCACTCCACTTGCTGGCCGCTTACAACCTTCGGCTTCACGCAGAAGGTTTGCAGCCACAGGCCGAAATGAGGCCGGATGCGGAGAAAGGCCTCGCATACAACGATGAACGCCGAGATGTTGAGGACGAAATTCGGGGCTAGATCATGGAAATCTAGCCCATAGTAGAACATGAGCCCGCGGACGAAGGGATGGAGTGGAAATCCCAGTCCACGGACGAAGTGGGCGACGAACACGACTCTCTCGTGGGGTCTTGGGGTCGGAATGACCTGCCCAGCGTCCGGTAGCCGGTGCGCTATGTCTGCGGCCAAGTATCCGGCCGCCCGAAGATTTGTGATGTGCTTCTCCTCGACGGTGGAAGCCACCGACTTGCCTCCTGCTCCGGACATGTCTAGCTGTGTGGAGGAGACTTGGGCTTGGGCGCTGGTGAAAGTGCGTTATATCGACTAGAGGGGGGTGAATAGACGATTTTTATGAATTCTTCACTGAGGAATTTGCCGGTGAGGAAATTCCTTAGCGAAGAACTACTTGCAGCGGAATAAGTACTCGAGTAAGCATAACAGAATACGTACATAGTCATCATGATGAAATGAAGACAAGCATAGAGTCTGAAGCGTAATCGAGGATAACACAAGATGAAGACAAAGCGGTGAAGAAATTGAACTGAGGAAATTGAGAAAGTCTTCAACAAAGTCTTCAAACACAGATATGAACAATCACTCAACACAAGAATGAGGAAATGAAAGAGTTGAGGAAATAGAACCAATAAAATTTGGTGAAGACAATGATTTGGTAGACCAGTTCCAACTTTGTCTCGGTTATACGTCTGGTTGGAAGCGGCTGAGTATTTAAACTTCGAGGACACACAGTCCGGACACCCGATCGGCCGAGCACGCAGCTCAGGACACCAAGTCCTTACCGTATTCTCCTTAAACTAAGGTCACACAGACCTCGTCCAATCACTCGTGGTAAGTCTTCAGGCGACTTCCAAACCTTCACAGACTCGGTCACTCGGCGATCCACAATTCATCTTGGATGCTCTAGACCATGACGCCTAACCGTCTGGAAGAAGCACATTCTTCAAAGGTAACAGTCGTCGGATCCACGCAGGATCAATCTCTTCAGTGATGCTCAATCACTTTGGGATTGTAGGTGTTTGGGTTTGGGTTTTTCCTCACTCGATGATTTTCGCTCAAAGTCCTCGGAGGATGGGATGCTCTCAAATGACAAGTGTCGGTTTCTCTCGGAGCAGCCAACCAGCTAGTGGTTGTAGGGGCGGCTATTTATAGCCTAGGGAGCAGCCCGACATGATAAGACATAAATGCCCTTCAATGATATGACCGTTAGGTGGATAAGATATTTTAGGACAGCTGGCGCGCAGCACAACAACGGTCAGAAATTTGACTCTCAAATTCCTCAGGGCTATCATGTTCCTCTTTGTGTATGCAATTCGCACTGGCGAATTCCTAACTCCTCAGTCATAACAAATTCCTCAGCGACCAGAAGAACTTCGTCTCTGTCACTAAAGAAATTGACTGAACTGTATGAGATTTCGAAAGGCTTCACTCAAAGGGATTGGTAGGTGTAGGATTTTGAGTTGAGCATCACATGGAAATTTTTCCTTAGTATTTCCTCGACCCCCTTTAACGATGCGGTGTTTCCTATGACTCAAGAAAGAGAAAACAAAACTACGAAAACAAAAGTCTTCACGCTTCATGTTCCTCAAATGAATACCAAGTCTTCAAGGTCACACCAATTTATTCACTTTCAAAGTCTTTAGAAAGTCTTCAGAATATCAAAGTCTTCAACAAGAACTTCATTTTTAGGAATTCGACTTTCTATGTAAATATCAAACTCCTCATAGACTTATATACCTATGTACACTCATAAACACATTAGTCCCTTAACCTATAAGTATTCAATACACCAAAATCACTAAGGGGCACTAGATGCACTTATAATCTCCCCCTTTTTGGTGATTAATGACAATATAGGTTAAGTTTTCAACGGGGATAAACATATGAAGTGTAAATACTGATATTGAGGAATTTGATTGCAAAATATAGAAGAACTCCCCCTGAAGATGTGCATAGTGAGGAATTTGCTTTTGAGGCAATGCACATTTGAAGAGTTGAATCATAGGGATCTCCCCCTATATCTTGTAATTCATACACGCATTCTACATATAATATGAAGAATTTGAAATGCATGATGAAATATGGTGACTGATGTAATTTAGCATGCGTGTATTAACATATAACGAAGAATAAGCATGCAGAGGAACACATCAAAAGTATCAGAGCACCATCGGGTTTAAGATTACAACTCGATCTAATAAAAGTTTCGTAAGAGCGAGAGTTGTAACTTAGCGTAAAAACGCCCATATAATAGACCCGCTTGAAGACTAACTCAAATTTCTCCCCTTTGTCATCGAATGACCAAAAGGATCGAACCGAGGACTAACGACCTCGAAGAATATCAAGTTGATGGAGGAGCCCGGCGTTGTCGGGTCGGTTGTCGTAATCTGACTTTGCCGCAGTTGTCGCCCAAGTCTTCATTTTCATCGATGTCGCGCGATGAAGAATAGGAGCTGGCCACCAAGGAAGGAACCTTGACCTTCTTGAATTTCTTGATTGGAGGTGCGGACCAGTCAAATTCTTCCTTGAGACCCATTTTCTTCAGATCTTTCACTAGTAGACATGAGATAAAACAGCCCAGGTACGGTTGAAGGTTTCATGGAGGTAGTATTGGTTTTTCTTCACTGCATTGTGTGTTGAGGTCATGTTGTGAAGAATTGAACCAAACTGACGCTTGACCCATTTATGATTGCGACCAACTTTCTGATGAAGACTGAGGAGTAACTCACGATCAGTCATCACCCTGGGTGCTGTGGCTTGAGGATTTTGCTTGGCAGAGTTGTTGGCGGCAGAGTCATGTGTGGCAAAGTCATCATTGGTGGAGTAGGATGCAGCCTTGCGAAATTGACCATCCAATGGACGAATGCCTTCATCTATCACAACAGTTGCCTTGCCTTTGTCATCAAATGAGGAAAATGTCCGTTTGAGGACTTCAATTGGAGGCAAGTAGCTGCAGTGGTTCAGGGTATCAGCCTTGTAATTGAGTGAAGACCTTGTCCTGATGAACCTCATAATCCATGGTGCATAAGGCTTCAGCTCAAATGGTGACATAACAATATTCGCCGGAGTCCTCATGAAGAAATCATGGAAGTTGACGGGAACGCCATGAATGATATTGAAAAGCATATTCTTCATGATGCCAACGAGTTCTTCATCATCTGAGTCGTGGCCTTTGATAGGACTCATTGTCTTCATCGAATCGATAGACAGTCCGAGGCACATACAGTAATTCCTTGACGAGGAATTTGGTTCGAGGGGCCTGCCCTGGCTTCAAAGGCTTCATTAGCACTTGCATGTAATGATTTGTAAGCTCCGGTTCGTCATAGATGCAACGAGCACCATCAAGGGGAGGACTGAGTGGGAGGGCACGAAGCAATTCAGTTGCTGGTGCCTTGTAGTGAGTATTTTCTGACATCCAGTCCAGCACCCATGAGCTCACATCTTCAGAATTTCCTGTGATGTGCATCGTCGCATAGAATTGAAGAATGAGTTCTTCCATCAAATCACAGATGTCAGTGCAGAAATTTAGCAATCCAGAATCGCTGAGGACTGGCTCGAAGCCTGGCAGAGATTCCATGTCCACGTGAGGAATGTGTGCATGATCGAAGACTTTGTCTTTGTTGGATAGCACTGAGGAATAGAAATTGGCTTGACTAGCAGTCCAGAAACGCCTCTTCCTTATGCGAGCAGAATCATAAGGGTTATGTCAGTGTAGAAAACTTTCTCGCCAAAGTAGTCTTCAGCCTTGAACTTTTGCTTGCGAGAGAATGGATCCTTTGGTTTTGGCAGAGGAGTGTCAGTGAGTTGCATCACTACCTCAGGAATCGCAATCTCAGGTTCTTCAGGCTGAGGATTTTCTGGTTCCTCTTCATTTGCAGTCTGCGTGTTCAAAGGATCAGCAGCAGCAGGTTCTTCAGCACTAGTGGCTGGAATTTCTTCATGCACAGATGAGGTGGGATGAGTTTCTTCAGAGCCCAGCTGAACGGTTGGTGCAGGGGACTGAGGTATTTGTTGTATTGGGGTGAAGAGTGGAGAATTGGGATGCTGACTTTCCCAAAAGTCATCATTCATCACAAGCGTAGTGCATCCAATGTCCACGTATTCATCTTCAATTTCTTCAATGCCAGCCTCTTCAGCTGTGAACTGAGGCATTGGCGATGAAACAACAGGCGTTGAAGGGATCGCATCCACATCAATTTCTTCATCAATCTGCTCCGACGAAGCAGCAGATTGAGTGTCTTCATCAGATCCGTTAGGGATCTCATATTCTTCACCAAAAGGAACAAGGTCCTTTAATGGCATGGTGGAAATCGGAACAGCATCAATCGGATTTTCAAACGAGCTTGTCATAGGCTTCATCTTCTTTGGAGCTGAAGATTCTGAAGCAGCTGATGCTTTCCTTTTCTTCACTGCAGCTCGCTCTGCAGCCTTGGTCTTCTTCACATCTGATGCAGATGGAAGGATAGGAGTTGGTGTAGGCGGGAGGAGCCGAGGAATCTGTTTGAATTTCCTCAGCGCAGAATCGATGCAGCTTGCCTCGACTTCTTCGATTTCTTCAGAGCACCACTAGTGGATGCCCCGGCAATTTCTTCAATTGGTGGAAGGAGTCATCAGCCTTGGAACTAGCATTTTCTTCAAAGCAGGCTGAAAATCATCGGCCAGTCTTGGCATGTTCTTCAGTAGGCTGAGCAGAGGCTCCAGCCTGAGGAACTTCTTGTTGCGTTGAAGCTGCAACGTTGGTGAACTTCTTAGTCAGGTTGACAAATTTGACTTTGGCTCCTTGCCAATCAGCATAATAAGCATCGAAGTCATCGCTGAGGGCTTTGATTTCAGACTGGATATTGAGGAGTTCATCAGTTGTCATTTTGACAACATTTTTCCTCAGGAACTTCTCTTTCCTGAACTGAGCCTTCTTGATCTGCCTAGCCTTCTCAAACTTCCATTTCTCTTCAGTGATGAAATGGGTCAGCATGTGACTTTGTCCAGGAGTCAAATGAAATCAGGCATAGGGGTGTCTGAATCCTTGTGCCAGAGATCAATGTAATCGAGGATCGCCCTTGGATCCAAAAGCAGTGGCACAGGTGTGCCTTTGGCTCTAGCGGCCCTTTCTTATGCATCTCGATGATTTACGCAAGTTCATCATCATCGGCTTCATCGTCGGATGGCACTTGGAAGGCAACCTGTTTCTTCTTGAGACTTGGCCGAGGACCTCGTCCATTGTTGCCTTTGTCTTCAGCAGAGTGGGGCCAGATGAAGAATTTGGTGCAGCTGAGGAACTCGCTGAGACACCAGAGGCAATAGAGATGCCTGCAGTCCTTTGGCATGTGGCCAGATGTACAGGTGCTGAGGACTTTGCCGGAGCAGCTGAGGACTTTGGAGGAGGAGCTGAGGATTTTGGAGGAGCAGGAGCAGCATGAGGAACTGGCCGTGAGGGCTTTGAAGAATCTGGCCGTGAGGGCATTGCTGAGGAACTTGGCCGTGAGGGCACAGTTGGTGAAGCACTTGGCTTGTGAGCGGGCTTCTTTGCCATTGATTTTCTAGGCCAGAAAGAGGCCTCAGTGGCAGCAGCAGTAGCAGAGTCATCATTGAATTTCCTCACTGCTTCTTTGGCTTGTCTCGCCAACTTGGCTTGGCGTTTGGCCCATTCTTCAGGAAAATCCTCACCATGCTTGATGCTGGTGGGGTCAGCTTCTTGGCCAGGTGCCAATGGAGCTCTTGGGCATCGAGGATTTAGTGCGAATTTCTTCATATACATTGGAGTAACATACCTGTACTCCCTCCATTCTCTTGCCCATCTCCTCTCAATCCTCTGTATGCGCACCTTGCGCTGATTTTTGTTCTCCTTTCCAAACTTGGCCTTATCAGGTGTGCAATAGTCAGCATAGATGTCCTCAGGTATTTCAAATGCAGTCATGACCTCATGCCTCTTTCCTCCTTTCTGTGGCTTCTTACCGTCTTCCATATTCTTCAGTTGAGGAATTTGAACAATCGAATTCTCTGAAGAGGTATGCAACTTTTCTTCGAGGAACGCTGCAAATGAGTTAAGTTGATGAGAACCTAGTGATTCAAAGAATGACATGAGTACTGTGAACAGAGTATAGTTGCGAGGAATTTGGAGAGGTCATATGCGTTCTCGTAAGGTTTTTCAAAAGAACAAGTTTGAGGAATTTGACCAGATGAGCCTTGAAGAATTTCACTAAGCGTTCTTTGTCTTAGGTTCCAGAGTTGTATAGATCGAGGATCCACACAATTGAGGAATCTTGAAGAAAAATGATGCTTAGAGAAAAGAATCAAGAACAGATGACTAGTGAGGTGTTTTGTGTGTGAGGATTTGAAGAATAGAACTCCTTTGAAGATTTTGTAGAGAAAATTTGGATCAAAGAGGGCAGTAAAAGTATCTTTTAATTACCCTGGATGAAGAACACGACGAACTGAGAAGTGTAGATTTGAAGCTCGTCAGTTCAGATCTTCCACGCCCTAACTCAGTGGAGGAAGATAGCTACGGCGGCGGTGGAGTGAAGATTTCCGCGGCCGGCACGAGTACGACGGCGACGAGGTCGAGGAAGTAAAGCTCTTCCTAAATTCACTAAAGTCTCTCTCTTTATCAGGAGAGCCCTGGCCGGATTATGGTCAGGAAGGTTGGGATGCGGACGACAAAGAAATTCAAAGCCCACCCACCACCCACTTCGTAGCCACTGTCGATGATTTAACCGACATGCTCGACTTCGACTCCGAAGACATCGACGGTATGGATGATGATGTAGGGGAGGAACATGAACCAGCACCTATAGGGCACTGGAGAACCACCTCATCTCACGATGTATACATGGTGGACACACCTAAAGGAAGCGACGATGAGGAACAACGGGACGCTACGAAGGATCATTCCATCGAAAAGCAGTCAAAACGGCGACGTAAGCGCCGCTCAAAGTCCCGCCTCGACAAAGACAACAGCCATACAGACCCAGCCATAGAGCAGGGCGAACAGGTGGACGACGAACATGCTATCGAGCAACCGTCCGAACAGGACAATCTGGATAAACAACCCGTCCCCGGCGAAGATAACAGTCCGGACGATCTCACGTCGGACAAGTTGCTGGAGCAGAAGAACCTCCACAAAAGGCTCGTCGCCACTGCACATAGCCTGAAAAAGCAGAAGTGGAAGCTCAAAACAGCGGAAGATGCACTCAGAATCAGATGGAGCAAAGTACTCAACACCGCAGACAAATACGGCGATAGTCGCCGAACGAAGAGCTAGCCAAAGCGAAAACTACTGCCTGAATTTGATGAGGAGGCCGTAGACCCCCCGCAATCAAAAAACAAAGAGGCCACCCGGTTGGATGGACGACCCCATGGCAAACAGAGAGCGGCAAACGGCGCCAAGACATTAAGCCGCACGCGATCCGCACAGGGATTCGCATCAAAAAGATGGCCCAGTTAGATCTATCTACGGGCCAAGAAAGCAAGATCTAGTAAGCAATGCAACACATCAAGTATCCGAACATCACGGTACACCTAAATATAGGGGTGCCGTACACCCCCTATGTTTCACCGATGAGGTGCTGGATTATGAATTTCCAGCGGGATTCAAGCCCGTAAACATAGAGGCATACGACGGAACAACAGACCCTGGAGTCTAGATTGAGGATTACATCCTCCACATACACATGGCTAGAGGAGATGATCTCCACGCCATAAAATACTTACCCCTCAAGCTCAAAGGGCCAGCCTGGCATTGGCTTAAAAGCCTTCCCGAAAACACCATTGGAAGTTGGGAGGAGCTCGAGGATGCTTTTCAGGAAAATTATCAAGGGACCTATGTCCAACCTCCGGATGCCGAGGATTTAAGTCACATAACTCAACAACCCGGAGAGTCAGCCCGGAAATTTTGGAACAAATTCCTTACTAAAAAGAACCAAATAGTCGACTGTCCGGACGCTGAAGCCTTAGCAGCTTTCAAACACAACGTCCGAGACGAATCGCTCGCCAGACACCTCGGCCAAGAAAAGCCAAGAACAATGGCCGCATTAACAAGCCTCATGACCCGCTTTTGCGCGAGAGAGGATAGCTGGCTGGCAAGAGGCAGCACTAGCGACCCAAGTACATCCAAAGTCAGGGATGGAAACGGGAAACCACGACGCAGCAAGGACCACCATCGGACCAAGGGAAACAGCCCAAAGAGCACGACAGTCAACGTCAGATTCAAAAGCTCTCGGCAGAATTATAAAAAGTCGCCCCTTAAGGATAACATGGACGAGCTATCTAACTTAAACAAAATCTTGGACAAGATATGCCAAATCCACAGTACTCCCCGGAAGCCTGCAAACCATACCCATAGAGATTGTTGGGTCTTCAAGCAGTCCAGCAAACTCAACGCCGAACACAAGGGGCTCGACACACCAAGCGAAGACGATGACGAACCCCAAAAGCAGAGCACCAGAAAACAAAAGAATTTCCCACAAGAAATCAAAACAGTAAACTCACTTCACGTGACAAAAGGGAAAAATAGAGCGGCGCCCATAGAGTGCACACGCCATACGGCCTATCCTGGAGGAGTCCCGCCACTGGTTTTTAAAACCAATCACCTTTGACCATCGGGATTACTCTAGAAGTATACGGAATGCAGGTTGGACTGCCTTGATATTAGATCCGATAATTGGCGGACTCCAATTTTCACAAGTCCTAATGGACGGCGGCAGTGATCTAAACCTGCTATATGAGGACACAATCCGCAAAATGGGGATAGACCCAACCAAATTTCGCCATAGCAACACTTCCTTTCAAGGGGTAATGCCAGGCCCATATGCCCATTGTATGCGGGCTCTCATCGCTAGAAGTTGTGTTAGGCTCACCCGACAACTTCCGCCGCGAAAAGTTAACCTTCCACCTCGCCCCATTTACAAGTAGCTATCAAGCACTATTGGGACACGAAGCTTTTGCCCGCTTTAACGCAATACCGCATTATGCATCTCTTACACTTAAAATGCCCAGTCCACGCGGCATCATCTCGTTAAAAGGAAACATCAAGGGTTCCTCGAGTCCGGAAAATCGTGCGGTTGCCTTGACAGCCACACAATAAACCGGCTTCATCAATAAAAGCACTTAGACAGGTCGTCCAGACCCGGACACAACCGGACGAGTCCAGCGTAAACATACAAGGGCTTACTAGACACATACCCCGCATAAGGGGCTCCGCAACAAGAGACCATAAAGCTCAATTTTATTCATTTTTGAATTGTACTTCGTTTATTTAATATAATGTACATTTTCGCATACGACCTTTTTCAACTAAGTTCCTCTATTTTACAGATGAACATCGTGCTACACCCGGCCCGTGATACTGCACAACGGAGACACAGCGCAGACGCAAGAGGGACCCGTCGCAAGGATTCTTTTCATATTAAGACCCTGCGTAAACCTTTTTCACCGTCTCTTGTTGATACACATCCCCCGGTTTCTTGCTATAACCGAGGAGGAGGCTGGCGTTTTGGCATAGGCCACGTCAGAATTTCGCGCGTACCTGGACACCAGGGGCTTATTACCAAGGGCGATTGTTCGACCCGTTTTCATAAAGACCGAATACCTCAGGGAGTGTTCGGCGTCTCGAGTTAGGCCTTATATGCATCAGCTCCGAATCATGTCTTTGGTCAAATGTTGGGTTTGCCCGACTCCTGTGTTTTGCTGCCTTACGTTCCGCTCTATCGGCTAATGCGGCACCAGGAGAACTACTACGATTGTGCCCCGGTTCGGCCAGGCGAGCACCTCAGTAGAGAAAGCCGAAAACTGACTGTCATGATATAGCGTGAGACTGGCAACCACTCGATGACCCGCTGGAATCTTAGAATTCCTCCGCATTGACGAAGGGCCGTTTCCCGGCCAGCACACATCTGGCGCCCAATTCAGGTGAGCGCGGTGCCCCTAGGGGCTATATAGTAGCCCCACTGTCGAACTCCTATGGCTAAGTGAAAGTGATAAAGCATTATAGTCCGGTTGCCTAGTTTGCTGTGCTATCACCTCCTTTGTAGGACCAAGACGTTGGATCAAGTGTGAAAAGGCGCTTTCTGCAAACACCCACGAATTATATGCGTTGGGGCTGAATCAAAAGACTGCCATCTTTCGTGTTATATACACATATACATTAACGGCCGCTCAGAGGTATTTTAATTCTTGAAGGCACAAGTATAAAAGCTTTTATATTCCATCGAAACATTGTTTCACAATAATACATGTTATTCAACATAATATCCTTCGAAACGCTGCGTCTCTATTAAACGAAGCGCCTGCAGAACTTCCCGAAAATAGTGCTCGGCAATACTCGGCTTCCTCCGAATCTTGGGATGCAACATCGGTGGCCTTCATCTCCGCCCAAGTATGTGTTGACACGGGCAAGAGCCATCCGCGCACCCTCTATGCATGCCGACCGCCTCATTGCTTTGATATGCGGCACCGCACCAAGGAACCGCTGCACCAAGCCAAAATAACTCTTCATTTCGGGCCTTTTCGCCACAAATGAGTCACGACATTCTTCATGGCAAGTCCGGACAGCCTATTCAGCTCCACCCATTCGCCAAACGATCGGTTAATGGAAGTGGGCGCTTCGGGATTCTGAAGCTGTGACCAAAAAAGCTCTTCCATCTCGTGATCCTTTTGATCTCCGAAGTGTTCGGCGCGTCCATGTCACTTTCGCCAACAAGTCCGGATAAGCATCCTCACTACTCCACAGCCGGTCCAACTGAGCATATTTAGGATCCGTGAACTTCCTCCGTAGCGTAAAGGGCTTTCAGCCGCGATATCTCCGGCCTGACGTAGCTCCTCCTTCATAGCTCTCATCGTAGAGCGAGCATCCTTGGCCTTGGTGGTGGCCTTCTTCAGGAACTCTTGCTCCGCTCGACCTTCTTTTTCAAGAAGGTCGCAGCGGTCGGTAGCATTCTTCAACTTCACGGCCATTTCCTTCTTGCTTGGCAAAGGAGCAGCCTGTTCGCTTTTAGCTCTTCGACGCCTTTTAAGGCAGCAACATCACTTTTTCTGGCTCGCTCCTTGGCCCGCAAGCTCCGCCGAAGGTTCTCCATGGCAGCGGCACCATCTGCATCAAGTATACATGTTGTAAGGCATGGGCATCAAGCTCCTTACTGTGTGTCCGCGGAGAAACCGCATACCTTGTGACTCGTCAAGCCGCTTATTGACAAGTGCGATGTCGGCATCTGCCACGTCAATTTGCCGCTTTAGTTCGGCAAATTCATCAGTCCGGCTAGCCACCAGACGCTCCGCCACCTACATAGGAAGGGAGACATATTATAACCTAGGATTATGATCATCGGCGCGCTGTCATTCTTGACAAACGCACCGAGTCTCAGGGGATACTATCTACACAGGGCGCATCTTATATATGCGGAACCGTCCAAAGGTACATTATTGCACGTACCTCAAAACCTGTCGAGAACTTCCGGCCTCGTACAACCCGCTTTCCGGACGAAATTTTTCAATCACCGTACCCATCAATGCACGGTGATCCTCTCGAGATGACACTCGCCCGAGCAGACCCTTCAACTCCTCCGACCGTGCACCAGGAGGTGGCGGACTCGTCTGATGGCCTTTTTCGAAGGCCGGACACGGAGGGCTCTGGGGGGCCCTACGACCGCCCTCCACCCCTACCGGATTCGGAGAAATCCTCCGCGACGACACCTCAGGATCATCCGCCTCGTTAGGCGGTACGGCAGGGGGAGACATTCCGCTCTCCATCATCTCCGGACGAAGATCCCCTGAAGACGAGCTCTGCTCAGAAGGGCTGAGATCTGAACTACAAGGTAAAATTTTGGTCATCTTCAGAAATAAAACAGGGATGTCTCTTATTTTAAAAAAACTCCCCTCTCTACTTACAGCTCGCTGGCGAGCTGATCTCCTTGGGGAAATAATGCGGCCGGGGCATCTTCCGGCGCAGGACCCTCTGGCGAAGATTTCTTCCCGCGCTTTGAGGCCTTGGTCTCCGGATCTTCAGAGGCAGTCCTCTTCTCCCCTTGGATGGAGGGATTCTCGATCCCTCCTTTCTTGATAACCTCCTTCGTGGAGGCAGTAGCTTCCTTGTTCCCCCCTTCGCCTTCTTCTAAAGGCGCCACCTCCAGCATCTTGGTTAACACGGGATCCGGCGTGGTCTCAGGGAGGGGGCGGACACTGATCGCTTTTGCTTTCGCTATCCACTACTGTTTAAGGGACAACTCTTTTAAGGGCAAGTTTATGATAAATATACGGATAGCGTGTCCGGGTACGGGACTACTTACTTGAGCATCCGGGCGATTGTAGCTCAGACCTGCGTCCTCGGTCAAGTCCGGACACATTGCTTGTGATCCGAAGAACAGTTTGTACATCTTCACAGGCGTTGCGCCCATAAAATGTTGAAGAGCTCGTGGTCCCTTCGGATTGAACTCCCACAGGCAGAGTGGGCGATGTTTGCAGGGGAGGATGCGACGAATCAGCATGACCTGCGCTACTACGACCAGATTGATCTCTCTCTAGGAGGTCTCGAATACGGCCCTGCAACAAGGGCACGTCCTTGGACGGCCCCCAGTCAAGCCCTTTATTGACCCATGACGCCAGCCGCGGTGGAGGACCTGAGCGAAAGGTAGGTGGCGCCACCCATTTGGTGCCCCTGGGAGCTGTGATATAAAACCACTCTTGTTGCCATAAACCGAGCTCCTCCTGAAAAGAGCCCTCGGGACATGAAGCGTCAGCATTCTTGCTTATAACAGCCCCTCCGCACTCTGCCTTTTGCCCCTTGACCATCTTCGGCTCCACCTTGAAGGTTTTGAGCCACAATCCGAAGTGAGGGGTAATGCGGAGGAAGGCTTCGCATACGACGATGAACGATGAGATGTGGAGGATGGACTCCGGATCCAAGTCGTGAAATTCCAGCCCGTAATAAAACATGAGCCCCCTCACGAAGGGGTCCGTCGGGAAACCTAGCCCCCGAAGGAAGTGAGACGTGAACACCACGCTTTCACCGGGCTTGAGAGAGGGAATAACCTGCCCTTGGGCAGGCAGCCTATGCGAGATTTCGCCGGTTAGATACCAGGCATCTCTTAGCTTTAGGACGTCTTCTTCCATGACGGAGGAAGGCATCCACCGGCCTTGAAGGTCGGTGCCGGACATCATCGAAGGTCCGGGCGCTGAATCTGGAGCTTTGGGTGTTGGGACTCAAGCGAGGGGCGGATTCGATTGAGATTGAGAAAAAGAGCGGGGCCTTGGTCTCTTTATAAAGAGGTTGAATACCGAGTCCTCCACTGTGACCGTTCGGGACTCGCCTTCGATAGAGGCGTGCCAATGGGCACGATCGGGTTACCATTCCGTATTAATGAGAATCCCGGAATAAGGGGCACGATCTGCTTCGACAAGACGTGCCAAGGAAACCGCCTCGCTAAACGCGCTGAGGTGGGACAGTAAAACTGATTCGAATAAAGGCTTGGCCGTGGTGTGATGTCACGCTGCGGAATACGTCAGCAGATTGAACTTGTGTGAATATTATTCTCTCTACGGTGGTATGTCGAACTTATTTTGCAGAGCCGGACACTATCCTTGTGTTCAGGATCTTCTATGAAGTGTTCAGAGGAGGAACCCGCCTTGCAATGCCGAAGACAATATGCGCGTCGGACTCGTCGTCATTGAAGCCTGGTTCAGGGGCTACTGAGGGAGTCCTGGATTAGGGGGTGTCCGGATAGCCGGACTATAGCCTTTGGCCGGACTCCTGGACTATGAAGATACAAGATTGAAGTGTCACGCCCAATATGCGATACTATCCTAAAAACACTCGAAGGTCCCACCAAGGATAGAACCGCATATTGATACGCTTTTGCAAGGTGGATATCATTACATCAACATTACATAATAGATGGGGATACATACAAAAGACATGCAATGCCACACGAATACAACACCATCTTACATAAGAACAACATCCGACTACGGATGAAACACAAACAGAAGCTCAAACGACATCCACCCTGCTAGCCCAGGCTGCCGACCTGGAACCTATCCCCTGATCAAAGAAGAAGCAGAAGAAGAACTCCAAAAACAAGCAAACACCGCTCTCGCGTCTTGATCATCACAAAACCTGTACCTGCAACTGTTGTTGTAGTAATCTGTGAGCCACGAGGACTCGGCAATCCCAATACCATGGGTATCAAGACTAGCAAAGCTTAAAGGGAAAGGAAGGGGTAAAGTGGTGAGGTTGCAGCAGCGACTAAGCATGATATGGTGGCTAACATACGCAAATAAGAGCGAGAAGAGAAGCAAAGGAACGGTCGTCAACTAGCAATGATCAAGAAGTGATCCTGAACTCCTGCCTACGTCAAACATAACCCAGAAACCGTGTTCTCTTCTCGATCAACCCCGAAAAGAGACCATCACGGTTACGCACACGGTTGGTGTATTTTAGAAGAGTTTGCTTCAAGTTTACTACAATCGGATATTAACAAATTCCCATCTGCCACATAACCGCTGAACGGCTTTGAAAGTTCAAACCCTGCAGGGTTTCCCAACAACCCATGATAAGCTCTCGCGATCAACAAAGGATATTCCTTCTCCCCGGGAAGACCCGATCAGTCTCGGAATCCCGGCTACAAGACATTTCGACAGTAATAAAACAAGACCAGCAAAGCCGCCCGGATGTGCCGACAAATCCCGATAGGAGTCGCACGTACCTCGTTCTCAGGGCACACCGGATAAGTCAAGCTACGAGTAAAACCAAGCCTCGAGTTTCCCGTGGTGGCCCCAAGAAGTTGCTCGGTTCGAACCAACACTTTCGAAGGAGCACTGGCCCGGGGGCTAAAATAAAGATGACCCTTGGGCTCCTAAACCCAAGGGAAAAAGGCATAGGTGAGGCAAATGGTAAAACCAATGTTGGGCCTTCTTTGGAAGAGTCTTATTCAAAGCGAATCACAATGGGGTCCCATAAATCACCCAACCGCATTAGGGACGCAAAATCCGGGAACATAATACCGATATGACGGAAACTAGTGAGGCAAGAGTGGAACAAAACACCAGGCAGAAGGCCGAGTCTTCCACCCTTTACCAAGTATATAGATGCATTAATAATATAAGAGATATTGTGATACCCCAACATAATCCTGTTCACCATGGAGCAATCTTCAACTTCACCTGCAACTAGCAACGCTATAAGAGGGCTGAGCAAAGCGGTAACATAGCCAAGCAACGGTTTGCTAGGAAGGGTGTCAAAGGTTAGAGGTTCATGGCAATTTTAGGAGGCTTGAGGAGCAAAAGATAGGTAGCGCAGCATAGCGATAGAACGAAGCAACTAGCATAGCAATGATAGTAGTGAGATCCAAGGTGACGGTCATCTTGCCTGAAATCCCGCAAGGAAGAAGAACGAGTCCATGAAGAAGATGAAGCCACGAAGACGAACCAAGCGTAGACGAACGAATTCTCACAACTCCAGAACAAAACCGAAGCTAACGAGAGAAGCAACCTGGAAAGAAACAAACAACACGTTAAATGCACAAGCATAAACATGGCATGATGCACAAACAAGTATGATGCATGTCCGGTTTAATGAGGCATGGCATGGCAAAGTGCAACATACAATGCTACAAGTTAAGTGGAGCTCAATATGCAACGAGTTGCATATTTGACGAAACGCCACATCAATTATTTAGTCCATCTCGTTTAGGTACACAACAATATTAAATGTTGTTAAACATGGCAAGAGGTGAAGCATAAGTAAACTAACTATTTAGGCAAGTTTAAATGAGGCCGGAACAACAAACAACAATTCCGGAAAATCCTCATATGCATATTTCGAATTTGCTACTGTTCTGCCCTAAACACAATTTTAATGTTGTTAAACAGCAAAATAAAGTGCACCAAGTTAATCTATGCATTTTTCCACCCCATTTACATATAAAGTTTATTAAAATTGGAGTTACGGTTATTTAGTTATGAAATAAATCATTTTAGCATATTATTTAAGCAAAATTAAACAAACGTCATTTTAACATTTCAAACATGGATCAAAGTGGCTGATTATGAAACTAGATGAAACACTAAGCAATTTTCATATATAAAGTATTTACATATGATGCACGGTTGTGGAGTTATTATATGCATGAATTCTAGGGGTTTTTCTGCAAAAATGATATTCTCTGGATAATTAGCAAAATCGCAGCAGCAGGAAAAAAAACACTACGGGCGAATATGATCGCCCGAGCAGCAGCATGGGCGCTGGAGGCTCACCATGGGCCATGGCCTGTTCGTGGATAGGGGAGGCAGGCGCGGTGGGCGCCGAGACGCTACCGGGCCTTGGCGATCTTTGGTGGCGTGGTCTTGATCCACGTGGCGAGGAAGGCGCGCCAACGCAGCGAAAGCAGGCGTCGTCCTCCCTGCTCGAACGGGCGCAGGAGGCGAGCAGGCGCCGGGCAGCAGGTCGGCGCGCGAACCGGCAAGGAACTCCGGCGACGGGATCCGGCCAGGAAGTGCCGTGGCTGGAGGAGGAGGTGGATCCAGCCGGATCTGAGGCGGGGAAGGGCGCGGACGGCGCGGCAGAGGCGGCGGGGTCGAGGCGCGGGCGCAGAAACTCATGTGCGTGCTCGCACACGAGCGCGAGGCTCTTTTCTCGGGTGGTTCCTGGAGGCAGCGCAAGGACGAGGTGCTCGGGGACGGCGCAGGTCGCGGGCGCAGCAGATGGAGCTTCAGCTCCTGGTTGCTGCTTTCGGGAGGCGCCAAGCGAGGAGGGCACGCGGCTGCCGCCAGCCGCTGCTCCGGCGAGGAGCTGCAGGCGCGGGCGATGAGGTTGATCTCGGGGAGGCACGGGAGGAAGTGGATGGGTTTGATCGGTGGGAATCGAGGAGGAACAGGGGAGGCGCTGGATCAAGCGAGGTGGAGGGCGAGGGGATCTGGAGGCTGTAGGTGGCGAGCCATGGTTGGGGAGGGATGAATCCCGAGGGGGATTTGGTGAGTCTTGGCGTGGCGGGGACAAATCTCCTAGAATTTAGGGTTTGGTCCAAAATGGACTAGGGGTATACTATATATATATGGAAAAGAGAGGAGTTGGATCATCCGATCAAAATCCGACGGTCGGGAAAAGGTAGGTTAGGAAAGTCTAAATAAGAAACGGAGATGTTTTGGGGATGATCCGGACCCACCGGTAACAACAGAGCGGGTCGGGTTTGGAGCAGTTTCAACACACACACACGAGGGGTCAAGAGAGGTCAGCGAGGACAAGGGCCTCGACAAAATGACAACGGAGGCAAAGAGAGAAAGGGCAATCATGACGGCTACGAGTTTTATGAAAACATGTAAATGCAATGCGCATGATGCTATGAGATGAGATGCATGACATGAACACAATGCAAAACAAAAGACAAAACCCAACCACGGAGGAAATAACATATCACATAGCCGGAAATGGCAAGAGTTGGAGTAACAATTATGGAAAGTTGTATCCGGGGCGTTACATGAAGACTTCGTCCCGTGTCCGGATGGGACTTTCCTTTGCGTGGAAGGCAAGCTTGGCGATACGGATATGTAGATCTCCTACCATTGTAACCGACTCTGTGTAACCCTAACCCTCTTTGGTGCTTATATAAACCGAAGGGTTTTAGTCCGTAGGACGAACAACAATCATACCATAGGCTAGCTTCTAGGGTTTAGCCTCTCTGATCTCGTGGTAGATCTACTCTTGTACTACCCATATCATCAATATTAATCAAGCAGGAATAGGGTTTTACCTCCATCGAGAGGGCCCAAACCTCGGTAAAAACATCGTGTCCCTTGCCTCCTGTTACCATCCGCCTAGACGCACAGTTCGGGACCCCCTACCCGAGATCCGCCTGTTTTGACACCGACACTAACCTATTAACCGGAGGCCCAGCCCAGAATTGATGTTTTTTTTCCTATTTCAGTGTTTCGAAGAAACGAAATATCAAACGGAGTCCAAACGGAATGAAACCTTCGGAAAAGTGATTTTCTCACCGAACGTGATCCAGGAGACTCGGACCCTACTCCAAGAAGTAATGGAGGCGGTCACGAGGGTGGGGGGCGCCCCCTAGGGCGCGCCCCTGCCTCGTGTGCCCCCTGTTGCTCCACCGACGTACTCCTTCCTCCTATATATACCTACGTTCCCCCAAACGATCAGAACAGGAGCCAAAAACCTAATTCCACCGCCGCAACTTCCTGTATCCATGAGATCCCATCTTGGGGCCTGTTCTGGAGCTTTGCCGGAGGGGGCATCCACCACGGAGGGCTTCTACATCATCACCATAGCCCTTCCGATGAAGTGTGAGTAGTTTACTTCAGAACTTCGGGTCCATAGCTAGTAGCTAGATGGCTTCTTCTCTCGTTTTGGATCTCAATACAATGTTCTCCCCCTCTCTCGTGGAGAACTATTCGATGTAATCTTCTTTTTGCGGTGTGTTTGTTGAGACCGATGAATTGTGGGTTTATGATCCAGCTTATCTATGAATAATATTTCAATCTTCTCTGAATTCTTTTATGTATGATTGGTTATCTTTGCAAGTCTCTTCGAATTATCTGTTTGGTTTGACCAACTAGATTGGTAGTTCTTGCAATGGGAGAAGTGCATAACTTTGGGTTCAATCTTGCGGTGTCCTTACCCAGTGATAGAAAGGGTTGCAAGGCACGTATTGTATTGTTGCCATCGAGGATAACAAGATGGGGTATTTATCATATTGCATGAATTTATTCCTCTACATCATGTCATCTTGCTTAAGGCGTTACTCTGTTTTTAACTTAATACTCTAGATGCATGCTGGATAGCGGTTGATGAGTGGAGTAATAGTAGTAGGTGCATTATCGTTTCGGTCTACTTGTCAAGGACGTGATGCCTATATACATGAGCATACCTAGATATACTCATAACTATGCTCAATTCATCAATTGCTCAACAGTAATTTGTTCACCCACCGTAGAATATCTATGCTCTTGAGAGAAGCCACTAGTGAAACCTATGGCCCTTGGGTCTATTCTCATCATATCAATCTCCATCACTTTTATACTTGCTTTGTTTTTACTTTGCCTTTTACTTTTCACTTTGCATCTCTATACCAAAAATACCAAAAATATTATTTATCATCTCTGTCAGATCTCACTCTCGTAAGTGACCGTGAAGGGATTGACAACCCCTAATCGCGTTGGTTGCGAGGAGCTATTGTTTTGTGCAGGTACGAGGGACTTGTGCATGGCCTCCTACTGGATTGATACCTTGGTTCTCAAAAACCAAGGAAAATACTTACGCTACTTTGCTGCATCATCCTCTCCTCTTCGGGGAAATCCAACGCAGTGCTCAAGAGGTAGCAGTACCTCCCTGCTAAATTTATAGCAAGGCACACATCAGGTCTGGTACATAGCATTGCATACATCATAGAGCCTATGGCTGAAGCATATATAGGGAACACCTTTCATTTTCTCTCTATCTTCTGCAGTGGTAGGGCATTGAGTCTGACTCAACTTCACACCTTGTAACACAGGAAAGAACCCTTTCTTTGCTTGATCCATTTTGAACTTCTTCAGAACTTTGTCAAAGTATGTGCTCTGTGAAAGTCCAATTAAGCGTCTTGATATATCTCTATAGATCTTAATGCCCAATATATAAGCAGCTTCACCGAAGTCTTTCATTGGAAAACTCTTATTCAAGTATCCTTTTATGCTATCTAGAAATTCTATATCATTTCCAATCAACAATATGTCATCCACATATAATATTAGAAATGCCACAGAGCTCCCACTCACTTTCTTGTAAATACAAGCTTCTCCAAAAGTCTGTATAAAACCATATGCTTTGATCACACTATCAAAACGTTTATTCCAACTCCGAGATGCTTGCACCAGTCCATAAATGGATAGCAGGAGCTTGCACACTTTGTCAGCACCCTTCGGATCGATAAAACCTTTAGGTTGCATCATATACAACTCTTCTTGCAGAAATCCATTCAGGAATGCAGTCTTTACATCCATTTGCCAATTTTCATAATCACAAAATGCAGCAATTGCTAACATGATTCGGACGGATTTAAGCATTGCTACGGGTGAGAAGGTCTCATCGTAGTCAACTCCTTGAACTTGTCGAAAACCTTTTGCAACAAGTCGAGCTTTGTAGAAAATAACTTTACCGTCAGCGTCGGTCTTCTTCTTGAAGATCAATTTATTCTCGATGGCTTGCCGATCATCGGGCAAGTCAACCAAAGTCCACACTTTGTTCTCATACATGGATCCCATCTCAGATTTCATGGCCTCAAGCCATTTTGCGGAATCTGGGCTCATCATCGCTTCCTCATAGTTCGTAGGTTTGTCATGGTCAAGTAACAGGACCTCCAGAACTGGATTACCGTACCACTCTGGTGCGGATCTTAATCTGGTTGACCTACGAGGTTCGGTAGTAACTTGATCTGAAGTTACATGATCATCATCCTTAGCTTCCTCACTAATTGGTGTAGGAGTCACAGGAACAGATTTCTGTGATGAACTACTTTCGAATAAGGGAGCAGGTACAGTTACCTCATCAAGTTCTACTTTCCTCCCACTCACTTCTTTTGAGAGAAACTCCTTCTCTAGAAAGGATCCATTCTTAGCAACGAATGTCTTGCTTTCGGATCTATGATAGAAGGTGTACCCAACAGTCTCCTTTGGGTATCCGACATTATATCTATATCTTGTTTGATGCGAGACGGTTGTTCATTTAAATATGAGAATAATGGTTGTTCTATTTATATGAGTAATATCTTTTATGGTCATGCACCCTTGAAGAGTGGTCTATTTTTGTTGAATCTCGATAGTAGTGACACACATATTCATAATATTGAAGCCAAAAGATGCAAAGTTAATAATGATAGTGCAACTTATTTGTGACACTGCCGTTTGGGCCATATTGGTGTAAAGCGCATGAAGAAACTCCGTTCTGATGGACTTTTGGAATCACTTGATTATGGATCACTTGGTACTTGCGAACCATGCCTCATGGGCAAGATGACTAAAAATCCGTTCTCCGGAACAATGGACCGATCAACAGATCTTTGGAAATCATACATACTGATGTATGTGGTCCGATGAATATTAAGGCTCGCGGTGGGTGTCGTTATTTTATCACCTTGACAGATGATTTGAGCAGATATGGGTATATCTACTTGATGAAACAGAAGTCTGAAACATATGAAAACTTCAAAGAATTTCAGAGTGAAGTGGAAAATCATCGTAACAAGAAAATAAATTTTCTACGATCTGATCGTGGAGGAGAATATTTGAGTTACGAGTTTGATCTTCATTTGAAACAATGCGGAATAGTTTCACAACTCATGCCACCCGGAACACCACAACGTAATGGTGTGTCCGAACGTCGTAACCACACTTTACTAGATATGATGTGATCTATGATGTCTCTTACTGATTTACCGCTATCATTTTGGGGTTATGCTTTAGAGACGGCTGCATTCACATTAAATAGGGCACCATCTAAATCCATTGAGACGACACCTTATGAACTGTGGTTTGGCAAGAAACCCAAGTTGTCGTTTCTTAAAGTTTGGGGCTGCGATGCTTATGTGAAAAAGCTTCAATCTTATAAGCTCAAACCCAAAACATAGAAATGTGTCTTCATAGGATACCCAAAGGAGACTGTTGGGTACACCTTCTATCACAGATCCGAAGGCAAGACATTCGTTGCTAAGAATGGATCCTTTCTAGAGAAGGAGTTTCCCTCGAAAGAAGTGAGTGGGAGGAAAGTAGAACTTGATAAGGTAACTGTACTTGCTCCCTTATTGGAAAGTAGTTCATCACAGAAATCAGTTCATGTGACTCCTACACCAATTAGTGATGAAGCTAATGATAATGATCATATAACTTCAGATCAAGTTACTACTGAACCTCGTAGGTCAACCAGAGTAAGATCCGCACTAGAGTGGTACGGTAATCCAGTTCTGGAGGTCATGTTACTTGACCATGACGAACCTATGAACTATGAGGAAGCGATGATGAGCACAGATTCCAAAAAATGACTTGAGGCCATGAAATCTGAGATGGGTATGAGAACAAAGTGTGGACTTTGGTTGACTTTCCCGATGATCGGCAAGCCATCGAGAATAAATGGATCTTCAAGAATAAGACTGACGCTGACGGTAATGCTACTGTCCACAAAGCTCGACTTGTTCCGAAAGGTTTCCGACAAGTTCAAGGACTTGACTACGATGAGACTTTCTCACCCGTAGCGATGCTTAAGTCCGTCCGAATCATGTTAGCAATTGCTGCATTTTATGATTATGAAATTTGGCAAATGGATGTAAAGACTGCATTCCTGAATGGATTTCTGGAAGAAGAGTTGTATATGATGCAACCTGAAGGTTTTATCAATACAAAGGACACTAACAAAGTGTGCAAGCTCCAGCGATCCATTTATGGACTGGTGCAAGCATCTTGGAGTTGGAATAAACGTTTTGATAGTGTGATCAGAGCATATGGTTTTATACAGACTTTCGGAGAAGCCTGTACTTACAAGAAAGTGAGTGGGAGCTCTGTAGCATTTCTAATATTATATGTGGATGACATATTGTTGGTTGGAAATGATATAGAATTTCTGGATAGCATAAAGGACACTTGAACAAGAGTTTTTTAATGAAAGACCTCGGTAAAGCTGCTTATAATTAGGCATCACGATCTATAGAGATAGATCAAGACGCTTAATTGGACTTTCACAAAGCACATACCTTGATAAAGTTCTGAAGAAGTTCAAAATGGATCAAGCTAAGAAAGGGTTCTTGCTTGTGTTACAAGATGTGAAGTTGAGTCAGACTCAATGCCCGACCACTGCAGAAGATAGAGAGAAAATGAAAGTCATTCCCTATGCTTCAGCCATAGGTTCTATCATGTATTAAATGCTGTGTACGAGACCTGATGTGTGCGTTGCTATTAGGTCATCTTAGCTAAGAAAGGGAGGTACCAAAGTAATCCAGGAGTGGATGTAACATCCCAAATTTCAATTTGAATGTTATACATAGGTCATCTTATGCATATCAAATTTTAATTGCATTTTGGTTTTGATCCTAGAAATTCTAAGCAACTCAAGGACCCACGGAGAGAGTTGGGGATTTCGTTTATTTTCATTTTTGATTTTTTCTCAAATATTGAAAAGGGGATCATTTTGGTTTTAATAATTTTTCTCTCTGAAAATATTTCGAATACAAAATAAATGAGAGGATATAATATGACTTCTCTAAAATAAAAGAAATATTGGAGGAAAATGTTAAAATCAAATAAATAATTTTATTTGGATTTTATTTGCTATTTTATTTGAATTAGAAAAATATGCATTTTTCAAAATTGCATTTTTAGGCCAAAAAAATGTTCATTATGTTCTAAATATTTAATTTAGACGGTGAAAATTGTTTTTGGCATTTTTATAATTTTTTATATTTATTTAGGATTTTTCTTCTTGGCGGAATTTACTAAAAAAAAGTTCCCTGACCGAATTGGGCCAAAGGCCCGGCCGTGCCGCCTTCCCAGCGTCTTGCCGCCGCCTCGACCCCCTCCCAAGTGAGTCTGTCACGCCCTCTCTCCCCCTTTAAATAGCCACCCGCCCCTTGGACCCGAGCCACCCCTGTGCCCCGCCACACCCGCCCGGTGCCTCGCGCATTCATTGCCCAGCTGCTTCCCGCCGTCATTGTGCCGCCGACGATGCCTCGCCCCCCCAGCCCTTGAGTCACAGGACCTCGCCGATCTACGCTTGTTTTTTTCGGTTTTATGTAAAAATGCCCGGTTTTTATTTAACCTAGATTGATTTTTTTTATTTTAGATCGGTTCGGTTTTCTCGGTTTTGTTCGGTTTAGGTTACTTCGCGAACGTTCGTTTGTTCGTTTTAACGAACGAATTAGCTCGTTCGTCTCTGTTAGCAGACGTTCGTCCGGTCGATTTTTCTTTTTCTGTTTATTTTAGGCCAGGGACCTATCTGCGATTATTTTTATCGTAGATTAGCCCCTGATCTTCAAAACCTCGCAACTTTTTAACCATTCGTCCAAATCCAGTGAAACCAACGTCAAAATCTTCATCACGAGCCCCTCTTTCCGGTTTATCAACTTGAACATGGTTTTGACAAATTAAAATTTGGTTTCAAGGAGATTTGAATTCGAAGTTCTTTTGACTGTAGTTTGAGTTTCGTAGCTCTGATTCGTTTGATTCTTTTTGCAAATCGAATCTCTTCAGTTGAACTTTCAGATTGGATCTTCTTATTTGAGTTTCACCCTTGCATCTATGCTTGAGTGCTTAGGTATGCTATTATTTGTTTGCAATAGAATTTTCGGAGTGCGAAGCATCCTACTACGAGTCTCTAGGGTTTGCAGATCGTCAGCAAGGCAAGTAACACATTGATCATACCCCTTTATAACCCAGTGAGGGAGTCCCGGATTAGGGGGTGTCCGGATAGCCGGACTGCCATCATCGGTCGGACTATCATCATCGACCGGACTCCAAGACTATGAAGATAGAAGATTGAAGACTTCGCCCCATGTCCGGATGGGACTTTCCTTGGCGTGGAAGGCAAGCTGGGCGATACGAATATGTAGATCTCCTACCATTGTAACCAACTCTATGTAACCCTAGCCCTCTCCGGTGTCTATATAAACCGGATGGCTCTAGTCCGTAGGACACAACAACAACCCTTACAATCATACCATAGGCTAGCTTCTAGGGTTTAGCCTCCTTGATCTCGTGGTAGATCCACTCTTGTAAACATCCACAATATCAATATCAATCAAGCGGGACATACGGTTTTACCTCCATCAAGAGGGCCCGAACACTGGGTAAAACATCGTGTCCCTTGTCTCCTGTTACCATCCGCCTAGACGCACAGTTTGGGACCCCCTACCCGAGATCCGCCGGTTTTGACACCGACATTGGTGCTTTCATTGAGAGTTCCTCTGTGCCGTCACCGATAGGAAGGATGCCCTCTCCCGTCTTCAAGGATGGTATTTTCGCCAAAGGAGCCTTGGCCGCCGGCCAAACTATCCGGCTAGGTGGTTTTCTTATGACCGCTTTGTCCGCCATCGCTTCGACAATGACCTCTCAAGTCGTCAAAAGCAATTTTCACGTCAGCTCGGAATTCGCCGAGCGGCTGGATCCAATAGAGATCTCGTCCGTAAATGAGCTCTTGGATCGCATCCCCGCCCTGGGAGTCGCTACAGACTACAATCAGATTGGGCTTAAAACCGATCTGAGAGAGATTAACTCTCCCCAGGTCACCCACCACGTTGCAGTGGTAGAGGAACAATGCGGCGACGCTTCCTCAGATTGAAAACTAGTCATGTCCGCTCCCGAACCCCCATGCCGGATTCCCGGAGGGACGGACTTCGATCAAGCACTGAACTTAAAGTCGCATCGGACCTGCACTCGTTGGACAACGCCCAAGAATCCAAGCTTCCAAATTGAAACTTCTCGGCCTTCGAGCCTTGAGATGGGTAGGGTTTCGGACTTAATTCCACCCACCCGCCCGGACATATGCGATCTATCTCTAATCCGCAAGAGCCCGCCGAGACAAGACATCACTCTTGGGCGATTCCTCCCGTTATGGACAGGATAAAGGACTGCCGAGAGGAAAACGCAATCTCAATTTTTGCAATAATTGCACGGACGAGGAATCTTGAACGCCAAACCGTCGTGGAAATTACACGCCACGACCAAGGCGTCCATAGTACTGAAAATCTTGTGCGATGGAGAGTTTCCTGACAACCGAAAATAAGTTTTGGGACAATCCGGCCCCGAATACAACCCTAGTCCGCAACAAAAGGGTGCATTACACTCGGGCACCAGATACAAAAACCAAAAAGCAAAAACCCCATAAAGGGCACGGAACCGTACTAGAGGGATGGCTCAGCGGACCCTGTAAAATTCACAAGATGTATACGCCGTCCCAACACATAGCCTTCGAGCATGTTGGATATTACGGCAGGTGGCCAAAAGTGGAGAGGAGCTTCTAGCCCCGGAAAACCACTCCAACAACATCGATGCAGTATCAACAGTCTTCGAGACTTTCGCATCAAATAATATGCGGAAACGAACAATCCGCAGCCTCGCCGAAGTCTACCAAGTAGCAACAACCAATCCATGGAGCGACACAGCCATCACCTTCAACACCAGCCATGAACCTAAATTCCGGACAGCCCGAGCTCCAGCCGCACTGGTACTTAGTCCAATAGTGGACGGCTTTCGACTTACAAAAGTCCTCATGGATGGCGGCAGCGGATTAAACCTCATCTACGAGGAAACCCTTCAAAAATGGAAATAGACCGAGCCGCATTGAGCGGCAAGACAACCTTTAGAGGAATCCCTAGCCGGAGGCGCTGCCTGAGGAAAAACCACACTCGATGTGGTATTCGCTCACCGGACAATTACAGATCCGAAGAAGTCACGTTCCAAGTGGCCCCGTTCAACAGCGGATATCACGCTATATTAGGACGAGAGGCATTCACAATTTTCAAGCCGTACCCCATTACGAGTACACGAAGCTCAAAATGCAGGCCCGCGGAATAATCACTCTTGTTAGTGATCCGGACATAGCACTCCGCGCCGAAAACAAGACAGCCGCATTAGCCCTAGAGGCACTATCCGAAGCCCTAGCGGCAGAGGAACACACCGCGCTGCGCTCTATGGTGAATAGGGACGATGTGATACTCGATAAGAGATCCAAGTCCATCTCCTTTAACCAGCAGATGAAATAGTAAAATTCCAGGTCCACCCAACGGACCCTACAAAGACGGCCTCCATCGGGGTACAATTGAACCCTGATGTAGACGCCGCACTGCGAGAATTCCTTCGGGAAAATTGGGACATTTTTGCTCGGCACCCCTCGGATATGCCCGAATCCCATGCAGATTGGCGAGAACACAGCCTAAACATCCTAAAGGATTCAAGCCGCTTAAATGTGCTCTTCGACGATTTTCCGAACCCAAAAGACAGGCAATGGGAGAAGAGCTAGCCAAACTATTGGAAGCCGGATTCATCAGAGACATCAAGCATCCGGATTGGCTAGCAAACCTGGTAATGGTACCAAAGAAGGACAAATCCTAGCGCCTATGCGTCGATTTCAAAGACCTAAATAAAGCCTGCCCAAAGGATCCCTTCCTCCTCCCCCGCATCGACCAAATCATCGATGCCACTGCAGGGCACCATCCATTGTGCTTCCTGGACGCATACTCCGGCTATCATCAAATCAAGATGGCAGAAGCGGATCAAGCCGCAACGGCATTCATTACTCCATATGGACCATTCTGCTTCAACACGATGCCCTTCGGACTTATAAACGACGGCGCAACATATCAGCGCATGATTCGGACATGTCCGCTACCCAGATCGGTAAAACAAGAGAGGCATACGTGAGACGGCGTGGTCGTCAAAACTAAACACGTTGAAACTCTAGTAGACGACTTGAGGCTCACATTCGACAACCTCGAGCATATGACATCAAGCTGAATCCGGAAAATGCGTTTTCGGTGTACCATTTGGAAAAGTCATTGGGCTTCATCGTATCCGGTAGAGGAATTGAAGCAAACCCAGCCAAGATCCGAAGCTCTGTCACAGCTAGATATCCCAAAAGACCTCAAGCAAATACAAAAATTGATCGATGCGTGGCGGCTCTAAGCCGCTTTATCTCCCGTCTAGGAGAAAAGGCATTACCCCTCTATCGCCTCCTTAGGCGCACCGAACACTTCGAGTGGACGGATGCTGCCACCACCGGACTCGAAGAAATAAAGGCCATATTGGCAACAAATCCGGTCCTGGCTGCGCCCAACCTGGGCGAACCAATGTTGTTATACATCGCAGCAACGCATCAAGTTGTAAGCGCGGTACTCGTCGTCGAACGAGAGAAAGAAGGGCATAAATTCCCTCTTCAAAAACCAGTATACTACGTATCCACTGTGTTAACCCCCTGCAAGTCCCGTTACCCGCACTATCAGAAGATAGCATAAGCGGTGTTCATGGTATCCCGGAAGCTCCGACACTGCTTTCGAGATTGTTCGATAACAGTGGCCTCTGAAGTACCACTTAACGACATTATAAACAACCGCGACGCGACGGGCAGGATTGCAAAATGGGCCATTGAGCTCCTACTATTTGATATAACTTACAAACCTCGGCGAGCTATGAAGTCACAAGTTTTGGCTGACTTTGTTGCTGAATGGACCGAAGCCGAACTCCCTAAAGAGTCCCCCAACTGGATTATGCACTTCGACGGCTCTAAAATGTTAGCCGGATTGGGGGCTGGCGTCGTATTGACGTCCACGACCGGGGACACAGTCCAATACGTACTTCAGATAATGTACACGGACTCCAACAACACAGCCGAATACGAGGCCCTTTTACATGGTCTCCGGATGGCAATCTCCATGGGCATTCAACGCCTAGAGGTGCGCGGGGATTCAAACCTCGCAATATCCCAAATAAACGGAGACTTTGACGCCAAAGATCTGAAAATGGCAGCATACCGCAACGCTGTCCTAAAAATGTTAGCCCGGTTCGAAGGACTTGAATTCCATCACGTAGCCCGAGATAATAACCAAGCAGCCGACGTACTGGCACGCATCGGCGCAAAACGCGACGCTGTCCCTCCTAACATCTTCCTGGAACGGCTCTTCAAGCCATCCGTACTATGGGAAGAGGAGTCCGGAACTAACAAACCGGAACAAGCCGCACCAACCGGCGATTCAGCCGATGACAGAACACCTTCCGCCCACGACATAATGGCAGTAATTGCCCGTGGATGTAACCATTCCTCGCCTACTTGCTTAGGCAGGAGCTTCCCAAGACCAAAATGAGGCGCTACATTGTCCGTGATCTAAAGCCTACAAGGTCTATGAGGAGAACTTTATAAGAAAAGCACAACCGAGTCCTTCAAAGGTGTATCTCCGAAGAGGAAGGGCGAAACCTCTGGCTGAAATTCATGCGGACTAGGCGGACACCAGCCGCAGCTCGGGCCCTTGTAGGAAAGGCATTCCGTAAAGATTTTATTGGCCAACGGCCCGAAAGCAGATGGTCGACTTAGTCCAAAGATGCGTCGGTTGTCGCCTCTTTGCTAATCGAGCCATATGCCACCCACCGCCCTCAAAACTATACCCATTACACGGCCGTTCATGATGCAGGGGCTTGACATGGTTGGACCACTTAAAGGGGGACCCACAAGCAAAGGTGCCTATTGGTCATGGTGGATAAATTCACCAAATGGATAGAGGCCAAACCGGTTAAAACGGCAGAGTCCGGACCGGTGATAGACTTTATATCCGGGGTAGTACACCGTTATGGTGTCCCCACAGCATCATCACCGATAACGGCACGAACTTCACCGCCGATGAGGTTAAATCATGGTGCAAAAATATGGGCATCAAGCTCGATTACGCTTGATCTATCATCCTCAAACCAACGGTCAAGTGGAACGAGCAAATGGTCTAATAATGAGCGGCATCAAACCCGGACTAGTGCGGTCCCTTACGAAATCGACACGCCTTTGGGTAGAGGAGCTCGACTCCGTACTCTGGGGCTGCGGACAACGCCTAACCGTACTACCGGATTCACACCATTTTTATGGTATGCGGCGCGAAGCAGTTTTGCCTGCGACATAATTCATGACTCACCTCGAGTGCGCATGTACGAAGAAAGAGAGGCCGAGTTGGATCGGCGGGACAGCTTGGGCGCATTGGAGGAAGAACGCGCGGCGTCGGCAAGGCTCGTTCCGCATTCTATCAGCAGCAGGCTCGAAGATATCACATCAGAGAAGTACGGGCCAAGACTTACAACGTTGGCGAACTGGTTCTACGCCTGCCGGACAAGAAAAAGGACAAGCTCAAGCCCAAATGTGAAGGCCCCTTCATCATCGATCAAGTCCTCACCGGCGGAGCGTACCGTCTACGAAATGCATCGGATAACCGACTCGAGCCGAACCCATGGAATGCAGCCCGCCTCCAAAGATTCTATGCCTAGCGCCGGACTGAGAGTTCGTCCCTTTCCCCCCGTCCAAATTTTTTTCTTCTTCTTTCAGCTGCCTTTTGTTTCTCTTTTTCTTCTCAACCCTATTCATCCAAGCCTTAAAGGGCCTACTTGTGCAACGTTCGCGCGCAATTGATGTGCTATCCGCACTCATTATACCTGGGGGCTTCCTTACCAGAAGCTTAATTATAAGGGCTTCATGCCCAGCACATGTGTCAAGCCTCCACATGTCCCTTTTATTCACCATTATATGCATCGATATGACTTAAGTTTTGGCCAAGCTGGGTTGCACGGCTCTGTGCTTACCCCTCGTTCCCGATTGTTCGGCTAGGAGGTAAAGGGAGCACCTCTGCGATTATTACCGCCGGGTCACCGGATGTGTACCTCGGACTGGGTGAAGCCGAAAGCTAAGCGTTCTTAAGGGAATATTCGATCGGTGACTTAAAAGACGATTTTTATCCACTTATTTATCTGCCCCGGATGTTTTTCTGCTTTTTCATGCGGACATGCACTTTAGGGCATGCCACCCCAGAGGAAAGGAACCCATAACGGAACTATTCTCCTGGAAGATGTTTCTTACTACCCATGTAATATAACATAACTAGTTGGGCACTTGTCCGATAAAGCACCGATGACCCTCACGCTGGTCTCCATGCATACCCGGTTGTTTCATAACCGAGAAGGTATTCGGACACTCCGGACTCTAGGATCCCGAGGTCGGGCGAAAAGGTCGGCAAAGACAAACGATCTACAATCCGGCTAGAAGGCATTTTATATGTCATTTTATAATACATTGTCAAATCGACTGATTGTATTCTTCCTCAATCCCGTCTAACAGGTTGTCTAATTTACGGTCCTATTGGGAAAATTTAGCGCCAACTCTACTTGGCCGTATACTAAACTCACAGGATCTCCTTCCCATCGGGCCCCATAGGTCCGACTTGACCATGTGGTTGGGATCCGCCTTCTTGTACCGCTGTCTTTACCATGGCCTGTGCCTCCCTTGCACCTTGGCGGCAGGCTGAAATCTTCCATAAATGGAAGCGCCACAGACTCCTCGCAGCTTCTCCGCAAGCTCCCCAAGACCATCGGGTAAGGAGAAGGCTGGCCATAAAGCACGGATGACGCCGCTCATTGCCTGCCGAACTCGTTCGATCGGTTGCAACGATTCGAAGTTGATCACCCGTTGATACGGGCATCTCCTCTGCAGGCGACACTGTGAGCATACCTGCAGACATATTCATCAAATTGACTTCCTCGCCGAACTCTTCTTTTCAAAGGAGTTCGCTCAAGCACTCACTATATATGCCGCGACCAAGCCGCTGATTCTCCTTAATCTGAGCCCGACAGCTCGGCCCGAATGCCTTTCAGCTCTTCTCCAAGCTGGGAATGGGCATCCTGGAGCTTGTTCCTTTCATGCTGCACCTTATGCAGCACCCTCTCGCCGGCCTTTAGTTGGCGCAGAAGTTCTCGCATGTCCGGATCTTGTCCGCAGCACCGCAACGTCATTTTTAGACTTGCGCAAAGGCCAAACGCTACTTATCTTTCTAAAATAATGCGTTACCGGGGAGAGGTCCCTGCGTTTCCTCCTGCGCCCGGAGAGTGCGGCCTCAAGTTGGGCCTTGCACTCTTGCAGCTCCTGAGACAGTTGGGTATTCTTCTCGGTTAGATCCTATGTTTTATATGATCCTTAAATCAGTTAATATAACTACTTTAAGTCTCGGGGGCTACTGGCATATATAACTATTAAATTCTCTTACCCGTATGTCTTTTACATACTGCTCCGTTGCTCTGGTAAAACCATCTTGAGCAGCACGAAGGTGCGCGTCCCCCGTGTTAAAGGCATTCAACGCCTCGGGGGAGAAGCACGCGTCACGAAATACTGCCCGGCGGCGCCTGTGATTCATGGCACTCTCCACCTCAGACTTGGTGGCGGACAATCTGTCGGCATCCTCCGTCGGAGGAACGTCCGGCTCGCGCCTTGCGCTCGCCTCCCCCTCCAGACCAGGTGCGGGAGCCTGGCTGGTAGAGGTTGGATTGGCAACCTCCATGCCCGCAGTCCGGCGGACGCTTTTTTCCCTATAAAAGTCATGAGCACTGAAACGCTTCCTAGGAACGTTGCTCTAAATAATGAATTGTGAACTACACCTTTGCGGCGACGTTTGATCCGCCAAGGCCTCCTCTTCCGCCTCTTGGTCCGGACTGGCCTTTGTTGTTCAGCCACCGCTGGCTCGGCTTCTCGCCTAGGGGCACCTCCTGCACAAGCGCCATCATATACGGTGGTCGAGAAATGAGCAAGGAAGGAATAGCGGTGTCGAGGCTTGATGCAATCACCTGGGAAGCCAGATATAGTCCGGGATAGTCGGCCGTTATGGCGACTAAAGCATTGTCCATGCTGAGCTGGTAGAACACCCCGTCGGTTAGCTCCACCTTTATGTTCGGATCCTCTTCGGAGGCCGGACCCCGGGATCTCTCCGGATCCTCGGGCTGCGGAGCCGGACTTAGCATGTCCTCCACGGTCCGGCGCAGTTCCTACGTCGAAAGAAGAACACAATATAAGAAACTTAAGTTTCAAAAGGCACGGGTCGGGCATGCAGAGTGTTCGCTTACCCAAGGCTGGGGATTATTCATGGATAACCCATTTAACGGGTTCGTCCGAAGGAAATCCTCCTTCTCCCCCTTATACAGGCCGGACAGGATCGTCACCAGATCTTCGGCCGAATCCGGCCCTTTGCGGCCATGACGGGTGGCATCGTCCTCCCCGTTGAAATCCCACATGGGGTGGCCCCTGTATTGTAGTGGCTGCACCCCCCACATAATGCATGTTGCCATGACTCCAATCATGGTCAACCCGGCATGGGCCAGTAACCTTATTCGGCCCATCAAATAATGGACGCTCTTGTCTTCCTCAAGATGGGGGCTCCGCGGATGCCAACTAAGGCGTTTCTTCAGAGGAGCATTGCTGAACTCCGGGAGGCCGATCCGAACAGGGTCCGGCAGCGGAGCGTCTTCTATATAAAACCATTCAAGGCCAGTCTTGAGCGCCTTCTTAGGGGTTCCGGATGGATATCCGGTCCCGCAATGCGCCATATTTCGCGCCGCCCACTTGATATATGGACCCCTCATGAGAGCGGGGTACAAGGCAGAACAACCTCTTCCACAAATACAAGTGGGGCTCGGCCTTGTGAATAGCTGGCAAAGAGCTACGTAACCCGCAATATGCAGGATTGAGGCGGGCGTGAGGTGATGAAGCTGGAGTCTGAGAACTCCAGGAGCCCATGGAGGAATGGATGTACAGGAAATCCAAGCCCCTTATCGAGATAGGGGACGAAGCATACCCGCCTCCCTTTGTTGGGATTTGGGGTAACCTCCGCTTGCTTCCCACCTTTGTAGGTGGCCAGCCCGGCTCGAACCGGAACCATGAAGGCCGGAGGGAGATATCCCCCACTTGGAGCTTCACCCACGTTATGCAGAACATAGCATCTCCTCCAATCTCTGGCGAAGGGCCGAGCGCGAGAAGAGGAGCCGCGTTGACGGTCCATGATGGAATGGATTCTTGGTCGAAGCGCTCCGATGAGTATTTATGGAGGAAGATAGTGATTTGGATCTGGATTCTTGCCTCCCTTATAGGCAGATTATTCACACAACTAGGGGGTAAAACATAAAAGACACCCTGGCTTTTCACGTTCGCGCGACGCGTGGAAGAAGGCCATTATTGGGCGTGGAAGTCGAGATGCGCAACATTGATGAGGAAGCTGGACACTGTTCGGCAGGTACGTAGAACTTGAAGGAGAACCCGCCTTGCAACGCCGAATACTACACACATGCTGGACTTATCGTCATTGAAGCCTGGTTCGGGGGCTACTGAGGGAGTCCCGGATTAGGGGGTGTCCGGATAGCCGGACTACCATCATCGGCCGGACTATCATCATCGACCGGACTCCAAGACTATGAAGATAGAAGATTGAAGACTTCGCCCCGTGTCCGGATGGGACTTTCCTTGGCGTGGAAGGCAAGCTGGGCGATACGGATATGTAGATCTCCTACCATTGTACCCGACTCTATGTAACCCTAGCCCTCTCCGGTGTCTATATAAACCGGATGGCTCTAGTCCGTAGGACACAACAACAACCCTTACAATCATACCATAGGCTAGCTTCTAGGGTTTAGCCTCCTTGATCTCGTGGTAGATCCACTCATGTAATCATCCACAATATCAATATCAATCAAGCAGGACGTAGGGTTTTACCTGCATCAAGAGGGCCCGAACCTGGGTAAAACATCGTGTCCCTTGTCTCCTGTTACCATCCGCCTAGACGCACAGTTCGGGACCCCCTACCCGAGATCCGCCGGTTTTGACACCGACACCCAGTTTTATTGCATTAGTTACAATCCTCAAACACTGCATGATTAGGATGTGATTAACATGTCGGTACTGGGAAGTAGATGATGAGGTAGAACCTATTGCCCTTTTATTATCAAACCTTGGGAGTTACTTCTACGTTATGCTTATATTGCCATGCTATGATCATAGACGTGGTTTGGGTTTGAGTGTATCCATGACATATGTGAGATTGTTAATTAATGGTTAACTTAAGGTGGCTACTTAAATACACATCTGGGTGGATTGGTTGCGGGCACATGGGGATATACCAGTGTTGTCCTTTGGTTCACCACCCAGGCTCAAAGAGATCATAAGATTATTCATGCTAGAAACTTCCGTGTGCAGCCACAAGCTATTATGGGCTCTAGCATAGTTGAGTATGTTGCATGACCTCTTTGAGTGGTAGGCTAGAAGATGTATGGGAAAGTAGGTGTAACTGTCTACCCAGAGTAAAGAGTTAATGTTTCTGAAAGACTGTATCACGGCCATCTGTTTCTCAAACACCATGTAGTGTGAGAAATCCAACGACGGAGATCAAGTCTTGTGGGGAAAAGTGCGCAAACCTCTGCAGAGTGTAAAAACTAATCATGGTTAGCCATGTCCCCGGTTATGGACATCTTGAGTATCCGGTTCTTGGATTATCATGTTGATCTCATTACTCTAAATTAACTTGTTGGGTTGTTAATTACTTTTTAATTGGGATTGAGATGGGGGTACCATTCTCAATGTTTATCAACTACCATGATAGTTAAATAAAATATATTCCTTTGATGTAGGAAAAAATTGGCTTTTCGCAAAAACATTATAACCATAGAGCCTCCACGAGCCATATATGCATGTAGTGATAGCATTAAATCTGTTAATTGCTCTACTGTGTTATATTGCCAGCATATTCCATGTGCTGACCCGTTTCCGGGCTGCAACATATCATGTTGCAGACTTTTCAGACGAAGAGTAAGGTGCGCTAGGTCGTTGTCGTGCACTCAGCTATGCCGTTCGAGTTGATGGACTCACTTTATCTTCCAAGCATTCCGCTGTTATTTTATTTAGATCGCCTTAAGCCATATTATTGTAATAAGTTCTCTTTTGAGACATTCGATGTAATAAGTGTGTGATTGCACTCTGTTATAAATCCTTCAAGTACTGTGTGTGTCAGCATTACCGATCCAGGGATGACACTTATACACAGAGATTTGACCGTCTAAGGTCGGGTCGCTACAAGATGGTATCAGAGCACACGCTCACGACCACTAAGATAAGACATAGGTCACTCTTCTCTACTCATTTCTGACTGCTCTCCATTTTATAATCTATAGGATGGCAGACTCAAGGAACAAGTTTGCATAACCGGATGAAGACACACCATTTGGACGACACTTGAAGGAAGTCACTGGGTACCTGAACATAGGAATACCAAGCTTCACCGGGACCTACACCGCCACATTACCAGAAGAGTAGCGTTGGATGATTCGAGTTCAAGTTCCAGGAAGGACATTCACGCCAGTTACTGAACCCATAGAGTTTTCCTTTGATGCACTAACCTGGAGTCTAGGAAAGAGCATGGCAGCGCACATCGCCATGGGACGCATCGGCGAAGTTTATCACAAGGATCTTAAGGACACCATCTACCAGATATGTGGGCGCGGAGATGAGCAATGGGAGATGACCAGCACCAGAAGGGACAGGTCCATTGCAGCTTTCATCCTGGAGTTAAACCAACACATTCGTCGACAGGAGAACTAGATGTGTGCCAGCATGATAGATCTGAAGAAGGTGATGACCAGGAACATGGAGCTTGAAGAGGAACTCATGTCTACACGCGACGGATATGAGGAGGAAATCACAATACTAGTGGAGAAGAATGACTACCTAACGAGGAAGCTAGGAGTATTCATGGGAGACCCCGCGCCAGGAGGAGATGACGACCATTCCGATGACATTCGTTCTGAAGACTACATCATCATCGACAACACCGACTCCGACCCCGACAGTAGAGATGATGATTATGAAGACGAAGCTGGAGCGGATATCATGGAGTCTTCCACCGATCAAAATTTCTAGTCGACCACCATAATATCAGTAGTATTTCCCTATGTATATAGTAGTAGTCCGAGCACTGTAATGATAGTTAGATCGATTGTATACCCTTGCTTTTTGATTTGGTGTGATATGAATGTGTTTGTCTCATGTGCATATGGGTAGTGTTTTCTCACTAGACCTCATTCTATTCTAATCTCTCCCCTCTAAACCCATCAGATGCCTCCGAGGCGTGACTTCGGATTTGTTTTCCACCAGAGCTCACTCAGTTGATCCAACAGAAGAATGCTTTGATGTAGTTACTAGTCCAGAACCAAGGCAACAACAACAACAACAACCCACCGCCACCACCTCCAGTTGACAACTTAGCCCGTTTTCTGAGGCTGCAACCGCCGGTGTTTTCCAGTAGCACCGAGCCGATAGTTGCTGATGACTGGCTACGCAGGATTGGAAGGGAGTTGACCACCGTAGGTTCCACAGATGCAGAGAAGGTACGTTTTGCCGCCCATCAATTTGATGGACCTGCAGCCTCATGGTGGGAGAACTACACAGCCACTTTCCCCATAGCCAATGTCACTTGGGAGCAGTTTCAGCAAGCATGCCGCACTGTACATGTCTCAACTGGAGCTATGAGCATGAAGAAGCATGAGTTCCGCAACTTACGCTAGGGAAATCATACTGTGGGGCAGTACGTGGATGAGTTCAGCAAGTTAGCCCGCTATGCCCCAAATGATGTGGCCACAGATGCCGCGAAGCAGGAGAAGTTTATGGAAGGGCTGAATGATGAGATGAGTATGCAGCTAATGGTGGCAACATTTAACAACTACCAGGAGTTGGTAGACAAGGCTCTTATGATTGAAGAGAAGCAGCAGCAGATTGAGAGCCGCAAAAGGAAGTATGGACAAGGGAAGTACAATTCAGGAGCTAAGCAGAAGCCCCGTTTTACCCCGAGCACGAGAGGATATACCCATAACCATGGAGGCCATACCCACAATGGAAGAAGTTCGCATAACCATAGTGGCCCCAAGAATGGAAATGGGAATGGAGCAGGCAGCAATCAGAACCGCCCTAACCCAGCCACACTCGCCAAGAAGGACCAAAGTCACATTACTTGTTTCAAGTGCGGGAAGACTAGACACTATGCCAATGAGTGTCCTGAAGCAAAGAATGGAAATGGCAATGGAAGCTCTAGGAAGAAGCCCAACCCTTTCAATATGGGACAAGTCAACCACGTTAATGTGGAGGAGGTTGAAGAGCAGCCATATGCGATTATAGGTAAGTTTTTGGTTAAGTCATTTACTGCAATCATTCTTTTTGATACTGGTGCATCGCATTCATATATTTCAAGGGGATCCGTGGATAAGTATAAGTTGCCCACCAAGGTTCTTAGAACATCGATGTTAGTAAGCTCGCCAGGAGCGGAGTATATGGCAAGCCAAGGATGTTTTCAGATGCCATTGACCATAGATAGGCATGTTTTCTCCTCAGACTTAATAATTCTGGAGTCGCAAGGATTGAATGTGATACTAGGCATGGATTGGCTATCGATGTATGGAGGAAACATCGATTGATCCAATAAGTCAATTCTGCTCACCACCCCGGAGGGAAAAAGGATTAAGTATGTATCCAGACACGCGCCAAGGAGGACCCAAGTAAATTCCCTCTCAGGAGTTGTTCAGGAGGAAGTGTCTGTTGTGAAGGATTACCCGGATGTATTTCAAGAGGAGCTACCCGAAATGCCGCCGGATCGAGATATTGAGTTTTTTATAGAACTGTTGCCAGACACCGGACAGATATCGAAGAGACCATACCGGATGCCCGCAAATGATCTGGAGGAGATTAAGAAGCAGATTAAAGAGTTATTGGAGAAAGGATACATTTGACGAAGTTCGTCACCGTGGGGAGCCCCAGTGCTCTTGGTTGAGAAGAAGGATGGATCGTTGAGAATGGTTGTTGATTACCGTGCATTGAAAAACAAGATGGAGTTCGTAGATGGTCATCGGAGTCGGTGAGGATCATACTAGCTATAGCTGCATATTTCGATTACGAGATATGGTAGATGGATTTCAAAACGGCTTTCCTTCACGGAAATTTAACGGAGGACGTGTATATGATACATCCCGAGGGTTTTGTCGATCCGACTAGCACTAGTAAGGTATGCAAGCTCAAGAGATCCATTTATGGGTTGAAGCAAGCATCTCGGAGTTGGAACATTCGTTTTGATGAGGTCACATCGGTCTCGGTTTCATCAAAAGTGAAGAGGACTCTTGTTTGTACAAGAAGTTAAGTGGGAGCTTGACAGTGTTTTTGATCTTGTATGTGGACGACATACTACTGATCGGGAACGATGTTTCGATGTTAAACTCGGTCAAGGGATCATTGAATGGCAAGTTTTCGATGAAGGACCTTGGTGAGGCAGTCTATATTTTAGGAATTAATATATATAGAGATAGATCGAGGAGGCTGCTCGGCTTAAGCCAGAGCACGTACATAGATAAAGTGTTGAAGCGGTTCAACATGAGTGAGGCGAAGAAAGGGTTCTTGCCACTCTCACATGGTATAAGGCTAAGCGAGACTCAGAGTCCTTCGACATCTGATGAGCGAAGCAGGATGAGTAGGATTCCGTATGCCTCCGCAATCGGATCCATCATGTATGCCATGATATGTACAAGGCCTGATGTTGCTTTTGCAATAAGCCTAACAAGCCGATACCAGGCCAATCCAGGTGAGAGTCACTGGGCAGCGGTAAAGACTATTTTGAAGTACCTAAAAAGGACTAAAGAGATGTTCCTAGTTTATGGAGGTGAGGAAGAGCTCGTCGTAAGGGGTTACGTCGATGCTAGTTTCCAAACCGACAGAGATGATTGTCGATCACAGTCCGGATTCGTGTATGTCCTGAATGGAGGAGCAGTGCACTGGATGAGTTCTAAGCAGGATACGGTGGCCGATTCTACCACAGAAGCCGAATACATTGCGGCTTGTGAAGCTGCAAAGGAAGGTGTTTGGATCCAGCATTTTCTGGATGATCTTGGTATTTTCCCAGCCTCGGTGAAACCGTTGGACCTTTATTGTGATAATTCTGGTGCCACTGCACAAGCCAAGGAGCTGAGGAATCACCACAAGGTCAGACACATAGATCGGAAATATCACCTGATACGAAAGATCATAAAGAATGGTGATGTAGAGTTATGCAAGATTCACACGGATGCAAATGTTGCAGATCCGTTGACTAAGCCGCTTCCACAACCCTAGCATGAGGGGCACGTTAGAGCTATGGGCATTCGATGTCTATTTGATTGACTCTAGTGCAAGTGGGAGACTGTTGGAGATATGCCCTAGATGCAATCATGTATGATGATATTTCCTATGTGTTTATGAATAAAGATAGTCCTTGGACATTATCAATGATGTGTATCAGCAAGTACGTGACTTGTTTGTGGGACTATGCATTGTATGATGACTGTCCTAAAAGGTCCCTAGTCGAAAGGGTTATGTGGACGCACAACCAACTAGACTAGCATATGACACGGTCGATGGCTTGGTCTCACTAGCCATGGAGCATTGGATGCTAACCAGACAATATGGACTTGGAAAGGTCTGGTCAGATTCGACGTAGTCGGATCCGAGTCGAGATAAGGTCTGAGTCGGACAGACCCAACTATGAGACGCAGCGATATGTCATCTGTGAGTCTCTAGTACAACATACGTTCTATGTCCTAAGACCTGAGATGACGCATGTACTCGGAATGGTGACAGACATGCTTTGGGCCGACCAAACGCTACTCCGTGGATCGGGTAGTTACAAAGGTAGGTTTCGGGTTTGTCTAGTCCCATGCTGCGAGACATGGTTGAGCAAGATGGGATTTGCCCCTCCGATCAGGAGAGATATACTCTGGGCCCCTCGTGTGATCCGACGAGGAACAACATGGCCATGCGACAAGGATTATGAGATAATCCGGATTGTGGTCGACATCACTGGAACGAGAAAGAGGTCGGGCTAGCACAAGGATGACAGTCTCGCCTTGAGCCCGACAACATATATCGTGCGGCAAAGGGAATGTAGTGTGACACGTTGTACAGGTTCGCCTAACCAGCTTCATAGTTCGCTTGGTGGTCGGCACGCCTTGCTAGAGGCCGCTACCGTACGTGCAGGTCGGAGGTGATCCGAATCGTGACCAAGCCGACTTGAACCTAAGGGGTCGCGGCTTAAGGGAAGGAACCTACGAGGTCGGTTCAGAGGGACACCGGGTCGGATGTGATCCGAACTGGACTAGGAACGTGACCGAGTAGACTTTGGGCTTTAGGGTCCATGCGAGGCCCAAGTGTTGTGCCTGCGAAGGACGCCTATATAAAGTGGAGGTGCAGCACACTCATGGGGTTGATCGCTTCGGCGCTGCGACTAGGATTTGCATGAGTTGTGAATAGCCACCTCCACTCGCCGCCGACTGTGTGATCGAACCTAGCAGTCCGCCGTACGGTGTTCCTCCTGCACACGCGTATACCTTTAGAGGCGGTGCACTTGCGCCGCTCCGGCGAACTCGTACGTGGGATCGGACGACCGGCTGTTTGAGGGAGATCGAACAAGGAGGAGATGATCCACGCGGACGCGCTACCCCAACTCTTCTTCCGCTGCACGGCACTGCGCGTCTAGTGGTAACAAACTGTGATCCATCTCCCGTAGCATGTTCTTGGATGTTCTGCGCGTAGGAATTTTAATTTGCAGTCGGCGCACCCTACCGTAGAACCCAACAGAAGTGACGATCAAGAACAAGTACCCATTACCGATGAACAATGATTTGTTTGACCAGCTCCAAGGAGCTAAAGTATTCTCCAAGATCGATCTGCGATCAGGATACCACCAGCTGAAGATCCAAGAACAGGATATACCTAAGACATCTTTCACCACAAGGTACAGGCTATATGAGCACACGGTTATGTCATTAGGATTGACTAATGGCCCTGCCTATTTCATGAGTATGATGGATAAGGTGTTCATGGAGTTCTTGGATAAGTTTGTTGTGGTGTTCATTGATGATATCTTGGTATACTCGAATAATGAAGAGGAACACAAGGAGCATTTGCGTCTAGTTCTCGAAAAGCTCAGTGAACATCAGCTATATGCCAAATTCAGCAAGTGTGAGTTTTGGTTGAAGGAAGCTGGATTTCTTGGACATGTTATATCAGGAGAAGGTATAGCAGTAGATCCTACCAAGGTCCAGTCTGTCACTGATTGGCTAGCACCCACCTCAGTTGGAGAGATCCGCAGTTTTCTTGCACTCGTGGGATATTACCGGAGATTCATTGAGAATTTTTCTAAGATTGTGAAGCCTATGAAGGAGTTGTTGAAGGACACCAAGTTCAAGGAGAAGATGAATGTGAGGCAAGTATTCAGGAGCTGAAGAAACGCTTGGTTACAACCCCAGTGCTGATTCTGCCAGATATACACAAGGATTTCCAAGTATATTGCAATGCTTCTCGCTTAGGACTTGGAGGTGTACTTATGCAAGACGGAAGAGTTGTTTCGTATGCCTCACGATAGCTTCGACCGCATGAGTTGAGTTATGCCATGCATGATTTGGAGTTAGCAGCTATAGTTCATGCGCTCAAGACCTGGAGAAATTTTCTTATAGGAAACCGTTGTGATGTGTACACGGATCATAAGAGTTTGAAGTACATTTTCACTCAGAAGCAGCTGAATCTCAGGCAAAGGAGATGGTTGGAGCTTATAAAGGATTATGACATGAAGTTGTACTATCATCCAGGCAAGGCCAATGTCGTAGCAGACGCTTTGAGCCGGAAGAGTTATGCCAATACCCTCATAAGCGGAGGATTACCAAAGGAGTTAGTCGAAGATCTCAGGGAGCTACGTTTGGAGATAGTCCCTAGAGGTTTTGCCGCAGCAATGGAGGTTCAGTCAACATTATTGGGAAAGATTCGAGAAGCTCAGAAGGATGATAAGGAAATTACTGAGATAAAGGAGAAAATGAGCAAAGGAAAAGCCAAGGGTTTTCGTGAGGATGAGCACGACACCTTATGGTTTGAGGACCGTGTTGATGTACCCAATAATGTAGAGATCAGGAAGTTGATACTTCAGGAAGCTCATGACTCGCCATACTCGATACACCCTGGAAACACCATTATGTATTTGGATTTGAAGGAGCATTTCTAGTGGACTGGTATGAAGAAGGATATTGCCGAGTATGTAGCCTTATGTGATGTATGTCAGAGAGTAAAGGCAGAACATCAGAAGCCAGCAGGATTACTACAGCCTATGCTGATACCCGAATGGAAGTGGGACAACCTTGGCATGGATTTCATCACCGGATTGCCTAGGACCCAATCGGGATATGATTCTATCTGGGTAGTAGTGGATCGTTTGACAAAAGTGGCTCACTTTATCCCAGTGAAAACCACCTATACGAGTGTGAAGTTGGCCAAGATATATATGACCAGGATCATATGTCTACATGGAGTTCCGAGGACCATCATATCAGATAGAGGAACACAGTTTACTTCAAAGTTTTGGAATCAGCTGTACCAGACTTTGGGTACCAGGCTAGAGTTTAGTACAGCCTTTCATCCGCAGACAGACGGACAGACCGAGAGAGTCAATCAGATTCTGGAGGACATGTTGAGAGCTTGTGCGCTAGATTATGGATCCAGTTGGGATGATAATTTGCCCTACGCAGAGTTCTCGTACAACAACAGCTACCAAGCCAGTTTGAAGATGGCCTCTTTCGAAGGTTTGTATGGAAGGAGGTGAAGGACACCGTTGATGTGGGATGAAGTTGGAGACCGTCAGTTGTTTGGACCAGATTTAATCAAAGAGTCTAAAGAGAAGGTTAAGTTGATTCGCGATAGACTGAAGGTAGCTCAGTCTAGGCAGAAGAGTTATGCAGACTCAAAACGCAAGGAGGTAGTATATGAAATCGGAGACATAGCCTATCTTTGAGTGTCACCTCTGTGAGGAGTTAAACGATTTGGAGTTAAGGGAAAGTTAGCCCCGAGATTTGTAGGACCATGCCGAGTCTTGGAATGTATGGGAGAAGTGGCCTACAAGTTGGAGTTACCCGAAGGACTGTGAGGAGTTCATGATGTGTTTCACATTTCCCAGTTGAAGAAGTGTCATGCTGAGATGGCCGATATTCCTCTGAAAGATACAGTACCCCTGGAAGCAATTCAGTTGGATAGTGATCTAACCTACGAGGAGAAACCTGTCAAGATTCTCGAGTTTGCCAGCCGAGTTACACGCAGCAAGGTTATCAAGTTTTGCAAAGTTCAGTGGAGCCACCATACCGAGGATGAAGCCACCTAGGAACGAGAGGAAGACCTACGGAAAGGAACACCCACACCTATTTTCTAGCCAACCTGAATCTCGAGGGAGAGATTCATCTTAAGGGGGTAGGTTTGTAACATCCCAAATTTTCATATTGGAATGTTATACATAGGTCATCTTATACATATCATATTTTAATGCATTTTGGTTTTGATCCTAGAAATTCTAAGCAACTCAAGGACCCATGGAGAGAGTTGGGGATTGCGTTTATTTTCATATTTGAATTTTTCTCAAATATTGAAAACGGGATCATTTTGGTTTTAATATTTTTCTCTCCGAAAATATTTTGAATACAAAAATAAATGAGAGGAGATAATATGACTTCTCCAAAATAAAAGAAATATTGGAGGAAAATGTTAAAATCAAATAAATAATTTTATTTTGATTTTATTTGCTATTTTATTTGAATTAGAAAATATGCATTTTTTCAAAATTGCATTTTGAGGCCAAAAAAATGTTCACTATGTTCTAAATATTTAATTTAGACGGTGAAAATTGTTTTTGGCATTTTTAGAATTTTTTTATATTTATTTAGGATTTTTCTTCTTGGCAGAATTTATTTCAAAAAAGTTCCGGGACCGAACTGGGCCAAAGGCCTAGCCGGCCCAGCCGCCGCCGCGCTTCGCCAAGACTCGCGTGTCTCGGTCATCCGTTTCTCAAACACCATGTAGTGCGATAAATCCAACGGAGGAGATCGAGTCTTGTGGGGAAAAGTGTGCAAACCTCTGCAGAGGGTACAAACTAATCATGTTTAGCCGTGTCCCCGGTTATGGATATCTTGAGTATCTGGTTCTTGGATTTTCATGTTGATCTCATCACTCTAAATTAACCTGTTGGGTTGTTAATTACTTTTTAATTGGGATTGAGATGGGGGGTACCATTCTCAATGTTTATCAACTATCATGATAGTTAAATAACATATAATCCTTTGATGTAGGAAAAAATGGCTTTTCACAAAAACATTATGACCATAGAGCCTCCACCAGCCATATATGCATGTAGTGATAGCATTTAATCTGTTCATTGCTCTACTGTGTTATATTGCTAGCATATTCCATGTGCTGGCCCATTTCCGGGCTGCAACATATCATGTTGCAGACTTTTCAGATGAAGAGTAAGGTGCGCTAGGTCGTGCACTCAGCTATGCCGTTGGAGTTGATGGACTCACTTTATCTTCCAAGCCTTCCGCTGTTATTTTATTTAGATGGCCTTAAGCCATATTATTGTAATAAGTTCTCTTTTGAGAAATTCGATGTAATATGTGTGTGATTGCACTCTGTTATAAATCGTTCAAGCATCGTGTGTCAAGATTACCGATCCAGGGAAGACACTTATACACAGAGATTTGACCGTCTGAGGTCGGATCGCTACAAGATGGTATCATAGCACACACTGATTGTAGGACACGACCACTAAGATAAGACATAGGTCACTCTTCTCTACTCATTTCTGAATCCTCTCCATTTTCTAATCTATAGGATGGCGGACTCAAGGAACAAGTTTGCACAACCGGATGAAGACACACCATTTGGACGACACTTGAAGGAAGTCACTGGGTACCTGAACATAGGAATACCAAGCTTCACCGGGACCTACACCGCCACATTACCAGAACAGGAGCGTTGGATGATTCGAGCTCAAGTTCTAGGAAGGACATTCACGCCAGTTACTGAACCCATAGAGTTTTCCTTTGATGCACCAATCTGGAGTCTAGGAAAGAGCATGGCAGCCCACATCGCCATGGGACGCATCGGCGAAGTTTATCACAAGGATCTTAAGGACACCATCTACCAGATATGTGGGCGCAGAGATGAGCAATGGGAGATGACCAGCACCAGAAGGGACATGTCCATTGCAGCTTTCATCCAGGAGTTAAACCAGCACATTCGTCGACAGGAGAACCAGATGTGTGCAACCAGGGGTGGATCACTAGACAGCGGTCAAGAACATCCTAAAATACCTGAAAATGACTAAGGATATGTTTCTCGTTTATGGAGGTGACAAAGAGGTCGCCGTAAATGGTTATGTCGATACAAGATTTGACACTGATCCGGTTGACTCTAAGTCACAAACCGGATACATGTTTATATTGAACGGTGGAGCTGTCAGTTGGTGCAGTTCTAAGCAAAGCGTCGTGGCGGGATCTACGTGTGAAGCGGAGTACATAGGTGATTCGGAAGCATCAAATGAAGGAGTCTAGATGAAGGAGTTCATATCCAATCTAGGTGTCATACCTAGTGCATCAGGTCCAATGAAAACCTTTTGTGACAATACTGGTGCAATTGCCTTGGCAAAGGAATCCAGATTTCACAAGAGAACCAAGCACATCAAGAGACGCTTCAATTCCATCCGCGATCAAGTCAAGGAGGGAGATATAGAGATTTGCAAAATACATGTGGATCTGAATGTTGCGCACTGCTGACTAAGCCTCTCTCACGAGCAAAACATGATCAGCACCAAGACTCCATGGGTGTGAGAATCATTACTGTGTAATCTAGACTATTAACTCTAGTGCAAGTGGGAGACTGAAGGAAATATGCCCTAGAGGCAATAATAAAGTTGTTAGTTATATTTCCTTATATCATGATAAATGTTTATTATTCATGCTAGAATTGTATTAACCGGAAACTTAGTACATGTGTGAATACATAGAAAAACATAGTGTCACTAGTATGCCTCTACTTGACTAGCTCGTTGAATCAAAGATGGTTAAGTTTCCTAGCCATAGACATGACTTGTCATTTGATTAATGGGATCACATCATTAGAGAATGATGTGATTGACTTGACCCTTTTCGTTAGCCTAGCACTTGATCGTTTAGTTTATTTGCTATTGCTTTCTTCATAACTTATACATGTTCCTATGACTATGAGATTATACAACTCCCGAATACCGGAGGAACACTTAGTGTGCTACCAAACGTCACAACGTAACTGGGTGATTATAAAGGTGCTCTACAGGTGTCTCCGATGGTGTTTGTTGAGTTGGCATAGATCGAGATTAGGATTTGTTACTCCGATTGTCGGAGAGGTATCTCTGGGCCCTCTCGGTAATGCGCATCACTATAAGCCTTGCAAGCAATGTGACTAATGAGTTAGTTGCGGGGTGATTCATTACGGAATGAGTAAAGAGACTTGTCGGTAACGAGATTGAACTAGGTATTGAGATACCAACAATCGAATCTCGGGCAAGTAACATACCGATGACAAAGGGAACAACGTATGTTATTATGCGGTTTGACCGATAAAGATCTTCGTAGAATATGTAGGAACCAATATGAGCATCCAGTTTCTGCTATTGGTTATTGACCGGAGATGAGTCTCGGTCATGTCTACATAGTTCTCGAACCCGTAGGGTCCGCACGCTTAACATTCTGTGACGATCAGTATTATGAGTTTATGTATTTTGATGTACCGAAGGTTGTTCGGAGTCCCGGATGTGATCACAGACATGATGAGGAGTCTCGAAATGGTCGAGACATAAAGATCGATATATTGGATGGCTATGTTTGGACATCAGAATGGTTCCGGGTGAGTTTAGGCATTTACCGGAGTACCGGGAGGTTACCGGAACCCCCCGGGGAGTGTATGGGCCTTATTGGGCCTTAGTGGGAGAGAGGAGGAGGCGGCCTAGGAGGCGGCGCGCCCCCCAAGCCCAATCCGAATTGGGAGGGGGGCCGGCCCCCCTTTCCTTCCTCCCTCTCTCCTCCTTCTTTCCTCTCCTACTCCTACTTGGAAGGGGGGAATCCTACTCCCGGTGGGAGTAGGACTCCCCGCGGGCGCGCCATAGAGAGGGCCGCCCTCCCTCCTCCACTCCTTTATATACGGGAGGGGCACCCGTGAGACACACAAGTTGATCATTGTCTTAGCCGTGTGCGGTGCCCCCCTCCACCATAATCCACCTCGGTCATATCGTCATAGTGCTTAGGCGAAGCCCTGCACCGATAGCTTCATAATGAATGTCATCACACCGTCGTGCTGACGAAGCTCTCCCTTGACACTCAGCTGGATCAAGAGTTCGTGGGATGTCACCGAGCTGAACGTATGCAGATCGCGGTGGTGCCGTACTTTCAGTACTAGGATCGGTCGGATCGTGAAGACGTATGACTACATCAACCGCGTCGTCATAACGCTTCACACGGTCTCACGAGTACGTGGACTACACTCTCCCCTCTCGTTGCTATGCATCACCATGATAGATCTTGTGTGTGCGTAGGAATTTTTTTTTGAAATTACTGCGTTCCCCAACAGTTCCTTAGTCCAAAAAATTCAAAATTTCAGAAATTCATAAAAACTGGCAGATGATTAAATCGTCAAATAATTCAGAAATTTGAAAAATCAAAGAAAAAAATTCAAATTTTTTTTCCAAAATATTTCCTTTAGTCCCGGTTGGTGTTACCAACCGGGACTAAAGATCCCCCAGCCGCCGGCGCGGAATCATGCCACGTGGTGGGCCTTGGTCCCTGTTCGTGTTGAACCGGGACTAGGGGGGGCTTTAGTCCCCACCATTTAGTGCCGGTTGCAGAACCGGGACTAAAGGTCCTTACAAACGGGGAAGCCCCGTTTTCTACTTGTGTTGAGAGTCAGCGAGCTGCCGGCCAACCATCTCAGTGGAGAAGTAGCATGGCTCCCGCGGAGCTCGCTCAGCCTAACTTCACGGCTCCTAGCTACCCTGTGGATACTATCACGGAGGCCCAACATTGCCAGCTTATGACGAAATGGCATAACCTCACTTTGAAGGCGGCTGTCGGCTCTGTTGCACCTCCTCAACCTGACAGAACTTTTCACTGCCGTCCGATTCCACATGGCTATGCTCTTGTGACGGTGGATGAAATAACGGAGGGATTTGAGGAGCCAGAGGTTGACCACCCTACATGTGAACGGGAGAATCTGCTGGTTAATCCTTTGAGGAGTACATGTCTATGGAGGAAGGAGTACATCAAGCTTCCCAACTGGACGCCTCCGCCTCCTCCGCCTCCTCCTCCTCCTCCTCCTCCTCCTCCTCCTCCTCCTCTGGCGAGTGATCAGGGCACTCGGCCTCCTTCCCCGACTCCCCCGGCGCATGAGGGGATTTCGCCATCTCCTTTGCCTCCTCCGGTGCGTCGGAGCAGTCCGCCTTGTTAGCAACGGCGGAAGAAAGACGCCGTTGCTCCGGCTCCTCCGGCGCGTTGGAGCACTCCGCCTCCTTCTCCGCCTCATAAGCAACAATGGAAGAGAGACGTTGCCGCTCCGGTGGCTAGTAGTACAAGCAGAGGCGGGAGGCAACTCAGATATGGTCCATCTCTCAAGGCTCCATAAAAGTTACCATATGAGAGGACCGAGAAGGAAAACGTGGAGATATGTGAAGCCCATGTGAGGGACTTTTTTGCAAAGAAACCTCCACCTTCGAAGGAGATGATAGATCCGGTGAAAGCGAGGCGCACTATCGATACCCTGAAGCGACCACCACCGCCTCCGCCGGATTCCAACTATTTCCGCTGTCTTAAAAAGACATATCAAGATGCACGGCACTCGAGAACTACTTCCAGTCATAAAAGGTTAGCAAAACGAAGACGTGGGAAAAAATTCGCCAGCTCGGCAAACAAATGAACCAATCGTGCCCCCCGCTCAAGGTGTCTAGCGATATCGTCGCTAATCTGCCGGGGATGGTGCCCGGTACCAATCCTGCTGATTACCTGAGCGATGATGTGGTGTTTGAAACAATGGAGATGGACGAATTCAGATACCAGTACGGGAAGCCACTCATCAAACCTGATCATCCTCCTCTAACAGGGATGATGCGAAGATTCCATGAATGGTACATGGAAACCTGCGGCTAGTCTGGGAAGGATACTTTGACGCTGAGAATTAAAGATGAGCACGATCTCGTGGGAACTGATCTGTTGTCTGTTGAATTTGACGAGTTATTCCACTTATACAATCAAAAGGCCCTCGACAAAACACTCTTGACTTGCTACTGTCTATAAGTACTACTTCTCTAATTAAGTCCCTATATATAGCTCAGCTCTTTTATTGCATGTATATATTATTATCCTCACTATATAATGCAGATTGAAGATCGTCGAATGCAGAAAAGCTCAAATCTATGACATTGGGTTCATTAACCCAAATGTCATACATGAATGGACGGTTAAAAAATGTCATAGAAACCGAGGACAACTTGCTGCAATCATTGCTCAAAAATTAAAACAAAGATAAAATACTCTTTCCTTACAACTTGAAGTGACTTTTACTGTCTTGTGCATATTCAGTTTCCCTTATTACTCGAGGTTATAGTAATTTAATTGATGAGTTATGCATGCGTGTGCAGCTTTCACTTTATTCTGCTAGAGATTAAGCTTGACCGGGGAGTAGTAACCGTCTTAGACTCAAGACGAAAAGATCCCCAGGACTATGCGTACATGATTGAAATGCTCCAGATGTAAGTTAAATCAATCATTATCGCACCATATCAGCAACTTTGTTCATTTCCTGATATCAAGTAATTATTTTCTTTGTCTGGCAGGGTTTGGAAAGAGTTCACCACCATAGATCTGGGACTGCCGGGGGAGCTGCGACTTACACACCCGAAAGTAAGTACTACTAGCTAGTTCCGCGCATCTCCCATTAATTCTAGCTAGTTTCATCAGTACCATCTATCATGCTTGATTATCAGTTTGATTGAACTCTATTTCTTGTAAAGTGCTTGTGGCAGGAAGGCGGGAATGATTTTTGTGGATACTACGTTTGCGAGTTCATCCGCCACTCGACCTATGAGTGGGGCTACTCTGAAAAACAATATGAAGTACGTAAACAATAATATTCACAATTTTATTTCATTACCATCATTTGTGTTGAGTTTCATTCATATATATGTATTGACCCCTTTCTTTAAATTAGATCTAGCATATGCGGGATGAACTCCTACCACATGATCGCATACGAGCAATTCAAGAGGAATTGGCGGGATTATTTCTTGATCACATCATACATAAAGCCGGAGAATACCATGTGGACATTAATATAGACATGAGATGTTAGGGATTGTATGAGACTTATATTGTATATATGTAGCTAGTAGCGTCGGATAGATATACGAAAACTTGTTGTTCGACCTATCTCTCGGAGAAAGAGAGGTCACTCTCCTCTCTGTGTATGTTCATGACCATCTTCTGTAATTAATGGTTCCTTCATTTTCTTACTAGCTAGCGTGTCGAGTTCTCTCTATATGTATTATAGTATCTACCGTCGACCAAGCATGGAGAAAGAGAGGACGCTTCTCTCTATTAGCTAGCTAACACAATATATGAAACCCCTAAATTAACCCTCAAAACCCCCCTAAACCCCCCCCCCCACCCTTTCAGAAAAAAAACCCCAGCTCCTCCCAGCTGCTGACGCGTGGATGCCTTTTGGTCCCGGTTGGTCACTAGTAGAAAAAGGCCCATTTGTCCCGATTACAGAGGCCCATTTGTCCCGGTTCCGGAACCGGGACTAAAGGTTCGGAACTAAACCCCAATACCTTTAGTCCTGGTTCGCCTACGAACCGGGACAAATGGGGCTCCACGTGGCCGCAACGACTTGCCTAGGCAGGAGGGCCTTTTGTCTCGGTTGGTAGCACCAACCGGGACCAAAAAGCGTCCACGCTTCAGCAGTTCAGGGGCTGGGGTTTTTGTTTTTTAAAGGGAGGGGGGTTTGGGGGGTGTTGGGGGTTTTGTGGGGTTAATTTAGGGGTTTCATATATTGTGTTAGCTAGCTAATAGAGAGAAGTGTCCTCTCTTATCTCCGTGCTTGGTCGACGGTAGGTACTATACATATAGAGAGGACTGGACATGCTAGCTAGTAAGCAAATGAAGGAAACCATTAAGTACACAAGATCGTCATGAACATATATATACACAGATAAGTGATCGACCTCTCGTTTTTGGTCGAACAACAATTTTTCATTTATCTATCCGACGCTACTGGCTACATATATACAATTTGAGATCTCTTACAATTCCCTAACATCTAGTGTCAAATTCCACATGGTATTCTCCGGCTTTATTTATGATGTGGTCAAGAAAGAATCCCGCCAATTCCTCTTGAATCGCCTGATGCATCTTGTGGTAGGAGTTCATTCCACATCGCCACATCTAATTTGGAAGAAGGGGTCAACACATATATATGAATGAAACTCAACACAAATGATGGTAATAAAATAAAATTGTGAATATTATTTCACGCACTTCATATTGTTTTTAGAGTCGCCCGCTTAGAGGACGTCATGTAGATGAACTCAGAACATAGTATCCACAGTAATCATTCCCGGATTCCTGCCGCAAGCACCTTACGAGAAATAGAGGTCAATCAAACTGATAATCAAGCATTATAAATGGTATTGATGAAACTAGCTAGAATCAATGGGAGATGCGCTGAACTAGCTAGTAGTACTTACTGTGTAAATCGCAGCCCTCGGCTGTCCCGAGCTTCATGTGAACTCTTTCCAAACCCTGTCAGACAAAGAAAACAATTACTTGATATCAGGAAACGAACAAAGTTGCCGATATGGTGCGATAATGATCGATTGAACTTACTTCTCGAGCATTTTAGTCATGGCCACATACTCCTCGGGATCTTTTCGTCTCGAGTCTAAGACGGTTACTAGTCCCTGCTCAAGCTTAATCTCTAGGAGAATGAAGTGGAAGCTGCGCACGCATGCATAACTCATCAATTACATTACTATAACCTCGAGTAATAAGGGAAACCGAATATGCACAAGAAAGTAACACTCACTTGAAGTTGTAAGGAAAGAGTATTTTCTCTTTTTTTTGATTTTGAAGGTACGATTGTAGCAAGTTGGCCTCGGTTTCTTTGACATTATATTTAACCGTCCATTCATCTATGATATTTGTGTTAATGAACCCAATATCCCAGATTTGTGCTTTTCTGCATTCGGCGATCTTTAATCTGCATAATATAGTGAGGATAATTATAGATACATGCAATCAAAGAGTTGAGCTATATATAGACTTAATTATAGAAGTAGTACTTATAGACAATAGCAAGTGACGATTATTTTATTGTGGGACTTTTGATTGAAAAACTGGAAGAACTCCTCAAATGGAATAGACAACAGATCAATTCCAACGAGGTCGTACTCCTCTTTAACTCTCAATAAAGTACCCTTCCTGCATCGCAGCAGTGTCCTTGTACCACTCATGGAATCTTCGTGATCATCGTTGTTAGAGGAGGATGACCAGGTTTGATGAGAGGCTTCCGCATCGGGTATTTTGGTTTCGTCCACCTCCATTGTATCAAAATGTGCATCGTCGGGCAGGTAATCTGCAGGATTGGTACCGGGCACCATTCCCGGATGATTAGTGACGATATCGCTAGACACCTTGAGCGGGGCGCACGATTGGTTCGCTTGTTCGCCGAAATGGGAATTTTTTTCCCACTTCTTCGTTCTGCTAACCTTCGACCACTGCAAGTACTTCCCGACCGCTCCGCTTCTTTATATGTCCCTTCAATAATGCGGTCATAGTTGGTTTGTGGCGGAGGCGGTGGTGGACGCTTCAGGGCATCCGAAGTGCGCTTCGCTTTCACCGGATCTATCTTCTCCTCCGGAGGTGGATTTTTCTTCGCAAAAAAGTCCTTCACTTGGGCTTTACAGATCTTCACGCTTTCCTCCTCGGTCATCTCATATGGTAACTTATCTAGAGGCTTGAGAGATGGACTGAATCTATATTGCCTCCCACCTCTGGTTGTACTGCTAGACGCCGGAGCAGCCGGAGCGGCGGTGACTGTCTTCCTTTGTTGCTTACGAGGTGGAGAATGAGGCGGAGTGCTACGACGCGCCGCAGCAGACTGAGCGGTGGCGACTGTGTTCCGCTGTTGCTGACGAGGCGGAGGAGGTGGCGGGCTGCTCAGACGCGCCAGAGAAGGCGGAGAAGGAGGCGGAGTGCTTCCATGCACCGGAGTAGCCGAAGAAGGAAGTGGAGTGCCCTGATCACTCGCCGGAGAAGGAGGCGGAGTGCCCTGAGTCGTCGGAGGAGGAGGAGGAGGCGGAGGCGTCCAGTTCAGAAGCTTCATGTGCTCCTTCCGCCATAGACATGGAGTCTTCAGAGCAAGACCCAGCTGAGTCTCCCCTTCACCGGTAGGGTGTTCAAGCTCGAGGTCCTCAAATCCCTCCGTTATTTCATACACCATCACATTAGCATAACCTTGTGGAATCGGAAGGCAGTGAAAAGTTGCGTCGGGTTCAGGAGGTGCAACAGAGCCGACAGCCGCCTTGACTTTGAGGTTCTGCCATTGCGTCATAAGGTGGCAATGTTGAGCCTCCATGATAGCATCCACGGGGTAGCTAGGAGCCATGAAGTGAGGCTGCTGAAGGAGCACGGTGGAAGCCACGCTGCTTCTCCGCTGAGATGGTGGGGTAGCTCCGGCAGGTCGCTGGCTCTGAACTGCTTGTTCCTCTAGCACTCGTACCCTTGCATTCAGCTTCTGCAGTTTGGTCTGCTCCACTTTCCTCTTCCTCTCCCGGTTTTTGTAACCGCCTGCACTGGGAAACCAAACCTTCCACGCAACAGAGCCTGTCGTGCCTCGTGTTCGTCCAGGGTGCTCAGGATTCCCGAGGGTCTGCGTGAGCTCGTCGTTCTCTCTATCGGGAACGAACATCCCTTGCTGCGCTACGGCGATATACTTCTAAAGCTTCTTGACAGGTATTTCAAGTTGCTCCTCCGCCCAGCGGCACTTCGCTATTTCAGGGTCCAAGGTTCCCCCAACCTCGAAGAACCAAGTCCTTGAACGGTCTGGCCAGTTCAATGTCTCTGGTTCGACGCCTTTATCAAGCAGGTCATTCTCAGCCTTGTCCCACAACGGCCGGGCTTTGAGGTAGCCACCTGACCCCATGCGATGGTGATGCTCCTTCTTTGCAGCATTTAACTTGTTTGTCGCTGACATCTTCTTACTCTTCTCCGATGTCTTGTAGGCCACAAATGCGGGCCAGTGATCTCTTATCTTCTCAAGTCGGCCGGTGAATTCTGGAGTCTTCCCTTTGTCGACAAAGGTTGATTTCAACTCATTCTTCCACCTCCTGAAAAGATCCGCCATCTTCTTAAGAGAATGAGCCTTGATCAATGGCTCTTTAGCCAGCTTATCCGGATCCTCCTCTGGCGGTAGGGTGAAATTTGCCATCAGCACGGTCCAAAGATCATCTTTCTGTCTATCTTGACATAAGACACTTGAGGGTCTTCGCTCTTAGGCTTATTCCATTGGTAGATGCTGATCGGGATCATGTCCCTAACAAGAACCCCGCACTTAGAAAAAAAATGCTTCCTTGGTCCGGCTGGGTTCAATCGGTTGGCCATCGCCCTTGATTGTTGTGATCGTGAACCTTTCATCCTGGCGCAACGTTTTCTTCGGGCCTCGTCTCGTTACCAAAGTTTGGCTCGATCTGGAGGGCTAGAAAAGAAGAAACAAGATAGTTAATATGTGTACATACCAAAACAATTAATGCATCAATTAGCTAGTTGACATAGTATTAATTAATATATATACATCGCCGGACTTTGCAACAGCTCCTTCCTCCGCTCGCTCACCGAAGCCATCATCATGGTCTCCTTCCACCGGCATTCGATCACCGGATCCATCATGATCATGTCCTTCCACCTCCATTGTTCGATCACCGGAGCCTGCTTCACCCTCTCCTTCCATACCATCGGTGTCGTTGAGATACGACAAGACATCACCTCCGCCGAGGATTATGTCCCCCAACAACGGTTCTGCTTCAAAGTCTCGGTGCTCCATAGTTTCTGCAAATATTACAACATGGCAATTAATATACAAATATGACAGCTGGATATATTAGTGGCAAACGTAGACCTAGCTAGCTCGACGCTTCTACGGTTTGGGGTGGCCTTGACAACGCTTCTAAGGTTTGGGGTGGCCTCGGCAAAGCTTCTAGGGTTTGGGGTGGCCTCGACAACGCTTCTAGGGTTTGGGCCGGACCGCCTCTCTCATGAATGTCCGACGTCCGTACTGACAAGGGATTTAACAAAATGACGCCATTCTGGATGTGCAGAAAATGGTCCCTATTTTTCCTGATCTCATCTACCCTTCTATACGTCACGTTGTCTAGCGTCAAAGGATTCAAGAAAACCATGGCTTCATCACTAGCCGGAAGTAACAAGCGCATGATGGTATGAAACTTCCCAAAATTATTTTGGAACAGAGTCCTAATAGGATATTCGTTTCTTGGTACGAAGTTCAGCAAGGCCCTTTCAAATATCGCTATTTGGATGGCCTTTGCTGAACTTTGTACCAAAAAATGAATTATCCTATCAAAACTTTGTTCCAAAATAATTTTGGAAAGCTTCATACCATCATGCGCCTGTTACTTCCAGCCAATTATGAAACCATGGATTTCTTCAATACTTTGACACAAGGGAACGTGCAAATATAGAATGGTAGATGAGATCAGGAAAAATATGGATCAACTTAATTATGCACATCCATAATGGGGGCATTCTTGATAAATCTCTTCTAAATCTCGAGAGAGTTTGTCGGGTAGGGGCGGGAGGGGGTAGGAGACCGACATCATTTTTTTCTAGGGTTTGGGTGTCCTCGAGAGTTGGTCGAGCGAGAGGGGGGGTGGGTGTCCCGTGGTCTAAGTTATCGGGGAGGGGGTATATCGACCCCCCTCATGTCGAAGTTATCAGGGAGGGGGTATATCGACAACGACGACATACATATGTGGGAAAATAATGTTATCGGGGAGGGGTATATCGATCCCCCCTCATGTGAAGTTATCGTGAGGGGTATATCAACAACGACAAACCCGATAAAAATAAGAAGAGGAAGAAGAAGAAAAAGAGGAGAAGAAGAAGGAATAGAGGAGAAGATCAAAGAAGAAGAAGAAGAAAAAGAGGACAAGAAGAAGGAATAGAGGAGAAGAAGAAAAATAGAATAATATATTATTCTATTTTTTCTTCTTCTCCTCTATTCCTCCTTCTTCTCCTCTTTTTTTTCTTCTTTTTCGTCTTCTTATTTATTTTTCCTCTTCTTCCTCTCCTCTTCTTCTCCTTCTTCTCCTCTATTCCTAAAACTAATCCTAAACTAAACTAAACTAAACTAAAACTAAAACTAAACTAAACTAAATTAAACTAAATTAAATAAACTAAACTAAACATAAACTAAAATAATCCTAAAACTAAACTAAACTTCTCCTCCTCCCTTTTTTTTCTTATTCTTCTTTTTTCATCCTAAAACTCTATGAACAAAATTACAACAGAAAAAATCATAAAAATTCTATGAACAAAATAAAAATTCTATGAACAAAATTACAACAGAAAAAAATCATAAAAATTCTATGAAAAAAATTGACATATTCTTTTCATATGAACATACAAACATTTGCATATTCTACAATAATATCACCCAAAAAAATGTATGAACAGAAAAAAATTCTAACCTTTGCATATGAACATACATACATCATCATCATTATCTATTACTACAAATAAAAAAATCTATATATGAACGGGGGCGTCGTCGATGTCGGGGCAGGCGGCGGCGTTGTGGCGGGCCCGCGGCGGCGTTGGGGCGAGGGGGGAGGAGAGGAGGGGGAACGACACGGTGAGGCTCACAGTCCAAGGGAGCGGCGGTGAGGTCGGGGCAGGGCTCGGTGCGTGCGACGGCGAGGTCGGGGCAAGGCTCAGTGACGGCGATTTCGGGGCAGGGCGCGTCGAGGTCAGGGCAGGGTGCGACGAAGCCGGGGCAGGGGCGACGGCGATGATGGAGACGGCAGACGGGGGCGCGGCAGCGTGGCGGCGTCGATGACCTCGGGGTCGTCAGGCACGAACTGACGATGGAAATCTGAAAATTTCCTAAGTGTTGCTTATATAGGAAAGGCATTAGTCCCGGTTCGTGGCATAAACAGGGACGAATGCCCCCCTTTGGTCCCGCTTCGTGCCACCAACCGGGACAAAAGGTCTCTTTTCAGCAGCCCAAAGGGCGGGAAGCAGAGGCCTTTGGTCCCGTTGGTGATACGTCTCCAACGTATATATAATTTTTTTATTGTTCCATGCTATATTTTATTCTGTTTTGGACATTAATGGCCTTTATTATACACTTTTCTAGTATTTTTGGGACTAACCTATTAACCGGAGGCCTAGCCCAGAATTGCTGTTTTTTTTGCCTATTTCAGAGTTTCACAAAAAAAGAATATCAAACGGAGTCCAAACGGAATGAAACCTTCGGGAACGTGATTTTCGGAACAAACGTGATCCAGAGGACTTGGACCCTATGTCAAGACATCAGCCAGGAGGGCATGAGGTAGGGGGCGCCTACCCCCCCCCCCAGGCGCGCCCTCCACCCTCGTGGGCCCCATGTTGCTCCACCGACGTACTTCTTCCTCATATATATACCTACGTACCCCCAAACTACTAGACACCGAGCCAAAAACCTAATTCCACCGCCGCAACCTTCTGTACCCGTGATATCCGATCTTGGGGCCTTTTCCGGAGCTCCGCCCGAGGGGGCATCGATCACAGAGGGCTTCTACATCAACACCATAGCCTCTCTGGTGATGTGTGAGTAGTTTACCTCAGACCTTCGGGTCCATAGTTATTAGCTAGATGGCTTGTTCTCTCTTTTTGGATCTCAATACAATGTTCTCCTCCTCTCTCGTGGAGATCTATTCGATGTAATATTATTTTTGCGGTGTGTTTGTTGAGACCGATGAATTGTGGGTTTATGATCAAGTTTATCTATGAACAATATTTGAATCTTCTCTGAATTATTTTATGTATGATTGGTTATCTTTGCAAGTCTCTTCGAATTATCAGTTTGGTTTGGCCTACTAGATTGATCTTTCTTGCATTAGGAGAAGTGCTTAGCTTTGGGTTCAATCTCGCGGTGTCCTTTCGCAATGATAGTAGGGGCAGCAAGGCACGTATTGTATTGTTGCCATCGAGGATAACAAGATGGGGTTTATATCATATTGCATGAGTTTATCCGTCTACATCATGTCATCTTGCTTAAAGCGTTACTCCATTCTTATGAACTTAATACTCCAGATGCATGCTGGATAGCGGTCGATGTGTGGAGTAATAGTAGTAGATGCAAAGGTGAGTCGGTCTACTTGTCTTGACGTGATGCCTATATACATGATCATACCTAGATATTCTCATAACTATGCTCAATTTTATCAATTGCTCAACAGTAATTTGTTCACCCATCGTAATATTTATGCTCTTGAGAGAAGCCACTAGTGAAACCTATGGCCCCCGGGTCTATTTTCCATCATATTGATCTTCCAACACTTAGTTATTTTTATTGCCTTTTATTTTACTTTGCATGTTTATCATAAAAATACCAAAAATATTATCTTATCATATCTATCAGATCTCACTCTCGTAAGTGACCGTGAAGGTGTTGACAACCCCTTTATCGCGTTGGTTGCGAGGATTTTTTGTTTGTGCAGGTGCGAGGGACTCATGCATGTTCTCCTACCGGATTGATACCTTGATTCTCAAAAACTGAGGGAAATACTTACACTACTTTACTGCATCACCATTTCCTCTTCAAGGGAAAACCAACGTAGTGCTCAAGAGGTAGAAAGAAGGATTTCTGGTGCCGTTGCCGGGGAGGCTTACGCAAAGTCAAGTCAAGATTTGAACTCCCGATAACGAGCCATTTCTGGTGCCGTTGCCGGGGAGTCTACGCAAAAGTCAACATACCAAGTGAAGGAAATACGCCCTAGAGGCAATAATAAAGTTATTATTTATTTCCTCATTTCATGATAAATGTTTATTATTCATGATAGAATTGTATTAACCGGAAACATAATACTTGTGTGAATACATGGACAAACAGAGCGTCACTAGTATGCCTCTACTTAACTAGCTCGTTGATCAAAGATGGTTATGTTTCCTATCCATAGACATGAGTTGTCATTTGATTAACGGGAACACATCATTAGGAGAATGATGTGATTGACTTGACCCATTCCGTTAGCTTAGCACACGATCGTTTAGTATTCTGCTATTGCTTTCTTCATGACTTATACATGTTCCTATGACTATGAGATTATGCAACTTCCGTTTACCGGAGGAACACTTTGTGTGCTACCAAACGTCACACCGTAACTGGGTGATTATAAAGGTGCTCTACAGGTGTCTCCGAAGGTACTTGTTGGGTTGGCGTATTTAGAGAATTGGATTTGTCACTCCAATTGTCCGAGAGGTATCTCTGGGCCCACTTAGTAATGCACATCACTATAAGCCTTGCAAGCATTGTAACTAATGAGTTAGTTGCGGGATGATGTATTACAGAACGAGTAAAGAGACTTGCCGGTAACGATATTGAACTAGGTATTGAGACACCGACGATTGAATCTCGAGCAAGTAACATACCGATGACAAAGGGAACAACGTATGTTATTATGCGGTTTGACCGATAAAGATCTTCGTAGAATATGTGGGAGCCAATATGAGCATCCAGGTTCCGCTATTGGTTATTGACCGGAGACGTGTCTCGGTCATGTCTACATTGTTCTCGAACCCGTAGGGTCCGCACGCTTAAAGTTTGATGACGGTTATATTATGAGTTTATGTGTTTTGATGTACCAAAAATAGTACGGAGTCCCGGATGAGATCGGGGACATGACGAGGAGTCTCGAAATGGTCGAGACGTAAAGATCGATATATTGGACGACTATATTCGGACATCTGAAAGGTTCCGAGTGATTCGGATATTTTTGAGTACCGCGAAAGTTACGGGAATTCGCCAGGGAGTATATGGGCCTTATTGGGCTTTAGGGGAAAGAGGGAGGAGAGGCTGGGCGCCCCCCCAAGGCCTAGTCCGAATTGGACTAGGGGAGGGGCTGCGCCCCCTCCTTCCTTCTCTTCTCTCTCCCCTTTCCTTGACTCCTACTCCTACTACATGGAGGGGGGGGGGAATCCTACTCCCGGTGGGAGTAGGACTCCTAGGGCGCGCCATAGAGAGGGCCGGCCCTCCCCCTCCTTCACTCCTTTATATACGGGGAGGGGGGCACCCCTTGGAGACACAACAATTGATCATTTGATCTTTTAGCCGTGTGCGGTGCCCCCCTCCACCATAGTCCACCTCGCTAATATTGTAGCGGTGCTTAGGCGAAGCCCTGCATCGGTAGAACATCATCATCGTCACCACGCCGTCGTGCTGACAAAACTCTCCCTCAACACTTGGCTGGATCGGAGTTCGAGGGACGTCATCGGGCTGAACGTGTGCTGAACTCGGAGGTGCCGTATGTTCGGTACTTGATTGGTCGGATCGTGAAGACGTACGACTACATCAACCGCGTTGTGCTAACGCTTCCGCTTTCGGTCTACGAGGGTACATGGACAACACTCTCCCCTGTCGTTGCTATGCATCACCATCATCCTGTGTGTGCGTAGGAAATTTTTTGAAATTATTACATTCCCCAATAGTGGCATCCGAGCCAGTTTTTATGCGTAGATGTTATATGCACGAGTAGAACACAAGTGAGTTGTGGGCGATACAAGTCATACTGCTTACCAGCATGTCATACTTTGGTTCGGCGGTATTGTTGGATGAAGCGGCCCAGACCAACATTACGCCAGACGCTTACGCGAGACTGATTCTACCGACATGCTTTGCACACGTGGCTGGCGGGTGTCGGTTTCTCCAACTTTAGTTGAACTGAAAGTGTGCTACGCCCGGTCCTTGAGAAGGTTAAAACAACACTAACTTGATGAACTATCGTTGTGGTTTTGATGCGTAGGTAAGAACGGTTCTTGCTCAGCCTGTAGCAGCCATGTAAAACTTGCAACAACAAAGTGGAGGACGTCTAACTTGTTTTTGCAGGGCATGTTGTGATGTGATATGGTCAAGGATTGATGCTATATTTTATTGTATGAGATGATCATGTTTTGTAACCGAGTTATCGGCAATCGCAGGAGCCATATGGTTGTCGCTTTATTGTATGCAATGCAATTTCCCTGTAATTGCTTTACTTTATCACTAAGCGGTAGCGATAGTCGTAGAAGCAATAGTTGGCGAGACGACAACGATACTGCGACGGAGATCAAGGTGTCGCGCCGGTGACGATGGTGATCATGACGGTGCTTCGGAGATGGAGATCACAAGCACAAGATGATCGATGATGGCCATATCATATCACTCATATTGATTGCATGTGATGTTTATCTTTTATGCATCTTATCTTGCTTTGATTGACGGTAGCATTATAAGATGATCTCTCACTAAATTTCAAGATAAAAGTGTTCTCCCTGAGTATGCACCGCTACAAAGTTCATCGTGCCTGCACACCGGTGATGATCGGGTGTGATAAGCTCTACGTTCATCTACAACGGGTGCAAGCCAGTTTTTGCACACGCAGAATACTCACGTTAAACTTAACGAGCCTAGCATATGCAGATATGGCCTCGGAACACTGAGACTGAAAGTTCGAGCGTGAATCATATAGTAGATATGATCAACATAGTGATGTTCACCATTGAAAACTACTCCATTTCACGTCATGATCGGTTATGGTGTAGTTGATTTGGATCACGTGATCACTTAGATGATCAGAGGGATGTCTATCTAAGTGGGAGTTCTTAAGTAATATGACTAATTGAACTTTAATTTATCATGAACTTAGTCCCGGTAGTATTAGCATATCTATGTTGTAGATCAATAGCTCGCTTAGCTCCCCTGTTTTATTTTTGATATGTTCCTAGAGAAAACTAAGTTGAAAGATGTTAGTAGCAATGATGCGGATTGGATCTGTGATCTGAGGTTTATCCTCATTGCTGCACAGAAGAATTATGTCCTTGATGCACCGCTAGGTGACAGACCTATTGCAGGAGCAGATGGAGACGTTATGAACGTTTGGCTAGCTCAATATGATGAGTACTTGATAGTTTAGTGCACCATGCTTAACGGCTTAGAATCGGGACTTCAAAGATGTTTTGAACGTCATGGACCATATGAGATGTTCCAGGAGTTGAAGTTAATATTTCAAGCAAATACCCGAGTTGAGAGATATGAAGTCTCCAACAAGTTCTATAGCTAAAAGATGGAGGAGAATAGCTCAAGCAGTGAGCATGTGCTCGATTGTCCGGGTACTACAATCGCTTGAATCACGTGGTAGTTAATCTTCCAGATAAAATAGTGATTTAAAGATTTATCTAGTCACCATCACCAATGTATTATAACGTCGTGACGAACTATAATATGCAAGGGATGACGAAAGAAATTCCCAAGCTCTTCGTGATGCTGAAATCGATGAAGGTAGAAATCAAGAAAAACATCAAGTGTTGATGGTTAACAAGACCACTAGTTTCAAGAAAACGGCAAAGTGAAGAAGGTGAACTTCAAGAAGAATGGTAAGCAAGTTGCTGCTCAAGTGAAGAATCCCAAGTCTGGACCTAAGCCTGAGACTGAGTGCTTCTACTGCAAAGGGACTGGTCACTGGAAGCGGAACTGCCCCAAGTATTTGGTGGATAAAGAAGGATGGCAAAGTGGACAAAGCTAAATTTGATATACATGTTATTGATGTGTAGTTTACTAGTGTTTATAGCAACCCCTCGGTATTTGGTACTAGTTCAGTTGCTAAGAGTAGTAACTCAAAACGGGAGTTGCAGAATGAACAGAAACTAGTTAAGGGCAAGGTGACGATGTGTCTTGGAAGTAGTTCCAAGATTGATATGACCATCATCGCACACTCCCTATACTTTCGGGGTTAGTGTTGAACCTAAATAAGTGTTATTTGGTGTTTTCGTTGAGCATGAATATGATTTGATCATGTTTATTGTAATACGGTTTTTCATTTAAGTTAGAGAATAATTGTTGTTCTGTTTACATGAATAAAACCTTCTATGGTCATACACCCAACGAAAATGGTTTGTTTGATCTCGATCGTAGTGATACACATATTCATAATATTGAAGCCAAAAGATGCAAAGTTAATAGTGATAGTGCAACTTATTTGTGGCACTGCCGTTTGGTTCATATTGGTGTAAAGCGCATGAAGAAACTCCATGCTGATGGAATTTTGGAATCACTTGATGCTTGCGAACCATGCCTTATGGGGAAGATGACTGAAACTCCGTTCTCCGGAACAATGGAGCAAGCAACTGACTTATTGGAAATAATACATACTGATGTATGCAATCCGATGAGTGTTGAGGCTCGCGGCGGGTATCATTATTTTTTGACCTTCACAGATGATTTGAGCAGATATGGGTATATCTACTTGATGAAACACAAGTCTGAAACATTTGAAAAGTTCAAAGAATTTCAGAGTGAAGTGGAGAATCATCATAACAAAAATAAAAATTTCTACGATATGATCACAGAGGTAAAATATTTGAGTTACGAGTTTGGCCTTCAATTAAAACAATGTGGAATAGTTTCACAAACTCATGCCACCTGGAACACCACAGCATAATGGTGTGTCTGAACGTCATAACAGTACTTTATTGGATATAGTGCAATCAATGATGTCTCTTACCGATTTACCACTATCGTTATGGGGTTATGCATTAGAGACAGTTGCATTCACATTAAATAGGGCACCGTCTAATCCGTTGAGACGACACCGTATGAACTATGGTTTGGCAAGAAACCTAAGCTGTCGTGTCTTAAAGTTTGGGGTTGCGATGCCTATGTGAAAAAGTTTCATCCTGATAAGCTCAAACCCAAATCAGAAAAGTGCGTCTTCATAAGATACCCAAAAGTTACTGTTGGGTACACCTTCTATCACAGATCTGAAGGCAAGATATTCGTTGCTAAAAATGGATCCTTTCTAGAGAAGGAGTTTCTCTCGAAAGAAGTGAGTGGGAGGAAAGTAGAACTTGATGAGGTAACTGTACCTGCTCCCTTATTGGAAAGTAGTTCATCACATAAATCTGTTCCTGTGACTCCACCAATTAGTGAGGAAGCTAATGATGATGATCATGTAACTTCAGATCAAGTTACTACCAAACCTCGTAGGTCAACCAGAGTGAGATCCGCACCAAAGTGGTACGGGAATCCTGTTCTGGAGGTCATGTTACTAGACCATGACGAACATACGAACTATGAAGAAGCGATGGTGAGCCTAGATTCCGCAAAATGGCTTAAGGCCATAAAATCTGAGATGGGATCCATGTATGAGAACAAAGTATGGACTTTGATTGACTTGCCCAAATGATCAGCGAGCCATTGAGATTAAATGGATCTTCAAGAGGAAGACGGACGCTGATAGTAGTGTTACTATCTACTAAGCTAGAATTGTCGCAAAAGGTTTTCGACAAGTTCAAGGTGTTGACTACGATGAGAGTTTCTCACCGTATCTATGCTTAAGTCTGTCTCAATCATGTTAGCAATTGCCGCATTTTATGAAATCGGCAAATGGATAAACAAAACTACATTCCTTAATGGATTTATTAAAGAAGAGTTGTATATGATGCAACCAGAAGGTTTTGTCAATCCTAAAGGTGCTAACAAAATATGCAAGCTCCAATGATCCATCGATGGACTGGTGCTAGCATCTAGTAGTTGGAATATATGCTTTGATGAGTTGATCAAAGCATATAGTTTTATACAGACTTGCGGTGAAGCCTGTATTTACAAGAAAGTGAGTGGGAGCACTACAACATTTCTGATAAGTATATGTGAATGACATATTGTTGATCGAAAATAATGTAGAATTATTCTGCAAAGCATAAATGAGTGTTTGAAAGGAGTTTTTCAAAGAAAGACCTTGGTGAAGCTGCTTACATATTAAGCATCAAGATCTATAGAGATAGATCAAAACGCTTGATAAGTTTTTTCAATAAGTACATACCTTGACAAGATTTTGAAGTAGTTCAAAATGGAACAGTCAAAGAAAGAGTTCTTACCTGTGTTACAAGGTGTGAAATTGAATAAGACTCAAAGCCCGACCACGACAGAAGATAGAGAGAGAATGAAAGTCATTCCCTATGCCTCAGCCATAGGTTCTATAAAGTATGCCATGCTGTGTACCAGATCTATTGTATACCATACACTGATTTTGGCAAGGGAGTACAATAGTGATCTAGGAGTAGATCACTGGACAGCGGTAAAAATTATCCTTAGTGGAATAAGGATATGTTTCTCGATTATGGAGGTGACAAAAAGGTTCGTCGTAAAGGGTTATGTCGATGCAAGTTTTGATACTGATTCAGATGACTCTAAGTCTTCATCTGGATACATATTGAAAGTGGGAGCAATTAGCTAAAGTTGCTCCTTGCAGAGCATTGTAGACATAGAAATTTGCAAAATACATACGGATCTGAATATGGCAGACCCGTTGACTAAACTTCTCTCACAAGCAAAACATGATCACACCTTAGTACTCTTTGGGTGTTAATCACATAACGATGTGAACTAAATTATTGACTCTAGTAAACCCTTTGGGTGTTGGTCACATGACGATGTGAACTATGGGTGCTAATCACATGGTGATATGAACTATTGATGTTAAATCACATGGCGATGTGATCTAGATTATTGACTCTAGTGCAAGTGGGAGACTGGAGGAAATATGCCCTAGTGGCAATAATAAAGTTATTATTTATTTCCTTATTTCATGATAAATGTTTATTATTCATGCTAGAATTGTATTAACTGGAAACATAATACTTGTGTGAATACATAGACAAACAAAATGTCACTAGTATGCCTCTACTTGACTAGCTCGTTGATCAAAGATGGTTATGTTTCCTAGCCATACACATGAGTTGTCATTTGATTAACGGGATCACATCATTAGGAGAATGATGTGATTGACTTGACCCATTCCGTTAGTTTAGCACACGATCGTTTTGTATTCTGCTATTGCTTTCTTCATGACTTATACATGTTCCTATGACTATGAGATTATGCAACTCCCGTTTATCGGAGGAACACTTTGCGTGCTACCAAACGTCACAACGTAACTGGGTGATTATAAAGGTGCTCTACAGGTGTCTCCGAAGGTACTTGTTGGGTTATCGTATTTCGAGATTAGGATTTGTCACTCCGATTGTGGGAGAGGTATCTCTGGGCCACTCAGTAATGCACATCACTATAAGCCTTTCAAGCATTGTAACTAATGAGTTAGTTGCGAGATGATGTATTAAGGAACGAGTAAAGAGACTTGCCGGTAACAAGATTGAACTAGGTATTGAGATACCGACGATCGAATCTCGGGCAAGTAACATACCGATGACAAAGGGAACAACGTATGTTGTTATGCGGTTTGACCGATAAAGATCTTTGGAGAATATGTGGGAGCCAATATGAGCATCTAGGTTCCGCTATTGTTTATTGACCGGAGACGTGTCTCGGTCATGTCTACATTGTTCTCGAACCCGTAGGGTCCGCACGCTTAAAGTTTGATGACGGTTATATTATGAGTTTATGTGTTTTGATGTACCGAAGGTAGTTCGGAGTCCCGGATGAGATCGGGGACATGACGAGGAGTCTCGAAATGGTCGAGACGTAAAGATCGATATATTGGATGACTATATTCGGACATCGGAAAGGTTCTGAGTGATTCGAGTATTTTTCGGAGTACCGTAGAGTTACGGAATTCGTCGGGGAGTATATGGGCCTTATTGGGCTTTAGGGGAAAGAGATAGGAGAGGTTGGGCGCCCCCCAAGGCCTAGTCCGAATTGGACTAGGGGAAGGGGCTGCGCCCCCTCCTTCCTTCTCTTCTCTCTCCCCTTTCCTTGACTCCTACTCCTACCACATGGAAGGGGGGAATCCTACTCCCGGTGGGAGTAGGACTCCTCCTAGGGGCGCGGCATAGAGAGGGCCGGCCCTCCCCCTCCTCCACTCCTTTCCATCATAGTCCACCTCGATAATACTGTAACGGTGCTTAGGCGAAGCCCTGCGTCGGTAGAACATCATCATCATCACCACGCCGTCGTGCTGACGAAACTCTCCCTCAACACTCGGCTGGATCGGAGTTCGAGGGACGTCATCGGGCTGAACGTGTGCTGAACTCGGAGGTGCCATGTGTTCGGTACTTGATCGGTCGGATCGTGAAGACGTACGACTACATCAACCGCGTTGTGCTAACGCTTCCGCTTTCGGTCTACGAGGGTGCGTGGACAACACTCTCCCCTCTCGTTGCTATGCATCACTATGATCCTGTGTGTGCTTAGGAATTTTTTTGAAATTACTACATTCCCAACACCAAGTACCCATCACAAAACCTTATCTCCCGCATTACATTATTTGCCATTTGCCTCTCGTTTTCCTCTCCCCCACTTCACCCTTGTCGTTTTATTCGCCCTCTCTTTTCCGTTTGCCTCTTTTTTGCTTGCTTCTTGTTTGCTCGTGTTGCAATGTGCCTTCTATATGCTTGCATCTTCGCTTGCTGAAAATCTATTGATATGGATCCACTTAAAGTGTTCTACTTGGATCATCTTCGATCCTTATGCGCTCGTGCTGAAACTCCAAATAGCCTAGTTGATGGGAAATCTTTAGATGAGCATGCTTATTTTGTGCGTTTGTCTGAAAAAGGGCAACTGTTATGGAATCAAATAAACAAATTGTTGTGTTATGCTTGGAATCTTTGTGAAATTCATGATTTTACTTGTTGCTCTAAGAACCCTAAAAAACACCTTCCCTACCTATGTGAGTTTAATGATAATGAAATCTTATCTTCTTATGCAAAAGGTGTTTATAGTTACTATGATATCGAACAAATTGAAGAATTTGTTGCTTTTAAGGGTGCTTATGAAGTTGCTTCTTTGATTGAAAAGAATGATACTACTCTCTATGAATCTGAAAATTTTGACATACTTAAATATTGCTATGAAAACTATGCTCACAATGTCTATGTCAAAGAATTTATTGAGAGAATGACCGTTGCTTTGGAAGAAAATAATGATATGCATGAATTTATAGATAATGACGACTCCTATGATTTGATTGAAATATCCCTTGATGAACATGATGCTTGCTATTCTTGTGGCCATGATGCCAATATTTATGAAGATGAATTTGCTATAGTTCCTTATGTTAAAAATGAGATCGTTGCTATTGCACCCATGCTTGATAGTTCCTTCGATGAAGAGCATGATTTCAATGATTTTACTATAAATTCTCTTGATGTCAATTGTACTAATAATATGCAAAACCCTAAGCTTGGGGATGCTAGTTTTGCTATGTCCACTATTTGTTGCAATGATCATGATTGGGGTGATTTTTCTTATGATCTTGAAAATTTATATAATCCCCAGCATGAATATGAGATTGATAATATTGTTTGCAATAATATTGAAAGTGGGTTTGGAAGAGTGTCAACTTTAGATCCCACATATTTGGAGAATATTCAATCTTATGAATTTTTTGATAAAAGTGGGTTTGGAGAGGTCACGACTTTAGTTAATGTTAATCCCACTATTTCGGAAGAGTGTCAACTTTGCATGCATGTGGATCCTGTTGAAAATATTTTATATGATAGCTATATTGTTGAATTTTCTTATGATCCTACATGTAATTATTATGAGAGAGGAAAATATGGTTGTAGAAATTTTCATGTTACTAAATTACCTCTCGTCATGTTGAAATTGCTATCGTCTCTTTCTTCTTCCTTCCATATGCTAGTATTTAATTGCCTTGATAATTTGTTTGCTTATAAAATGCCTATGCATAGGAAGTATGTTAGACTTAGATGTGTTTGTCATGTTTTTTTTATGATGCTCTCTTTGCGCTTCAATTCTTGTCTTTCATGTGAGCATCTTTAAAATTATCAATGCCTAGCTAGGGGCGTTAAACGATAGCGCTTGTTGGGAGGCAACCCAATTTTATTTTTAGTTTTTTTTGCTTTTTGCTTCTATTTAGGAATAAATATTTTATCTAGCCTCTGGTTAGATGTGCTTTTATGTTTTAATTAGTGTTTGTGCCAAGTTTAACCTATAGGATCTTCTTGGATGATAGTTATTTGATCTTGCTGAAAATTCCAGAAACTTTCTGTTCACGAAAATAATTTTTAAAAATCACCAGAACGTGATAAAATATTGATTCCAATTGCTCATAATCAATAAACAATTTACCTAGGTCGTCCTATTTTGGCTGAATTTTAGGAGGTCCAGAAGTTTGCGTTAGTTACAGATTACTACAGACTGTTCTTTTTTGACAGATTCTGTTTTTCGTGTGTCGTTTGCTTATTTTGATGAATCTATGGCTAGTAAAATAGTTTATAAACGATAGAGAAGTTGGAATACAGCAGGTTTAACACCAATATAAATAAAGAATGAGTTCATTACAGTACCTTGAAGTGGTGTTTTGTTTTCTTTCGCTAACGGAGCTCACGAGATTTTCTGCTGAGTTTTGTGTTGTGAAGTTTTCAAGTTTTGGGTGAAAGATTTGATGGATTATGGAACAAGGAGTGGAAAGAGCCTCAGATTGGGTATGCCCATGGCACCCCAAGATAATCGAAGGACACCCAAAAGCCAAAGCTTGGGGATGCCCCGGAAGGCATCCCCTCTTTCGTCTACTTCCATCGGTAACTTTACTTGGCGATATATTTTTATTCACCACATGATATGTGTTTTGCTTGGAGCGTCTTGTATTATCTGAGTCTTTAATTTTTAGTTTTCCACAATCATCCTTGCTGTACACACCTTTTGAGAGAGTCACATATGATTTGGAATTTATTAGAATACTCTATGCGCTTCACTTCTATCTTTTGAGTTGTATAGTTTTTGCTCTAGCGCTTCACTTATATCTTTTAGAGCACGGCGGTGATTTTGTTTTATAGAAAATATTATTCTCTCATGCTTCACTTATATTATTTTGAGAGTATTAAATAGCATGGTAATTTTCTTAAGTTGTTAAATTAATCCTAATATGTTAGGTATTCAAAGACTAGTAAAATAAACTTTCTTATGAGTGTGCTGAACGCTAAGAGAAGTTTGATGCTTGATGATTGTTTTGAGATATGGACGTAGTGGTATTAAATTTGTGCTAGTTGAGTAGTTGTGAAATTGACAAATACTTATGTTGAAGTTTGCAAGTCCCATAGCATGCACGTATGGTAAACGTTATGTAACAAATTTGAAACATGAGGTGTTCTTTGAGTGTCCTCCTTATGAGTGGCGGTCGGGGACGAGCGATGGTCTTTTCCTACCAATCTATCCCCCTAGGAGCATGAGCGTAGTGCTTGGTTTTTGATGACTTGTAGATTTTTGCAATAAGTATGTGAGTTCTTTATGACTAATGTTGAGTCCATGGATCATACACACTCTTAACCTTCCATCATTGTTAGCCTCTTCGGTACCGTGCATTGCCCTTTCTCACATTGAGAGTTGGTGCAAACTTCGCAGGTGCATCCAAACCCCGTGATATGATACGCTCTTTCACACATAAACCTCCTTATATCCTCCTCAAAACAGCCACCATACCTATCTATTATGGCATTTCCATAGCGATTCCGAGATATGGCCATGCAACTTTCCACCATTCCGTTTATCATGACACTTTCATCATTGTCATATTGCTTTGCATGATCATGTAGTTGACATCGTATTTGTGGCAAAGCCATCGTTCGTAATTTTTTATACATGTCACTCTTGATTTGTTGCTATCCCGGTATACCGCCGGAGGCATTCATATAGAGTCATACTATGTTCTAGTATCGAGTTGTAATCATTGAGTTGTAAATAAATAAAAGTGTGATGATCATCATTCATAGAGCATTTTCCCAATAAATAAAAGAAAGGCCAAAAAAAGAGAAGGCCCAAAAAAATATAAATATATATAATAAATAAAATGGGACAATGCTACTATCCTTTTTCCACACTTGTGCTTCAAAGTAGCACCATGATCTTCATGATAGAGAGTCTCTTGTTTTGTCACTTTCATATACTAGTGAGAATCTTTCATTATAGAACTTGGCTTATATATTCCAACAATGGGCTTCCTCAAATGCCCTAGGTCTTCGTGAGCAAGCAAGTTGGATGCACACCCACTTAGTTTCTTTTGTTGAGCTTTCATGCATTTATAGATCTAGTGCATCCGTTGTATGGCAATCCCTACTCCTTGCATTAACATCAATAGATGGGCATCTCCATAGCTCATTGATTAGCCGCGTTGATGTGAGACTTTCTCCCTTTTTTGTCTTCTCCAGATAACCCCCATCATTATATTCTATTCCACCATAGTGCTATATCCATGGCTCACGCTAATGTATTGCGTGAAGGTTGAAAAGTTTGAGATTACTAAAGTATGAAACAATTGCTTGGCTTGTCATCGGGGTTGTGCATGATGAGATCATTTTTGTGTGACGAAAATGGAGCATGACTAAACTATATGATTTTGTAGGGATAAACTTTCTTTGGCCATGTTATTTTGAGAAGACATAGTTGCTTAGTTAGTATGCTTGAAGTATTATTACTCTTATGTCAATATTAAACTTTTATCTTGAATCTTTAGGATCTGAACATTCATACCACAATTAAGAGAATTACACTGAAATTACATCAAGTAGCATTCCACATCAAAAAATTTGTTTTTATCATTTACCTACTCGAGGACGAGCATGAATTAAGCTTGGGGATGCTTGATACGTCTCCAATGTATCTATAATTTATTATTGTTCCATGCTATATTACATTCTGTTTTGGACATTAATGGGCTTTATTATACACTTTTATATTATTTTTGGGACTAACCTATTAACATGAGGCCCAGCCCACAATTGCTGCTTTTTTACCTATTTCAGAGTTTCGCAGAAAAAGAATATCAAATGGAGTCCAAACGGAATGAAACCTTCGGGAACGTGATTTTCGGAACAAACGTGATCCAGAGGACTTGGACCGTACGTCAAGACATCAACCAGGAGGGCACGAGGTAGGGGGCGCGCCTACCCCCCAGGCGCGCCCTCCACCCTCATGGGCCCCATGTTGCTCCACCGACGTACTTCTTCCTCCTATATATACCTACGTACCCCCAAACTACCAGACACAGAGCCAAAAACCTAATTCCACCGCCGCAACCTTCTGTACCCGTGAGATCCCATCTTGGGGCCTTTTCCGGAGCTCCGCCGGAGGGGGAATCGATCACGGAGGGCTTCTACATCAACACCATAGCCTCTCCGATGATGTGTGAGTAGTTTATCTCAGACCTTCAGGTCCATAGTTATTAGCTAGATGGCTTCTTCTCTCTTTATGGATCTCAATACAATGTTCTCCCCCTCTCTCATGGAGATCTATTCGATTTAATCTTCTTTTTGCGGTGTGTTTGTTGAGACCGATGAATTGTGGGTTTATGATCAAGTTTATCTATGAACAATATTTGAATCTTCTCTGAATTCTTTTATGTATGATTGGTTATCTTTGCAAGCCTCTTCGAATTATCAGTTTGGTTTGGCCTACTAGATTGATCTTTCTTGCAATAGGAGAAGTGCTTAGCTTTGGTTTCAATCTCGCGGTGTCCTTTCCCAAAGTGATGAGGGGCAGCAAGGCACGTATTGTATTGTTGCCATCGAGGATAACAAGATGGGGTTTATATCATATTGCATGAGTTTATCCCTCTACATCATGTCATCTTGCTTAAAGCATTAATCCGTTCTTATGAACTTAATACTCTAGATGCATGCTGGATAGCGGTCGTTGTGTGGAGTAATAGTAGTAGATGCAGAAGTCGGTCTACTTGTCTCGGACGTGATGCCTATATACATGATCATACCTAGATATTCTCATAACTATGCTCAATTCTATCAATTGCTCAACAGTAATTTGTTCACCCACCGTAATACTTATGCTCTTGAGAGAAGCCACTAGTGAAACCTATGGCCCCCGGGTCTATTTTCCATCATATTGATCTTCCAACACTTAGTTATTTTTATTGCCTTTTATTTTACTTTGCATATTTATCATAAAAATACCAAAAATATTATCTTATCATATCTATCAGATCTCACTCTCGTAAGTGACCGTGAAGGGATTAACAACCCCTTTATCGCGTTGGTTGCGAGGATTTATTTGTTTGTGTAGGTGCGAGGGACTCGTGTGTGGTCTCCTACTGGATTGATACCTTGGTTCTCAACAACTGAGGGAAATACTTACGCTACTTTACTGCATCACCCTTTCCTCTTCAAGGGAAAACCAACGCAGTGCTCAAGAGGTAGCAAGAAGGATTTCTGGCGTCGTTGCCGGGGAGGCTTACGCAAAGTCAAGTCAAGATTTGAAATCCCGACAACGAGCCATTTCTGGCACAAATGCCGGGGAGTCTACGCAAAAGTCATCATACCAAGTACCCATCACAAACCCTGATCTCCCGCATTACATTATTTGCCATTTACAATCTCGTTTTCCTCTCCCCCACTTCACCCTTGCTGTTTTATTCGCCCTCTCTTTTCCATTCGCCTCTTTTTTTGCTTTCTTCTTGTGTGCTCGTGTTGCCATGTGCCTTCTATATGCTTGCATCTTCGCTTGCTGAAAATCTATTGATATGGATCCACTTAAAGTGTTCTACTTGGATCATCTTCGATCCTTATGCGCTTGTGCTGAAACCCCAACTAGCCTAGCTGATGGGAAATCTTTAGATGAGCATGCTCATTTTGTGCGTCACCGTTTGTGTGAAAAAGGGAACTCTTATGGAATCAAATAAACAAATTGCTGTGTTATGCTTGGAATCTTTGTGAAATTCATGATTTTACTTGTTGCTCTAAGAACCTTAAAAAATACCTTCCCTACCTATGTGAGTTTAATGATAATGAAATCTTATCTTCTTATGCAAAAGGTGTTTATAGTTACTATGATATAGAACAAATTGAAGAATTTGTTGCTTTTAAGGGTGCTTATGAAGTTGCTTCTTTGATTGAAAAGAATGATACTACTCTCTACGAATCTGAAAATTTTGACATACTTAAATATTGCTATGAAAACTATGCTCTATGTCTATGTCAAAGAATTTATTGAGAGAATGACCGTTGCTTTGGAAGAAAATAATGATATGCATGAATTTATAGATAATGACGATTCCTATGATTTGATTGAAATATCCCTTGATGAACATGATGCTTGCTATTCTTGTGGCCATGATGCCAATATTTATGAAGATGAATTTGCTATAGTTCCTTATGTTAAAAATGAGATCGTTGCTATTGCACCCATGCTTGATAGTTCCTTCGATGAAAAGCATGATTTCAATGATTTTACTATAAATTCTCTTGATGTAAATTGTACTAATAATATGCAAAACCCTAAGCTTGGGGATGCTAGTTTTGCTATATCCACTATTTGTTGCAATGATCACAATTGGGGTGATTTTTCTTATGATCTTGAAAATTAATTTAATCCCCATGATGAATATGAGATTGATAATATTGTTTGCAATAATATTGAAAGTGGGTTTGGAAGAGTGTCAACTTTAGATCCCACATATTTGGAGAATATTCAATCTTATGAATTTTTTGATAATAGTAGGTTTGGAGAGGTCATGACTTAATTAATGTTAATCCCACTATTTCGGAAGAGTGTCAACTTTGCATGCATGTGGATCGTGTTGAAAATATTTTATATGATAGTTATATTTTTGAATTTGATTATGATCCTACATGTAATTATAATGAGAGAGGAAACTATGGTTGTAGAAATTTTCATGTTACTAAATTACCTCTCGTCGTGTTGAGATTGCTATCGTCTCTTTCTTCTTCCTTCCATATGCTAGTTTTTGCTTGCCTTGATAATTTGTTTGCTTATAAAATGCCTATGCATAGGAAGTATTTTAGACTTAGATGTGTTTTTCACGTGTTTTATGATGCTCTCTTTGCGCTTCAATTCTTGTCTTTCATGTGAGCATCATTAAGATTATCAATGCCTAGCTAGGGGCGTTAAACGATAGCGCTTGTTGGGAGGCAACCCAATTTTATTTTTAGTTTTTTTTTGCTTTTTGCTTCTATTTAGGAATAAATATTTGATCTAGCCTCTGGTTAGATGTGATTTTATGTTTTAGGTAGTGTTTGTGCCAAGTTTAACCTATAGGATCTTCTTGGATGATAGTTATTTGATCTTGCTGAAACTTCCAGAAAGTTTCTGTTCACCAAAATAATTTTTAAAAATCGCCAGAACGTGATAAAATATTGATTCCAATTGCTTCTGATCAATAAACAATTTATATAGGTCTTCCTTTTTTGGCTGAATTTTTGGAGTTCCAGAAGTTTGCGTTAGTTACAGATTACTACAGACTGTTCTATTTTTGACAGATTCTGTTTTTCGTGTGTTGTTTGCTTATTTTGATGAATCTATGTCTAGTAAAATAGTTTATAAACCATATATAAGTTGTAATAAAGTAGGTTTAACACCAATATAAATAAAGAATGAGTTCATTATAGTACCTTTAAGTGGTGTTTTGTTTTCTTTCGCTAACGGAGCTCACGAGATTTTCTGCTGAGTTTTGTGTTGTGAAGTTTTCAAGTTTTGGGTGAAAGATTTGATGGATTATGGAACAAGGAGTGGCAAGAGCCTAAGCTTGGGTATGCCCATGGCACCCCAAGATAATATAAGGACACCGAAAAGCCAAAGCTTGGGGATACCCCGGAAGGCATCCCCTCTTTCGTGTACTTCCATCTGTAACTTTACTTGGAGCTATATTTTTATTCACCACATGATATGTGTTTTGCTTGGAGCGTCTTGTATTATGTGAGTATTTATTTGTTAGTTTGCCACAATGATCCTTGCTGTACACACCTTTTGAGAGAGTCACATATGATTTGGAATTTATTAGAATACTCTATGCGCTTCACTTATATCTTTTGAGTTGTATAGTTTTTGCTCTAGCGCTTCACTTATATCTTTTAGAGAACGGCGGTGATTTTGTTTTATAGAAACTATTATTCTCTCATGCTTCACTTATATTATTTTGAGAGTATTAAACAGCATGGTAATTTTCTTAAGTTGGGAAATTAATCCTAATATGTTAGGTATTCAAAGACTAGTAAAAAAACTTTCTTATGAGTGTGTTGAATCCTAAGAGAAATTTGATGCTTGATGATTGTTTTGAGATATGGAGGTAGTGGTATTAAAGTTGTGCTAGTTGAGTAGTTGTGAAATTGATAAATACTTGTGCTGAATTTTGCAAGTCCCGTAGCATGCACGTATGGTAAACGTTATGTAACAAATTTGAAACATGAGGTGTTCTTTGAGTGTCCTCCTTATGAGTGGTGGTCGGGAACGAGCGATGGTCTTTTCCTACCAATCTATCCCCCTAGGAGCATGCGCGTAGTGCTTGGTTTTTGATGAATTGTAGATTTTTTCAATAAGTATGTGAGTTCTTTATGGCTAATGTTGAGTCCATGGATCATACGCACTCTTACCCTTCCATCATTGCTAGCCTCTTCGGTACCGTGCATTGCCCTTTCTCACATTGAGAGTTGGTGCAAACTTCGCAGGTGCATCCAAACCCCGTGATATGATACGATCTTTCACACATAATCCTCCTTATATCCTCCTCAAAACAGCCACCATACCTACCTATTATGGCATTTCCATAGCCATTCCGAGATATATGGCCATGCAACTTTCCACCGTTCCGTTTATCATGACACTTTCATCATTGTCATATTGCTTTGCATGATCATGTAGTTGACATCGTATTTGTGGCAAAGCCACTAATGTCTACTATGCAACCTTCTTCTTGTAGACGTTGTTGGGCCTCCAAGTGCAGAGGTTTGTAGGACAGTAGCAAATTTCCCTCAAGTGGATGACCTAAGGTCTATCAATCCGTGGGAGGCGTAGGATGAAGATGGTCTCTCTCAAACAACCTTGCAACCAAATAACAAAGAGTCTCTTGTGTCCCCAACACACCCAATACAATGGTAAATTGTATAGATGCACTAGTTCGGCGAAGAGTTGGTGATACAAGTGCAATATAGATGATAGATATAGGTTTTTGTAATCTGAAAATATAAAAACAGCAAGGTAACAAGTGGTAAAAGTGAGCGTAAATGGTATTGCAATGCTAGGAAACAAGGCCTAGGGTTCATACTTTCACTACTGCAAGTTCTCTCAACAATAATAACATAATTGGATCACATAACTATCCCTCAACATGCAACAAAGAGTCACTCCAAAGTCACTAATAGCGGAGAACAAGCGAAGAGATTATGGTAGGGTACGAAACCACCTCAAAGTTATTCTTTCCAATCAATCCGTTGGGCTATTCCTATAAGTGTCACAAACAGCCCTAGAGTTCGTACTATAATAACACCTTAAGACACAAATCAACCAAAACCCTAATGTCACCTAGATACTCCAATGTCACCTCAAGTATCCGTGGGTATGATTATACGATATGCATCGCACAATCTTAGATTCATCTATTCAACCAACACATAGGACCTCAAAGAGTGCCCCAAAGTTTCTACCGGAGAAGCACGACGAAAACGTGTGCCAACCCCTATGCATAGGTTCATGGGCGGAACCCGCAAGTTGATCACCAAAACATACATCAAGTGAATCACGTGATATCCCATTGTCACCACAGATCATACGGCAAGACATACATCAAGTGTTCTCAAATCTTTAAAGAGTCAATCCGATAAGATTACTTCAAGGGGAAAACTCAATTAATTACAAGAGAGTAGAGGGGGGGGAGAAACATAAGATCCAACTATAATAGCAAAGCTTGCGAAACATCAAGATCGTGCCAAATCAAGAACACGAGAGAGAGAGAGAGAGAGAGAGAGAGAGAGATCAAACACATAGCTACTGGTACATACCCTCAGCCCCGAGGGTGAACTACTCCCTCCTCGTCATGGAGAGCGCCGGGATGATGAAGATGGCCACCGGTGAGGGATCCCCCCTCCGGCAGGGTGCCGGAACAGGGTCCCGATTGGTTTTTGGTGGCTCTGGAGGTTTTGCGGCGGCGGAACTCCCGATCTAATCTCTATTCTGGAAGTTTTAGGGTACGTGGAGTTATATAGGCGGAAGAAGCACGTCAGGGGAGCCACAAGGGCCCCACGAGGCAGGGGCGCGCCCTAGGGGGGTGGGCGCGCCCCCCACCCTCGTGGCTTCCTCGTTCCTTCCTTGACGTGCGGTCCAAGTCCATCCGGTAGCTTTCCTTCCAAAAATAACTTCTCAAGTTGATTTCGTTCCGTTTTGACTCCGTTTGATATTCCTTTTCTTCGAAATACTAAAATAGGCAAAAAACAACAAATATGGGTTGGGCCTCCGGTTAATAGGTTAGTCCCAAAAGTAATATAAAAGTGGAAAATAAAGCCCAATATTGCCCAAAACAGTAGATAATATAGCATGGAGCAATCAAAAATTATAGATACGTTGGAGACGTATCAAGCATCCCTAAGCTTAATTCCTGCTCGTCCTCGGTAGGTAAATGATAAAAAGATAATTTTTGATGTGGAATGCTAGTTGGCATAGTTTCATTGTAATTCTTCCTAATTGTGATATGAATATTCAGATCCGAAAGATTCAAGATAAAAGTTCATATTGACATAAAAATAATAATACTTCAAGCATACTAACTAAGCAATTATGTCTTCTCAAAATAACATGGCCAAAGAAAGTTCATCCCTACAAAATCATATAGTTTAGTCATGCTCCATTTTCGTCACACAAGAATGCTCTCATCATGCACAACCCCGATGACAAGCCAAGCAATTGTTTCATACTCTAGTAATCTCAAACTTATAAATCTTCACGCAATACATGAGCGCGAGCCATGGATATAGCACTATGGGTGGAATAGAATATGATGATGGGGGTTATGTGGAGAAGACAAAAAAAGGAGAAAGCCTCACATCAACGAGGCTAATCAATGAGCTATGGAGATGCCCATCGGTTGATGTTAATGCAAGGAGTAGGGACTGTCATGCAACGTATGCACTAGAGCTATAAATGTATGAAAGCTCAACAAAAGAAACTAAGTGGGTGTGCATCCAACTTGCTTGCTCACGAAGACCTAGGGAACTTGAGGAGGCCCATCGTTGGAATATACAAGCCAAGTTCTATAATGAAAAATTCCCACTAGTATATGAAAGTGACAACATATGAAACTCTCTATATGAAAAACATGGTGCTACTTTGAAGCACAATATATGAGACTCACTATATGAAGAACATGGTGCTACTTTGAAGAACAAGTGTGGAAAAAAAGGATAGTAGCATTGCCCCTTTTTATTTATTTATTTTTTATTTTTTTATTTTTTTTATTTTTTTGGGCCTTTTTTGTGTGACAATGCTCTATTGAATGATGGTCATCACACTTCTATTTATTTAAAACTCAATGATTACAACTCGATACTAGAACAAAGTATGACTCTATATGAATGCCTCCGGTGGTGTACCGGGTATGAAATGAACCAAGAGTGACATGTATGAAAGAATTATGAACGGTGGCTTTGCCACAAATACTATGTCAACTACATGATCATGCTAAGCAATATGACAATGACGAATGTGTCATGATGAACGGAATGGTGGAAAGTTGCATGGCAATATATCTCGGAATGGCTATGGAAATGCCATAATAGGGGGTATGGTGGCTGTTTTGAGGAAGATATTAGGAGGTTTATGTGTGAAAGAGCGTATCATATCACGGGGTTTGGATGCACCGGCGAAGTTTGCACCAACTCTCAACGTGAGAAAGGGCAATGCACGGCAATCAAGAGGCTAGCAACGATGGAAGGGTGAGAGTGCGTATAATCCATGGACTCAACATTAGTCATAAAGAACTCATATACTTATTGCAAAAATCTACAAGCCATCAAAAACCAAAGCACTACGCGCATGCTCCTAGGGGGATAGATTGGTAGGAAAATACCATCGCTCGTCCCCGACCGCCACTCATAAGGAGGACAATTAAATAACACCTCATGTTTCAAATTTCTTACATAACGTTTACCATGTGTGCATGCTACGGGACTTGCAAACTTCAACACAAGTATTTCTCAAATTCACAACTACTCAACTAGCACGACTTTAATATTATTACCTCCATATCTCAAAACAATCATCAAGCATCAAACTTCTCTTAGTATTCAACACACTCATAAGAAAGTCTTATAAATCTTTGAATACCAAGCATATTATTATTATTAGGCAAATTACCATGCTATTTAAGACTCTAAAAATAATCTAAGTGAAGCATGAGAGTTCATCTATTTCTTCAAAATAAAACTACCATCACTGTGCTCTAAAAGATATAAGTGAAGCACTAGAGCAATAACAAACTACTCCGAAAGATATAAGTTAAGATCAATGAGTAGTCGGATAATTATGCAACTATGTGAAGACTCTCACAATTAATAATTTCAGATCTTGGTATTTTATTCAAACAGCAAGCAAAGCTAAAGAAAATAAAACGACGCTCCAAGCAAAACACATATCATGTGGTGAATAAAAATATAGCTCCAAGTAAAGTTACCGATGAATGAAGACGAAAGAGGGGATGCCATCCGGGGCATCCCCAAGCTTAGACGCTTGGTTATCCTTGAATATTACCTTGGGGTGCCTTGGGCATCCCCAATCTTAGGCTCTTGCCACTCCTTATTCCGTAGTCCATCGAATCTTTACCCAAAACTTGAAAATTTCACAACACAAAACTTAACAGAAAACTCGTGAGCTTCGTTAGCGAAAGAAAAGAAAACACCACTTCAAGGTACTATAATGAACTCATTATTTATTTTTATTGGTGTTAAACCTACTGTATTCCAACTTCTCTATGGTTTATAAACTATTTTACTAGCCATAGATTCATCAAAATAAGCAAGGAACACAATGAAAACAGAATCTGTCAAAAACAGAACAGTCTGTAGTAATCTGTAACTAACGCAAAATTCTGGAACTCCAAAAATTGTAAAATAAATTGGTGGACCTTAGGAATTTGTCTAGTAATCATCTGCAAAAATAATCAACTAAATAGCACTCTCCATTAAAAAGTTCTAGCTAATCTCGTGAGCGCTAAAGTTTCTGTTTTTTACAGCATGATCATAAAGACTTCACCCAAATCTTCCCAAAGGTTCTACTTGGCACAAACACTAATTAAAACACAAAACCACATCTAAACAGAAGCTATATGGATTATTTATTCCTAAAAAGAACCAAAAAGCAAGAAACTAAAATAAAATTGGGTTGCCTCCCAACAAGCGCTATCGTTTAACGCCCCTAGCTAGGCATGATGATTTCAATGATGCTCACATAAAAGATAAGAATTGAAAGATAAAGAGAGCATCATGAAGAATATAACTAGCACATTTAAGTCTAAACCACTTCCTATGCATAGGGATTTTGTGAGCAAACAAATTATGGGAACAATAATCAACTTGCATAGGAAGGTAAAACAAGCATAACTTCAAAACTTTAAGCATATAGAGAGGAAACTTGATATTATTGCAATTCCTACAAGCATATGTTCCTCCCTCATAATAATTTTCAGTAGCATCATGAATGAATTCAACAATATAACCAGCACCTAAAGCATTATTTTCATGATCTACTAGCATAGAAATTTTATTACTCTCCACATAAGCAAAATTCTTCTCATTCGGAATAGTAGTGGAAGAAAACTCAACAAAACAACTATCATGTGATTGAAAATTAAGATCAAGATGACGAGTTTCATGGTTATCATTATTCTTTATAGCATACGTGTCATCACAATAATCATCATAGATAGGAAGCATGCTTTCATCATAGTAAATTTGTTCATCAAAGCTTGGGGGACAAAAAGTATCATCTTCATCAAACATAGCTTCCCCAAGCTTGTGTCTTTGCATATCATTAGCATTATGGATATTCAAGGAATTCATACTAACAACATTGCAATCATGCTCATCATTCACATATTTAGTGCCAAACATTTTAATGCATTCTTCTTCTAACACTTGGGCACAATTTTCCTTCCCATCATACTCACGAAAGATATTACAAAGATGAAGTGTATGAGGCAAACTCAATTCCATTTTTTTAATTTTCTTTTATAAAGTAAACTAGTGCTAAAACAAGAAACAAAAAGATTTGATTGCAAGATATAAAGATATACCTTCAAGCACTCACCTCCCCGGCAACAGCGCCAGAAAAGAGCTTAGTTGACGGGGTGTGAGTCCCGCTTACCTAGCCTCCCCGGCAACGGCGCCAGAAAAGAGCTTGATGTCTACTAGGCAACCTTCTTCTTGTAGACGTTGTTGGGCCTCCAAGTGCAGAGGTTTGTAGGACAGTAGCAAATTTCCCTCAAGTGGATGACCTAAGGTTTATCAATCCGTGGGAGGCGTATGATGAAGATGGTCTCTCTCAAACAACCCGGCAAACCAAATAACAAAGAGTCTCTTGTGTCCCCAACACACCCAATACAATGGTAAATTGTATAGGTGCACTAGTTCGGCGAAGAGATGGTGATACAAGTGCAATATGGATGATAGATATAGGTTTTTGTAATCTGAAAATATAAAAACAGCAAGGTAACAAGTGGTAAAAGTGAGCGCAAATGGTATTTCAATGCTAGGAAACAAGGCCTAGGGTTCATACTTTCACTAGTGCAAGTTCTCTCAACAATAATAACATAATTGGATCACATAACTATCCCTCAACATGCAACAAAGAGTCACTCCAAAGTCACTAATAGCGGAGAACAAATGAAAATATTATGGTAGGGTACGAAACCACCTCAAAGTTATTCTTTCCAATCAATCCGTTGGGCTATTCCTATAAGTGTCACAAACAGCCCTAGAGTTCGTACTAGAATAACACCTTAAGACACAAATCAACCAAAACCCTAATGTCACCTAGATACTCCAATGTCACCTCAAGTATCCATGGGTATGATTATGCGATATGCATCACACAATCTCAGATTCATCTATTCAACCAACACATAGAACCTCAAAGAGTGCCCCAAAGTTTCTACCGGAGAATCACGACGAAAACGTGTGCCAACCCCTATGGATAGGTTCATGGGCGGAACCCGCAAGTTGATCACCAAAACATACATCAAGTGAATCACGTGATATCCCATTGTCACCACAGATACGCATGCGACAAGACATACATCAAGTGTTCTCAAATCTTTAAAGACTCAATCCGATAAGATTACTTCAAGGGAAAACTCAATTCATTACAAGAGAGTAGAGGGGAAAAGAAACATAAGATCCAACTATAATAGCAAAGCTCGCGATACATCAAGACCGTGCCAAATCAAGAACACGAGAGAGAGAGATCAAACACATAGCTACTAGTACATACCCTCAGCCCCGAGGGTGAACTACTCCCTCCTCGTCATGGAGAGCGTCGGGATGATGAAGATGGCCACCGGTGAGGGATCCCCCCTCCGGCAGGGTGCCGGAACAGGGTCCCGATTGGTTTTTGGTGGCTCTGGAGGTTTGCGGCGGCGGAACTCCCGATCTAATCTCTGTTCTGGAAGTTTTAGGGTACGTGGAGTTATATAGGCGGAAGAAGCACGTCGCGGGAGCCACGAGGGCCCCACGAGGCGGGCGCCCTAGGGGGTGGGCGCCCCCACCCTCGTGGCTTCCTCGTTCCTTCCTTGACGTGGGGTCCAAGTCCATCCGTAGCTTTCCTTCCAAAAATAACTTCTCAAGTTGATTTCGTTCCGTTTTGACTCCGTTTGATATTCCTTTTCTTCGAAATACTGAAATAGGCAAAAAACAACAAATCTGGGTTGGGTCTCCGGTTAATAGGTTAGTCCCAAAAGTAATATAAAAGTGGAAAATAAAGCCCAATATTGCCCAAAACAGTAGATAATATAGCATGGAGCAATCAAAAATTATAGATACGTTGGAGACGTATGAAGCATCCCCGAGCTTAATTCCTGCTCGTCCTCGAGTAGGTAAATGATAAAAAGATAATTTTTGATGTGCAATGCTAGTTGGCATAGTTCCATTGTAATTCTTCTTAATTGTGATATGAATATTCAGATCCGAAAGATTCAAGATAAAAGTTCATATTGACATAAAAATAATAATACTTCAAGCATACTAACTAAGCAATTATGTCTTCTCAAAATAACATGGCCAAAGAAAGTTCATCCCTACAAAATCATATAGTTTAGTCATGCTCCATTTTCGTCACACAAGAATGCTCTCATCATGCACAACCCCGATGACAAGCCAAGCAATTGTTTCATACTCTAGTAATCTCAAACTTATAAATCTTCACGCAATACATGAGCGTGAGCCATGGATATAGCACTATGGGTGGAATAGAATATGATGATGGGGGTTATGTGGAGAAGACAAAAAAAGGAGAAAGTCTCAAATCAACGAGGCTAATCAATGAGCTATGTAGATGCCCATCGATTGATGTTAATGCAAGGAGTAGGGATTTCCATGCAACGTATGCACTAGAGCTATAAATGTATGAAAGCTCAAGAAAAGAAACTAAGTGGGTGTGCATCCAACTTGCTTGCTCACGAAGACCTAGGGCACTTGAGGAGGCCCATTATTGGAATATACAAGCCAAGTTCTATAATGAAAAATTCCCACTAGTATATGAAAGTGACAACATATGAAACTCTCTATATGAAAAACATGTTGCTACTTTGAAGCACAATATATGAGACTCACTATATGAAGAACATGGAGCTACTTTGAAGCACAAGTGTGGAAAAAAAGGTAGTAGCATTTCCCCTTTTTATTTATTTATTTATTATTTTTTTATTTTTTTATTTTTTTGGGCCTTTTTTTGTGACAATGCTCTATTGAATGATGATCATCACACTTCTATTTATTTAAAACTCAATGATTACAACTCGATACTAGAACAAAGTATGACTCTATATGAATGCCTCTGGCGGTGTACCGGGTATGAAATGAACCAAGAGTGACTCAATTTGTCTTCTCCACATAACCCCCATCATCATATTCTATTCCACCCATAGTGCTATATCCATGGCTCACGCTCATGCATTGCATGAAGGTTGAAAAGTTTGAGATTACTAAGTATGAAACAATTGCTTGGCTTGTCATCGGGGTTGTGCATGATGAGAGCATTTTTGTGTGACGAAAATGGAGCATGACTAAACTATATGATTTTGTAGGGATAAACTTTCTTTGGCCATGTTATTTCGAGAAGACATAGTTGCTTAGTTAGTATGCTTGAAGTATTATTACTCTTATGTCAATATTAAACTTTTATCTTGAATCTTTCAGATCTGAACATTCATACCACAATTAAGAGAATTACATTGAAATTATACCAAGTAGCATTCCACATCAAAAATTCTATTTTCATCATTTACCTACTTGAGGACGAGCAGGAATTAATCTTGGGGATGCTTGATACGTCTCCAACGTATCTATAATTTTTTATTGTTCCATGCTATATTATATTCTGTTTTGGACATTAATGGGCTTTATTATACACTTTTATATTATTTTTGGGACTAACCTATTAACCGGAGGCCCAGCCCACAATTGCTGTTTTTTGCCTATTTCAGAGTTTCGCAGAAAAAGAATATCAAAAGGAGTCCAAACGGAATGAAACCTTCGGGAACGTGATTTTCGGAACAAACGTGATCCAGAGGACTCGGACCCTACGTCAAGACATCAACTAGGAGGGCACGAGGTAGGGGGGCGCGCCTACCCCGCCCAGGCGCGCCCTCCACCCTCGTGGGCCACACATTGCTCCACCAACGTACTTCTTCCTCCTATATATACCTACGCACCCCCAAACTACCAGACACGGAGCCAAAAACCTAATTCCACCGCAGCAACCTTCTGTACCCGTGAGATCCCATCTTGGGGCCTTTTTCCTGAGCTCACGGAGGGGCATCGATCATAGAGGGCTTCTACATCAACACCATAGCCTCTCTGATGATGTGTGAGTAGTTTACCTCAGACCTTCGGGTCCATAGTTATTAGCTAGATGGCTTCTTTTCTCTTTTTGGATCTCAATACAATGTTCTCCCCCTCTCTCGTGGAGATCTACTCGATGTAATCTTCTTTTTGCGGTGTGTTTGTTGAGATCGATGAATTGTGGGTTTATGATCAAGCTTATCTATGAACAATATTTCAATCTTCTCTGAATTCTTTTATGTATGATTGGTTATCTTTGCAAGCCTATTCGAATTATCAGTTTGGTTTGGCCTACTAGATTGATCTTTCTTGCAATAGGAGAAGTGCTTAGCTTTGGGTTCAATCTCGCGGTGTCCTTTCCCAAAGGATGAGAGGGGCTGCAAGGCACGTATTGTATTGTTGCCATCGAGGATAACAAGATGGGGTTTATATCATATTGCATGAGTTTATCCCTCTACATCATGTCACCTTGCTTAAAGCGTTACTCCATTCTTACAAACTTAATACTCTAGATGCATGCTGGATAGCGGTCGATGTGTGGAGTAATAGTAGTAGATGCAGGCAGGAGTCGGTCTACTTGTCTCGGACGTGATGCCTATATACATGATCATACCTAGAAATTCTCATAAATATGCTCAATTCTATCAATTGCTCAACAGTAATTTGTTCACCCACCGTAATACCTATGCTCTTGAGAGAAGCCACTAGTGAAACCTATGGCCCCTGGGTCTATTTTCCATCATATTGATCTTCCAACACTTAGTTATTTTTATTGCCTTTTATTTTACTTGGCATCTTTATCATAAAAATACCAAAAATATTATCTTATCATATCTATCAGATCTCACTCTCGTAAGTGACCGTGAAGGGATTGACAACCCCTTTATCGTGTTGGTTGTGAGGATTTATTTGTTTGTGTAGGTGTGAGGGACTCGTGCGTGGTCTCCTACTGGATTGATACCTTGGTTCTCAAAAACTAAGGGAAATACTTACGCTACTTTACTGCATCACCCTTTCCTCTTCAAGGGAAAACTAACGCAGTGTTCAAGAGGTAGGAGTTGGTGGCACCAACCGGGACTAAAGGGGGGCATTTGTACCGGTTCGTGCCACGAACCGGTACAAATGCCTCCCTTTACTCCCGGTTGGTGCCACCAATCGGGACCAAAGGCCTTGTGCTGCCCGCGCCCAAATGTTTAGTCCCACCTCGCTAGTTGAGAGGAGCTCGGAGTGGTTTATAAGCCCCACTGCGGTTGCCTCTCGAGCTCCTCTCAACTGCAGGCTTACTGGGCCTAATTACACACTATGCTGCACGTGGGCCTACTGGGCCTTCTACGGGCCTGAATCCTAGCCCATGGTCGGGTTTCTAGTCGTATTCAGACCGTGGTGGCCCAGTAGGTGGCATTTTTTTTAATTTTTTCCAGTTTTTTTGTTTTATTTATTTTATTTTGTTTCTACTTACAGCAAAATACTTACAGTTTGTTACTGATTCTTTTTGCTTATAGGTAATAAAAATTATAAACTTTCTGTTAGTGCCATTAGTTTTCCAATTTGAATAGTTTAAATTAATTTTTTGCAATTTGTGTGAATCACTAGTTTTTTCCTTTATTTATTTATTTTGCAGTTTTCAGTGATTCTTTTTACTGTGTGGTCACAAAAATTATAGACTTTCTGTTAGTGCCATTAATTTTCAAATTTGAATAGTTTAAATTTGAATTCTTTAAAATTTGTGTGAATCACTAGTTTGTGAATAACTTTACTATAAAAATAGATTTTTGAGTGATTCTTTTTCCTGCTATTTAATATTATTGTGTTTTATCATTATATTAAATTTGGTAATTTTTAGCTTATTTTTTAAATGTCTGTTTTAATCAAGAACAGATTTTGTTATTTTACTTTGCTATTAAAGTTTCTAACAAAATATTTTTTTATGAAAATTCTTTTTTCCATTAATGTTTTGAACATAAAATACTTTGATAATTTTAGTTGCATAAATTTTAGTTTAAAAAATACTAGAGGTTTATAAACCCTTTCTGACTTCATTTGTTATTTTTCACGCATTTACTGATTTTTTTGAGCTATATGACCCTGAAATAGAGAAGCACTACAAATGAACTCTGAAAAGGTTGAAAGTTGGCATGGTATCATCATTTCACCAACATAGCATGTGCTAAAAAGTTGAGAGGGTTACGGCAAAAACTGGATGCACTTCATGTACAAAACGGACAATCTCTTTCGAAGTATCAGGCTTTTGAACGAAAACTCATCTGTTACAAAGGGATTTTATTTTTTTTGAACTTATTTAAACTCCAGACTTTTTGTGTGTTCAAAATGCACCATTCAAAGCCACATCATCAATTTTCAACCCTTTCTGACTTCATTTGTTATTTTTCATGCATTTACTTATTTTTTGAGCTATATGACCCTGAAATTGAAAAGCACTACAAATGAACTCTGCAAAGGTTGTAAGTTGGCATGGTATCATCATTTCACCCACATAACATGTGCTAAAAAATTGAGAGGGTTAAGGCAAAAACTGGACGCACTTCGTGTACAAAACGGGCAATCTGTTTCGAAGCATCAGGGCTTCATACGGAAACTCGTCTGTTACAAAAGGCATTTCATTTCTTCACATGTAACTGCAGTGATATTCTAGATCAAAGGCATCGTCATAATAGTTGTGGAGATAAATTCTTCACTTTTTCTTCGCTTGTGTCCTTTGCTTATTGCGCCGTAACCATGGATATTCTTCATCACTTAACAGGGTGCTTGGGTCAGCCTTGACTTTGAAGGGAGGAATTTCATGAAACTTTTCATAATCTTCAGGCATGTCTGTCTTGCCCTCCAATCCCACGATGTGTCTTTTTCCTGAAAGAACTATGTGGCTCTTTGGCTCATCGTATGATGTATTCGCTTCCTTATCTTTTCTTTTTCTCGGTTTGGTAGACATATCCTTCACATAGAAAACCTGCACCACATCATTGGCTAGGACGAATGATTCGTCTGTGTACCCAAGATTGTTTAGATCCACTGTTGTCATTCCGTACTGTGGGTCTACCTGGACCCCGCCTCCTGACAGATTGACCCATTTGCACTTAAACAAAGGGACCTTAAAATCATGTCCGTAGTCAAGTTCCCATATATCCACTATGTAACCATAATATGTGTCCTTTCCCCTCTTTGTTGCTGCATCAAAGCGGACACCGTTGTTTTGGTTGGTGCTCTTTTGATCTTGGGCGACCGTGTAAAATGTATTCCCATTTATCTCGTACCCTTTGCAAGTCAATACAGTCGAAGATGGTCCCCTGGCCAACGAGTACAGCTCATCAGAAACAGTGTTGTCACCCATGAGACGTGTTTGCAACCAACTGCTGAAAGTCCTGATGTGTTCACATGTAATCCAGTCGTCACACTGCTCCGGGTGTTTGGAGCGTAGAATGTTCTTGTGTTCATCGACATACGGGGTCACCAAGGTAGAGTTCTGTAAAACTGTGTAGTGTGCTTAAGACCAAGAATGCCCGTCCCTACATATTATTGAGTCCACTCCAGGCGTGCCTTTTCCAGTCAGTCTTCCCTCATACCGCGATTGAGGGAGACCAATCTTCTTAAGGCCAGGAATGAAGTCAACACAAAACCCAGTGACATCCTCTGTTTGATGGCCCAGGGAGATGCTTCCTTCCGCCTAAGCGCGACATGAGACATATTTCTCTAGGACTCCCATGAACCTCTGAAAGGGGAAAATATTGTGTAGAAATACGGGGCCCAGAACGACAATCTCGTCGACTAGATGAACTAGGACGTGCGTCATGATATTGAAGAAGGATGGTGGGAACACCAGCTCGGAACTAACAAGACATTGCGCCACATCACTCCTTAATCTTGGTATGATTTCTGGATCGATCACCTTCTGAGAGATTGCATTGAGGAATGCACATAGCTTCACAATGGCTAATCAAACATTTTCCGGTGGAAGCCCCTTCAATACAACCGGAAGCAGTTGCGTCATAATCACATGGCAGTCATGAGACTTTAGGTTCTGGAACTTTTTATCTGGTATATTTATTATTCCCTTTATATTCGACGAGAAGCCAGACGGGACCTTCATACTGAGCAAGCATTCAAAGAAGATTTCCTTCTCTTCTTTGGTAAGAGCGTAGCTGGCAGGACCTTCATGCTGCTTTGGAGGCATGCCGTATTTTTCTTGCCAACGTTGCAGGTCCTCCCGTGCCTCCGGTGTATCTTTTGTCTTTCCATACACGCCCAAGAAGCCTAGCAGGTTCACGCAAAGGTTCCACGTGCATCACGTCGATTGAAGAGCGGACCTCTACACATGGCTGCACGTCCCTCAGCGTCATTCGGAACAGATATTCCGCCGGGACCCTTTCCAAAGATTACCTGTAAATCATTGACCATAGCAAGTACATGATCACAGGTACGCATGGCGGGCTTCTTCCGGTGATATGCCTCGCCTTTGAAATGCTTGCCTTTCTTTCGACATTGATGGTTGGTCGGACGAAATCAACGATGCCCCAGGTACACATTCTTCCTGCATTTGTCCAGGTATATACTTTGGGTGTCATCTAAACAGTGGTGCATGCGTGGTATCCCTTGTTTGTCTGTCCTGAAAGGTTACTGGGAGCAGGCCAATCATTGATGGTTACAAATAGCAACGCATGCAGGTCAAATTCCTCCTGTCTGTGCTCATCCCACACACGTACACCTTTTCCATTCCACAACTGTAAAAGTTATTCAACTAATGGCCTTAGCTACACATCAATGTCGTTGTCTGGTTGCTTAGGGCCTTGGATGAGAACTGGCATCATTATGAACTTCCGATTCATGCACAACCAAGGAAGAAGGTTATAGATACATAGAGTCACGGGTCAGGTGTTGTGATTGCTGCTCTGCTCCCCAAAAGGATTAATGCCATCAGCGCTTAAACCAAACCATATGTTCCTTGCGTCACCTGCAAACTCCTTCCAGTACTTTCTCTCGATTTTTCTCCACTGCGACCCGTTAGCTGGTGCTCTCAACTACCCGTCTTTCTTACGGTCCTCTCTGTGCCATCGCATCAACTTGGCATGCTCTTTGTTTCTGAACAGACATTTTGACCGTGGTATTATAGCAGCATACCACATCACCTTGGCAGGAACCCTCTTCCTGGGCCGCTCGCCGTCAACATCACCAGGGTCATCTCGTCTGATCTTATACCGCAATGCACTGCATACCGGGCATGCGTTCAAATCCTCGTACGCACCGCGGTAGAGGATGCAGTCATTAGGGCATGCATGAATCTTCTGCACCTCCAATCCTAGAGGGCATACAACCTTCTTTGCTGCGTACGTACTGTCGGGCAATTCGTTATCCTTTGGAAGCTTCTTATTCAATATTTTCAGTAGCTTCTCAAATCCTTTGCCAGGCACACCATTCTCTACCTTCCACTGCAACAATTCCAGTACGGTACCGAGCTTTGTTTTGCCATCTTCGTAATTGGGGTACAACCGTTTTTTGTAATCCTCTAACAAGCGATCGAACTTCAGCTTCTCCTTATGACTTTCACATTGTCTCTTTGCATCAACAATGACTCGGCGAAGATCATCATCGGGCACATCGTCTGGTTCCTCTTGATCTTCAGCTTCCCCCGTTGTAGCATCACCTTATTCAGGGGGCACATAGTTGTCATCATTCTCTTCTTCTTCGATATCTTCTATCATAATCCCTCTTTCTCCGTGCTTGGTCCAAACATTATAGTGTGGCATGAAACCCTTATAAAGCAGGTGGGTGTGAAGGATTTTCCGGTCAAAGTAAGACTTCGTATTCCCACATATAGGGCATGGACAACACATAAAATCATTCTGCTTGTTTGCCTCAGCCACTTCGAGAAAATTATGCACGCCCTTAATGTACTTGAAGGTGTGTCTGTCACCATACATCCATTGCCGGTTCATCTGCATGCATTATATATAATTAAGTGTGTCAAAAACCATTACAGAACATCATGAATAGATAAGTGACCAAATTAATAGAAGTTCATCATCACATTAAAACCAAAGTACATACATAGTTCTCCAGAGCATGCAATTAAACCATATATTGAAACTATGTAAAACATTTTAATGCAATAACAAATGCGATCATAATCGCAACCAAGGTAACAATTGATCCAACGGCATAATGATACCAAGCCTCGGTATGAATGGCATATTTTCTAATCTTTCTAATCTTCAAGCACATTGCATCCATCTTGATCTTGTGATTATCGATGACATCCGCAACATGCAACTCCAATATCATCTTCTCCTCCTCAATTTTCTTTAATTTTTCCTTCAAGTAATTGTTTTATTCTTCAACTAAATTTAACCTCTCGACAATAGGGTCGGTTGAAATTTCTGGTTCACACACCTCCTAGATAAAAATATCTATGTCACATTGGTCAGCATAATTGTCATAAACAATAAATTAACCAAATAGTTATAAAATATAATATATACCACATCCGAATCATAGACAGGACGAGGGCCGACGGGGGCGGATACCAAAACCATCGCACCATATATTAACAAACAATAATAAAAGTAAGAAAATTATACAAGTATCTATCTAAATCATACAAGTAAGATTTTTTTTCTTTTAGAAAGAAGATAAGCACAAGAGGCTCACCATGGTGGTGCCGGCGAGATCGGTGCGGGTGATCGACGGCGGTGAAGACGGGGACGGGACGTGACGGACCACTAAACCTAGACAAATCTTGAGGAAAACGGAGCTTGGAGGTCGAGCTTGGAGAGGAGAAAGCTTAAGTAGTGTGGTTCGTGCATTTCATCGAACACTTATGTGCATAGGAGGTGAGATAGAACACCACAAAGCCCTCCCCTCGCCGGCTAGAAAAAACAGAGCAGCGGAGTGCTCTGCTCACGGGCGAGGGGGTATATATAGGCACCTCATTGGTACCGGTTGGTTGTGGGCCAGGGGCGAGGCCCATGGGACCCGGTTCGGGTCTGGAAACGGGACCTAAGGGTCCATACGAACCGGGACCAATGCCCCACGAGGCCCGGCCGGCTCCCTGGGCGCACAAACCGGGACGTATGCCCCCATGGGTCCCGGTTCGCGACTGAACCGGGACTAATGGGCTGGCCAGGCCTGGACCAAAGCCTTGTTTTGTACTAGTGGGTGTTACCAGCCGGGACTAAAGGGCCTCCTGCCTGGGCGCCCCGCAGCGGCCACGTGGAGCCCCTTCTATTCCGATTCGTAAGCGAACCGGGACTAAAGGTTTTGGGCTTTAGTCCCGCCCTTTAGTCCCGGTTCCGGAACCGGGGCTAAAGGGTCTCTAGAACTGGGACAAATGGGCCGTTTTCTACTAGTGAAATTGTATTAGCATAACAAAATTAACCTTTTCAGTTTCCAAGTTAAACTTTCTCCTCACATGAGCATAAGCTAACATCTGACCTGATCATCTTAGTCTCTAAATTCATATATATAATCAGAATTCTTGCTCAGAATTCAGCAGTGCAAGCAGCAGACCAGTAGTGTCCATCACTCAAAAAATTGCAGCCTGGAGCTTCTTCTTCCTGTCCTGTATCGTCGGTGCTCCTCTTCTTTTCCGAGCGAAAGTGGGTGGAGTCACAGTAAATAGAGACAACTTTATTCATCAGTTACCACAAATTTATTTATTAGGTATCAAAAAATATTTACTAATTTACAGATACATGGTGCAAAATGATAACTGAATACTTATAAGTGCTTGAATATTGCACACCAATTAAACACCATATAATGACCAATAAGCTAACCTCTCTCACACCATTCTTAAGTATAGGACGTCTCCAATACAAGGTAAAATTCCAATACAAAATTCATCAACAAAATATCTATATATATCTTCGTATATTTTTATCATTGCCTAACATTAGACCGCAACAATAGACGGGAGCAGCAACGCGCACCGGCATGATCTAGTTGGTACAATGTTTAAGCATGATTCATGAGTATACATAGTAGGAAGCAACTAGTAGCGCTACATGTACTAACGAAGCAACAAATCATATGTAAGGAAGCAAAGTTGTTTCCATCTAGAGATTTTATTTCCAGAGTGAATGGAATTTGTTTGATTAGTACAAAATTATGTAGGACATATATTTTAACTTGAAAGCATTGCACCTTGTTTCCATTGATTAGAGAATTTCTTCCAATTGAATAGCAGTTTCCTTTTGTGAAGTAGAAAATAATTCCACCTTTTTCAAAAGCATCACTTCTTGTTTCCATCGACTAGAAAATTCCTAATCAAATAGTAGTTTGCTTCCATCGTAGAGAAAAGAAATTCAGAAGCATCTCTCTCTTGTTTCCATCGACTAGAGAATTGCTTCCAATACAATAGTAATTTGTTTGCTTTAAAAGAGGAAGAATAGTAACCCGGTTACAATTACATATGCTTCAAAGGAATTATGGAGTAGTTTGCAAAGAAGAGCAAATGGCCACTGACAATTCTTTTTGCAACAAAAAATAAGAAAAAGGCATACAACGTTATTTTCACTCTAATCGAGCTAGCAGCATCGTATCAATGTAATGGAAGGGATCCATATATTTTCTAGTTTGTCACCAATAAGGAGTCCGCTCGACAAAGAGTGGCGCCTCATCTCGGCCACAGTGCTCTAGACATCATTACAATACCCTTGATGTGTGCCGAGCTACAACTTCCTACTGCAAAAATGGACATATAACAAAAGGACAGTGCTAAAATTCGGACGACTGGACCATAGTAACATATCCGAACGCATGTATGCATGCATGCTAGCTTCCGAGTTGTTTGTATTTTCTTTTTACGGTGTCATCAGGTTAGCTTAAGTAGAAACTCCTAATTAGATGCATGCAGGAAAAAGACAAAACGGATGATGTTAGCAGATTCTTTTTCAAAACTGGAAATTCAAAATGTTTTGTAGCTCAAACCATCGACCGATTTGAAAAACTGGCTTCACATAAAAGATTCGTAGCGACGAGACCTTTAAAACTAGATCCTATGTTGGTATGTTTTGATAAATTTTTTTCGGGTAAAAAGTTACCAGGCATGTACCACGTAAGTTATCACGCCTGCGACACATAAGTTACCAAGTTGTTTTCATAGAAAATACCGGGAATGAAAAATGATCTTTAACCTTTCTTCCCATGTGTACAAGTATGCATGCACTAGATAACAAAATGCTCGATCAGTGTACATACGCGCGTACATGATGAAGATCTTCATCTTGGAGAGATCCAGCACAGGAGTAGGCAAGCGGCTGATGCGAACACACAACATCTCAAACCGTCGCTCTGATCAAAAGAACTGTTTTCACATAAAAGATTCGTCGAGACAAGATCTTCGAAACTAGATCCCATGTTGGTATGTACCGATGACTTTTTTCTAGGTAAAAAGTTACCATGCATGTTCTACGAAAGTTATTTTTGTTGTTTACACACAAATTACCGGGACATAGAAAATGGTTCCTTTGATCTTCTCTCCACATGCATATTCACGCATGCCCTAGAGGACGAAAAGTGCTAATGTCAGGGAAGATTCCACCGAAATTCAAAAAAGTTGAAATGTTTTGTAACTCAAACTTTCACTTCGATATAAAAATTATTTTCACATAAAAAATTCGTTGAGACGACACCTTCGGAACTAGATCTCATATTTGTAGGTTTCGATAGCTTTTTTCGGCCAAAAAGTTGTCAGACATGGGCCAACTAACTTACCAGCCCTGTTGTGTGTGTATTACCAAGCTATTCACACATAGTTACCGAAGGATGTTTTCAGACAAATCCAACCCGCCTTCCTAGTCAAAAGTTATCACACCTGGAGCATGTAAGTTATCACTAAGTTGTGCATGTATTACCATGCTATTTACACATGAGTTACCGGGGCAAACTTATCACCATATTTGTACGTAAGCTATCAGGTCTGCGGCGCATAAATTACCATGTAATTTGCACAAAAATTCCCGGGGGTATGATTCCTCAACTATATTATTGTGCATCAAAAGTTATCAACGTGTTGCACGCAAGTTATCAGATCTGTGGTGCATAAATTACCATGCTATTTATACAGAAGTAATCAAGGGAATATTACAACAACCCGGCCCCACCCCGCCAAAGTTATTACAGTGTTTGTACCCAACTTATCAGGTGTGTGATTCATAAATTACCATGCTCTTCACACATAAGTTATTAGGGTTATGTTTTCAACAACAACACCCGTCCGAGGGTATGTTTCAACCAATTTTCCCTTGCAGTAAGTTACCACGGTGTTTGTATGTAAGTTATCAGGTTTGTGGTTCATGTAAGTTCAACACTTAGTCCTCCCGCCGCCATCGTGGGATGCCGGCGGTGCTCGGCGAGAAGGAGCGGCTCCTCCAGTGGGTGTACCATCGGTCACTTACGACGGCGGAGAAGGACGTCAGGCGGCTCCGGATGATAAACGCCAAGGCACTCCGGCTCCGCATTGAGCAGTCCAAGCGGGAGGCAGCAGAGGCAACGAGGGTAGCGAAAGTCAAGCGTAAGCAGGACCGCGTCGTCAGACGCTTGAAGGGTGACATCGTCATTTCCTCTTCCTCCAATGACGACGGTTCCGACAACGACCCACCTCCTGCCACGGACCCCTATATCAGCGTCGACGACCGAAAGGGCCAAGGACCGGCGAGGAAGTGGTGAAGCTCGATCCTCTATCCGTTTCTATAATATAGATTGTACTACTAATCTAGTTAGAATTTGTCAGACGGCTGAACTTTTGGTGATGTTTAGATGTGAATTATGCTCGTTTGATGTTGATTTATATGTCTATTTTCTGTCGAATTTGTCCGTTTGATGATCTACGTCCTACAAGTTTCGTTGCATATTTTAGTATGGATATAGAATGCTGGATATGAGATATGCGGCTGTGGACGCAACCATTTGAGGACTACCCGGTCACTATCCACGGACAAGCCTGGGCGCACCTGCGGGCGTATAGAGTGCCGGTTTCGGTAAGTCCTGTTGTAGATGCTCTTAAATGATATTAGTGTGATTTTTTTCCAAGTCAGAGTATAGTTTCAAAAGGCTAAACGATGAATGATTTGAGCATCTGTAATTACCGGCATTAGAAAAAGCTAGGAAACTCAAAAGGAATTGTACGTGGTTGCTAACCAGTAACAAAGTCAACGTCAAATAGTTTGGCTTTTCCTAGCTAACAGGCAACAATCGAACAGAAAGACAGATGGCTATCAGCGCTGTATGTTTAAGCTAGCGTCGTGGGATCGAATCCCACGTCAGCGACTCTTTTTTCTCGCTCAAATCCACAGGTCTCAACCAGCCTTGCGCGTAACTGCCAGGAAAACCTTCCGCCACACGATGCGCATCTGACGTCTTTGGCCTCGTAGAGTCTCGCTCAAATCCACAGGTCTCAACCAGCCTTGCGCGTAACTGCCAGGAGAACCTTCCGCCACACGATGCGCATCTGACGTCTTTGGCCTCGTGCGGATCTGAAGCAAAATTACAGTCGACTGGTGGATAGATTTGTCGATAACAAAAACATCATTGGACATACTGAAGCATGGCCAGGACTCAAGAAAACTTGAATATGCAATTCATGAACCAGAAAATTCACAACAGCCACATCTCTAAGAAGCATCCAAAACATACATGAATATATGGAGCAGAACCCGTACCTGCTTGTGTTGTGGATGGTGATCGGAGCAGTTTCCCTGGGTAGAAAACTAGGAAAGGATTAGGAGACGGCATGTGTAGCTGCTCTCGATCTGTTGCTCTTTCCAGAAGATGGAAGAGGAAACAATTACCTGCGTGAAGATGCATGGACAAGGCGAGCTCAGCAGCTCCATAGCCCTAGCCTGCTTCAGCTCTCTCAGTGACTGGTTCTCCTCGATTGAATCTTGGAATGATGGGAAAGGGGATGCGAAATCAGGGGATCGCGGGTGAATTATTAGGGAGGGGGTTACTGCAGAGGGCGCTGGTGGTTGGTTGAGCCGACGAGATTTTTTTCCGGGAAAACTATTGTTTTCAACCGACTGATCTTTGCTTGGCGTCAACTGTGTCCTGAGCCGTCGGATCAAGTTGGATCGTGCGGTGCTCGCTTCCAGTGCGTGCAACGTTAAACCGGCTTTAAGCTTGACACACTGTCCTATGGGCCCGCGCACCGTCCCAACCTTTTCCTTGTCTCTTCGACGCGAGAACGTCAGCCGCTCATCCCCTCTCTCTTCCCCAAAGAAGGAGTCAATTGTAGAAAACTACCACATCTGCGGCTAGCTTTGCAGAAAACCACCAAGTCGCTAATCCGTTGCAAAAAACACCATATTAGCAGTAAACTTGTTGCAAAAAGCACTGATCGCTCACTTTGCTTCATTTAATCGCGTTTCCGACAAGTGAGGCCCACTCGTCAGGAGCTGACTTGGCAAAAATCCCCACGTTTGGGCATTGACTGAGTCTTCTTCCTTCTCTTCTCTTCCCCTTCTATCACACATTTTGTCATACATGTTGAGGGCATATCCCGCAAGCGCCCCTCATGCCATGGCGATGAGGGGAGATGCCCTCAATATGTTTGATAAAATGTGTGATAGAAGGGGAAGAGAGGAAAGGGAAGACGACTAAGTCAACGCTGCACGTGGTGATTTTTGCCAAGTCAGCTCCGGACGAGCAGGCCCCATTTGTCAGAAACACGATTAAATGAAGCAAAGTGAGTGATCAGTGCTTTTTGCAACAAATTTAGTGCTAATGTGGTGTTTTTTGCAACGCATTAGTGACCCGGTGGTTTTCTGTAAAGCTAGACGTAAATGTGGTAGTTTTCTTCAATTAATTTCCAAAGAAGACGTGGTCCTCTCATGTTCTTTTCCTCCATGAGCGGTGTAGCCCAAGTCTTGCACTACTCCACTCAACGATGCAAAGCCCACGGTTGTGTTACACAATACAACACACATCGGTGCCGTGTTGTAGCGCTCACGATGCTTCATATAAACAACGGTGCTTTGATGCAGCACCCGGCGAGGACCGCCGGTGATGCGACGCACCACTCACCGGTGCTATGGGGCGTGACGCTGCAATGCAACAGTCACGACGCTGCAGAGAGGAACCTGCCGGCGGCTGTCGGTGCTGTAACGCAGTGCTCGTTGGTGCTGCTGGAGTTGCTACTGCTATGCAGAGGCCTCGACGCCGCAGAGAGGGACCGGTGCTGCAATGTAGAGCTTTCCGGCCGCTGCGCTGCTGCAACACATCGCCCGTTGGCAATGTCGGAGCTGCGATGCAGCGACCGTGACACCGCAGAGTGGAGCCGTGCTCCGATGCAACGGCTGTGCCGCCGAAGAGAAGGACCGGTGCTTCGATGCAGAGCTTCTCGGCGGCTTTGATGGTGCAACCGGACGACTGGCTAATTGGATGACCGGCTAGGCGGATGATTTTTTTCCCGCGTAGGAAGCAATCAGATAAGACGTCTCTATTACCGTGAGATTAAAATAGAATTGACGGCAGTCCACAGGTCTGATGATAGCCCTAGTATCAGACTACAGATAGAAAGGTTTTCCCTCTGCTTATTAACAAACATGTGTATAGAATGAAAGCATGATCCCAGTTAATACTGATCTATACTAGTACTAGCAAACGTGCCCATGCATTGCTATGGGAAGAAAAAAACCGTGTCGGAGAGATGTATAAGGATGTTTTCGCAGGACACAATCATGATGTAGTTTTGCATAAAATACCATAGTTGCGGGTAAGTAGTTACAAAAGACATAATTTTTGCCATCAATATCTTGTACCTGAACTAGGCACGCCAGTCCTACCCGAGAGCTACGGCACGCTTGTCTGCCTTCTTGCTCGGAATTTTTTTCGGGCTTGTCGCTCCCGGTAGCTGAATCTACGGGTTTTAGTCAATATTGATGTTGAGCTTGAGCCTTGGGAGAAGCCGCCCGCTTAAGACAGGATGCCGCTCCATAGGGCTGTCAGTTTTCTAAGGCGTGGCCTACTTTCTTTCTCATTACTAGATGACCCGTTGTACCAAATGGCGCATAGTCCTATTTAAAACCATGTGCGCGTTGAAAATATTTGCATTTTTTCAATAATCTTATGTTTAAGCAAACACAAAGATCATGTCACTACTGGAATTTTCGTATACGCCGGGTGTTTGGCTCTTCGCCGAGAGCCAAATCACGGGCACTTTCAATGACGTACATACATCGAGAGCCACACTCGACAATCATGGGTTCACGGCAACTACCTAATGTTGCCAACACAGAATCACAACGAATAGATTACAGATGGCAAACAGCACAGATGCCGAGGCACCATACACAAAGAGTAGCCACATGGCATGCCCATTCGCAACAGACGGCTCCGTCAGTTTCTGTTATCTATGCCGAGAACCATGAGGTACCGCTTGGTAAAAACCTATTACAGAAACATTCTGACCTGACATTTGGACCCACTCGACCCAGTTATCAATGAAACATTCAAATTACCTGTTAAATTATCAAAAATAATAATATGACGCGCTTTCTTTACCGAGAGCTGCCGCTCGGCATATAACCGTTGACTGGAGCGTTTGGACCTGACATGTGGGCCCTAGTGTCCCACATGTCAGCGGTACTTTTACCGAGTGTCGTCGCCCTTGGAAAAGAATGGCACTACTGGAGTGGCTTTCTTTTCTCGGAGTGTCCCTAGGAAAAGAATGCCACTGTTGTAATTAAAGTGCTCAGACGACCCCTTCTGCGAAAGCCACTGTCGTTAAATTGAGTTTTTCCAGTTCTTGTCTCGGAAATATGTCCCATTGCTTCTATTGTGAATCTATTTCTTTCCTAATCCCTGCAATTGAAAACAACTAGATACATTTTCTATCTATATCTTTAGTGCATAAAATGTTATCATATAAAATGAATGTGGGAGCTCCTAGCTCCCTAGAAATTCTTCGAGCACATCACACACATCGACATAATTCAAACTAGTTCACATAAGCACAACTCAAACTAGTTCACATAGTCCAATGTTTCATACAAGTTCACAGAGCAAAAAAAATGCTCGAGCACATCACACAGAAGTTCACATATTCATACATAGGGTTAATTCATGCAAGTTCACATATTGCAAAACACATGCACATCACACACAAGTTCACATCTTCATACACTGCCTTGAGGAGGAGGAGGGGCATCATTTCCATAGGATTAAGCTGAGGAGGAGGAGGAGGGACATCATTTCCACCGCCTTGAGAATGCATTAGGGCCGATAAGAGTAGAATCATGTGAGTATTGTTCATTTCTATATAATGAACGGAGCCAAATTAAGAGAATGTTCTACCTCTAGTTTTTGCTCCAGCATCTTGAACCTTTCGTTCATTTCTGCTCGTTCATTATCTCTTCTCTCTGCCTCAGCCTGCTGCCGTTGCTCCTCTTCAACATCCCGCTTGTCCAATAAAGCCTGTAATGTGGCATTAGGGTCATATAGGTTGCAAGGGTGCTATTTTGAGGCATCGACATAAACGAACGGTTATGGTGCTAACCTTGAGAGGCGTGATCTCACGCGACGCGGCAGTCGGGCGACTTCGTATGGACGAAGTTGAGCTTGTGCTCGACGCCCGTATCTCATGGAGCTTGTGATGCGAGGAGGTGGCGATCACCCCATTGCAAAGGAGGTGGTGGCCATTGTGACGCCCCTGATTCAATCGTACACTAATCATACACGCAAACGTGTACGATCAAGATCAGGGACTCACGGGAAGATATCACAACACAACTCTAAAACATAAATAAGTCATACAAGCATCATAATACAAGCCAGGGGCCTCGAGGGCTCGAATACAAGTGCTCGATCATAGACGAGTCAGCGGAAGCAGCAATATCTGAGTACAGACATAAGTTAAACAAGTTTGCATTAAGAAGGCTAGCACAAACTGGGATACAGATCGAAAGAGACGCATGCCTCCTGCCTAGGATCCTCCTAACTACTCCTGGTAAATCGCTGGCTGCACGTGGTAGTAGGCGCCTCCGGTGTAGTAGTAGTCATCGACGGTGGCGTCTGGCTCTGGCTCCATCGTCAGTTTGCAGCAACCGGGTAAAGAGAGGGGAAAAGGGGAACAAGGCAACCGTGAGTACTCATCCAAAGTACTGCAAGCAAGGAGCTACACTACATATGCATGGATATATGTGTAAAGGGCCATATCGGGGACCGAACTGCGAGAATGCCGTAATAAGAGGGGATAGCTAATCCTGTCAAGACTACGCTTCCGCAGCCTCCGTCTTGCAACATGTAGAAGAGAGCGGTGAAGTCCTCCAAGTAGCATCGCATAGCATAATCCTACCCGCGATCCCTCCTCGTAACCACGAGAGAGCGGCCACCGGGTTGTATCAGCACTTGGAAGGGTGTGTTTTATTAAGTATCTGGTTCTAGTTGTCATAAGGTCAAGGTACAACTCCAAGTCGTCCTGTTACCAAGATCACGGCTATTCAATAGATTAAACTTCCTGCAGGGTGCACCACATAACCCAACACGCTTGATCCCATTTGGCCGGACACACTTTCTGGGTCATGCCCGCCGCGGAAGATCAACACGTCGCAGCCCCACCTAGGCTCAACATAGAGGTCAAGACGCCGGTCTAAACCTAAGCGCCACAGTGCAGGCCCATCTCCCTTAGCACACCTGCACGTTGCGTCTGTGGCGGAAGCAGACCTAGCCTCTACAGCGTTCCGGTCAATCGGTAGCGCCACTCGATCGGCCAGCGTCACGAAGTGCCTGGCGATACCACGACGTCGGGATACCCATAACTACTCCCACGTAGATGGTTAGTGCGTATAGACCAAATGGCGGACTCGGATCAAATACCAAGATCTCGTTAAGCGTGTTAAGGATCCGCGAACGCCGACCAGGCTGTGCCCACCTCTCTCCTAGGTGGTCTCAACCTGCCCTGCCGCTCCGCCACAAAGTATCGGTCGGGGCCGTGGGAACCCAGGCCCACCTCTACCGGGATGGAGCCACCGTCCTTTCAAATTTCATCTCCGAACAAAGATCCACGGTGTAATGTAACAGGTAAAGTATATAGTATAAGCCCGAGATCACCTCCCGAAGAGAACACAGCCCAGTAGTATATCATGGAAGACGCACAATAGTGTAGGGCAACACATGGAACACTAGCATCCTATACTAAGCAGTAGGATAGCAGGTAAAGGTAACAACAGTAGTAGCAAGGACAAGCTATGCAGCAGTATAGGATTAACTGAAAGTAGTAACATGCTACACTACTCTAATGCAAGCAGTATAGAGAAGAGTAGGTGATATCTGGTGATCAAAAGGGGGGCTTGCCTGGTTGGTCTGGCAAGAAGGACGTGTCGTCAATACCGTAGTCGAACTGGGGGTCGTCGGCAGCCTCGGGGTCTACCGGAAAGAAGTATCGGAGGGGGAACACGATAAATAACAGAGCAATCAAAGCATCACAAAGCATAACGAGGTCTGGCGGTGCTAGGTATGCCCTAACGCGGTAGGAGGTGATACCGGTGAAGGGGGGAAACATCCGGGAAAGTATCCCCGGTGTTCCGTGTTTTCAGGCTGAGGAGCCGGAGGGGGAAAGTTGCGAGTTTGATATGTTAGGGATGTGTGGCGGACGAACAGACTGCGTATCCGGGTTCGTCTCGTCGTTCTGAGCAACTTTCATGTTGAAAATATTTTAATCCGAGTTACGGATTAAAAGATATGATTTTCTAAAGATTTTATTAATTTCTGGAATTTCATTAATTATTTAATTAATTCGAAAATTATTTAATGACATCAGCATGATGTCATGCTGACATCAGCAATCAACAGAGTTGACTGGTCAACCTGACCAGTGGGTCCCACTGGTCAGTGCACATTTTAATTAACAGATTAATTAAACTAATCATAATTAATTAGGGGGGTTGGGCCCCACTGTCATTGTTTGATTAATTAAATAAAAGTTAATTAGGTTAATCTAATTGTGATTAATTAACTTAATTAATTCATTAATTAATTAATTAATTTAATTATTATTATCTATTTATTTATTTTTTTAATTCCTTTTTTTAATTTCGTTCTTAGGGGCGTGGGCCCCGCGTGTCATTGGCCCATGGCCAAAGTGGGTTCGGGCGCTACGGGCGAAGCCCCAACCCGATTGGGCGGCCACTCAAAGCGAACGGTGGGGGGATGCCCATGAGGCACGGAGCGGGCGGGCCGCGTGATGTGGGGAGCCGCGAGGCACGGAGCGGGGCGGGCCGCGTGATGCTGGGGCGGCCGCCGGAGGCCGAAGCAACATCGGGAGCGGCGACGGGGGCCGAGGGGCGCAGCGCGGCCGTCGGGCGCAAGCAGCAGACGGCAGTCGCGAGGTGGCGACGGTGAGCGGGACGGGCCCAGAGCGAGGGCGGAGGGCTGTGGCCGGGACGCACACGGAGCTGCTGGCCCGGCGAGTAGGGCCGTGGGGAGCGGGCCACGAAAGGTGGAACGGCGAGGCGCGTGAGGGAGAGGGAAAGGAGGAGGCGGAGGCCGTGGCCTCACCGGGAATTGTAGGGACGGGGCAGCGGGCTCGAGCTCGAGGAGGAGGACGAGGACGACGGCGGTCCGGCGAGGTTGGCGAGGTGGAGTAGCTTCGGACGGCATCGGGCGACGAATCGCGGCGTCGAGGTGGTTCCAGGGACGGCGAGCGGCGGCGTTGTCGAGGGCGCCGGCGACGTCGGGACGGCCCCCTCCCGATCCAAATCGGGCAGAGGGGGGCCAGGGAGAGGGAGGGTCGGCGAGGAGGAGGTCGAGGACGGCCTGCCCGGCGGGGAGGCGGCGGTTCCTCGGGCACGGGCGCGCCGACGAGGTGGAAGCGCGGCGACGGCGGGCGACGGGGTCGCCTGCCCCCGATCCAGATTGGAGGGAGCGAGGGAGGCGTCGGGGGCGACTCGGGGGTGAGGTGAGGAGGAGGCGGTGACAGGGCGGGGCGGCGCTGGGGATGGGTGCCGCGAGGTGGCTTTGGGCGGCGATGATGGGTAGCGCCGGGCGGGATCGATCCCGGTCCCGATTGGATCGGGAGTGGGAGAGAGAGAACGTGGGGGGGGGGACGAGGGGAGGGGGGGTGCGGGTAGCAGCTAGGGTTTGGGGAGTGGGGAGGAATTATCTTTGGCGGCCCAGGCGGCACAGGGGCTGACGGCCACTGGGCGATCAGTGGGCCTTTGCCCGATTAAGTGGCAGCTAAACCTGAATGATGGCCCAGATGGGGGTGCCTCTTTTATTTTTAGTTAGATTTGTCTTTTCCTTTTATTTATTTCACTTTTCTGCTTTTATTTCATTTTAATATATTTAGACATTTTCAAAAAGGGTGTTTGTTGCGCTATAATCACCTAGGCATTTAACTGCACACTCCGAACATTTTAGTTTAATATTTTGAAAACTTTGTCGTTTGACATTAATTTGAATTTGAATTTGAAAAGGTTTCGAATCATTGCGAGGTTAGCAACAGTAAGAGTGGTGACGTGGCATCAGTAACAGAGATTACTGTAGCTTGATTATCCGGGTGTCACAATTCTCCTCCACTACAAGAAATCTCGTCCCGAGATTTAGGAGCGGTTATAAGGGGGGAAGGGATCTGGTTACGAAATTCTAACGATTCTTCTCGGTCATAGTTGCTCTTCTCGAAGTGGTCGATCCAATACATTGATGTCTACATTTTTCTGCTTCAGGTCATTAAGATGAAGTCGGCATCCTTTCTTCGAAAACTCCATCGTACTTACGAATAGGTCACGGGGTAGATCGGAAACGACAGAATGCTATAAGGGTAATAACCTGGGGTTAACCCATGAATGAGCATATGAGTACCTCTCGAGTTGAACAAATAGAGCACATCGAGAGTAAAGTTGGAAGGTCCAACAAGAAGTTTCAGGCAGCCAGGCAATCGTTCAGTGCCTAGTCAGAAGGTGAAAGGGGTTTCAAGCAACGGAATAATTATTGTTTCCGATGCGTAATTGATGATCTCATCGGAAGGTGGCTCATGAATTACATACGAGTCCACGGGGAGGAATAACTTTGGGAGCAGGGGTGTACTGAGAGTCGAGTTTCGATCCTGTGGGCTGGGTTATGGGCCCACCATGTGGTTGAAAGTAGGAAGGGGGCCGACATCTTGCACGGTCATGATAGTAAGGCGTGACAGAGGGTAGCCTGTCAGTTATGTCGGCAACAACATCGATACCAAGGGCGAGGTACGAAGAGAACCATTTTCACCTTTCGTTGAACGAGGCGGGCCAATAGGCAAAGTTCCGTCCGTCGGTGGCTACCGAAATGTCATCAACAAGAGAAACAGGGTCTTACTGGCACGGTTGTACACTAACGTGTTTTACATAAGCAGAAGATTACTACTGCTTATATAATATAGATCACAAGAAGGGTTAAGCAAACCAAAGGAAAGGAAAGGTGATTACCAGGTTAAACAGAACAATGGAAAGGAAAAATGTGTTTAAACACATTTCGGGGGCATATCCTTCCCAAGGACAAGCAGAGCAAGATATCCATGACAGGATATAGAGTGGATAACCATTTAGGTAAGGGGAGAGGAATTAGATGACCATACCCATACAACGGTGTTTGGATAATCGAGCAGGAAACATTTAGCATTGGGCTTCAAATGTTTTTGTTGAAAATCGGAGTATCACAAACATGCTTTGAGATGGTATTGGCATGGTCTTTGGGTAAAGATCATACTTTGGATTCACAAAGGATCCGTCAGGAGCAACTTATAGAATAAGTCTTACAATTTCCTCATGGAAGAATGGCTAAACTTGCTAAAAAGGATACTACAACAATAGGTCCTCCACCCAGGGGGGGGTGCTAGGCATGACATCATGTTACCGGGTCATCAAAGGACCAACATCATAACTCTTGGAAAGTTGTCCCAACCATCATATCTAACCGAGATTCAGATCCGATGGGTGTCATGATACCTCAGACTCAGGATGTCCGAGAAGAAAAGGTGCAACACAAATAGACGAAATGACATTTCAAGATTCTCAGGAAATGAACTATGGGAGCGGGTTCTTGAAGTAATAGTTCATCCTTAAACCAAGGAGAGAATGAGGGGGTGGCTGATGGACTCAGCAACAATTCATTGAGATTTCCAAGCGGATGGATTTTCCACAATAATGTGAACAAGAAGATGACACTTGTCAATTCAAATGATATAATGTTGAATGCCCGAGGAAAACATACACCATCAATCATTAGTTGAAAGGTGTGCCTGAAATATGACCTTAGGCAGCAAGATCAATGTTAGAGTGACGATTCAATAACCAACAGTCTAAGAACGAACTGTCGATCGTTAACTTCAAAGCAATAGGGTTGCTAGAAGTACAAAACTCAAGCAGCATCATTAGTGTTGGGGAACGTAGTAATTTCAAAAATTTTCCTACGATCACGCAAGATCATGGTGATGCATAGCAACGAGATGAGAGTGTTGTCTACGTACCCTCGTAGACCAGCACCGGAAGCGTTGACGCAACGTAGAGGAAGTAGTCGTACTTCTTCACGATCCAACCGATCCAAGTACCGACCGTACGGCACCTCCGAGTTCTGCACACGTTCAGCTCGATGACGTCCCTCGAACTCCGATCCAGCCGAGTGTTGAGGGAGAGTTTCGTCAGCACGACGGCGTGGTGACGATGATGATGTTCCACCGGCGCAGGGCTTCGCCTAAGCTCCGCTACGGTATTCTCGAGGTGTAATATGGTGGAAGGGGCACCGCACACGGCTAAGGAAAGATCTCAAGGATCAACTTGTGTGTCATGGGGTGCCCCTGCCCCTGTATATAAAGGAGGGAAGGGAGGGGCTGGCCGGCCAAGGCTTGCGCGCCAGGGTGTCCTACTCCTACTAGGAGTAGGATTCCCCCAATCCTAGTCCAACTAGGTTTCCCCAAGTGGGAAGGGAGAGAGAGGCGCCTTCTCCTAGTCCTAATAGGACTAGGGAAGGGGAAGGTGCGACCAGCACTTGGGCCCCTTCTCTCCTTTCCACTAAGGCCCATGTTGGCCCATTAGTATTAGGGGTTCCGTAACCTCCGGTACTTGGTAAAATTCCCAATTTCACCGGAACACTTCCGATGTCCAAACATAGTCTTCCAATATATGAATCTTTATGTCTCGACCATTTCGAGACTCCTCGTCACGTCCGTGATCTCATCCGGGACTCGAACAACCTTGATGCAGAAACATCATAACAACTCATAGTAAGCATCATCGAAGCGTTAAGCGTCACGGACCCTACGGGTTCGAGAACTATGTAGACATGACCGAGACACCTCTCCGGTCAATAACCAATAGCGGGACCTGGATGCCCATATTGGCTCCTACATATTCTACGAAGATCTTTATCGGTCGAGACCGCATAACAACATACGTTGTTCCCTTTGTCATCGGTATGTTACTTGCCGAGATTCGATCGTCGGTATCCAATACCTAGTTCAATCTCGTTACGGCAAGTCTCTTTACTCGTTCCGTAATACATCATCTCACAACTAACACATTAGTTGCAATGCTTGTAAGGCTTATGTGATGTGCATTACCGAGAGGGCCCAGAGATACCTCTCCGACAATCGGAGTGACAAATCCTAATCTCGAAATATGCCAACCCAACATGTACCTTCGGAGACACCTGTAATGTACCTTTATAATCACCCGATTACGTTGTGACGTTTGGTAGCACCCAAAGTGTTCCTCGTGTAAACGGAGTTGCATAATCTCATAGTCATAGGAACATGTATAAGTCATGAAGAAAAGCACTAGCAACAAACTATACGATCAGGTGCTATGCTAATGGAATGGGTCATGTCAATCAGATCATTCAACCAATGATGTGATCCCGTTAATCAAATAACAACTCCTTGTTCATGGTTAGGAAACACAACCATCTTTGATTAACGAGCTAGTCAAGTAGAGGCATACTAGTGACACTCAGAGGTTTATGTATTCACACATGTATTATGTTTCCTGTTAATACAATTCTAGCATGAATAATAAACATTTATCATGATATAAGGAAATAAATAATAACTTTATTATTGCCTCTAGGGCATATTTCCTTCAGTCTCCCACTTGCACTAGAGTCAATAATCTAGATTACACAAGAATGATTCTAACACCCATGGAGTCTTGGTGCTGATCATGTTTTGCTCGTGGAAGAGGCTTAGTCAACGGTCTCGCAACATTCAGATCCGTATGTATCTTGCATATCTCTATGTCTCCCACCGACCAAATCCCGGATGGAGTTGAAGCGTCTTTTGATGTGCTTGGTTCTCTTGTGAAATCTGGATTCCTTTGCCAAGGCAATTGCACCAGTATTGTCACAAAAGATTTTCATTGGACCCGATACACTAGGTACAACACCTAGATCGGTTATGAACTCCTTCATCCGAGACTCCTTCATTAGCTGCTTCCAAGCAGCTATGTACTCAACTTCACATGTAGATCCCGCCACGACGCTTTGTTTGGAACTGCACCAACCGACAGCTCCTCCGTTTAATGTAAATACGTATCCGGTTTGCGATTTAGAATCGTCCGGATCAGTGTCAAAGCTTAACGTCGATGTAACCGTTCTGACGAGTTCTTTGTCACCGCCATAAATGAGAAACATATCCTTAGTCCTTCTCAAGTACTTAAGGATGTTCTTGACCGCTGTCCGATGATCCACTCTGGATTACTTTGGTACCTGCACCAAACTTACAAAGAAGGCACACATCAGGTCTGGTACACATTGCATACATGATAGAGCCTATGGCTGAAGCATAGGGAACATCTTTCATTTTCTCTCTATCTTCTGCGGTGGTCGGGCATTGAGTCTTACTCAACTTCACACCTTGTAGCACCGGCAAGAACCCTTTCTTTGCTCGATCCATTTTGAACTTTTCAAAACTTTATCAAGGTATGTGCTTTGTGAAAGTCCTATTAAGCGTCTTGATCTATCTCTATAGATCTTAATGCCCAATATGTAAGCAGCTTCACCGAGGTCTTTCATCGAAAAACTCTTATTCAAGTATCCCTTTATGCTATCCAGAAATTCTATATCATTTCCGATCGGTAATATGTCATCCACATATAATATCGTAAATGCTACAGAGCTCCCACTCACTTTCTTGTAAATCTGAGGCTTCTCCAAAAGTCTCAGATAAAACCAAATGCTTTGATCACACTATCAAAAGCGTTTATTCCAACTCCGAGAGGCTTGCACCAGTCCATAAATGGACACTGGAGCTTGCACACTTTGTTAGCTCCCTTTGGATCGACAAAACCTTCTGGTTGCATCATATACAACTCTTCTTCCGTAAATCCATTCAGGAATGCAGTTTTAACATCCATTTGCCAAATTTCATAATCATAAAATCGGCAATTGCTAACATGATTCGGACGGACTCTAAGCATCGCTTCTGGTGAGAAGGTCTCATCGTAGTCAATCCCTTGAACTTGTCGAAAACCTTTTGCAACAAGTCGAGCTTTATAGACAAGAACATTACCATCGCGTCGGTCTTCTTCTTGAAGATCCATTTATTCTCAATTGCTTGCCGATCATCGGGCAAGTCAACCAAAGTCCACACTTTGTTCTCATACATGGATCCCATCTCAGATTTCATGGCCTCAAGCCATTTTGTGGAATCTGGGCTCACCATCGCTTCTTCATAGTTCGTAGGTTCATCATGTTCGATAACATGACTTCCGTAATAGGATTACCGTACCACTGCAGTGCGGATCTTGCTCTGGTTGATCTCTGAAGTTCTGTAGAAACTTGATCTGAAGTTTCATGATCATCATCATTAGCTTCTTCCCTATTTGGTGTAGGTGTCACGTAAACTGTTTTCTGTGTTGTACTACTTCTCAATAAGGGAGTAGATACTTTTATATCATCTTGTTGTACTTTCCTCCCACTCACTTCTTTAGAGAGAAACTGCTTCTCCAAAAAGTTTCTGAATTTAGCAAGAATAATCTTGCCTTCGGTTCTGTGATAGAAGGTGTACCCAACAGCCTCCTTTGGGTATCCTATGAAGACACATTTCTCCGATTTGGGTTCGAGCTTATCAGGTTGAAGCTTTTTCACATAAGCATCGCAGCCCCAAACTTTCGTAAAGCGACAACTTTGGTTTCTTGCCAAACCACAGTTCATAAGGCGTCGTCTCAACGGATTTAGATGGTGCCCTATTTAAAGTGAATGTAGCCGTCTCTAAAGCATAACCCCAAAAGCGATAGCGGTAAATCAGTAAGAGACATCATAGATCGCACCATATCTAATAAAGTACGATTACGACGTTCGGACACACCATTACGTTGTGGTGTTCCAGGTGGCGTAAGTTGCGAAACTATTCCGCATTGTTTCAAATGTAGGCCAAACTTCGTAACTCAAATATTCTCCTCCACGATCAGATCGTAGAAACTTTATTTTCTTGTTACGATGATTTTCCACTTCACTCTGAAATTCTTTGAACTTTTCAAATGTTTCAGACTTGTGTTTCATTAAGTAGATATACCCATATCTGCTCAAATCGTCTGTGAAGGTGAGAAAATAACGATATCCGCCACGAGCTTCAACATTCATTGGACCACATACATCAGTATGTATGATTTCCAATAAATCTGTTGCTCTCTCCATAGTTCCGGAGAACGGTGTTTTAGTCATCTTGCCCATAAGGCACGGTTACAATAAGTGCCAAGTGATTCATAATCAAGTGACTCCAAAAGTCCATCAAGATGGAGTTTCTTCATGCGCTTTACACCGATATGACCTAAACGGCGATTGCCACAAATAAGTTGCACCATCATTATCAACTCTGCATCTTTTGGTTTCAACATTATGAATATGTGTATCACTACTATCAAGATTAAGTAAAAACAAACCATTCTTTAATGGTGCATGACCATAAAAGATATTATTCATATAAATAGAACAACCATTATTCTCTCGATTTAAATGAATAACCGCCTCGCATCAAACAAGATCCAGATATAATGTTCATGCTCAACGCTGGTACTAAATAACAATTATTTAGGTCTAATACTAATCCCGAAGGTAGATGTAGAGGTAGCGTGCCATTGCGATCACATCGACTTTGGAACCATTTCCACGCGCATCGTCACCTCGTCCTTAGCCAATCTTCGCAATCAGAGCCCCTGTTTGAGTTGCAAATATTAGCAATGTAACCGGATCAAATACCCAAAAGCTATCATGCGAGTATTAGTAAGGTACACATCAATAACATGTATATCACATATACCTTTGTTAACCTTGCCATCCTTCTTATCCGCCAAATACTTGGGGCAGTTCCGCTTCCAGTGACCGGTCTGCTTGCAATAGAAGCACCCGATTTGGGCTTAGGACCAGACTTGGGTTTCTTCTCTTGATCAGCAACTTGCTTGCCGTTCTTTTGAAGTTTCCCTTTTCTTTCCTTTGCCCTTTTCTTGAAACTAGTGGTTTTGTTAACCATCAACACTTGATGCTCCTTTTTGATTTCTACCTCCATGACTTTCAGATCGCGAAGAGCTCGGGCATTGTTTTGGTCATCCCTTGCATATTATAGTTCATCACGAAGCTCTTGTAGCTTGGTGGCGATGATTGGAGAATTACATCAATGACGCAATCATCCGGAAGATTAACTCCCAGTTGAATCAAGTGATTGTTATATCCGGACATTACGAGTATATGCTCACCCAGCAGAACCGCTTCTCCTCCATCTTACAGCTATAGAACTTATTGGAGACTTCATATCTCTCAATCCGGGCATTCGCTTGGAATATTAACTTCAACTCCTGGAACATCTCATATGCTCCATGGTGTTCAAAAGCGACGTTGAAGTCCCGGTTCTAAGCCGTAAAGCATGGCACACCTGAACTATAGAGTAGTCATCAGCTTTGCTTTGCCGGACGTTCACAACATCTGGCGCAGCCCTTGCACCAGGCCTGGCACCTAACGGTGCTTCCAGGACGTAATTCTTCCGTGCAGCAATAAGGATAATCCTCAAATTACGGACCCAGTCCGTGTAATTGCTGCCATCATCTTTCAACTTTGCTTTCTCAAGGAACGCATTAAAATTCAACGGAACAACAAAGACGAGCCATCTATCTACACATCATAGACAAGCAAGATACTATCAGTACTAAGTTCATGATAAATTTAAGTTCAATTAATCATATTACTTAAGAACTCCCACTTAGAAAAATATCCCTCCAATTCTCTAAGTGATTGCGTGATCCATATCAACTACACCATGACCGATCATCACGTGTGATGGAGTAGTTTCAATGGTGAACATCAATATGTTGATCATATCTACTATATGATTCACGCCCGACCTTTCGGTCTCCGTGTTCCGAGGTCATATCTTATATGCATAGCTCGTCAAGTATAACCTGAGTATTCTGCGTGTGCAACTGTTTTGCACCCGTTGTATTTGAACGTAGAGCCTATCACACCCGATCATCACGTGGTGTCTCAAAGACGAAGAACTTTTGCAACGGTGCATACTCAGGAGAACACTTCTTGATAATTTAGTAAGGGATCATCTTATAATGCTACCGTCAATCAAAGCAAGATAAGATGCATAAAGGATTAACATCACATGCAATCAATATAAGTGATATGATATGGCCATCATCATCTTGTGCTTGTGATCTCCATCTCCGAAGCACCGTCATGATCACCGGCGCGACACCTTGATCTCCATCGTAGCATCGTTGTCGTCTCGCCAAACTTATGCTTCTACGACTATCGCTACCGCTTAGTGATAAAGTAAAGCATTACAGGGCGATTGCATTGCATACAATAAAGCGACAACCATATGGCTCCTGCCGATTGCCGATAACTCGGTTACAAAACATGATCATCTCATACAATAAAATATAGCATCACGTCTTGACCATATCACATCACAACATGCCCTGCAAAAACAAGTTAGACGTCCTCTACTTTGTTGTTGCAAGTTTTACGTGGCTGCTACGGGCTGAGCAAGAACCGTTCTTACCTACGCATCAAAACCACAACGATACTTCGTCAAATAGACTCCGTTTAACCTTCTCAAGGACGGGCGTAGCCACTCGGTTCAACTAAAGTTGGAGACAGTCTTCCACAAGCCATCTATGTGCAAAGCACGTCGAGGAACCGGTCTCGCGTAAAATGCAGCGTAAGGTTGGTCTGGATCGTCTTTCCAACAATACCGCTGAACCAAAGTATGACATGCTGGTAGGTAGTATGACTTGTATCGTCCACAACTCACTTGTGTTCTACTCGTGCATATCATCAAACCATAAAAACCTAGGCTCGGATGCCACTGTTGGGGAACGTAGTAATTTCAAAAATTTTCCTCACGATCACGCAAGATCATGGTGATGCATAGCAACGAGATGAGAGTGTTGTCTACGCACTCGTAGACCCACAGCCGGAAGCGTTGACGCAACGTAGAGGAAGTAGTCGATTTCTTCACGATCCAACCGATCCAAGTACCGAACGTCACGGCACCTCCGGAAGTTCTGCACACGTTCAGCTCGATGACGCCCCTCGAACTCCGATCCAGCCGAGTGTTGAGGGAGAGTTTCACAAGACGACGGCGTGGTGACGATGATGATGTTCCACCGGCGCGGGGCTTCGCCTAAGCTCCGCCACGGTATTCTCGAGGTGTAATATGGTGGAAGGGGCACCGCTGCAGCTAAGGAAAGATCTCAAGGATCAACTTGTGTGTCATGGGGTGCCCCTGCCCCTGTATATAAAGGAGGGAAGGGAGGGGCTGGCCGGCCAAGGCTTGGTGCGCCGGGTGTCCTACTCCTACTAGGAGTAGGATTCCCCCCAATCCTAGTCCAACTAGGTTTCCCCAAGTGGGAAGGGAGAGAGGGGGCGCCTTCTCCTAGTCCTAATAGGACTAGGGAAGGGGAAGGTGCGCCAGCACTTGGGCCCCCTTCTCTCCTTTCCACTAAGGCCCATGTTGGCTCATTAGTATTCCGGGGTTCGGTAACCTCCCTTGCATTTCTGGTAAAATTCCCAATTTCACCGGAACACTTCCGATGTCCAAACATAGTCTTCCAATATATGAATCTTTATGTCTCGACCATTTCGAGACTCCTCGTCACGTCCGTGATCTCATCCGGGACTCGAACAACCTTCGGTACAGAAACATCATAACAACTCATAGTAACTGTCGCCATCGAAGCGTTAAGCGTGCGGACCCTACGGGTTCGAGAACTATGTAGACATGACCGAGACACCTCTCCGGTCAATAACCAATAAGCGGGACCTGGATGCCCATATTGGCTCCTACATATTCTACGAAGATCTTTATCGGTCAGACCGCATAACAACATACGTTGTTCCCTTTGTCATCGGTATGTTACTTGCCCGAGATTCGATCGTCGGTATCCAATACCTAGTTCAATCTCGTTACCGGCAAGTCTCTTTACTCGTTCCGTAATACATCATCTCACAACTAACACATTAGTTGCAATGCTTGCAAGGCTTATGTGATGTGCATTACCGAGAGGGCCCAGAGATACCTCTCCGACAATCGGAGTGACAAATCCTAATCTCGAAATATGCCAACCCAACATGTACCTTCGGAGACACCTGTAATGTACCTTTATAATCACCCGATTCGTTGTGACGTTTGGTAGCACCCAAAGTGTTCCTCGTGTAAACGGAGTTGCATAATCTCATAGTCATAGGAACATGTATAAGTCATGAAGAAAAGCACTAGCAACAAACTATACGATCAGGTGCTATGCTAATGGAATGGGTCATGTCAATCAGATCATTCAACCAATGATGTGATCCCGTTAATCAAATAACAACTCCTTGTTCATGGTTAGGAAACACAACCATCTTTGATTAACGAGCTAGTCAAGTAGAGGCATACTAGTGACACTCAGAGGTTTATGTATTCACACATGTATTATGTTTCCTGTTAATACAATTCTAGCATGAATAATAAACATTTATCATGATATAAGGAAATAAATAATAACTTTATTATTGCCTCTAGGGCATATTTCCTTCAATTAGTATATTGGTATCCCGGTTAAAAACAACACGGGGAACAAGGAAGAATGGTGATGGTGAGAAGTATCATCATACCGAGAATTTCTAAGAGGTGGAGCAATCCCCACAACATTCTCGACATAAAAGACAAGAAACTTCAAGGCGTAACACAACACTAGCTGGAGAGCAAGTTGTATTCATAATGTGGACAAGTTCGCGATGAAAGGAAGTCAAGGGTGTTGTCGATGGTAATAAAAATCATCGAGGGCAAGGAGGGTATTTCTCATCATGAACATAGTTGACATCTCGGAAGAAGTCAAAGTGTTGAAGGTGATCCAACACATTTGCGGGAGGATTCGAGAGGATGCAATCAAACAACAATTGCAACAAGCAAGGAAATGACGAAGTGGCAAGTTATAGGATCAATATATAAGATGCAAGTTCGAACCAAGGTTGCCTTTCACGACAAGCAACATGATGTTGAAAGCTTCGGCGTAAGTCGTGCTCACACACTGAAGAATTCGTGCACCAGAGGAGGACGAGGTAGCACAGTGTCAAGATAGCAAGACCAGGATGCAGCCGATAGTCTACGAATGACCAAATTGAGTTCAGAATTTCCTAGTAAAAATGCTAGGGGTATTGTATTTGTAGTTCGGAATAATTTCACTAGTCGGTGTCCTCGGTTGACAGCAATCCAGAACCTGTAGAGTGATTACGACAAGGAAAGACATTACTTCAACAAAGTTAGTAAGATGTGGTGCAATGGCCAGACATCTTCGAGGTACCAGGGTAATACTCAAGGTTGAACATGATAAAAGTATAACCGGTCATTGACACATGTCGAGAGATACTTCAACCTCGCCAAAGGTAGACAAGGCACTAGAATGAATTCTCATCGGATATATCGATCGAGACAGCATGGTCGGAACGATAACTATAAGGAATCAATTCAAGAATACCCAAAGAATCATACAGCTGGATAATCAGTTTGCAAGAAGCTTCTGAGACGGTCTACATCATTTTCATGGGCATGAACACAAAGTTCAAGGTCGACTCCCACTTCTTTAATGCATAACACTTCATTCACCTCTTGCTTTTTGAAAATGACATTAGCTGTCGAAAGGTTTTATCTGGTGCAATACCAGATAAGTATGACACGTGAAATCTTTCAGGATAACTTAACACATGCTCGAAGCAGAGCACATGGTTGACACAAGCATAGGATATAACTTGCCAAAGGCATTATGTATCAGAGAAAAGGCTCACAAGGTTATTGAATATGCAGGGCGTTGTTAGATAAAATCCAACAAAGGATCTGGTGGTCCACAAGGGATCTAACGTGAGCATCGGTACTCAACTAGAGGAAGCAGATTATAGAAACAACTGACTAACTCAATTGTCAAATGCAAAGGAATTATGATTTCCAAATCAAGGGATCAGAAGCAATGCTACGATTAGGTGGATAAGTTGAATAGCCTTAGGGTACAATCAACGACAATTGGATTGGTCGAGAACCAATTCCGGTTAAAAGAATGGCAGCTCACCGGAAAAGTAATTTATAAGGATCAATGATGATTGCGTGTATTCAAGAAACATATTGAGTCAACAGACTCAAAATGATAATGACAAGGAATGTCAATAAGACTACGAGACTTATGGGATTAACCATAATGCAAGCAAGCAAGAATTTCAAGAGCCAAAGGACCCGGAGGATTTTCTAAGATCGAATATTATTTTGAAGTCTTTTGTGAGACACATGAACAACCGATGAGCGGATACTCGACAAGTGCAGTATTTATCCAAGGGGTATTCATGTGGCAAAGAACTGCTAGGCAAGAGGCACAAAGTATTCTCGGAACAATAGAGAAAACTGTGGGGTATCTTGTAATAACAAGATCAATGGGGGATGATCGTATGAATGGCAAGTGTAAGTAGTTTTCCATACGGATTTATCGGTGGTCGGGAATAGCAAAAGTGATGGGCACAAAGTCTCGAGAGAATATCAAAGAGTATCTCCGAAATCTTCTGGTGGAGTCGGCGATCATCTGGACTGAAGGGGCTCTCCGGGAGAAAGTATTATCGAGAACCTAGAGTCCAAGTTAGTAAAATCGTTTAACCCGAATAGAAGAGATGTCAGAGTCCCAGAGTATAGGTCGAGGAATAAAAGATCCTACTACCACCCAATGGCGACGTGTGCACGTAAGACACACAGCCATGTTAGTAAAAGTTTTGTAATGTCTAGACTCGACTTCGCCAAGGAGTGTGGAAGGGGATTCCTACAGGCAATCGGCTCGATACCAACTTGTGGACGCCCCGATTCAATCAGACACTAATTATACACGCATAGCGCGTACGATCAAGATCAGGGACTCACAGGAAGATATCACAACACAACTCTAAAACATAAATAAGTCATACAAGCATCATAATACAAGCCGGGGGCCTCGAGGGCTCGAATAAAAGTGCTCGATCATAGACGAGTCAGCGGAAGCAAGAATATCTGAGTACGTACATAAGTTAAACAAGTTTGCCTTAAGAAGGCTAGCACAAACCGGGATAAAGATCGAAGAGACGCAGGCCTCCCGCCTGGGATCCTCCTAACTACTCTGGTCGCCGGGCTGGCTGCACGTGGTAGTAGGCGCCTCCAGTGTAGTAGTAGTCATCGACGGTGGCGTCTGCTCCTGGCTCCATCGTCTGCAGTTGCAGCAACCGGGTAAAGAGAGGGGAAAAGGGGAACAAGGCAACCGTGAGTACTCATCCAAAGTACTGCAAGCAAGGAGCTACACTACATATGCATGGATATATGTGTAAAGGGCCATATCGGGGACCGAACTGCAGAATGCCGTAATAAGAGGGGATAGCTAATCACTGTCAAGACTACGCTTCGCAGCCTCCGTCTTGCAACATGTAGAAGAGAGCAGATCAAGTCCTCCAAGTAGCATCGCATAGCATAATCCTACCGGCGATCCCTCCTCGTAACCACGAGAGAGAGCGGCCACCGGGTTGTATCTCGCACTTGGAAGGGTGTGTTTTATTAAGTATCTGGTTCTAGTTGTCATAAGGTCAAGGTACAACTCCAAGTCGTCACATTATCAAGATCACGGCTATTGAATAGATTAAACTTCCCTGAGGGTGCACCACATAACCCAACACGCTTGATCCCATTTGGCGGACACACTTTCCTGGGTCATGCCCGCCGCGGAAGATCAACACGCCGCAGCCCCACCTAGGCTCAACAGAGAGGTCAAGACGCCGGTCTAAACCTAAGCGCATTGTGGGTCTGGGCCCATCGCCTTAGCACACCAAGACGTTGCGTCTGTGTCGAAGCGCACCCTAGCCTACAAGCGTTCGGTCCAATCCGCGCTACGCCACTCGATCGGGCCGACGCCACGGCGTTTTACCGATACCACGACGTCGGGATACCCATAACTACTCCCACGTAGATGGTTAGTGCGTGATAGACCAAATGGCGAGACTCGGATCAAATACCAAGATCTCGTTAAGCGTGTTAAGGATCCATGAACGCCGACGACTGTGGCCAGGCCCACCTCTCTCCTAGGTGGTCTCAACCTGCCCTGCCGCTCCGCCACATAGTATCGATCGGGGCCGTCGGGATCCTGTGCCCACCTCTACGGGATGGAGCCACCGTCCTTTCAAATTTCATCTCCAACAATATCACAGGTAATGTAACAAAGGTAAAGTATATAGTATATGCCCGTGATCACCTCCCAAGTGATCACAGCCCAGAGTATAGCATGGCGCACGGACAAGAGTATAGGGCCTTGATGGAACACTAGCATCCTATACTAAGCAAGAGGGATAGCGGTGTAAAGGTAACAACAATGAGTAGCAAGGACAAAGCTATGCAAAGAAGATAGGATTAACTGAAAGCAGTAACATGCTACACTACTCTAATGCAAGCAGTATAGAGAAGAGTAGGCAATATCTGGTGATCAAAGGGGGGACTTTCCTGGTTGGTCTGGCAAGAAGGACGTGTCGTCAACACCGTAGTCGAACTGGGGTCGTCGGCGACCTCGGGGTCTACCGGAAAGAAGTATCGGAGGGGGAACACGATAAATAACAGAGCAATCAAAGCATCACAAAGCATAACGAGGTAATACGCGGTGCTAGGTATGCCCTAACGCGGTAGGAGGTGATACCGGTGAAGGGGGAAAACATCCGGGAAAGTATCCCCAGTGTTCCGTGTTTTCGGCTGAGCCGGAGGGGGAAAGTTGCGAGTTTGATATGTTAGGGATGTGTGGCGAGACGAGCAGGCTGCGTATCCGGTTCGTCTCGTCGTTACGAGCATCTTTCATGTTGAAAATATTTTAATCCGAGTTACGGATTAAAAGATATGATTTTCTAAAGATTTTATTAATTTCTGGAATTTAATTAATTATTTAATTAATTCGAAAATGATTTAATGACATCAGCATGATGTCATGCTGACATCAGCAATCAACAGAGTTGACTGGTCAACCTGACCAGTGGGTCCCACTGGTCAGTGACACATTTTAATTAACAGATTAATTAAACTAATCATAATTAATTAGGGGGGTTGGGCCCCACTGTCATTGTTTGATTAATTAACAAACAGTTAATTAGGTTAATCTAATTGTGATTAATTAACTTAATTAATTCATTAATTAATTAATTAATTTAATTATTATTATCTATTTATTTATTTTTATTTTTTAATTCCTTTTTTCAATTTCGTTCTCAGGGGCGTGGGCCCCGCGTGTCATTGGCCCATGGCCAAAGTGGGTTCGGGCGCTACGGGCGAAGCCCCAACCCGATTGGGCGCTGACTCAGCGAATCGGTGGTGGGGGAGCCGAGGCACGGAGCGGGCGGGCCACGTGATGTGGTGGGCGGCCACGAGGTCAAGCAACGGCGGAGCGACGACGGGCTCGCCAGAGGGGCGCAGGGCGCTGGGCCACAAGCAGCAAAGCAGAAGGCGAGGTGGCGACAGTGAGCGGGACGGGCCCGAGACGGGCGGAGGGTCGTGGCCGACGCAGCCACGACTGCTGGCCGGGCGAGTAGGGCCGTGGGGAGCGGGCCACGAAAGCGAGGAACGGCGAGGCGTGAGGGAGAGGGAAAGGAGGAGGGCGGAGGTCATGGCCTCACCGGGAGTTGTAGGGACGGGCAGCGGGCTCGAGCTTCGAGGAGGAGGACGAGGACGACGGCGGTCCCATGAGGTTGGCGAGGTGGAGTAGCCGGACGGCATCAAAGCGACGAGGCGCCAAGGCCGAGGTGGTTCTAGGGACGGCGAGCGGCGGCGTTGTCGAGGGCGCCGGCGACGTCGGGACGGCCCCCTCCCGATCCAAATCGGGCAGAGGGGGCCAGGGAGAGGGAGGGTCGACGAGGAGGAGGTCGAGGACGGCCTGCCCGGCGGGAGGCGGCGGTTCCTGCACGCAGGCGTCGACGAGGTGGAAGCGCGGCGACGGCGGGCGACGGGGTCGCCGCCCCGATCCGCATTGAGGCAGCGAGGGAGGCGTCGGGCGACTCTGGGGTGAGGTGAGGAGGAGGCGGTGATGGGCGGGCGGCGCCGGGATGGGTGCCGCGAGGTGGCTTCGCGGCGGTGATGGGTAGCGCCATGGATCGATCCCGATCCCAATTGGATCGGGAGTGGGAGAGAGAACGTGGGGGGACGAGGAGGGGTGTGCGGGTAGCGGCTAGGGTTTGGGGAGTGGGAGGGGATTATCTTTGGCGACCGGGCGGCACAGGGCCCGACGGCCCGGCTGGGACTGGTCTGGGCCTTTGCCCGGTTGGGCTGGCTGACAGATGGCCCCTGTGAAGTGCCTCTTTTTATTTTTAGTTAGATTTGTCTTTTCCTTTTATTTATTTCACTTTTCTGTTTTATTTCATTTCAATATATTTAGACATTTTCAAAAAGGGTGTTTGTTGCGCTATAATCACCTAGGCATTTAACTGCACACTCCGAACATTTTAGTTTAATATTTTGAAAACTTTGTCGTTTGACATTAATTTGAATTTGAATTTGAAAAGGTTTCGAATCATTGCGAGGTTAGCAACAGTAAGAGTGGTGACGTGGCATCAGTAACAGAGGTTACTGTAGCTTGATTATCCGGGCGTCACAGCCATGGCTCTTCCCCTCACCAGCAATGAGGATTAGCTCAGGATCAAGTGGCTGGTGTTGGAGATATGCCCTAGAGGCAATCATGTATGTCGCTCTCCCTCATGAGGGCATTGTTTTGGAGCAGTTGCTGGACGGAGGACGCAAGGAGTGGAGCGGTGTACATCTACTGCGACGACGACGGTGAGTCCCGGCGGCGTGGCGCGGGAGGGTCTCGGTGACGGACGTTAGTTGATGGAATCGCGCAGGGGGGGCGCTGTCTGGCGTCGTGGGGGTGTCGCCGGCAGGCCTGACAAGGCCGATGCTTTAGTCTAGCTCTAGAGAAGTTAGTTTTTTTTTCTAATTTCAATAGGAAAGGGGTATAAAGACATTAGCAACAAAGGAATATTGGTGAAACAACATTGTACTAGAATCACTCTACCAGCAATATTCAGTAATTTTCCTTGCTAACAAGCACACATGTTCTCAATTTTCTCAGTAACCATTTCCCACTATTTAATTATAATTATGATATTAGACGCAGGAAGCGCCACATATTTTAAAGACACATCTCCCAGTTCACAAGTAAAAAAATCTCCTGGTATATGTTGGTCGTATGAACAACATCCCCAAATAGGAAAATCTCTCTTGTGAAAACTTATCGTAAGTCCATACATTTGCTCATGCACATAATATAAATTTTAAATTTCTAGGACCACTTTCATCATCTTGTATCATGAAAATAGTATCATCTACATATTGGAGCATGCGAACTCCTTTATTCAAATTTTCACTCAACACCCCTTTTACAAAGTCATTCATTGTAGTTTTTTTCTAAAATAATAGGGAAGGCATCCACAGCTAAATAAAATAACATGCGAGACAATGGATTCCCCTGTCTCAATCCTTTATATGTCTCAAAATAAGGACCAATCACATCATTAACTTTGATACACAAAGGGCCATTTAATCTTATCATAAGCTTTTTCAAAGTCAACTTTAAAGAGCAGAGCTCTCAACTTCTTATGATGTATAGAATTCAAGGATTCATGTAAAACAACAACACTTCCACGATATATCTACCTTTAACAGAGGAAGTTTGGGTCTATGATATGATGACACTACCTTACTAAGTTTGTTCCTCAAAACTTAGTACTCCCTCCGATCGATATTGTACTAAATCAGCGGCAATTAATATGGATCAGTGGGAGTAATGATTTTAAAGCTCACATTCAGTAGAAAGATGGATCTGAATTTTTGGATCGGCTTAGCATCTTTGGTTTTCAGGACCAAAGTAATAATCCCGTAATTTAATATAGCCATATCCAAAAACTACTTATGAAAATCATCTAATAGATCTTTCAAATCTCCCTTAACAACCTCCCAGAAGTGTTGATAAAAATCAACATGGAGTCCATGAGGTCGAGGGATCTTATTTTTTTCCATAGGAAAAACTACAGAATTTAGCTCTTCCATAGAGAAGGGCTCAATCAACATCTCAGCCAACCTCCTAGATATTTTTGAGCTTCTTGTAAGAAATAGTAGATTCATAAGCATGTCCAAACAATTTCTTAAAGAAATCAGTGATATATTTTAAAAGATTGACCTCTCCCTCAATAACACCATCTCTTGCTCTAATGAAACAATTATGTTCTTCCATGTCCTCCCATTCCCGTTGGCCTATCATGATAGTACCAAGTGATTACCCCCCCCCCCCCCCCCTCTCTAATCTCTTTATCATTATTTCTCTGGAGCCATTTCATCTCTTCCTTTTCCAGAATCATCCCTAGTTGTTCTCTAAGCTCTCTTTTGTTCAGTCCTATCTTGTGAATAGCATATAACTTTGCAAGAATCTCATTTTCAAATTTTCTATACCAGGCATTAGCATTTTTGGTCCACCCTTTGATTTTCTTCCATAGAACCCTTAATTTATTTTGCCATTTTTCTATATTAGACCCCTCATAATTATTGGTCCAGATCTTAGTAACAAATTCTTTAAAGCCATCTCTAAGCATCTAGGATTTTTCAAGTCTAAAAATGGGTTGAGATATATTATGTGAGCCCGTGTCCAACAATAAAGGTGTGTGATCAGAGACTTCTCTTTCTAAAGCTTCATGAAAGGCCATGGGGTAATGTTCCTCCAGATCAGGGCAAAATGAAACTCCATCCAACTTCTCAAAGGTGTGATCCGTCAAGTTATCAGAACAAGCATTAAGAGGTAACTCCCTCAAACCAACATGCTCAATAATAGCATTGGAGACAAAGCTCCAATGGTCAGTTTTAGTGGGATTTTCTTTCCAGAGCTATTTCTAATAAGGTTGAAATCACCACCCACCACACAAGGTAGAGATTATCTTGATGAACTCTTGACAATGTTGATAAATCTTAATGAACATAATTATATTTTTCTAAGTAGAATGACAAAAATCAAGGATGTGGTCATCTTCAGTGACTATTGGTGCATTCTACTCACTTTCTTCTCAATCTATCTGAATGGACGTTTGAACAACTCCTACGTAAACGATAGATGTGACGTGGGCGACGAACTTAGCCATATATCCACCTATATTCAGCATGTTGAGAATGGTCTCATGATCTCCCAAAAATATCTTTCGCAGTAGAAGAAAAAAAATACCTGCCACACTATACTACTTTCCCATGTTGATCAGTTGGAGCATTTGGCGCGATAGTAGTGAAAGGGTGTTTAACAGTCGCTTCATGCCGTTGCAAAGTGTCGTTGATCAAATCAAGAATGGGAAATGACAAGCTTAGGACGTCTGTTAATCCTTGTTGCTTTATTAGTGGTGGTCATCATGTTAACCTTTTGTGTCTTGTCTTGTCGTTTTAGCCGGTTTGTAGCTTTGATTTGTTGGACTTGTAGCTGTTGAACTGGTCGCGATTCCGTTCCTCTCTCTTTAATGCATGTAGCTCTCCTGAATGATTCGAAGAAAAAAAGGCCACACATGCTTTGACAGTAGTACGCAATCGATGACTCCGAATATGTAATTTTGGTCAGCGTGTAAGAAGATTGGTGCAGCCTCGCCGGGTGGATTACGTGAGCGTGACGAGGTGCTGCAGCGCCCGCGGCACCGGCGTCGCGTTGACCTGAACGGCGCCCTCCAGCGCCTGCACAACCTGCGCCATGGTCGGCCGCTGCGCCTCCTGGTCCTGGATGCACCAACACGCCACCCAGCATGCCCGCTCCACCTCCTCCGGCCTCACGTTGCCGAGCAGCCGCGGGTCTGCCACGCCGGCCACCTCCCCTTGCATGACCTTGCTCGCAGCCCATATGGGGAAGAAGGTCCATGAATCACTGTTCCCGCTCCCTGCCGCCTCCACCTTGCTGTATCCCTCGGAGTTTCGTCGGCCCGAGATGAGTTCGAATAGCACCATCCCGAAGCTGTACACGTCCGTCTTGGCGCTAATGGGCTGCCCGGAGATCCACTCCGGTGCCAGGTACCCGATGGTGCCCCGCATCGTCGTAAGTGCGCGGCTGTAGTCCCTCCCCATCAGCTTTGCCATCCCGAAGTCGGCGATCCTCGGGGACATGTCCTCGTCTAGCAGGATGTTCTCCGGCTTGATGTCACAGTGTATGATGCACTCATGACAACCATGGTGCAGGTAGGCCAGCCCTCTCGCCACGCCGACCATGATGTTGTACCGTTCGCGCCAGCTCGGGCTCGCGCCGCTGCCAAAGAGGTAGCGCTCGAGGGAGCCTCTGGCCATGTAGTCGTACACGAGCATCTTCTCATCGTGTGAAGAGCAGAACCCGAGGAGCCGAACGAGGTTCACGTGCTGGATGAGCCTCAACGTGCTCACCTCCGCCCGGAACTGCTTGTCGCCCTGCCGCCCACCAAGACTTTCAAGCTTCTTCACTGCCACTTGGACTTGGATTGTGTTGTCTCCCTTATGCCACTTCAGGACACCGCGGTACACCGAGCCGAAGCTGCCACCGCCTAGCCGCTCTGAGAAGTTCTTCGTGGCGGCGCGGAGGTTGCCGTAACTGTACACAGCCAAGGAGGACCCCTTCTCGTTTTTCATGCTGGCCAGTCGTCTCCTCCGGGCAAGGAGAATCCTCCATGCCAGTATCACCAACATGCCTAATGCTACAATACCAGCCAATGGGATGCCAAGAACAAGCCATAAGGTTCTCCCCCGCTTCTTCCCATCTGCGCCGTGTAGAATTTGCAATCCTGCTTCTGAAAGCCGAAGATGGAGGTCTGACCCAGAGACGCCGGAATCAACGTAGAGCTGCTCAAGGTTGCGGATTTCTCCGTGCCAGACAGTGCATCCCCTGCCCCCAGCGGAGAAGGCGTAGGCCTGGCAAGAGCAGTTCCTTCGGCAAGTCAATTCGCACTCTGCTTTGCTCTGGGCGGTGGCCACGGCGAGTGAATCTTCTGGGAGCTTCACATCCGTCAGCGCTTGGAACCCGTCTGTCGTGGATCCGTTTTGCGCACACATGAGCGGAAAGCTCCGGCGACAGCCACTGCTCCAATCGCTAAGCGCCCAGTCCCCCTCCGATATCGGAGTGAACCCGGTGGGCACCGGCATGGCAGCTGGCTCCTCTGGTCGCAGACACCAAACGCGCCGCACAGCGCGTACACGTCGCACTGCACGGCGGGTGCAGTCCAGAAGGGTTGCCAGCTCTGCCTCGCATGCACCCACACGTACACCTTCACCTGGCCGGTGAGATCGAGCACGATGCGCGTGATGGTCGCGTTGTCGTAGACGACGTTGGTGAGGCGCCGGTACGCCGGCGTCTCGACGTACGTCGTGTTGTAGAGCATGGTCCTCGTCGCCTCCGTCGCGGTTGCAAAGATGCGCCCCGTCCAGATGCCGCTCCGAAAGTACGTGCGGGACTTGTTCCACATCAAGAAGAATTCGCTGGTGCCATTGGGGTCCACCGTGTCGTAGAACATCCCCGGCGCGGGGTCATGGGCGTTCCGCCACGACGTCAGCGCCTGATACTCGCCGGTGAGCTTATTCTCCCCGACCCACGCTTCGGGCACCAGCGTGTCCGTTGGATGGTCGAAGCTCTGCCACAACACGTTGGAGGAGTTGCCGCCATCAACAAGGACAAGGTTGCCGTTGTCGCGGATCTCCGCTGTGTTCCTGCCGGGTGATGAAGACATAGACGAAGAAGACATGTTCGAAGACCACACGACGACCGGCAAGGCAGAGGCTCCGGTGGGACCGACGAGCTCAAGGTTGCCGTCGGCGGCGGACACCCGGAGCTCGGCGGAGGCGACGGCAGAGAGGGGAGTCGCGCAGTTGCCGACCCAGACAACGGTCTGGACGGGGATGTTCTTGTACCAGATCCCGAGGTAGAACCTGCCGCCGAGGCTGCCAGCAGGGCTGAAGAGGCCGAGCTCGAACTTGCCCTGTGGCGAGACCAGCGTATCGTTGCCCCGCAGCGGACGCCGCGCCGAGACTGTCGCCGCTGCACCAGGAGCAGGGGCGAAGCACAAAGCAAGGGCTACGAGTACGAAAGTGGCCATGATCAACGACATGGTGCGTGGCGGAGCCCTTCCGTTTGGCAGTGAATTCTCAGGGGGTTGCTGTCGAATTTGCGGTGAACAACGGAGACGGGTCGCAAGAAATATCATCTCGCGAGAGACACGTGCGTGCATTCCTCAGTCAAAGCGGCCACGGTGTGGAGTAGAGTAAAATGCGTGTATGACTCTTATGGCGTTGATGGTTTGGTCTGTGCCGTTGATTTTTTCAGTGGCTTGAGAGTCCGACATGGACCGTGGCCTAACAAAGCAGGTCAAAAGTAAGAGCAGCAACCCCCGCCAAGAAATAGTAACGCTTGAGATCACTTTAACCTTCAAAGCAGGTCAAAAGTACTAAGAGCAATAACGCTTGAGATCACTTTACTCATCGCTTAATTTATTCAAAGTCAAAGTTGATTTGATGACACTTAGGACCTGTCGAACGCGAAACCCGAAAACAAGGATGGCCGCGACCCTGGTCTGTTTCGCTCGCAGCGTCTCGTCGCGCCGCCTCACCATGGTTGACCACCGTGGGGTCTCGGATTGCACCGGCGGCTGCGATGAATTTGCACCGACACGGCGGACAGCGCCTCCCTAGTTCGTTCGACCGCAAGGACGTCGTTCTGTTGCACGGACGGCGAGCGATGCGGCCGGATGGGGCACGGAAGCGAGCGGCAATGTGGAGCAGTAATCATTGTAATTAAAGTTATAATGATTAATGAGCCTACTATCTCAAATACAAAGTCTTACTATTCAAATTCATTTGTGTCCTCAGCAATTTTTATTGGCGAAGTTAGTATGATCATCTGCCACGTCCTCTTATTCAGACATACTGATCTTGATACACGGGAGGCAAATCAGAGGGAGAGAGGAGTTCTGCAAGGGGGACTGGTCCTTGGTGGGAGACACGAGTTCAGACTCGCCAAAAATTCCATATAAATGTTATTCTTCTTGATATTTATTAATTTATAGTTGATATGTAATCATGTTTTCACATCTTATGGTACAGAAATTTTTGTTTGGAACCACCATTATTTATACCTAATTTTGTGTTGCACATATTATTGCAACAGAACCACCGTACCAGATATGTTGGATACAAATTATTTGGACATGCAGACTAATATAACAAGACATGTGTCAGTTTTTCTTTTGAAGTTTAGTGAGAAGCCACCCTGGAAACAGTTGTGTGTAAAAATAGTATATAACATGAAGTAGTAGAATAATTCCTAACATGTGACCTATGAAACATCAGATTGACACTCATTCCATTAGAAAATAGCATTGTAAAGTCACACTGTATAAGCACCTTCCATGGAAAATTTAAATTTATAGCAATGAATTTGAACAACCTCTTCATTTGGATGGCAACCTAAGTAACTTACTTTGAAACACGGCTTATATCTGATACATATGTCAAGGTTGTGGTATTAGTTGGTTTATGTAAATTTAGCATCCATGTTTCATATCACCAAATGTGCACAAAATTACTATCTCTATAAAAAAATATAATAGCATTTAGATCACTATAGATCAATTTATTGTCAAAATAGACGGGCGCGGCAATGCGCGCCATCATTGATCTAGTTTAGATACATTATAACTGAACACTTTTTCTGTCCTCTCAGGTCATTAACATTTCTATCAGTTGGATCGTCACTTTTAGAGTTTTTTTGGCTGTCCGATCTGCTCTTAGTCCCACCTAAATCGCGGGTACAGGCTGCGCTAACCTCTCGGGCCGCTGCTCCAATAGCTTTTTTGGGCATCTGGCATTCAATTGGACCTACTGGCTTAATGGGCCTGTACTAGGACGTGTCGAACGCGAAACCCTAAAACAAGGGCGGCCGCGACCCTGGTCTTGGTCTGTTTCGCTCGCAGCGTCGCGTCGCGCCGCCTCACCATGGTTGACCACCGTGGGGTCTCAGATTGCAACGGCGGCTGCGCTGGATTTGCACCGACGCGGCGGACAGCGCCTCCCTGGTTCGTTCGATCGCAAGGACGCCGTTCTGTTGCACGGACGGCGAGCGATGCGGCCGGATGGGGCACGGAAGCGAGCGGCAACGTGGAGCAGTAACAAATCGTGGCTGCGGGTAACGCGCCGGCGTCTCGTCTTCCGTGAGCGGATCCAGCGTGCGGAACCAGCGGGTGCCCGATCCTCTCACGGTATGCGGCATGGAGTCTCGGCGCCCTCCCTGCTCCCGGCCGCACCAGCACCTCCGCGGGGATGCGACGGAGTCTCCGGTGCCCTCCTTGCTGGCTGCTTGGTCGCTTCGCCCATCGTGCAGCTGCCCCCGCGCTCCACTCCCTCCAACAGCGCGTAGCACTGCCCTCTCCTAGAAACGCTCTGCCGCCTCCTCCATTGGCCATGCATGTCTTGGCCACAAGCGCCCGGGCCCGCCGTCTTCCTGGTCTGTCCACACTCCTGAGTCCCGAGCCCTTCCACGCTTCACGCCCACGGTGCCGGACACGCTAACCTGGTATGTGTACGATAGCGGCATACAAAATTCTGAATTTTTTTGTAATGTACGACTTTCAGGTTCGTTCATGTTGTATAATTGTTCTCATGTTCAATACCAATGTCTGCTATTTTCTACAGTGTACATCTTTTGCTCTCGGTTCTAAGCTATCCAAGGCAATGGACTTTTTCCGACCATGTTCCAGAAACAAGGTTGTACCGACATATAATTGCAAATCTTACTACACAGCATGCCATAGTTAAAACCGATATGCAAACAAATGTATTGGAACAAGGTCTTAGATATGGAGTAAGCAGATTCCTGAAATAATGAGTTTTCTGAACCATGAAAATTTATGAACACGAATCGGTCTTGTTCCCCTTTTCCTTTCCGTGCAGCAGGCGGTGGGAGAGATTGGCGTTTGCCGGTGGCGACAAAGAGGAGGAGGCAACTTCAATGATGACATATGGTGGATGTGGCGGCGGTGTGTGTGAGGGGAATGAGGCCACGACAAAGGATCTAACATGATAAGTTCCTTCTCAGCCCCTCCCTTGGCTGCTAGCACCACCGGACCCTTCTTCACCTGTAGATTCCCCTTGCTTCTATAGGTTAACTGGTTTTCACTGGTCCGGTTGATTGATTTGGTTAGCTTCGGCTAGCTTTGTTCGTGCCATTAATACCGAGTGAGACTCTCACCAGTGGTGATATGTTTATTTGATTTTGCAGGGCCTGGTGATGATGGCCTTCTTCGGGATGTGTGAACCTCTTGATGTTGATGGTCAAGAAGACAACGGCCACACGACAACAATGCGAATAAGTGAACCAGAGGCTCCTATTGTGGATGCTACATGAATGTTTTTAGTAAATCCGAATCAGCCATTTACACATTATTAGCTATTAATATTTTCTAGAAAAAAGTCCATTTTACTCCCCTGAACAAAGTGGGTGGTTCACTTACCCCGTGATCTATATTTTGGCTCCTTCTACACCCCAAACAAAACCAAACCGGACAAAACACCCCCCTGGCTGGTTTGTCTCCATTCGATGCTGATGTGGCACAGTCAAAGGGCGGTTTTGACCGTGGTGGGGTCTACTTGTCAGGTTGGACTGTTATAGAGCTGCCATTCCCCGTTGCGATCTGGATCAGAAATCCCCCACTTTCCAGTCCAAATCCCTAACCCTATTCTCCATGGGCGGCAGCAGCGTGAGCTCCAGCACCGTGTCGCCGGACGCCGTGAGCGCCTCCGGCGATGGAGGCACGGCCCCGGTCGTCGCAGCAGCCCAGGTGAGCCGTAGCTTGCTGGAACGGCGGTTCCCGCAGGAGGTGTGGCGGCGGGGAGAGCCGGAGCTCCCTCGAGAGGCGAGCCATGTCCTGATCTCCTGCACTCCGGCCATGGATGCGCTGGAGCTGCGCTTCAGGCGGTACATGCTTCTGGCAACTGTGGTCGGAGACGGCGAGCAGACAGTGACGCCGGAAGCCATGCTGGCGACTTTGCAACAAAGATTATGGGTGGTGCCGTCGAGGTGGTCATCGAGGTCGCGTTCCCACCACACGACTGTGGTGACCTTCTCGATGGAGGAGAAGTGCTCTGAGGTGCTCCTTTCGTCAATGAAGATCAAGTGTTGCTGGCGTTGGATTCAGTTTTCGCGTTGGTGCAGAATGGTTCGTGCTCAGCCAGGTTCTCTGAAGTACAAGAGCAAGCTCGGCTTTAAAGGCCTTCCTAACCAGGCCTGGACGACGGCGTCCGGGAAAGATGTTCTCAAGAAGCTGGGTGGCGAGCTGATCGCGATCCTGCCGTCGGTAAGCCGCCGCGAGCTTGAGGTAATGGCGTGGCTTCGTGACCCTTCCTTTTTTGGCAAGGTGGTGACAGTGGAGATACCTGAACCAAAGCTGACAAACAAGCCACCCGAGTCCATGGATGAGTATGAAGCAATGCAATTTCAATTGGGTGACTACGGACCGTCGTCGCCGAGGAAGAGTGGTCCTCTGCTTGCTAAAGGACTGCCTGATGAGTGGCTGCCAGGAGAAGGCGAGGACCTGACTCGCAAGCATATCTTCAAGACTGTGCTGGGCAAGATCGACGGCACTGATGGTGCTGAAGGAGTTTGAGTTTGTATCCTGTTATTTGGCACTTTGGCACTTGGTTTGTTGTACTATGTGTTAAGAATCTGTAGTGGTGTAGTGGTGTACTGTGTGTTCAGTTCTACTTTGTGCTGGTTGTTGTGGTGAAGCGACTGTATTGCTTGCTGTGTACTGAATTGTGCCAAAATTATGCCAAATATTTGTTTAATGTGCTGGTACTATGTTGTCTTATGAAATGTTACAATTGTGAGCTTCTTTGTTTGTGCCAGAATTTCTTTGTGCCAAAAGAGAACATATTTTGCCAAGCTTCTATCAAAAGGGAATTTCTTTCAAAAGAGAACATAGCAAACAGTAGCATTTTGCAACTAAACACAAATTCTGCAGCTTAACAGTAAGAAACAAACACAAGTTCATCAAACAGAAATTCTGCAGCTTAACAGTAACAAACACAAGTTCATGCAAGTAGCACATCACCAGCAACCTACTAACAATTTGAAGGCTCTAAACAACAAGAATTTTCCTGCTTAACCCCTCAGTTCATCAAACATGCTAACCCTGGTAGATTTCCTCCTTCTCTGACTAGAACTAGCACCAGGTGTTCTGTTTGCTTGCTTTGGAGGCCTTCCCCTTCTAGGTTTTGTTGTCCCTCCTGTAACTTGCTGTGAAGACTGGCCTCTCCCTCCTGTAGCTTGCTGTGAAGACTGGGCTCTCCCTCCTGCAACTTGTTGTGATGTTTGAGCTGCCTGCTATGAAGACTGGGTTGTAGCAGTTTCATTTGCAACTCCTTGAGATGTCCTTGGAGGATTTTCCTACATAACACACATAAGTAGCAGCTGTTAGGTGTTTCACATTGCTGCAATTTCACAAGTACAAAACATATAGAATCAAACATATGTAAAAATGAGTACACACTTTTGTTTCTTTTTTCCTCTTCCTATTCTTGTACTTTCCCTTATTGGGGTTAGTATTGCATTTCCTCATGTTGTGCCCAGGATTTCCACATAAACTACCACTACTAGGGAAAACTCTAGCAGTAGCGCGCGTATTTTGCCTATCAGTAGCGCGGGACGACGCGCTACTGATAAGGCGCTACAGCTAACGTGCAGCAGTAGTGCATGTCGTCCCATGCTACTGCTATACATGGCTAGTAGTAGCACGCTTTAGTGCAGAGCGCTGCTGCTAATTGATACGTCTCCGTCGTATCTATAATTTTTGGTTGTTCCATGCCAATATTATTCACTTTCATATACTTTTTGGCAACTTTTATATTATTTTTGGGACTAACATATTGATCCGATTGCAGTGCGCCTCACATGCATTGCATGTTTTATGTTTCGCAGAATATCCATATCAAACGGAATCCAAACGGGATAAAAAGCAGACGGAGCTTATTTTTGGAAAATATGGAAAATTCGGAAGAAAAATCCACGCAAGACGGTGCGAGGTGGTCACGAGGCTGGGGCGCGCCTCCCAGGCGCGCCGCCTACCCTCGTGAGCACACCGTAAGGCGGTTGATGCCCTTCTTTTGCCGCAAGAAGGATAATATTCGAAAAAAATCACATAAAAGGTTTCAGGCCAATCGGAGTTACGGATCTCCATATATACGCGAAACGGTGAAACAGAGCCGTAATGTAACGCAGAAACAGAGAGATGGATCCAATCTCGGAGGGGCTCTCGCCCTCCCAAGCCATGGGAGCCAAGGACCAGAGGAAACCCTTTTCCCATCTAGGGAGGAGGTCAAGGAAGAAGAAGAAGAAGAAGAAGAAGGGGCTCTCTCCCCTCGCTTCCGGTGGCGCCGAACGCCCGGGGCCATCATCATCGGCCATGATCTACATCAACCCCTCCGCCATCTTCACCAACATCTCCATCACCTTCCCCCATCTATCTACAGCGGTCCACTCTCCCGCAACCCGCTGTACCCTCTACTTGAACATGGTGCTTTATGCTTCATATTATTATCCAATGATGTGTTGCCATCCTATGATGTCTGAGTAGATTTTCGTTGTCCTATCGGTGGTTGATGAATTGCTATGATTGATTTAATTTGCTTGCGGTTATGTTGCTGTCCTTTGGTGCCCATCATATGAGCGCGTGCGTGGATCACACCATAGGGTTAGTTGTATGTTGATAGGACTATGTATTGGAGGGCAAGAGTGATGTAAGCTTCAACCTAGCATAGAAATTGATGCATACGGGATTGAAGGGGGACCAATATATCTTAATGCTATAGTTGGGTTTTACCTTAATGAACGTTAGTAGTTGCGGATGCTTGCTAATAGTTCCAATCATAAGTGTATAGAATTCCAAGTCAGGGATGACATGCTAGCAGTGGCCTCTCCTACATAATACTTGCTATCGGTCTAGTAAAGTAGTCAATTGCTTAAGGGACAATTTCGCCACACCTACCATCACTCTTCCACACTCGCTATATTTACTTTAGTTGTGTCTTTACCTTAGCAGCCCCTAGTTTTATTTTCGTGACTTTCTTGCAAGCCTATCCGGAAACACCTACAAAGTACTTCTAGTTTCATACTTGTTCTAGGTAAAGCGAACGTCAAGCGTGCGTAGAGTTGTATCGGTGGTCGATGGAACTTTAGGGAATATTTGTTCTACCTTTAGCTCCTCGTTGGGTTCGACACTCTTACTTATCGAAAACTGTTGCGATCCCCTATACTTGTGGGTTATCAAGACCTTTTTCCGGCGCCGTTCTTGGGAGTCATAGCGTGGGGTGAATATTCTCGTGTGCTTGTTTGCTTTATCACTAAGTAATTTTTATTTGCTGTTCTTAGTTGTTTTCTATCTTTAGTTATGGGTAGGAAAGCATAAAATACCAAAAAAAATAGTTTTACCTACTGCTCCAATGGTTGAAGAACCACTCAAAATCTATCACACTGCTGAAGCTTTTTACTTGGATCATCTTCGATCCCTTTTGTGCTCGTGTTGAAACCCCAACTAGCTTAGTTGAGGGCAAATCTTTAGATGAGCATGCTTGTTATGTGCGACACTATATATCTGAAAAAGGAAAACTATTATGGGATCAAATTCAACGTTTGCAATGCTATGCTTGGAATTTATGCTATTATTATGATTTTACTTGTTGTTCTGAAAACCCTAAGAAACACCTTCCCTACCAATGTGAGTTTATTGATAATGGAATCTTATCCTCGTATGCTAAGGGTGTTTATAATTACTATGATGTTCGACAAATTGAAGAATTTGTTGCTTTTAAGGGTGCTTACGAAATTGCTTCTTTGATTGAAAAGTATGGTGCTACTCTTTACGAATCTGAAAATTTTGCCATACTTAAATATTGCTATGATAATTATGCTTCTAATCCCTATGTTGAACCATATATTGAGAACTACTCCGGTGTCCAAGAAGAGACTAATATTTTGCAGGAGTCTGTGGAAGAAGAAATTGATGAAACTGTGAGCTCATTGGATGAAAAAGATGATGAGGAGAGCGAAGAACAAAAGGAGGAAGACCGGATTAGCTACCCGTGCCCACCTTCTAATGAGAGTAACCCTCCAACTCATACATTGTTTAATTCCCCTTCGTGCTTACCGAAGGATGATTGCTATGATGATTGTTATGATCCCGTTGATTCTTTTGAAATATCCCTTTTTGATGATGCCTGCTATGCTTGTGGCCAAGATGCCAATATGAATTATGCTTATATGAATTATGCTTATGGAGATGAACTTGCTATAGTTCCTTATGTTAAACATGAAATTGTTGCTATTGCACCCACGCATGATAGTCCTATTATCTTTTTGAATTCTCCCGATTACACTATATCAGAGAAGTTTGCCCTTATTAAGAATTATATTGATGGGTTGCCTTTTACTACTACACATGATGATTTTGATGAATATAATATGCATGTGCTCGCTGCTCCTACTTGCAATTATTATGAGAGAGGAACTATATCTCCACCTCTCTATGTTTCCCACATGACAAAATTGCAAGAAACTGTTTATACTATGCATTGGCCTTTACTATGTGTGCATGAATTGTTCTTTTATGACATGCCGATGCATAGGAAGAGAGTTAGACTTCGTTGTTGCATGATATATGTTACTTTGTGCTCACTACTAAATTACAAATCATTGTTAATTAAAATTCGCTTTGATATACCTTGGGATCCGGGTGGATTCACTACTTGAGCACTATATGCCTAGCTTAATGGCTTTAAAGAAAGCGCTGCCAGGGAGACAACCCGGAAGTTTTAGAGAGTAATTTATTTCTGTTGAGTGCTTTCATATAGTTTAAAAACAACAAAATAAAGAGGGAAACCCAAAACTTTTTCAAAAAGAAAAGTGAAAGTAAGAGAGACAAGCATTGTTGAAGTGGGAGAGCTCCTTGAACTTTGTTCATGCTCACGGCAACTTTGTGAATCTTGATTACAGAAACTTTTCAACAAAAATAATTATCCCCTTGTAAAATTCCATTGTATTATAAAAATAATGTGCCAAGGTTTGCCTTTAGGATGTTTACAATGCTTGTTGGTTTGTACGATGCAGGACAGAAACTTTGGCTGTAGTGCGCGAATTTTAGTTTTTTACTGGAAGTTCAAATGGTTCTGATTATTTTTTCACTGTCTTTCTATACAACTTTTTTATTTTTACTAATTTTGGCATAATTTTTCAAGTATCATAAGTATGGTGAATGTTCAGATTTCTACAGACTGTTCTGTTTTAGACAGATTCTGTTTTTGATGCATAGTTTGCTTGTTTTGATGAAACTATTAATTTATATCAGTGGATTAAGCCATGAAAAAGTTATATTACAGTAGACACAATGCAAAAACAAAATATTAATTGGGTTTGCGACAGTACTTAGAGTAGTGATTTGCTTTATTATACTAACGGATCTTACCGAGTTTTCTGTTGAAGTTTTGTGTGGATGAAGTGTTCGATGATTGAGAAGGTTTCGATGTGAGAAGAAGGAAGAGAGGCAAGAGCTCAAGCTTGGGGATGCCCGAGGCACCCCAAGTAAATATTCAAGGAGACTCAAGCGTCTAAGCTTGGGGATGCTGGGAAGGCATCCCTCTTTCTTCAACAAGTATCGGTATGTTTTCGGATTCGTTTCATTCATGTGATATGTGCAAATCTTGGAGCGTCTTTTTGCATTTAGTTTTCACTTTTCTTTTATGCACCATGCTGGTATGAGATGGTCCTTGGTTGATTTATAGAATGCTCTTTGCACTTCACTTATATCTTTTGAGTATGGCTTTATAGAATGCTTCATGTGCTTCACTTATATCATTTGAAGTTCGGATTGCCTGTTTCTCTTTGCATAGACAACCGCCGTTTATAGAATGCTCTTTTGCTTCACTTATACTTGTTAGAGCGTGGGCATATCTTTTGTAGAAAGAATTAAACTCTCTTGCTTCACTTATATCTATTTAGAGAGATGACAAGAACTGGTCATTCACATGGTTAGTCATAAAATCGTACATAAAACTTGTAGATCGCTGAATATGATATGTTTGATTCCTTGCAATAGTTTTGCGATATAAAGGGGGTGATATTAGAGTCATGCTAGTTGAGTAATTGTGAAATTGAGAAATAATTGTGTTGAGGTTTGCAAGTCCCATAGCATGCACGTATGGTGAACCGTTATGTAACGAAGTCGGAGCATGAGGTGTTTATTGATTGCCTTCCTTATGAGTGGCGGTCGGGGACGAGCGATGGTCTTTTCCTACCAATCTATCCCCCTAGGAGCATGCGCGTAGTACTCTGTTTTGATGACTAATAGATTTTTGCAATAAGTATGTGAGTTCTTTATGACTAATGTTGAGTCCATGGATTATACGCACTCTCACCTTTCCATCATTGCTAGCCTCTTGATTGCACCGCATTGCCCTTTCTCACCTCAAGAGTTGGTGCAAACTTCGCCGGTGCATCCAAACCCCGTGATACGATACGCTCTGTCACACATAAGCCTCATCATATCTTCCTCAAAACAGCCACCATACCTACCTATCATGGCATTTCCATAGCCATTCCGAGATATATTGCCATGCAACTTCCATCATCATCATATACATGACTTGAGCGTTTATTGTCATATTGCTTTGCATGATCGTAAGATAGATAGCATGATATTTTCATGGCTTTTCCGTTTTTTTGATGTCATTGCTAGGTTAGATCATTGCACATCCCGGTACACCGCCGGAGGCATTCATATAGAGTCATATCTTTGTTCTAGATATCGAGTTGTAATATTGAGTTGTAAGTAAATAAAAGTGTGATGATCATCATTATTAGAGCATTGCCCCAGTGAGGAAAGGATGATGGACACTATGATTCCCCCACAAGTCGGGATGAGACTCCGGACGAAAAAAAAGAGAAAGGCCAAAAAAAAGAGAAGGCCCAAAAAAACCAAAAAAGAACAAAAAAAAAGAATGAGAGAAAAAGAGAGAAGGGGCAATGTTACCATCCTTTTACCACACTTGTGCTTCAAAGTAGCACCATGTTCTTCATATAGACAGTCTCTTGAGTTATCACTTTCATATACTAGTGGGAATTTTCATTATAGAACTTGGCTTGTATATTCCAACGACGGGCTTCCTCAAATGCCCTAGGTCTTCATGAGCAAGCAAGTTGGATGCACACCCACTTAGTTTCAGTTTGAGCTTTCATATACTTATAGCTCTAGTGCATCCGTTGCATGGCAATCCCTACTCCTCGCATTGATATCTATTAATGGGCATCTCCATAGCCCGTTGATATGCCTAGTTGATGTGAGACTTGCTCCTTTTTTGTCTTCTCCACATAACCCCCATCATCATATTCTATTCCACCTATAGTGCTATGTCCATGGCTCAAGCTCATGTATTGCGTGAAAGTTAAAAAGTTTTGAGAACGTCAAAAGTATGAAACAATTGCTTGGCTTGTCATCGGGGTTGTGCATGATGTGAATGCTTTGTGTGGTGAAGATGGAGCATAGCCAGACTATATGATTTTGTAGGGATGAGCTTTCTTTGGCTATGTTATTTCAATAAGACATAATTGCTTGGTTGGTATGCTTCAAGTATTATTGTTTTTATGTCAAAGGATAGAATATTGCTTTGAATCACTCGTGTCTTAATATTCATGCCATGATTAGACATATGATCAAGATTATGCTAGGTAGCATTCCACATCAAAAATTATTCTTTTTTATCATTTACTTACTCGAGGACGAGCAGGAATTAAGCTTGGGGATGCTGATACGTCTCCATCGTATCCATAATTTTTGATTGTTCCATGCCAATATTATTCACTTTCATATACTTTTTGGCAACTTTTTATATTATTTTTAGGACTAACATATTGATCCAGTGCCCAGTGCCAGTTCACATGCATTGCATGTTTTATGTTTCGCAGAATATCCATATCAAACGGAATCCAAACGGGATAAAAAGCAGATGGAGCTTATTTTTGGAAGATATGGAAAATTCCAGAAGAAAATCCACGCGAGACGGTGCTCGAGGTGGTCACGAGGCAGGCGCGCCCTCCCAGGCGCGCCGCCTACCCTCGTGAGCCCACCGTAAAGGCGGTTGATGCTCTTCTTTTGCCGCAAGAAAGATAATATTCGGAAAAAATCACAGTAAAAGGTTTCAGGCCAATCGGAGTTACGGATCTCCATATATACGCCAAACGGTGAAACAGAGCCGAGTAACGCAGAAGCAGAGATAGTTCCAATCTCGGTGGGGCTCTCGCCCCTCCCAAACCATGGGAGCCAAGGACCAGAGGGAAAACCCTTCTCCCATCTAGGGAGGAGGTCAAGGAAGAAGAAGAAGAAGAAGAAGGGGGCTCTCTCCCCCTCGCTTCCGGTGGCGCCGGAACGCCGCCGGGGGCCATCATCATCACCGCGATCTACACCAACACCTCCGCCATCTTCACCAACATCTCCATCACCTTCCCCGCTCTATCTACATCGGTCCACTCCCCCGCAACCCGCTGTACCCTCTACTTGAACATGGTGCTTTATGCTTCATATTATTATCCAATGATGTGTTGCCATCCTATGATGTCTGAGTAGATTTTCGTTGTCCTATCGGTGGTTGATGAATTGCTATGATTGATTTAATTTGCTTGTGGTTATGTTGCTGTCCTTTGGTGCCCATCATATGAGCACACATGTGGATCACACCATAGGGTTAGTTGTATGTTGATAGGACTATGTATTGGAGGGCAAGAGTGACAGAAGCTTCAACCTAGCATAGAAATTGATGCATACGGGATTGAAGGGGGACCAATATATCTTATGTTGGAAATATGCCCTAGAGGTAATAATAAAATGGTTATTATTATATTTCTTTGTTCATGATAATTGTCTGTTATTCATGCTATAGCTGTGTTATCCGGAAATCGTAATACACGTGTGAATGCATAGACAACAACATGTCCCTAGTAAGCCTCTAGTTGACTAGCTCGTTGATCAACAGATAGTCATGGTTTCCTGACTATGGACATTGGATGTCATTGATAACGGGATCATACCATTAGGAGAATGATGTGATGGACAAGACCCAATCCTAAGCATAGCTCAAAGATCGTGTAGTTCGTTTAGCTAGAGCTTTTCCAAATGTCAAGTATCATTTCCTTAGACCATGAGATTGTGCAACTCCCGGATACCGTAGGAGTGCTTTGGGTGTGCCAAACATCACAACGTAACTGGGTGACTATAAAGGTACACTACGGGTATCTCCAAAAGTGTCATTGGGTTGGCACGAATCGAGACTGGATTTGTCACTCCGTGTATGACGGAGAGGTATCTCTGGGCCCACTCGGTAATGCATCATCATAATGAGCTCAATGTGACCAAGTGTGCAGTCACGAGATCATGCATTACGGTCTGAGTAAAGTGACTTGCCGGTAAGGAGATAAAAGCGGTATTGGGATACCGACGATTGAATCTCGGGCAAGTAACGTACCGATTGACAAAGGGAATTGTATACGGGGTTGTTTGAATCCTCGACATCGTGGTTCATCCGATGAGATCATCGAGGAGCATGTAGGAGCCAACATGGGTATCCAGATCCCGCTGTTGGTTATTGACCGGAGAGGCGTCTCGGTCATGTCTGCATGTCTCCCGGACCCGTAGGGTCTACACACTTAAGGTTCGGTGACGCTAGGGTTGTAGAGATATGAGTATGCAGTAACCCGAAAGTTGTTCGGAGTCCCGGATGAGATCCTGAAAGTCACGAGGAGTTCCGGAATGGTCCCGAGGTGAAGAATTATATATAGAAAGTGCAGTTTCGGCCATCGGGAAAGTTTCGGGGGTCACAGGAATTGTACCGGGACCACCGGAAGGGTCCCGGGGGTCCATCGGGTGGGGCCACCTATCCCAGAGGGCCCCGTGGGCTGAAGTGGGGAAGGGAACCAGCCCCTGGTGGGCTGGTGCGCCCCCCCTTGGTCCCCCCTGCGCCTAGGGTTGGAAACCCTAGGGTGGGGCGCCCACTGCCTTGGGGGCAAGCCTCCCCTTGGCCGCCCCAGGAGATCTCATCTCCCAGGGCGGCGCCCCCTAGGGGCCTATATAAAGGGGGGGGAGGGAGGGCAGCCGCACCCATGCCATAGGCGCCTCCCTTCCCCCTTGCTACACCTCTCCCTCTCGTAGAAGCTCGGCGAAGCCCTGCCGAGATCACTGCTGCATCCACCACCACGCCGTCGTGCTGCTGGATCTCCGTCAACCTCTCCTCCCCCCTTGCTGGATCAAGAAGGAGGAGACGTCTTCCTCAACCGTACGTGTGTTGAACGCGGAGGTGCTGTCTGCTCAGCACTAGGATCATCGGTGATCTGGATCACGACGAGTACGACTCCCTCAACCCCGTTCTCTTGAACGTTTCCGCTCGCGATCTACAAGGGTATGTAGATGCACTCCTCTGTCTCGTTGCTAGATGAACTCATAGATAGATCTTGGTGAAACCGTAGAAAATTTTTATTTTCTGCAACGTTCCCCAACATCTTAATGCTATGGTTGGGTTTTACCTTAATGAACGTTAGTAGTTGCGGATGCTTGCTAATAGTTCCAATCATAAGTGCATAGAATTCCAAGTCAGGGATGACATGCTAGCAGTGGCCTCTCCTACATAATACTTGCTATTGGTCTAGTAAAGTAGTCAATTTCTTAAGGGACAATTTCACCACACCTACCATCACTCTTCCACACTCGCTATATTTACTTTAGTTGTGTCTTTACCTTAGCAGCCCCTAGTTTTATTTTCGTGTTCTTTACTTTCTTGCAAGCCTATCCGAAAACACCTACAAAGTACTTCTAGTTTCATACTTGTTCTAGGTAAAGCGAACGTCAAGCGTGTGTAGAGTTGTATCGGTGGTCGATAGAACTTTAGGGAATATTTGTTCTACCTTTAGCTCCTCATTGGGTTCGACACTCTTACTTATCGAAAACTGTTGCGATCCCCTATACTTGTGTGTTATCACTAATATCTGCAGCGCTTTTTAGTAGGAAGCGCTACTGGTAAGGGAGCGCTACTGCTAACTTTGTTCCCCTCGCTACTACTAGTTTTATTAGTTTCTGTTTTTTCTGCATATTTGTTTTGTATTTGAATAGGCTTTATACAATAATCATTAGCATATCATTCACATAAAAATTTAATCATAGCATATACATACAAATAGTCTCATCAAATCATGTCATCATCATAATCATCATCCAACACAAAGTGGTCTCTTGTCATCATCTCGAAAATAGCGATACAAGTCTCGATTACTTGCAACTACATCGTCATCCATCTAAACAATGATATATGCGAGAAGAGCTATCACTATGAGTGAGAGCGGAACTATGCAGTACATGAGTTCGTATCCCTCTCTCGCATTAGCGTGAACCTAAACTAACTACTGGATGTCGCTCGGAAATCGGAAACCGGTACACCTGGGTCTGACACTCCGACCACTCATCGTATACTCCTGGCGTAGCACTTCTTCGCCATCGATGATCTATGCACCTGCATCGTCACATGAGTCGATGATATGCAACATATATAATTGAGCCATGTTTCCTACGATTAAATCTAGTCAATTAATTCTAGACCTAATAAAATGACTAATGACATGAAAAAGGTTTATGCTTTGCAGGAACGTTGACTCCTTCCCGGTGCAGCAAATCCCGGGCACTCGATATGTCCTAGTTTGTAGCACAAGTCATGCCGTAATTCACGAAAAATTTCGGCATGATTTTTGCTAAAAAGTGGACAAATCGAGAACCTGAAATTTTCCGGAACGAAAATGAATCAACATTCCGGCAAAACATAGGCCAGTCGGGTTCATTCCCTGGAAGCAACAAAGCCACTTGGGCACAATCGAACCACTTCAATGAAAAGATATAACATGAGCAAACACTATTGAGGAATTTGGATATAACATGGCCACTTCAATGAAAAGATATAATCAAAAATAATGGAATATGCAAATGAACATCAGTGGCATATATCATATAACAACAATCTTGTTTTTTGTTTACATAGCAACAATTAGTTTAGCCAAGTTTTTGAAAAGAAAAACAATTCTGTTTTTTGTTTATAGCTAAATGCCATAGCAACTATTTTTTTTATAGCTAAATACTTTTGTTTCTTTTTTCTAAAGCTAAAAGTCTAAGAACTCCATTTTCTCTAACCCTTCCAACCTCACCAAAATTTCCACAGCAAGACCTAGTACCTACACCCAATTTCTTCAAAAATATTCAGGTCCATAGTCCAAATAATTCAAATTTCATTTGAACGAAATTTGAAACAGATTCAGGTCCATAGTCCAAATAATTCAAATTTCATTTGAATGAAATTTGAAACAGATTCAGGTCCATAGTCCAAATAATTCAAATTTCATTTGAATGAAATTTGAAACAGATTCACGTCCATAGTCCAAATAATTTTTTATAGCTAAGTGTTTTTTGTTTATAGCCTCTATTAATTTAAATCTAAATGCTACTATTATTTACATACCCTCTATTAATTTAAAGCTAAATGGAATTACTGTTTAGGCATTTTCATAAAAATTTGCCCTAGCTAATTTCCTAAAAAAATGCTAATCATTTTTCCTAAATGCTAAAAAATGCCTACTGCCCTAAACAAATCTAGGGTTCATATGAACACCTTCATATGAACATCAACACAGCATCAACATATATATGAATTGCCCTGGCAGAGAGAGAGAGAGAGGAGGGTAGGGGAGAGGAGAGGCAGAGCCTTACGGTCGGCGGCGAGGGCGTGCTCGCTTGGGCAAGTGAGGTCCTGGGTGGGCTCGGCGGCAAGTGAGGTCGAGGGCGGCGGTGAGTGCGAGGAGGCGACAGTGAGGTCGGCAGCTTGACCTCGGCGGCCATGTGGAGGTCGAGGGCGGCCTCGGGCGGCGGCGGTGTGGTCGAAGGCGGCAGGGCGACGACGGCGATGGAGCAGTTGGGGGAGAGGGGGGAGTGGAGGGGGAAGGACTTAGCGAAATTTTGAGCCCACGCGCTCGGAGGTTAAGTCAAACTAGCAGTAGCGCGTTTTGCCGAAATGCGCTATAGCTAAGTTAGCTATAGCGTTTTCCAGCGAAACGCGCTACAGCTATTCCTTTCTGTTTTATTTTTCTTTTTCTTTTGTTTCTTTACATTTTTCTTTTTTTCATTTCTCTTTTTTATATTTCTTTCATTTTTATTTACTTTTTTTTACTTATTTTTCTATTTATTTTCTTTTTCATAGCAGTAGCGCTCTACAGCATAAGCATGCTGCTACAAAGGTTTTAGAAGTAGCGTGCTTCTGGAAGAACCACTACTACTATTCTAGCCTACCGGCACCAGCGAGGGAATTATAGTAGTAGCGTTTTTCCGCGCAGACGCGCTACTGCTACAACAATGGTTGTAGCGTGCTTTTGTAACAAGCGCTACTAATAAGTAGCAATAGCGCCGTGTTTTGACCAGCGCTACTGATATACCTTTGTGTATAAGTTTTTCCTTAGTAATGTACACTTGATCTTAGTTCCAATCTTGGAGAGTTTGTGTGCATGCTTAGGAGGCTCATCTGCACCTCTTATTCTCTCTGTCCCGGGCCTCCCAGGCATTTGCACATAGCTTGGAACTAATGGTCTAGGTTTGTCAGATATTGGCCAGCTAGGCATGCCCTCCATTGGCATCATGACATGTTCATATGTCCTGTTGTAAGCTTCAATTCTGTAGCAAGGTGCAATAAGTGAATCAATGTCATCAGGGCCACACTGTTAAGCTGCTAGAGCGTGAACACATGGAATTCCTGACAATTGCCAGTATCTACAAGAACATGTTCCTGCTTACAAGTCAACTTTGAATCCATGCTGTCCTAACTTCACCTCATATCCATCTTTTCCATTCCATATTATCTCACACTTCTTAGTAAGTTGTATCAACTTGTTCACCTTTTTGAGGATTTTGCGACAAATTGTTCCATTCCAATTGGCAAGCATAGCTCTATTAACTTGAATCCTTACTGTCACCTTTGCTTTGATTGCTTCAAACATACTGATGATAGGAAGACCTCTATATTCCACTATCCAATTATTAAAACTTTCACACATATTGTTGTTGACTGAATCATAGAATGATCCTTCTTTGAACCATGCTCTACACCAATGTTCAGGCCCAGACTGCATCATGTCTCTTGCTCCTTATGGTGTGAGCTGAGAAAGCTTTGCCCTTTTTAAATTGAACTGAACTCTGTTAGAAGACTTTGCACAAGCCCAAAATATCTTCTGGTATTTCTGGTCCCTATGTTTTTTCTTCCAGTTAGCATAAATGTGCCTAGCACAATTTCTGTGTTCAGCTCTTGGTACAACCTTTGAAATTGCATTCATTAGACCTTTCTACTGATCTGATATAAACACCCAGCCTTCACCTTGATTTGAAATCTCCAAGTATTTATTTAATAATGCCATAAACCAAAACCAGGAGTCCTTATTTTCCACCTCAACTGCTACCCAAGCAACGGGATACATTTGCCCATTTGCATCTCTTCAAGAGCACAGAGTAGCTCTCCCCCTTAAAGAAGCAGCCATCGAAACCCACTACTTTCCTGCACCCTTCTACGAAACCTCTCTTGCAAGCCTGAAAGCACACATACAATCTCTGAAAAACTGGTGCAGTTTCTTTTGGATTAAGCACAACTGCCACAGTGCTTCCTGGATTGCTCCTCAATATTTCTAGCTGATAATCAAACACCCTGGCATATTCTTCATGCATTGCTTCTCTAACTCTCTTTCTGACTATTGCTTTTGCTTTCTTTATCTTGGAAACATGCACATCTGCAAACATCTCTAATCTGACAGTGGCCTTAATACATTTCACTTTCCATCCTGGATTTGCCTTCATAATTCTCTCATACTTGTCTGCAATTCTAGGTGCAGTAACCAATCTGTTGTCTCTCCTCTGTGGGCATATGTGGTTGTCAACAAGTGTTATGACTTGAAACCAATCATTTGAGCTCCTCGTTGCACCATAAATCAACTAAGGGCACTTAGGCCAAGAACATTTTGCCCTAATCCTACCGGCCTCATCTTTTACAAAGCAAATATGCCTCTTCATAGCAAGGCCATACTTCACCAGTGCCCTATTGAACTGACTTATTCCCATAAATGTCATGCCCAAACTGAATATTGGAATTGCAGCCTTGCTATCAAATCTTGGAAATCTAGATTTCATTCTAACTAAATTTTGCTCATCCTCATCAAAATTGTATTCCTCACTGGAATCCATGTATGGAGTGTCATTTCCTTCATCTATTTCGTCAAAAGGAATTAACTATGTTGTACTTTCTTTCACTTCCTTCTCTTCATCAAGTGGCAACTTCATTCTGATCTTTCTGAGCACTTCCTTAGCATGATTTCTAAGCTCCTCTGCCTCATCATCTTCACCTTAACTGTCTTCATCTTTAGGGCACCAATCAAGATCTTCACATTCATCACTTATTTCATCTGGTGCAACATCTACTGAAGGAACATTTCCAGTTTCAGGTTGCAATTCATCATGTACATCATACTCAATCTTGTCAGGCTCATACCCATCTTCCTCTGAACTGTGCTCCAGGTCATCCTCAGCAGAGCAATTGTCATGCTCATCTTCCCAATCACTGTCACTCTTCTCTTCTGTCTTCTCTTCTTCAATTGCAGCATTAGTTTCCTCTTCCTCTTTCTCTCCAATATCAGACACACTGTTCTGTCCATCTTCGTCAACATCATCTTCATAATTCACATACACATCCACAACCCCATAATCTGAAATACACCTATCCATGAAGAACACATTTCTATGAGTGTCCAATCGTCTCAGCCCAGCTCTAACTTTTTTTCCAGGAAACAACCAGTAAAGCATGTGCTTCTCTGTTAGATCTTCACCATGGTAGGCCATCTTTATATCTGCTAACTGCTCCCTGACAGTAGCTAAGGATATATTGTACCTCTCAACAGATGTGAGCTGTATATTACCACCAACATATGACAATTGCTTGTTTGACTTCTCATATTGGCCATAGTAAAAAACGGATGCCTAACCAATCTATATTATCCATTGCTTAGCCTACAGATTAAAACATCATTCAATCTTCAATTAGAACCTACATACAACAGCTAACTAGAGTAGAGCAAGTACACCAAGGGAAGGGGATTGGAGGGATGGTACTCACCTCAGTTTGTCTGCGCTGCTGCGAAATCAGACAGACCGCAGCAGCTACCGCGAAATCAGACAGACCGCAGAAGCTGCCGCGAAATTAGACAAACCGCAGCAGCCGCCTGAGGGAGTCCCGGATTAAGGGGTGTCCGGATAGCCGAACTATCACCGTTGGTCGGACTCCTGTACTATGAAGATACAAGATTGAAGACTTCGTCCCGTGTCCGGATGGGACTTTCCTTGGCGTGGAAGGCAAGCTTGGCGATACGGATATGTAGATCTCCTACCATTTTAACCGACTCTGTGTAACCCTAACCTATCCGGTGTCTATATAAACCGGAGGGTTTTAGTCCGTAGGACGAACAACAATCATACCATATGCTAGCTTCTAGGGTTTAGCCTCTCTGATCTCGTGGTAGATCTACTCTTGTACTACCCATATCATCAATATTAATCAAGCAGAGTAGGGTATTACCTCCATCGAGAGGGCCCAAACTCAGGTAAAAACATCGTGTCCCTTGTCTCCTGTTACCATCCGCCTAGACGCACAGTTCGGGACCCCCTACCCGAGATCCGCCGGTTTTGACACCGACATTGGTGCTTTCATTGAGAGTTCCGCTGTGTTGTCGCCATCAGGAGGGATGCCTCATCCCGTCTTTAAAGACTGCTCTGTTGCTAAAGGAGCTTTGGCTATCGGCCAAACTCTCCGGCTAGGCGGTTTTCTTATGACCGCCTGTTCGGCCGCCGCGCCGACGATGACTTCTCGGGTCATCAAAATCAATCTTCACGTTAACTCGGAACTTGCCGAGCAGTTAGATCCATCGAGCTCTCCTCCGTAAACGAGCTCTTGGATCGCATCGCCACACTGGGAGTCGCCACAGACTACGACCAGATCGGGCCTAAAACCGATCTGAGAGAGATCAACTCTCCCGGGCTACCCATCATGTTGCTGTGATAGAGGAGCAATACGGCGATTCTTCTTACATCTTAAGGACTAGCTACGTCTGGATTCCCGATCCCTCCATGCCGGACTCCGCAGAGGGGCGGATGTCGATCAAGACCTGAACTTAAAGTCGAGGCGGGTTGGATTCATTGGGTAGCATTCAAAATCCAAACTTCCAAGTTCGGAAACTTCTCGGCCCCGAGTCTTAAATTGACGGGGTTCGGATCTAGTTCCACCACGACCCAAACATTACCAATCTATCCCGAATTCGGCAAGAGCCCGCTGAAACAGTACATCATTACTGGGCCAGATTCCTCCTGGTTATGGACAGGATAAAGGACTGCCGAGAGGAGGACGCAATCTCACTTTTCTGCAATAATTGCACGGACAAGGGAATCCTAAACGCCATAAGTCGTCGCGAAATTACACGCTTTGCTGACTTGGTGACCATAGTACAAAAGTACTGTCAGATGGAGAGTGCTTGGAAAACCGAAAGTAAATTTTGGGATAATCCGGCCCCGAATACATCCCTAGTCCGAAATAAAAGGGTGCATCATCACCAAGCACCTGGGTTAAACACCAAAAAACCAAAACCCCTTAAAGGGTACAGAACCGTACTGGAGGGATGGCTAAACGGACCCTGCAATATTCATAGCACAGAGGGCGCCACTCCAACTCATAGCCTTCGAGCATGTTGGATATTACGGCAGGTGGCCAAAAGTGGCGAAGAGCTTCTAGCCCCAGAATCCCAGCCCAGCAACAACAGTACGGTGTTAACAGTCTTCGAGACTTTCGCATCAAATAACATGCAGAAATGAACACTCCGCAACCTTGCCGAAGTCTACCAAGTAGCAACAATAAATCCATGGAGTGACACGGCTATTACCTTTAATGCCAGTGACGAACCTAAATTCCGAACAGCCAGAGCACCAGCCGCATTGGTCCTCAGTCCAATAGTGGACGGCTTTCGCCTTACTAAGGTACTCATGGATGGCGGCAGGGGACTAAACCTCATCTACGAGGAAACACTCCGAAAAATGGAAATAGACTGGAACCGCATTGAGAGAAGTAGCACAACCTTTAGAGGAATAATCCCTAGCCGGGAAGCATGCTGCACAGGAAAACTCACACTGGACGTAGTGTTCGCTCACGGACAATTACAGGTCCGAGGAGGTCACATTTCAAGTGACCCCGTTCAAGAACGGATATCACGCTTTATTAGGGCGAGAGGCATTCACAATTTTTCAAGCTATACCCCATTATGGGTACATGAAGATTAAAATGCCGGAACTAACGGAATCATCACTCTCGCTAGTGATCCGAACATAGCACTCCGCTACCGAAAAACAAGACAGCCGCACTAGCCCTCGAGGCCTTTGTCCAAAGCCCTAGCGGCCGAGGAACTCATCGCGATGCGCTCCACGGTGAACAGGGACGATGTGATACTTGATAAAATATCCAAGTCCACCTCTTTTAAACCATCGGATGAAATAGTCAAATTCCAAGTCCACCCAACGGACCCTGCAAAGACGGCCTCCATTGGGGCACAATTAAACCCTGGTGTAGACGCCGCACTACGAGAATTTCTACGAGAAAACTGGGACATTTTTGCCTGGCACCCTTCAGACATGTCAGGAATCCCACATCGGCTGGCCGAGCACAGCCTAAATATCCTAAAAGTATTCAAGCCACCAAACAGGCTCTTGGCGCTTTTCCAACCCAAGAGACAGGCCATGGGAGAGGAGCTAGCCAAACTTCTCGAAGCCGGATTCATCGAGACATAAAACATCCGGACTGGCTAGCAAATTTGGTGATGGTACCAAAGAAGGACAAATCCTGGCGCCTATGTGTTGATTTCAAAGACCTTAATAAGGCTTGCCCAAAGGATCCCTTCCCCCTCCCCCGCATTGATCAAATTATCGATGCTACAGCAGGACACGACTCATTGTGCTTCCTCGACGCATACTCCGGCTACCACCAAATCAAGATGGCGGAGCCAGACCAAGCTGCAACAGCATTCATCACTCCATACGGCCCATTCTACTTCAACACAATGCCCTTCGGGCTCAAAAACGCCGGCGCAACATATCAACGCATGATTCGTACATGTCCGCAAACCAGATTGGCAAAACAGTAGAAGCATATGTAGATGACGTGGTCGTCAAATCCAAGCATGTCGAAACTCTAGTAGACGACTTCAGGCTCACATTCGACAATCTCCGAAAATATGACATTAAGCTCAATCCGGAAAAATGCGTCTTCGGCGTTCCAGCCGGAAAGCTCCTTGGATTCATTGTTTCCGGTAGAGGAATTGAAGCAAACCCAGCCAAGATCCGAGGTCTGTCACAATTGGATATTCCAAAGACCTCAAACAAATACAAAAATTGATCGATGCGTGGCGGCTCTAAGCCGCTTTATTTCCCGTTGGGAGAAAAGGCGTTACCCTTTACCGCCTCCTCCGTGAACGAACACTTTGAGTGGACGGATGCCGCCACGGCCGGACTCGAAGAAATAAAAGCCATATTGGCAACAAATCCGGTCTGGCAGCGTAACGTGGGCGAACCAATGCTATTATATATCGCCGCAACACATCAAGTTGTCAGCGCGGTGCTCGTCATCGAACGAGAAGCAGATGGACACCGGTTCCCTCTTCAAAAACCGGTTTACTATGTGTCCACTGTCCTAACTACATGCAAGTCCCGGTACCCACATTATCAAAGATAGCATACGCGGTGTTCATGGCATCCCGGAAGCTGCGACACTACTTTCAAGAGTGTTCGATAACGGTAGCCTCCGAAGTACCTCTTAACGACATTATAAACAACCGCGACGCGACGGGCCGGATTGCTAAATGGGCCATAGAGCTCCTTCCATTCGATATAACCTATAAGCCACGACGAGCTATCAAGTCGCAGGTTTTGGCCAACTTCGTGGCCGAATGGACCGGTGAACTCCCTAAAGAGTACGGCGCATACTCCAATTGGATCATGCACTTTGACGGCTCCAAAATGTTGGCGGCACAGGGCTGGCGTCGTCCCGATGTCCCCAACCGGGGACACAGTCCAATACGCCCTTCAGATAATGTATACGGACTCCAACAACGCAGGCGAATCTGAGGCCCTTCTCGCACGGCCTCCGGATGGCGATCTCCATGGGCATTAAACGCCTAGAGGTGCGCGGGGATTCGAACCTCGCGATATCTCAAATAAACGGAGACTTTGATGCCAAAGATCCAAAAATGGTAGCGTACCGCAATGCGGTCCTAAAAATGTCAGCACGGTTCGAAGGGCTCGAATTTCATCATATAGCCCGGGATAACAACCAGGCAGCGGACATATTGGCACGCATCGGCGCAAAACGCGATGCCGTCCCGCCCAACATCTTCCTGGAACGATTGTTCAAGCCATCCGTACTATGGGAAGGGGAGTCCGGAAATAACAATCCGGACCCAACCGCATCGCTCGACACCGAACACTCTGACACAATCGGAGGCTCTGCCAACGAAATAACACCCTCCGCCCACGAAATAATGGCGGTCATCGCCCCGTGGACGAAACCATTCCTAGCCTACCTAACTAGGCAGGAACTCCCCGAAGACCAAAATGAGGCTCGCTGCATAGTACGGCGATCCAAAGCCTATAAAGTCCATGAGGGAGAGCTCTATAAGAAGAGCACAACAGGAGTCCTTCAAAGGTGTATCTCCGAAGAGGAAGGGCGAAACCTCCTGGCTGAAATTCATGCCGGACTGGGTGGGCACCACGCCGCAGCCTGGGCTCTTGTAGGCAAGGCCTTCCGTACAGGATTTTATTGCCCGAAGGCCCGGGCAGATGCGCAGGATTTAGTCCAACGATGCGTCGGTTGCCAGCTTTTTGCTAACCAAAGCCACATGCCACCCACCGCCCTCAAAACTATACCCATCACCTGGCCGTTCACGGTCTGGGGGCTTGACATGGTTGGACCCCTTAAGGGGGGAACCCACAAGCAAAAATACCTATTGGTCATGGTGGATAAATTCACCAAATGGATAGAGGCCAAGCCTGTTAAAACGGCCAAATCCGGGTCGGTGATAGACTTCATATCAGGGGTAGTACACCGTTACGACGTCCCCCACAGTATCATCACTGATAACGGCACCAACTTCACGGCCGATGAGGTCCAATTATGGTGCAAAAACATGGGCATCAAGCTCGATTACACCTCAGTCTATCACCCTTAAACCAACGGTCAAGTCGAACGAGCAAACGGTCTAATCATGAGCGGCATTAAACCCAGACTAGTGCGGTCCCTCAAGGAATATAACACGCACTGAGTTGAGGAGCTCGACTCCGTACTCTGGGGGCTACGGACCACGCCGAATCGTACTACCAGATTCACACCATTTTTTATGGTGTACGACGCAGAGGCGGTCCTGCCCTGCGACTTAATTCATGACTCACCTCGCGTGCGCATGTATGAACAAAGAGAAGCCGAGCTCGATCGGCAGGACAGTTTGGACGCATTGGAGGAGGAGCGCGACGTGGCAAAAGCTCGTTCCGCATTCTATCAATAGCAGGCTTGAAGATATCAAAGCAGGGAAGTACGGGCCAAAGCTTATAACGTTGGCGAACTAGTTCTACGCCTGCCGGACAAGAAAAAGGACAAACTCAATCCCAAATGGGAAGGTCCCTTCATCATCGACCAGGTCCTGAACGGCGGGGCATACCGTCTGTGAAACGCATCGGATAACCGACTCGAGCCGAACCCATGGAACGCAGCCCGTCTACGAAGATTCTACGCCTAAGCGCCGGACTCCAAGTTCGTCTCCTTCCTCCATCCACATTTGTTATTTTTTGTTGTCTTTTATTTCTCTCCTTCCTCCTCCTTCTTCTTGAAGCCTTTAGAGGCTCATTCGCGCTTTGTTCGCACACATTTGACGCGCTGTCCGCGCTCATTATACCTGGGGGCTTCTTTAAACAGAAGCTTATTTATACGGGCTTCATGCCCAACACATGTGTCAAACTTCCGCATGTACCTTTTATTCACCATTATATGCATCGATATGACTTAAGTTTTGGCCAAGCTGGGTTGCCTGGCTCCTGTGCTTACCCCTACGTTCCCGATTGTTCGGCTAAGTGGTAAAGGGAGCACCTCTGCGATTGTTACTGCCAGGTCAGCCGGATGTGTACCTCAGACTGGGTGAAGCCGAAAGCTAGCGTTCTTAAGGGAGTATTCGGTCGGTGAACTGAAAGATTATTTTTAACTATTTACCCATCTGCCCCCAGATGATTTTCTGCTTTCTTAGCAGTTTTGACATGCACTTTAGGGCATGCAATCCCAGCGAAAGGAACCCTTGACGGAATTATTCTCCCTGAAAGATGTTTCTTACTATCCATGTAATATAGCATAACTAGTTGGGCACTTGTCCGATACAGCAATAATGACCCCTACGCCTTGTCTCCATGCATGCCCCGGTTCTTATATAACCCCGAGGGTATTCGGATACACTCCGGACTATTGGGTCCTGAGGTCGAAGCGAAAAGGTCCGCTATGACAAACGATCTACAATCCGGCTAGAAGACATTTTTCATGTCATATTTAATTACATAGTCAACTCGACTCATTGTATTCCTCCTCAATGCCATCTAATAGGCTATCTAATTTACAATCTTGCTGTGAACACTTAGCGGCCAATTCTACTTGGCTGTACACTAAGCTTACAGGGATCTCCTTCCCATCAGGCCCCACAGGTCCGACCTCGGCCATGTGGTTTGGGTCAGCCTTCGTGTACCGCGTCTTTACCATGGCCCAGGCCTCCCTGGCGCCTTGACGGCAGGCCGATATCTTCCATAGTCGGAAGCGCCGCCGTGCTCCTTGAAGCCGCTCTGCGAGCTCCCCAATGCCTTCGGGCTCCCCAATGCCTTCGGGCAGGGAGATAGATGGCCACAAGGCCTGGCCGACACCTTTCATCACCTGCCGAAATCGTTAAATGCAGGTGGCGCGGATCGGGAAGAAGATCACCCGAAGAACTGGGCATCTCCTCCTCAGGACGACCTGTGAGCAAACCTACATACATGTTTAGGTTAGTCGCCTTCCTCGCCGAACTCTTTCAAAGTTCGTTCAAGCACTTACTGAAAATGCCGCGACAAAGCCGTCGATTCTCCTTTACGGAGTCAGACAATTGGGCACGAACATCCTTTAGTTCCTCACCCAGTTGGGTGTTGGCATCTTGGAGGTTATTTTTCTCCTGCCGCACCCTCGTAAGCACGCTCTCGCCGGCCTTTAGCTGGCGCAGGAGCTGTTGCTTGTCCGGATCTAGTCCAGCGCCATCTGCAGTATTATTGTCAGATTTACACACATGCCGCACTTCATTAATTATTTATCTTTTGAAGCATATATTACCAGAGGGGGTCTCTCTGGCTCCCCCTGTAGCGGCTAGTGCGGCCTCAAGTTGGGCCTTGCATTCTTCAAGCTCCTGGGACAGTCGGGTATTCTTTTTTGTAAGATCCTGCATAAAATATGATCCTTAAATCAGTTATTCTAACTATTTTAAGTCTCGGGGGCTACTGGCATATATAATCACAAATTTCCTCACCAGATGTCCTTTACATACTGCTCCGTGGCTCTGGCTAGACCATCTTGAGCGGCACGGAGGTGCGCATCTCCCGAATTGAAGGCATTCAAAGCCTCTTGGGAGAAACATGCATCACGAAGAACTGTCCGGTGGCGCCTGTGATTCATGGCGCTCTCCACCTCGGAGTTGGTGGCGGACAGTCTGTTGGCATCCTCTGTCGGAGGAGCATCTGACGCACGCCTCGTGCTCGCCTCCTCTTCCGGACCCGGCTTTGGAGCCTGGCTGGCGGAGGTTCGATTGGCAACCTCTCCGGACTCAGTCCGGCGAGCGCTCTTTTTCCTGAAAAAAGCACCAGCGTTAATCGCCTTCCAGAATCAATCACAGGAATATGGTGACACGCCATACCGTTGCGGCGGAGTTTCGATTCGGACCGCACTACTTTTTAGCCTTGAGGCCGTCTTGCTCCTTGTTGGCCAGCCGCTGGCTCGGCCTCCGCCTCGAAGGCAGCCCTCAAACACCATTGGTATACGGTGATCAAAAATAAGCACGGATGGGTCATTGTCGAGTATTGGGACCTCGGTCTCGATTACTGTGAAATTTGGAAGTATTCCGGTAATCGGCCGTAATGGCAACCAAAGCATTGTCGATGCTAAGTTGGTGGAACACCCGTCGATCAACTCCACCTTTTTATCCGGATCCTCTTGAGGCGGATCAAGGGACCGCTCCGGATCCTCGGGTTGTGGGGGCGGGCTGTATCTTCTCCACGGCCCAGTAGCGGTTCTGCGTAGAAACCATGAAATGAGAGATTTAACCACGGGAACATGGATCAGACAGGCCACTAAGGTATTTGCTTACCCAACTTCGAGGATTATTCAAAGAAAACCCGTCTAGTGGATTGACGCGGAGAAAATCCTCCTCTTCCCCTTTGTACATGGCGGACAAGGTCTTCACCAGTTCGGTGACCGATCCCGGCCCTTTGCGGCCATGGCGGGTGGCATCGTCCTCCCCGTTGAAGTCCCACATGGGTGGCCCCTATATTGGGCGGCTGCACTCCTCATAATGTCAGATTGCCATGACTCCGGTCATGGTCAATCCGGCATGAGCCGATAATCTTATTCGGCTCATCAAGTAAAGGACGTCGGTCATTTTCCCTCCGGGGCTCCATGAGCACCAGCTTAGGCGCTTCTTCAGAGGAGCGTTGCTAAACTCCGGAAGGCCGATCCGACCAGGATCCGGCAGTGGGGCGTCCTCCATGTAAAACCATTCCGAAGGCCAGTTTTCGGACGCCTTCTTCGGGGTTCCGGACAGATATCCGGTCCCGGCGATGCGCCATAGTTCGGCTCCGCCCACTTGATATATTGACCCCTCATGAGAACGGGGTACTAGGCAGAATAATCTCTTCCACAAATAAAATGAGCCTCGATGCCCAAGAACAATTTGCAAAGGTCCACGAAGCCCGCGATATGCAAAATGGAGGCAGGCGTAAGGTGGTGCAACTGGAGGCCATAGAACTCCAAGAGCCCCCGGAGAAATGGATGGATTGGAAATCTGAGTCCTCTTACTAGATAAGAGATAAAGCACACCCGCTCTCCTTTAGAGGGATCGGGGACACACTCCGCTTGCTTTCCGCCCTTGTAGGTGGCAAGTCCGGCTCGAACCGGAACCATGAAGGCCGGGGGAAGAAATCCCTTGGTTTGGAGTAACTAGCTCGCTATGCGGGATTGAGCATCTCTCCCAATTTCGGTGAGGGCTGGGAGCGCGAGAGGAGGAGCCGCGTCACCGTCCATGATGGAATGTGTTTTTGTCTGAGGCGCTCCGATGAAAGCTATGGAGGGAGGATGGTGTGACTCAGATCTAGATCCTCGCCCTTTTATGGGCAGCTCATTTCTTGTGACGAGGGGGTTAGTGTAAAAATACCCTGGCTTTTCGCATTCATTCAAACACGTGGAAGGTGGCCATTATTGGGCGTAGAAGCCAAGGAGCGCAGCGTTTATCAGAAGCCGGACATTATTCGACAAGTATATGGAATTTGGAGAAGAACCCGCCTCGCAATGCCGAAGACAAACTACGCGTCGGACTCATCGTCATTGAAGACTGGTTCGGGGGCTACTGAGGGAGTCCCGGATTAAGGGGTGTCCGGATAGCCGAACTATCACCGTTGGTCGGACTCCTGGACTATGAAGATACAAGATTGAAGACTTCGTCCCGTGTCCGGATGGGACTTTCCTTAGCGTGGAAGGCAAGCTTGGCGATACGGATATGTAGATCTCCTACCATTGTAACCGACTCTGTGTAACCCTAACCTATCCGGTGTCTATATAAACCGGAGGGTTTTAGTCCGTAGGACGAACAACAATCATACCATAGGCTAGCTTCTAGGGTTTAGCCTCTTGATCTCGTGGTAAATCTACTCTTGTACTACCCATATCATCAATATTAATCAAGCAGGAGTAGGGTATTACCTCCATCGAGAGGGCCCGAACACAGGTAAAAACATCGTGTCCCTTGTCTCCTGTTACCATCCGCCTAGACGCACAGTTCGGGACCCCCTACCCGAGATCCGCCGGTTTTGACACCGACACCGCAGTCACATCGACAGAGCCGTCAACCTAGGATTTGAGGACGGGGGAGGATAGCGGCCGTGGGAGAAGGAACAGGTCGGGGAAGATTCACGGGTTGCACCGCCTCCGCCGCCGCCACCACCACCAACACTCCGACCATCGTTGCTAGTCGGAGTTCAGCGCCGCCCCGAGGAAGCCACCGACGCTGACATGGGGGAGAAGAAGAAAGGGATTTCTGATCCAGAACGCAACGGGGAACGACATCGTTTAATAGTCAACTTGACAAGTAGGCCCCACCACGGCCAAAACCGCCCTTTGACTGTGCCACATCAGCATCGAATGGAGATAAACCAGCCAGGGGGGTGTTTTGTCCGGGTTGGTTTTGTTTGGGGTGTAGAAGGAGCCAAAATATAGATCAGGGGGTAAAGTGAACCACCCACTTTGTTCAGGGGAGTAAAATGGATTTTTTTCTATTTTCTATTATCTGTTGTATTTTTAGTTGTGTGATTGCTCAATGACTTCTTGCCCGCAGATATCTTTGTAGGAGGGTGATAATGCAAGTACGTCCTTAATAAAGGTAATTAGGCATGAACCCATAGATTGTTTGCTTTCGTAAGACCCTGGTACTATTTACAAATACAAAATTAAGTCTGACTTTGTTTCTGTTCTTCTCAATGCTATCATTTATCAACTAGAAGGAATTAGTATTAATAGAATATACATGGTTCATCGTGAAATAAGGATTCCAGTCACTCCCGCGCCTCCTCAGAGCTCAGGCGATTCTGGTCGTTGGATCGTTTTGCTTGATGCGATCTGGGTCATCAGATCGAGCCCTGGGACGACCTGGGCCGTCAGATCGAAGAGGTGACCCTGTAGCAATGAACAGTTTCACCCCCGCTATAAAGATCTCGTGCGACCGCCGTTATTCCCGTGCCCCCCAGAGGGCATTTTCGTCATTTCACTCAAGGGGGGGGGGGGGTATAAAAGGGCTGCCTCCAGTGGAGACAACCCTAGCCGGCTGCCCTCCCGCGCCGCCTCTCCCCCTCCCCCGCACCTCCTCTCCTCCTTCCCTCCGCCTTTGACCTCCCCTTCCACCACGCCGCCTGCCTCCTCCGCCTCGCGCCTCCTCTCCTCCTTCCTCGCCGCCTGCCTCCTCCCCACCCGTTCCTCCCTCTCCTACTTCCACCCCACCGATCTGGCGCCACCAAACCCTAACGCCCCGCCCGGCCCCGGCTCCCACGGGAGGGAAGGAGGAATGATGAGGCGAGGCAAAGGCGGCGGCGTATGGGACGTGGCGCGGGCGGCGTGGCCCAGGGGGTCGGCCTCCTCCTCCCCTACGGTGGCGCGTCGCCTCCGCCGTCGGCAGGAGGGGGCCGCGGTGGCCGCCGCGCAGCCCGACCAGGAGCTCTCCGGCGAGCATCCGTTCCCCTACGAGAAGAAGGTGAGGAGGACACGCCCTTGCGTCAAGAGATCCGTCAAGAGTTGCTCGCGCCGGGAGAGGAATCCACGTCTGCTCCTGCTGCTCGACTGATTCCAGGTCAAGGGACGCCTGCTTCTGCTCGCTACGGATGGCGCCCGCCGGCCACGCAGGTCATGTCTCCTTCCTTCTTCCGTCATCTGCAAAACGTGCCAAGAAATACGAATTTATTCACCTGCATTTTTCTCGGTCATTTTGGGCGCAGAAGTAGACTCAGCGGACATTATGTCGTGGATGAACTGTAGGTGGCTCAGTCTGATTGACACAAGAAAGGGGCAAGGCCAGCTCCATGTTCCTCTAGCAGAACTGGACCACCAATTGTTATAGTTCTGGTCTCAGGAAGCAGGATGAATTGGTCCATCAACGAACACTTTTGCTGCAGATCTTGGTAGGTAATTGCTAGCTTAGCAACACCAATACCTCATGTTGATATCCGTACAATGTCATTATAGGTGGTTTATTACTCTTGGTTTTCTTTTGAGAGGGTAGTGATTTAAGAAGAATAGTTTGAACTTTAGACTACAAATAATCACAGAAAATATAGGTGTAACAGTTATATGGGTGTACTTAGATCTACTTTGGTGGTGACAGCATAGGGCATCACAAAGATAGAGTTGTTGATTTGAATCTATAACGTAAGTTAAGTATTACTACGATTTCTCCCTTAAGTATGATGAATCAATTTGTTTAAAACAGCAGATATTCGTTAATGGTGCAAGCTTGTAATAGGTATTGTGACAAAAAAAATTCTCAATGATGATGGAAGTTGATGAAAGCACCAAAGGAAGAATTGAATAAGACATGTTCGACAAGAGAAAAACATTAAGGGGAAGAAAATGATGGACAATCTGTTCATTGGCTGCAGTTTTTTTAACATAGTTTCACATTGAAGGAATATAGAGCTATCAAGGTGACTGCAAAAGTTTCAAGAAGTACATGTGGAGCGCATCGAGCATATATCATGACGTGTGTATATGGTAATAATAATATAATGTTGGGTTGAGATCACTGTAGATTTTGGCACGAATTATCTTTGATAGAAGCTGCAAGATATCTAAAGACGATATTGATTGCCAACTACGTAGGCTAACTTATTGTAGTTATCACTGGTATGTGATTATTATAGCTTGATTTTTTTTGGTCCTCATATTTTTCCCAAGTACATTTATTTGTGAGTATGCATTGCAAAACTACTTTGTAAGCGGCATGCCAATAGATAACAGTTACATAGGAAAAATTGCCTACAAAATCACACTAGTTGTTTATTCATACATATTTTCATAATTTTTGTTTCAGTTACCTTTATTCATTCAGAGTGGGAGAATACATATATCATAGTCATTAGTTTGCATAATATCAGGAAATATTGAGTTGTAATTCACTCAAGTTTGTTGTTAACTGTTGTTGTGAAATATATGTTTCACAAATATAACTAATACTTCTCGCGAAAAAATAATACTTTCCTAAAATATTTGTGAGTTCGGTCACTTTTAGTCTCATTAGAGAAATTAAGCTTTTGTTATGAAATATACATATTTTCACATTGTTACTAAAAACATGGTCCCAGTAAGTATTAAACAATAAGAAACTTAATTGTGCTATAAAGAAGTTCTGTGCACCATGCAAATGTATCACAAATGCCTTACTTTCCTAAAATAAATGTGATGTTTCCTTTGTGAGAGCTTTGAACAGACGCACCAAGTAGAAATTACACATGCCTTACTTTTGTAGGTGTGATGCCTTAGCACATTTACCAGGAATATATGATTTCATCTTTGACATTGTCATATATTCTACATCAATGCTTCCCATCACACAACATAAATTAGTGATTCAATTTGATATGGAAGTCTTCTAAGAAATTTCCTAATGTTCTAAACAATTAATGGTTCAAATTGTTTTTTATTGGGTTATGGGTGTGAGCTTCTTGTTCCCTGTCTGGATCATGCTAGGCCCTAGGTTTTTTGTTCATTTGCACATGGATTCTTGGTGCTTTTGTTCTTTTCTTAGTTTGTTTACTATTTATTTTTGGCTTTATACCAATAGCCTGCTGGTTTGTCGGTTGGTCCTACTCGTCATGTGTCGTGCTATTGAGGAATGTAGGCTTCAATTTACCCATGTCCATTTGAGTTAGGCTGCTTAATTTATGTTCATTTACTATGTTAATTAGATTCCTAACTTAGTGATTATACCTTTGCTACCTATTCAGTCAATGCTCTGCTCGGTTTTAGTTTCTTTGGGCATGTGCTCTATATAGCTTTATGGTCTCTCCTTCTGTCCTACCATATTGTTTTATAATTTATTTCTGTTCACAAACCTAGGCTTAGTCAGTGTTATACGGTATTAGACTATGTGTTCTATCCAGCAGGGATTATTTATCTGTGCTTCTTGGTGTCTCCAGAGAGTCTGATTAGAGAAAAGTCAGTTCACATCCCAGTAGCTTTTGTTGTTTACTTATTCAGCATGGTGCAGGTTCATATAGCAGTACAGATGTGTGAATAGAAACTCTTCATGCAAGGTGGCAGTAAAAGGCCTTCTGATTTTACCTTCGGCACTACAAGCAGCTAATAAATAGGCCCATTGATAAGTTTTGACCACAAGAATGTTCTAACAAATCTTATCCTTGATTGCAGCTAAAAGACAACTGACTAGGCCCTGGTCATCTTCGCCCCTGATAGTGCTCCTAGATGTGTTACACATCACCTCCTCGTCTCCTTGGCCGCTTCACAACCAGTGGCGTTCGTGCTCGTCGGCGGGACGGCGCAAGGCGCAACTCCGACGTGGTTCCTCGCCGGTTGGACGGTGTCCAGGCGCAACCCCGGCGCCCACTGAGTACTGCCTCGGCTACAACCTTCCTCGGTGAGCTCCATCTTCCCCTGCTCTACTTCGGCTACTATATGGGACATGGGCAGGGCTATGATGATCAGTAATCGCTGATATAGGCATGCTCTTGAGCAATCAAGGCATTTGTGGGTATTAATTTGGATCCTCCCTCGTTTCTTTGAGTCGTTTTGATCACGTTCTTATTTTAGTGGCTCCTGTCCTTGGATGGTCATTTCTGATGAGTGATAACCAGGGCAGTTTCACCCTCGTGAGAACATATTGATCTGGTGATCCATATATCACCCGCGGTGAGATATCTTGTGTCATCGCGTGTGAATCACGTGCCCCATCGGTCGGATGTCATTCTTGCTAGGGCGATGATGATTAACCGTCGCTGAAATAAGTGTGTTGTGTGCCTTTGAGCAATCGAGTTACCTGTGGGTATCAAGTTGGATCCTCCCTCTTGTCTCTAGAATCCTTTTTGATCCTGTGATACTTATTGTTCTGTCCTTGGATGGTCATTCTTGTTGAGTGATAACCAGGGCAGCTCCATTGTATAAACAGATTGATCTGGTGATAAGAGATGATGGGGGTAGGTTATATGATCGAGGAAAGGCGAATCTGAGCCCACTATGCAATAGAACTGTAGCTACCTCCCCTAATGTGTGTAGTATTGAAGGCAATAAAGAACTTTTCATGTCTTGCTACTTTAAAATTCAAAAAAGGTTCATTCTTCCTTTGCTGGTTACTTAACCATGATTTTTGTTTTGCTTTGGTTCTGGTTGAGATACTAAAGGTTGTTTATTCATGAAAAGAACAAACACTTGTAGTTTTGTATGCCTCAGCTGTTGCTTAGGATCCAGTGTTGTAGTGCTTTGCCTAATTACAAATAACTCTAATCAATAATAGTGGTATCATTAATAGTGGTTCTTTCCTTCTGATTTGAACTGAGAGAGAGAGAGAGCCACTGATTCTTGATCTTAAGGTGACCCCATTTTTCTATGCCTCATGCTCATGTTGCTCTATGTTCCCTTTTAAAAATTCTTGCTTGCATTTTGGGTTGGTTTCTGCTCTATGTTCCCATTTAGCATTTCTTTCCGTTGTTGCTGCACTCCCTTTTGGGCGTTTATTTCATGCCCAGGATCTTGCAAATTGTGCCTGTGCCGAGCTTGCTTTAGAGTACGGGCTGCGGAGACGTCGAGGACCTCATGGTGAGACATGTTCGATTAAAGATGCAGGACTCCTCTCCCCGTCAATCTCGCGCTGCTTCTGCTCACCATCCCTCTCTCGACTGGCCGCAGGTCACCGATGTTGTGGAGCTGGACGAGGTTTCCATGCAGTTCATCGACCGCCTGTTCTTCCTGGAGAACGTGAGCAATCTTCATCAATCCATCAAGCTAGCTCTTCGTCATGCATGGAGATTGATTGCAGACAGTCCTTTCTCTGCTGGTTACAAATTCCAGGTCTAGAGATGATTTACTCTGTCAGGCAGCAGCACTCGAAGCACACAGGATCCTGAACCTCAACAACAACCCCTACTTTTCTGGGCCCTAATTAAGATCAATCACGCCTGTTACTTCAAGCTAGAGTGTACTCTGAAGTAATCTGAAGTCTGAAGATTTGATAGCTATGGATCATCATCATGCATGTGGGTGCTGTGTTGATACACGCTCTCTGCATGCATATGTTGTCGTTCATTCTGAAACAGACCTGAACTTAACTTTGAGTCAACTTCATCCATGGCAGGTTGCAACGGCTGTGACGGCGTCGAGGCTCGGGCGTGTGCCCGTCGACGTGGAGCAGGCAGAGGAGGAGCGACTACTACCCCAACGGCAGCCTCTTCTCCCTTGTCCATGGTCAGTGCCTCTTCTCCATTGCTGGTTGCTTTGCTCCTTTTATGTTGTTGTACACTGAAATGAAATGAAATGAAATGTATGCACTGAAATGAAATGAATATACTCCAATTTGAAAAGGAGTATAGGTGTCGAGATGTGCCATGAATAATAATGCAATAATCCTCTGTTCTATTTTTCTCTTTTTCTTTTGCAATCCATCACTGCATTATTATTCATGCCACCGTCCTCTACTCGGGAGACACTCTGTTTCGGATGCTTTGTTTTTATTATTGTTTCTTCTGGTTTTTGCTGCTGTACTAAGCCCAAATATGCTCTGTGTGTGTATGTGTGTGTATATATATATATTCTTTGTACTTCCCTTGATTATTTTAGTGAGCGGAATTGTGATCTGTAATGCCAATTTTTCATTTCTTTTGTCAGCGGAATCGTGGTCTGTAATGCCAATAGGCAAGGAATCTTTTTGTTTTATGCATCAATGTGTCGGTACCATGTATTTGATTTTGTCTTGGTACACACATGACTTGATCATGTGAATGATCAATGCCAGCCACATTATGGTAGTTCTTTTACAAGCAACATAATTTAGCTAATCCTTCCTACTGTATAGAGGCTGCCTCAACATATTCCCTCTTTAGTTTCCAGTCTCCTACTGTTACAGTTTAATTTTCTTGGAGTTTCTTTGTGATAGTCTAACGGCAGTCATTGTTTCTTTATGCATGAAAGCATGGAAGGAAATAAAATGCATGTATGTTCTGTTTACTCTCTCTTCTCTCACCTCTGATATGTCCACCAAACTGTTAGGTTCACTTGAAGGCAAGGATGTTATTAATTTACTCTTACAGGAATTTTTATAGAAAATATATAGTTTTACTTAACGACAAGGGCTCACCCTCGGATTTTTGTTATCATAAATCAGTGTCCTATAGGAGATAGAAAGTATATAGCAATTTTTTTAGTTTTCGCGATGTTTGTGTCTTATCGACGAGGGCTCACCCTTGCAGGAATTTTTTTAGTTTTCATGTTCAGTTGGTCTACTAGGGTAGTGCTTATTGAACTTCTTTTGGAAAGGAGGCCAGTAAGAAGATGTCGCCATGCATCTTAGTGCCACTGATTTTTTTCTTGGGTACACTATTTTTGGCTGTAACATTCTGAATAATAGTTTGAATTTGTCTAATTAAACATTCAGTATACATAGAGTGTTTTATGTTTTTCACCACCGAAATCCGTGGTACTAAGTAATTTACTTAATCTATTAACATCTGACATACTTCATATATTAGGCAAATGCAACCTATGCCTCAGCTAATTGATATATTAAACCTCCCTACCATATTCAGAACTAGCATGATGCAGAATTCGCATGGCGTACCCTGTTACAAAGGGAAAAAAATATTATTTTGTTATTTTGTACATTTTGTTCTTGGTTTCTGAGAGGGGATGCATTTGGTCCCCTCCGCCATTTATCCCCTGGTTGCTGTGGATTTGTGAGAGGGGATGCACCATGGATCTGATCCAGATTCCCCTTTGTCTCTTTCTCATCCTTCGCTTGACCTAATTGTTAGTGTTTGTTTGTCTACTGCTTGTTGTTTCTGCAGGTACTTATCATTTGATTTGCTGCCTCACGATTTCCCTCGACTGGCTTGCGTGTGCAGGTACAGTGTAGTTTATTTCTACGGGTTCATATTTTACACACCATGTTTGGTCTCGCTTGGATTTGGTTGGGGTGTGGGACTGCACCGTGGATCTGATCCGGATTATTTTAGCTCGGATTTTGTCATCTTTTTTACATCTTATTTCACTTTTGGTGGGGTCTTTGGATTCTAGCTATCCCCTTTTCTTTCTCTTCTTCTTCTTCTTTCATTTTCCTTTCCTTTGTCTTTGCTTGACATTGAATTGTATACCTTCTGTTTTGCAGGTACTAATCTTGGTGTGAGCTCAAGGTAAAAGGCAAAGCCTGAAGGTAGGCAATCATCATTAGCTAGGTAGTTATACATGGTCTGCTTACTTAGCATAATTTGGAAGTATTAAATACAGTACTCAATATTAGTTGTCTTTTGAAATATATGCCAGTCTTGTTTGTCGCATACATATTATTAATCTAGAAGAAATCAAGAGCAGACACTCACACTTTGGTCGAACCCACATTTTAAACTTGGGATAAGTAGATATCAGTTGTACTTAATGGTTATAAATATGTTATTTCCCAATATCTGAAGTATTGTGACGGAGCGAGATATCTGAATACCACCAGCAATTATTAGTGTTTCTTGCACAATTCAAAGAACTTAACATTTATCCTGAAAGTAATCATAAATCAATGGTAGATAGAATCACAACTAATTAAAATAACCTCGTGCTATTTATTTTCTTATAGTATTGGAAGTTTTGTTAGTGCCCATGCATCTGCATACCAAGATGTGATATTTTTCCAATTGAAAGGTAGCAATGTGTAAAGTTAAATGATTCCATACAGTTAACTTCGGGGATAGTCTAATGGTTATTTTAACTTAATTGAGTTGGTAATTGATGCACTTACCTCATCTCATCATGCAAATATAACCCACGGTATTGTACAGTAGTAGCCAACTCCAAATCACCTCGACCCCTCCTTCTCGACTTCTTCTCGCATGCACAGGTAAAGTGGCGGGTTGGCGCAAGTCTTTGAGCTACGATGCGGAGCGCACTGCAGAGTGGCACGACGTACAAAGATCTTTGATGCTCGCAGGACCAGGAGTGCAGCATGATCGTACCAAGGAGGTGATGAACACAACAAACAGCTGTCAAAATCTTGTGTTGCTCAGCTAATTTGTATACGAGTCATTCACCTATTTTGTTGATAATGGAGTATCTGTCGAGTATCTTTTTTTAAGCCAATCTTATATTTTTTTTCTTCAGGTTGCCACCAATGGGAATACAGCCAGTGGACTGGTTTTGCTTGTCAGCAACCAAAACAAGAACAAGTCAATTCTTATCTGTACATATTCAATTTGTGGATGGTTGGAGGCTCTGTGTTCATGGTTTATATGGGTCATCTTTATATCTGGGCCATGGTGGTTGTGATTCAAATGTTTATGGAAACAGAGCTTTTTAACCTACTGTATGATGTCTTATAGTTTCATGACGATGTTGAACTCAATGATGTTTTGCTCCTATTACATGTGAATGTTTCTTCTTCCTTTTATTTTGTTGTATCCTGTTTGAATACGTACGCTAAACTTGGTTTCCTACTAAACTGAGCATTCACTACCTTGCCATTGCGTTGTGACCGGCACCCTCGCGCCAAGGCGCGTTTCCGATCTAGTGAATCATGATAAGAGGCAACTATTGATCAGACATGGCTCCTGTTGCTGTTAGTTTTGAGCATCAACTGAAAAAAAAGGGATAGCTAAATGAGAATGTTCCAGTTGTGTCTAATTCCCTATGTTAGCTAGCACGGCATTCCTTCTGTAACGAAAGAATTTATTTAATATATAAGTAGACTTTTATTCTAAATCATGTAATGTGTCACATTGCTCTCAATGCCAGCTTTTGGAGAGGATATGGGCGTGGGTGATCTTACTGATTTTTGAGACATCGTAAAGCCCAACCTATCTCTTGACTTTGTCGTTCCTGATCTGGCAACCTCTTTAATTAAATCCCAACCCAATAGTATTTGGTTTGGTGGTTATTTGCTATTTATAATTAAATTCTCTCTTTTCTACATGGATTACAATTCCTTTTTTTAATTAATGAAAAGAAAAAGGGAAAAGCATAAAGAAAAGCTCCTGGTCCAGCATTTTATATTTTTTCCTTTTTATGAAGTACATTGGAATGCCATTATTTGTTTTGTCAGTTGTGCCAGTGGAGACTTGAAAATATGTGAATATATTTGTCCTCTCTTTCTTTAAGGTTGTCTGTTGCAGAATATGTGATAATGGAGGTTTGCATTCATGGAGCTATCTGATTTATTAGAGTGGACTTTATTGATTGTTGTCAGTTTGTTGAATGATGGTAGCATTTTCAGATTTTTTGTCAAAAAGGACCATTTGTCGAACACAATTGACAGAAAAGACCATCCCTAAGTCACATTGACAAAACAGACCAGCTGAGTCGTGGCGGCAGACGCGGCAGCCGACACGTGGCGCGTGCCGCCACGCTCGGAGGCGGCCACCCCTGCCGCTACATGCCCAGGCGGCAGGTGGCCTGCCACAGGATCCAGCGAACGGGATGGAAAGGAGGCTGTGCAAGTGGGCCCCGCCGCCTCCTGGTGTGGCGGCAACATTGTGCAAGACTGTATACTTCTTCGGACTGCGGCTTCTCCACGTGAGATGCATCGTTGTGCACGCGCTGCATGCATGCATGCATGCAAGAGGCAAGAGACAAGAGAGAGTGCTAATAATCAAGGGAGAGAGTATTATTTCTGCGCTGTATGCACGCATCGCATTCGAGGGAATCCCATGCATGTACTACTAGTAACTACGCCCGATTATTATTAGCTACAGTACTGCCGCCACACCACGAAGCGGCAGGGCCATCTGCACAGTGCTCCGTTCGGTCGCGCGTCCGCTGCGTTCGCAGAATCCTGTGGCAGGCCACCAGCCGCCGGGGATTGTGGCGGCAGGGGCTGCCGCCTCCGCGCGTGGCGGCAGGCTCCACGTGTCGGCTGGCGCGCCTGCCGCCACGACCCAACTGGTCTGTTTTGGCAATGTGATTCAGGGGTAGTCTTTTCTGTCAATTGCATATGTGGTTCTTTTAGACAAAAAATCGCATTTTCAATCACACAAGGAGCACTTCAGCCTTGCAGATGCAGGATTAGAGATGCTACTATTGTTCTGCCTAAACTATGCCATGTAACTAAGATACATCTTTGTTTGTCATTTTACTGAAAAGTATATAACTGGTGTTGCTGATGCATCATATAGTATCTATCTATGGAGTGTTTTTTGTCCCCTGTCTTCTCTTTAATACCAATGACATTTTTCAATCTGTCAGCTATATTTTGCATGCATCAAGTTCCAATAATTCTTGATTAACTACTATATTTTCTGTCGGCAAAATTTCTAGCACTTCCACAACACATGTATAGTCATGATCTGTTGGAGGAACTAGGATAGTCGTTTCAGACCTCACTAGCATTCTCTGTTGGTCCACAATACACATGCTATTATTCCGGTACACTTCTAATGCCTCTCCTACTGTAGTTACTTCGTACGATATCGTTGTACAGCCAAATTTAGGTGCTTTTGGAGGAAGATTACTCTGGCTTGATGCTTTCATTCTCACTTATATATATTTGATTCATTAGTTTATTTGAATTCAAAACTATGTATTTCGTCACAAATCTGCCAGGAAATTGTCTTCCTGTAACACCTATTTAATCTTGCTTCTTGGTCAATTTAATCCTGAAGATAGATTCATATGGATAAATGAGCAAAGACAACATGCGACATGAAGGTTTGTGTTGGGGGTCCATGTGCAAAAACAAGGCCAACGGAGACGTGATGGAACTTTAGTCTGCACTCTTTCATTTCAAAATAAACGAGAACTCTATGTTGTACATCAATTTCTAACCCTGTTATATTATATTCAAATTGGACGGGTGCGGCAACGCGCGCCATCAATGATCTAGTACCAACCTATATCTTGTGAGCTTGTAATCACCACCCATCACACAAGGTAGAGGATTACCATTATAAACCCTAGACAATGTTGATAAATCTTAATGAACGTATTTATAATTTTCTAAGTACAATGGCAAAAGTCAAGGAGACGGTAAACTTCAGTGACCATTGGTGCAATCTATTCATTTCTTCTGTATTCTATTCACTCCTACGGTCTTACCTAGACGATTGATGTGACGTGCGTGGCGAACGTAGCCATATACCCACCTATGTACTCAGTATCTTGAGAATGGTTTCGCGATCTCCAAAAGTATCTTTCGGTTTAAAAAAACGCTTACCACACGGAACTACTTTCTCATGTTGATCAGTTGGAGCATTTGACGCGTGAGATGAACGAAAGGGTGTTTGACAATCGCTTCACGCCTTTGCAAAGTGTCATTGGTGAAATCAAGAATGTGAAATGGCAAGCCTAGGCCGATCTGATCGTCTTTTAGCTCCTTGTTACTGGTGGTCATCATGTTGAACTTTCGTGTCTTGTCTTGTTATTTTAGCTTTGATTTGTTGGACTTGTAGTTGTTGAGCTGGTCGTGCTTCCTTTCCTCTCTCTTTAATAAACGCATGCAGTTCTCCCAACGCAAAATTAAGTTGTTGAACGGGAACTCTTCCGCACGTGCTTTGACAGTATATCTACGTAACAATGACTTGAACGCCTAGTCCCAATGGGTAATTTCGGTCGGCACACGTGCTTTCTCATGATTTGAACGATGTGTAAGAAGATTGGCGCAGCGGCGCCGGGTGGATTAGGCGGACGTGACGAGGTGCTGCAGAGCCCGCGGCACCGGCGGCGCGTGGACGTGGACGGCGCCCTCCAGCGCCTGCACGACCTGCGCCGTGGTCGGGCGCTGTGCCTCCTGGTCCTGAATGCACCAACACGCCACCCAGCACGCCCGCTCTAGCTCCTCGGGCTTCACGTTGCCGCGCAGCCGCGGGTCTGCCACGGCGCCCACCTCCCCTTGCACGACCTTGCCGGCAGCCCACACGGGGAAGAAGGTCCAAGAATCACTGCTCCCGCTCCCTGCCGCCTCCACCATGCTGTACCCCTCGGAGTTTCGTCGTCCTGAGATGAGCTCGAATAGCACCATGCCAAAGCTGTACACGTCTGCCTTGGCGCTGATGGGCTGCCCGGAGATCCTCCGGCGCCAAGTACCCGATGGTGCCCCGCATTGTCGTCAGCGCGTGGCTGAAGTCCCTCCCCACCAGCTTCGCCATCCCGAAGTCGGCGATCCTTGGGGACATGTTCTCGTCCAGTAGAATGTTCTCCGGCTTAATGTCGCAGTGTATGATGCACTCCTGACAACCGTGGTGCAGGTAGGCCAGCCCTCTTGCCACGCCGACCATGATGTTGTACCGTTCGCGCCAGCTCGGGCTCACGCCGCTGCCGAAGAGGTAGCGGTCGAGGGAGCCTTTGTGCATGTACTCGTACACGAGCATCTTCTCGTCGCCGGACGAGCAGAACCCAAGGAGCCGGACAAGGTTCACATGCTGGATGAGGCTCAATGTGCTCACCTCGGCTCGGAACTGCTTGTCACCCTGCCGTCCACCAAGACTTTCAAGCTTCTTCACTGCCACTTGGACTTGGATTGTGTTGTCTCCCTTATGGCGCTTGAGGACGCCGCGGTACACCGAGCCGAAGCTGCCGCCGCCTAGCCGCTCCGAGAAGTTCTTTGTGGCGGCACGGAGGTCGCCGTAACTGTACACGGCCAAGGAGGATCCCTTCTCGTTTTCCATGATGGCCAGTTGTCTCCTCCGGGCAAGGAGAATCCTCCAGGCCAGTATCACCGACGCACCTAATGCTGTAACGCCAGCCAATGGGATGGCAAGAACAAGCCATAACGTTCTCCCACGTTTCTTCCTGTTTGAGCCGTGCAGAACTTGCAATCCTGCTTCTGAAAGCCGGAGATGGAGGTCTGACCCAGAGACGCCGGAATCTGCGTAGAGCAGCTCAAGGTTGCGGATCTCTCCGTGCCACACGGTGCATCCCCCGCCTCCGGCGGAGAAGGCGTAGGCCTGGCAAGAGCAGTTCCTTTGGCACGTCGATTCACACTCTGCTTTGCTCTGGGCAATGGCCACGGCGACGGACTCGTCGGGGAGCTTCATGCCCGGCAGCACTAAGAACCCGTCAGTCGTCGACCCGTTGTGCGTGCACGTGAGCGGCGAGCTCCGGTGGCAGCCACCGCTCCAGTCACTGAGCTTCCAGTCCACCTCCGACACCGGAGCGAACCCGGACGGGCACCGACACGGCAGTTGGCTCCTCTGTTCGCAGACGCCGAACGCGCCGCAGAGCGCGTACACTTCGCACTGCATTGTGGGCGCTGTCCAGAACAGTTGCCAGCTCTGTCTCGCGGGCACCCAGATGTACAGCTTGGCTTGGCCGGTGAGATCGAGCACCAAGCGCGTGATGGTCGTGTTGTCCGTGATGACGTTGGTGAGTCGCCGATACGCCGGTGTCTCCTCGTACGACGTGATGCTCCCCGTCGCGTCCGGCAGCCTCTCGAAGACTTCCCCTGTCCAGACACCGCTCCGCCAGTACGCGCGGGACCGGTTCCACATGTAGAAGAACTCACTGGTGCCGTTGGGGTCTATCATGTCGGTGAACATCCCCGGCGCGGGGTCTTCGGAGTTCCGCCACGACGTCAGCGTCTGGTACTCACCAGTGAGCTTGTTCTCTCCGATCCACGCCCCTGGCACGTGCGTGTCCGTCGGGTGGTCGAAACTCTGCCACAACACGTTGGAGGAGTTGCCGCCGTCGACAAGGACCAGGTTGCCGTCGTCGCGGATCTCCGCCGTGTTCGAGCCCGGCGACGATGACAGGGACGAAGACGAGAGGTTCGAAGACCACACGATGACCGGCGAGGCGGAGGCGCTGGTGGGGCCGACGAGCTCGAGGTTGCCGTCGTCGGCGGACACCCGGAGCTCGGCGGACGTGACGCCGGACAGTGGGGTCGCGCGGTTGCCGACCCAGATGACGGTCTGGCCGGGGATGTTCTTGTACCATATCCCGAGGTAGAACCTGCCATCGGAGCTGCCAGCGGGGCTGAAGAGGCCGAGCTCGAACTTGCGCTGTGCTGAGACCAGCGTGTCGCTGCCCCGCAGCGGACGCCGCGCCGAGACTGTCGCCGCTGCACACGGATCAGGGGCGAAGCACAAAGCAAGGGCTACGGAAGTGGCAATGATCACGAGTGACATTGTGGAGCACCTCCCTTTGCCGGCGAGTTCTCAGGAATGTCAACGCTCGTGGTGATCCCGGCATATTAATAACCAATCAGTTATACGTTTCGTGCATGCCTGGTGTGATCATGAATCAGTTATACGTTCCGTTATCCCTGACCCAACAATCACGTGGCTGACTATCGTTTCGTTTTTGACGGCCTCATGTCTTTTGGTGAGACGCTTTCTTGCTAAGTTGGATCCAATATAGTGGGTTACCCGCAAAAAAAAAACTAATATAGTGTGTTCATTGTGCTATATTTATCTACTTCCTTTGTTCCAAAAAAAACCAAGACCATCCAGGAGGCCAGGACTAGCCATTCAGGGTTTATTTTTATAAAAGAAACTTTAAGCAGCACTGGTCACTCCATGACTCGAACATGGGTGGGCTAGATAGCTCCATGCTATCCTAGCCAATATGGTGACACCCGGTTCTCCCTCTATCCCAAAATAAGTGTTGCTGATTTATTAGTATAATTGTAATAAATTAGAGTGGTGATCATTAGCGGTGATCATTAGGGCGGCTGCATCACTGGATGCGAGCAGAAGGAAGAAGCCTGGGGGCTTTAGATTCGAGGAGGCGTGGACGAGGCATGAAGATTATGAGAACATGTTTGCATGTGAGTGGGAACAGGCCAATCAGCAACATGGGGCGACGACAAGCTTAAGTACAAAACTGGGCACGCTATCCAAGGCCATGCAAACATGGAGTCGAAACGTTTTTGGCTCCCTCCGTAGACAGATTTCGATGCTAAAGGTGCAGCTCAAGGATGCGAAGGAAAGATCGATTGTGACTGGTTATTTTCAGGAGGTGAAGGACATTGACGGACAGCTGCATGACTTGTACGGAAAGGAGGAAATTTATTACAAGCAACGATCTCGTTTAGAGTGGCTGCAATGGGGGGACCAAAACACCAAGTATTTCCAAAACCGAGCATCTCATAGAAAGAGGAAAAATACGGTAAAGGCCCTTTATAGGGAAGATGGCACAAGGTGTACTTCTGATGATGAAATGCGAGCGTTGGCAGCGGGTTTCTATGCTTCGCTATTCCGGTCTAAGGGCTCGAATGAAGCGGAGAGAGTGTTGCACCACGTTGACATGCTAGTTTCAGAGGAGATGAACGAAAAGCTTACTGCTATATTTTCGGACCAAGAGATTGGGACAGCTCTTTTCCAGATGGGTCCGACTAAGGCTCCGGGGCCGGACGGTTTCCCGGTGATGTTCTACCAATGACACTGGTCGGTGGTGAAAGACGATGTGTGCAAAGCGGTAAAGGACTTTTTACTTGGAAATCATTCACAGGAGGGGTTCAATGATACTATTATTGTGATGATTCCTAAGGTCAACTCACCGGAGTTGCTGTCCCAGTTCAGACCGATAAGTTTATGTAATGTGCTCTACAAAATCGCTACAAAAGTTCTTGCTAATAGATTGAAAGGAATCCTCCCGTTGTTGATCTCGGAGGAGCAAAGTGCTTTTGTGCCGGGAAGGCTTATCACGGATAATGTCCTAGTTGCATACGAGTGTATTCATGCAATAAGGAAACGGAGTAGAAGAGTGCCTTTGTGTGCGGTCAAGTTGGATATGATGAAGGCATATGATAGGGTGGAGTGGGTTTTTTTGCAAAGGGTGATGGTGAAGTTTGGTTTTAGTGCAGTTTGGATCCAGATGATTATGAGATGTGTGACCTCAGCTCGGTTCCGTGTGAAGCTCAATGGAGGGATCTCGGATTCTTTCCTACCTTCGAGGGTCTCCGCCAAGGTGATCCATTGTCACCGTATCTTTTTTGTTACATGTTGAAGGTTTTTCGGCTTTGCTAAGAAATGCACAAGAAGCCGGTGACTTGAGAGGGGTTTCATTTGGGAGCACTGGCCCCATGGTAACCCATTTACTCTTTGCGGACGACAGCATTATTTTTCTAGAAGGATCAGAGAATAACCTTCTCACGCTTAAGGCAATTCTGGGGGACTATGAGCTGGCTTCGGGACAGAAAGTAAACATGCAAAAGTCGGCCATTTTCTTTGGGAAGGGAAGTTCGGAGGAAAACAAAGAGCAGCTCAAGACGGTCATAGGGATCACCTCTGAAGCCTTGAGTGAGAAATATTTGGGTCTGCCGACTGCTGTGGGAAAGTCAAAAGATGGTACTTTCAAATACGTTAGAGAGAGTGCCAAGGGAAAGTTCACGGGATGGAAAGGGCAGGGCTTATCTAAAAAAGCTCGAGAGGTGCTGGTCAAATCAGGGCTCCAGTCTACCCTAACGTTCACCATGAGTTGCTTCCAACTCACCAAAAATTGTCTTGAGGAACGTGACATCTATTTCTTCTAACTTTTGGTGGGGTGAAGCTGATGGTGAAAAAAAGGTACATTGGATCGCCTGGAAAAAGATGTGTGCAAGCAAACGGGAGGGTGGCATGGGTTTTCGAGATATGGAAGTCTTTAATCAAGCGTTATTGGCAAAGCAAGCGTGGAGAATTATGCTTGTTCCATCTTCACTTTGTGCTCGGGTCCTCAAGGCTCGATATTTTGCTGATGGGACTATCCTCAATGCTACTTGTCCGAGTGGTGGCTCCTATACTTTTAAAAGCATCCTGTTTGACCGGGACTTGTTGCTTGAAGGTCTAATTTGGCGAGTGGGAGATGGCTCGAGCATTAACATCCATCATGATAATTGGATCCCACGCAGTGGGAGTTTGCGGCCACTGGGCCAAGTGTTCATGCCAGGCATAGTGCGGGTGGGTGATCTCCTCAATGCAGATGCTACGGGATGGGATCGGTCTAAACTCGAGGCGATGTTCTCGGTGGAAGATGTCAGGGATATTCTGCAAATTTGTGTGGGCGGAGCGGGAACAGAAGATTTGCGTGCTTGGAATTTTACAAAGAATGGTATTTTTTCTGCCAGGTCTGCGTACCATCTTGGTATGGAGAGGAAGCGGGCGAGAGCGGGACAACCCAGCTCGTCCTCTTCGGTTACAACACATCGAGGATGGCTTGCTCTATGGAGCACGAACGCCCCAGGCAAGGCACTCATTCATGTTTGGAGATTGATCAGGAATGGATTGGCGGTGGGTGCTGAGCTACTACTGAGGAAAATCAAACCGGGTGTGTTTTGCCCGGCGTGCGGACGTGAAGAAACTGTGCATCATAGGTTTTGGGGATGCTTTCATTCTATGTACTTCTGGAAAGAGCTGAGTTCGGTATTGGGTGCTAGGGTGGCGACCCCACCTGGTTTGTTTTGTACCCAGAGCTCGCTTGCCACCTGGCTGCTCCAGTGGCTTCCAGAGGCAACGGAGGACGACAAGGCTGCGATGGTCCAAGGGTTATACGGGTTGTGGCTGGCAAGAAATGACACAAGGGAGGGCAAACGCATTGAAGATGCAGGCTCGGTGGCAAGGAGAGTAGCAGCAATCATGGATGACTGGAAGAAGACGCATGTTAAGCAGCAGGCCTCGCCAAAACCGACCCAGCATGTGATATGGGAACCATCGGAGAAGGATTGGCTGAAAGCAAACGTTGATGGGGCCAGTGGCGGAGCTAGCCTGTCCATGGAGCCGGGGCAAAATTCAAAGGGATGTGGTTCATGGGCATTTGCCCACTAAAACTCATGATTAATTCTCCATCTCCTTCTATAATCCAATGGAAGTTCCTGGGCAGAGCCCGGGTAGCTGCCCAAGGTCGCCGGGAGGTGGCTCCGCCACTGGATGGGGCTACGAACCGGTCGGGACTGGATGGAGGGGTGGGGGTAGTACTCAGGGACGAGGTGGGAGCATTCAGAGGAGCTGAAGCTGTTTTCCTCCCTGGGATCTCGCAAGCAGTGACCACAGAACTTTTAGCATGCAGGACATCGGTGCAAATGGCACTTCTTCGAAATATACCTAAACTGCATGTGGAGACAGACTGTCTAGAAGTGGCCACGATGCTGAATAAGAAGGAAAGAAACCTGTCGGCGGTGGGAATCGTTGTCGAAGAGATCAAGCTGATGGCTACAAATTTGGAAGATTTCAAGGTGACATGGGTCAGGCGGACTGCGAATAAAGCGGCTCATGTTTTAGCTCGTTTTGGTTTATGTAATGCTATTTTGGTTTCGTGGGAGTTAGCCCCACCAGATTGTATCTTAAGTATTGTCTCAGATGAACTTCCAGAAATAGACTAAATAAAGTGGGGAAGTAATTTTCAAAAAAAAAGCTACACTTTTTTGGGATGAGGAGTACTATTTTTTTTAAATCCAAGGTTTTATGTACCACTGCTATAAATTAAGAACAAATTAGTTATCTAAACTAGCAAAGTGACCCACTCGATGCTTGGGCTAGGATTTTATAAAGTTTAAGAATAGGAAAATATCAGTTGATTTGTCGAAAGTAAAAAAATGTATATTTGGTTCTCTATTGACATATAAAACATATATTGTGCATTAATCATTAACGTAACTGTATTTTTATGCATTTGTGTCCTGCCAATTATATTTGAATCATTTTTCTGGCATTTTTATCATATTGCTTTGTTATCCTTTTTTTATTTAAAACATAGATTTAATAGTCCCCTTTTTTGTGTAGGCGTACGTAAATTTGCTGGTCGCAAAAGAAGGTAAATTTCTATGATGATGTAGTGGTGTTTTACGGTAAGCCATTTTTTGAATTTGGTATATAAATTGGAGTGTATTTATATAATGTATATATCCTTTAAAATTGCCGTCTTTACTCTATCTAATGAAACGACTCTTGATGACATATAAAATATGTAAATGTTTCTCCTATTTCAAACATAAGTTGGCCACTTTTGAAAATAAATATAGAACAAAATATCATTAACTGATGAAAAATATGAAAGAGGAATTAGTGATCCATCTTAAGTCTCCAGTCTAAATCATTTATGTTTACTTCTCTAGCGACCATATACGTCCATTAGCATCAAACACACCACTGCGGCAATATTGCTTCAAGTCAATCCCAAATTTGATTACTGCATACTAACCTAAAATGAAATTTGAACTGAGATATAATATGACAATTCGTAGAACTCCCTCGGTTTCTATGTACTTCGGATATTAGCTTTATCTCAAGTCAAACTTTATAAATTTTGACCGAGTCCATACAAGAAAATATTAACATTAACAGTACCAAATCAATAACCGTTAGAATCATGATTCAATATATCTGTTATTGTGAAAGCTTAGGTTGTTTTCGATAAATTTGGTCAAACAATAGTATAAAGTTTGACTTAGGTCAAAACTAGTATGCGGATTATAAAGACGGAGGAAGTACTAAGACAATTCTTTCTGTCCCCGATGGTGATCCTCAAATTTGATCTGTATTCTTGTAGAATTGTACTCTTGTGAAATTGATTCACTCATGAAAAGATTCGCGCGGTCCTGGCATGTGAATTACGTGAGCTCATGAGACGATGTGCTGTAGCACTCGCGGCACCGGCGGCGCGTGGACATGGACGACGCCCTCTAGCGCCTGCACGACCTGCGCCATGGTCGGCCGCAACGCCTCGTTGTCCTGGATGCACCAGCACGCCACCCTGCAAGCCCGCTCCAGCTCCACCGGCCTCACCTGGCCGCGCAGCCGCGGGTCAGCCACGACGTCCACCTCCCCTTCAACAATCTTTCCTGCGGCCCACACCGGGAAGAAGGTCCACGAATCACTACTCCCACTCCCTGCCGCCTCCGTCATGTTGTACCCCTCGGAGCTTCGTCGGCCTGAGATGAGCTCAAATAGCACCATCCCGAAGCTGTACACGTCCGCCTTGGTGCTGATGGGCTGCCCGGAGATCCACTCCGGCGCCAGGTACCCGATGGTGCCCCGCATCGTCGTCAGCGCGCGGCTGAAGTCCCTCCCCACCAGCTTTGCCATCCCGAAATCGGCGATTCTTGGGGACATGTCCTCATCCAGCAGGATGTTCTCTGGCTTGATGTCACAGTGTATGATGCACTCGCGGCAGCCAAGGTGCAGGTAGGCTAGCCCTCTCGCCACACCGATCATTATGCAGTACCGGTCGCGCCAGCTCAGGCACGGACCGTCGCGGAAGAGGAGGCCGTCGAGGGAGCCTCTTGGCATGTACTCGTAGACGAGCATCTTCTCGTCGCCCGACGAGCAAAACCCGAGGAGCCGGACGAGGTTAACATGATGGATAAGCCCCAGGGTGCTCACCTCCGCCCGGAACTGCTTGTCACCCTGCCGCCCGAGACTTTCCAGCTTCTTGACTGCCATCTGAACATGGGTCGAGTTGTCTCCCTTATCCTGCTTCAAGACGCCGCGGTACACCGACCCGAAGCCTCCGCCGCCGAGCCGGTGGGAGAAGTTCTTCGTGGCAGCACGCAGGTCGCCATAGCTGTACACGACCAAGGAGGATCCATTCACGTTTGCCATTTTAGTCAATCTCCTCCTCCGGGCAAGAACAATCCTCCAGGCTACTATGACCGACGCACCCACTGCTGCAACACCGGCCAATACGATGCCAAGAACAAGCCATATGTTTCTCCCCATTTTCTTCCTGTCTACGCTGCTACGGAGGTCTTGCAATCCTCTTTCTGAAAGCCGAAGATAAAGGTCTGACCCGGGGCTGTCGGAGTCCACATAGAGTCGCTGAAGGTTGCGGAGCTCTCCGTGCCAGACGGTGCACTCCCCGGCAGAGAAGGCGTAGGCCTGGCAAGAGCAGCTCTTTAGACAAGTCGATTCACACTCTAGTTTGCTCTTGGCAGCTCCCACGGCGGGGGAGTCATCGGGGAGCTTCACGTCTGGCAGTGCCAAGAACCCATCCGTTGTCGATCCGTTCGGTGCGCATGTGAGCGGCCAGCTCCGGTGGCACCCACCACTCCAGTCGCTGAGCGTCCAATTCCGCTCTGACACCGGAGCGAACCCGGGCGGACACCCGCAAGGTAGCTTGCCGCTCTGATCGCAAAGGCCGAACGTGCCACAAAGCGCGTACACGTCGCACGACACCATGGGCGCGGTCCACAAGACTTGCCAGCTCTGGCTCGTGGGCATCCAGACGTACATCTTCAACTGGCCTGTGAGATCGAGCACGTGGCGCGCCATGGTTGCGTTGTCGTAGAGCACGTTGATGACGCGCCGATACGCCGGTGTCTCGACGTAAGTCGATTTGTAGATGAAGTTTTTCGGCGCTTCTGGCAGCCTCGCGAAGAAGCTCCCCGTCCAGACGCCGCTCCGCCAGTACACGTAGGAGCGGTTCCACATGAAGAAGATTTCGCTGGTGCCGTTGGGGTCCATGGTGTCGCTGAACATCCCCGGCGCGGGGTCTTGGGCGTTTCGCCACGACGTCAGCGCCTGGTACTCGCCGGTGAGCTTGTTTTCCCCGACCCACGCTTCGGGCACCTGCGTGTCCGTGGGGTGGTCGAAGCTCTGCCACAGCACGTTGGAGGAGTTGCCGCCGTCGACAAGGACCAGGTTGCCGTTGTCGCGGATCTCCGCCATGTTGTTTGAGCCTGGCGACAAGGAAGACGGCAGGTTCGAAGACCACACGACGGCCGGCGAGGCAGAGGCGCCGGTTAGACCGACAAGTTCGAGGTTACCGTCTTCAACGGACACACGAAGCTCAGCGGAGGCGACAGAAGACAGGGGACTCACGCGGTTGCCCACCCAGATGATGGTCTGGCCGGGGATGTTCTTGTACCAGATCCCGAGGTAGAACCTGTCGCCGGAGCTACCAGCAGGGGTGAAGAGGCCGAGCTCGAACTTGCCCTGTGCCGAGGCCAGCGTGCCCTTGCCCTGCAGCGGACGCCGCGCCGAGAGAGTCGCCGCTGCACCCACTGCAGGGGCGAAGCACAAGCAGGCAAGGGCCATGAAAGTGGCTGTGGTCAAGAGTGACATGGTGATGGTGGAGCGCCTCCGTTTGATGGTGGAGCGCTTCCGGTTGCTGGTGAGTGGTGAATTCTCAGGGGGTGCAGTCAAATATACAGGCAGGTGAATGGTCGCAAGAAAAATCATCTCGCGAGCGACACATGCGTGATGATCCCGGCATGTATATTTTATATTTTATGTTCTGCTGCTCGTGCATTCGTGTGTCAAAAAAGGACTTTGAATTAGTCTGTGGCATGAGCACTCGGCAGTTTTGCCGCGAGACTGCGAGTCCACCATGGTGACGCGCATACAAGGACTAACGGGCGAAAGTGCCGTTCGAATCTCCACGTCAAATGCTCTGACATAAACTGTAAAATCCAAAAATATTATTAAAAAACTAAAAAAAACTGATTTTTTCAAAAAACTTGCTTAGTTTTCTGTCTGCGTGCAAATTTTGATGATGAAATCACGTTCATAAAGGTCGGGAAAAAAATGACAAAATCTGTGCTACAAAATTATTTTAAAAATTAGTCTTTTTAGCAGCAGTTTTTTTTCTCAGAGCATTAGGAATTATTTTTGTTGACGGAAATTGCACATATGTACGACATTCAATAATGTTTGTTGTCAGAAAAAGTCAGATATTATTTATTTAGGTATTTTTTACTGTTCACGAGGTGCATTTGAACTCGGGAGCAGAAACTTCATGTCCGGTTAGTTCATTCATCCATGGAAGAAAAAGTTTGTAAGCAGCGGCATGAGAAGGTTTCACGGAGACAAACAGAAGAAAGACGTGAGAAACAAGTTTTCTGTGGCAAAGGGTCTTTTTTATTGCAAAAATATATTTGGCGAGGGACGGCGGTCGGCGGCGCACCTTCGGCTCGCTTCAGTGCTTGTAGTAGACGGACGTGGTCCATGAATCTCGATGTAATTATGTTATTTATGGTGTTCGTTATACAACCATGATTGAAGATAAATAGATTGAAAGTTTTATGCAAAAGAAATTAAAAATAAATGAGCGAGATAGTCAATTTCATTGACTATTGATCAGTACATTTTATTTGCTCTTCTTCTAGGTCTTATGGATGGACTTTTGAAACCACTACCCACTAGACGATAGCAGTCTATTTCAATGACTCATGGTCAGCTGAGCCGCCCACCTCTATTCAGTATCTTGACATGGGTATTTTGTTTCCGTTCGCCCTACAGTGGCATATGAAATGGACGAAGGAAGAAATTAGGAACACTTTTCCCGCAGGATCTCTTGCAAGAAGAAAATAATCTCCAAATTCGACTTGTCAATTTTATTTCTCATGAAAATAGCAAGTTAACTCAAAGAATTTATCACACAAATAGTCAATTTGTTAGAACTAGCTTAGTAGTGAATTGGGAACAAGAAGAAAAAGAAAAGGCTGGTGCTTCCCTTGTTGAGGTATGAGCAAATGATCTTATTCGCGATTTTCTAAGAATTGAGTTAGTCAAGTCCACTATTTCTTGACATTGGTCTTAAGATCTTGTCAAAAATACTTTTGGAATAAAAGAGAGACCCTTCGCCATAGAAAACTACTCTCTCACGTCTTCCTTCTTGTCTTAGTGCAACCTTTTCACACCCTGCTTTTTTTGCGGGTGAAAAGGGATTTCTCATTACTCAAGGTGGTCTCTCAGCGGAGGCCAGACGTACAACAGAGTCAATCCCCGAGTGGAATCACACAGCGGTTCGGGGGGTTCGTCGCCCGTAAGAGGCAAGTTCATGGCTACATTTATTTTGTGACCGGCAACATAGAGTAAATGAAATCTCCCTTCCAGCGGCATCCGCTATATCTCGTATCTCCTGAATGAGGGTGCGGTGTACCGAACGATCCTCCACATTTGCTGTGATCATCGCCACAGCCTCCGCGCAATCAAGCTCGACCGTGATAGGCAGCCCGGTCCTGTTTAGGGCCAGCTCAAGGCCCTCCTCGCAAGCCGCAAGTTCTGCTCCCAACGCATTATCGCATGTGCGGAGCTCTCTACATGCAGTATAGATGATTTCTCCTTGATCATCGCGCAAAATCATCCCTCCTCCTGCCGCTCCCGTCGCCACAATGAAACTCCCATCAGTATTCAGCTTAGTGCGTCCCGACACTGGCGCGGTCCATGATCGCTCCTCCTTAGCCTCCTTGGGAGGCCGAGTGACAAACGGCAGCAAGGAGACCGTCATCTTCCCCTTGACCACATCCGCATTTGGGAATTGTTGGATACAAAGCAGTGAAGTAATGTACCCATGCAAGAATCGTCGTGAGGCTTCAGAAGGTGGCGGCTTCTTGTCATGCGTGATCTCATTTCGGACATGCCAGGTTCTCCACATGATCATAAGGACGATCATCCTCGTAGCCTCGTCAAGGGGGTCCAGCAGGGTAAATAGCCATTCCGGTCCTGTGTTCAGGATGTCCTCCACCTTGGGGATACACCAATCCGAGGCCATAGCGTGCCACAGCTCCTTTGCCAAAGGGCACCTGCAGAAAACGTGCAACATATCCTCCCGTTCCAGTCCACACAAGGGGCATAGGTCAGAAACCTCAAGATGGCGAGATAGCTTATTTGCCCAAGTAGCAAGCGAGTTCGTAACGATCCTCCAAGCAAACACACGTACCTTTGGGGGAGCAGGGCACCCCCATATGATCTTCCAGATGGCGCGATGACCATCCGGTGCCCTGCTCGTGGCGGTGGCCAGTGGACGCTCGCGCTCGTCCATGGCGAACCGATAAGCGGATCGAACGGTGAAGATACCGTTCTTCTCCGGGGCCCATGCGATGATGTAAATCGGTGGCAGCGTGTCGAAATCACGAATCTTTGGAGATCACCTCCACGTCTGCCGGGTGGAAGTAGCGATGGAGCAGGTCAAGGCGCCATGCCCCATCCTCGTGCAGGAGCTCGGCCACTCGTCGTAGTCGGCAGGTACCCTGTTGGGTGATAAGTTGGCGTGAAGGTTCGCGGGGGATCCATTTATCGCGCCAAATCCGGATGTTACGGCCATCCCCTACACGCCAGACGATGCCCTTCTTGAGGAGCTCAAGGCCATACTGGATGGCCTGCCACGTAGGGGAGGCGTTGCCTGAGAAGACTGTATCCTCTAGGCGGCCTTCCGGGTAGTACCTCGCCTTGAGCACCTGCGCACATAAGCTGTGAGGATTTATTAGTAAGCGCCACGCCTGCCGGGCAAGGAGGGCCTGGTTGAAGGCACGAAAATCGCGGAAACCCAGCCCGCCCTGTGTTTTTTGCGCCAGGATCTTTGGCCAAGCCAGCCAATGTGTCTTCCTCTTCCCTTCCGATGCTCCCCACCAGAAGTTCCGGACCATGCGGTTGAGGTCATCACATACAGACATAGGAAGCTTAAACACCCCCATAACATACGTCGGAATAGCCTGCGCAATAGCTTTGATCATCGTCTCCTTTCCAGCCAAGGATAACGTGTCTCCCCATGCAATGATTCTCTTCAACAATCTGGATTGCAGTTTTGAAATTTCCCACGAGACATGCGACCCTCCGGTGTGGGTAACCCCAAGTATTTATCCTCAAACAAATCTGTCACAATATTAAGAACTGCACGTACTTTCTGCTGCTCTTCACTTGTACACGCATCACCAAATAAGGCACTGCATTTGGCCGGATTAATGCTCTGTCCGGTGGCTCTCTCGTAAGCATGCAGGACTTGCTTCACATTTCTTGCTTGCTCCTCATCGGCTTTGAAAAAGAGTAGTGTGTCATCTGCAAAGAGCAGATGGGACACACCAGGAGCTCTGCGGCATACCTTTAGCGGGGTGAAATCTCCATTTTCTTCCCCTTTCTTCAACAAAGCAGATAGCCCATCAGCCACCAATAAAAATAGGAACGGGGATAGAGGATCACCTTGTCGTAGCCCGCGGGACGGTGCAAACGAATCCAAGAGGGTACCATTGTATTTTACAGTGTATCTCACCGAGGTGACGCATGACATAATCCAGTTCACCCATCGGTGAACGAAACCCATCTTTTGCATCATTCGCTCCAAGAAGATCCAGTCCACCCTGTCATAAGCCTTGGATAGATCCAGTTTATAAGCACAAAAGATTTTTTCCGGATCCTTCTCTTGTTGTATATAGTGAAAGCACTCAAAAGAAATTATGGCGTTGTCTGTTATGAGGCGTCCAGGTACAAAGGCACTCTGCTCCGGCGAAATAATCTCATCAAGAATAGGTCGGAGGCGATTTACCAGACATTTAGCCACCACTTTGTAGATGACATTACACAGGCTAATGGGCCTGAACTCAGACACTCTTTCCGGGTTGTCCACCTTGGGAATGAGTACTATGGCCATGTCATTCACCCCCTCCGGCATAGTGCCCGTCCAAAAAAACTCCTACACGCCAGCAATGACTTGCTCCCTCATCACCTCCCAGTTCCTTTGAAAGAAACGAGCGGGAAATCCATCCGGTCCCGGTGCTTTCAGGGGGCCAATCTGGAACAAGGCATCAGCAATCTCCTTGTCGGTGAAATCTGCGCACAGCCCAACATTCATGCGGTCAGTAACACGAGTGTTAATTAAATCAATAACCGGGTCCGGACAAATGGTTTCATCCGCAGTAAACAGCGTAGAGAAGTAATCTGAGATCATCGCCGCCATAGTTTCATGATCACTATGGGCGATTCCTGAAGCATCAAGTAACTTTTTTATGCGATTCTTTCTAGCACGCCATTTGGCCTTTCTGTGGAAAAATTTGGTGTTACGGTCCCCTTCCTTTAACCACGCCACCCGCGATCGTTGCATCCACATCATCCCTTCGCGGTACAGGAGCTCGTTGAGGCTATCCGTCGCTTCCCGTATTTCCTTCCTATCTGCATTCATGGACAGAAGCTCCTCGAGCCGTGAACGAGACTTGTTAATCTCATTTATGACATTACCGAATTTTTTCCGGCTCCAAACCTGCAGCTTCTTCATCAAATTACCCAAGCCAAAGGATATATCACCAAGATTGAGCATAGAACCCAAATCTGTCCAGGTTTTCATAATTACCTCCGGGAGCGATGCCTCCCTTTCCCACATGACTTCATATTGCCGAAACCTCCTGCCAGCAACTTGCATCGGTTCCTCTCGCGAGCACCGAATCAGGATAGGAAGATGGTCCGAGCTAGGTGCCACCAAGTGGTCCACCTTAGAATATTCAAACAAGTCCCGCCAGCCATTGGTTGCAACCGCCCGATCAAGGCGGACCTTGACGTTTGCACGTCCAGCTCGTTTATTATCATATGTGTAAGGCAGCCCTGCAAAACCAAGATCACCCAAACCACAAACTTCCAGAACATGACGAAAATCAATCATCTGACCTACTAGGTGATAGCAAGATATATGACAAGAACCAATATGGCTATCACAAGGTAAAGTGCATAAGTAAAGAGCTCGGGTAAGAGATAACCGAGGCACGTGGAGACGATGATGTATCCCGAAGTTCACACCCTTGCGGATGCTAATCTCCGTTTGGAGCGGTGTGGAGGCACAATGCTCCCCAAGAAGCCACTAGGGCCATCGTAATCTCCTCACGCCCTCGCACAATGCAAGATGCCGTGATTCCACTAAGGGACCCTTGAGGGCGGTCACCGAACCTGCATAAATGGCAACCCTTGGGGCGGTCACCGAACCGTACACTTTGGCAACCCTTGGGGCGGTCACGGAACACTGTCAAATTGCTCGGGCGATCTCCACAACTTAATTGGAGACCCCGACGCTTGCCGGAGCTTTACACCACAATGATTGAGCTCCGAACACCACCAACTGCCTAGGGCGCCCAAGCACCCAAGAGGAACAAGCTCAAGGGCACCAAGCACCCAAGAGTAATAAGCTTCTCAACTTGTAACTTCCACGTATCACGTGGAGAACTCAAACCGATGCACCAAATGCAATGGCAAGGGCACACGGAGTGCCCAAGTCCTTCTCTCCCAAATCCCACCAAAGCAACTAATGCTAGGGAGGAAAATGAGAGGAAGAACGAAAGAAGATCACGAAGAACTCCAAGATCTAGATCCAAGGGGTTCCCCTCACTTAGAGGAGAAAGTGATTGGTGGAAACGTGAATCTAGATCTCCTCTCTTTTCCCTCAAGAACTAGCAAGAATCATTGGAGGGATTGAGAGTTAGCAAGCTCAAGAAGGTCAACAATGGGGAAGAACACGAGCTAAAAAGGATAAGGTTCAATGGGGAAGAAGACCCCTTTATAGGTGGGGAAAAATCCAACCGTTATGCTCACAGCCCGCACTTGCGGTAGTACCGCTCGGCATCACGGTACTACTGCTAGGGGTAGCGGTACTACTGCTTGCGAGCGGTACTAAAAAATTACATCCGTGCCTACCACCGCTGGACTTGTGACGAGTTTTTGGTCCCGAGCGGAAGTAGCCATGGAAGTAGCCGCGGTAGTACTGCTCCAAGCGGCAGTACCGCTCCCAAGGGCGGTAGTACTGCTCCCAAGGGCGGTAGTAAAAAATTACTTCCGCTCCTACCCGCGGTAGTACCGCTGCAGCCTTTTCAGAACACCAAAACTACCATAACTTCTGCATTCGGACTCCAAATTCGACGAAACCAAGTTTGTTGGAAAGCTAGGGACAAGGGCTAACACAATCTTGAGAGAAATACCAATAATAAGCAAATGAGAAAAGGCCCAAAAGAAAATTGTGAGAACCCTTCCTCGGAAAAGACCGGTAAAACCTCCAACACCGAAAACATCATAGAAGACGCATGCAAACTCGGTTTTAGATGAACTCAAGCTTTTCATAAAGATGACCATAAGCTCTAAGACTCACAAAGAGAACCAAACAAGAACCAAGAAACATGATGCAAGGATGCAATGATTTGAGCTCTCGACGAATGATACGATCAAGCTACTCACTTGAGAGCCCCCTTGATAGTACGGCTATCGATCCTATAACCCGGTCTCCCAACTACCACCATGAGACCGGTAAAATAGAAAACCTATCAAGGGCAAACCTTTGCCTTGCACATGATCCACTTGAGCTAGATGATGACGATCTTGTCCTCCTCAAGATGGACCACCTTTCTTGATTGTGTTGGGTCGATGGAGACTAGATGATTGCTCCCCATACTCCACTATGGGTGAGCCACTCTTGACACATCTTCACAAGTCCATTGACACCACAATGGATGGCAAGCTTCAAGCACTTGATCTCTTCGTGATGCTCCACTTGAACTTGCACACGGCAATCTTGATGACGATCACCACTTGATGTCATCATTTCCATGGGTTGTATGATATCTTCCTCTTGGCGCAAGCCCATGGACACGTACCTAACCCCACATAGACTCTCACATAGACCATGGGTTAGTACACAAAGTGCAATGGATAATGCTTACCATACCATGGGATCACTTGATCCCTCTCGGTACATCTTCTACGCTTTGTGAGTTGATCAACTTGATTCACTCTTGACTTAGTCTTGATCAACCTTGAATCTTTCCAACTCTCTTCGTTTGGATGATGTCTTGAAGGTAAACATGAATGATCACACAATCTTCTTCTTCAAGACATGCTTGCAATAAGCTCAACACTCACATGACCAATCTTTGGATAATTCCTTAATAGCACCTTGGTCAACACATAAACTCCTTGAAACCAACACATGGACTTCAAGAAATGCCTATGGACAAATCCTTCAAATATAAATCAATGCGACCATTAGTCCATAGAGAATGTCATCAATTACCAAAACCACACATGGGGGCACCGCATGTCCTTTCAATCTACCCCGTTTTGGTAATTGATGACAATCACTTTCAAGAGAGTTTATATAAGGAATTATGCATCACCATGCAATGCAACAACCAATAATGCATGCGTATGAGATGCAAATGCTTAGGAACAAAACCAAAGCAAGGAGAAAACTCTGAAGACTTCTCCACAAAACTCTCTGAAACTTCTCCCCCATTGGCATCGATTGCCAAAATGGCAAAAAGCTAAGAAGACCAATATAAAAGGTGTTCCTCCAAAAGTTGTGTATTTCTCAACAAGAGAGTGGAATGCCATACACATATCCAAAGGTAATACTTGGAGGAAGACCAACTATATTGAGGCACCAAGATTGCAAAAGAATGATATGCCACAAAGACATAACAAAGAGAGAAACAAGCAATCAAGCAACCAAAAGATACCAATTGAAGCAAGCTATCAAAAGATATCAACTGAACCAACTAGACCAAAGATCCTACGAGCCTCATGAAAAAGATATTATGATATGAGCAGAGGATTGTTCTAAAGAAACTAGAGAAGCTCCCCATGATTTGTGCACATCAAGAATTTTTGTATTTGGATACAAAGTGCACAAAATAGGATCATATATAGCTCCCCCAAAGTCAACAGAAACTAACAACAAGTGCAAGAGAGCATATAGGAAACTAAGCCTAGCGCTTGCAACAAGCACATGGTTGAGCAACATTGTAAAAGAGGCAACTTAAGAATAGGCTCAATCAAAATGATGTGTGTGAGTCATGGCAAAGCACATGAGAAGAATAATATACGGATGAGCATAAGCATCAACATAGTCTCGAATGAATGAGATACACGGTGCAAAGCCTTTCATTCTCACACACAACTAGCAAATGGGTTCACAAGCTTACTAATAAGAAAATAGAGAACCTATGCTTGTGACAACCCGTGGTGAAGATAGACGATGAGAGGCTCATCAAGACGAGGGGTACCAATTAAGATGGCAAAAGCCTCGTAAAGATGAGCAAGAGGAAAATAATCTTCACCACACAAGAGTGCATCAAGATGCAACGATAGAGGACACACACTCAAGGCAAAAGCTTTCACGGAGCCACCAAAGAAGTAACATAAGAAAGACAAGGTGGACGTGAAAGAAAGGATATCAACTAGAGATGTAATTTCTCTCAAGTGTATAAGGTTCTAGGTAGACAAAATCATGATGATATATATCTACAAAGAGGGATGTACACCGAAATAGTTACAACATGAAGGAACAAGATATCCACAAGGAAGTCATAAATATACCAATAAGATATTTGCTTGAAAGCATAGCACTTGGCTAGATATGGTCTTATTGTATATAAATGAATTCCTACCCATGAACATCAAAGACATCACAACTAGCAACATGAGATCATCGTTGAGATGCTTTGAGAAAGGAAACAAGTATCACAAGAAAGAATGAAATACATGCCATGATACAACCTAAACAAGGTTGATGCAAGTAATGTGTGCATGTAGTAGATGATGATACTTATTACCGAGATACCATTGGAAGGATGTAGTAGATACCAATTGAAGGTAGATAGTAGTTCATTGATCATCCTAGCTTGACTCCAATATGCACATGGTGACAACACCTTCCTTGTGAGTGAGCCGAGCATCCAATGCATCTCCAAATGTTCCTATAAGAACAACACAAACTAAACGGTACCCAAACTCATCGGGACCAAATAGTTAGAAACACCAATACATAGGGCAACTCCACATAAATATGTGCATATAGATATGAAAATGAATATCATGCACATCTCATCCAAATTGAGACTAGGTGGAGTTTCTCCCATATATTGAGTCAAAGAAAGAAAGCATGCCAAATAAAATACATGAAGAAAACATGCATGCTCAAGACTTCAAAACCCAAAACCAAAAGACAAAGAGATGCCAAGTGAAAAGGATACCAAATGAATAAAACATCACTTGGAGGATATCCATAAAAGATACATCAAGGAATGAGATATCCATTGATACACTCAAAATAAAAGATATCAAACTCCCAAAAGAGAGGATGGTTTCAAACAAACCAAGCTCTCTACAAAGTTTCATGATGGCAGAAAATACCAAAACGAAAACGGCTTGCCTTCCACCAACACACTTGATAAGGATCACAAGAAGAGTGTTATAAAGAAAACATGATAGCTCCCCCACGAGTTGTGCATTATATAGGATTTGCATTTGAATACAAAATGCACAAGGTGGGATCACCACTTTCACTATATCTAGAAAGCACTAGACAAGAACGAGAAACAAACATGATCCACAAGTGGTAGGGAAGACAACGGGAGTTGACACAAACCTTGGCAAGAGAAAAGGCAAATAAAAATAAAAGCCAATGTAAAGATGATCAATAAATTCTACCACACATAAGTGAGTACCAATTGTCAAAAGACAAGAAGTATTTGGAAATAATTCCGGTGGTAGATAGCAAGGATATCTGACATCATCTTCACACCAAACACAAGCAAATTGCAACTTGTAGAGCTATCATGCCACCTAGGAACAAGATAATTTACAATATCAATTCTAGGTGACAATATCTCAAATGTACACATTTTCTAGGCTAGTAATACACACATAGCATATTACCCCCATAATGTGATACCAATTAAAGATAGACAAGAGGCAATTAAAAGGATCCAACAAGAGATAATTAATGGACAATTTAGAATTTGAATTTCTCATGAGAGATATACCACCTAGAGACTAGATAATCTTGAAATATCAATACTAGATGGTATTACTCATGTACACACATTTATAGGATTGTGAGGTGCACAAAGCACATCACTCCCCCATAATGGGATATTCCATTAATCTCTCACAAGAGCCAACTAAGAAATAAACAAGATGCAAAAGGCTCAACACACAACACACATGTACATGATGTGCAAACCAACATGCACATACTTGATTTCTCAAGATAAGCAATTTGGAAGCACAACATATACAAGCACATGCAAGATACAAAACCACAACATGCTAAGGGACAAGTAACTTTTAATGTAAGCAATTTAAGCACGAGTTACCGAAGGAGTAACATTGGATATATGATAGAAAGATAATCCGAATGACTTGGCTTGACACAATATGAATGATGAGGACCCCTTAAATCTTCATAATATAGCCAAGTCTCCAATGACCTCCAACAACACCTATTGATCAAGTTTGAGCTAGTTGGTCCCCAACCAAGTTGGGTCCTAAGAGGTTAGTCGCAATAGGCTTGGCCACCCAAATGGTTCTTTTCTTGACACCACTTTGAGTACCAACAAACTTGGCAAACACATTGCCAACCTTATCCTTCCCAAGAGAATAGACATCATCAATAATAATTGGGTTGGATAAGTTACCACTAGTGCATGAAGAAGCGATGTGGCCTTTCTCACGACATAAGTAGCAACGTCTACTCTTCACTTTCTTCTCACTTGATTTCTCAACAAGAGAAGCATTAACTTGAGTCTTCTTGGGAAGTGGCCTTTCTTCAACTTGTGGTTGAGCATGATATTGAACTTGTGCCCTCTTCCCTTGTTGCTTGACACTAATGGCCTTCTTCTTCAATGGGCAAGATCTAACATGGTGCCCTTCTACTTTGCACTTGAGGCAAACAATCTTGGCCGATTTCTTGACTTGTTCGTGGCCCTTCTTTTTGTTCATCTTGGACTTCTTATTCTTATTGGAGTTGAATCCAAGTCCACCTTTGTCATTGGGGGATTTTTGCACACTCAAGATATTCTTGAGTGTGGATTTCCCTTCATGACTCTTTTCCAAGTCTTTCTTCAAAGAAGTGACTTGGGCCTTGATCTCTTTGATTTCCTCTACATGGTTAGTCTCAATACAAGTACTAGAGGAAGTATAAGCTTCATTGTTAGAGCAACAAGGCAAGGAAAGCAATTCATCACAAGATGTACCAACATTGTGAGTAGATGAATTACAAGGACTAGCACATATCAATATAGCATTTTGACTAGAAGTAGTGCTAGTATCCACATGAGGCTCACTAGATGTTACCTTAGCAAGCATGGCCTCATGAGCTATCTTTAGCACATTATGGGATACTAGAAGATAGTCATGAGAGCTTGAGAGCTTTTCATGGCTTTCTTCCAATTTCCCATAATTGCTAGATAGCAACTCAAGTTGAGCCCGTAGCTCAACATTCTCCTTCAAAATGGATGCTTCACAAGAGATAGAGTTAGTAGCACAAGCATCATCATCAGCAACAAGAGGAGAAGACAACTTGGCAAGCTCTTTTGAATATGAAGCTTTAAGTTGAGCATGAGACTCGGTGATTTTGATGAGCTCACTCTTAATGACCCTTGAGCCATTTTCGAGGTGCTCAAAGTCCTCAAGGAGTTTAGCATGCACAACTTCAAGCTCCTCATTTTTAGTTTCAAAATCATTGGCCACCTCAAGAGCTCTATCACGAGATTCCCTCACTCTAGATAATTCTAGAGAAAAAGTCTCCTCAAGAGATTCCTTGGTGGTTTGTTCAAGTTCAAGAGCTTGAGAGAGGTCCGCAATCTCATTAGCATAATCACGCTCATGACTTTCCATTTTATCAATGGTGACCTCATGCTCCTCAAGACGAGATTCCAACTCATCAATATATTTCTTGCCCTCAATAGCAATAGACATGATTTCCAGGAAGTTGGAACGAGCAATTTTATTCTTAAGAAGAGCTTTAAAAATCATTTCCCCCTTTAATTTTTAAGGAGGCAACATCATCACTCTCTTCATCATAATCAACATCATCATCACTCTTGCCATCATCAATATCATCACAAGATATATTGGGATTCAAAGTGGGAGATACCTTTGAAGCCTTGGCCATAAGGCAAAATGCAGTAGATGATGATATAAGATCCCTTGAAGCATCATTCAAGACCACATCTTGTTCCATGGAGTGTTGGGTTTCAACTACATTGTTAGCACAACAACTCGAGGAAATACATGCATTTTTATCATGGCAACAAGATATAGCAAGTATATCATCATGAGATTTAGTCAAGCAATTTCTACATGATATGCAAGGACTATCAACACAAGCAAGTGAACCATTTGGAGTGCTCGAAGTGCTAAGGCCCAAAGACGGAGCATTGCGATAATATAGTGATGAAGAATCATCCACAAAAAGCACACTATCATCATTGCAATGACCGACACTACTCACCATATCATTACCTTGTGGCAAACCACATGTAGGTGAAGTAGAAGAAGTTGAGAAGACTATACGGCCGGAGGTGGAGGGAGAACAATCATCCCTACAAATCTTGGACACACCATATTTATCTTGAAGCTTCGTCCACAACTCATGAGCATCCCGGAATGGCATGAGTTGAAATATAACTACATTGCTCAAAGCATCAAAAAGCACATTAGAAGCTTGAGCATTGAGATAAGAGTTTTTCTCATCCTCTAAAGATAACCTTTGGGGATCCTTTGGAGGACAAAAACCCATAACTACAATTCGCTCTAAATTTGGGTCCATGACCCTAAAGAGATTAAGCATGCGAATTACCCAAACATCAAAATTTGTGCCATCGAAACTAAGAGTGTCAGAGAATCTTAAACCCCTAGTCGACATCTTTACTCTCTAGGCGGTTAAGCCCAACAAAGAGAGACGAGGCTCTGATACCAATTGAAAGATCGTGGATGTCGCCTAGAGGGGGGGGGGGTGAATAGGCGCTTTAAAACAATTACGGTTTAGGCTTGAACAAATGCGGAATAAACCTAGCGATTAATTTGTCAAGCACAAAACCTACAACAACTAGGCTCACCTATGTGCACCAACAACTTATGCAAAGCAAGATAAACTACTAGGTGATAGCAAGATATATGACAAGAACCAATATGGCTATCACAAGGTAAAGTGCATAAGTAAAGAGCTCGGGGTAAGAGATAACCGAGGCACGCAGAGACGACGATGTATCCCAAAGTTCACACCCTTGCGGATGCTAATCTCCGTTTGGAGCGGTGTGGAGGCACAATGCTCCCCAAGAAGCCACTAGGGCCACCGTAAGCTCCTCACGCCAAGACAATGCAAGATGCCGTGATTCCACTAAGGGACCCTTGAGGGCGGTCACCGAACCCGTACAAATGGCAACCCTTGGGGGCGGTCACCGAACCCGTACACTTTGGCAACCCATGGGGGCGGTCACCGGAACCCGTCAAATTGCTCGGGGCGATCTCCAGAACTTAATTGGAGACCCCGACGCTTGCCAGGAGCTTTACACCACAATGATTGAGCTCCGAACACCACCAACCATCTAGGGCGACCAAGCACCCAAGAGGAACAAGCTCAAGGGCACCAAGCACCCAAGAGTAATAAGCTTCTCAACTTGTAACTTCCACGTATCACGTGGAGAACTCAAACCGATGCACCAAATGCAATGGCAAGGGCACACGGAGTGCCCAAGTCCTTCTCTCCCAAATCCCACCAAAGCAACTAATGCTAGGGAGGAAAATGAGAGGAAGAACGAAAGAAGATCACGAAGAACTCCAAGATCTAGATCCAAGGGGTTCCCCTCACTTAGAGGAGAAAGTGATTGGTGGAAACATGGATCTAGATCTCCTCTCTCTTTTCCCTCAAGAACTAGCAATAATCATTGGAGGGATTGAGAGTTAGCAAGCTCGAAGAAGGTCAACAATGGAGCAAGAACACGAGCTAAAAAGGATAAGGTTCAATGGGGAAGAAGACCCCCTTTTATAGGTGGGGAAAAATCCAACCGTTATGCTCACAGCCCAAGATGAAGCGGTAGTACCGCTCGGCATCACGGTACTACTGCTAGGGGTAGCGGTACTACTGCTTGCTTGCAGTACTAAAAAATTACATCCGTGCCTACCACCGCTAGACTTGTGACGAGTTTTTGGTCCCGAGCGGAAGTAGCCACGGAAGTAGCCGCGGTAGTACTGCTCCAAGCGGTAGTACCGCTCCCAAGGGCGGTAGTACCGCTCCCAAGGGCGGTAGTAAAAAATTACTTCCGCTCCTACCCATGTAGTACCGCTGCAGCCTTTTCGTAACACCAAAACTACCATAACTTCTGCATTCGGACTTCGAATTCGACGAAACCAAGTTTGTTGGAAAGCTAGGGACAAGGGCTAACACAATCTTGAGAGAAATACCAATAATAAGCAAATGAGAAAAGTCCCAAAAGAAAATGGTGAGAACCCTTCCTCGGAAAAGACCGGTAAAACCTCCAACACTGAAAACATCATAGAAGACGCATGCAAACTCGGTTTTCGATGAACTCAAGCTTGTCATAAAGATGACCATAAGCTCTAAGACTCACAAAGAGAACCAAACAAGAACCAAGAAACATGATGCAAGGATGCAATGGTTTGAGCTCTCGACGAACGATACGATCAAGCTACTCACTTGAGAGCCCCCCTTGATAGTACGGCTATCGATCATATAACCCGGTCTCCCAACTACCACCATGAGACCGGTAAAATAGAAAACCTATCAAGGGCAAACCTTTGCCTTGCACATGATCCACTTGAGCTAGATGATGACGATCTTGTCCTCCTCAAGATGGACCACCTTTCTTGATTGTGTTGGGTCGATGGAGACTAGATGATTGCTCCCCATACTCCACTATGGGTGAGCCACTCTTGACACATCTTCACAAGTCCATTGACACCACAATGGATGGCAAGCTTCAAGCACTTGATCTCTTCGTGATGCTCCACTTGAACTTGCACACGACAATCTTGATGACGATCACCACTTGATGTCATCCTTTCCATGGGTTGTATGACATCTTCCTCTTGACGCAAGCCCATGGACACGCACCTAACCCCACATAGACTCTCACATAGACCATGGGTTAGTACACAAAGTGCAATGGATAATGCTTACCATACCATGGGATCACTTGATCCCTCTCGGTACATCTTCTACGCTTTGTGAGTTGATCAACTTGATTCACTCTTGACTTAGTCTTGATCAACCTTGAATCTTTCCAACTCTCTTCGTTTGGATGATGTCTTGAAGGTAAACATGAATGATCACACAATCTTCTTCTTCAAGACATGCTTGCAATAAGCTCAACACTCACATGACCAATCTTTGGATAATTCCTTAATAGCACCTTGGTCAACACATAAACTCCTTGAAACCAACACATGGACTTCAAAAAATGCCTATGGACAAATCCTTCAAATATAACTCAATGCAACCATTAGTCCATAGAGAATGTCATCAATTATCAAAACCACACATGGGGGCACCGCATGTCCTTTCACACGCCCCCCTTGTCCCCGGCCAGAAGAGGTGCTACTTCCCACCGAGAAATCAAGACCACGGTACTCAGTTGGATTAGTTTTCGCCCGTACTGTGCCAGACTGCCTTGTGAACGGGCGGGGCGGAGAGCATCTGAGTTTGCCGCTAAACTTCCCCGTTGGTGCACCACCTTTAACCTTTCTTCCGCATGACTTCTCCACATGGCCAAGATAACCACAGGTATAGCAGAAGTCAGGCAGTTTCTCATACTGAATTTCAAATTCAACCTTGGTACGCTTCTCTTTCAGTCGAGCATTCATCGCCACCACCGTCTCAAGCAGCTTATTCACATGCATCGCTACTCGCACGCGCACATAATTGCCCCTGTTCTCATCAAGTTCAACTTGTACAATCGTGCCTAAATTCGCACACAGAGCTTTCACTATTTTCTCGGTTCTCCAGTTGGTTGGCACATCCAGGATCCGCACCCAGATTCTAATCCGATCAAGGGCGTACTCAGAAATTTTCCTCATCCCATCATATGCTTCGATGATGAGTGGATCATGTTTATATTGCCACGGTCCTCCACGCAGAACCCTTGTCATATCAGCTTCACATCCGAAGTGAACAAGGTACCTGTTATCCCCCTGGTATGAGTAGTCAAAGTTCTCCTTCAACCTCCAGCCATCTACAATATTGTCAAAAAGAGATCTGGGTGTTGGTCGATCCAACGAGTAAACAAGCATGATCACCATCCATGGATGAGCCGGTTCTTTGGAGCACCCCTCTTCCTCGAGATCAACCTCCACAAGTTCAGCCTCTTCCTCCGTGTCCTCGCCTTCCCGAACTCCTCCGCCCTCGGTGTGTTGGCTCCCATAGCCTTGCTTCTCGGTATCCCGCCTCTAGCGCCGTCCGCTTCATCTGGTCCCATATGGCGAGGTCCTTCACGCGCGGGTTCGTCTCCACAGCAACACCAGGGTCCCAGTGGAATGCTTCGGGCGGGAAGCATCCGCAAGGGGAGCCCCATGATAGCCCCCACCGACCCCTGGGTCCCCCTCGGTCACCGGGATCTCTAAGTCCTCTCCGCGCACGGAAAACTTCGCCATGGCGACGGGGTGGCTTGGCGGCAGCAGCGCAACAGCGTGGTTAGATCGATCTGGCGGCTCCTGAGGTTTCTGACGTTGTAGCGTTCCTGCCTTAAGCTTTAAAGGGGGAGGGTTCAGATCTTCCTTGCGGCAGGGTTTAGGAAACCCTAATCCCTCCCGGCGTGAGGCGACCGGACTCCTTGAGGCAGTTTCCTTCACGGGCACGACAGGATTGGCGAGACCTGATTGGTCGCGCGATCGCGAAGCGGGCGTAGCCGCTTTGGTCCGCACCCTCCCATGGCTGAACGCAGACGGGAGCCGACCGTGGCCGGGGCGGCGCCCGGCGTTGGCGGCTGCGTGGGGATCGCCCTCTGATCGCCCGGGCTAGGAAACCCTAGCGAAGCCATCTCTTCCTCTTGCTATGGTTACGCTGTTCACCTGTTGTTTTCACACCCTGCTTACAAATGTTTCCTTCTATGGATGAATAAACTAACCATGTATGGAGTCTCTACTCTCGAGCTTAAATGCATCCTTGTGAATAGTAAAATAAAAACAAAGTGAAAGAAGAAAACATTTCAAATTGTTTTTGCAAAAATATTGTTCAACATTTTACATGCGTGCGGATTTCTGTGAAGAAAAAACATTCCTAATTCTCTGGGCAAAGAAAATAAAGATGCTAAAAGAAACCTATTTTGAAAAGTAATTTGGACAGCCGATTTTGATATTTTCACCCAAATCTCCATGAAATGTGATTTCATCATGGAAATTTGCGCGCAGTCGATGAAAACTAAGAAATGTTTGTTGTAAAAAGATAAAATATTTTCTATTTCGCTGTTTATTTTTTTATTGTCGAGGCAAATTCATTTCACTGTTTATGCGGGAGCATTTGAGCTCAAGATTAGAACGATATTTTTGCTCATCGGTGATTCCAGATTTTCAGCTGCTTTGTACGTCACCATGGTGGACTCTCATGCCACGGACTAATTCAACGCGACAGCAGCCATTCATCGAAACCTTGTCCTTTTTGATAGAGGGATGCACGAGCAGTACAATTTGACCGGAAAAATATGCCGCGATCATCACGCATGTGTCCCTCGCGAGACGATTTTTCTCGCGACCCGCCTCCGCCATTCACCTGCCTGTAAATTCGACTGCACCGCCTGAGAATTCACCGGCAAGCGGAAGCGCTCCACCATCACCATGTCACCGATGAGTGCCACTTTGATAGTCCTTGCCTTGTGCGTCGCCCCTGCAGTGGGTGCAGCGGCGACGGTCTCGGCGCGGCGGTCCGCTGCAGGGCAGCGACACGCTGGTCTCGGCACAGGTCAAGTTCGAGCTCGGCCTCTTCAGCCCTGCTGGCAGCTCCGGCGACAGGTTCTACCTCGGGATCTGGTACAAGAACATCCCCGTTCAGACCGTCGCCTGGGTCGGCAACCACGTGACTCCCCCTATCCAGCGTCGCATCCGCCGAGCTCCGGGTGTCCGCTGACGACGGCAACCTCGAGCTCGTTGGTCCCACCGCCGCCTCATCTTCGCCCGTTGTCGTGTGGTCTTCAAACCTGTCGTCTTCGTGTCTGTCATCGTCGCCGGGCTCGAACACCGCGGAGATCCGCGACGATGGCAACCTGGTCCTTGTCGACGGTGGCAATTCCTCCAACGTGGACACACACATGTCCGGAGCGTGGCTCGGCGAGAACAAGCTCACCGGCGAGTACGAGGCGTTGACGTCGTGGCGGAACGCCCAGGACCCTGCGCCGGGGATGTTCACCGACACGGTGGACCCCAATGGCACCAGCTAGTTCGTCTTCATGTGGAACCGGTCCCGTACATATTATCAGACCGGCGTTTGGACGGGGAGCTTCTTCAAGAACATGCCGGAGTCGGCGAGGGTAACGTCCTGTTCAACCAGACGTACGTCAAGACGCCGGCGTACCGGCGCCTCACCAACATCCTCTACAACAACGAGACCATCACGCGCTTGGTGCTTGATCTCACCGGACAGGCGAGGCAGTACGTCTGGGTCGAGAGCTGGCAACTGTTCTGGACCGCGCCCATCGTGCAGTGCGATGTGTACCCGCTCTGTGGTGCATTCGGCCTTTGCGACCAGAGGAGCGAGCTGCCTTGCTGGTGCCCGCCTGGGTTCGCTCCGGCATCGGAGGCGGACTGGAAGCTCAACGATTGGAGCGATGGCTGCCGTCGGAGCTCGCCGCTCACCTGCCCACGCAACGGGTCAACGACCGACGGGTTCCTAGAGCTGCCGGCCATGAAGCTCCCCGACGACTCGCTCGACGTGGGCGCGGCCCAGAGCAAAGCAGAGTGCGAGTCCGCTTGTCACAAGAGCTGCTCTTGCCAGGCCTACGCTTTCTCCAACAGGGACTGCGCTGTTTGGCACGGAGACCTCCGCAACGTTCAGCAGCTCTACAGGGACTCCGACATCTCCGGGTCAGAACTGTATCTCCGGCTCTCGACAACAGGATTGCGAGATCTCCACAGCGCAGACTGGAAGAAAGGGGAGAGTCATTGGCTTGTTCTTGGCATGACAATGGTCGGTGTTCTGGCATTGGGAGCATCGTTAATACTGGCCTGGAGGATTCTTCTTGCCCGAAGGAGGCGACTGCCCAGCATGGCCAACGAGAACACTTTGATGGTGTACAGCTATAGCGACCTCCGTGCCAAGAACTTTTCGGAGCGGCTCGGCAGCGACAGCTTCGGCTCGGTGTACCGCGGTGTAGCAAGTCCAAGTTGCAGTGAAGAAGCTGGAAACTCTCGGGCGGCAGGGCGACAAGCAATTCCGGACTGAGGTGAGCACGCTGGGGCTCATCCAGCACGTGAATCTCGTCCGGCTCCTCGGTTTCTGCTCGTTGGGCGACGAGAAAATGCTCGTGTACGAGTACATGCCCCGGGGCTCCCTGCCTCGCCCGCTACCTCTTCGGCGGTGGCGCAAGCCCGAGCTGGCGAGAACGGTACAACATCATGTACAACATCATGGTCGGCGTGGCGAGAGGGCTAGCTTACTTGCATCATGGCTGCCGCGAGTGCATCATACACTGCGACATCAAGCCAGAGAACATCCTGCTGGATGAGCGACTTTGGGATGGCGAAGCTGGTAGGGAGGGACTTCAGCCGAGCGTTGACGACGATGCGGGGCACCATCGGGTACCTTGCGCCGGAGTGGATCTTCGGGCAGCCCATCAGCGCCAAGGTGGACGTGTATAGCTTTGGGATGGTGCTCTTCGAGCTCATCTCGGGACGGCGCAACTCCGAGGGGTACAGCGAGGTGGAGGCGACAGGGACCATGGAGCGTGGGTCGTCGACCTTCTTCCCAATGTGGGCCGCGAGGAAGGTCGTGGAAGGGGAAGTGAGCGTCGTGGCTGACCCGCGGCTGCACGGCGACGTGAGGCTGGAGGAATTGGAGCGGGCGTGCAGGGTCGCGTGTTGGTGCATCCAGGGCGAGGAGGTGCAACGCCCGACCATGGCGCAGGTCGTGAAGGGGCTGGAGGGCGCCGTCCAGGTCCACGCGCCGCCGGTGCTGCAGCACCATGTCACGCTCACGTAGTATACACGTCCCGCTCACGTAATACACACGCCACGCGCGCGAATTTTCTTACTACTAACCAATCGATTTCAGAACATGACAAGTATAGGAATGGCTGTACACATCTAGAAGTGCCGACCAAAACTGCAGCTTCTCCGTCGCATCGACTCTTTTCCAAGTAGCTAGTCTAGCTTGTTTTCTCCTATTCACAATGACTGTTGGAGCAACAATATCTGAACATTTCCCTTTTCGGTATCAGTTTAGCTATAAGTAAGTTACCAAAATATCAAATTTGGGTTGGTCAATTTTGACTGGGGACGAAGAAGGCGGTGCGCCAGAGCACCGAGGCCGTCAAAAGCGCTACCGGGGACATCGGCAAAGTCTCGGCCAGAAACGAGTTGTAGTTGGCGGTGAGCCGACAAAGGCGAGTTCGAAGGTTGACGATTCGGGTGCGGGTTCACCGGGACATTCGGTTGTTAGCTAGTTTAGAGGGATTGCGAGGGTGGCACAAACAAGGCGATGGGTGGCGGTGGGGGGATGGTGGGGTGAAAAGGCTGGCGCGAGAGCACCGCCGCACACGGGCGGCAGAGGAGGCAGTTCAACCAGTGGTCGTTGGCTGTTTGTGGGAAGGGGTTGAACAGGGGAAATCGGAATAGATCTTTTTTCAAGCTTTGTTACGGTTTGTGTCCTACTCAGGAAGGTAAGATGGTGGTGACTCCCTGAAGATGGAATAAAGGTCTCCCCGCCTAGCCCTCGTTCCGGTGATGCATCTTGTATCATCAGTGGGCGTGTGGAGTTGTGTCTCCGACAGATCAATCTTTGGTGGATTTGCTCGGATCTGTTAAATCGTTAAATCTTCGCTCGTGTGTTTTCGTGTTGGATTTTTTGATCTACATTCTTCATCTGCGGCGGTTCTTTGTTACAGTGCGTTGGTTCTCTGGGGCCTTAGCACGATGACTTCCCTGTCTACTACAACAAGGTTTGCCGGCTCCGTGAGGAGGCGATGATAATGACGCGCCTTCTTCTCGCCGCTTGCTTGTAGTCGTCACTAGATGGTCTAGGGATCTAGATGTAATTTTTATTATTTTTAGTCGTTGTACTACCATGATTGAAGATGAATAGATTGGAAGTTTTTCCCCGCAAAAAATAAAAATAAAGGACGCCGATAACTGCCATACGTGTGGCACAATGGACATCCGTCCACACGCCCCTGTATGGCATATCTAGCAGGCAGCCCACATGACTTTGTGTGGGCGAATATTAAAACTGCCCACACGTGTGGCACGAAGAGCACCCTACCACACACACGTTCAGCACGATGGGATCGATCCCTCGCATGAATTCGTTCGCCGGGCGGACACACAGCCCGCACGCCTCCATCACACGAGGCCCTTTTCCCTGTGAAAAAAGGAACAAAAAAGCCCACTGACAACAAATTAAATGAAAAGGCCCAGATTTTGTTTCCTTTCTTTGACAAATAAAAGCCCAGATTTTGCTCAGCTACTAAAAAATGCCATCAGCTTTGAAAAATAGCAGTAAAATTGCCATTTGAGTATTTTAACAATGGCAAAGGTTTATAAACACATATTTAATCCCCCAATGAAATATGGCAAATCTTCCATGACAAAAAAAAATTCAATATTGCCATGTGAAAAAACACAAAATAGTCAAAAAATTCATGTGAACACAAAAATTTGACAAGACAAATAAAAGATAAAAAATGCAGTGGCATTTTTAATTAAAATTGCCATGAAAGTTTAATTAAAATTGCCGTGTTTTGAAGGATAATTTTGCCGTGTGTTAGAAAAAACACAAAAAGTTGAAAATTAAGTATGAACAAAGAGATCTGCCATGGCAGATTGGTATCAAAGAATTGCCGTGTTTTGTATGATGAATTTATCATGTGTGAAAAACACAAAAAGTTGGAAATTCAAGTATGAACAAGAAACTTGCCATGGCAGATTCGTATCAAAATTTGCCACAGCGAAATTCACGTAAACTAAATTTGCAAGGTTGTAAAAGAAGGAAGAAAATTGGCCATGCTCCATAAACTACCGTTGCCATGAAAGATGCAATGAGATCACCATGGTCCCGTTGAAAAAAGAAAACTTGCCATGTTGCAAAAAAAGAAATAAAATTTGCCATGTCCATAAACTACATTTGCCATGATACATACACTAAGTTTTTTTCCACACACGGCAAATTCATCATAGGAAACACGGCAGATTTGTATCAAAGAGTTGCCGTGTTTTGTATGATGAGTTTGCCGTGTGCGAAAAAACACAAAAAGTTGAAGATCAAAGTATGAAAAAGAAAAGTTGCCATGGCAGATTCACATCCAAACTTACCATGGCAGATTCGTATCAAAACTGGCCACTGCGAATTCATGTAAACTAAATTTGCCATGATTTGTAAACTAAATTTGCCATGAATCAATAAACCGAATTTGCCATGATTTGTAAGCTAAATTTGCCATGAACCAATAAACTAAATTTGCCATGGTGAATAAACTAAATTTGCCATTATTAACAAACTAAATTTGCCGTGGTTTAGTTAGAAAAAAAAAGCATAAAGATTGTCATAGGAGTGTTGACAAAAAACCCTAAATTTGCCATGTTTAGAATATAAAAAAGGTGTTCAAAAATTTGCCATGTTGTTTTTTTTATCAAAATTGCCATATTTTGTGTGAATGAAAAATTGCCGTGCATGTGAGATACCACGAAAGATTGCCGTGCATGTGAATACCACGAAAAAAATGATCAAAATTGCCATGGCAATGGCTTTCCAGAAATTGATGCTTCAAATTTATGTTTACACAAAATCCAGTTTGACATGGCAAAAAACTAACTCAGACAATTGAATAGCAACTTGCCATGGCAACTATTCACTAACAACAAAAGATGGAACATATACACCGTTGTAAAAATTGCCATGTCAGTTGATTATAATTTGCCATGGAAAACAAATCTGCAATTAATAGTGAATTCCCCATAGTATAATAAATTTACCATCTTCAATGCAATAAAATTGCCATGTGATCTTTTTATGAATTTGCCATGTCAAAGCAATAAAATTGCCATTTGTTGTTAAGTTGCCATCACACAAAGATTTCAGAAAAAAATAGTGCCTCAATCAGAACAGATCAGGCAATGAAAAAGACATAGAGCTATCTAGTTGCAAATCAGAGCATGAGAACAAATGTACTACTAGCAGAACAACAACGCACCATTTGAATCATTGCCGGGGACAAGGAACTCCATGCGCATCTGGTGGATCCCGACTTCACCGGTGCATCCAGGCGTGCGCATTGGCCGGGCTCGCCATGGGGATCCTGCTCACCAGCGGCTGGACGGGAGCTCTCCGACGGAAACTCCTGGACAAGCTGCTCGCCACCATGGCATCGCGCGCATGTTCCAGGCGTTCCAGCGGTCGCAACGCACATCTCCGCTGCCTACAGCTCGTGCTCCCGCTCATGGAGGACCTCCGCGATGCGTCCCAGCCCCAGCCCCTCACCGACAACGCTGAATGCCGCCTTGCCCTCCTCAGCCTTCCAAAGCCGCCCGCCGACCAGACCGTCGCCCCCGTCGGCGTCCACCGCGACCATCCCGCGGCGTTGGAGCGCCCGAGCTCCGCGTGGCGTCCCCACCTCGCCTAGTTCATCGCTTTGCTCTCCTCACCCGCGCCTTCCAACCGCCCCCACGACCATCCCGCGGCGCCGGAGCCCCCGTTGATCCGCAGATGCTCCTCTCTGACTGCGCCCTGCCTCCTTGAGCAGCGTCTCGTTGGCTTCGGCTCCGCCGCACCTCCTCGAGCTTCGCCTTGTCATCTCCGTCGCCCCGCTGCTGACACGCCCCGCGGTCGCGCGTGGAGGGACTCATTCTCCTCTTCCAGGGCGCCGCGAACGCCGGCAAACACCTCGACCTGGTCATAGCCACGCCGCCGCCCGGCCTGCGGCAAGCCGCCGCTCATGGAGACGGCCGCGCGGGTGGTCTCCGTGCCTTGGCGTGCTTGGGTTGGATCCAGCCATCTACCGCCATCTGGGGCCCTCCAACCGCGCATCTAGCGCAGCCCTTGCCGGGAGTCGCCGGGATCCACGGGCTTCGCGGGATTAGAGGCTGGCGGGGAAGGAGAGAAGAAGAGTGACGTATTGGCGTGGGTGAGTGGGGAAGAAAAGGTGAGGCGAGGAGTGGGAAGATAAGGTTAGGGAGAAGGAGTCGGCGGCGTTCGGTCAGGTTAGTTTCAGCCCGCACGAGCCTGTGGGCTGACGTGGCAACTTTCAGTGCTTCAAAAATTGTGCAGCGTGATGGACGGCATCAAATGCGTGTGGACGAGATGCTAACGCCCACACATGTGGGCGTTAGTATTTTCGAAAATAAATAAGGACGTCGATAAGTGCCACACGTGTGGGCGTTAGGGAGTTTGCTCACACATTTTGTGTGGTGTATAACAAGTAATGCCCACACATCTTTTTTTTCCCTCCCGATCCCTCTCACACGCGTGCGTGTGGGTGAAATAGATAATGCCCACACGCCCTATACGCCAGGCCTCTTACCTCATGGTCACGCACGCCCCGCGTGATGCGGTCACCGCAAGATCCCGCAGCTTGCCATGGTCCGCACTGCCCATGTTCGCTTAATCAGTAGTTGCCATGTCAACTTATGCCATGTCGGACAACTACAATTGTTATGGTTGCTCAACTGCAGTTGCCATGTATGGTCTGGTCTACTGCAGTTGCCATGATTTCAAAACTTTAGGAGTTGCCACCCACTAACACTACCAGTTGCCATGTAGCACTACAAAAAAGGCATGACAAAAAACATGTTCGAGTAAAATGCCATGTGCTCACAAGCACGCTAGGGCAGTTGCCATGTAAAGAGAAAGAGTTGCCATCTGCTTACGTGCACGCTAGGGCAGTTGCCATGTATCATAAAAAAATACATGGCAACTCGGATAAAAGAGAGTTGCCATATGCTTACAAGCAAAGCTAGGGCAGTTGCCATGTACCTGCAGAAACACATGGCAACCGCCACTTTGGGTGTGGCGAGAGACGGGCGTGTGGGCGAAGTGATAAACGCCCACACACCAGCCCCCTCTGCGTGCGTGAAAACTGGTGTGTGGGCGAATTGCTAAACGCCCACACACTAACCTCTCGTGTGGTGAAAAAGGATGTGTGGACGACCGGATGAATGCCCACACACCAGCTTAGTCCTACGTGGCACACAAAAACTGCTAGAACACGCCAAGATTCGTGCAGAATTGGTTGGACGAGGATTCATGCGTATGGGCGAGTTGCCAAATGCCCACACGTATGGGCGTTAATGTTTTGGATAAATAAATAAATTCAATCACCTGACCCTTGGCCAGTCCCTTCTACTAGTACTTGATGTTAATTTTGAAGTCTGCATGAAGATGGATAAGCATAGGTCGTTGGACACCGTCACACCGAAAGTTGTGCAGGCCTGGCCTTCGACATCTTTCTATGGACCTTTCATTTGTCACTTCTACAACAACCAGGTCAGCCTTCGCCTCTTGTGCTCCTCTTTGATGCACATTTGCTGTTTGATCATATGCTGCTAGTAGTGTTGGTACTTATAGATCGTCAAGTGAAAAGACCGCTAGGGATCTGACTATTGATTAGTTTCTTCCTATCAGACCACCATATAGCGGTAGGGTTAAAAGAATGTTACTCGTGGTCTGGTAGGAAGGCGCGCTAAATCGTTTATTTTCTTTATTAAGTAGGAGTACGTTTTAACTACTCCCACACAGAACGTCATTTATATATAGCCATATGCACCGTTCTGATGCAGAGGCTGGGGCGAACCCTCTTTTAAAAAAAACACATAGAACGCCATCTTGTTAACCTCTTGGTAATATGCTTAGTATCTGATCGTGTTAATTCCTCTATGTGCTGCTGGTTCAGCCATGAAACAGGAACCTGATGCATGACAGTACGTAACTGTCCATTTTTAGCATCAAAATTATGTTTGCAATCACAGGAGAATTTGGTTATATGCTAAATGAGATTTGCTTTAGTTTAATACAAATCCGTGTCACATACATATTCTCTGAAGCAGTGCTACGCTGTTTCCATGGACTAGCAAATTACATCCAACCAAATAGTAATTTATTTTCATCAAATAGAAATGTGATTCCACTTATTTCAAGAGCACCAAATTCATGTTTCCACCAACAAGAAAACTGCTTCCAACTAGATGGTAATTTGCTTCCCCAGAGAAAAATAATTGACTTGTTTTAGAAGCACCGCGCTCCAACTTCCAGCAACTAGAGAGTTGCTTCCAAGCCAATGATTAGGGGCATTGGGGACGCAACGTCCTCGATCTATTCTCAAACTTTAATAAAACTAGAAAGTTGCTTCCAACCAAATAATAACCTTCCAGCAAAAGATAAAAATAGTTGCACTGTCACAATTATGCAAGCTTCAAATGAATTATATTTCAAACCTGTTTTGATCTAAAAGGATTTTGTTTCAAAGATAATTATTTGTAACCAATGTAGCAAAGTTATGCTTCTGTCAAGTTACGAGTTTGCTTCAATGGTGATGGAAATATACTTTGATTTAGGAGATTTTTTTTGTATTGCGTCCCAATATATTTTGCTCTCAAATCACTAGAATACTATTTTCATCGACTAGGGAATTACTCATTTCCAAAAAAGACTAGAGAATTGCTTTGATAGAAATATGGGTTGAATTCCATCAATTTGAAATACTTCTATTTTCTTTCAAAAGGTCATGGGGATATGCTTGCGCAGCTCTGTACCATTGCTTCCATTAAACGGAGAATTTGCTTCCAAGGTAATCACGAAGCACTGCCAAAAATATTGAAGTGGTAGTCATATATGTTGCCATTTTTCAAGTCACTTGCTTCCTACATAGTGGTGGCGCTTCAAATGGTGTACCACGAGAGGTAGTGCGTCCACCGAGAGGACGTGTGTGGCTATTTTCCTCCACGAGCATGTCCATCGGGTCCTGTACTCCATTGAATTGATACCGAGGATACCATGCCACTGAGAGCTATGAAAAGGATAAGGGCATGTTCGTGTTGGGGAACGTAGTAATTTTAAATTTTTTTTACGCACACGCAAGATCATGGTGATGCATAGCAACAAGAGGTGAGAGTGTTGTCCACGTACCCTCGTAGACCGAAAGCGGAAGCGTTATAACAACGCGGTTGATGTAGTCGTACGTCTTCATGGCCTGACCGATCAAGCACCGAAACTACGGCACCTCCGAGTTCTAGCACACGTTCAGCTCGATGACGTTCCCCTGACTCCAATCCAGCAAAGTGTCGGGGAAGAGTTCCGTCAGCACGACGGTGTAGTGACGGTGATGATGTTCTACCGACGCAGGGCTTCGCCTAAACACCGCTACGATATGACCGAGGTGAAATATGATGGAAGGGGGCACCGCACACGGCTAAGGAACGATCACGAAGATCAACTTGTGTGTCATGGGGTGCCCCCCTGCCCCCATATATAAAGGATGGAGGGGGGGGGGGTGCGGCCGGCCCCTAGAGGTGCGCCTGGAGGAGTCCTACTCCTAGGACTCCCCCTTCTTGCCTTGTTGGAGAAGGAAAGGGGAAGGGGGAAAGAGGAAAGGGGGGCGCCGCCCCCCCCTTCCTTGTCCTATTCGGACAGGAGGGAGGGAGCGCGCGGCCTTCCCTAGCCGGCCCTCCTCTTCTCCCTTAGGGCCCATGTAGGCCCATTAACCCCCGGGGGGGTTCCGGTAACCCTCCGGTACTCCGGTAAAATCCCGATTTCACCCCAAACGATTCCGATATCCAAATATAGGCTTTCAATATATCAATCTTTATGCCTCGGCCATTTCGAGACTCCTCGTCATGTCCGTGATCATATCCAGGACTCCGAACAACCTTCGGTACATCAAAAACTATAAACTCATAATACAACTGTCATCGAAACGTTAAGTGTGCGGACCCTACGGGTTCGAGAACTATGTAGACATGACCTAGAACTGTTTCCGGTCAATAACCAATAGCGGAATTTGGATGCTCATATTGGCTCCTACATATTCTATGAAGATCTTTACGGTCAAACTGCATAACAACATACGTTGTTCCCTTTGTCATCGGTATGTTACTTGCCCGAGATTCGATCGTCGGTATCTCAATACCTAGTTTAATCTCGTTACCGGCAAGTCTCTTTACTCGTTACGTAATGCATCATTCCGTAACTAACTCATTAGTTACATTGCTTGCAAGGCTTATAGTGATGTGCATTACCGAGAGGGCCCAGAGATACCTCTCTGACAATCGGAGTGACAAAGCCTAATCTCGAAATATGCCAACTCAACATGTACCTTTGGAGACACCTATAGAGCTCCTTTATAATCACCCAGTTACGTTGTGACGTTTGATAGCACACAAAGTGTTCCTTCGGTAAACGGGAGTTGCATAATCTCATAGTTATAGGAACTTGTATAAGTCATGAAGAAAGCAATAGCAATATACTAAACGATCAAGTGCTAAGCTAACGGAATAGGTCAAGTCAATCACATCATTCTCCTAATGATGTGATCCCATTAATCAAATGACAACACATGTCTATGGTTAGGAGACATAACCATCTTTGATCAATGAGCTAGTCAAGTAGAGGCATACTAGTGACATTAAGTTTGTCTATGTATTCACACATGTATCATGTTTCCGGTTAATACAATTCTAGCATGAATAATAAACATTTATCATGATATGAGAAAATAAATAATAATTTTATTATTGCCTCTAGGGCATATTTCCTTCAGTTCGGAACACAGATGTGCAAAACAAAGGAATTGGAATAAATAGAGGAATAGAGAAGTAAAGCTGATGCAAAACATAGGATTGGTCAAATAGAGAAAAGCCGTATGAGGAAGTGTTCGGGACCTGGGTAGGAAACATCCAGAGTTCTATAGTCATGGACAATATTTTATTTGGCTAGACACTAACAACACCCTTGTCTAACTTTTTTTAATCATGCTTGCCCTGGATCCAGGATGGCAGTCAGAGCTTTACCTCGGGACTCCGCCAAAAAATGAGGATGCGGTGGATTTTTTGGTTCCCGTGGAATCGACACATGAAAGGATGTTTTCCCCTGGTATACTGTTCACATTTCCTATGTTCCGAACGCTGGCAAAGGAAAGCATTCCAAAGGATCAGGTTTCCCGTGAAATTCCCACAGAAATCCCACGTACGGAACAGGGCCTAAATAGGAATCATGGGTAATTTGGAAGAAAAAAGAATTAATACAATCTCACACATTACTTATAGGTATATGCATATGTATGAAAGTCATGATTTCTCCGGGGAGGCACATAGTAGACCAGCACAGGACAGGATCCGAAAGACGAGGGTGGTGGCGAGATTGCTCCGTGCATAATGGCAGGTGCAAATGGACGGCAGACTGGCATGTCAATCTCGCAGTCATGGAAGGTCACTGTCAGAGAGAACTGAGGAGGCGAGGGGAAGAATCAGACATGGCGTTGTGTTAGTGGTAGGCTAGATGCGGATGAGGATCGGGTTGGTCGGCGCGGGTGAGATTAATAGGACATTTAAAACTAGAACACAAATATCAAGAGATCATCACCCAACAATCGGCTATAAGAAGTTGACATGTCATTTAGTGTCAACCTAATCATAGTTCATGGATTTGTCAATAATAAGTTTTACATATGTACTAATTTATTAATAGTTGGCCCATTTTACAATCTCACAAAGTGTTCTGAGTCTCGTGTTATAGCTGGCTCTTATTCTACAACCAACTTTCCTTCTTTCTCCGCTTCTCTCACCTTCAACTAAGTAAAGATATAATATTTTAGTCCTTATAGCCTGCTTATATCACACTTTTGTACTTTCTCTAATCAACACTTCATGCGCCAATTCTATGAACTGGCGGCAGAAGCCCCTCCTAGGCCAGCCAACACGATGTTCATTCGATCATCTCTTGGATTGCAATGCAAATTAGTTCGCTCGGTCAACCATTCGCCGGTCAACGATTAACAATTTGACTGTTGACTTTTAAAAACATAGATTGGAATTTTTTTGTAAATATGAAAACAATTCTTGAATCTGATGGAAGACACAAATTTGAAATAGAAGTTCACTAATTTTAAAAAAGATCACAAAATTTGAAAAAGTTTCATGAATATGAAAAAATCATGGGTTTGAAAAAATCCGCGGATTTGAGAAAAGTTTGTGTGTTAAAAAATTGCGGATTTCAAAAGTTCACATATTTGAAAAAAACCATGAAATTTTGAAAACAGGTTGGGTGCTATGGGGGCAAGTTGCCAACAAAAATATCGTAAACTAACACCTTAGAAACGTAAATTATTAATTGTCGCATAATATATAGGATGCCGATAAGTGCCACACGTGTGGGCGTTAGGTAGTCCGCTCACACATTTTGTGTGGTGTATAATAGGAACAGCCCACACACCTACGTGTGGGCAAAACAAGTAATGCCCACACACCTCTTTTTTTTCTCCAGATCCCTCTCACACGCGTGCGTGTGGGCGAAGTTGATAACGCCCACACGCCCGTATGTCAGGCCTCGTACCTCCTGGTCCTGTACGCCACGCGTGACGGTCTCCGCGCGCCAGCAGTTGCCATGGTCCAGACCTTTGTCCATGTTCGTTTAACTGCAGTTGCCATGTCGCTGAACTACGGTTGCCACGCCGTGTATCCTGCAAAACACATGGCAACTCGGGTAAAAAGAGAGTTGCCACCTGCTTATAAAGCACACTAGGGGCAGTTGCCATGTGCACTGCAAAACACATGGCAACTAGCAGCTTGGGTGTGGGAGAGGAGACAGGCGTGTGGGCGAGATGGCCAATGCTCACACACTAGCCCTTGTGTGTGCGTGCAAAGTGGCATGTGGGCGAACTGATGAACGCCCACACACCAGCCCCTCCTGTGTGGTGAAACGGCCGTGTGGGCGACCGGGTGAACGCCCACACACCAGACCAGTCCTACGTGGTACTAGAAATATGCCAAGATTCGTGCGCTCACGAACGGACGCGGATTCACGCATGTGGGCGAGATACAAACGCCCACACGTATGGGCGTTAGCATTTCCGAATATATATTGGTTTATAAGAGTGGCTACTATTTTTTGTCTGAAATGCATGCAATGACGGGTCAGGTAGAATAGGATTGTGCGCGTGCGGACCCTTCAGGCGTCCATATTTTGGTCAACTTAAGCATATATACTATGTTATGCGGCTGTTATATTTTGATACCAATAATTCTACATCGATGGGCTTGTTACGAGGAGTTTAACGGACTCTTCCTATAATTTTCTCCATCATCCTTAAATTTCAGATGGTGGAGCCCTTCTTCCCTCTTAATACAATCACAATCACTGGTGGAAAAAAGGCCTTTGGTCGCGGTTCGCAACTGCCATTAGTCGCGGTTGCGCAACCGCGACCGAATAAGCGCGACTAAAGCCCCCTTTAGTCGCGGCTGCTTAAGGACCGCGACTAAAGGCCCGTCCACGTGGGCGCCAGCGGCCGTCGGCGGAGGACCTTTAGTCGCGGGTCGGCTGCCCAACCGCGACTAAAGGCCTTGTGCTGCCCTGCGCCCCGCGCCCAAATGTTTAGTCCCACCTCGCTAGTTGAGAGAGCTCGAGAGTGGTTTATAAGCGCCGCTGCGCCCACCTCTCGAGCTCCTCTCAACTGCAGGCTTCGGCCTAATCATTACTAGCTATGTTCCTCTGGGCCTACTTGGCCTCCTGCGGCCTGAATCACCGCCCATGTAGGGTTTCTAGTCGTATTCAGGCCGTGGGGGTCCAATGAGGGGGCACTATTTTTTTCCAGTTTTTTGTTTTGTTTTCTGCATTATTATTTATTTTTTGTTGTTTTTTGCTTTATTTTTAATTCTTTTTGCTTTTAGTTTTAGAAAAATTATAAACTTTCTGTTAGTGCCATTAGTTTTCAAATTTGAAAACACTTTTTTGTTTTCTTTGTTGCTTTATTTATTTTATTTTGTTTCTACTTACAACAAAATACTTATTTTTGCTTTATTGTTGCTATTCTGTTTAATTTGTATTGTTTTATTTCTTTTGTGCTTTATTTTAATTTTGAAGGAGTTTCATATATTCTACGGTACTACATACATGCATATGAATGTACGATCTCAAATAAATTTGAAATTAGAACCAAAAAGAATTCAAGAGGAATATACAATATATATTCAATATCATCGGATGACCATATACAATTTTGAACAAGTTTCCATACATGATTTAATCCATATAAAGTTCTACGTCCTCGTAATAGTGTTCTCCTTTAGGATGGAGGACTTCCTGCTGAACCATCCAGCTAGTTCCTCTTGAAGTGGTCGGAAGCGAGCTTCTAGACTAAGCATCATCCGGAGGTTATTCCTCTCGAGCATTGGTATCACTCGAACGGCCCGCTCAGAGGTGTATCTCCGGATCCTCTCACGCATATAGTATCCACATAGATTGGTCTCCGGTGGCTGAATATCCCCAAAGATTCTTAGGCTTTACCATTTTGAATTCTAGCTCTTTTTTGAATTCACCGACCTTTGTATCTACGAACCGTCTCCAAACCCTACGAGGCAAAGAAAATTAAGTGAACAAGAGAGTTATTAGTTACTTGGTCTCCGGTACCTGGACGGATTCCTCGCGCCCTCATCTCGTTCTCCATCTTCTCCAACCTAGGCACCAAAATGCGATACCCTCCTGGCCCCATAACATGATTGTACTCCTTCTTAGCCGCATTTTCCTTATTTTTTTCGATATTTCAATGAACTGCTCCGATTTCTTTTGCTTCACAAATTCTGGCCAATCATGTTTCAGTTTCTCATATTGTCCTTTGAAATCCGGAGTCTTGTTCTGCTTGACAAAGTCACGGGCTAGATTTTGCTTGAATTTCCTAATGCGTCGGCCATCTTATGAAGAGCGAACTGTTTGACTAGCCTCCTCCTCTCCTTGTTTTCCTCAATCTTGTTACCCTCCTCATCGAATTTGTTGTATTCCGGAGGTAGAACGAAATGTTCCATAAGCTTCTTGAAGCAATCTTTTTTGTTCTCTTATCGACAAAAGTGAAACCATCAATTCGTGCCTTCTTTGGCTCATTCCACTCTGGGACGGTGATCGAGACGTTGTCTCTAACAATGGCTCCGCATTGGTGACAAACTTGGTGGCGTTCTTGCGGGGCTCCAGCTGACCCGCCGTTGCACCGTCGACAACCTCGATGGTGCATGTTTCTCCTTGTTTCATCGTCTTGGTTGCGCCACGCTTTGACGACGCACTCGATTGTTTAGACGATCCGCCGAGGGCTAAAATAAGAAAGAGAGTCGCTGCGTTAGTACACACATATTTATTCAAATCAGTTAGTTTGTATCACCAGAGGCTCAATGTATATATATACCTCGGTGCGGAGGTGGTTGCTACTTCCATTTGAAGATCGCTGCGTTTATCGACGCTTTTCTTGACATCTTCTTCTTGTGGCGCCCTTCATCTTCACCGTCAAGGTTCAGATAAGAAGAGATATCATCTTCTTCTTCTCCGGTCGGCACATATTGAATATCGCCGTTTATGATGCCGAACATATGTGCTTCATCGTCCGGATCATAGTTGTCCATAATCGGGTCACTCTATCGTCCGCCATTATGTCACCCTGAAAACATGTAGTAAAACAAATTAATTAAGTGAAGAAGGGGCGGTGGCGGTGGCGGTGGCGAAAGGCGGTGGCAAAAGGCGGTGGCAAAAGGAGGGGCCAAGAGGAAGGGGTGGGAGAGGGTGTCGCGGTAGAGCGCGAGACGGGGCGGCAGACGACGGCGTCACGGAGAGGGAGGCGAGGACAACACACATGTATAACCCTCGCCGCCTCTTATAAAATTCTAAATACATAGCAGGCAAGTGCATAACAGGTCAATGTATGAGCTAGACGTGTTCTAACGCAGCGCTAGGCGATACCGCGAAGGGGGAAACATCCGAAAGTTTTCCGGTTCCGGACGTCTGTCACGACAGATGAACCGGAGAGGAAAGTTTGCAGGTTCGATAGGTTAGGGGTGTGTGGCGGACGAACGGTCTGCGTAATCGATTCGTCTCGCCGCTTCGCAACTTTCATGTACAAAGTTTTTCCATCCGAAGCTACGGTTTATTTTCTATGATTTTCTAAAGTTTTATTGATATATTGTAATTAAAACTAATTCGAGAATAAAGATTAAATTGCTACTAGTAACATAACAGTTTTAACTAACAGACTATTAGTGTTAACATAACAGTTTTAATTAGGTTAATTAAACTCAACTATTTAAGTTAATTAATTAATTAATTAATTAATATATTTTTATTATTCTTTTTTATTCGTGTTACGCAAGGCGTCGGGTTACGGGCGCGGTCAAGCGTATGGGCGCCACCGCTAAGGCGCCGCCAGCCAATCGGGCGATGGGCGCTACCGGGCGTTATAAGACGGGCGCGGCGCTGGAAGAGGCCACGGCGGGCGGCGGACGGCGGGCGCGGCGACGGGACGGTAAAGTAGCTTAGCGACGGACGCCATGCGCAGAGCGGCGGCGTTAGGGCTGGGGCGAGGGCGGAAACCCTAGGGCGCCGGGCGAGGGGTTACAGGGCGAGGGCGACGCGGGCGGCGCCGAGGGCGACGGGGCGGCGCCGAGGGCGACGGCGACGGGCGGGCGAGGGCGACGGCGACGGCGGGCGGCGCCGAGGGCGAGGGCGACGGCGGCGGCGCCGAGGGCGCGACGAACAAAGCGGAATCGAGAAGATGAGAAACGCGAAAACGCGAATGTATTTATAGCCCCTTTAGTCGCGGTTGGCGGCGAGGACCGCGATTAAAGGTACCCTTTAGTCGCGGGTCGCCCGCCCAGCGACTAAAGGGTTTAATGGTTTTTTGCGATCCGCCCCCCCTTTAGTCGCGGTTGGTCAGCGACCATGACTAAAGGTACCTTTAGTCATGGTCGCCTGACCAACCGCGACTAAAGGGCTTAGGCTGCCCGCGCCGCGCCTAAATGTTTAGTCCCACCTCGCTTGTTGAGGAGCTCGAGAGTGGTTTATAACCGCTGCGCCCACCCTCTCGAGCTCCTCTCAACTGCAGCTTTCGGCCTAATCATTTACTATTTGTGTGCTGTGGGCCTACTTGACCTCCTGCGGGCCTGAATCACGGCCCATGTAGGGTTTCTAGTCGTATTCAGCCGTGGTTGTCCAAAGAGGGGGCACTATTTTTTTCCAGTTTTTTTGTTTTGTTTTCTGCATTATTATTTATTTTTTGTTGTTTTTTGCTTTGTTTTTTAATTCTTTTTGCTTTTAGTTTTAGAAAAATTATAAACTTTCTGTTAGTGCCATTAGTAAATTATAAACTTTCTGTTAGTGCCATTAGTTTTCAAATTTGAAAACACTTTTTTTGTTTTCTTTGTTGCTTTATTTATTTTATTTTGTTTCTACTTACAACAAAATACTTATTTTTGCTATTTTAGTTTTCTGCATTATTATTTATTTTTTGTTGTTTTTTGCTTTATTTTTAATTCTTTTTGCTTTTAGTTTTAGAAAAATTATAAACTTTCTGTTAGTGCCATTAGTTTTCAAATTTGAAAACACTTTTTTTGTTTTCTTTGTTGCTTTATTTATTTTATTTTGTTTCTACTTACAACAAAATACTTATTGTTGCTATTTTAGTTTTCTGCATTATTATTTATTTTTTTTTGTTTTTTGCTTTATTTTTTAATTCTTTTTGCTTTTAGTTTTAGAAAAATTATAAAATTTCGGTAATTGCCATTAGTTTTAAAATTAACATGATCAATTCAACAAAGTTTGGTACAATAAATTATTACACATCATTTCTTCCCTTGTGTCCCTCGCTTGCTTACGATTGTGCCGTATCCATGGAGCATCCTCATCATTTAACTTAATGCTTGGGTCGGTGTTCACTTTGAAGGGCGGAATTTCAGCAAACATATTATAATCTTCCGACATGTCTGTCTTGTCCTCCACTCCCACGATGTTTCTTTTCCCCGAAAGAACAATGTGGCGCTTTGGATCATCGCATGATGTCTTGATCGTTTTCTTATCTTTCCGCTTCCTCGGTTTGCTACTCATGTCCTTCACATAGAAAACCTGAGCGACATCTTTCGCTAGGACGAATGGTTCGTCAAGGTAACCAAGATTGTTGAAATCCACCATTGTCATTCCGTATTGCTGGTCCACCTTTACCCCACCTCCTGTTAGCTTGAACCATTTGCACCGGAACAAAGGGACCTTAAAGGAGGGTCCATAGTCAAGTTCCCATATCTCCTCTATGTAACCATAATATGTGACCTCTTGCCCATTCTCGGTTCTTGTGCATCAAAGCGGACACCACTGTTTTGGTTGGTGCTCTTTTTATCTTGGGCGATCGTGTAAAATGTATTCCCATTTATCTCGCACCTTGGAAAGTCGTTATAGTCGAAGATGGTGTCTTGGCCAACATGTACAGCTGATCTACAACATCATTGTCATTCATTAAATGTTTTCTCAACCAACTGCGAAAGTCTCCATGTGGGCCTTCCTAATCCAGGATTCAGGCTTCCCGGGTTGTCGAACGTAAAATATTCTTGTGTTTCTCAAAGTACGGAGCCACCAAGCTGGAATTGGTCAAGACAAAGGTGGTGTGCTTCAGAGAGAATGGGTCATTCATACATATCGTTGATTTCATTCCGATCGTGCCTTTTCCACTTAGTCTCCCCTCGTGCCGCGATCGAGGAAGACCAATCGGCTTAAGGTCAGGAACAAAGTCAACACAAAACTCAATTACCTCCTCATTTCCATAGCCCTTGGCGATGCTTCCTTTAGCACGGTTACGAACATATTTCTTTAATACTCCCATGAACCTCTCGAAGGGGAACATATTGTGTAGAAATACAGGACCGAGAACGAAAATCTCTTCGACTAGGTGAACCAGGAGGTGCGTCATAATATTGAAGAAGGATGGCGGGAACACCAACTCGAATCGACAAGACATTGGATCACATCGCTCGTAACCGTGGTAGAACTTCGGATTGATTACCTTCGAGAGATTGCATTGAGGAATGCACATAGCTTCACAATGGCTACTCGAACATTTTCCGGCGAGCCCTCAAAGCAATCGGAAGCAATTGCGTCATAATCACGTGGCAGTCGTGGAGACTTCAGGTTTTGGAACTTTTTCTCCGCCATGTTTATTATTCCCTTTATATTGGACGAGAATCCAGACGGAACCTTCATACTTTGCTCGGGCATTCAAAAAGATGACCTTCTCTTATTTGGTCGAGCGTAGTCGGCACGACCTTGAAACCATTCCGGATGCCGGTCATCGTGGTCTTTCAAACGTTGCTGGTCCTGCCGTGCTTCCTTTGTATCATTTGTCTTCCCATACACGCCCAAGAAGCTTAGGAGGTTCACGCAAATATTCTTCGTAACGTGCATCACGTCGATTGCAGAGCGGACATCTAGGACTTTCCAATATTCTAGCTCCCGAATATAGATTTCTTCTTCCACATGGTTGCGTGCCGTCGGCTCCCTTCGAACTGATTGTCCGCCAGACCCTTTCCAAAGATGACTTTCAAATCCTTGACCATATCAAATACCTCAGCACCGGTCGTTCCGCAGCTTCGCCGGTGATCTGCCTTGCCGTTGTAATGCTTGCCTTTCTTTCTTCTTGGATGAATTTTCTAAGAAATCGGCGATGCCCAAGGTACACGTTCTTCTTACAATTTGGCAAATGTACACTTTCAGTCTCATGTAAGCGATGCGTGCATGCATTGTATCCCTTATTTGACAGTCCCGAAGGTTACTAAGAGCAGGCCAATCGTTGATGGTTACGAAAAGCAACGCCGTAGGTCAAATTCCTCTTGTTTGTGCTCATCCCACACACGGACACCACCCCACAGCTGTAAAGTTCATCAACTAATGGCCTTAGGTACACATCGATGTCGTTGCCGGGTTGCTTCGGACCTTGGATGAGCACCGCATCATAATGAACTTCCGCTTCATGCACAACCAAGGAGGAAGGTTGTAGATGCATAGAGTCACGGGCCAGTGCTATGGCTGGAGCTCGCTTCGCCAAAAGGATTCATGCCATCCGTACTTAGAGCAAATCTTATGTTCCTTGCGTCACCGCAAAATCTTTGAACCATCTGTCGATCTTTCTCCATTGCGTTCCATCTGCGGTGTGTCTCAACTCCCGTCCGACTTACGGTCCTCTTTGTGCCATCGCAACAACTTGGCATGCTCTTTGTTCCTGAACAGACGTTTCAACCGTGGTATTATAGGAGCATACCACATCACCTTGGCGGGAACCCTCTTCCGGGTTTCGCCCTCAACATCGTCACCGGGGTCATCGCCTCGATCTTATAACGCAATGCGGTGCATACCGGCATTCATTCAAATTCTCGTATTCATCATGTAGAGGATGCGATCGTTGATGCATGCATGTATCTTCGTAACCTCTAAACCTAGAGGACAGACAACCTTCTTTGCTTCAGACGTCTTGGCGGGCAACTCGTTATCCTTTGGAAACATATTCTTCAACATTTTCAGCAATTTTTCAAATGCCGAAGTCAGCTACACCTGCCTCTCGCCTTCCATTTCAGCAAATCCGATGTGCAGCCCAGCTTTTTCGCACCATCATCGCATCCGGGTACAGCGCCTTTCTGTGATCCTCTAACATGCGATCCAAATTCTCCCTCTCCTTTTCAGTTTAGCGTCTCCGTGCATCAGCAATGGTCCGACCAAGATCATCAACGGGATCATCACGTGCCTCTTCTTCACCTTCCCTTCACCTTCAAAGATCCTCCATGAAAGTATCACCGAAATGAGCAAGATAGCTTTCATCGATGAAATCATCCCCTTCTTCATCTTCTTCCATTATAACCCCTCTTTCTCCATGCTTGGTCCAACAATTATAGCTTGGCATGAAACCCTTCAAGCAGATGCATGTGAACAACTCTTGAGGAAGAGTAACCCTTCTCATTCTTACAGATAACACATGGACAGATAACAAAACCCCCGCTTGTTCGCATTAGCCACTACGAGGAAATCTTTCAAACCCGTAGTGAACTCGCCGGAGAGTCGGTTACCGTACATCCATTGCCGATTCATCTGCATTATTATAATATAAAATATATAATTAACCATCATGCATTTGTTAAACTAACTAGCTACAAACAATATAAATTAAACAATGAACTACACACATGCATATTTTATCAATGACACATCAAAGGTTCATCAAGTTGCTAACGCGATCGAGGAGTGTGGCTCCAACACTTCATGTCATGTTTGTTTCATGCTCTTGGGGCATTTCATCAAACACCTTATGTGCATAAGAGGAACCAAAAGCAAACCTACACCCACTTGTGAAGAGAATGGCTCCAAATGGCTAAGTGTTGGCTGCTGGATGGGTATATATAGGGAGGGCTTTAGTTGCGGTTGGCTGGCAAATCGGGACTAAAGGTGCCGAAGGCCTTTAGTCGCGGTTGTCTGGCCAACCGCGACTAAAGCCCTCACGTGCACCAATGGCCACCGAGCGCCTGGGCCCAGGCCTTTGGTCGCGGTTCACCTCCAGAACCGCGACTAAAGGTCCCATTAGTCGCGGTTCCTACCGCTTCGCGACTTATGGGGCTGGACGGAAGCCTGTTTTTCCACCAGTGAATTTGCCAAGTCAAACCATCCCATAAAATCTATATCTATATCTATACCAATATAAAAAGACTCAAAAGGGCAGATCTAACAAATCTCGGTCGTCAAATCAGGTCAATCCAACGACTCATCCTGCTCCAATGGTGAGCGCTCAACGCGTTTAGTGTGCAGTTAATACCATATCAAATATTAATACCAATACTAATCAGATAATTAATACACAAATAATATCGTATCTAATATTTACGTGTAATTAATGTATTACCTAATATTAACGTGCATTGAATGTACATATTTACTAGTGTCCTTAAAGATCCGTCGATGTAGCACTATCTCTCTTGATACCTTCCTCCGCTCGTCCGTCTCTAATCCATAGTTCCACATGAGAACCTATTATTCAGCAAGTTGGCAGATTTTTTTAAATCTATTCATCTTCAATCATAGTAGTACAACGAACACCAGAAATAATAATAATGATAATAATAATCTATATCTATACCAATATAAAAAGACTCAAAAGGGCAGATCTAACAAATCTCGGTCGTCAAATCAGGTCAATCCAACGACTCATCCTGCTCCAATGGTGAGCGCTCAACGCGTTTAGTGTGCAGTTAATACCATATCAAATATTAATACCAATACTAATCAGATAATTAATACACAAATAATATCGTATCTAATATTTACGTGTAATTAATGTATTACCTAATATTAACGTGCATTGCATGTACACATTTACTAGTGTTCTTAAAGATCCGTTGATGTAGCACTATCTCTCTTGATACCTTCCTCCGCTCGTCCGTCTGTAATCCATAGTTCCACATGAGAACCTATTATTCAGCAAGTTGGCAGATTTTTTTTTAATCTATTCATTTTCAATCATAGTAGTACAACGAACACCAGAAATAATAATAATGATAATAATAAGTTACATCTAAATTCGTAGACCACCTAGTGACGACTATAAGCATTGAAGCAAGCCGAAGATGCATCGCCGTCATCGCCCCTCCCTCGTCGGAGCCGGGCATAACTTGTTGTAGTAGATAGTTAGGAACTCATCGTGTTAAGGCTCCATAAGGACCAACGCACCAGAACAACATCCACCGCAGATGAAGAGAAGCTTCGATCGTAAGGATTCAACCTGAAGACACATGAACAAAGACGAACAAAGACCGGATCTGAGCACATCCACCAAAGACAACCACAAACCGAGTCTCGCGAGATCCGCTGGAGACACACCTCGACACGCCCTCTGACGATACTAGACGCACCACCGGAACGGGGCCTAGGCGGCGAGAACCTTATTCCATCTCCAAGAAGCCGCCACCGTCTTGTCTTCCTGAGTTGGACACAACCTCTAACAAAAATTGAAGAAGCACCTAAAAACGGAGCCCTCCCACCAGCAATTGTCGGGATCCACCATGCTCCCACCCCACTTAGGCCATAGGAGATGTGGCAGATCGGCGACGCCACCGACGGGAGGAAACCTAGCCGTATTTTCTTGGAGGGGAGATGCAGGGATGAGAGATGTTGCACCTTGTGTGGCACCCGTTTCAAACAAGGTGGCAGTTGACCGCATGGATTTGCTCCGGGTGTAGGTAGGGTCAAATGGGAAAGTTCTAGTTGTACCCTGTGCAAGTGTACCCTCTATCCCCACCGTCCATTTTTGCATCCAAGTCCGTGCAGGAAAAGTTTTTTTTTGCTTCTCCCAAACAAAGGAGCATTTGAACTCGAAACTTTGCAGATCAACCCAGATTTTTTGGAACAACATAAATATTTTAAACGACACAATTCATTCAAAATTCAAAATTTGACAAATTTATGTTTCTTCAAGAAAACAGAAAACATTATATACAATGAGTGATACTTGTGTATAGTTTCTCTGCAAATTTTCAATGTCAAATGTTCTCTTGTTTGGAAGAAACCAAAACAAAAATTTCTATAAAAGAGCATCTCTAGTAGAACCCGCAAAAACCGGTACTGCAAAATCATTTTATGGCCCTAAAATGATTGCCCTAAAATGATTTTGTGGGAATGCGAAGGTTCCGGCAGAACAAAACTCATATATCGTACTAGATTAAAACTTCTTCGTGCTACAAATAAACTTCATCACACCCGAAACTAAACTACACATAAAAACGGCGGAACGAGGGATGGATTTGTCGCCGAAGGTTGGGATGGCTAGTGGCAGGGTGGGGATTTTGCGCCGGAGGGATAGGGTTTGGTAGGCCTAAATCCTGGCCGGGATGTATATATTGGTTTGGAGGGACGGTTTTGTGGGCCGCCAGTAAAATTTTTACAGGCCAGCCTTAGTTTAACGGATTTATTCGGGCCAAAAAAAGCAAAATCCTGTAAAACGCCGGCATTTACTCGTAGACAAGCTTTTACGGGATCTGCTAGAGATGCTCTAAGAATAGCAATCTCAGGGCCAGTTCTTTTGGGCGGCTTAAAAAATAAGCTGCCTCTCCCCTGCTTAAAAAATAAGCCGCATCCTCCCCAGCTTTTCTCATAAGCCGCCTCTCTTATTCATTGGGGCTTTTAAACTAGTTATGACATAACTAATTTAGAAGTCTCAACAAATTTTAGGAACGGCTTATTTTTTAAGCTGCCAAAAGAACTGGCCCATATACTATACAAAACTCCATGTCAAATCTGCACGGTCATGCAAATACATACGCCCCTTCCCTTCTCCCGAGTTGTTTAGAAGGCGCTTTCCCTTCCACGGTCCCTCGGAGCGAAAAACAAGCGTTGCATCCCCGGAACCCTAAACCCCAACCCGACCGCCCGAGCCACCCGTGCGCGAAGCAAGACGAGAGACATGGGGCGGCGGTACGCAGCGAAGGGAAATAAGAAGAGGAAGCTCGAAGACGGCGCGGCGTCCCGTACCGACGCCGCGGTGGAGTTACCGCGGCCGGAGGACGACGAAGGGAAGGGGGAGGAGGATGTGACGGAGGAGGACGAGACCGTGGAGGTAACGGAGGGGATTCCCGTCCTGCCCCGGACAGTAGATGGGAGGAAGCGGCCCAGGGCGATCTTCGTGCTCGAGAGGGCCTGCCTGGAGGTCGGCAAAGTCGGCAAGGTATCCTGATTCCATTGTTATTTCTGTTCCCGACGGAAGAACTTTTGCTTCCCCAATTAGAGTTCTGATGACGTGAACTGTGATTTTCCATTCGCTTAATTATAGATTTTGTTTCCGTAGGTTCGTCTACTACCCTAAAAGTTGTCTTGGGAGTTTCATTAGAGTACCTGACGGAGGAATCTTGAGTATCAGCAATAATCCTAATTTTCCAGTGTATCAATTTTACTGGAAAAAGTAAAGCAATAACCAACAATCTGATTCCTTTAGCTTTTAAAATTGGATTGCTTCAAGGATATTTGAATTGACTGTATTTATTGTCTACCTGTGTACTGGAATTAAGATTGTTTCATTCGCTAATCTTTGGTGCTTTGTGGGACCCGTGGGCATGGTCCATGATTAATTGTTTATGTGGATGTAAAATTACTAGATGATACCCCCGCGCGTTGCTGCATGAACATGTAGTTATATATTTATAGGCTGCTAGGATGTAAAGAGCAAGTGCTTTCTATACCAATTTAATATTGCTGTCGGTTTTTCCTGGAACACTCAGATGATTAAAGTGGTCAATACGTTTTCCACCAAACAAATGTTTGCTGTACATGTATGTTTGTTTTGACGTCTCTCCTTGTAATTTTGTATAGACTATGCAAATCTTGAACTCGGACGATCATGCGAATTATTTGAGGAAGCATAATCGGAATCCTGCTGATTATAGGCCTGATATCATTTACCAGGTATTGTAAATTCTTGTTTTTTTTCTTTGGACTACTACTGGCATATGACTAGAAAGCTGTTCCGTTTATCTTCCATTTAGTAATCTGTGTTGTATACTTGTATTGGAAGGAAATCAAACTCAGAATTTTCTGTTAGTGTACTGTCTGTCTCTCTGTCTCTGTATCTCTCTCTGCCCGTAGATGATGCATATATGCAGCAATTTATTCTTCTCTTTTTGTGGTTGACCACTGTTTGGGCCTGCAAATTGAGGATTTCTATGAGAATCTGAGTTGGTTGTTAGGTTGCCTTGAAAAGTGCTCAAACGATCTGTAAAATAATATAAGACCTTGTAGATCACTACTTTAGTGATCTAAAAGCTCTTATATTAGTTTACAGAGGGAGTACATATTAATACTATGACAAAAGAAAAGGTCGATGGAGCCAGCCAATAATTTGTCTCACTCCTTCCCGATTTGTTTCTAAAAGTGAACATCTTGAATTTTCTTCCAAATTGTTTTGCAGGCTCTATTGACAATATTTGATAGCCCTCTAACTAAGGCTGGGAGGTTACAAGCTGTTTACGTTAGGACAGAAAAGGGGGTGTTGTTTGAGGTCAAGCCGAATGTTCGCTTGCCACGCACATGCAAACGTTTTTGTGGCTTGATGTGTAAGTTACGAATAGCAAAAAGTAAATATTGTTCATCTTTGTGTTTCTGTCCTGAATTGTGCTGAAGTGCAAGTAATATATGCGACATTGCAGCACAATTATTGCAAAAGTTGAGCATTACTGCAGTTGGGAGGCGTGAGAAGCTCCTTAATGTTATTAAAAATCCTGTTACCCGGTATCTACCTGTTGGCTCAAGGAAGATTGGTAAGAATTTATATTATATTAGAGAAAGTAAAATATCTACCTGTTAGCTCAGGGAAGCTGATTGATGTTTATTTGCTGCCTAGGCCTTTCATATAGCGCGGATAAGTCAGTTAAACTGAATGACTATGTTGCCGAATCCAGTGATGATGAAGCCCTTGTGTTTGTGGTGAGTGACAACTGTGACGTTGAGCTAATTTGTACTTTTGTCCCATCCTCTGTTATCATCTGGTGCCTAAATCCATCTCGTCTGTACAATGTTCCAGGTTGGTGCCATGGCTCATGGAAAGATTGACAGTGCATATACGGATGATTACGTACAGAGTAAGTAGCCATATATGATCTTTTGGTGTGTAAAGAGTATTGTGTCCTGAGAATTACCTAGTACATTTCAGAATTGTATTCCGTATTTTCACATTAAATGTGCTTTTGCTATTGCTTGAATCTGTTAGAATAGTAGTGTATGATTATACCCAGGATGCACATTGTATAGACACTTTGAGCATACTGTTAGTTGCAGCCAGCAAAGTTATATTAAAATAAGATGCACTCAGTACAGCTTGTTGATTTTTTTGTTATTACATACTGTTAAGTATGGTATATGTGTGCCAAGCCATCTAGAACAGGGCTCTGGTTTGCCAGAAACTCTCTAGTCAGTGGCTATTGGCTGTAATGTTGGATAACATGGCAATTTCACCCGTCTCCTGGATGCTTTTAAGTAGTTCACAAGTATAAGCTTACATTTTACAATTTCTTTGGAAGGAAAAGTAGATAATTCTATTATGTCTCAAGGTGTACTACTATACTTTGTCATTTTTTCTGAGTATGAATCTTCAAATTATATTTATGATGCACATATTTTCTGTTCATGGTTTTCTTTGAGACTGTAGTGACATCTTAACTTGTTGCAGTTTCCAGCTACCCGCTCAGTGCTGCCTGGTGTTTAGGTAAAATATGCACCGCTCTGGAGCAGAAGTGGGACATACAGTGAGGAAATTTTGGAAACAAGCAGTACAAATTTATGAGCAGAAGTCGAACGTCCAGTGAGGAAATGTGCACCACTCTGGTTAGCTGATAGTGTAGGTGAGTTTCCTTGCCTGCTGCGGATTCTTTTTTGTGGAGGGACTTGAAGCTCTGGCTGTAAAAGTATTAACATGGAACACTTCAGGCGCTTACCTATCTGTATAGGGCTTGCGTATCTATACATGATGATTGTGTTGCTTATGATTCTTTGTATTGAGTTGAGCGGGTTGGATAATTTTAGTGAAAATGTTTTGGTTTTTGCTTCAAGCAACCTAACGAGAGGATGATACACATTGTAAATCTTTTGAAGCTGTCCCTGTTACATTCTGCCAAATCTTTATTTCTTAGCTACGGTTTCTTGTGTCATGCTTGCAGCCTCCCAGGAGGATGGAGGTGAATGTACCGTTTAACCTTCGTAGGCTACTAAGTACCCATTTGCTTGCTTGTTGGAGCTGTGAAAATTAATTCGACTGTAGCTCACTTTCTAAAATTGGAAGTGTCACTAGTTTTAGAATAATGTAAACTTGAGAACTGTATTGCTTCTTCTGAGAACAAGGGGTTTGTTACAAATCTGGAATCACTCCGGTAATATCACTAGTAGAAAAGGGGTCTATTGACCCGGTTGGTGAGGGTCTTTAGTCCCGGTTCATGAACCGGGACTAAAGGGTCGGTACTAATACCCTGGCCCTTTAGTCCCGGTTCAATCCGTAACTGGACTGATGGGCCTCCACGTGGGTGTCTTGCTGAGCCCGAGCAGGAGGGTTTGGTCCCGGTTGGTAGCACCAACCGGGACCAATAGTCATCCACGCGTCAAGATTTCTGTGGCTGGGGTTTTGTTTTTAAAGGGGGTTTGGGGGTTTTGGGGCTCAATTTAGGTGTTTCATATATTGTGTTAGCTAGCTAATTAATAGAGAGAAGTGTCCTCTCTTTTGTCCGTGCTTGGTCGACGCTACGTACTATACATACGTGATAGAGAGGACTAGCTAGACACGCTTAGCTAGCTAGTAAGCAAACGAAGGAAATGTAAGATCGTCATGAACATATATGCATACAGAGGGAAGTGATATCGACCACCTCTCCTTCTCCGAGAGATTGGTCGAACAACAAGTTCTCGTATATCTATCCGACACTACCGGCTACATATATATAATAATTATCTTTTACAAAAATAATCTCCTAACATACAGACGCGTGGTCCACATAGTATTCTCCGTCTTCGGCGATCACATGGTCAAGAAAGAATGCCGCCAATTCCTCTTGAATTCCTCGCAGGCGATCTGGTGCTAGTAGTTCATCCCGCATCCGAAACATCTAATTTTAAGAAGGGGGTCAATACATACATATATATATATATATATATATATATGAATGAATGAAACTCAACACAAATGATGGTAATAAAATAAAATTGTGAATATTGTTATTTACGCACTTCATATTGTTTGTCAGAGTAGCCCCGCTCACAGGTCGTGTGGCGGATGGACTCGCAAACGCATTTATCCACAGAAATCATTCTCTTGTTCCTGCCACAACCACTTTACAAGAAATAGAGGTCAATCAAACTGATAATTAGCAAGCATGTTAAATGGTATTGATGAAACTAGCGCTTGAATCACTAGGAGATGCGTGGAATATGCTACTATAGTACTTACTTTCGGGTGTCTAAATTGCAGCTTCTTCGGCAGTCCCGGAGCTTTTTTGGTGAATTTTCTCCAAACCCTGCGATACAAAGAAAACAATTACTTGATATCAGAAATGAACAAAGTTGCTGATATGGTGGATAATGATCGATTTAACTTACTTCTCGAGCATTTCAGTCATGTCCGCATACTCCTTGGGATCTTTTCGTCTCGAGTCTAAGACAGTTACTACTCCCTGCTCAAGCTTAATCTCTAGGAGAATATAGTGGAACCTGCGAACGCATGCATAACTCATCAATTACATTACTATAACCTGGACTAATAAGGGAAAGTGAATATGCCACAAGATAGTAACACTCACTTGAATTTGTAAGGAAAGAGTATTATATCCTTGTGTTTATTTATTACGAACGATTGTAGCAAGCTGGCCTCGGTATTTTCGGCATGAAATTCAACCTCAGTTGCATCTATGAGATATGTGTTAATGAACCCAATGGAACCCACTTGTCTTTTCTTCAATTCGGCGATCTTCAATCTGCATAATATAGTGAGGATAATTTTAAATACATGCAATGAAAGAGCTGAGTTATATAGAGAGACTTAATGATGTAAGTAGTACTACTTACAGACGATAGCAGGTGACCGTTGCTTTATCGAGGGCCAATTGATTGAAAAACTGATAGAACTCCTCAAATTGAATAGGCAACAGTTCAATTCCAACGAGGTCATGCTCCTTTTAACTCTCACATACAAAGTACTCCTCCCTCGCACTCTCTCGCAGGTTTTCATGTACCAATCATGCAATCTTCGCATCATCGTTGACAGAGAGCTTTCATCTTTGACGAGAGGCTTCCCGTACTCGTATCTTTGTATCTGCACCTCCAAGAAATCATAATGTATATCGTCGGGCAGGTAATCTTTAGGATTGCCATAACCGGGCACCATCCTCGGATCGACGATGTCGCTAGCGGTGCACCTTGAGCGGGGGGCACGATTGCTTCGCTTGTTCGCCGAGCTGGGCAATTTGTTTCCCAGCTCGTCGTTCTTTCATTCTTTGATCACTTTTAGTACGTCCCGACCTCTCCGCTTCGGCAAATGCCTTTCCAATAATGCGCTCCTAGTTGCCTTTCGGCGGAGACTTGGGTGGTTTTGTCAGGGCAGCCAGAGTGCGCTTCGCTTTCACCGGATCTACCTTCTCCTCCGGAGGTGGATGTCTCTTTGCTTTCAACCCTTCAAACCAGTCATGCACTTGATCTGCGCGATCTTCGCTTTCCTCGTCGGTCCTCTCGTACGGTAACTTCTCTGGATTCTTCAGAGAAGGACCGAATCTGTATCTCCTCCCGCCTTTGGCTGTACTGCTAGACGCCGACAGAGCAGACGGAGCTGATGTCGTCTTTCCTTGCTTACGAGGCAGAGGAGAAGGACTACGACGTGCCGGAGCAGCCGGAGCAGCGGCGGGTCTCTTCCGCCCTTGCTGACGAGGCGGAGAAGGAGGAGGCTGGCTGCTCGAGCGCGCCGGTGCAGGCGGAGAAGGAGGCGGAGTGCCGCCACGCGCCGGAGAAGGAGCCGGTCGAGTGCCCTGATCGTCACTCGCCGGAGGAGGAGGCGGTGGAGGAGGCGGAGTGCCCTGACTCGTCGTCGGAGGAGGAGGAGGCGGAGGCGTCCAGTTCGGAAGGTTGATGAGATCCTTCCGCCATAGGCATGGAGTCTTCAGAGCAGAACCCAGCCGATACTCCCCTTCACCGGTAGGGTGGTCAATCCGGAGGTCCTCAAATCCCTCCGTTATTTCATGCACCATCACCTTTGCATATCCTTCTGGAATCGGCCGACAGTGAAAAGTTGAGTCGGGTTTAGTAGGATAAACAGAGCCAACAGTCGCCTTGACCTTCAAATTGCTCCATTCCGCCATAAGGTGGCAATTTTAAGACTCCGTGATAGCATCCACGGGATAGCTGGCGAAGCCGTCAAGGCATGCTCCAAGAAGCAGCTCGGTGGAAGCCACGCTGCTTCTCCGCCGAGATGGCGGGGTAGCCGGGGAAGCTTCGCAGGTCGCTTGCTGCGATCTGCCGCTTCTCGTTCCTCTAGCCCCATTACCCTTTCGCAGCGCCTTTGCATTTGGATCTGCTCCAGCTTTCTTCCTCCTCTCATGGGTTTTGTAACCCCTGCGTCCGGAAATCCAGCCTTCCTCAAAAGGGAGCTGGCGTGCCTCGTGTCCGTCCGTGGTGCTCAGATTCCCGAGGGCCATTGTGAGCACGCCCTTCTCCCTGTCTGAACGAACTTCCCTTGTTGCGCTGCTTCGATATATTGCTTTAGCCTCTTGACTGGTATGTCCAATTGCTCGTCCGTCCAAATGCACTTCCTCGACATAGGGTCCAAGGTTCCGCCAGCCCAAGAACCAAGTCCGCAACGGTCTGGCCAGTTCATTGTCTCTGGTTCGATCCCTTTATCAAGCAGATCATTCTCAGCCTTGGCCCACTTAGGCCGGGCTATGAGGTAGCCACCTGACCCAGTGCGATGGTGAAGCTTCTTCTTCGCAGCATTTTGCTTGTTTGTCGCCGACATCTTTTTACTCTTTTCCGATGTCCCGTGGGCCACAAATGCGGGCCAGTCATCTCTGATCTTCTCATATTTGCCCTTGAATTCTGGTGTCTCTTTTTTATCGACAAACTTATTCAGGTCTTTCTTCCAATGCACGAATAGCTCGCCATCTTCTTAAGAGCAAAAGACTTGATTAATGGCTCTATAACTGGCTTCTCCGGATCATCCTCTGGCGGTAGGGTGAAATTTGACTTCAGCTCAATCCAAAGATCATTTTTCTGCAGATCATTGACATAAGACACCTCAGGCTCTTCGTTCTTAGGCTTATACCATTCCTGGATGCTGATCGGGATCTTGTCCCTAACCAGAACCCCCGTGACCGAAAGCAACAAATGCCTTCTTTGTCCGGATGGGTTCAATCGGTTGGCCGTCATGCGCGATTTCTATGATCTCAAACCTTTCATCCGAGCTCAACTTTTCTTCGGCCTCATCTCTTTACCGGGTTGTGCTCGATCCGGAGGGCTAGAAAAAGGAAGAAAGACGAGAGTTAATTAATATGTGTACATACCAAAACAATGAATGCATCAATTAGCTAGTTAGCACAGGCTTAACTAATATATATACCGGCCGACTCGGGCCATTGATCACCGAGCAGTCCTCATGGTCTACTTCTTCACCCTCTCCTTCTTCCACCGGCATTGGGTCATCGGAGCCATCATAAGCATAGCCAGCTGCTTCTTCACCCTCTCCTTCCAGACCATCGGTGTCGTTGAGATACATCAACGAGCTGAGGGCATCACTTCCTTCTGCGATTATGTGCCTCAACAACGCTTCTGCTGCTTCGTCTCGGGGCGGGGTGTCCATAGTTTCTACAAATATTTACAACATGGCAAATCATTATTCAAACATGACAGATATGGATATATTAGTGGCAAACGTAGATCTAGCTAGCTTATCAAAATAAGGAATAATATTAGTTAGTGGCCTCGACGCTGCTTCTCTAGGGTTTCGGCTGGCCTCGACAACGCTTCAAGGGTTAGGGGGTGGCCTCGAGAACGCTTCAAGGAGGGGGTAATATCGACCCCCCCCCCACGTGTTGAAGCTATCGGGAGGGGGTATATCGACAACAACAATGACGACACTACATCTATGTCCCACAAGTGACGTGGGCATCGACGCCCGCGTCACTTGTGGGACGTGGATGTAGTGTCCGACACCGACGGCCACATGTATCTCACACCGACGATACTTGCTATTTAATTAGGGTTTCCTCTACCGCTCGGCGACCCTCGACGACCCTCGTTCCTAATAAAAAAAAGAGGAAGAAGAAAAAAAAGAGGAGAAGAAAGAATAGAGGATAAGAACTCCTCTATTCTTTCTTCTCCTCTTTTTTTTTCTTCCTATTCTTTTTTTATCAAGGGGTCGAGGACCGTCGAGGGGTCGAGGATCGCCGAGCGGTCGAGGGTCAAGGGGTCGAGGATCGCCGAGCGGTCGGGAGGTTGCCTAGTGTCAAAGGATTCAACAAAACCATGTATTCATCATTAGGCGAAAGTAACAGGTGCATGATGGTACGAAGCTCTCCAAAGTTATTTTGGAACGGAGTCCCAGATAGGATAATTCGCTTTTTGGTACAAAGTTCGGCAAGAACCTTCCGAATATCGTTATTTGGAAGGCCTTTGCTCAAATTCATACAAAAAGGCAAATCATCCTATCCGGGACTCCATTCCAGAATAACTTTGGAGGACTTCGTACCATCACGCCCTGGTTACTTACGGCTAATGATGAAGCCATGGATTTCTTCAATACTTTGACACTAGGAAACCTCTCGACCTCGAACCCTCGACGACCTCGAACCCTCGACCAGAGATGACCTCGAAGCCTCGACCTCGATCCCTCGACCCTATAGAACGCCGAACCTCGACCTCAAACCCTCGACCCTTGACCCCTTAACGACCCTCGACCCTCTACCCTAGTTCCCGACCCTCGACCCTCGGCGATCCTCGACACCCTCGTTCCCGATAAAAATTAAGAAGAAGAAGAAGAAGAAAAGAGGAGAAGAAGAAAGGAGTAGCTAGAGGAGAAGATCGAAGAAAAAAGAAGAAAAAAACAGGAGAACAAGAAAGGACGAGTGGAGAAGAAGAGAAAATAGAATATTCTATTTTCTCTTCCTCTCCACTATTCCTTTCTTCTTCTCCTTTCTTTTTCTTCTTTTTTCTTCTTCTTACTTATTTCTCCTCTTCTTTTCCACTCCTCTTCTTCTTTCTTTCCCCTTCTTATATTTTCTTCTTTCCTATCCTTCTTTTTCTAAAATTGTAACTTTTGCATATATAAAACTTTTCTAAAATTGTAACTATCTATATATGAACAAAAACTTTCTATGAACCAAAAAAACATCACATACATCACATACACACATACATTATAGCCACATACACATATACATCACATATGAACAAAAAAATAAACTAATAAAAATAAAAAACTTACATTATACAGCATATACAGAGCATATACAGAGCATTATACATACATCTTAATTAAAAAAAATGAAAAATAAGCCGCGGTGGTCGGCGACGGCGACGATGGTTGGCGGTGGCGCTTACGAATGGCGTGCGGGGACGGCAATGAGAAGGAAAGAGGAGGAGGCAGGGGCTCACAGCGCGCGGGGAGGGGTCGAGGTCGCCGTCGAATCGGGCGACGCAGCCAAGCTGGTGGCGCCGAGGCGGCGAGGTCGGGCAGCGGTGGAGCGGGCGTCGACGGCGTCGGCAGCGCGGTGAGGCGGACGGCGACGGCACGGGTGGCGCGTAAAGAACGGGGGGCAACGATGGCGGGGCGACGACGACGGCGGCGACGGGCACGGGCGACGGTGTCGGGGCATGGCGCAAGCGCGCGGTCGGCGACGGCGTGGGCTCGAGGGCGGCAGACGGCGTCGGCGTGGGCTCGGGGGCACGGACGACGACGACGGCGGCGGGGCAGCCTGGTGGCGTCGAGGGGGTCGGCGTCGTCGGGCTGCAACTGGCGATGAAATCTGAAAAAACGCTAAGGGTTTGCTTATATAGAAAAGCCTTTGGTCCCGGTTCGTGGCACAAACCGGGACTAATGCCCCCCTTTAGTCCCGGTTGGTGCCACCAATCGGGACCAAAGGCCAATTTTCAGCAGCCCAAAGGGCGGGAAGCGGCGGCCTTTGGTCCCGGTTGGTGGCACCAATCGAGACTAAAGGGGGGCATTGGTCCCGGTAACCGGGACCAATGCCCCCCTTTAGTCCCGGTTGGTGGCACCAACCGGGACTAAAGGCCTTCTCTGCCCGCGCCCAAAGTTTAGTCCCACCTCGCTAGTTGAGAGGGAGCCGCACTGCTTATAAGGTGCGGTGCGGCTTCCTCTCGAGCTCCTCTCTAAAGCAGGCTTTGGGCCTAACTCGCAATCTATGCAGGCCTCACTGGGCCTTCCGCTGGCCTGAATCCTGGCCCATAGGGTTTCTAGTCGTATTCAGCCATGGGGGCCCGATGGGTGGCACTTTTTTTGCTTTATTTTTATTTCTTTTTGCTTTTAGTTTTAGAAAAATTATAAACTTTCTGTTAGTGCCATTAGTTTTAAAATTTGAAAACACTTTTTTGTTTTCTTTGTTGCTTTATTTATTTTACTTTGTTTCTACTTACAACAAAATACTTATTGTTGCTATTTTTATTTTTTTAAGTTTTTTTGTTTTGTTTTCTGCATTATTTATTTTCTTTCGGTTTTTTGCTTTATTTTTTAATTCTTTTTTTCTTTTAGGTCAGCAAAATTATAAACTTTCTGTTAGTGCTTTTAGTTTTAGAAAAAAAATAAACTTTCTGTTAGTGCCATTAGTTTTAATATTTGAAAACACTTTTTTTGTTTTCTTTGTTGCTTTATTTATTTTATTTTGTTTCTACTTACAACAAAATACTTATTGTTGCTATTTTTATTTTTTTTCAAGTTTTTTTTTTTCTGCATTATTTATTTTATTTTGGTTTTTTGCTTTATTTTTTAATTGTTTTTGCTTTTAGGTCAGCAAAATTATAAACTTTCTGTTAGTGCCATTTGTTTTAGAACAATTATAAACTTTCTGTTTGTGCCATTAGTTTTATAAAATTTGAATTCTTTGAAATTTGTGTGAATCACAAGTTTGTGAGCTCAACAAGGCGTAGAGGGACGGGCTTATAAACTGATGTGAGCGCCCTTCGGTTGACGAGGTTTTCAAATTCATAGTTTTCAAATGAACTCTGAAAAAGTTGGCATAGCATGTGCATGTACAAAACGGACAATTGTATCATACTCGTCTGTTACAAAGTTGGCATGGTATCATCATAATAGTTGCGGGAGAAAGTCTTCACTTTCTCTTCGCTTGTGTCGTTTGCTTATTGCGCCGTAACCATGGATAATCTTCATCGTTTATCTGGATGCTTGAGTCAGCATTGACTTTGAAGGGGGGAATTTCATGAAACTTTTCATACTCTTCAGACATGTCTGTCTTGCCCTCCACTCCTGTGGATGTCCCTTTTCCCGAAAAGAACTATGTGGCGCTTTGGCTCATCGTATGATGTATTCACTTCCTTATCTTTTCTTTTCCTCGGTGCCGTAGACATGTCCTTCACATAGATAACCTGTGCCACATCATTGGCTAGAGACGAGCGGTTCGTCGATTGTACCCAAGATTTTTCAGATCCATCGTTGTCATTCCGTCTGTGGGTCTACCTGCACTTCGCCTCCCACAGATTGACCCACTTGCACTTAAACAAAGGGACCTTAAAATATACTCCGTAGTCAAGTTCCCATATCTCTACTATGTAACCATAATATGTGTCCTTTCCCCTGTCGGTTGCTGCATCAAAGCGGACACCGCTGTTTTGGTTGGTGCTCTTTTCATCTTGGTCAATCATGCAAAATGTATTCTCATTTATCTCGTATCCTTTCCAAATCATTACGATAAGATGGTCCCTCGGACAATAAGTACAGCTCATCACAAACAGTGCTGTCACCTCCGAGACGTGTTTCCAACCAACCGCTGAAAGTCCCGATGTGTTCACATGTAATCCGATTAAATCGCCTTTGCTCCGGGTGTTTGGAGCGCAGACTGTTCTTCCGCTCATCGACATACGGGTCACCAAGTTAGAGTTCTCAGAACTGTAGTGTGCTTGAGACCAAGAATATCCGTCCCTCGCATATTATTGAGTCCCTTCCAAGCGTGTTTTTCCAAAGAAGTCTCCCCTCATACCACGATTTAGGGAGACCTATCTTCTTAAGGCCAGGAATGAAGTCAACACAAAACCCGATGACATCCTCTCGCTTGATGGCCCATGGAGATGCTTCCTTCCGCCTAGCGATTCTGAACATATTTCTTTATGACTCCCATGAACCTCTCAAAGGGGTACATATTGTGTAGAAATACGGGCCCCAGAATGACAATCTCGTCGACTAGATGAACTAGGGACGTCTGGCCATGATATTGAAGAAGGATGGTGGGAACACCAGCTCGAATCGACAAGACATTGAGCCACATCACTCCTTAGCGTTGGTATGATTTCTGGATCGATCACCTTCCGAGATATTGCATTGAGGAATGCACATAGCTTCACAATGGCTAATCGGACGCTTTTCCGGTGAAGCCCCTCAATGCAACCGGAAGCGCTGCGTCATAATCACGTGGCAGTCATGAGACTCTATGTTCGGAACTTTTTCTCCGGCATATTTATTATTCCTTTATATTCGACGAGAAGCCAGCCGACCTTCATCTTGAGCAGGCATTCAAAGAAGATTTCTTTCTTCTTCTTCGTAAGAGCGTAGCCGGCGTGACCTTCATACCGCTTCGGAGGCATGCCCTCTTTTTTCGTGCAAGCGTTGCGAGGTCCTCCCGTGCCTCGTGTGTATCTTTTGTCTTCCCATACACACCCAAGAAGCCTAGCAGGTTCACGCAAAGGTTCTTCGCCACGCGTGCATCACGTTGATCGAAGAGCGGACCTCTAGGTCTTTCCGAGGGTAGGTCCCAAAATATAGATTTCTTCTTCCACATGGGTGCGTGATTCTCAGCGTCATTCGGAACAACTAGTCTGCTGGGACCCTTTCCAAAGATTACGTGTAAATCATTGACCATAGCAAGTACTGTTGGGGAACGTAGTAATTTTCAAAAATTTTCCTACGATCACGCAAGACCATGGTGATGGCATAGCAACGAGAGGGAAGAGTATCCGTCCACGTACCCTCGTAGACCGAAAGCGGAAGCGTTATAACAACGCGGTTGATGTAGTCGTCGTCTTCACGATCCGACCGATCCAAGCACCGAACGACGGCACCTCCGAGTTCTCGCACATCGCTCAAATTTCGATGACGATCCCGGACTCCGATCCAAAGCAAAGTGTCGGGATGAGTTCCACAAAGACGACGGCGTGGTGACGATGTTGATGCTCCACCGACGCAGGGCTTCGCCTAAGCTCATGACGACGATATGACTTCTCCGGCGCAGGCTTCGCCTTAAGCTCCGCTGACGATATGACCGAAGTGGAATATGGTGGAAGGGGGCACCGCACACGGCTAAGGAAAGATCCGTAGATCAACTTGTGTGTCTTGGGGTGCCCCCTGCCCCCGTATATAAAGGAGGCAAGGGGAAGGTGGCCGGCCCTAGGGGGAGGCGCACCAAGGAGGAGTCCTACTCCCACCGGGAGTAGGACTCCCCCCCCTCTCCTAGTTGGACTAGGATTGGAGGAGGGGGAAGAGGGAAGGCGCCGCCTTCCTTGTCCTATTCGGACTAGAGGGGAGGGCGCGCAGCCCACCTTGGCTGGCCCTTCCTCTTCTCTCCTATGGCCCATTAGGCCCATGGACCTCCCGGGGGGTTCCAGTAACCTCCCGGTACTCCGGTAAAATCCCGATTTCACCCGGAACACTTTCGATGTCCAAATGTAGGCTTCCAATATATCAATCTTTATGTCTCGACCATTTCGAGACTCCTCGTCATGTCCGTGATCACATCCGGGACTCCGAACAACCTTGATTGCATCAATACTTATAAACTCATAATGAATCGTCATCGAAACGTTAAGCGTGCGGACCCTACGGGTTCGAGAACTATGTAGACATGACCTAGAACCATTCTCGGTCAATAACCAATAGCGGAACCTGGATGCCCATATTGGTTCCTACATATTCTACGAAGATCTTTATCGGTCAAACCGCATAACGACATACGTTGTTCCCTTTGTCATCGGTATGTTACTTACCCGAGATTCGATCGTCGGTATCCAATAACTAGTTCAATCTCGTTACCGGTAAGTCTCTTTACTCGTTCCGTAATACATCATCTCACAACTAACTCATTAGTTGTAATGCTTGCAAGGCTTAAGTGATGTGTATTACCGAGAAGGCCTAGAGATACCTCTCCGACAATCGGAGTGACAAAACCTAATCTCAAATACGCCAACCCAACAAGTACCTTTGGAGACACCTGTAGTACTCCTTTATAATCACCCGATTACGTTGTGACGCTTTGGTAGCACCCAAAGTGTTCCTCCGTAAAACGGAGTTGCATAATCTCATAGTTACAGGAACATGTATGGGTCATGAAGAAAGCATTAACATACTAAACGATCAAGTGTTAAGCTAACGGAATGGGTCATGTCAATCAGATCATTCAACCAATGATGTGACCTTGTTAATTAAATAACAACTCCTTGTTTATGGTTAGGAAACATAACCATCTTTGATTAACAAGCTAGTCAAGTAGAGGCATACTAGTGACATACTGCTTTGTCTATATATTCACACATGTATTATGTTTCCGGTTAATACAATTCTAGCATGAATAATAAACATTTATCATGATATAAGGAAATAAATAATAACTTTATTATTGCCTCTAGGGCATATTTCCTTCAAGCACGTGATCACCGGTACGCATGGCGGGCTTCTTCCGGTGATCTGCCTCGCTTTTGAAATGCTTGCCTTTCTTTCGACAAAGTGATGGTTGGTCGGAAGAAATCGACGATGGCACAGTACACATTCTTCCCGCAGCTTGCGGTATATACTATCGGTGTCAAGTAAACAGTGCGTGCATGCTTGGTATCCCTTGTTTGTCTGTCCTGAAAGGTTACTGAGAGCGGGCCAATCATTGATGGTCACGAACAACAACGCCTTTAGGTTAAATTCCTCCTGTTTGTGCTCATCCCACGTATGTACACCGTTTCCATTCTACAGCTGTAAAAGTTCTTCAACTAATGGCCTTAGGTACACATCAATGTCGTTGCTGGGTTGCTTAGGGCCTTGTATGAGAACTGGCATCAAAATGAACTTCCGCTTCATGCACATCCAAGGAGGAAGGTTATACATACATAGAGTCACGGGCCAGGTGCTGTGATTGCTTCTCTGCTCCCCGAAAGGATTAATGCCATCCGCGCTTAAAGCAAACCATACGTTCCTTGGCTCACTTGCAAACTCATCCCAGTACTTTCTCTCAATTTTTCTCCATCATGCGACCCGTCGTGGGTGCTCTCAACTTCCGTCTTTCTTACGGTCCTCACCGTGCCATCGCATCAACTTGGCATGCTCTCCGCTTCTCGAACAGACGTTTCAACCGTGGTATTATAGGAGCATACCACATCACCTTCGCAGGAACCCTCTTCCCGGGGCTCGCCACAACATCACCGTGGTCATCTCGTTAGATCTTATACAGTAATGCACCGCATACCGGCATGCGTTCAGATCCTTGTACGCACCGCGGTAGAGGATGCAGTCATTAGGGCATGCATGTATCTTCTGCACCTCCAATCCTAGAGGGCATACGACCTTCTTTGCTGCGTATGTACTGTCGGGCAATTCTTTATCCTTTGGAAGCTTCTTCTTCAATATTTTCAGTAGCTTCTCAAATCCTTTATCAGGCGCAACATTCTCTTCCTTCCATCGCAGCAATTCCAAAGACGGTACCGAGCTTTGTGTTGCCATCTTCGCAATTGTGGTACAACCCTTTTTGTGATCCTCTAACATGCGATCGAACTTCAGCTTCTCCTTTTGACTTTCGTGATTGCGTCCTTGCATCGACAATGACCCGGCGGAGATCATCATCATCGGGCACATCGTCTGGTTCCTCTTGATCTTCAGCAGCTTCGCCCGTTGCAGCACCATCCTGCACATCGTCTGTTTCCTCTTGATGTTTAGTAGCATCACCGTATTCAGGGGGCACATAGTTGTCATCGTACTCTTCTTCTTCGCCGTCTTCCATCATAACCCCTATTTCTCCGTGCCAGTCCAAATATTATAGTGTGGCATGAAACCCTTGTAAAGTAGGTGGGTGTGAAGGATTTTCCGGTCAGAGTAAGACTTCGTATTCCCACATATAGGGCATGGACAACACATAAAACCATTCTGCTTGTTTGCCTCAGCCACTTGAGAAAATCATGCACGCCTTAGTGTACTCGGAGGTGTGTCTGCCACCGTACATCCATTGCCGTTCATCTGCGTGCATTATATATAATTAAGTGTGTCAAAATCATTACGTAACATCAGGAATAGATAATTAAGTGACCAAATTAATAGAAGTTCATCATCACATAAAAACCAAAGTACATACATAGTTCTCATCTAACAACATAAAGCTCTGCAGAGCATCTAAATTAATTAAACCATACATTGAAACTATGTAAAACATTTCAATGCGAAAAAAATGCGATCATAATCGCAACCAAGGTAACAACTGATCCAACGACATAATGATACCAAGCCTCGGTATGAATGGCATATTTTCTAATCTTTCTAATCTTCAAGCGCATTGCATCCATCTTGATCTTGTGATCATCGACGACATCCGCAACATGCAACTCCAATATCATCTTCTCCTCCTCAAGTTTTTTATTTTTTCCTTCAAGAAATTGTTTTCTTCTTCAACTAAAGTTAACCTCTCGACAATAGGGTCGGTTGGAATTTCCGGTTCAACAACCTCCTAGATAAATAAAATCTATGTCATGTTGGTCGGCATAATTTTCATAAACAATAAATGAACCAATAGTTATGAAAAGATAATATATACCACATCCGAATCATAGATAGGACGAGGGTCGACGGGGGCGAATACCAAAACCATCGCACTATATAAGATGCAATAATAAAAGTAAGAAAATAATACAAGTATCTATCTAAACATACAAGGTAAAATATTTTTCCTTTCAAAAAGAAGATAACAACAAGAGGCTCACCACGGTGGTGCCGGCGATGAGATCGGCGCGGGTGATCGACGGCGATGAAGATGGGGACGGGGCGTGACGGACCGCTAAACCTAGATAAATATTGAGGAAAATGGAGCTTGGCGGTCGAGCTTGGAGAGGAGAAACCTTAAGTAGTGTGGCTCGGGCATTCCATCGAACACCTTGTGTGCATAGGAGGTGAGCTAGAGCACCACCAAGCCCTCTCCCACTCGGCCAGAAAAAACAGAGCAGTGTGCTCTGCTCTTGCGCGAGAGGCTATATATAGGCATCACCATTAGCCCCGATTAGTGGCATGAACCGGGACTAAAGGGAAACCTTTGGTCCCGGTTCAAGCCACCAACCGGGGCTAATGGTGGTGGGCCAGGAGCCAGGCCCATTTGTCCCGGTTCGTCCCACCAACCGGTACCAAAAGGTCCGGACAAACCGGGACCAATGGCCCACGTGGCCCGGCCGGCCCCCTCGGCTCACGAACCGGGGCAAATAGCTCCATTGGTCCCGGTTCTGGATTGAACCGGGACTAATGGGCTGAACTGGCCTGGGCCATTGCCCCCTTTTCTACTAGTGTATATATACACATTATTACTAAATATCTTGTTTTTATAGCAGGCACATATCAGAATAAAAATTGATTTGGTCCTATAGTACTATTAGGAGTAATGGAAACTTTAGCTTTTAGCATTATATGGCGAAAATTAGCAAGCGCGGACAAGCTCGCATGCTCTCGGAATCGCTAGGCGCTCGTTTCCTTCAGGATATGGGCTGGGTCAGGTATTGTCGGCCGTATAGGTTTTCTAACATCCTTATTTTATATATGGATGATGGTGGACCCACGTGCATAGCGGACGGGCCGTTTGCTGGATGCAGCGACGACGTTGGTCACATATCAGACTAATAGGTCTGCCATGCGATTGAGACACACACACACTAGTAGAAAACAGGGCTTTCGTCCAGGCCAGTTTAGCCCATTAGTCCCGGTTCAATCCAGAACCGGGACTAATGTGAGCATTTATCCCGGTTCGTGCGGCTAAGGCATTAGTCCCGGTTCACTGTGCCCTTTAGTCCGGTTTGTGCCTCAAACCGGGACTAAAGGGTGCGATGCCCATTAGTCCGGTTCATGCCTCAAACCGGACTGAAGAGTACCTTTAGTCCCGGTTTGAGGCATGAACCGACTAATGGTTGAGACTTTAGTCCGGTTCCCCTCACGAACCGGTACTAAAGGTCCCATTTTCAAACTCTACCCCCACAGTGGTTCGCCTTTTCAATTTTAAAAAAATAAAAGAAAATGATGGAAATGTCAAAAAATAAAAGAAAATAAGTTTCCCATGTGATATGTGGTCTAGTTGTTGGGAAAATTTGCAAATGTGAATTTCGACTTTATTTGCAAAATCTCTCCGAATTTGTAAATATGGGCATAACTTTTGCATACTAACTCGGATGAAAAAGTTTTTTATATGAAAATTCATCTACTCAAAAAGTTACATCCAAATTTAACGGGGGAACCCCGTTAAACATTTTCAAAATCCTCAAAAACCTAACAGAAAAAAAGTTACGGGGCTTTTAATATCTAGAGTGGAAAAAATTGAAAAAATTTCAAACTGTGGACAAACAATGGTCAAACTAATTATTCTAGAATATTAGTGTTACTAAATAATTTGTTCAGTTATTTTGAATTTTGGTCAAATCTGGTCAAACTGTGGTCAAACTATGGTCAAACAATGGTCAAACTATGGTCAAATCATGGTCAAACCATTGTCAAATTAATTATTCTAGAATATTAGTGTTACTAAATAATTTGTTCAGTTATTTTGAATTTTGGTCAAATCTGGTCAAACTGTAGTCAAACTGTGGTCAAACTATGGTCAAACCATGGTCAAACTAATTATTCAAAATAACTATTGTTTTTGAAAACAATAGTTTGAAACTCAAACAGTGAAATGTGTCAATTCATGCTCAAGCAAAATTCCTGAGGGTTAATAGGATTGACATCTTACTATTGTCAGGAAAACAACAAGTGCAGACTTGGAAACGAAGGAGAATAGAACCCGGAAGTTAAGCGTGCTCAGGCTGGGTGAGTGGGAGGATGGGTGACCGTTCGGGAAGTTAGGTGATTTGGAATGATGAGGGTGATTAGAGAAGAGGATAAATTGAGCAGTGATGAGGGGTGCTGATTAGAGATTAGGGGTTAAAATAATTCAGAAATTTGAAAATAAAAAATTATTCAAAAAAAATTCAAAAAAGAATTTCAAAAAAAAATCATAAAAGTTCCATTAGTCCCGGTTGGTGTTACCAACCGGGACTAAAGGTGGAGCTCCACGTGGCATGACCTTTAGTCCCGGTTACTGGATTGAGCAGGACTAAAGGGGGGAGGCATTAGTACCGACCCTTTAGTCCCGGTTCACCAACCGGGACTAAAGGCCCTTACCAACCGGGACAATGGGCCCTTTTTCTACTAGTGACATACATATTCCTGTGTGAAGAGCTAACTAACTACTTTATCCATGCAGCTTGATTGACTGTCCACAACTTTTCTAATACTCACCTGGAAAATTTCAGAATTATTTTTGCTATTTCCATACAAGAGCACACATTCATATTTTTTGTAATGTTCACATGGCAATTTATGAAAAACAATTCTCTATAACGCAAGGAAATTCTTGAAACACCCCTACTATTTTTACACCATGGCAAAAAAAATTTGACTTTGCTGGCAAAACTACATAGTGGACCAAGGCAACTCCAAATTTTTCTGTTATGCTTTTCAAGTGATGACAAATTCACTTTCCTATGTTTTCTAAAATGATGGCAATTAATAACATGGCAAAATTCATAGATTTTGTACAAATAAATTTGGCATGCTAAGTTTCAGAAACAAGAATTTACGGTGGTAGCCACGAATAAAAATGCAAAGGTCAATGCAATAAATCTGCCATGGTCAAATACAGTAAATTCCCCATAAGTACATTTATTGAAATGTAGTATAAAATTTAAACTGCCCATGGCAAAAACATCAGAAAGTTTGTCATGCCTAGTTTATAGCTAAAAAGCAAGTACTTTTTTCCATTTAATGAGCATAGATCTAATACATATTAAGATGCCATGGCAGAAACATCTTTCAAAAAGTTTAACATGACATGTATATATATGTATTACAAAACTTAAGGTGGCGTGGCAAAAAATATCTTAATGTTTTGCCCTGGCAACTACATAGATATAGAACAACTACTTAAGACGCCATGTCAAAAACACATTAAGTTTGCCATGGATATTATATGGTTGTAGTACAAAACTTAAACTGAACATGAAAAAAAAAGGTTGCCATATATATATTATAGCTAAAAATCAAGTAAAATTCCATGTCATGTACATAGTTGAAGGCAAATAAAACATCATAAGTTGTCAAAGCCAAAAAAATCACAACATGGCAAAAATGGCAATTATGTGTAAAAATTGCCATGCCACTACTTGCCATGATGTTGAAAAAAAAAAAAAACAAAGCATGGCAATTGTGTATATAATTTGTCAGGATGCGTACGCAAAGTGTGCCATCATGCTCTTAAAAACAGTGCACATCGTGGCAAATTTAAAGAGTATTCTTCTTTTGAGAAAGATGGCGAATTTAGGATGTTTTTTTCATGGGTGCATGGCAATTTTTGCTAGGAATTTTGTTATCTAGAAACACGGCAAATTTAGGAATTTGCCATGCTACGGAAGAGAATTTTTTGACATGTTCAATAATTGCGAAGTTATTTACAAAACAAATGCCATTATAAAAACAATAAAAAGATAATTTGGCATTGTATCTACAATAAAAATGCCATTATAAATACTTTTTTTATTTGCTTTTGCCATGGTACAATTCAAACAAGAATACCTGTATTTGCCATGTGAACATGGCGATATACATTAAGTGGGCATGTATGTAAACTATTTGTTTCAACAATTGCCATGATTTAGAAAACACAATTTGTTTCTAGAATTGCCATTAGACAACTATAAATTTGTTGCAAGAATTGCCATGATTTAGAAAATAGACTTTGTAAATTGTCGTGTGACAATTATAAATTTTCTAAAAATTTGGCATGTGCTTGGAAACATAATGTTCTGACTTTGCCATGTGACCTATAGAAATTTCATTCAAACTTGGTATGTTATACAGAAAAAAAATTGCTCCCGAATCCCATTAACCAATACAAAACATTTTCAGAAAATTACACAGATACTGATCGATAGCGTACATGCTGCTAGTACTACGCTTCATATGCCATTGTCCCGTCAGGCCAAGGCGCGCTATGAATCGGCGAACCAGGGCGCGTCGTCCAGGTTCTTCATCCGCGCGCCGAGGTTGTCCCGGAGGCGGCGCTCGAACCCCAGCAGCAACTACTTGACTGGCCGAGGCGAGGCGTCGGTCATCCACTGCTCCTCCTACTGCTTCCGCCTCTGCGCAGGTGAGGCCATCTCGCCGGCTGGCGGCGGAGTGGCGTCCAGCAAGCGCGCGAGCAAGCGGGACGTGAGCGGCGATGTGCCCGTGCGTGCGTCTCCCTGGTGTGTATGTGCTATGTGTGTGGTGCTGACTGCTGAGCGTGGGATATTAGTGAAGGAGAGAGTATTGAGCTATTTCGCTCATGTCGATGTGCGTTTCCACCATTTTGTGCCGATGGAACGTTTTCTAGGATTACCATCAGTCCGTCACGGCGCCGTTCCACCCCGTTGCCAGGTCATATGCGTACACGCACCATACACGAACTGTTCCCACCTGATATCTTCGGTCGTATTTTCATCAGCACTAAATGCATCCTCCCACGCCTCGCCGTACCATTGGTCCACCAAGCGGGAGCGCGCGAGCTCGTCTGGTATATCGCCACACTCCATTATATGGTTCTTAACATAAGGAAGGTGTTATAAATCTGAAATAACTTCAGCTAAGCTATATACACACGCTCGGAAATGAGTGCTCCATTGCCATCAGCCTTCTTCAGATATGTTTTTCCCTTCTAAATTTCTGCCAGTTTAGTGCCTCAAAGAGCATCTGAAGTATAAGACATTAAACCCATCAAAATGGGAAATCTTCTACCTTGGCTCCACATACGTGCATCTATGTTGCATAATTTCATCATCAGCATCAGTGAATTTGCTGCCACAATTGTTAGATATGTATTTCTCTATGTAATTTGTTATGTGAACATTGTTAGCATAGTCAGAAGGCTGCTTCTTTTGTTGTTCACAAAATGTATGCATGATTTGCAGCTTTTGAAGAAAATGCAGAAACTTTTGTGCAATTTATTATCTTTCTTGGAGGCAAAAAGACCAACAAAAGACAGAAGCTATTTTAGATTCCGTACCAGAACTTGAATACCTTGTTCTTCCAATTAGAATGGCATTTACGCTAGCAAATTAGTATATTTGTTGTGCAAAAAAGAACCGTAGTAAATGAAAAATATCCTTATGGGTGTCCACTGGGATCGACGTTGGATCTCTTAATCTGGTGGCAGATAACATAGGAGGACAAGTAGGAACAAGACAGGTTGTATCTTTCTACTCAGCACTCCCATGCCACATTTCTAGATTTACACATATGTTTGTCCCAATGCCTCCCATGTCGAATGAATGCTCAGTTCAGTTCACCAGAAAAGATGGCATCGAGCTAAGATCAGTCTTAAGATCGGCAGGATAGGCCACTGAGGTGTTTGTGTACTCTGAATCAATCTAGTTTAGATAGTGCAGCACATCCTAAACTATGTAGTCATGGTATTATAGAGAAGAACGTGAAGACTTGCATATATAAGGATAGTAGTAGAGGGTGGGTAAATAAAGAGGGGTTGTTCAATTCGTACATCAAACACAATATCCTGAAATGAGTAAGAAATAGATGACAGTCGAAATGAACATGAATTGAGAGGAAAGGACATGTAGTAAAATGGTAACATAGGACTACAGAGAAGTGGCACGAACCAACCACTGCATTAAGAGCAATTTCATTGAATTTCTAGTGGGTGCACCGAGATGTGTGTTTGTAAATCCCCACATGGCTAGAGTGTGCCTCCACAAAATTCCACCACTCCACTCTCCAATCGGAAGTAATTTTCTTAAGCCAAACGCCATTCTGATGTTTCTTACGAATTACACCAACAACTCAAGCATGACTAGGTTTGAGAGTAGAGAGGAAGCAGTCACGTAGACAACCTGTAAATGGGGTATAAAATTTCTGTACACTCAGTCTCCAGAAGGACTTCAAAAGTTACTAATTAAGTGACATTATGAATTCGCTCTTGTATTGCACAACCGAGGCCTAGCTTGGAATAATGCAAAGGCGAATGCAAACATGTCTGTTTTGTATGGCGTAATAGCTAGCCATGGACCGAGTCGAGGATGAGTATCACGGATGTCTTCTCGCTGGATTCGAGTTTCATGTTCATGGCGGTAAATATCTGTAGCTGAGATAAGTTTCACCAATCACCTAAGCAAACGTCATCACGTCCATTACCAACTGAACAAAGGAAACAATTGTTTTTAGATATTCTGCAAGCCAATGCCACCTTTTACATATTTAATTATCCTAATACCTCCGATGCCGAACTAATGCTGAGCAACCTATTAGGAATTGCAGCACATACTCACTGATAGACCAGGGAGTAAATAAATAGGCTATGCCAACAGTACAAAAACCTGAAGACATCCGCGCGAGCGAAAATCCTGAAGCATTTCAAAAAATTATGCGTGCAAAATAAATTTAGATGTGTTGAAAAGAGATAAGTGGGAGTTAAAATTGAAAGCTGCAGCTGCTTAGGAAGCAAACAAAGTGAAGTCTAAATTAATTGGATGCATTACATTGTGGACAAGGAGATGGTGGCCTAGCGGGTGAAGTGGATGAGGATGTCAGCGTCGGCAGCGCCCGTGGTAGTTATTTTCCTCGTTGGAGGCGATGGTGGGGCATCCCTCGCTCCATTGTTTACCGAAAAAGGCTTTCGCCCCGCTTTATATTATAAAGCACATGCCCAAGCCAACAATCCACAAAGGTACACATACACGCAAGCACACACACAGCAAGTTCACACACAAATAGGATCCACAAGGGTTCATGTTGAGGGCACAGCTCAACAAGCCCTAGAACAGAAAAGAAAGACATCATCTAGTCGGGCTCCGGTGGGGCAAGCGGTGGCGCCTGCATAAAAGGCGGCGATCGAAGGTCGGCGAGGAGGGTGTTGATGATGTCCCGATCCCGAGGGCGGCTAAGCGCCGCCAAAGCCGCAAGTACCCACACATTTTAAAAATGGCGTCGATGGCGCGACGTAGAGGGACTTTTTGGATGACAAGCTTATTGCAGACGGTCCACAGCGTCAGCGAGGACCCCAACGCATAACCAACGGATATGTCGGTGGCGAGGAGAGCATGGATCTCCGCGAGAAGGTCGGGAAGTTGGAGTTGCACCACTGTCCACCAACCGTCTCGCAGTAAACTAGACCAAAGAAATCGGGCCGCAGGACACGTGAAGAAGATGTGATTAGCATCCTCCACCGTGCCGCCTGCAGGGCAAAGCCCATCTCCGGGTCCATTGCGCTTATGACTTCGACTCGGAGGAGAGGCGGCCACGAATCCATTGCCAAAGGAAGATCCTAATCTTCGTGAGGCAAGCGAATGTCCCGAGATCAAACCGAAGGGCTCGGGAGGCGGCGAAAGCGCGATGGCCGCGTCTGAGGACCTAGTAGAGAAGAGATCGAAGACTCTAGGCGCCACGAGGCGGCGTCCGGGCGTCGGTGACGCTCATCGGGAGAAGGGCGATGTCCTGGAGGAGGGTATCCTGTGCTGCCACTTCGAGAGGACCGAAGGGCGATTTAAACGCGAGGCGCCCTAAGTCAATAAGGGCCGTCTCAACAGAGACCCGAGGGTCGACTGCAATGGCGAAGAGATCGGGAAAGCGGGCGGCCAGAGGGGTGTAGCCGAGCCACCGATCAAACCAGAACTGCGTCGTGGACCTAGTACCAACCGAAATGGACGTGCCAATGCGAAGCACAGGAAGCAGCTGCACGACGGCCTGCCAAAACTGTGATCCGCCCGAACGCTGACAGAAAGCCAGAGGCTGTCCACGGAGGTATTTGTTGCGGATGATGGTGAGCCACAATCCTCCGCCGCCATTGGCAATACGCCATAACCACCGGGTCAGGAGGGCGATGTTCATGCGGTGGGAGGACAAAATCCCAAGACCCCCTGGTCTTTGGGTTTACAAATGTCCGGCCAACTAACCATGTGGTACTTCTGTTTGTCATCGTCGCCAGCCCAATAGAACCTGGATTGGTACTTGGCAATTTCCATGTGAAGCGTTTCATGGAGGCTATAAAAGCTCATGAGGAACCAAAGGAGGCTGACGAGTGAGGAGTTGATGAGGATCACACGCGCCTTCGATAGCCAACGCCCTTTCCAAGGCTCGACGCGGTGTTGCGAGCAGGTCACCGTGGAGGCGGAGGTCCGCCACGGTGAGGCGCGAATCACTAACGGGATCTCCAGGTGTAGTCGTGGGGAAAGACCCCAGCCGACAGTTCAGCGGTCAGCAATAGCTCGAGCCTCCTCCGGAGGGTAGCCAAAGACCATCACCTCGCTCTTATCGAAGTTAATCGTTAGGCCCGACATCTGCTGGAAGCACAGGAGGAGGAACTTCAGGTTAGCCACGTCCTGAGTGGAACCTTCCACCATAATGATGGTGTCGTCCGCGTATTGCAGGAGGGAGACCCCTCCCCCTCCGACTAGGTGGGGGACAATGCCGTGGATAAGGCCAGCACCCTTAGCCTTATCAAGGATGGCGGCCAGAGCATCGACCACCATGTTGAACATGAACGGCGAGAATGGGTCTCCTTGACGGACCCCACAGAGGGTGGGGAAGTATGGCCCAATCTCGCCGTTGATGTTCACCGCAGTCCGCCCACAAGAAACTAATTGCATCACGCGGGTCACCCAGCGGTCATCAAAGCCCTTACGCAGCAGCACTTCCCGAAGGAAAGGCCAGTGGACAATATCATAGGCTTTATGGAAGTCAAGCTTCAGGAAAACAGCACGAAGATGTTTCACCCGAACTTCGTGGAGGACTTCATGGAAGACCAACACGCCATCAAGAATAAACCGGCCTTGGATGAAGGCCGATTGGTTCGGGTGAGTGATCGAGTTAGCCAGCAAGGTTACCCTATTGGCGTACCCTTTGGCCAGGATCCGGAAAATCACGTTAATCACAGTGATGGGGCGGAACTGGCGAATATCAGAGGCGCCCGACACCTTTGGGATGAGGGTAATGATCCCATAGTTGAGGCGTCCCAGGTCCATAGAACCCGAATAGAACTCCTCGAATAATGCCATGACCTCCGGTTTGACAGCCTGCCAGAATGTTTTAAAGAAGGCAACAGGCAAGCCATCCGAGCCCGGGGCCGAGGCGGGGTTCATGCCTTTAATAGCCGCGAGAACCTCGTCCTCGGCGAAGGGAGCAACCAGGGCCGTGTTGGCCTCGTCGGAAACCAACTGCGCCCCCGTCCAAGTGTCGGGGGCGAGACTAGCCCCACCCCGAGGGGTGGGGGTGAAGAGGGCTCTATAGAAGCCGTCAACATGAGCCCGAATGGCCACGGGACGGACAAGGGGGACATCATCCTCCCATAAACAATGGATGGAGTTTCAACGGCGGCGGCCATTCGTAATAGCCTGGAAATAAGCGGTGTTTGCATCGCCGTGGAGCACCCACCGCTGGGTACCGCGCACCCTCCAATAGGCCTCCTCATCGGTGTAGATGGAGGATAGCTGGTCCTCAAGATCATATCTCAGCATCCACTCATCGAGAGAAAGCCCAGAGGAGTCGGCCCGAGCGTCCAGGGCTTGAATAGCCAGCAGGAGAGATTTTTTGCGCTCGCGGAGGTCACGGCCAAGATTGGCACCCCAACCCTTCATGAATTGGCGGTCAAGCTTGGCGCAGAAGTGCCACGAGTCGACGACGGACATGGAGTGATGAAGGGAGGCGCGAGCAAGCGTCCAACGAGCCGAAACCGCGTCCCGGAAGCCGGCCTGATTGAGCCAATAGGACTCGAACCTAAACCGCGGCGGGCAGGTGGGGCGCTCGTCTGCGGAGGAGAGGAGGAGAGGGACGTGGTCCGACCCAATGCGGGTAATCGCCGCAGCGAGGTCGAGGCACCTCAAATCCCACTCGAGGAAACTAGGACACGATCCAGCCACGGATCGTGTCGGGTCGGCTTTGGCGGTTAGTCCAGTAAATCTCGCCCGTTCTCTCGATTTCACGGAGGCCGAGCTCGCGATCCGATCATTGACCAGCTGCATCCGGGGGAGGTTAATCTTATCATTATTCTTCTCATCCGGAGAACGGATGAGGTTAAAATCTCCGCCCACAACCACAGGGAGGAGGGAGGCGGAGATCTTTTGGTGGAGCTCTGCAAGGAAGGCCGGGGACCGGCGGTGATCCGCTGGACCATACACAATGACGACCTCCCACTTGAAGTTCAGGGCCCTCTCAAAGATCTCCATACTAACGAAGAATTCGCCCCGATCCATGCCGCCCACTTCGAAGGTGGCATCCTTAACCCCTAAAAGGATGCCACCGGAGTGGCCTGAGTTCCCACTAGAAGGGAGCCAGTGCCAGGCGAAAAGGTGAGAGCTGAGGCAATCAAGCTCATGAAGGGAGAACTCAGCGCATGGTTTCCTGGATCGCAATGATGTCAATGTGTTCGCCGCGTACGCATTAACGAGTTGGCGGCGGCGACCATCATGGCCAAGCCGCGGATGTTCCAAAAAGGGCCCGCATCTAAACCCCCATCGGGTGCTGCTTGACCCCGAACACGGGAAGCGCTTTGAGCGCTAAGAGCGGCGTCGGGAACGAAAAGTGCGCCCACGAATGGCCCGTCGACCACCGGAGGGGCTGACCAACAATACGTGCGGTCTGTCCCTCGGGGTCCCTCTGTGAGCGAGCCCGAGTCTCAGCCAACTTGCCATCCGGGATCTCGCGAGCCCTAATGGCGCGATCTGTTCTAAGGGGACCCACTTCCCCCGAAGACAATGGCAGTCGTTGGCCACCTTGGCTAGGTGTCGAAGAGGAACGACCTCAAGTGCGTAAAAGGAACAACTGGAAGAACTGGAAGGCGGGATCCACACTGACTCGAGGTTCCGTGCAGCCGCCCGGATCTCAGCCCTTTCGGCGATGGGCCAGGACCGACGCGTCGGCCGGGCGAAACCCAGACGAGGCGGGCGCTGGCGAGATGCGATCACCGGCGTCGAGGAGGAGCGCTGGCGTCTGCGACCGTCGGAGGAGGAACCGCGGATCTGGCGTGGTAGCGACCACAGCCACGCCAAGCCGGGAGGCCGGGGAGGTGGGGTGGGCGTCGGAGACCACCAGCGGGGGGAGCGGGGGGACAAGCTCCAGGGTGTCGCCCGACTCTTCCTCCGCGGGCGGGGGCACCGGAGAGGGCTCGCCGAGGGGTGGGGTGCCGCCGTCACCACCCGTGAGGACCGGAGGGGTCGGCGCCGGGGGGGACGGAGGATCCGGGCCCACCGGAGAGGGGCAGCGAGCAGAGTCGGCGTACGGAGAGCGGGGCGAAGACGGGGGGCGACGAGCAGGCCCACACTCGAGATGTCGCTGACCGACTCCGAGGCAGGGGGAGAGGGCACCACGGGGGGTGCGGCCAGCTGGAGGGCCACTGCGAGGTCCGCAGCGGAAATCCGGGTGCGGCCCTGACCAGAGCCGCCGAGGCTCACGTGACGGAGAACGGGAGCGCTCCGAGAGGTCGTCGTCCTCCTCCTGGTAGTCGAAGCGGGAGTGGCGGGGTCGGCGGTGATGGCAGCCATCGGCATCCTCGGGCCCGCCCCCCTGAAGGCTGTCGGCGGAGAGGCGGGGACGGCCAATATGGTTCGGCGGCTCGGGGCAGATGGTGAGGTCGTAGCCGTCGTCGTTGAAGAAGACCCGAAGCGTGGTGTGTAGCTTGGAGGCGTCGAGCCACTTCACCTTGACCCGGACCTCCTCCTCCTTGCGTAGAGAGAGCTCGTTGACCACCACCACCTTGCCCAGGATCTTGGACATACTGCGAATGACCCGCTCAAACCGGGCCACGTCAGGAAGGCCGGCGATGAGGAGCCAAGCCGTGTCCAGGACCGCCACGGCCTTGGGATCCCACCTCGGCTCGGAGATGTTCACCACAATCCCGTTGAGGGCCAAGGTGATGTTGTCGCTGCGGGTGCAGAAGCCCATGCTCATGGCGTCGGGGAAAATCACCGAGAAGGCGTTGGGCACGGTGGAGGTCACCTGCCAATCCCACATGCACCGGCAGAGGTGGTTGAGCTCGGCCTCGATCAGAGCCGGAGTGGCGACGCCCTCCCCCACGACCGTCACAAGGGCCAGGAGCGAGGGGGAGGGGGGCGGCAGCTCCGGCACCTCGATGTGGAAGAAGCCCATGTCCTCGATGCCGTGGCCGTACATCATGATCTCCTCGGTGACCGGGCGCTCCGGACAGAGAACCGCGGGATGCCCGGCCTCCTTGCAGAGGTAACAGGTCGGAGGGTTGGGACACGCCACCTGAAAGTGGCCAGACAAGCCTTGATTGAAGCACGGGGTCCTCGGCGGCACCCGAGGACGGAGTCACCATGGCGGTGGAGGGTGCGGCAGGAGGGGGGCGAGGTGGCACCTTCTTCTTCTTCTTCTTAGCGCCCGGGCGCCCATGGTTCCTGTTGCTGCCGTTGGAGGGCGGGAAGGCAGCCTGGGCGCCCGGAGGCTGGTAGCAGCGGTTGTCAGGGGCGATGGACTCGGAGGCGGGGGGCGCCTGACGCGGGGGGGAGGACCGACGGTAGTCCCGACCATCACGGGCAGGCGAGCGCCGGGTCGGAGACCGGCCGCGGGCGGGGGAGCGCCGGCCCGGCGAGGCGGCACGGTCCCGAGAACCCCCGCGAGGAGGATCCCGACGAGCCGGCGAGAGGGAGCGGTCCTCCCGCGGCGGGGAACGGCGAGCATGGCGGGGAGGGGAGCGCCGGGAGTCCCGGGAGTCGCGCGCCGGCGAGCGACGGGCCGGGCGGGAGGAGAGCGGATTGCGGAGGTCCGCCTCCCGCCGGAGGCCGTCGGGGGAGGAGCGCGGGGGGTCACGGCGGTCATCCGCCTGCCGGCGCGGGCGGCATCTCCCCACTTGCCATGGCGGCGGCGGAGGGGAGGCGAGGGGGGCGCCACCGAGGGGGCGGCGAGGGCGGCCGGAGGAGCGGCGGGGCGACGGGCGGGCACGAGCGGCTCGGGAAACCGCATCGGGGCCAGATCGAGCGCCGGGCAGGCCAGCCGCACAGGGTCGAGCCGGGCCGCATTGGGCGCGGGACCAGCAGCCGCCCACGCAGTGGCCGGGCGGCGCGTCCCCACTGGGGCCCATCGCCGGCCGACCCAGGGGAGGCCCACCAGAAGGACCCCAGCCGCCCAGAGCGTAGCGGCCCGATACGTCCGCCCGGCAACCAACCGGGCACGAGGGTTTCCCAAAGCCGCCATGAGGCCTGCCGCCGGGCCGGATGGGCGGCGCGCTGGCCGCACGCCGCCGGCCGGAGACGGGGAGGAGCCGCCGGCGACGGACCGGACGGAGCGGAGGCGGGCCGGGCGGCGTAGGGGACCGCCAGAGGCGAAGCGCCGCCCATGTCAAGGCCAGCGGCGACACCCGGAGGCCACCGAGGCGCCGCCGTCCCGTGGGGGCCGGACTCCCACCTCGAGTTGGGGCCACCGGCTGGGACGAGCAGATGTGACCGGACCGGGGCATGGAGGGAAGCGGTCGCGGCAGGCGACGGGCGACCAGCAACGCCGGGCCTCGGCGAGGTCGGCCCAGACACCCATGAGGGGCGGCCAGAGGCGACGGCGAGGAGGGGCCGGGCTGGCAATGGGCGAGGCTGGGGAGAGGGTGGCGACGGCGGCGGCACCGCCGAGGCGACGGGGGCGTCGCCAGAGCCAGCGCACGCGGGAGCCATCTTCCTCCGTCGAAGGTTGTCTTACACTCCCCCACTCCATTGTTTCCGGGGGAAACTTCAGATCTGGAGGAGGCTACCATTGATGGTGGCGCCCGTGGGCGTCGTAGCCCTTGTTGGAGGCATTGAGGGGCCTCCTGGATCAGATGATGGCAACGTCTTCGTCGTCATCCTTGTGGAGGCATCATCTTTGGAGACATTCATCGGCTGGATAGACATGTGGACGGCTTGGTGGTTGGGCGTCGGTATTTGGTGGAGCGGTGCTTCATCCGACACATCGATGGCGGCGGATCACGGCGGCATGGTGCAATGGAGACTCGGCGTCTGATGGATGGCGATGGACTCGTGCAGGAGGACGACGTTGTCTGGCGTCATGGTGGTGTCGATAGCAGAGACGTCTGACAAGGTCGATGCGTCAGTATCTGATTTGAGGATGGATCGATGGATGAAGGAGGTGCCGGCCCTTGCAGCGTGCGCATGTGGTGCCCACTGAAAGTGCGCCGGACCGGTTAGTGTATCACAGTCCAGGTATTGTGGTTTGGACGGGGCATCCAGCATTAAATGTTAGGTGTTGGTGTGATGTCTGTTTGGTATTAGGCTCGGACATTCAGCACCCGTTCATCATGGAGATAGGAGTAGCGACAGGTGTTGCCAAGATGATGACTTCAGACTTCCTAATGTATTACCTTGTAAGGGCTTTGTGAATAATTAATAAAATAGCTGCATGCATCGTCCAGATGCAGAGGCCATAGTACATCCTACTGTTCGAAAAAAAATACATTGTGGACGAGAAGGAAATTACCTAACTACTTGTTACTAGTCACTCATGCTGGTCAAGTCACCCAAAACTGTCTGAGTAGGTGTGGAAAATTCTATCTAGTTAAAGTTACTTCCTTTGATTCATATTACTTGTCGCTCAAATGGATGTATCTAAACGTATTTGAGTGGTAGAAACATGCGTATGATCGACAAGTAATATGAATCGAAAGGAGTAATAGTTATATATCACTCATGGTTTTCACATTAAGTAAGATGTCGATGGAATTCACTAAATTCCAGTTATTTCAGTAGACACGGAAATATTTATCTTTCGATCAAAATATTTCAGTCGCTTCAGTTGAACACAAGAGCTCAAATAAATTTCACTGTTGTTTCAAAAAATTCAATTATTTGATTAAATTTCAAGTGAACGTTTCGGTTCTCTGGCCAAATTAGAAACCAAAATCATTGAAATAAACAAAATTTCAGTAAATTCATTGGTGGCTGAAATTCAAAACCATGGTATCTCTAGAACTTTAAACAAGAAGTCAAGAACACAGATGGACCAGAGCAACTTGGCCCGTGTTGTGGCCGATGGCATACAACGGCCATCAAATGTCCTCAACTTGTTGCTGGGAGGAGGACCTGTCTGTGTCAACAGGTGTCTACAAAGGATACACAACAAGAAGCCTACACACACTGCACAGCGAGAGAACAGAAAAAAAAAGAATGTGTGCAAAGCCGCCGCTGGAGAAAAACGGCGAACCGTGCAGTCATATGTACACCCTGACAACCCCAGCTAGGTGCAGGGCTCACCGATGCCGGTAGGGGATAACAAATATACGAGAGCGTGGAATCAAACGTCTGGACTAAAACAGTACAATGCATGAGAAAAGCCGTTTCGCCAATAATCTAGCAAACCAAAAACATCATGCATCCCGAGTTGTGCATGTCCAGGGCCGGTCCTGATATTTCGGGAGCCCAGGGCGAAATTACAACTCAGGGCTCCTACTATAAAGATCAAAATAATAATCTTATTTATTTTTAGGTTCATTCCTTTACCTAACTTATTATTGTCTATTGTTTCAAAATAAAACGAAAATTGTAAATAGTGTATTCTTTTACTTAATTAGACAAATCGAATACCTGACAGAGGGCAAACATCAAGATGAAATGTTTAAAGTTTAAAAGCTTCATTTGCAACAATAAAAGATCAATTACCTACCCGGCGGCTACGGGAGTCTGAGTGGCTTTATTATATAACCATGTTTGGATTGAAGTTATGTGTGTATAGCTGAGACCTTCTTCCAATTTTTAAGTTAAATTTGCAGTCATGATGATTTGGAGTGAGAATGCAAAGAACGACAATCGAACACATAGCAGGCAACTTTTTCAATAGATAAGGCGATTGGTGTTGTGTCAGACAAAGTCCAGACAAATAGAGCAACGGGCACACGAAATTAAAATATTGTACTGCATCATATGCGAGACCTTCTAAGATCTGACTGCTGCTGCACCATATGAACGTGACCAACTAGAAAGAGGAGGTTAGGGATGACCTTATAAGTGGGGTGGCTTCGCCTTGCACATGAGAGGGATCTCACGAACGGGGAATAACACAACGGGACCGGGGACCTGGAGGAAGACCAGCCGGCCGCATGGCGGAGAGCGATCTACATCGGCGCCGCGACTCGCGATCAGGGCCCTCGAGGGAATAGGATCGTTGCGAAGCGGCGAACTCGTGATGGGAAGAAGGAAAACAGGGATTTCTCAGTGCGCTCTAGGTCGATGCCTCCTTATGATCTGGGCCATGGGCTCCTTGCGAATCCTGGAGGGGGCCCCTAGATTTCGGGGGCCCTGGGCGGCCGCCCCCCTGCCACCCCCTCAGAGCCGGCCCTGTGCATGTCCACAGTTTGGTTGATGCGTTGAACAGGAAACCCAAAAATCAATCTTCATGCTTAAACGACATTTCATGGGTACACAAGATGTACTCACAAGGATTAAACTAGCAGGACCAAGCGGCATGGGTGCTCAAATACAACTTTCTTGGAAGACAATGATGGTAACATCTTTTTTTGGCACTTCCCACTTCCCAGCAAGCACCACGGTCGTCGTGCCTTTACTTGTCCTGGTACCTCTCGTATCAAGGGAAACGGCTCAGCAGACTACCAAAAAGTAAACTTTTTTTTTGAAACATGGCAAAAGATTTGTCATTTTCATTGATTAAGAGAGAAGTTTAAGAGGTTAAGGCCCATGGACGAATTACAACAATCACTCTCGCGGCATTATGTTACTCAAGTGCCTCGCCCCCGCCAAAAAGTAAACTTATTCTCCTCATGTATATGTCGTGAATGTCCTATTAAGTATCTTGTTCGGAAATACTCCCCTTAGAGAGCATATTTAGACAATCCAATTAAATGCTTTAACTCCTTATACTTTTTGTTTTGGGAGTTAAACCCGACCTAGCTGAACCTTTATCTGAATTATCTTCTTAAAATATTTAAGCACCGCCTCAGATGGCCCTTAAATATACTCAATCGATGCAACCTCTTAGGATAATTTTGGTCCTCCCCCGCACCAGCCCTCTCCCCCTCTTGAACCGCATCAGCGCCGGCGTTGCACGTGGCGTCCAGCCATAGTCCCCGCCTATAGCCCGCTGACACCGTGCAGCCTCCGTCACCTCTCATGCCCTAGTTAAATACGGCCACCAGTTGCCGCAGCTTCCAAAATCGACTCGTATCTCTGCCGCTGCTGGCTTGATCCAGTGGAAGAATAAATACCAGAGGAGTTTCGTTGGTTCCAAAGCGAAGCCGGCGAAAGACAGCAAGACCGGCGACCTTTGTCATCGACCGGGCGAGTTCGGTTTGAGGCCTGCCATCCACGCCTAGCTTCAACATCGGCTTAACACAGCCGACCTCGGCTTTGGCCTCCTTCGCCATCAAAATGTTTGACGGATGGCTTAGGTGCCTTTATTTAGCTATTTTTGTTAGGTTTTTGCTGCTTTTGCAATCAAATTCAATCTAGAATATTGCATAGTGTAGATGAGGAGTTTGAGGGACATGTTCTTCGACGACTCTTCGTCGGACGTGGAGGAAGAAGATGATGATGATTTCAAATTGGCCATTGCCATGATAATTGACGAGAACTTTATGCGATCGAAAGTAGGATCACAATTCAACCACTTGTACATCAATCGAGATAGAGCAGAGGGCCATAAGAAGCTTATGAACATTACTTCAAACTCAATGCACCAATGTGGAGAAGTATTTATGGCAGCGATTTAGGATGCACCGAAGTTTTGATTTAATATGTGTGCAAGTATTTTCGCAATTGTGTGAACTTTCATTATCAAGTTTGGATTTGATAACTGTGAAAATATGTAGTTGAACTGTAGTACGTAAACAAAAACTTAGAAGAATTGGCGAAGAAATTGCTTTATGGAGTTAAGTGTTAGGGTTTCGGCTAGGAACCGGTTTTGCTTAGCTCCTCAATTCTAAGGACTTAAGGTATAAGGGGCCATTTGAGGGGATAAATTATAAGGGATCAGCTTAGATGTTCTTATTTTGTTGAGCAGTTGATGTTTTTGTGTCTGAAACTCCGAACTCAAATTTGAGTTCACTACATTTAGTACTTGTCACTTCCAAGGATGGCCAAGAAGAATGACTTGTATAAATAAAGAAGACAATACAAGGTGTGTAAAAATATATTTGGTAGTTAAGGAATGAAGGTACTTCAAAATAGTTGGATCAAATAACGGTAGCAGAAAACATACCACTAGAGTACAAAATAACCTAAATGATAAGTCACACTTGTGTCACGAAGCCCTCCGGCCATGACGTTTTTTACAACTAAAATTGCCACCCAAAAATAAAAAACAAACCAAAAAAAAACTTAAAGTTGCCATCTGAAAATAAGTTCCCATCCTCATGTCATGAAACTTACTATAAAATATGTTCAGAGTTGTCATGTATTCGTGCCACACGTGTGACACTTATCAGATTCTTAAAATAATTTGTTTTCTTCTTGCGGTTGAATAGGCTTTTCAGCCAAACTTTGTCAGCTAGTTATTTTGACTATTTTGCCAGTTTAGTATTATGGTAATATTATTGGTTTTCTCCGGCCAAATATGCTATCTTCATTTTTTGGTAGGACAAAAGCAGCTGATATGTTTTTTTTAACACAGTACAGACGCAAGCGCTCATATACACGCGCATACATTTACCTCTATGAACGCACACACACACCCTACCCCTATGAGCATCTAAGAAAGATTGCACCGACATATTATCTTGAAATTTACGAAGTCACCGTACGCACCTCGACGTCGACGGGAACGTCTCCTCCCACTCAATGCGTATCGCCGGAAATCCTGAAATAATCCAGGAATAAATGCGAGAACCAGGTTTTGAACCCTGGTGGGCTGGGGACTCTATAGTCCCTCCAACCATCCAACCACAGGTTGGTTCGCAGCAGCTGAGATGTTTGGGGTACTCTAAATGTACCCTATACAGAGATTACTTAACACGCTAAAACTAGACTCATGGTATTAGAGATAAATAGATGAAAGTGGTAGTAGATGGGGTAGTAATTAAAAAGTGGCAGTTCTTTGAATATGAATAAATGAAACGAGTAATAGTGAGATGGGGGTAAAATGGATGTGTAGATAGGGATGCAAAGCGGCGCCCGATCCGGCCCGCTTCTAGCTTTTCAAGCACTCAAATTCTTCGTTAGGAGAGTTTGAAGTTGTTAGCGTATTCTAAACTATTTCATCATGTTTTGCAGGCCTAGCGCCATCCAAACTTGCAGCCTTATGTGTAAAGAAGGTAGGACTCGTTCATGGCCGAGGGCTCCATCAACTTCTAGCAGTGCTACATTTTATCCTTTTTGTTGTTTGCTTGGAGTCGCATGGGTTCATTTAGCTGTTCTTCAACACTTTTTATTACAAGGAAAGACCGAACAAACACTCACTTCATTTATACTATTTCATTGTATTTCTAGTTCTTCGGTAGCTGCAGCAGTACTGAGCAAGCAAAAATAACTTCTGGTAGGCTTATTGATGGATTAAGCATGAGGAAAATTAATGTTACGGTGGTACTTATCTTCATGTGGCAAGGAAATACCCCAAGAGCCAAAATATATGTACATATGCAGAGGCCTGGAGATCTTTATTTATGTTTTGAAAGAATAAAAATAAATATACTCTTGGGTTTTCAAAGATTGAACCAGCGGTTGTCGAGAGGAAGCAGCGACACAAAACATCTTGTAAATAGATTATGAAATTTCAATTGCTAAATTTTCTTGGGAGGACTTAAAAAGCTTTAATTCAAAACTAGTCACATCCCGGTATGCGTGCAGTTTGCATGCAAGACCTAGCAAGAATTCAGGCAAAGGTGAATGCAAGCCTGTTATTTTATAGGCCGGAATAACAGAGGATTGGTTCGAGGATGAGTACGGCTGGCAGGATGGATTATGAACTAGAGGCCCAAGGCATCTCGTGAGTACATAGTACGTCCAAGTATCAAAGTTTCGTGTTCATAGCAGTGGAGATCATAAAAAGGACTTTAAATGGCCTCCCTACCATGCCATCGGCTATAGCCAGACTTGAAAAGGATACAGCAGAGCGAACTTAGAGAAGAAGAAGACACGGGGAGACAAGAGAGTAGATTTCAGTTTTCCATATATGCAGACTAAACTTTGTCCGGGATAAGAGGCACGCCTTACTGTCCACTCAACTCCACCCGCACGCACACTCGCACACAGGCACAGGGTTGTGTAACACAGCCAACACTACATCTTGGCTGAGGGGACGCTGCTTCAGACAAGGTCATCGATAACCTAAGCTGAGCCATCGACGTGCACTAGCGAGTGAACGTGGGATACTGGTGCTTGGGACCAGATTTATTGTCAGAGCATATGAGAATTTCGCATATTCACTTATCCTGATACCTCCCATACCGAACTAAAGCTCGTCACCATGAGCAAGTGAAAACTAACACTCTTACCCATGTTTGCAATCATCTGAGTATGTATTTCGTTTACGAATTGCTAGGCTGGATTGGTTGGATGAGCTACTGAACAGTTTTTCCCTGAACCATATCATTGTAGTCAGAGATTGTAGTTCATACTCACAAATGGACCACGGCAAGGTAGTTTCTTGCTCCGTGTGTTGGACATGAGAGCAGAGGAAGACTCTTCCATATATAAGGTGGGGAAATCGAGGTCAGTAATAAACAAGGCTTGTGACTTGTGTTTTTCGAGAGTACCTAGCCATAAAGGGCTTATGAGTTGTGAGCAGTACAAAACTCTGGAGGGTGATAAAATTAAGATGTGCAAGCAAGAGAGAACACAAGTGAGTTTGCTCCAGTGCATCGTACCTTCCCAAATAATTTAGAAGGGCAGTTTTGTCTGTCACTGCTAATGTAGGTTAACTGTATGATTTGTAGTGCCAACGTCATGGGATCGCCCTCCTCCTCCACCTCATCCTCTGTTAGCACAGGTTCCGACTCTTGACGATGCAGACGTCGAGTTCTTTCTGACGGACTGCGCACGCACAAGATACAGCCGATTGCTTCCGTCCACTTCCACGGAGATGCGCATATACAATATAGTTAACAAGCAGGCAACCAGTTGGATCGATTCTTCGGAGTGTTGGAGTAATAATGTTCAGCCCTTTCCCGTGGTTCGGGCTTTTCAAGCATGAATTCAATATGATATCTGAGTTAAAAGGTCTTGAATTCAAGATCCTACCAGCATAGTATTGAAAAATATTCTGCGGCCTACATCGATCCCACCTTTAAGGACTATAGTAAGCCTAGAAGCGAGGGGGAATATTGAAATATATTGCCTGCCTCCCTCCCTATATTAGTCGGACTTTTGGGTGAGTTGACTGAAGTATGAATTCAATATGGTATCCGAGCCAGGAGGTCACAAATTTAAGACCCAGTCAACGCAAAATTAAAAATAAAAGATTCTACAGCTTACATTGATCCTACGTTTAAGGACTAAATAAGTATAGACGTTAGGGTAGTGTTGAAATATATTACCCACCTCTCTTCATCAGTCCAGACTCATGGGTGAACTGGTTAGGTGCATAAACTTGCAACCGAAAAGTTAAAGGTTCAAAAACCCAATAAACACAATAAGCAGACTCGCCGAGTTGGCCAAAAGTCTGGTCGATTTACAGGCGTCGGTCTCTTACATCGTCGTTATTTTCAATACCCTCCTCCTAGCTTGGCTCGGGGGAGCTCAGAGGTTGGCCAACCACAATTTTGGTCTGGCACAACACGTCCGCGGGGTGGTTCTCCGGCGTTAACATCTTGCACCATGTGATCTTTGAAAGGACTATGGTGATGGCAAACAACAGCGAGATTGGCGAGAATGGAAGTATGGGAAAGAGGATAAAACGTGGATGCAGAAGGTTTTGGGAGGGGCGCGGGCCAGCTTTTAATTCCAGGGTAGACTCCTATAGCAGCATTGCCGGTCGACCCAGTATGAATGCAGGTAGGATGGAAGGTGGTGAGCCTCCATGAATGAGGAGCGGGGAGTGAAAACGAGAGGGTGTCGAGCCTCCATGAATGAGAAGCGGGGACTGAAAATGGGAGGGTGTCAGAGTCCGACGTGATGGAAGTCCGGACAGCATCCCCCCCCCCCCCCACACACACACACACACACACACCACGCCCGAACTTTTTCCGGGCTACATGTACGAACCGATCCGATCCAATTTGAGTGCCCATGTTGGAGGCCCAGAATTTATCAGACCGTTTGATCCGTACACATATAGTTCTGGCATCCAAACCAGACATTCCCTGGTTGTTTGCATAGAGGAAATTAGATGTGAGATTTTAGAAAATGAGTTTTTGAGGATTTTTTAGGAAAACCAGCTTTGGTTAGTTATTCTGTTAAGTGTTAAGGTCAGTACATACAATAAAACACGATTTTGTGTTCTTCGTTTTGGGAAAAATAATTCATGGAAATGAGGTGCTGCAGCGCTCGCTCTTGGAAGCTACATGCACAGCGGCGGAGAACCAGCTCTTGGCACCGTAAAGAGCTCTCCGGCGGCAGTGTGCGGACATCACCGTGGCTGCCAGGGTGGTCGCGCTGCTCGCCTGATCGTGCTCTTCTTCGTTCGCCGGCGTCATGCATGCTGGCGCAGGTCCTGATCGAACGTCGCTCCAATGACGATTTTTTTTCCGCCATGAAGATGCACGTACATGCAGCTCACGTATGGCAAGACAACAAGTAGACGGCGTGAAGCACCTTGACTGATTCCCAGGTTGGGCACGCATGTAGTGTAGCAATTAGCTGCTGGATTGATTCGCGAGTGACAGCAGAGCAGAACGCACATTCTAGGGAGGCGCGACGACGACGTATAAGCTGGAGGATATGGGCGGCGAGTCGTCGACGGTGGTTGTGAAGAGGCCGGCAGCCGGCCGCCCGAAGTTCACGTCCGCCATGGAGGCGCTGGGCTATAGGTAAAGAATTGCAGCCTACTCCTGGGTGCCAGGTCTAGATCGGCGACGGCAGCTTTTGACTTTGCGAAGCTCCTGTCACGGCCGGCGAACATTGCCATGTCGAGCGCGTCGGACTTGGTTTATCTGCTGATGCATATAGAAAACGCGTTTATATAAAAACGTCTATTAGTCATTTTTGTATATACTTGTTTTTTGAGCTTTTAGAAAACTCAGTTTTATATATCGACAAGTTAGTTAGATATAATCCAAACAATGTTTTAAGTTGTTACACTAGAAATCAGGTTTAAGAAAAATTAATTCTCTATAATCTAGCTATCCAAACAACCTAAGAGCACATTCATGTCCCCGCAAAAAAAACACACATATTAGTGTAATGTTTGTGTGTTTCTCTGTAAAGGTTTTGCCGGTAAGTGTGGCCTTATGTGCTATTAAAATTTGTGGGGTAGAAGATGAGCAACTGCAGTGGGCAGGCTGTACACGCCGAGAATGTTCTACTGAAGCACCTGGAGGCAACCGCGACCTGCCTTCGGACAAGCCAGGATGCGCACGAAAATTATACTCTCTCCGTCTTAAAATAAATGTTTTAATTTTAGTATAATTTTATACTAAAATTAATATAAAGTTAAAGAACTTTTTTAGGGCCGGAGCGAGTATAAGACTATCCCCATACTGTCCCGGCAAGACGTGCACATACACAACCTAGGCTATCACTGCCTCGATTGTTTCTCCGTTGCAAACATACAAGCATGGACGCTCCCGTTCGCGCACTGCAGCCCTCCGCGCTCAAAGCGCTTCCCGTGTTCTGGGGTCAAGCAGCCCGCCGATGGGGGCTTAGATGCGGGTCCTTTTCTGAAACATCCGCGGCTTCGGCCATGATGATCGTCACCGCCAACTCATTGAGTACATTCGTGACGAACACATTGACATCGTTGCCATCCAGGAAACCTTGCGTACTGAGTTCGCGCTTCAGGAGCTTGAACGTCTTAGCTCCCACCTCTTAAGCAGCACTGGCTCCCTTCTAGTGGGACCTCAGGCCACTCTGGCGGCATCCTCTTAGGGGTAAAGGATGCCACCTTTGAGGTGGGTGGCATGGACCGGGGCGAATTCTTCGTTAGTATGGAGATCTTCGAGCGTGCCCTGAACTTCAAATGGGAGGTCATTATTGTATACGGACCGGCGGACCACCGCCGCTCCCCGGCCTTCTTAGCAGAGCTGCAGCTGAAGATCTCTAACTCCCTCCTCCCAGTTCTCGTGGGCGGAGACTTTAATCTCATCCGATCCCCGGATGAGAAGAATAATGATCGGATTAACTTCCCCTGGATTCAATTATTCAACGATTGGATCGCGGAGTTGGGGCTCCGCGAACTTGATCGGACGGGTGCCAGGTTCACCTGGTCGAACCGGCAGATTGTCCCGACACAATCCTTCTTGGATCGTGTCCTAGTTTCCCCTGAATGGGAATTACGCTGCCCCCTGGCATCGCTCCGGGCTGTCACCCGGATCGGATCTGACCATGTCCCCCTCCTCTCCACCGCCGACGAAGCGGCCCCCACCCCGCCGCGATTCCGGTTCGAGCCCTTCTGGCTCAATCAGGCCGGCTTTAGGGAGGCTGTCGTCGCTCGCTGGATTTTTGCCCGCTCTGCTCCCCATCGCTCCATGTCCGCTGTCGACTCGTGGCACTTCTGTGCCAAGCTAGCCCGCCAATTCATGAAGGGTTGGGGGGCCAACCTTGGCCGGGACCTTAGAGAGCGCAAAAAGGCCCTCCTGGTGGCTATCCAAGCCCTGGACGCCCGCGCCGACTCGACCGGGATCTCCCCTGATGAGTGGATGCTGCGATACGATCTGGAAGACCAGCTCTCCACCATTTACACAGATGAAGAGGCCTACTGGCGCTTGCGCGGTACCCAGAGGTGGGTGCTTCGGGGCGATGCCAACACCGCCTATTTTCATGCGGTGGCGAACGGCCGGCGTCGTCGCAATTCCATCCATTGCCTATGGGATGGAGACACGCCTATTGTTCTCCCCTCGGCCATCCGTACCGATGTAGACGGCTTCTATAAAGCTGTATTTGTTGGAAATATGCCCTAGAGGCAATAATAAAAGGGTTATTATTATGTTTCCTTGTTCGTGATAATTGTCTTTTATTCATGCTATAATTGTATTATCCGGAAATCGTAATACACGTGTGAATACATAGACCACAATATGTCCCTAGTGAGCCTCTAGTTGACTAGCTCGTTGATCAACAGATAGTCATGGTTTCCTGACTATGGACATTGGATGTCGTTGATAACGGGATCACGTCATTGTCATTAGGAGAATGATGTGATGGACAAGACCCAATCCTAAGCATAGCACAAGATCGTGTAGTTCGTTTTGCTAGAGCTTTTCCAATGTCAAGTATCTTTTCCATTGACCATGAGATCGTGTAACTCCCGGATACCGTAAGAGTGCTTTGGGTGTACCAAACGTCACAACGTAACTGGGTGACTATAAAGGTGCACTATAGGTATATCCGAAAGTGTCTATTGGGTTGACACGGATCGAGACTGGGATTTGTCACTCTGTGTTACGGAGAGGTATCACTGGGCCCACTCGGTAGTGCATCATCATAATGAGCTCAAAGTGACCAAGTGTCTGGTCATGGGATCATGCATTACGGTACGAGTAAAGTGACTTGCGATAACGAGATTGAATGAGGTATTGGGATACCGACGATCGAATCTCGGGCAAGTAACATACCGATTGACAAAGGGAATTGTATACGAGATTGTTTGAATCCTCGACATCGTGGTTCATCCGATGAGATCATCGAGGAGCATGTGGGAGCCAACATGGGTATCCAGATCCCGCTGTTGGTTATTGCCCGAGAGCCGCCTCGGTCATGTCTACGTGTCTCCCGAACCCGTAGGGTCTACGACTTAAGGTTACGTGGACGCTAGGGTTGTATGAATATGAGTATGCAGATATACCGAATGTTGTTCGAGTCCGGATGAGATCCTGGACGTCACGAGGAGTTTCGGAATGGTCCGGAGTTAAAGAATTATATATAGGAAGTGGTATCTCGGCCATCGAGAAAGTTTCGGGGTCACCCGGTATTGTACCGGGACCACCGGAAGGGTCCCGGGGGTCCACCGGGTGTTGCCACCCATCCCGGAGGGCCCCATGGGCTGAAGTGGGGAGGGGAACCAGCCCATAGTGGGCTGGTGCGCCCCTTGGCCCACCCCCTGCGCCTAGGGTTGAAACCCTAGGGTGGGGGGGGGGGCGCCCCACTTGCCTTCGGGGGCACTCCACCCCCCTTGGCCGCCGCCCCCCTTGGGAGATGGGATCCCCAAGGGCCGCCCCCCCCTGGGGGCCTATATAAAGGGAGGGGGGAGGGGGGCAGCTGCACTCTGAAACTCTGGCACCTCCTTCCCCCTGCTACACCTCTTCCTCCTCCGTCACGTGCTTGGCGAAGCCCTGCCGGAGTGCTGCTGCTCCACCACCACCACGCCGTTGTGCTGCTGCTGGAGCCATCATCATCAACCTCTCCTTTCCCTTGCTGGATCAAGAAGGAGGAGACGTCTCCCGTCCCGTACGTGTGTTGAACGCGGAGGTGCCATCCGTTCGGCACTTTCGGTCATCGGTGATTTGGATCACGGCGAGTACGACTCCGTCATCCATGTTCTAGTGAACGCTTCATACGCCGATCTACAAGTGGTATGTAGATGCAATCTCTCTCCCATGACTCGTTGCTTAGATGAACTCATAGATGGATCTTGGTGAAACCGTAGGAAAATTTTAATTTTCGGCAACGTTCTCCAACACTGGCATCATGAGCTAGGTCTATGCGTAGTTCTCTTTTGCACGAGTAGAACACAATTTTGTTGTGGGCGTAGATCTTGTCAACTTGCTTGCCGCTACTAGTATTATCTTGCTTCAGCGGTATTGTGGGATGAAGCGGCCCGGACCAACCTTACACGTACGCTTACGTGAGACCGGTTCCACCGACTGACATGCACTAGTTGCATAAGGTGGCTGGCAGGCGTCTGTCTCTCCCACTTTAGTTGGAGTGGATTCGATGAAAAGGGTCCTTATGAAGGGTAAATAGAAGTTGACAAAATCACGTTGTGGTTATTCGTAGGTAAGAAAACGTTCTTGCTAGAACCCAATTGCAGCCACGTAAAAGATGCAACAACAATTAGAGGACGTCTAACTTGTTTTTGCAGCAATTGTCATGTGATGTGATATGGCTAGAAGTTGTGATGAATGATGAATGACATATTGTGATGTATGAGATCATGTTCTTGTAATAGGAATCACGACTTGCATGTCGATGAGTATGACAACCGGCAGGAGCCATAGGAGTTGTCTTTATTTTTGTATGACCTGCGTGTCATTGAAGAACGCCATGTAAATTACTTTACTTTATTGCTAAACGCGTTAACCATAGAAGTAGAAGTAGTCGTTGGCGTGACAACTTCATGAAGACACGATGATGGAGATCATGATGATGGAGATCATGGTGTCATGCCGGTGATAAGATGATCATGGAGCCCCGAAGATGGAGATCAATGGAGCTATATGATATTGGCCATATCATGTCACTACTATATAATTGCATGTGATGTTTATTATGTTTATGCATCTTGTTTACTTAGAACGACGGTAGTAAATAAGATGATCCCTTACAACAATATCAAGAGGTGTTCTCCCCTAACTGTGCACCGTTGCTAAAGTTCGTCGTTTCGAAGCACCACGTGATGATCGGGCGTGATAGATCCTTACGTTCACATACAACGGGTGTAAGACAGTTTTACACATGCAAAACACTTAGGGTTAACTTGACGAGCCTAGCATGTACAGACATGGCCTCGAACACACGGAGACCGAAAGGTCGAACACGAGTCGTATGGAAGATACGATCAACATGGAGATGTTCACCGATGATGACTAGTCCGTCTCACGTGATGATCGGACACGTCCTAGTCGACTCGGATCGTGTAACACTTAGATGACTAGAGGGATGTCTAATCTGAGTGGGAGTTCATTAATATAATTTGATTAGATGAACTTAATTATCATGAACTTAGTCTAAAACCTTTGCAAATATGTCTTGTAGACCAAATGGCCAACGCTCATGTCAACATGAACTTCAACGCGTTCCTAGAGAAAACCAAGCTGAAAGATGATGGCAGCAACTATACTCTGACTGGGTCCGGAACCCGAGGATCATCCTCATAGCTGCCAGAAACAATATGTCCTAGAAGGACCGCTAGGTGATGCACCTGTCCCGGAAGAACCAAGACATTATGAATGCTTGGCAGTCTCGTCTGATGATTACTCCCTCGTTCAGTGCGGCATGCTTTACAGCTTAGAACCGGGGCTTCAAAAGCGTTTTGAGCAACACGGAGCATATGAGATGTTCGAGGAGTTGAAACTAGTTTTCCAAGCTCATGCCCGGGTCGAGAGATATGAAGTCTCCGACAAGTTCTATAGCTGTAAGATGGAGGAAAACAGTTATGTCAGTGAGCACATACTCAAAATGTCTGGGTTGCACAATCGCCTGTCCCAGCTGGACATAAACCTCCCGGACGAGGCGGTCATTGACAGAATCCTTCAGTCGCTCCCACCAAGCTACAAGAGCTTTGTGATGAACTACAATATGCAGGGGATGGTGAAGACCATTCGCGAAGTATTCTCAATGCTGAAGTCAGCAGAGGTTGAAATCAAGAAAGAACATCAAGTGTTGATGGTCAATAAAACCACTAAGTTCAAGAAGGGCAAGGGCAAGAAGAACTTCAAGAAGGACGACAAGGAGGTTGCCGCCCCGGTAAGCAAGTTGCCGGGAAGAAGTCAAAGAATGGACCCAAACCTGAGACAGAGTGCTTTTATTGCAAAGGGAAGGGCCACTGGAAGCGGAACTGCCCCAAATACTTAGCGGACAAGAAGGCCGGCAACACTAAAGGTATATTTGATATACATGTAATTGATGTGTACCTTACCGATTACTGTAGTAACTCCCCGGTATTTGATACCGTGCCGTTGCTCATATTTGTAACTCACAGCAGGAGCTGCGGAATAAACGGAGACCCTGGCGAAGGTGACGATGCGCGTCGGGAATGGTTCCAAGGTCGATGTGATCGCCGTCGGCACGCTGCCTCTACATTTACCTATGGGATTAGTTTTAAACCTCAATAATTGTTATTTGGTGCCAAGTTTGAGCATGAACATTGTATCAGGATCTCGTTTAATGCGAGATGGCTACTCATTTAAATCCGAGAATAATGGTTGTTCTATTTATATGAGAGATATGTTTTATGGTCATGCTCCGATGGTCAATGGTTTATTCTTAATGAATCTCGAGCGTAATATTACACATATTCATAGTGTGAATACCAAAAGATGTAAAGTTGATAACGATAGTCCCACATACTTGTGGCACTCGCCGCCTTTGGTCACATTGGTGTCAAGCGCATGAAGAAGCTCCATTCGATGGACTTTTAGAGTCTCTCGATTATGAATCATTTGACACATGCGAACCATGCCTCATGGGCAATGACCAAGACTCCATTCTCCGGGACAATGGAGCGAGCAACCAACTTATTGGAAATCATACATACCGATGTATGCGGTCCAATGAATGTTGAGGCTCGTGGAGGATATCGTTATGTTCTCACTCTCATTGATGACTTAAGTAGATATGGGTATGTCTACTTGATGAAACACAAGTCTGAGACCTTTGAAAAGTTCAAGGAATTTCAGAATGAGGTAGAGAATCAACGTGACCGAAAAATAAAGTTCTTCTGATCAGATCGTGGAGGAGAATATTTAAGTCACGCAATTTGGTACACACTTAAGGAAATGTGGAATCGTTTCACAACTCACGCCGCTGGAACACCTCGGTAGAACGGTGTGTCCGAACGTCAGAATCGCACTCTATTGGATATGGTGCGATCTATGATGTCTCTTACAGATTTACCGCTATCATTTTAGGGATACGCTCTAGAGACAGCTACATTCACTTTAAATAGGGCACTGTCTAAATCCGTTGAGACGACACCGTATGAATTATGGTTTGGGAAGAAACCTAAGCTGTCGTTTCTAAAAGTTTGGGGATGCAATGCTTATGTCAAGAAACTTCAACCTGAAAAGCTCGAACCCAAATCGAAAATGCGTCTTCATAGGATACCCTAAGGAAACCATTGGGTATACCTTCTACCTTAGATCCGAAGGCAAGATCTTTGTTGCCAAGAACGGATCCTTTACGGAAAAGAGTTTCTCTCGAAAGGAGTAAGTGGGAGGAAAGTAGAACTCGATGAAGTACTACCTCTTGAACCGGAAAGTAGTGCAGCTCAGAAAATGTTTCTGTGGTGCCTACACCAACCGGAGAGGAAATTAATGATGATGATCAAGGTACTTGGATCAAGTTGCTCTTGAACTTCAGGGTCCACTAGGACACGTTCGCACTGCAGTGGTACGGCAACCCTGTCTGGAAATCATGTTGTTAGACAACAAAGTGAACCTTGAACTATGAAGAAGCGATGGCGGGCCCAGATTCCAACAAATGGCTTGAAGCCATGCAATCCAAGATAGGATCCATGTATGAAAACAAAGTATGGACTTTGTGACAGACTTGCCCGATGATCGTGACGATAGAAAACAAATGGATATTTAAGAAGAAGACGGACGCGGATGGTAATGTCACCATCTATAAAGCTCGACTTGTCGCTAAGGGTTATCGGCAAGTTCAAGGGATTGACTACGATGAGACTTTCTCTCCCGTGGCGAAGCTTAAGTCTGTCCGAATCATGTTAGCAATTGCTGCATACTATGATTATGAGATATGGCATATGGACGCCAAAACAGCGTTCCTTAACGGTTATCTTAAGGAAGAGCTGTATATGATGCAGCCGGAAGGTTTTGTCGATCCTAAGAATGCTAACAAAGTGTGCAAGCTCCAGCGATCCATTTATGGGCTGGTGCAAGCATCTCGGAGTTGGAACATTCGCTTTGATGAGATGATCAAAGCGTTTGGGTTTATCTTGAGACTTATGGAGAAGCCTGCGTTTACAAGAAAGTGAGTGGTAGCTCTGTGGCATTTCTCATATTATATGTAGATGACATACTTTTGATGGGAAATGATATAGAACTCTTGGACAGCATTAAGGCCTACTTGAATAAAAGTTTTTCAATGAAGGACCTTGGAGAAGCTGCTTATATATTAGGCATCAAGATCTATAGAGATAGATCGAGACGCCTCATAGGTCTTTCACAAAGCACATACCTTGATAAGATTTTGAAGAAGTTCAAAATGGATCATTCCAAGAAAGGGTTCTTGCATGTACTGCAAGGTGTGAGATTGAGCTCAGCTCAATGCCCGACCACGGCAAAAGATAAAGAAGAGATGAGCGTCATCCCTATGCCTCAGCCATAGGATCTATTATGTATGCCATGCTGTGTACCAGACCTGATGTAAACCTTGCCGTAAGTTTGGTAGGAAGGTACCAAAGTAATCCCGGCAAGGAACACCGGACAGCGGTCAAGAATATCCTGAAGTACACGAAAAGGACAAAGGACATGTTTCTCGTTTATGGAGGTGGCGAAGAGCACAAATGCGTAAAGGGTTACGTCGGCGCTAGCTTCGACCAGATCCTGGATGACTCTAAGTCACAAACCCGGATACGTGTATATGTTGAATGGTGGAGCGATGGTGGTGCAGCTGCAAGCAGAAGCGTCGTGGCGGGATCTACATGTGAAGCGGAGTACATGGCAGCCTCGGAGGCAGCGCATGAAGCAATTTGGGTGAAGGAGTTCATCACCGACCTAGGAGTCATACCCAATGCGTCGGGGCTGATCAAACTCTTCTGTGACAATCGAGCTATTGCACTTGCCAAGGAGCCCAAGTTTCACAAGAAGACCGGGCACATCAAGCGTCGCTTCAACTCCATCCGTGAAAATGTTCAAGATGGAGACATAGAAATTTGCAAAGTGCATATGGATCTGAATGTCGCAGATCCGCTGACTAAACCTCTTCCATGGGCAAAACATGATCAACACCGTAACTCTATGGGTGTTCGATTCATCATAATGTAACTAGATTATTGACTCTAGTGCAAGTGGGAGACTGTTGGAAATATGCCCTAGAGGCAATAATAAAAGGGTTATTATTATATTTCCTTGTTCGTGATAATTGTCTTTTATTCATGCTATAATTGTATTATCCGGAAATCGTAATACACGTGTGAATACATAGACCACAATATGTCCCTAGTGAGCCTCTAGTTGACTAGCTCGTTGATCAACAGATAGTCATGGTTTCCTGACTATGGACATTGGATGTCGTTGATAAGGGATCACGTCATTAGGAGAATGATGTGATGGACAAGACCCAATCCTAAGCATAGCACAAGATCGTGTAGTTCGCTTTGCTAGAGCTTTTTCAATGTCAAGTATCTTTTCCTTTGACCATGAGATCGTGTAACTCCCGGATACCGTAAGAGTGCTTTGGGTGTACCAAAGCGTCACAACGTAATCGGGTGACTATAAAGGTGCACTACAGGTATCTCCGAAAGTGTCATTGGGTTGACATGGATCGAGATCGATTTGTCACTCCGTGTTACGGAGAGGTATCACCGGGCCCACTCGGTAGTGCATCATCATAATGAGCTCAAAGTGACCAAGTGTCTGGTCACGGGATCATGCATTACGGTATGAGTAAAGTGACTTGCCGGTGCAGATTGAACGATGTATTGGGATACCGACGATCGAATCTCGGGCAAGTAGCATACCGATTGACAAAGGGAATTGTATACGGGATTGTTTGAATCCTCGATATCGTGGTTCATCCGATGAGATCATCGAGGAGCATGTGGGAGCCAACATGGGTATCCAGATCCCGCTGTTGGTTATTGCCCGAGAGCCGTCTCGGTCATGTCTACGTGTCTCCGAACCCGTAGGGTCTACACACTTAAGGTTCGGTGGCCTAGGGTTGTATGAATATGAGTATGCAGTATACCGAATGTTGTTAGGAGTCCGGATGAGATCCCGAGCGTCCACGAGGAGTTTGAATGGTCCGGAGGTAAAGAATTATATATAGGAAGTGGTATTTCGCCATCGGGAAAGTTTCGGGTCACCGGTATTGTCTGGGACCACCGGAAGGGTCCCGGGGTCCACCGGGTGGGGCCACCCATCCCGGAGGGCCCCATGGGCTGAAGTGGGGAGGGGAACCAGCCCATAGTGGGCTGGTGCGCCCCCCTTGGCCCATCCCCTGCGCCTAGGGTTGAAACCCTAGGGTGGGGGGGGGGCGCCCCACTTGCCTTGGGGGGCACTCCACCCCCCTTGGCCGCCGCCCCCCTTGGGATATGGGATCCCCAAGGGCTGGCGCCCCCCCTGGGGGCCTATATAAAGCGAGGGGGAGGGGGGCAGCCGCACTCTGAAACTCTGGCGCCTCCCCCCCCCTGCGACACCGCTTCTTCCTCCGTCACGTGCTTGGCGAAGCCCTGCGAATCTTGCTGCTCCACCACCACCACGCCCGTTGTCTTTGCTGCTGGAGCCATCATCATCAACCTCTCCTTTCCCCTTGCTGGATCAAGAAGGAGGAGACGTCTCCCGTCCCGTACGTGTGTTGAACGCGGAGGTGCCGTCCGTTCGGCACTCGGTCATCGGTGATTTGGATCACGACGAGCACGACTCCGTCATCCACGTTCTAGTGAAAGCTTCCGCACGCGATCTACAAGTGGTATGTAGATGCAATCTCTCTCCCATGACTCGTTGCTTAGATGAACTCATAGATGGATCTTGGTGAAACCGTAGGAAAATTTTAATTTTCTGCAATGTTCTCCAACAGTATTTACCCCCACCCAGCGGGGTGGTGCTATTCTCGCCCCCGACATTTGGTTTTGGTGCGCAATTGGTCTCGGCAGAGGCCAATGCGGCATTAGTTGCCCCTTTTGACGAGGACGAGGTCCTCGCAGCCATTAAGGGGATGAACCCCTCCTCGGACCCGGGTCCAGATGGCCTACCCGTGACGTTCTTTAAGACGTTCTAGCCTACCATCAAGCCAGAGGTCATGGCTCTGTTTTAGGAATTTTATTCGGGCTCCATGGACCTTGGGCGCCTCAATTATGGGATTGTGACCCTCATCCCCAAGGTCCCGGGCGCCTCTGACATTTGCCAGTTCCGCCCAATCCGCAGTGATTAATGTGATTTTCCGGATCTTGGCCAAAGGGTACGCCAATAGGGTGACCCTCCTCGCTGACCCGATTACCCATCCGAACCAATCCGCCTTCATGCAAGGCCGATTTATTCTTGATGGGGTGTTAGTATTCCACGAAGTCCTCCACGAGGTCCGACTAAAACACCATCGCGCGGTCTTCCTAAAGCTATACTTTCACAAAGCCTACGATACGGTACACTGGCCATTCCTGCGGGAAGTGTTGCTTCGCAAGGGCTTCGACGACCGTTGGGTGACCCGCGTCATGCAGCTTGTCTCTTGTGGCCGGACCGCGGTCAACATCAACGGTGACATTGGGCCCTACTTCCCCGCCCTATGTGGGGTCCGTCAGGGTGACCCCTTCTCGCCGTTCTTGTTCAACATGGTGGTCGATGGCCTGGCATCCATCTTGGATAAGGCCAAGGCTGCTGGTCATATCCGCGGCTTAGTCCCCCACCTAGTCAGAGCGGGAGGGGTCTCCCTCCTTCAATATGCGGATGATACCATTATAATGGTGGAGGGATCCGCCCTACATATTACTAACCTGAAGTTCCTCCTCCTGTGCTTCCAACAAATGTCGGGCCTAACCATCAACTTAGATAAGAGCGAAGTGATGGTTCTCGGGTACCCCTTGGAGGAAGCACATGCTATTGCTGACCGACTAAACTGTCGGCTGGGTTCTTTCCCCACGACCTATCTGGGGATCCCTGATGTCTACTACACAACCTTCTTCTTGTAGACGTTGTTGGGCCTGCAAGTGCACAGGTTTGTAGGACAATAGCAAATTTCCCTCAAGTGGATGACCTAAGGTTTATCAATCCGTAGGAGGCGTAGGATGAAGATGGTCTCTCTCAAACAACCCTGCAACCAAATAACAAAGAGTCTCTTGTGTCCCCAACACACCCAATACAATGGTAAATTGTATAGGTGCACTAGTTCGGCGAAGAGATGAAGATACAAGTGCAAAATAGATAGTAGATACAGGTTTTTGTAATCTGAAATTATAAAAACAGCAAGGTAACGAATGATAAAAGTGAGCGTAAACGGTATTGCAATGATGGGAAACAAGGCCTAGGGTTCATACTTTCACTAGTGCAAGTTCTCTCAACAATAATAACATAATTGGATCACATAACTATCCCTCAACATGCAACAAAGAGTCACTCCAAAGCCACTAATAGCGGAGAACAAACGTAGAGATTATGGTAGGGTACGAAACCACCTCAAAGTTATTCTTTCCAATCAATCCGTTGGGCTATTCCTATAAGTATCACAAGCAGCCCTAGAGTTTGTACTAGAATAACACCTTAAGATACAAATCAACCAAAACCCTAATGTCACCTAGATACTCTATTGTCACCTCAAGTATCCGTGGGCATGATTATACGATATGCATCGCACAATCTCAGATTTATCCAACCAACATAAAAGTACTTCAAAGAGTGCCCCAAAGTTTCTACCCGAGAATCAAGAATGTGTGCCAACCCCTATGCATAGGTTCATGGGCGGAACCCGCAAGTTGGTCACCAAAACATACATCAAGTGGCACGTGAAATACCATTGTCACCACAGATAAACACGGCAAGACAAACATCAAGTGTTCATAAAAGACTCAATCCGATAAGATAACTTCAAAGGGGAAACTCAATTCATCACAAGAGAGTAGAGGGGGAGAAGAAACATAGGATCCAACTATAATAGCAAAGATCGCGATACATCAAGATCGTGTGAAGTCGAGAACACGAGAGAGAGAGAGAGAGAGAGAGAGAGAGAGAGAGAGATCAAACACATAGCTACTGGTACATACCCTCAGCCCCGAGGGTGAACTACTCCCTTCTCGTCATGGAGAGCGCCAGGATGATGAAGATGCCCACGGTGAGGATCCCCCCTCCGGCGGTGCGGAACAGGTCCCGATTGGTTTTGGTGGCTACTGAGAGGCTTGGCGGAACTCCCGATCTATCTTCTGTTCTGGAAGTTTTAGGGCACGTGGGTATATATGGGTGAAAGGAGTACGTCGGTGGAGCTACGGGGCCCCACGAGGCAGGGGCACGCCTGGGTGGGCGCGCACCCCACCCTCGTGAGCACCTCCCGTATCTTCTGACGTGGGGTCCAAGTCCATCAGGTGGGTTTCCTTCCAAAAATAACTTCTCCAGTTGATTTCGTTCCGTTTCGACTCCGTCTGATATTCCTTTTCTTCGAAATACTGAAATAGGCAAAAAAAAAACCCAGCAAATCTGGGTTGGGCCTCCGGTTAATAGGTTAGTCCCAAAAATAATATAAAAGTGGATAATAAAGCCCAAAATCATTCAAAACAGATAGTAATATATCATGAATGCTTCATAAATTGTAGATACGTTGGAGACGTATCAGCATCCCCAAGCTTAATTCCTACTCGTCCTCGAGTAGGTAAATGACAAAAGAAAGAATTTATGAAGTGTGAATGCTAGAGGTGCACAAGTTTGATCAATGATAATTTCAATCACCTTTTCTAGCATGATAGTATGTCATAACAGTAGTTCATCTCATAAAACTTTTCACGAACTAGTTACAAGCAATTCACATGTTAAAGCATAGACCATAAACATTCTTGAAAACTAGCAAACTTCATTCTTAGTCATCAAAACAATTGCAATTCATCTTATTTTCAGGAATAGCAAACTCCACATACTCAACTATCATATAGTCTTCTACAATTGCTAACACTCACGCAATACTTGTGGTTATGAAGTTTTAATCAGACACAGAGAAAGATTGGGGCTTATAAGGTTGCCTCCAAACGTATTCACCTTTGGGTGATGTCAACAATAGTAGTTCGTGCTAACGTACATCCAATTGGATATATATATCAGGATCACCCTAACATAAAGTGCTTGCCAAAGGATAAAATGAAAAATGGAAAGGTGAAGATCACCTTGACTCTTGCATAAAGTAAAAGACATAAAGTAAAAGATAGGCCCTTCGCAGAGGGAAGCAGGGATTTGCAGAGGTGCCAAAGCTCAATTTTGAAATAGAGATAAATAATTTTGAGAGGTATGATCTCATTGTCAACATAACAACCAAGAGTTCCCAATATCTTCCATACTACATACATTATAGGCAGTTCCCACGCAGAATGGTAAAAGTTTATACTCCCCAACCACCAACAAGCATCAATCCATGGCTTGCTCGAAACAACGAGTGCCTCCAACTAACAACAATCCCGGGGGAGTTTTGTTTAATTATTTTGATTTGATTTTGATCTTTTGATCATGGGACTGGGCATCCCGGTTACTGCCACTTTCTCGTGAATGAGGAGCGGAGTCCACTCCTCTTGAGAATAACCCACCTAGTATGGAAGACACTGACAGCCCCTAGTTGCTACATGAGCAATTCGGGCATAATTTTAAGGTTTAGAGTTTGGCACATGCAAATTTACTTGGAACGGCAGGTATATACCGCATATAGGTAGGTATGGTGGACACTCATGGCAAAAACTGGGTTTAAGGATATTGGATGCACAAGCAGTATTTCCGCTTAGTACAGATATTTAGGCTAGCAAGGGGAGAAAGGCAAGCTCAACATGTTTGAATGATCCATGACAATATACTTTAACTGAGATGCGAGACAACATAACCCATTACGTTGTCTTCCTTGTCCAACATCAACTCTTTAGCATGTCATACTTAATGTGTGCTCACAATTATAAAAGATGTCTATGATAATATATTTATATGTGAAATATCTCTTCCTTCAATATTCTTTCATGAATTGTTCAAATGACTAATACAATGTTTGTTAACTGTCAATAAATTTACAACCTCTACTTCTTAGATGTGAAGTCATTACTCCCCATGGGATAAGCAAATGAAACATATATAATTTCAGATTTGTGGCATTTAACTTATTCAACCATTTACTCATAGGATATAAGTGAAGCACACGAGTAAATGAAAAGCTACTCCAAAAAGATATAAGTGAAGATCAATGAGTAGCTAAATAATTATGCAACTATGTGAAGACTCTCTCTCATTTAATAATTTCAGATCTTGGTATTGTATTCAAGCAGCAAGCAAAACAAAATAAAATTACATTGCAAGGATAGCACAACTCATGTGAAGAAGCAAAAACTTAGGCTCAACCGATACTAACCGATAGTTTGTCGAAGAAGAAAGGTGGGATGCCTACAGGCATCCCCAAGCTTAGATGCTTGAGACTTCTTGAAATATTATCTTGGGGTGCCTTGGGCATCCCCAAGCTTGAGCTTTTGTGTCTCCTTAATTCCTCTCTTATCATGGTTTCTCTTTTTATCAAAAGCTTCATTCACAACAAACTCAACAAGAACTCGTGAGATAGGTTAGCATAAACCAATGCAAAACCTTATTATTTTCTACTGTAACAAATCACTAACATTATTATTCAACATTGAATACTAAATTTCTCTGTATATTTAATACTCCTATCCTCAAATAGACTCATTAAACAAGAAAACATATGCAAACAATGCAAACATAACAGCAATCTGCCAAAACAGTAAAGTCTGTAAAGAACGCAAGAGTATCAATACTTTCCTGACTCCAAAAATTATGAACTAAAATTCCCACTGTAGTAAATTTATCAGAGCTTTATATGCAAAAAGTTTCAACATTATATCATGCTCTGACTTTTCTAAGGAATTTTTGCAACAGCGGTAAACTTTCTGTTTTAAAAACAGCAACATGTATACTAGCAAAATAAGTGTGGCAAAGGCTATCCTTGACTTTTTTTATTGAAACTAAAGATGCAAAACATTATTCTAAATAACATAAAGCAAAAACTGACAAGAGAAAATGATGCTCCAAGCAAAACACATATCATGTGGTGAATAAAAATATAGCTCCAAGTAAAGTTACCGATGAACGAAGACGAAAAAGGGAATGCCTTCCGGGGCATCCCCAAGCTTAGGCTCTTGGTTATACTTGAATATTACCTTGGTGTGCCTTGGGCATCCCCAATCTTAGGCTCTTGCCATTCCTTATTCCATAGTCCATCGAAGCTTTACCCAAAACTTGAAAACTTCAACCACAGAAAACTCGTAAGCTCCGTTAGCGAAGGAAAACAAAACACCACTTCAAGGTACTGTAATGAACTCATTATTTATTTATATTGGTGTTAAACCTAATGTATTCCAACTTCTCTATGGATTATAAACTATTTTACTAGCCATAGATTCATCAAAATAAGCAAACAACACAATGAAAACAGAATCTGTCAAAACAGAACAGTCTGTAGTAATCTGTAACTAACGCAAACTTATGGAACTCCAAAAATTCGAAAATAAATTTGTGGACCTGAGGAATTTGTCTAGTAATCATATGCAAAAAGAAACAACTAAATATCACTCTCCAGTAAAAAGTTCTAGCTAATCTCGTGAGCGCTAAAGTTTCTGTTTTTTACAGCATGATCATAAAGACTTCACCCAAGTGTTCCCAAAGGTTCTACTTGGCACAAACACTAATTAAAACATGAAAACACATCTAACCAGAAGCTAGATGGATTATTGATTACAAAACAGAACCAAAAAGCAAGAAACTAAAATAAAATTGGGTTGCCTCCCAACAAGCGCTATCGTTTAACGCCCCTAGCTAGGCATGATGATTTCAATGATGCTCACATAAGAGATAAGAATTGAAACATAAAGAGAGCATCATGAAGAATATGACTAGCACATTTAAGTCTAACCCACTTTCTATGCATAGGGATTTTGTGAGCAAACAACTTATGGGAACAATAATCAACTAGCATAGGAGGGTAACACAAGCATAGCTTCAAGATTTTCAACACATAGAGAGGAAACTTGACATTATTGCAATTCCTACAAGCATATATTCCTCCCTCATAATAATTTTCAGTAGCATCATGAATGAATTCCACAATATAACCAGCACCTAAAGCATTTTTTTCATGATCTACAAGCATAGAAAATTTACTACTCTCCACATAAGCAAAATTCTTCTCATGAATAGTAGTGGGAGCAAACTCAACAAAATAATTATCATGTGATTGAAAATTAAGATCAAGATGACAAGTTTCATGGTTATCATTATTCTTTAAAGCATACGTGTCATCACAATAATCATCATAGATAGGAGGCATGCTTTCATCAAAATAAATTTGCTCATCAAAACTTTGGGGACAAAAAGTATAATCTTCATCAAACATAGCTTCCCCAAGCTTGTGGCTTTGCATATCATTAGCATCATGGATATTCAAGGAATTCATACTAAAAACATTGCAATCATGCTCAGCATTCAAAGATTTAGTGCCAAACATTCTATAGATTTTTTCTTCTAACATTTGAGCACAATTTTCCTTTCCACCATACTCACGAAAGATATTAAAAAGATGAAGCGTATGAGACAAAATCAATTCCATTTTTTGTAGTTTTCTTTTATAAACTAAACTAGTGATAAAACAAGAAACTAAAAGATTCCATTGCAAGATCTAGAGATATACCTTCAAGCACTCACCTCTCCGGCAACGGCGCCAGAAAAGAGCTTGATGTCTACTACACAACCTTCTTCTTGTAGACGTTGTTGGGCCTGCAAGTGCACAGGTTTGTAGGACAATAGCAAATTTCCCTCAAGTGGATGACCTAAGGTTTATCAATCTGTAGGAGGCGTAGGATGAAGATGGTCTCTCTCAAACAACCCTGCAACCAAATAACAAAGAGTCTCTTGTGTCCCCAACACACCCAATACAATGGTAAATTGTATAGGTGCACTAGTTCGGCGAAGAGATGAAGATACAAGTGCAAAATAGATGGTAGATAAAGGTTTTTGTAATCTGAAATTATAAAAACAGCAAGGTAACGAGCGATAAAAGTGAGCGTAAACGGTATTGCAATGATAGGAAACAAGGCCTAGGGTTCATACTTTCACTAGTGCAAGTTCTCTCAACAATAATAACAAAGTTGGATCACATAACTATCCCTCAACATGCAACAAAGAGTCACTCCAAAGCCACTAATAGCGGAGAACAAACATAGAGATTATGGTAGGGTACTAAACCACCTCAAAGTTATTCTTTCCAATCAATCCGTTGGGCTATTCCTATAAGTGTCACAAACAGCCCTAGAGTTCGTACTAGAATAACACCTTAAGATACAAATCAACTAAAAACCTAATGTCACCTAGATACTCCATTGTCACCTCAAGTATCCGTGGGCATGATTATACGATATGCATCACACAATCTCAGATTTATCCAACCAACATAAAAGTACTTCAAAAAGTGCCCCCAAGTTTCTACCGGAGAATCAAGAACGTGTGCCAACCCCTATGCATAGGTTCATGGGCGGAACCCGCAAGTTGGTCACCAAAACATACATCAAGTGGCACGTGAAATCCCATTGTCACCACAGATAAACACGGCAAGACATACATCAAGTGTTCATAAAAGACTCAATCCGATAAGATAACTTCAAAGGGGAAACTCAATTCATCACAAGAGATTAGAGGGGGAGAAGAAACATAGGATCCAACTATAATAGCAAAGCTCGCGATACATCAAGATCATGTGAAGTCGAGAACACGAGAGAGAGAGAGAGAGAGAGAGAGAGAGAGAGAGATCAAACACATAGCTACTGGTACATACCCTCAGCCCCGAGGGTGAACTACTCCCTCCTCGTCATGGATAGCGTCGGGATGATGAAGATGGCCACCGGTGAGGGATCCCCCCTCCGGCAGGGTGCCGGAACAGGGTCCCGATTGGTTTTTGGTAGCTACAGAGGCTTGCGGCGGCGGAACTCCCGATCTATCTTCTGTTCTGGAAGTTTTAGGGTACGTAGGTATATATGGGTGAAAGGAGTACGTCGGTGGAGCTACGGGGGCCCCACGAGGCAGGGGGGCGCGCCCAGGGGGGTGGGCGCGCCCCCACCCTCGTCAGCACCTCCCATATCTTCTGACGTGGGGTCCAAGTCCATCAGGTGGGTTTCCTTCCAAAAATAACTTCTCCAGTTGATTTCGTTCCGTTTCGACTCCGTCTGATATTCCTTTTCTTCGAAATACTGAAATAGGCAAAAAAAGGGTCTTTTACATCTGTGTCCCTAACTCGAACCCACTGCTCACATTTGCCCCTAATTCAAAAGTCTGCTAAAAAATGCCCCTCCGCCGTTAGGTGCCCTTACAAAAATGCCCTTCCGTCCCGTTTCCGTCCGATCAAAGGGCTTTGACCGTCTCTGAGCGTTTATTGGACATTTTGCCCTGCCTCCATGTATCACTTACATGTGAGACCCGCTCAAGAAAAAATAAAAGAAAAATCTCTCTCACCTCCCACCTCTCTTCCCCTACCTCACGACCTCTCTCTCACACTTCCGGCGGCCCGGCCTGCCCAAGGACCGTCGCCGCCGCTAGCTCCCCACGCCGCCCCCCTTCCTCCACACCTCCCCCTCGCCCTCCCTCCCTCCCTCCTCTCCCTCCCTCCCTCTCCCTTTCTCCCCTGCAGGGCGCCACCATTGCCGCTGCCTTCGTTAACGTGGCTAACGACGGCAAGCCGGACCGCTTGTCTGCAAGGCCCCCAGAATAGAGCATCACCACACCGTAGATCTGGACCTTGGGTGCCTTGCAACTCACGCAAGACGAGATCACCGCCACCTCTGCCCACCGGCTGCCATCTTCGATTCTTTGTCATCGTGGTCCCTCGGTGCTCCCTTATCGTCTGGAGATCCATATGGTGTTGCGGAACTGCCGGACTGTCGCCGACGAGCTCTTCTTCGTCCAGCCGCCTCCCCACGACGCCTTGCTCCGGCGGCCGTAGGCGAGGTCCATGTGCTCATGCTCGGCCGTCCCCAGACCCTTTGAAGACTCTGGCATGCTCGCAGTGAGACGCTGATGCCGACCCCTCTCCCCCCTGCTTTCTAGCCCCCTGCCACCTAGCTTTGACCGCCGCCGCCGCCGCCGCCGCCGGCCTGGGCCATGCCCGACACTCTGGCCGTCCTTCGCCGCCTACCACTTCTATTCAACGCGAAGCAAGCCCGGAGAGCAAAGGACCATTCCACTGCGTTTGGTCGGGAATGAGCTCCCCGCCCTTCGCCGTGGCGTGTGCTGCCATGACATAACGGTGGTTCGATTAGTACTAATGGGCTTCCTATGACATGTGGGGCCCCTTAGCTATATTAGCACTAATCCTAGCGTGTGTTAAATATTATGCTAATTACAGACTAATCGGCAGGCCCTACCAATTAACAAAACTGCTAAACTAATTAAAAAGATAACTAGACACTTACATGTGGGGTCCCACATGTAAGTGAGAGAGAGGGTAGAGAGAGTGAGGTGAGAGAAAGTGTTTTTCCTTTTTATTTTTTCTCACTCGGTCCCACTTGTAAGTGATACATGGAGGCAGGGCAAATTGTCCAAAAACGCCAGTTAGACGGTCAAACCCCTTTGACCGGACGGAAACGGAGCGGAAGGGCATTTCTATAAGTGCACATAACGGCGGAGGGGCATTTTTGAGCAGGCTTTCAAATTAGGGGTATATCTGATTAGGTGGTTCGAGTTAGGGACAGAAATGCAAATGGCCCAAAAAAACCCAGCAAATCTGGGCTGGGCCTCCGGTTAATAGGTTAGTCCCAAAAATAATATAAAAGTGGATAATAAAGCCCAAAATCATTCAAAACAAATAGTAATATAGCATGAATGCTTCATAAATTATAGATACGTTGGAGACATATCAATCCCCATTAGTGATTCACGCCTCACCGTGGCTGATCTTCGCCCCACGGTGACCCGTATGCAACATCGTGTTGAGCCCTGGAAAGGGCGCTGGTTGTCGAAGGCTGCTTGCGTGATCCTTATCAACTCTTTGCTTACTACCCTCCTTTGGTTCCTCATGAGCTTCTATAGGCTTCATGAAACCCTGCACCAGGAGATCGCCAAATACCAATCCAGATTCTTTTGGGCTGGGGAGGGGGGTAAGCAGAAGTACCACATGGTCACCGGCGGATATCTCAGAAATCCAAGGACTAGGGTGGTCTTGGGATTTTGTCCTCCCGGCGCATGAACATTGCCCTCTTGACCCGTTGGCTCTGGCGCATTGCCAATGGAGATGGAGGTCTCTGGCTTACTATCATCCAGAACAAGTACCTGCGTGGACATCCTCTCGCATTTTGACAGCTCGGCGGCTCCCGATTTTGGCGGGCCGTCGTCCGGTGCTGCACTGTCTTGCGCATTGGCACATCCATCTCGGTGGGTACTGGGTCCTCGACCCTGTTCTGGTTGGATAGATGGCTTGGCGACACCCCCTGTCGGTGTCAAAATCGGCGGATCTCGGGTAGGGGATCCCGAACTGTGTGTCTAGGCGGATGGTAACAGGAGACAAGGGACACGATGTTTTTACCCAGGTTCGGGCCCTCTCGATGGAGGTAAAACCCTACTCCTGCTTGATTAATATTGATGATAAGGGTAGTACAAGAGTAGATCTACCACGAGATCAGAGAGGCTAAACCCTAGAAGCTAGCCTATGGTATGATTGTTGTTCGTCCTACGGACCAAAACCCTCCGGTTTATATAGGCACCGGAGAGGGCTAGGTTTACACAGAGTCGGTTACAATGGGAGGAGATCTACATATCCGTATCGCCAAGCTTGCCTTCCACGCCAAGGAAAGTCCATCTGGACACGGGACAAAGTCTTCAATCTTGTATCTTCATAGTCCAGGAGTCCGGCCAAAGGTTATAGTCCGGCTATCCGGACACCCCCTAATCCAGGACTCCCTCAGTAGCCCCTGAACCAGGCTTCAATGACGACGAGTCCGGCGCGCAGATTGTCTTCGGCATTGCAAGGCGGGTTCCTCCTCCGAATACTTCATAGAAGATTTTGAACACAAGGGTAGTGTCCGGCTCTGCAAAATAAGTTCCACATACCACCGTAGAGAGAATAATATTTACACAAATCCAATCTGCTGACGTATTCCGCAGCGTGACATCACACCACGGCCAAGCCTTTATTCGAATCGTTTTACTGTCCCACCTCAGCGCACTTAGCGAGGCGGTTTCCTTGGCACGTCTTGTCGAAGCAGAGATCGTGTCCCCTTATTCCGGGATTCTCATCAATATGGATGTGGGTAACCCAACCGTGCCATTAATTACGGCGCTTGGGAGATAAGCGAGTTTTACCAGGCTGGTGGGGGCACATAGTTTCGTCTGCCCATATAAGGGGATAAGGATCCACCTTTTTCATCTACGCCTTCTTCCTCCTTCGCTTATCCATTTCCATGCACTCGAGCTCCAGCGCCCATGTCCGCACTTCCCACCTCAACGTTCTCCAGCCATGTCCGGAGCGGGAGGCAAGTGGATGGCCTCCTCCGTCACGGAGGGGCACATCAAAAAGTTAAGGAAAGTCGGATACTTGTCTAAAGACATTGCATACCGGCTTCCAATCGAGGGGCAGCTCATTCCCACCCCCAGGCCCCATGAGAGGGTGGTGTTCCTCCCTCATTTCCTCCGCGGACTGGGCTTCCCACTCCACCCATTTGTCCGGGGGCTCATGTTCTACTACGGCCTGGATTTCCACGATCTGGCCCCGAACTTCATCCTCAACATCTCGGCGTTTATCGTCGTGTGCGAGGCATTCCTCCGCATCAAGTCCCACTTCGGCTTATGGCTGAAGACCTTCAATGTCGAGCCGAAGGTAGTGGGCGGCCAGCAAGCGGACTGCGGAGGCGCCATGGTGGGCGAGATGCCCAATGTTACATGGCTCGAGGGCTCCTTCGTGGAAACCATCAAAGGATGGCAATCGGGGTTGTTCTACATCACCGAGCCGCGTGACCGTGAATGGGCAGCGGCCCCCGAATTCCAATCTGGCATCCCCACATGGCTCACCTCCTGGAAAGAGACGGGCCTGTCGTGGGGTAATTCGGAAGAGCTGACCGGACTCCAAACCTGCGTCCAAAACCTAGTGGACAAGAAGGTTAAACTTATCAACGTAGTCCAGGTCATGCTCATCCGCCGGATCCTCCCGTGTCAACGACGGGCTTTTAACTTGTGGGAGTTCGACCCGGCCCAGCACCAATCTCTGACCAGGCTCTTTGACACAATGCACGAGGATGCCTGGAAGGTGCTATTCAAGGGCGCCGAGGTTCCCCCTCCCATTACCGAGGATCGCGGATTCTGCGCAAAGCGCAAGCCAGCGTGGTAAGCTTGTTCTACCCTGTACGGGATTCTTGTTTTTCATAGTTTGACTCTATGCGGGATCTAAGCTCCCGTTCCTTTGACAGGCTTGGCAGAAGAAGACCGGATAGATCAACTATCCGGCTCCTTTGCCCGAAGGCCTAGCAGATGCCCTCCTGGCGAAGCTGCTGGTCCCGGCACCTTACGTGGTGCCGGAGAAGAAGGCCAAGAAGAAAGCCACAGGGACTCGAAAGAGTTCCCGGCGCCCGGTGGTGTCGGACTCGTCGTCCGATGACTCCGAGGCGGACTCCTCCCACGAAAACGAGGAGGAGGAAAGAGAGGTCTCTCCCCCAGCAGGGGGAGAGAAGAAAAGGAAGGCCACCCCAACTGGGGGGGGGGGGTCGGAGGGTCCAAGAAGGGAAGGACCCTCCCTCCGGACTACTCCACCAACGCCGACGGCGGCGAAGAGGAGTGGCCAACCAGGGCCAAGCCCCTGGCAAAATCGTAAGTATCCGGATACCAGAATAACTCATGGCATTCCTTTATTGCACAATATCTTCTAACGCCGAAAAACACGAGAGTTTGGAGCTTGACTCAAAGACTCGAGAGTCCGAGCTCGCCTCGGCCCTTGAGAGCGCTAAATCTGCCAAGGCCGAAGCCCAAAAAGCCCTCTAGGAAATTGAGGCGATGAAGAAGATAGCGGCGAGTAAGGCATTCTTTATGCAAAGCAAGTATGCGAAAGTGAATTACTTGTTACTTACCCGAGTCCGGAGCTCTCTAGAAGCATTCGCAGATCTTCCCCGCAGTGTTTTCGACGCTGCCGCATTCTACCGAGCCGAGGAGGGGAGCTCGACGGAGAAGGTGTTCTGGTCCCAGTATGTTGAGGCCGGACACCCGGTGCCCTTGAGCGACCAGCTGAAGCAGCTGGCCGAGCTCCATAAGGTGGCCGAACAGGCCATGAAGGGCCTTATAGTCCGGCTATGGCCTGGTGAGGTCATGCCTGGGAGTTACTTTGGGCTGGTGAGGCGGCTGGTAGATGTCTGTCCATGGCTTGAAGTCATCAACCGCTCCGTATGCATCGAAGGCGCCCATAGGGCCCTTGCCCGTGCGAAAGTGCACTGGGGCAAGATGGATGCTGAGAAGCTGGTGACAGATGGGCCACCGCCGGGCAAGGAGCATCGCAAGCCCGAGATGTATTATGAGGGCATCCTGAAGGGTGCCCGCCGTATGGCGGATGAATGTTCCAAGGATGTAATTTTTGAGTAAACTCGCCCGCGTTATCCTGTGCGCTGAAAACATGTTCACATGCGCTAAGCAACGCTTTTTGAATTTAAAATATTACCTTCTGTGCGGTCGTTTATTAAATCTGAGAGATGGCGAGTCATCGTCTTCTGCCCCCATGCCACGAGTGCTGGGGTGTTCGGGATAAATGTTCCCATTCTTGGGTCCTTCGAGGGAGACGCTCAGCACAACGAACAAGGCAATCGGACTATAATGCTTTATCACTCTCACTTAGCCATAGAATTCTATAATTTTAAAATTCGGCGAAGCCCCTAGTATTCGGAAGACCGAGTTCGGGGCGCTATCCACGCCTAGGCCGGACAAAAGCGGCTCCTCGCTCTAAGCGGCATAAGTCTTTAGGGACTCGAAACCTCTCGAACAGCGACCAGCTCTCGCCCTACCATGACGGTCAGTTTTAGCTTTCTCTACGGAGGTGCTTAACCCAGCTCAACCGGGCACAATCGCAGTAGTTCTCCCAGCGCTACCTTAGCCGATATAACGGAATGTAAGGTACCAAAACATGGGACCCGGGCAAACCCAACTATTGACCCAAGACATGATTACGAGCCGATGCATATAATGCTATAAGTTCAGGTGCCGCACTCGTGAGAGTGTTCGGACTACTCACACCATAATCAGGGGTACTGAAGCCCCAGGTGTATAGGCCGTAAAAAGTGAACGGTTGCATAATGTAATAACTGAAAATATTTAAATAAAAAAGGAATCCAATAATAGACAAAATCTATGTATTGGTTATTCAAAAGGCTGCGGTAAAAGCGAGCGATACAAATAGTGCGATAAGCAAGAGATGGGACTATTGGACATGTCCCCCTCCAGGGGCGAGCTGCGGGATGGTATGTAAGACAGGTATTTAGCTCATTATAGAGACCACCTGGACATTCGACGTAGCTTTCTGCCTCCCTAGCTATTGCATCGTGTGTTCGACGATTGTACTGCCGGACAGGCCTTCCGGAGAGTGGAGTCCTGAAAGTAAGAAAAAGAATGAGAAAATCGGGAGCCCCTAGTGAGGTTGAGCCGCCTTTTGGGCATGCCGTGGTCGTGCCCCTCCCCCTGTGCCCATGGTATTTCCAGAGCGTAATTATGTACGCGTAGTACTGGTTTCGCAATTTCGCGAGGGCTGGGGTTGGGGCCGCATTGCTACGCTTGCTCGGAACGTGCCAGACGGTCTTGTTGTAGGTTACTCCGGGCGCGCTTGACGGTGTCCGGACGTTTAATAGCCGGACTGGAGAATTGCCTTGAGAGGCTACTTTGTACTTCCGCCGCGAGGGCCGCCGTATGCTCCTCCATTCGAAGAGAGCGTTCGGTGTTTCCATTGACCGTAATGAATCCTTGAGGGCCTGGCATCTTGAGCTTGAGATATGCGTAGTGCGGCACCGCATTGAACTTTGCAAATGTGGTTCGTCCGAGCAATGCGTGATAGCCACTGCGGAACGGGACTATGTCAAAGATTAACTCCTCGCTTCGGAAATTACCCGGGGATCCAAAGACCACCTCAAGTGTAACTGAGCCTGTACAATTGGCCTCTACACCTGGTATGACGCCTTTAAAGGTCGTCTTTGTGGGTTTAATCCTTGAGGGATCTATGCCCATTTTTCACACTGTATCCTGATAAAGCAGGTTCAGGCTGCTGCCTCCGTCCATAAGGACTCTAGTGAGGTGAAATCCATCAATAATTGGGTCTAGAACCAATGAGGCGAATCCCCATGTCGGATGCTAGTGGGGTGGTCCCTTCGATCAAAAGTGATCGGGCAGGAGGACCACGGATTGAACTTTGGGGCGACTGGCTCCAACGCATATACGTCCCTGAGTGCATGCTTCCGCTCCCTTTGGGGATGTGGGTTGCGTATATCATGTTCACCGTCCGCACTTGTGGGGGGAAGCCCTTCTGTCCCCTATTGTTCGGCGGCCGGGGCTCCTCCTCGTCATCGCTATGCAGCCTCTTGTCGCTGTTTTTCGGCATTTAACTTGCCTACCTGCTTGAACACCCAACAATCCCTGTTGGTGTGATTGGCTGGTTTTTCGGGGGTGCCGTGTATCTGGCACGAGCGATCGAGTATTCGGTCCAAACTGGATGGGCCCGGAGTATTTCTTTTAAATGGCTTTTCCCGCTGACCGGGTTTAGAGCCTCTGAATCCGGCATTAACTGACGTATCCTCAGTGTTGTCGCCGTTAATGCGGCGCTTGTGCTTGTTGTGACGCGACCTGCCATTGTTGTCCTTGGTATCCGAATTACCAGGGCTCTTGGTCATGTTATTACTACGAGCTAGCCAGCTGTCTTCTCCTGCGCAAAAGCGGGTCATGAGTGTTGTGAGGGCTGCCATGGATTTCGTCTTTTCCTGTCCTAGGTGCCGGGCAAGCCACTCGCCACGAATGTTATGTTTGAAGGCTGCAAGGGCATCTGCGTCCGGACAGTCGACTATTTGATTTTTCTTGGTTAGGAACCGTTACGAATTGTCCGCCGATTCCTCCGCTGCTGGATTATGTGGCTTAGGTCATCGGCGTCTGGTGGTCACACATAGGTGCCCTGGAAATTGTCGAGGAATGCGGCTTCCAGGTCCTCCCAACAACCAATTGACTCTGCTGGCAAGCTGTTAAGCCAATGCCGAGCTGGTCCTTTAAGCTTGAGTGGGAGGTATTTGATGGCGTGTAGATCATCACCACGGGCCATGTGGATATGAAGGAGATAATCCTCGATCCATACCGCAGGATCTGTTGTGCCATCATATGATTCGATGTTTATGGGTTTGAAACCCTCGGGGATTTGATGATCCATTACTTCATCTGTGAAGCATAGTGAGTGTGCAGTGCCTCTGTACTGGGCTATATCACGACGTAGCTCAAATGAGCTTTGCCTACTGTGTTCGGCCCGACCGGATTTGCCATATCCGGCGTGACGGTTATCGTCACGTGTCGTGGGGCGCCCACGCGATCCGTAGATCGATCTTGTTTGCCTTGCCTTGTCCTCCAATATATCTCGCAAGTCTGGCGCATCTCCCCGTGCCTTGGTATTTTTTGAGCGACGCTGGGGTGCGGCTTGACTGGAGGGCCGAGAGGCCTCTCTATCGTGGCCACGAGGTGGCTGGTCGGCCGCGTCGTGCGCTGGTGATGTAGGTTTAGGTGCTTCCTCCTCTAATCGGGGTAGCAGCCTGCGCTTTGGGTAGCTCTTGGAGGGGCGTTCGACTCCGAGTCCGTACTCTTCGGCCGGAAGGACTTCAGTCCATCTGTCGGCTAGCGAGTCTTGGTCAGCTCTAAGTTGTTGCTGTTTTTTCTTGAGGCTGCTCGCCGTGGCCATAAGCCTGTGTTTGAAACGCTCTTGTTCGACGGGATCCTTAGGCACGACAAATTCTTCGTCGTCAAGGCTTGCCTCGTCTTCGAAGAGAGGCATGTAATTATCGTCCTCTACCTCTTTGTCTGCCGCTCTCTCATGAAGGATGGCTTCTCCATCCTCCTGTGCTGAATTCTGCTGGAGGGGGTTGTCTTCGGCACTGTCCGGGGTGTTATTATCTCCCGTGCCAGAATCTCCGTTGTTGCTTTGGCGGGATTTAGAGTGGCGCCGCAGACGCCGGCGCTTAGGCTGCTTCTTGGAGGGGTCATCCTCCGTTGTTCTATCGCCGTTCCCTTCTTTTGGGGTGTCCGCCATGTATATGTCATACGACGAGGTGGCCTTCCAGTGCCCTATAGGCGCTGGTTCTTGGTCGTCTCCTGCATCGGCGTCCATACCGTCGATGTCTTCGGAGTCGAAGTCGAGCATCTCGGTTTAATCATCGACAGTGGCTATGAAGTGGATGGTGGGTGGGCTTTGAATTTCTTCGTCGTCCGCATCCCAACCTTGCTGACCATAGTCCGGATAGGGCTCTCCTGATAAAGAGAGAGACTTTAGTGAATTCTGAATGTCACCGAAGGGCGAGTGCTGAAAGATGTCCGCGGCGGCGAACTCCATATCGGCGCCCAATCGGATTCGATTGGCAGGGGCGCGGAAGGTCCGGAGTCCGGAAAGGAGTCCGGCACCTTGGAGTCACGAGCTTCGCAGAGGACAAGGCTGGTGTTTGGCTCGATCGTCGTAAAGATTGCAACCCCCGAGGCGGTGTCCAGCCACCCGTCCTCGATTGGCGCAGTCGGCTCCGAGCTAAGGGTTGGAGCGGACATGGGTGCGGCCTCCAGGGCATTGTTCGGCGGCAGAGCTAGATTATGCCCATCGTAAGAGTGCGGCGCGCTCGGCTGTGGCTCGAACCCGTTGAAGATCAAGTATCCGCGGTCGTCAGCCGTGTAATTCAAACTTCCAAATCTGACCTGATGGCCAGGGGCGTAGCTTTCGATCTGCTCCAGATGGCTGCTTAATTGGCCCGCAGCAAAGCCGCCGAATCACGAAGATCTGTCCGGGAGAAAAGTCTCACCTGGACTGCATCGTTGTTGATGATCGGAGGAGCCATCGGGCCTAAAGATGACGACACGTAGGAACTCTCAATGAAAGAACCAATGTCGGTGTCAAACTGGCGGATCTCGGGTAGGGGTCCCGAATCGTATGCGTCTAGGCGGATGGTAACAGGAGACAAAGGACACGATGTTTTTACCCTGTGTTCGGGCCCTCTCGATGGAGGTAAAACCCTACTCCGCTTGATTAATATTGATGATAAGGGTAGTACAAGAGTAGATCTACCACGAGATCGGAGAGGCTAAACCCTAGAAGCTAGCCTATGGTATGATTGTTGTTCGTCCTACGGACTAAAACCCTCCGGTTTATATAGACACCGGAGAGGGCTAGGGTTACACAGAGTCGGTTACAATGGGGGGAGATCTACATATCCGTATCGCCAAGCTTGCCTTCCACGCCAAGGAAAGTCTCATCCGGACACGGGACGAAGTCTTCAATCTTGTATCTTCATAGTTCAGGAGTCCGGCCAAAGGTTATAGTCCAGCTATCCGGACACCCCCTAATCCAGGACTCCCTCACCCCCCTAGCCGCGCGTTTTCCAGTGCTCTTCGACATCGTTGTTGACCCTCGGGTCTCTGTCGAGACGGCCCTTATTGACTTAGGGCGCCTCGCTTTCAGCCGCCCCTTTGGCCCCCCTGAGGTTGCAGCTTGGGATGCCCTCCTCCAGGACATCGCCCTCCTCCCTATGGACGTTGCCGACTCCCCGGACACCATCTCTTGGCGCCTGGAACCCTCCGGCTGCTTCTCCACCAAATCCCTCTACGCGGCTATCGCCCCATCGACGGCCCCCGAGCCCTTCAGTTTGATTTGGGACATCCGCCTGCCCTTGAAGATCAGGATCTTCCTGTGGCAATGGATCCTCGACCGCCTCCCGTCCGGCGTTGAGGTCCTTAAGCGTCATGGACCTAGAGATGGGATGTGCCCAATGTGCGGTACGGTAGAGGATGCCAACCACATCTTTTTCTCCTGCTACACGGCACAGTTCCTTTGGTCATGTTTCCGCGAAACGGTTGGGGGCTAGTGGTGCAACACCAACTTCCACGACACCTTTGCGGAAATTCAGGCCTCTCCCCTCGCTTCTGAGACATATTAGATGGCTTTGCCTTAAGGTCCTTGCACGGACGCTGTGGACTGTTCGCAATAAGCTTGTCATACTGAAGGTGCCTCTTGGCGTACATCGACTCCATCTTTAAAATGTGTGGTTACTTGCAGCTCTGGCGGCCGCTTAGCCGCCCCCAGGACCGGGACGTCATCAGCACCCTCCTCGCCGACCTTCGATCGATGGCCTTCCGCTTGACGCCTTCGCTCCCTCCGCCATCCCCGGAGCCCGACTAGATGTTGTGTCACTCCCGGCGCGTGTGCCTTTTTGTGTTTTTTCAGGGCTTGTTGAGCTGTGCCCTCAGCATTAACCCTTTGACTACTTATCTGTGTGGACCGTGTGTGTATGTGTTTGTGTGCTTGAACCTTGTTGGATGTTGACTTGGGCATTTGCTTTATTATACAAAGCGGGGCAAAAGCCTTTTTGATAAACACACAAGCAAAAAGCTACGCGTTCACGTGTAACGTATTGAGCCCGTTCGTCGCGGTGGCGCTCAGCTTCTTCGCGGTACCTGAGGCGATCGTTGGCCACGGGAAGGACGTCAAGACGGAATTGGAGAGATGGGCTAGAGCATGAAAGTAGGCGTACGCCGTACTGCTCATGCACCGGCAGTGACCACCGCGACACATCCGATGCACGCCGTGGAGCAACCGCACACACGCTTTGGAGCTCACGCGAGGGGCTCCCTGGTGCTCGCTCTCCTGCACGACATTCTTGGTGCCTCGCTCGCTTGTGGCATCCGTGGCGCGCTCGAGGACGCCCGCTGCACATGGCACCGAATGAGGTCAGGAGTCAGGACTCGGTGGCAAAATTGACAAATTTAACCTCATATAAAAAATATTTTACAAACTAAATTGTTTTTAAAAATATTTCAGACCGCTGACCCTTTTGTACAGCGTCCGACAGCAAGGCGTTGCACTCTATTGTGCAATTCCTTACAGCTAGGCGCTGCACCTGTCGAGGGCTGCACAGGTGTGGCGCCTGAGTGTTAGGCGTTGCACGATAGAGTGCAACGCATTGCTGTTTGGCGCTGCACATTTGGGTTCAGATTTAGTTCGTGAAATAGTCATTGGTGGAAAAACAGGCTTCCGTCCAGCCCCATAAGTCGCGAAGCTGTAGGAACCGCGACTAATGGGACCTTTAATCATGATTACGGAGGTGAACGCGACCAAAGGCCTGGGCCAGGCGCTCGGTGGCCGGTGGCGCGCGTGAGGTCTTTAGTCGCGGTTTGCGTGAGGTACCTTTAAGTCATGGTCTCGTCGTAACCGCGACTAAAGAGATGGTAGGAGCATAAAAACGCCAAAAACCCTTTAGTCAGCGGTTGGGCGGCGACCCAGCGACTAAAGGGGGAGGGGCTATAAATACAAGGCTCGATTCTCGTCTTCTCCGATTCCGATTCTCGCATGTTCGTCTCTGCGCGCCCTCGGCGCCGCCCGTCGCCCTCGCCCTCGCCGCGCCGCCCGTCGCCCTCGCCCTCGGCGCCGCCCGCCCTCGGCGCCGCCCGCCGTCGCCCCTCGCCCTCGGCCTTGCGCCCGCCGTCGCCCTCGCCCTCGACGCCGCCCGCCGTCGCCGTCGCCCGCCGTCGCCCTCGTTTTATTTGAAATTGTACATTCATATGCATGTATGTAGTACCGTAGAATATATGAAACTCCTTCAAAATTAAAATAAAGCACAAAAGAAATAAAACAATACAAATTAAACAGAAAACAGGTTTAGGGGGGCTAAAACCCTAAACACATGGCGGCCTTTAGTCGCGGTTGGCCAAGAACGCGATTAAAGGTCCTCCGCCCGACGGCCGCCAGCGCCACGTGGACGGGCCGTTAGTCGCGGTTCTTAAGCAGCCGCGACTAAAGGTGGGGGGCATTAGTCGCGCTTATTTGGTCGCGGTTGCCCAACCGCGACTAATGGCAGTTGCGAACCGCGACCAAAGGCCTTTTTTCCACCAGTGAGTTTCACCGTGAGGTCAAATTTGTGCCTTTTGCCCGGACGGTTCCAAAGAGCGCACCATTGCCGGGGCCGGATGCCCATGCCGCTGACAGGTGTGAGTCACGTCCACCCCTGGTCAAGTATGGATTCAACCCTGTCCTCGCCACATCAGCCATGTCGTGCAGGCCTGACATGTCTGATTCACCGTCGAGACACAATAGTGGTTGTTTGTTCGTATTTTCTTAAAACTGAAGGTTTTCTCTTACCCTACCTTACTAGTCCCCGAGGTTGCGCCCTACCAAGGGCGTGTGCCGTGCTTTGGTGAAACGGAGGAAATGTGCCGTTGTACCTGTTGAGCAAGTCATGCCGCTACTCAGCGAGGATGACCGGCGAATGCGAACTGCCGATGGCCTACTCCGGCAGCACCCTCTTCTATGGCTCAATGTGCGCTTGGAATGCAGCGATCACCTGTTGCAGGCCGGGCATTTCAACGGGAGGGATTTCCGCCATCAAAGAGCCTCATAGGTTGAGCTTCCACCCCTTTGGGAGTAGCCGCATACCCGCGAGCGCCGTAACGATGAACCGCTAAAACTCGTCGGCCTCCGCGACAGAAAAATTGTGCGAGGGCCAGCTGGAGCTGCCAGCCTCGTTGTTGTGACGCGACATCGCTTCGGTGGTGGAGTTGGAGACGTCTATATTTGCTTAATGGAGGCGGCGGCTGGTGGGGGAAGTTGTGTGGGACCATAGGGGAGGATGGAAGTCAGGAATTTATAGTCGGGAGAGGGCCGCTGAGGTTGTTGACCGCCGGTTGCCAGTGTCACAACGTACGTCGTAGTAAGCTCAGGGGTTGTATTTTTATTTGAAAGATCCAGCATCACTGGCATTTCATTGATATAACAGGAAGCAACTGAAAACAACAAGGTGGTGAAGGTCCTTGCATCAGAAGATCTAAAGATCAAAGAAAAAGAAGAAAAAAAACAGAAGTCCTAATAGCTGTGGCTTGACACTCCATACAATCTATACTAGAAAGCGCAACTCCGACTCCGACAGTGAAACCATAAAGGAAGCTAGGCAAGGTTGGCGTCACGAAGAATCACCGAACGAACCACTAGTCACACGTCATCGTATACCACCGACCACCCACCGCGACCTCGACTTCACAACAACAGAAAGTCGAGGCACACCCACGGTCATGCCGGATAAGAAGAGCCGACTACCACGACCAAGGACACACATCCGACATTGCTCACCGTCATCATCATTCCCACAGAAGCCACCGTGCACGCAGGTCGTAGGAAGCACCAAAGGGATCAAAGTTCTTCAAGACGGGGCCCTAAAGAGAGGAACGACGTTGAAGACGACGTCACCGCCCGACCCTACTGCAGGAACTGGTTGTGCGATTCCCGATGACGCCTCCGAGGATAGCGACGCCCACAGGCTCCGTCGTCGCTGGCCGGCCAAGACCGGCCAGGCTTTCACCCGAAGCAGCCACTCCCATGGAGCAGCCGAGGACGACCGGTAGCTCCATTGGACCGCGCACCCCCCACACAGCGAGCACGACACCACTGTGTTGGCCCACAACCTAGCATCCCCCATGACGGGCCTGCAGAAGACCAGATCGGGTTTTGCACCCTGCATCCAACCGTAGCCGGAGCCTCCCTGCTCCAACAGGCGGCAACCGGGCACCACCACCAGCCACCGGGCCGCCAGCCACAAACGACCTGCCAGATCCAGACCCCCGGGCTGCCCGCTTGCGCCCCCGACGCGTCCATAGCACCACCTGCGCGGACACACCTGTCGTAGCCCTCGCGTGCCGCCTCGCTCCCTTCAACGTTGGATCCCGCGCCACCAAGCCGTCGCCGCGAAATGAGGCCGGATCCGCCGCCATACGCTGCAATCTAGGCCACCATCGTTGAATCCACCACACGGCCGCAAAGGGCGCGTCGGCAGAGCCATGCACTCCCATCCACCTCGCGCACCAACGACTGCGCCAAATCCGTGCAGCCCCGTGCCGTCACCACACGCGCGCGCCAGAGCCACGCGTGTCACCTCGCGCCCCAACCTGTAGCACACCATGGGGCAAGAACCTCGCGAGCTCGCCGCACCCGTGCCTCGCCTCGCCGAGCTCCAGCCCTCGCCAGATCCAGACGCCTGCGCCGCTCGATCATGTGTGAAAGGGACCAATAGCCCGCCGCCACCGATGCTGCACGGGCTTTGCCCGGCTGCACACACCGGCAGCGGTGGGTGGGCTGCTGGCGGCAGATTAGGTTTCCTCCCCCGAGCCGCCCACGGGTGCGGCTCGAGAGAGGAGCGGCACGAGCCTTTCGCTGGGGTATGATGTAAACGGGATGTCGACGACTTGTGGACTTTACTTTTTTCACCATGCGCTTTTACGGCGACACTCAGCTTAGGCCTTGTACAATGCAGGGTGCTTAGGAGGAGTGCTTAGCAAAATAAACCAAGCTTTTTGTAAGCACCAGTGCTTATCTCTATATGAGGGATGCTTAATTAATTAAGCGTCTATCCTATGCTAATAGGCAGCGGTGCTTTAGAAAAAAAAAGGGTATATTTTACAAGGCCTTAGAGTGTCATACGTCGAGCAGCCGCTAAAATACACCCGGCTTAGTAATGAAGGCCTTTTTTACTTCACATAGGAAAGTAGTACAGATTAATTAGATACACTGTACAACTTACATGTTAACTGAGTAATCTTTAGACACATCCTGGAAAGTAAAATGTTGGCACCAAATCTCAATATTGCTGCTGGGTGTCGCGGGACGTGTGGAGGATATAACCGAGCAAACTTCTAGGTGAAAACATGAGGGAGGCTGGAGAGGAACACATTCTTCCATTTCTTTACTCTCTGCACGGCTCAAAAGCAACTGGACTCCACACCGCACGCGCACTAGGACTTAGGCTCCACCCGATTACGCAAGATGCCGTTGGCGCACACCATGCTTTACATCTCCACTGCTAGGTCGCGCGTTGTCACGAGGATATCGATGACCTACACTGAGTCATCCACATACACTAGCGAGTGAACGTCAGATGCTGGCGCATGGTACCCAAATGCAAGAACCAAATTGCTGATGCATTATCCCACCAAAGGAAGGTGTCGCATATTTACTTCTCCCAATACCTCCCATGCCGAACTAAAGCTCTGTACAGTGAGCTAGGGAAAAATAACCTTTATGCCTCTCTTGGTGGTAGATCAGTTAGCGTCAGAACTCAGAACAGTTTGTCACTAAACCATATACTATCACCTTGGTTAGAGACTAGAACTCACACCCACACATGCACCATGACAAGAGGTAGTTTCTTGCTCGGGTGTGGAGATAAAGATCACGACACAAAGGAAGACACTTGCACAAATAAGGAGGGCGAGTAAATAAACAATGTTGCTGACGAGGAGTACAAAAATGCAGAGCGTGTTAAATAGAACTATGGTGGTAAATATGTGTACGAAAGAAAGAGTGGGAGCGAGTTTGGCTTTGGTACACCGTACCCTGCAAAATTAATACAAAAAGTATTTTTGTCTCCTGATGCTACTAGCTTCGTCCGTGTTTATTAGGCCCCTTTGTATTTTGGGTCCAAGTTTAACCAAGTATTTAACTAAAAATATATAAAGTATATTCTACCCAAAGTATATTGTTGAGTTTTTATTTGAAAGAGGTTTTTTATGGTAAGTTTTCATGACATGTAGTTTATATTTTATTAGTCAAATTCATCGTCAAATTTTGGCTTTAATTGAAAGAGGGACTAATAAATCCAAACGGAGGGAGTAATATAGATTAATCATATGCCTCTACATGATAACTGAGTACTCCCTCCATCCTCAAATAGGTGGACGTTTAGCATTCAAAATTTGTCCATAAAAAAGTATATAGTACTTCTACCTTATCAATGTACTTTAAAGTTGAAAAATGTTTCTCTCTCATCACACGAGAATCAAGCCCAATAACATTGAACACATGGTATACTAATTTTTTGCATGCACGTAGCTTATTGGAGGTCGAGGAATTAAGGAAGAGAGAGGTTGTGGCTTGCACCCTCCCAATCCATTTTCTACTCCACTCCATAACATGTTTTAAAATTTCTATATGTCCACTTATTTGAGGACGGAGGGAGTAATCTTTAGACTCGTCGCCGAAAATAAACTATTTGAGATGTTGGTAACAAAGCTCATTATATGTCATTATTCTTCTGTTCGGTATGTTGTACACAAAACTCATACTAGTCGCCGAAAATAAACTGTTGAGATGTTGAGAACAAAGCTCATCATATGTCCTTATTCTTCTGTTCCATGTGTTGTACACAAATCTGATACTAATAAATGCTCGTCAAAACTTTAAGAGCAAATATGAAAAGGTGGTGTAAGCAAACTATAAGGGATTAAATATTATATTGATGCAAAGTTGGAGGAGAGAGAAGATGAGCAGGTTGTAGTTTATGATCCAGTTGCAGCATAAGCTTCAAGATACTTTATGAGAGAGTGAGGTGGGCTAGGTATCAATGGAGCGGATTCTATTTACAACTAACTACTATATGTGATGGCTATGAGCTGTTTATGGATGACATGACAACAAGACATAGCCCGCAACTTACTATTATTACGGGGGAGAACATCAAGGGCATCCCAACGGGAGATGGGAATTAATTATTGTGACGATCTAGTAATAGAGCGCATGATTCTTCTGTTCTAAAGGATTTGGTTTCCGTCATTTTACAAAACATAACAAAATGGCACCACATATGTATATCATCCTTTAGGGCATTGAATCATTCGACAAGGTACAACTTTGTATGTTCTTACAAGAAATAAACTAGCAGATCCAAGAGGCGGGGAAGACAAGAAGGAAAACATAGGAGTTGCAAAATATGAATTTCTGAGCAGTGGATTGAGTAACTGCAATTTTTTCTTTGGGACTTCACCGATTGCAACACGATTGCACCACTTGTCCTAAGACATGCCTTGGCAAAGTAAGGATTGTCTCAGCGAGCTTGAATAATGTAAACTAATTCTCCTCGTCTACATATTGTGGAGGTACACTGACTTCTTGTTTAAAAATGCTCCCATTGACTTGTTGAGGAGTTGATGTGATTGTGTCTGAACTCAAACTCGAAATCTCAACATTTAGTATTTGGTACTTCCAGGGATGACCAAGAAGAATGACTTGTTATAAATAAAAAAGACAATACATTGGTATGGAAACTATAGGTGATACTCAATAAATTGAGACATTACAAAAGAACGGGGAACAATTGCCTGAATGAAATTAGAATGTCATGTGCATATTTTTCATGTAGATCTTATCTTGAATTGGAACACAGTTGTGTATATTAGAAAGGTTTAGGTGAGGAAGATTAAGGGAGGTGAGAGTAGAATGTAAAAGGTGCAAATCTAAATGCAAGCCAACTATATGCATGTATTGTCAGAGCCACATGTGCATCGGCTTGCTTGCGCGCGCTCGCTCTGGCCTGTCTAAAAAGAAAGTCAATTGAAGTGTTTCTTCTCAACGAGGCCCAAGTCTTCTTTGATGTTCATGTAGGAAAAGATTTTGGTGCGGGCCAGAGCTTGGTTGGGTGAAATACAGCCAAACAAACACGCCCTACTGCTTGGGCATGCGGACATACTGGTCCTCGCATTACTTGCTACTGTTTTCTGCATCGCGGCGCAGACCCCACCACCCCTCCATCGTGGGCTCAACCCGTTTATTATTACTTTTCTTTCTTTTCGCACCCGTGTCCGTATGCTCCTAGCGCGCCCCAGGTTCACGAGCCACTGGTACTGCTCGATTTTGGGAAACTTCTAGATGGTTCCTACTCTATTTTTCTTATTTTTCCTTTCGGTTTTCCTTCCGGTTTTTTCTTTTTCTTATATAAAAAATCAATATTTTCTTCAAATTCGTGAACTTATATTTTCATATTCAAATTATCAACTTTTTTTTGAAATCCATGAACTTTTTGTCAACTTTCTAAACTGTTTTAAAGTCCATGACCTTTTTCAAATTCAGAAAAAGTTGAATCCCAAAACCTTTTCAAATCCATGAACGTTCTTTAAACCCATGAACTTTCAAATTCACGAACTTTTTGTCATATCCACGAATTTTTTGAATGCAGGAACTTTTCTTCAGCTTCATGATTTTCCCCCAAATTCGTGAACTATTTAGAATTACTAACTAAGCTGTTTTTATCCCCACATGAAGTTTAGCCCGAAAACAACAACTAGCAAGCAGAGAAGGGGCGATGGAGGGGACAGCTAGCGCGAGTAGAGAACGGAGGTGAGCTATCGAGTCTTAATGGGCCTCAGACCGGCAGAAAAATTGGTGCTATATGCGCCAATTTTTTTTTTGAAAGATGCAGCAAATTCCTAGCTTCAATTAGATTTAGCAGAAAGCAGCGGAAGAAACAACATGAGGAGGATCCGAAAATCAAAGGAAAAAGGAAAAGGCAGCCCTATTAGCTGCAGAACAACACTATACTTACAAGACGGAACGCCATCCGCCCACCGCAAGACAACGCAGCTCCGACTCCGACGAAGAAACTACGGAGAACAAAGCAAGGCTGGCGTCACAGGAGATCCCCGAACGGACCACATGTCGCTCGTCATCGTACGCTACCGGAGCCCCGCACCGCAGCTTCGACTTCACAGCAACAAGCAGCCGAGGTAATCTCAGGGACACGCCGTAGAAGAGCCGACTACCATGACCAAAGCCACGCCTCCGACAATGCTCACCACCGTCATCGTTGCCATAGAAGTCAAACCTCCCTCATCGCCGGACACGACCAAGCAGCACGAACAACATCCTCCATCTATCACTGGTCCCCCTGGTCGTTAAGGAGCTCCTGAAACGATGCCCCAAGAGGCGCGTCACACATTGCCTTCATCGTCCGATCCCAAGGGATCAAGGGTTTCCCCCGACCAGCCTTGCTTGGTGGAGTCGAGCAGGAATACCTCAGCGACGCCTTCAAGAAGGAAGCGGCGCCCGCATACGTCGCCGTCGCCTGCCCCAGCCGAAAGACTGGATCAAGGTCTTCACCCGACGTTGCTCCTCCAACCACCAACCCGAGCCAGGCCACCACCGCATACACACGTTCGACGGCCGCCGACCCCACGCGCCCAACGTCGGCAGCAGCCACCAGATCTGGACGCCGGGGCCCAGGTCTCCATCGTTGCCGCTGGTCCGCGCCAGATAACCGCCAGCCCCTTGCGCCCGACGGTCATCGCAACCACCTCGCAGAACAGGACGTCGGGGCCCGATCTGCCTCACACCGCCCTCTGGAGCCCATCGAGCCAACGGCCGGCGACGCGCATGAAGAGCCCATGCGCCGCCGAACAACTCGCTCCCACCTGACCCCTCTCCTCCGCCGCAACGTTGATCACGACCCCGCCCCGCGGTAGGCACTCTGCAGATCCAGCTGGGGCTCGCGTCCCGCGCGACCACCGCGCGCCCATCCCGCAGCTCAATGCATCACCACCAGCCTCGCCTCGCCGCCCGCCCAGCACCAGAGCAGAGGAGCTCCACCATCGCAGCCCACCGCCACATCCCGCGCCGTACGCCAGATCTGCGCCCTGCGCGCCCAGGCCTACGCGCACCCGCGTCTCCGTGCGCCGCCTCGCCGGCCAGCCGCGCCGCCCAGAGCGCGCGCAGCCGCTCGAGCTCCCGCCGAGACAACCAGCCCGCGCCAGCCACCTACGGATGGGAGGAGGAAAAGGGGCCCCACCGCCGCCGAGCCGCGCGGGCTTTGCCCGGCGACCGCTGCCGGCGGCGGCGAGGGGAGGAGAGGGCGGTGGGTGGGCTGCTGGCGGCGGCGGCTAGGGTTTGCTCCCGAGCCGCCCGCGGGGGTGACGCGAGAGCACGCGGATTACAACGAAAGGAGAGGGATATGCGCCAATTAGAGCTTATTCTGCCGTCAATGGAAAAGGATCGGGCGAGGATCTCTCAGGTTGTCCATCCCGCTTTGAACTAGACTGCTCGATGATTTCTGGTCAGGTTTTCCTTCTTTTATTGTTTACAAAATGTAGGCATGATTGCAACTTTTGAAGCAAATACATAATATTTTGTGGAATCTTATTATCTTTCTCTGAGGCAAAAAAGTCCAACAAAATAAATATAAGCCATTTCAGATTCTGTACCAGAACTTTGGTGCCTTATTCTTCCAATTAGAATGGCATTTTGATAAGTCTCAAACGTATCAGTTATTTTTTTACTGTTTCACGCTATTATATTATAATTTTTATAGCAATTTATATTATTTTTACAGACTAACCTATTAATTTAGTGCCAGTGTCAGTTCTTGTTTTCTCCTTGTTTTTGGTTTCACAGGAAACCAATATCAATGGAGGTCAAAATATGTTGCCGATTTAACACAATTTTTTTGGGCAACAAGAAACACTCGAAGCTTTGAGAGACATCAAGTGGGGCCACCAGCCAGCCACAAGGACAGCTGGCGTGACCAGGGGGGTGATCATGTCACCTGAGCTTATTGGGCCCTCGGTAACCTCATTGACCTAATTCCACCATCATAATTCCTTATAAATAAAGAACCAAACCCATTCATCGTTCATCGAGAAGATCTTTTATCACCGCCACAAGCCTCTATTCTGAAGAGATCCCATCTGGAGCCCTGTCGGAGTGGGAAGCCATTGCCGGAGGTCTCTTAATCAATCTTCTTGCCTTCATAACCATGTGTGAGTAGTTCCTTCGGGACCTACAGATCCATAGTAGTAGGTAGATGGTGCTCTCTCTTTTGGACCTTCAATACCATGTCCCCTTCCTCCTTGTGTGATTGGGATCAATCTGATGCAATTCATTGGTTTGTTTGGCAGGGTATGATGAATTTTGCATTTATGATCAAATTGTTCATTGAATATTATTGAATATTTTGAAGTTTCTTTCCTACCTAGTTAAATATCTATGTACGTATGATTTCCGATCTATTTGTCTTCTCTGGCCCAGATTGATGAGTAGTTCTTCAGAAGGAGTAGTGCATACTAGTGGGTTCAATCTTCTTGTGCTCTAACCTAGTGACAGAAGGGGCCAAGATACATATGTATTGTTGCCACTAAGGATAAAATGATGGAGTTTAATCTTAGTGCTAGATTTCTTTCTGTCTACATAGTGTCATCTTGCTTATTGCAATACTCTATTTCTTGTAAACTTAATATCTTGAGATGCATGATGGATAACGTTCTTTGGGTGGAGTATTAGTAGTAGAAGTGAGTAAGTTTAACGGCATACTTATCACGAACGTAATGCATATATGAGATAATGCCATAAAGACTGCTATTCTTGTCAATTGCCCAACTATAATTTGTTACCATGCCAATTGCTCTTTTGAGAGAGTTACCACTAGTGAACCTATGGCCCTCGGGTCTATTCTTCATTAATACTTTCTTCTATAAAATTTTCTCTTTACTATTTGTCGTTTTCCTTATACCACTATTATCTATCTATTTTCTTTTAACCTTGTAACTAACAAGACAAGGGGCTTGACAACCCCCTTGCCACGTTGGATGCAAGTATTTTATCTTGTTTGTGTGTAGGTGCTGCTTATCTCAACAGCTTGTTGACTCCTGCGGGGCTAGCACATTAATGCTGCCAATTAGTGCTTCTGTTGTGCAAAAAAGAACTGGTTTCAATAAATAATATCCTTATGCCTGTCCACTGGGATCGTACGACGTTGGCTCGTGCATTCTAGGGGCAAATGACCTAGGAGGAAAAGGAATAACAAGGCAGGGTGTATCTTTCTACTCGGCATCTTCATGCCACATTTCCAGATACACACATAGGTTTTTCCCAATGCCTCCCATGTCGAACGAATGCTCAACGCAGTTCGCCAAAAAAGAAGGCAATGGGCTGAGATCGGCAGGCTGGGCCGCTCAGTTGTTTGTGTACTCTGAATCCATCTTGTTCAGATGGTGCAGCACACCCTAAACTATGTAGTCATGATATTATAGAGAAGAACGTATAGGAAGACTTGCATATGCAAGGATAGTGGTAGAGTGTGGGTAAATAGAGAGGGGTTGTTCAATTCATACATCAAACACAAAATCCTAAAATGAGAAAGAAATATATGATAGTCAAAAAATGAAGATGAATTGAAAAGAAAGGACAAGTAGTTAAATGGTAACGTATAGGACTAGAGAGAAAAGTTGCACGAACCAACCACTGCACTCAGAGCATTTTCATTGAGTTTCTAGTGAATGCACCAACATGTGTGTTTGCACATGTCCACATGGTTACAGTTGTGCCTACACAACTCCAACGGGAGGTGATTTTCTCAAGCCAAAACGCCTTTCTCAAGTTTGCTCACGATGAATTGAACATGATTACCTAAGACTTAATTTTTGTATTTGTAGTCAAGTTCGAGATATAATTGTCGTGTGGCCCATAGACCAACAAAATAAGGACACATATCAAAAAAATGTATGGGCGTGTTCATCTCCTGTCCAAGTGCTGAACAAAAGGCAAAAAAAGTGAGGCTCTTTTTTTTGCCGTTAACAAACATTTGTTCTGATCCTCCAGAGACCTAGATATGTAATATCGTGCAGTAATTTCGGTGTAGCTGGTACCATTGTGGGACAAAAGCCTATGGCAGTTTACAAGTTACAAGAGCTCCTGGAATCAATAGTATAAAATACATTACTCTGTTTTTCAAATATGAATTAAGCACTTTTTTTGCGGGTAAGAATTAAGCACTTTAATTAAAAGTGATCAAAATTAGCTAGTACTTATGTTTTACAAGAAAAATGTAATACAGAACGTGCAATATCTTTTTGATTTCAGCTTCACGGTTGATGAGCATCTGGAAATCGGTGGAAGAGTTTGCTGTATGCGCACCAGGGACTCCTACGTGTTAATAAATAGGGAAACAGTTTACAGGTGCTACGATCGTTTAATCAGACTTGGCTCGGAAGAAAGCTATACAGAAGACAGAGTTAGATAGCAGGATTACAACAACGCCAAACACTCCGATAAATGTCAGTTACATGTATTCCAAGAGAGCAAGTCCCCATAAATCTAAGGAGAAGCGTCTATGAACTAATCTATCCAAGACAGCATCAAGCTTCACGGGTAGTTGAATTCAACGTGTCGAGGACCATAGCGGGGAGAAAGCCTTGACTGTTACAATCCTACTTTTGCAACAGATGACAGGGAACAAATCTCACACCAACAAGGAACTCATCTCTCGAGTTGTTTTCTCCCGATCCACAACCGAGTCGTCCTCCCGAGTCGCCCCCGTGCGGCGGCTGGGAGGCCCCCAGAACCCGTCGCCCCCGACTCCACCTCACTAGTAGAAAACAGGGCAATGGTCTAGGCCCGGCCAGCCCATTAGTCCCGGTTCAATCCAGAACCAAGACCAATGGGGCCATTGGACCCGGTTCGTGAGCCCCGGGGGCCGGCCGGGCCAAGTGGGCCATTGGTCCCGGTTCGTCTGGACCTTTTGGTCTCGGTTGATGGGACGAACCGGGACCAATGGGCCTCGCCTCGCCACCACCATTGGTCCCGGTTGGTGGGACGAACCGGGACCAAAAGCTGCCCTTTAGTCCCGGTTCAAATCACCAACCGGGATCAATTATTTGCCTATATATACCCCTCGCCCGCGCCACACTACTTAAGCTTTCTCCTCTCCAAGCTCGACCTCCAAGCTTCATTTTCCTTAATATTTGTCTAGGTTAAGCGGTCCGTCCCGTCCCGTCTTCACCGCCCGTCGATCGCCTGCGCCCGATCTCGTCACGGCACCACCGTGGTGAGCCTTGTTCTTATCTTATCTTAATTTAGATGCTCTGCAGAGCTTTATGTTGTTAGATGAGAACTATGTATGTACTTTGGTTTTAATGTGATGATGAACTTCTATTAATTTGGTCACTTAATTATCTATTCATGATGTTCAGAATGATTTTTGACACACTTAATTATATATAATGCACGCAGATGAACCGGAATGGATGTACGGTTCAAGACACACCTCCGAGTACATTAAGGGCGTGCATGATTTTCTCGAAGTGGCTGAGGCAAACAAGCGAGTGGTTTTATGTGTTGTCCATGCCCTATATGTAGAATACGTAAGTCTTACTCGACCGAAAATCCTCCGCACCCACCTGCTTTACAAGGGTTTCATGCCACACTATAATGTTTGGACGAGGCACGGAGAAATAGGGGTTATGATGGAAGACGGCGAAGAAGAAGAGTACGATGACAACTATGTACCCCCTGAATACGGTGATGCTACTGAACATCAAGAGGAACCAGACGATGTGCACGATGATGCTATAATGGGCGAAGCTGCTGAAGATCAAGAGGAACCAGACGATGTGCCCGATGATGATGATCTCCGCAGGGTCGTTGTCGATGCAAGGACGCAATGCGAAAGTCAAAAGGAGAAGCTGAAGTTCGATCGCATGTTAGAGGACCACAAAAAAGGGTTGTACCCCAATTGCGAAGATGGCAACACAAAGCTCGGTACCGTACTGGAATTGCTGCAAAGTGGAAGGCAGAGAATCTTTGTGCTGACAAAGGATTTGAGAAGCTACTGAAAATATTGAAGAAGAAGCTTCCAAAGGATAACGAATTGCCCGACAGTACATACGCAGCAAAGAAGGTCGTATGCCCTCTAGGATTGGATGTGGAGAAGATACATGCATGCCCTAATGACTGCATCCTCTACCGCGGTGCGTACAAGGATATGAAGGCATGCCCGACATGCGGTGCATTACGGTATAAGATCAGACGAGATGACCCTGGTAATGTTGACTGCGAGCCCCCCAGGAAGAGGGTTCCTACGAAGGTGATGTGGTATGCTCCTATAATACCACGGTTGAAACGTCTGTTCAAAAACGGAGAGCATGCCAAGTTGATGCGATAGCACAGTGAGGACCGTAAGAAAGACGGGAAGTTGAGAGCACCCGTTGACGGGTCGAAGTGGAGAAAAATCGAGAGAAAGTACTCGGATGAGTTTGCAAGTGAGCCAAGGAACAGTCTGCGCTCCAAACACCCGGAGCAGTGCGACGACTGGATTACATGTGAACACATCAGGACTTTCAGCAGTTGGTTGGAAGCACGTATCAGAGGTGACAACACTGTTTGTGATGAGCTGTACTTGTTGTCCGTGGGACCAGCTTTGACTGTATTGATTTGGAAAGGATACGAGATAAATGGGAATACATTTTACACGATTGACCAAGATCAAAAGAGCACCAAACAAAACAGCTGTGTCTGCTTTGATGCTACAACCGAGATGGGAAAGGACACATATTATGGTTACATAGTCGTCATATGTGAACTTGACTACGGACATGATTTTAAGGTCCCTTTTTTTAAGTGCAAATAGGTCAATCTGTCAGAGGCGAGGTGCAATAGACCCACAAAGACGGAATGACAACAGTGGATCTGAAAAATCTTGGGTACACCGACGAACCGTTCGTCCTAGCCAATGATGTGGCACAGGTTATCTATGTGAAGGACATGTCTACCAGACCGAGAAAGAGAAAAGATAAGGAAGCGAATACATCATACGATGAGCCAAAGTGCCACATAGTTCTTTCAGGAAAAAGGGACATCGTGGGAGTGGAGGACAAGACAGACATGTCTGAAGATTATGAAAAGTTTCATGAAATTCCTCCCTTCAAAGTCAAGGCTGACCCGAGCATCCTGATAAACGAGGAAGATTATCCATGGTTACGTCGCAATAAGGAAATGACACAAGCGAAGAAAAAGTGAAGACTTTCTCCCGCAACTATTAGTGATACCATGCCAACTTTGTAATCGATTTAGTATGATACCATGCCAACTTTCAACTTTTTTCAGAGTTCATTCAAATGCTTTAATGTCTTATGGTTCGGCCCTCGTAATAATTTAAAATAGCAACAATAAGTTTTTTGTTGTAAGTAGAAACAAAATAAAATAAATAATGCAAGAAAAAAAACAAAAAAACAAAAAAAGTGTTTTCAAATTTGAAAAGTAATGGCACTAACAGAAAGTTTATAATTTTCCTAAAACTAAAAGCAAAAAGAATTAAAAAATAAAGCAAAAAACAAAAGAAAATAAATAATGCAGAAAACAAAACAAAAAACTGGAAAAAAAATAAAAATAGCAACAATAAGTAAAGAAAACAAAACAAAAAAACTGGAAAAAAATAAAAATAGTAACAATAAGTAAAGAAAACAAAAAAACAAAAAAATTGCCACCTACTGGGCCACCACAGCCTTAATACGACTAGAAACCCATCCATGGGCCAGGATTCAGCCCTCAGAGCCCAAGAGCCCATCGAACATAGCAAGAACAAGTAGGCCCGTAAGCTGCAATGGAGAGGAGGTTGAGAGGGTGCGGCGGTGGGGCTTATAAACCATCTGCGCCCCTCTCAACTAGCGAGGTGGGACTAAACTTTGGCCCCGATCGTGCAGCAGAGGCCTTTGCTCCGGTTGGTGGCACCAACCGACTAAAGGGCATTGGTACCGGTTCGTGGCACCAACCGGTACCAAAGGTCGCCGCTTCCCGCCCTTTGGGCTGCCGAAAAGAGGCCTTTGGTCCCGGTTGGTGCCATGAACCGGGACTAAAGGGTGCATTAGTCCCGGTTGGTTTCACGAACCGGGACCAATGGCTTTGCTATATAAGCAAACACTTTGCAAAAATTCAGAATCTCATCGCCAGTTGCCCCCTCGACGACACCGACCGCCTTCTCGACGCCGCCAGGCTGCTCTACCTCGCCCGTCACCGCCCGCCGCCAAGGCCGTCGCTTAACCAACCGTCCTCGTCATGGCCTCCCGAGCCCGCGCCCGTCCGCCCCGCCCGCCTCGAGCCCCTGCCCGTCGTCCCGCCTCGAGCCCCTGCCCGTCGTCCGTCGCCAGGCGCCTCGCCGCCCCCACCGTCGCCATCGTCATCTAGCCCCATTGTGAGCAGCTGCCAAGACCGCCTGCTTTTTTTTCACTTTTATTAGTTTAACTTTTTTGTTCATATATATATATATATATATATATATATATATATATATATTGTATATGTGTATGTATGTGGCTATGTGTATGTAGATGTTCAAAATGTATAAAAAATTGTTCAGAGCATGTTTTTCTTCATATATGTATTTTTTGTTCATATGTGTATTAATGTTTTCATATATGCAAAAGATAGATTTTTAGAAAAGTTAGCTTTTTTTTCTATTCATAGATTTTTTGGTGATATTAATTATTGTAGAAATATGCGAATGTTTGTATATTCATATGAACAATGCATTAGGCAAGACCTTTGTTTTTTTTTGAAATTTTCTATTTGAACATTTTTTTTAAACAAGCAATACTAAAAGAATGAGAGGAAAAAGGAAAATAAGAAGAGGAAGAAAGGAGAAGAAGAGGAGAGGAAGAAGAGGAGAAATAAATAAGAAGAGCAAATAAGAAAAAAAAGAAGAGGAGAAGAAGAAAGGAATAGAGGGAGAAGAAGAAAAATAGAAATTTCTATTTTTCTTCTTCTCCTCTATTTTTCTTCTTCTCCCTCTATTCCTTTCTTCTTCTCCTCTTTTTTTTTTCTTCCTCTTTTCTTCCTTTTCCTTATTTTCCTTTCTCGCGAGAAGAAGAAAAAGAAGAGTAGAAGAAGAAGAAAGGAATAGAGGAGAAAGAAGAAACTTCAACACGAGGGGGGGGTACCGATACCCCCTCCCCGATAACATTATTTTCCCATGTATATGTATGTCGCGTCGTTGTCGATATAACCCCCTCGAGATAACTTCGACATGAGGGGCGGTTGATATATATACCCCCTCTCGACCGTGATAACTTATACAACGGCAGCACCCCCCTCGGCCCTCTCGCTCGACCAAAACTCTCGAGGACACCCAAACCCTAGAGAGAAAACGATGTTGGTAGCTCCTACCCCTCCCGCCGCGCCCCTACCCGACAAATTAACTCTCTGAGGCCACCCAAATTAACCCTTGAAGCGTTGTGTCGAGGCGACCCCAAACCCTAGAGAGAAACGATGTTGGTCTCCTACCCTCCCTCCGCGCCCCTACCCGACAAATTAACTCTCTCGAGGCCACCCAAACTAACATGATTCCTTGTTGTGATTAGCTAGCTAGTTCTCGTTTGCCACTAATATATATATATATATATATATATATATATATATACATATATATATATATATATATATATGACATGTTGTAAATATTTGCAGAAACTATGGAGCACTCCCGAGACGAAGAAACAGAAGCGATGTTGGGGCACATAATCGCACAAGGAAGTGATGAAGTTGCGTCATTTCTCAACGACACCCGACTGGGTGAAGAAGAGGGCTATGTTCATGATGGCTTCGACCCATTAATGCCGGTACAAGAAGAGGACTATGTTCATGATGGCTCCGGTGACACAATGGAGGTACAAGCAGAAGGAGACCGTGCTGACTGCTACGGTGACCAAACCGAGTCTGACCAGGTATATATTAATTAGTTAAGCCCGTGCTGACTAGTTAATTGATGCATCCATTGTTTTGGTATATGTACACATATTAATTACTCTCGTCTTTCTTCCTTATAATTTCTAGCCCTCCGGATCAAGCACAACTTGTAAGGAGACGAGGCCGAAGAAAAAAGCTGAGCTCGGATGAAAAGTTTGAGATCATAGAAATCGCGCTTGACGGCGAGCCGATTGAACCCATGCGGACAAGGAAGGCATTTTCTGCTCGGTCAGGGGTTCTTGTTAGGGACAAGATCCCGATCAGCATCCATCAATGGTATAAGCCTAAGGAGAAAGACCTGAGGTGTCTTATGTCAAAGATATGCGTAAAGAAGATCTTTGGACTGAGTGAAGGCAAATTTCACCCTACCGCCAGAGGAGGATCCGGAGAAGCCAGTTAAAGAGAAATTAATCAAGTCTTGTGCTCTTAAGAAGATGGCAACCCTAATGAGGAGGTGGAGGAAAGAGCTGAACCAGTTTGTCGAGAAAGATAAGACACCAGAATTCATCGGCAAATATGAGAAGATCAAGATCATCGCCCACATTTGTGGCCCACAAGACATCGGAAAAGAGTAAGAAGATGTCGGCGACAAACAAGAAAAATGCTGCGAAGAAGAAGCTTCACCATCGCACGGGGTCAGTGGCTACCTCAAAGCCCGGCCTAAGTGGTCCAAGGCTGAGCATGATCTCGCTTGATAAAGGGATCGAACCGGAGACAATGTACTAGCCAGACCGTTGCGGACAAGGTTCTTCGGGCTGGCGGAACCTTGGACCTATGTGAGGAAGTGCCAAGTGGACGGACGAGCAACCGCAAATACCAATCAGGAAGCTTGACACTATATCGATGCAAGCGCAGCGAGGGCGTTCCTTCCAAACAGGGAGATGGACGAGCTCACAATGGCCCTTGGGAATCCTGAGCACCCTGGACGGACACGAGGCACGCCAGGCTCCCTTTCTTGGAAGGTTGGTTTTCCGGACGCAGGGGGTTACAAAACCCACGAAAGGAGGAAGAAACTGGAGAAGGACCAATTGCAGGCGCTGCACGAAAGGGTAATGGGGCTATAGGAACGAGAAGAGGAACAAGAAGCAGCAGATCACAGCAAACGACCTGCCAAAGCTTCCCCCCAAGCTACCCCGCCATCTCAGCGGAGAAGCAGCGTGGCTTCCACCGAGCTGCTTCAGCCGGAGCATGTTTTGACGGCTCCTGCCGGCTATCCCGTGGATGGTATCACGGAGTCTCAAAGTTGCCACATTATGGCGCGATGGATGACTTTGAAGGTCAAGGCGGCTGTTGGCCAAGTTTATCCTAGTGGACCCGTCACAACTTATCACTGCCAGCCGAATCCAGAAGGTTATGCTAAGGTGATGGTGGATGAAATATCGGAGGGATTTGAGGACCTCCCTCTTGACCACCCTCTTGGTGAAGGGGAGACTAGGCTGGGTTCTGCTCAAGACTCCATGCCTATGGCGGAAGGAGCTCATCAACCTTCCGAACTGGACGCCTCCGCCTCCTCCTCCTCCTCCGGCGAGTCAGGGCACTCCGCCTCCTCCACCGACTCCTCCTCCGGTGAGTGACGATCAGGGCACGCGTGGCGGCACTCCGCCTCCTTCTCCTCCTGCGCCGGCGCGCTCGAGCAGCCAGCCTCCTCCTTCTCCGCCTGCGCCAGCGCGCCCGAGCAGCCAGCCTCCTCCTTCTCCGCCTTGTCAGCAAGGGCGGAAGAGATCCGCCGCCGCTCCGGCTGCTCCGGCGCGTCGTAGTCATTATCCTCCGCCTCGTAAGCAAGCAAAAAAGAAGACATCAGCTCTGTTGGCGTCTAGCAATACAGCCAAAGGCGGGAGGAAATACAGATACGATCCTTCTCTGAAGACTCCAGAGAAGTTACCGTACGAGAGGACCGAGGAGGAAAACGCGAAGATCGCGCAGACCGAAGTGGATCCGGTGAAAGACCGGCCGGGAAGTACTATCAGACATCAAAGAGCAAAAGAACGAGCAGCTAAGAAAAAAATTGACCAGCTCGGTGAACAAGCAAACCAATCGTGCCCCCCGCTCAATGTGTCTAGCGGCAACATTGTCGCTAGTGTTCCGGGGATGGTGGCCGGTTATGGAAATCTACAAGATTACCCGCCTGATGATGCACTTCCTGAATACATGAAGGTGGATTTAACACGAATCTGATGCGGGAAGCCTCTCGTCAAAGATGAAAAATATCTAACAACGATGATGCGAAGATTCCGTACTTGGTACATGAAAACCTGCAGAGAGTCTGGGGGGACGAATTGTTTATATCTGAACATTAAAGAGGAGCACGACCTCGTTGGAACTGATCTGTTGTGTGTACCATTTGAGGAGTTCTTCGAGTTCTTCAATCAAAAGGCCCTCGATAAATTAACGGTCTTTTGCTACTGCCTGTAAGTACTATTTCTGTCATTAAGTCTCTATATATAGCTCGGCTCTTTCGTTGCATGTATTTATAATTAATTATCATCAATATATTATGCAGATTGAAGATCGTCGAGTGCAAAAAAATGAAATCTATGATATTGGGTTCATTAACACAAATATCATAGATGTATTTCTGGTTGAAAACACGCCAAAGAGGCCGAGGACAACTTGCTACAATCGTTGATGAAAATCAAAACAAAGATACCATACTCTTTCCTTATAACGACAAGTGAGTGTTCTTGATCGTTTGCATATCCGGTTTCCCTTATTACTCGAAAGCGAGGTTATAGTAATGTAATTGATGAGTTCTGCATGCGCGCAGGTTCCACTATATTCTTCTGGAGATTAAGCTTGAGCGTGGACTAGTAACCGTCTTAGACTCGAGACGGAAAGATCCCAGCACCTATGCGGACATGACTAAAATGCTCAGCAAGTAAGTTCAATTAACCGATCATTATCGCACCATAGCGGCAACTTTTTGTTCATTTCCTGATATCTCAAGTAATAATAATTATTTTCTTTTTCTTGCAGTGTTTGGAAACAGTTCACCGCAAAAGCTCCGGGACTGCCGAAGGAGCTGCGATATATATACCCGAAAGTAAGTACTACTGGCTAGCTAGTTGTGCGCATCTCCCGTTGATTCTATAGCTATACTTTCATCAATGCCATTTATAATGCTTCATTATCAGTTTGATTGACCTCTATTTCTCGTAAAGTGCTTGTGGCAGGAACAAGGGAATGATTTCTGTGGATACTACGTGTGCGAGTTCATCTACAACGCGACTTTGAAAAACAAGCGGGCTACTCTCCAAGACAATATGAAGTGCGTAAGCAATTAATAATATTCACAATTTCATTTTATTACACCATCATTTCTGTTGAGTTTCATTCATATATATGTATTAATTAACCCCTTCTTCAAATTAGACGTGGCAGATGCGGAATGAACTCCTAGAACCAGATCGCATTAAAGCAATTCAAGAGGAATTGGCGGGATTGTTTCTTGACCACGTCATCAATAAAGCCGGAGAATACCATGTGGAAGTTGATTTCAAATGCTAGGGGACTGTAATTGAGAGATCTTATATATTGTACATGTATGTAGCCAGTAGCGTCAGACGTACATGATACGAAAACTTGTTGTTCGACCAATCTCTCGGAGAAGGAGAGGTCGATCGATCATTTCTCTCGGTATGCATGACGAACTTCTGTACTCGATGGTTCCCTTCATTTTCTTACTAGCTAGCGTGTCGAGGGCTATATGTATATAGTACGTAGCGTCGACCAAGCACGGACGAAAGAGAGGACACTTCTCTCTATTAATTAGCTAGCTAACACAATATATGAAACACCTAAATTAACCCCCAAAACCCCCAACCCCCCCTTCAAAAAAAAAACCCCAGCCATCGGAATGTCGACGTGGATGCCTATTGGTCCCGGTTGGTGCCACCAACCGGGACCAAAGGCCTCGCTCGGGCTCGGCGCACCGCCACGTGGAGGATTGATCTGTCCCGGTTCGTGTTAGAACCGGGACTAAAGGGGAGGTATTAGTAACGACCCATTAGTCCCGGTTCATGAACCGGGACTAAAGGCCCTTACGAACCGGGACTAATAGGTGTTTTTCTACTAGTGCCTCTCGCCCTCCTCCTCCCTCGCCAGGAAACCGACGAGGTTGCTCAAGCAAGGCGGTAGCCCTTTGTGCCGTTTGTCGAGGTAGCCGAGAGCGTAGGTGGTGTAGCCATAGTCGAGGTAGCCATGCGAAGAACGCCGTTGTGGATGTCGAGTCGGGTGTCGCCGGTGTCGAGGTAGTCGCCGTGGAGCCGCGGAAGAAGAGTTGCGGCGCCGGCGGCCTAAGGAGGCGATGATGGTGGCTAAAGAAGGAGCGCGGCGGCGGTGCTCCAAGTAGGCGATAATGAACCCGACAGCGTGATGAAAACCGGCGCAGACGGTGACGTTCCCGCGCCAAGGGAGGCGGCGGACCGCGGTCCGCAACGTTACGACCCAAAGGGGCGACACAACGGCGGCGGGCAGGTCAGGGCGACGGCGGGGAAGATCTCAGGGGGGTTGCAGGGATCGCATGCCACGCTCGCTACGGCCTGATGGGGAGATGCAGCGGCAGCGCGAGGGTCGGTGCAGGCTAGGGGACGGCCTCGGTGCGGCTGTTGACCGCGGGCCGCGGCAATACGGCCTGAAAGGGCGACGCAGTGGCAGCGCGCGAGGTGGTGCAACCACGGGAATGGACTCAGGGCGGCGGCGGGGATCACGTGCCGCGGCACTACGGTCCGAAGGGGTGACGCAGCGGCGGCGCAGCCACGGGAAGAACCACGGGGTAGCGGCGCTTCGGCGCGACGGGGCGACGCAGGGCAGCCTGTTGCTCGATCGGCGAAGGGGCGCGCTGAACTCAGGGACAGGGAGTTCATGGCCGGCGTATATCCACGAGCGGGCCGACGCGCAGACGACGACTATGATGGGCCACCTGTCGCGCGAGGCCGCCGGGTCGGGGCGACGGGTGGGCAGACGCGCAGACGACGATCGTTAGGGGCTTTGAAAGGACATGCGGTGCCCCCATGTGTGGTTTTGGTAATTGATGACATTCTCTATGGACTAATGGTTGCCTTGAGTTTATTTGAAGGTTTTGTCCATAGGCTTTTCTTGGAGTACATGTGTTGGTTTCAAGGAGAGTTTTGTGTCGACCAATGCTATTCAAGGAATTATCCAAAGATTGGTCATGTGAGTGTTGAGCTTATTGCAAGCATGTCTTGAAGAATAAGATTGTGTGATCATTCATGTCCACCTTCAAGACATCATCCAATTGAAGATGAGCGGAAGAGAGGCTCACCCACAGTAGAGTATGGGGGAGCAATCAACTAGTCTTCATCACACAAAGCGTACAAGATGTACAGAGGGATCGAGTGATCCCATGGTATGGTAAGCATTGTCCATTATGCTTTGTGTACTAACCCATGATCTTCGTGAGAGTTCTTTGTGGGGTTAGGTTGCGGTGTGCAAGTTCAAGTAATGCATCACGAAGATATCAAGTGCTTGAAGCTTGCCGTCCATTGTGGTGACAATGGACTTGTGAAGATGAGCGGAAGAGAGGCTCACCCACAGTAGAGTATGGGGGAGCAATCAACTAGTCTTCATCACACAAAGCGTACAAGATGTACAGAGGGATCGAGTGATCCCATGGTATGGTAAGCATTGTCCATTACACTTTGTGTACTAACCCATGATCTTCGTGAGAGTTCTTTGTGGGGTTAGGTTGCGGTGTGCAAGTTCAAGTAATGCATCACGAAGAGATCAAGTGCTTGAAGCTTGCCGTCCATTGTGGTGACAATGGACTTGTGAAGATGAGCGGAAGAGAGGCTCACCCACAGTAGAGTATGGGGAGCAATCAACTAGTCTTCATCCCGCCAATGCAATCAAGAAAGGTGGTCCAACTTGAGGGAGTCAAGATCGTCATCATCTAGCTCAAGTGGACCATGTGCAAGGCAAAGGTTTGCCCTTGATAGGTTTTCTATTTTACCGGTCTCATGGTAGTTGTGGAAGACCGGGTTATAGGATCGCTTGCCGTACTATCAAGGGGGCTCTCGATGAGTTGCTTGATCGTATCGTTCGTAGAGAGCTCAAACCATTGCATCCTTGCATCATCTTTTGGTTCTTGTTTGGTTCTTATCCTTGTGAGATTTGGAGCTTATGGTCATTTTTATGACAAGCTCGAGTTCATCGAAAACGGAGTTCTCATGCATCTTCTATGATGTTTTCGATGTTGGAGGGTATGTCGGTTCTTCTCGGTTGGAGGTTTCACTCCTTTGGCTGTTTTGATGCTACTCGTTGTCTTGTTTCAAACAAGCTTGAGTTTGCTCAATTCGGAGCTCATATGAAGAAGTTATGGCAGTTCTGGTTTTCTTGGAGTATTCTTTGCTTTCGTGGTTGTGGCTTAAGGCTGGTGCCGGTAGTAGTACCGTGACCCTCGGGTAGTACCGCGAAGCTCCAGCGGTAGTACCGCTCTCGGGCGGTAGTACCGCTCAAGCGGTAGTACCGCTCTCCGAGCAGTAGTACCGCTTGGGAGTTTCGGCCGTAGTAATACCAGTCGTCTGGCTACTTCCGCCTCGATTCTCGAACGAAGTTTTTCGTGTCGGGTTTTGCGGCACTAGTAGCGGCAGTAGAAGCGGTAGTACCGCTCTGAGCGGTAGTACCGCTCTTCCCTAGCGGTAGTACTGCTCTGGGGCCAGGGCCTTGACCTTCTCTTTAGCGCGGTAGTACCGCTGGATAGGGAGCGGTAGTACCGCCCTCAGCGGTAGTACCGCCCTTCCCTAGCGGTAGTACCGCTCTGTGCGGGGATTTTCAGTGGGGTAACGGTTGGATTTTCCCCCTCCTATAAAAGGGGGTCTTCTTCCCCATTGAACCTTATCTTTGGAGCTCGTGTTCTTCCCCCATTATTGACCTTCTCCGAGCTTGCTATCTCTCAATCCCTCCATGGATTCTTGCTAGTTTTTGAGGGAAAGGAGAGAGGAGATCTAGATCCACGTTTCCACCAATCACTTTCTCCTCTAAGTGAGGGGAACCCCTTGGATCTAGATCTTGGAGTTCTTGGTGTTCTCCTTCTTGTTCTTCCTCTCATTTTCTTCCCTAGCATTAGTTGCTTCGGTGGAATTTGAGAGAGAAGGACTTGGGCACTCCGTGTGCCCTTGCCATTGCATTTGGTGCATCGGTTTGAGTTCTCCACGGTGATACGTGGAAGTTACAAGTTGAGAAGCTTATTACTCTTGGGTGCTTGGTGCCCTTGAGCTTGTTCCTCTTGGGTGCTTGGGCGCCCTAGACGGTTGGTAGTGTTTGGAGCTCAATCATTGTGGTGTAAAGCTCCGGGCAAGCGTCGGGGTCTCCAATTAGGTTGTGGAGATCGCCCCGAGCAATTTGACGGGTTCTGGTGACCGCCCCCAAGGGTTGCCAAAGTGTACGGGTTCGGTGACCGCCCCCAAGGGTTTCCATTTGTACGGGTTCGGTGACCGCCCTCAAGGGTCCCTTAGTGGAATCACGGCATCTTGCATTGTGCGAGGGCGTGAGGAGATTACGGTGGCCCTAGTGGCTTCTTGGGGAGCATTGTGCCTCCACACCGCTCCAAACGGAGATTAGCATCCGCAAGGGTGTGAACTTAGGATACATTGTCGCCTCCGCGTGCCTCGGTTATCTCTTACCCGAGCCTTTACTTATGCACTTTACTTTGTGATAGCCATATTGTTCTTTGTCATATATCTTGCTATCACATAGTTGCTTATCTTGCTTAGCATAAGTTGTTGGTGCACATAGGTGAGCCTAGTTGTTGTAGGTTTTGTGCTTGACAAATTAACCGCTAGGTTTATTCCGCATTTGTTCAAGCCTAAACCGTAATTATTTTAAAGCGCCTATTCACCCCCCCCCCTCTAGGCGACATCCTCGATCTTTCAGGCTTCCTGTCGCGCGAGGCCGCCGGGTCGGTGAAGAGGCCGGCCGGGCGCGCCAGTATCGGAGTAGAGGCGCACGGGGGTCGTCGGCGGCGGCGGGCGACGCAAACCGATTGTAGATCGGAAGACTAAGAAGAAAACGCCGATCAAAACGACCAGCGAGAGAGCGAAAAAACGCAGAGCAAGGGCTCGGGAAAAAGACTCTCTAGGAAAGTGGTCAACACGACCGGCATGATGAAGTCCTGGCTCGACAGATAATCAGGCGGTCCAAGTCAATGGTTATTCACAATGGCGAGTTACACCCCTGTAGCATTTCGGGTGTATTTCAGCGTTGTGTTTCTCCGGAAAAAGGCCAAGAGATCCTACGGGAAATTCATGAAGGCGACAGGTCATCATGCGGTTCAAAGTCCCTGGTTGCAAAAAGCTTTTCGTCATGGGTTTTATTGGTTGACAGCTCATGCTGATGCGGAGGATCTGGTAAAGCGATGTGATGCTTGTCAAAAAATTTCACGCAGAGCTCATATTCCGGCTCAGGAACTACGGGTGATTCCTATTACTTGGCCTTTCGCTACTTGGGGGCTTGATATGGTGGGACACTTTAAATGTTCCCAGGACAAGAAGACCCACCTGTTGGTGGCAGTTGATAAATTCACTAAGTGGGTTCAAGCGGAGCCTGTTAGCAAGTCTGATGCAGCTACGGCGGTTCAATTTCTCAAAAAGATTATCTTTCGTTTTGGTTTTCCACACAGTATCATCACGGATAATGGTACCAACCTTTCCAAAGGTGAGATGGAGGATTTCTGTCAGAGAGAGCACATCTGGCTTGACCTAGCATCTGTGGCACACCCTCAATCCAACGGTCAAGCGGAGCGAGCTAATCAAGAAATTTTAAAGGGTCTTAAACCACAGATCATGATTCCCTTGCAGCGGACGCCGGGTTCTTGGGTGGAAGAATTACCTTCTGTGTTGTGGAGTATCAACACCACCCCCAATCGATCAACAGGTTACACGCCTTTCTTTATGGTATACGGGGCTGAGGCGGTTCTCCCAAGTGATATACGTCATGACTCGCCCCGGGTTGCTAATTATGTTAAAGCGGACAACGAGCAAGCTCGCCAAGAGGCACCTGGACCTGTTAGATGAAAAACGGATATGGCTCGCTCGCTCGATCGGCGGTTTATCAACAAGATCTACAGCGTTATCACAGCCGCCGGTTAGGACAAGAACCTTTCAAGAAGGTGACTTGGTGCTCCGGCTCATCCAGGATCGTAACCGACATGCACAAGTTATCCCCGCCTTGGGAAGGACCCTTTGTGGTCAGCAACAACCTGCACAACGGATCATACTACCTCATTGACGTTCGAGACAACTCACGCAACTCTGAGGAGGAGACCCGGCGGCCATGGAACATAGCTCTCCTCCTGCCTTATTACACTTGAGCCATAGGTTCTTCTTATGTACATATTTCGACAACGTATATATTATGATCAATAAATAAATTAGCATCCTTGCTCTAAGCGGGGCCTCTGCTATTTTTTCTCAGATATCCTTTGAGTTACATGGGGGCTTCAGCTGACAAAGCGGAGTACTACCTGTTAAACCGGCTATCAAGCCACAAAGCTTGGGAGCTTCACACCTAAGGGGCCAAAGAGAGTCTGGTTGCTATGCACAACTCAAACATAGGCACCCAATGAGCACAGCTCATCACGTTACTTGGGGGCTTCTTGTGTCAAATACCAAGGAGTTTGAATGGACCCTTGTAGCTGGCTATCGACCCACGGCTTGGAAGCCTGGTATATATACCTAAAAACCCGGGTTAACCTGCCTTCATCAAGTAAGACACTCCTATCCAGGTCATCCTGGCACGGCCCTCCGAACGTTTGGCAGTTACTCTCATTGAGACCCTGCACTTGTCAAAGTTAAAACGGTGATTTGTTAGTTGGAAGTCCATCTTAAAAGGCTTTGTTAAATGGTTCAACTCAGCGGCCTGGCAGCCCACAAAAGCCTCGAATTTGGGCCTGGTAGCCCTCAAAAAGCCTCGACTACACGGTTTTATTTATGCTTTTGCTGAATTTTATGTTAAACCGATTTTCTTGGCCTGGTCAGTCATTTTATTAGCCCGGTATTCTTTAAACCGGCTTGGTTTGCAACTACACATTGATGCATCTTATTCTTAAACCGAGTTTGTTAACCCGGCCCGGCATTGACTACCGGTCACCAGTTTTGATCATCCGGTGTGCATCATCACCCAAGATGACTTACTATACAACATCAGTACATGATGGGGTTATACAAAGAATTTCAGATTTGGGTTTTCACCCTTATTACAACCAAAGTTAACCAGCCAAATCAACAGGGATATTACATCACAGGTATGAATCATTTCATATTTTTACGGTTTGATTATCAAATCAGCCCTTTTCATGGGTATTATGACCCGTCCGGCGGTAAACCGCCAGGACCCTGTTTCTTTTTATGCACACATAGGAGTTGCATATTATGATGGCAGCATATCTGAACCAAAATTGGAATTGACATGGCGGATCACGTAAAGTATCTCCTCCTGCACGATGGCAGTAGATCAAAATAGTTTTTGCTACCCTATTACAAGGCATTCAGAGGCCCAAAATATGGAATTGTTTCACAACGGACAGTTTCTGACGCATCAACCGACTTGAAGGATTAAGCTTCATCACCAGATTGGTGTGAAGTAGATGGGTCGTGTGGCGTCGGTTCAGCCTCCTCCTCCCCATCCAATGGCCGGAAGTCATTGGTGGTCCAGTCAATCCGGTTTAAAGCCTGAAAGACAGCCTCTTCACTTATAAGCTCAGCCGGATCAACGTCAGGGCACTACTAGGGAAAAGCCTAGCAGCAGCGCGGGTTTTGGGCCTATTAGTAGCGCTGGGGCGGCGCTACTAATAAGGCGCTACAGCTAACGTATAGCAGTAGCGCGGGTGCCATCCGCGCTACTACTATGTCCTTTAGTAGTAGCGTGGGTAAAAACCCGCGCTACTGTTGGGGAACGTAGTAATTTCAAAAAATTTCCTACGCACACGCAAGATCATGGTGATGCATAGCAACGAGAGGGGAGAGTGTATGTCCACGCACTGTGAGACCGTAAGCGAAGCGTTATAACAACGCTGTTGATGTAGTCGCACGTCTTCACGATCCGACCGATCCAAGTACCGAACGTACGGCACCTCCGAGTTCTGCACACGCTCAGCTCGATGACGATCCCCGGACTCCGATCCAAAGCAAAGTGTCGGGATGAGTTCCACAAGACGACGGCGTGGTGACGATGATGATGCTCCACCGACGCAGGGCTTCGCCTAAGCTCCGCGACGATATGACTTCACCGGCGCAGGGCTTCGCCTAAGCTCCGCGACGATATGACCGAAGTGGAATATGGTGGAGGGGGGCACCGCACACGGCTAAGGAACGATCCGTAGATCAACTTGTGTGTTCATGGGGTGCCCCTGCCCCCGGATAGAAAGGAGGGAGGGAGGAGGAGGCCGGCCCTAGGAGGGCGCGCCATGGGAGTCCTACTCCCACCGAGTAGGATTCACCCTTTCCTAGTCCAACTAGGAGTCCTTCCATGTATTAGGAGTAGGAGACAAGGAAGGGGAAGAGAGAAGGGAAGGAAGGAGGATGCGGCCCTCCCCTAGTCCAATCGGACTAGGCCATGGGGCGCGCGCCTGCCCTAGGCAGCCCTCTCTCTTCTGCAGGGCCCAATAAGGCCCAATACTTCTCCCCGGCGAATTCCCGTAACTCTCCGGTACTCAAAATACCCGAATCATTCGAACCTTTCTGAATTCGAATATAGTCGTCCAATATATCGATCTTTACGTCTCGACCATTTCGAGACTCCTCGTCATGTCCCCGATCTCATCCGGGACTCCGAACTCCTTCGGTACATCAAAACTCATAAACTCATAATATAATCACATCGAAACCTTAGCGTGCGGACCCTACGGGTTCGAGAACTATGTAGACATGACCTAGAACTATTCTCGGTCAATAACCAATAGCGGACCTGGATGCCCATATTGGCTCCTACATATTCTACGAAGATCTTTATCGGTCAAACCGCATAACAACATACGTTGTTCCCTTTGTCATCGGTATGTTACTTGCCCGAGATTCGATCATCGGTATCCAATACCTAGTTCAATCTCGTCACCGCAAGTCTCTTTACTCGTTCTGTAATGCATCATCCCGTAACCAACTCATTGGTCACATTGCTTGCAAGGCTTATAATGATGTGCATTACCGAGAGGGCCCAGAGATACCTCTCCGATAATCGGAGTGACAAAACCTAATCTCGAAATACGCCAACCCAACATGTACCTTTGGAGACACCTGTAGTACTCCTTTATAATACCCAGCATTGCCAGGACGCTTTGGTAGCACCAAAGTGTTCCTCCGTAAACGGGAGTTGCATAATCTCATAGTTACAGGAACATGTATAAGTCATGAAGAAAGCAATAGCAACATACTAAACGATCAAGTGCTAGGCTAATGGAAAGGGTCATGTCAATCAGATCATTCTCCTAATGATGTGATCCCGTTAATCAAATGACAACTCATGTCTATGGTTAGGAAACATAACCATCTTTGATTAACGAGCTAGTCAAGTAGAGGCATACTAGTGACACTCTGTTTGTCTATGTATTCACACATGTATTATGTTTCCGGTTAATACAATTCTAGCATGAATAATAAACATTTATCATGATATAAGGAAATAAATAATAACTTTATTATTGCCTCTAGGGCATATTTCCTTCCTGTCTCCCACTTGCACTAGAGTCAATAATCTAGTTCACATCGCCATGTGATTTAACATCAATTGTTCACATCTATATGTGGTTAACACCCATAGTTCACATCGACATGTGACCAACACCCAAAGGGTTTACTAGAGTCAGTAATCTAGCTCACATCGCTATGTGATTAACACCCAAAGAGTACTAAGGTGTGATCATGTTTTGTTTGTGAGAGAATCTTAGTCAACGGGTCTTTCATATTCAGATCCGTTATGTATTTTGCAATTTTCTATGTCTACAATGCTCTGCACGGAGTTACTCTAGCTAATTGCTCCCACTTTCAATATGTATCTAGATCGAGACTTAGAGTCATCCAGATCGGTGTCAAAACTTGCATCGACGTAACCCTTTACGACGAACTTTTTGTCACTTCCATAATCGAGAAACATATCCTTATTCTACTAAGGATAATTTTGACCGCTGTCCAAAGGATCTACTCCTAGATCACTATTGTACTCCCTTGCCAAACTCAGTGTAGGGTATACAATAGATCTGGTACACAGCATGGCATACTTTATAGAACCTATGGACAAGGCATAGGGAATGACTTTCATTCTCTTTCTATCTTCTGCCGTGGTTGGGTTTTGAGTCTTACTCAATTTCACACCTTGTAACACAGGCAAGAACTCTTTCTTTGACTGCTCCATTTTGAACTACTTCAAAATCTTGTCAAGGTATGTACTCATTGAAAAAACTTATCAAGCGTCTTGATCTATCTCTATAGATCTTGATGCTCAATATGTAAGCAGCTTCACCGAGGTCTTTCTTTGAAAAACTTCTTTCAAACACTCCTTTATGCTTTGCAGAATAATTCTACATTATTTCCGATCTACAATATGTTATTCACATATACTTATCAGAAATGTTGTAGTGCTCCCACTCACTTTCTAGTAATTACAGGCTTCACCGCAAGTCTCAGTATAAAACTATATGCTATGATCAACTTATCAAAGCATGTATTCCAACTCTGAGATGCTTGCACCAGTCCATAGATGGATCAATGGAGCTTGCATATTTTGTTAGCACCTTTAGGATTTACAAAACCTTCTGGTTGCATCATATACAACTCTTCTTTAATAAATCCATTAAGGAATGCAGTTTTGTTTATCCATTTGCCAGATTTCATAAAATGCGGCAATTGCTAACATGATTCGGACAGACTTAAGCATAGATACGAGTGAGAAACTCTCATCGTAGTCAACATCTTGAACTTGTCGAAAACCTTTTGCGACAATTCTAGCTTTGTAGACAAAGAACACTACTATCGTTGTCCGTCTTCCTCTTGAAGATCCATTTATTTAACATGGCTTGTCGATCATCGGGCAAATCCATCAAAGTCCATACTTTGTTCTCATACATGGATCATATCTCAGATTTCATGGCCTCAAGCCATTTCGCGGAATCTGGGCTCATCATCGCTTCCTCATAGTTCGTGAGGTTCATCATGGTCTAGTAACATGACTTCCGAACATGATTACCGTACTACTCAGTGCGGATCTTACTCTGGAAGACCCACGAGGTTTGGTAGCAACTTGATCTCAAGTTTCATGATCATCATCATTAACTTCCTCACTAATTGGTGTAGGAATCACCCGAACTGATTTACGTGATGAACTACTTTCCAATAAGGGAGAAGGTATAATTACCTCATCAAGTTCTACTTTCCTCCCACTCACTTCTTTCGAGAGAAACTTCTTCTCTAGAAAGGATCCATCTTAGCAACGAAAAACTTGCCTTCGGATCTGGGATAGAAGGTGTACCCAATAGTTACCTTTGGGTATTCTATGAAGACGCACTTCTCCGATTTGGGTTCGAGCTTATCGGTGAAAACTTTTTCACATAAGCATCACAACTCCAAACTTTTAAGAAACGACAGCTTAGGTTTACTGTTAAACCATAGTTCATATGGTGTCGTCTCAACGGATTTAGATGGTGCCCTATTAATGTGAATGCAGCTGTCTCTAATGCATAACCCCAAAATGATAGTGGTAAACCGATAAGAGACATCATAGATCGCACCATATCAAATAAAGTGCGGTTACGACGTTCGGACACACCACAACATTGTGGTGTTCCAGTGGCGTGAGCTGTGAAACTATTCCACATTATTTTAATTGAAGACCAAACTCAGAATCTCAATTATTCGTCTTTGCGATTAGATCGCAGAAACTTTATTTTCTTGTTACGATGATTTTTCCACTTCACTCTGAAATTCTTTGAACCTTTCAACTATTTCAGACTTATGTTTCATCAAGTAGATATACCCATATCTGCTCAAATCATCTTGTGAAAGTCAGAAAATAACGATACTTGCCACGAGCATCAACACTCATTGGATCGCATACATCGGTATGTATTATTTCCAATAAGTCAAGAGCTTGTTCCATTGTTCCGGAGAACGGAGTTTTAGTCATCTTGCCCAAACGGCACGGTTCGCAAGCATCAAATGATTCATAATCAAGTGATTCCAAAAGTCCATCAAGATGGAGTTTTCTTCATGCGCTTTTACACCAATATGACCTAAACGGCAAGTACACAAATAAGTTGCACTATCATTATTAACTTTGCATCTTTTGGTTTCAATATTATGAATATGTGTATCACTATGATCGAGATCCAATGAATCATTTTCATTGGGTGTGTAACCATATAAGGTTTTATTCATGTAAATGTAACAACAATTTATTCTCTTACTTAAATGAATAACCGTATTGCAATAAACATGATCAAATCATACTTATGCTCAACACCAAATAACACTTATTTAGGTTCCATACTAATCCCGAAAGTATAGGGAGTGTGCGATGATGATCATATCAATCTTGGAACTACTTCCAACACTCATCTTCACTTCCCCTTCAACTAGTTTCTGTTCATTCTACAACTCCTGCTTTCAAGTTACTACTCTTAGCAACCGAACCAAGATCAAATACCGAGGGGTTGCTACGAACACTAGTAAAATACACATCAATAATCTGTATCTCAAATATACCTTTGTTCACTTTGCCATCCTTCTTATCCGCCAAATACTTGGGGTAGTTCCGCTTCTAGTGACCAGTTCCATTGCAGCAAAAGCACTTAGTCTCGTGCTTAGGTCCAGACTTGGGCTTCTTCACTCGAGCAGCAACTTGCTTGCCGTTCTTCTTGAAGTTCCCCTTCTTCCCTTTGCCCTTTTCCTTGAGACTAGTGGTCTTGTCAATCATCAACACTTGATGCTCTTTCTTGATTTCTACCTTCGTCGATTTCAACATCACGAAGAGCTCGGGAATCGTTTTCGTCATCCCTTGCATACTATAGTTCATCACGAAGTTCTAGTAACTTAGTGTTGGTGACTAGAGAATTCTGTTAATCACTATCTTATCTGGAAGATTAACTCCCACTTGATTCAAGCGATTGAAGTACCTGCACAATCTGAGAACATGCTTACTAGTTGAGCGATTCTCTTCCATCTTTTAGCTATAGAACTTGTTGGAGATTTCATATCTCTCAACTCGGTATTTGCTTGAAATACTAACTTCAATTCCTGGAACATCTCATATGGTCCATGACGTTCAAAACGCCTTTGAAGTCCCGATTCTAAGCTGTTAAGTATGGTGCACTAAACTATCAAGTAGTCATCATATTGAGCTAGCCAAACGCTCATAACGCCTACATTTGCTCCTGCAATAGGTCTGTCACCTAGCGGTGCATTAAGGACATAATTCTTACAGGCAGCAATGAGGATAAACCTCGGATCACGAATCCAATCCGTATCATTGCTAATTACATTTTTCAATACAATTTTCTCTAGTAACACATATAAAAACATAGGGAAGCAACAACGCGAGCTATTGATCTGCAACATAATTTGCAAAATACTACCAGGACTAAGTTCATGATAAATTTAAGTTCAATTAATCATATTACTTAAGAACTCCCACTTAGATAGACATCTCTCTAGTCATCTAAGTGATCACGTGATCCAAATCAACTAAACCATAACCGATCATCACGTGAGATGGAGTAGTTTTCAATGGTGAACATCTTATGTTGATCATATCTACTATATGATTCACGCTCGACCTTTCGGTCTTCGTGTTCCGAGGCCATATCTGCATATGCTAGGCTTGTCAAGTATAACCTGAGTATTCCGGGTGTGCAAAACTGGCTTGCACCCGTTGTAGATGGACGTAGAGCTTATCACACCCGATCATCACGTGGTGTCTGGGCACGACGAACTTTGGCAACGGTGCATACTGTGGAGAACACTTCTTGATAATTAGTGAGAGATCATCTTAAATGCTACCGCCAATCAAAGCAAGAATAAGATGTATAATAGATAAACATCATATGCAATCAAAATAAGTGACATGATATGGCCATCATCAACTAGTGCCTTTGATCTCCATCTCCAAAGCATCGTAATGATTTCCATCGCCACCGCATGACACCATAATCTCCATCATCTTGATCTATATCAGTGTGTCGTCACATGGTCGTCTCGCCAACTATTGCTCTTGCAACTATTGCTATCACATAGCGATAAAGTAAAGCAATTATTTGGCGCTTGCATCTTATGCAATAAAGAGACAACCATAAGGCTTCTGCCAGTTGCCGATAACTCGGTTACAAAACATGATCATCTCATACAATAAAATATAGCATCACGTCTTGACCATATCACATCACAACATGCCCTGCAAAAACAAGTTAGACGCCCTCTACTTTGTTGTTGCAAATTTTACGTGGCTGCTACGGGCTTAAGTAAGAACCAATCTCACCTACGCATCAAGACCACAACGATACTTCGTCAAATAGACTCCGTTTTAACCTTCTCAAGGACCGGGCGTAGCCACACTCGGTTCAACTAAAGTGAGAGAGACAGACACCGCCAGCCACCTTTAAGCACGAGTGCTCAGAACGGTGAAAGCAGTCTCGCGTAAGCGTCTGGCGTAATGTCGGTCCGGGCCGCTTCATCTCACAATACCGCTGAACCAAAGTATGACATGCTGGTAGGCAAGATGACTTGTATCGCCCACAACTCACTTGTGTTCTACTCGTGCAAAACATCAAACCATAAAACCTGGGCTCGGATACCACTTTGTTGGGGAACGTAGTAATTTCAAAAATTCTTACGCACACGCAAGATCATGGTGATGCATAGCAACGAGAGGGGAGAGTGTATGTCCACGCACTCGTGAGACCGTGGCGGAAGCGTTATAACAACGCTGTTGATGTAGTCGTGCGTCTTCACGATCCGACCGATCCAAGTACCGAACGTGCGGCACCTCCGAGTTCTGCACACGTTCAGCTCGATGACGATCCCGGACTCCGATCCAGCAAAGTGTCGGGATGAGTTCCACAAGACGGCGTGGCAGGACGATGATGATGCTCCACCGACGCAAGGCTTCGCCTAAGCTCATGACGATATGACTTCACCGGCGCAGGGCTTCGCCTAAGCTCCATGACGATATGACCAAGTGGAATATGGTGGAAGGGGCACCGCACACGGCTAAGGAACGATCCGTAGATCAACTTGTGTGTTCATGGGGTGCCCCTGCCCCGTGATATAAAGGAGGGAGGGAGGAGGAGGCCGGCCCTAGGAGGGGCGCCACATGGGAGTCCTACTCCCACCGGAGTAGGATTCACCCTTTCCTAGTCCAACTAGGAGTCCTTCCATGTATTAGGAGTAGGAGACAAGGAAGGGGAAGAGAGAAGGAAGGAAGGAGGGATGCGGCCCTCCCCTAGTCCAATTCGGACTAGGCCATGGGCGCGCGGCCTGCCCTAGGCAGCCCTCTCTCTTCCCGCGAGGCCCAATAAGGCCCAATACTTCTCCCGGCGAATTCCCGTAACTCTCCGGTACTCGAAAAATACCGAATCATTCGAACCTTTCTGAACTCCGAATATAGTCGTCCAATATATCGATCTTTACGTCTCGACCATTTCGAGACTCCTCGTCATGTCCCCGATCTCATCCGGGACTCGAACTCCTTCGGTACATCAAAACTCATAAACTCATAATATAACCGCCATCGAAACCTTAAGCGTGCGGACCCTACGGGTTCGAGAACTATGTAGACATGACCTAGAACTATTCTCGGTCAATAACCAATAGCGGGACCTGGATGCCCATATTGGCTCCTACATATTCTACGAAGATCTTTATCGGTCAAACCGCATAACAACATACGTTGTTCCCTTTGTCATCGGTATGTTACTTGCCCGAGATTCGATCGTCGGTATCCAATACCTAGTTCAATCTCGCCACCGGCAAGTCTCTTTACTCGCTCTGTAATGCATCATCCCGTAACCAACTCATTGGTCACATTGCTTGCAAGGCTTATAATGATGTGCATTACCGAGAGGGCCAGGAGATACCTCTCCGACAATCGGAGTGACAAAACCTAATCTCGAAATACGCCAACCCAACATGTACCTTTGGAGACACCTGTAGTACTCCTTTATAATCACCCAGTTACGTTGTGACGTTTGGTAGCACCAAAGTGTTCCTCCGTAAACGGGAGTTGCATAATCTCATAGTTACAGGAACATGTATAAGTCATGAAGAAAGCAATAGCAACATACTAAACGATCAAGTGCTAGGCTAATGGAATGGGTCATGTCAATCAGATCATTCTCCTAATGATGTGATCCCGTTAATCAAATGACAACTCATGTCTATGGTTAGGAAACATAATCATCTTTGATTAACGAGCTAGTCAAGTAGAGGCATACTAGTGACACTGTTTGTCTATGTATTCACACATGTATTATGTTTCCGGTTAATACAATTCTAGCATGAATAATAAACATTTATCATGATATAAGGAAATAAATAATAACTTTATTATTGCCTCTAGGGCATATTTCCTTCAGCTACTACTACCAGCGCGGGTTTTTTTGAATTTTTTTCGAAAAAATATTTTGATTTTTTCCCTAATTTTCAAATTTCTGAATTATTTTAACCTCAAATCTCTAATCACCCCTCATCGCTGCTCAATTTAATCTCTAATCACCCCTCATCATTCTAAATCATCTAACTTCCCGGACGGTCACCCATCCTCTCACTACTCCAAATGAGCACGCTTAACTTCCGGGTTCTATTCTCCCTCGCTTCCAAGTCTCGCACTTGTTGTTTTCCTCACAATAGTAAGATGTCAATCCTATTAACCTCGTGAATTTAGCTTGAGCATGAAGTCACACATTTCACTATTTGAGTTTGAAACTATTGTTCTAAAAAATTAGTAACACTAATATTTCTTGAATAATTAGTTTGACCACAGTTTGACCATAGTTTGACCATAGTTTGACCACAGTTTGGCCATAGTTTGACCAGATTTGACCAAAATTCAAAAAAACAAAAATAATTATTTAGTAACACTAATATTCTAGAATAATTAGTTTGACCATAGTTTGACCATAGTTTGACCACACAGTTTGAAATTTTTTCGATTTTTTCCACTCTAGATCTTAAAAGCCACGTAACTTTCTTTCTGTTAGGTTTTTGAGGATTTTGAAAATGTTTAACGGGGTTCCCCGGTTAAATTTGGATGTAACTTTTCGAGTAGATGATTTTTCATATAAAAAAACTTTTTCATCCGAGTTAGTATGCAAAAGTTATGCCCATTTTTACAAATTCTCGAGAGATTTTGCAAATAAAGTCGAAATTCATATTTGCAAATTTTCCCAACAACTAGACCACATATCACATGGGAAACTTATTTTCTTTTATTTTTTGACATTTTCATCATTTTCTTTTATTTTTCTAACTGAAAAGGCGATCCGGGGGTAGAGTTTGAAAATGGGACCTTTAGTAGTAGCGGTTTTTAGCCCTCGCTACTACTATGGCACCACTTAGTAGTAGCGAGGGCTAAAAAGCAACGCCATCAAGCTATCAAACTGAGTAGTAGCGAGGTTTTAAAAACCCGCGCTACTACTATGGCATGTCCCGGGGGCACGGTAGAGACCGCTTAGTAGTAGCGAGGGTTAAAAACCCTCGCTACTGCTACTTACCAGGGGGCGTAAGTGTGCTTACGGATTGGTGGAACAAGGTTCTGCACTTCAGGAATAACAGCTTCAACTCGTTTGTTGTTTGCGTCGTAGAAGGATCGGTGAACCGTCAGGTTAGCTTCTTCTGCCAACTGACTCGCCAGAGGACGCATCTCCCTTGTTACCCGTTTGAGGGCGTCGTTGTCAAATGCTTCGCCGTTTTCTTGTGCATTGGGGAAGCCCTTGGCTATATCAGCCAGATCAAGATCAGCTATCCATGCCTTGGCTCGAGTCAGTGCTAGTAAGGCGCCAGCCCGGGCAGCGGATCGCTTCAACTCTTCTATCTGCGCTGGCGTCATAGATAGCCAGTCCAGCGTGTCCTTGATCAGTGTTGGAGCCGCATTATCATAAGAAGTGGCACAGATAACCCGTTGGACGCCGGTATACAGCTGTTCAATCAGCATATACGCGGCCTTGAGTTTCTTCCGCGTATCAGAACCCAGATGAGCAATGCGCCTACCTATAGCGGTTTAAAAAGTTCATGTTAAACCGGAGAAAATTTCAAAGAGGAATATTCATAAAGCCTTGGTAAACAGTGCTTACCAAATATTGCAGAGGTCATGGCATTGACTTGGCGCTTTAATCCAGTAAGTTCTTCCGTCACCGGTTTAAGAGCTGATTCAGCGTCTTCCGCCCGCTTCAGCAATCCAGCAGTATCCCAGTTGGCCTGCTCAGACTTGAACCATTCCTTGAGCTGCTCCATGGTAGTTAAGGCGGTTTTCAACTCATCCTTGGCCTTGGTGGTTTCTGCTTGTTGAGATTTCAGATTTTCTTGAAGGTCAGCAATTTGTGCGACTTGTTGGCTTATCTCACCCTGCAACAATAAGAGAGCATGTTAATATCTTTGTTAAAGTCCCAAGCATCTAACCAGTTATACACTTGGCACTTGGGGGCTAATGCGGATCATTTTTATGCTGATTATTGAAGTCCCAAGGATTAATACAAGTTTTAATCATGGCACTTGGGGGCTAATGCGGATCATTTTTATGCTGATTATTGAAGTCCCAAGGATTAATACAAGTTTTAATCATGGCACTTGGGGGCTAATGTGTGTTTGATCAGAAAATACACAAGGAAATTTCACGAAGTACAGTATGGAATATACAAAGTCCCGGTTTGACTTTCTAAAGACAAACCGGCCCTTGGGGGCTACAATGCAATGAAGGTACAGAGCAAAGAGCAAAATTGTTTACCTCATAGCGTTCCTTCATCAGATTTACTAAACCGGCTTCATAATCACGGCTTGTGTAAAGCCGGTTCAAGAAGCCGGAGTGAAGGTCTTGAGCAGAAAGATTGACATAAGCTGACAAATCAGTTTTCTCCTTCCCCTTGCTCATAGCAGCAAATTCATCCTTGGCAGAGTGCTTTGATAGAGCAACCGGATTACCAGGGGCGGTATATGCGGTACCAGTGACAACAACGTCATCATCTTTGGCCGGACTGGATGAATTGACGTTCTTAACAGGGCTTGGCGCCTTGATAGCAGGGCTTGGCGGTTTGTTTGCCGGGCTTGGCGGATCAGCAGTTGAGCCTCGCTGTTCCACTGTTGGACTTGGAGGAGCAGGAGGATGTGAAGTATCAATCTCTACATTCAGTTCAACCCCTGGCGGGTTAGCATCAGCATCTTGGTTTTTCCCAGCAGAGTTGTCTATAGCAACTTCAGGGTCTTCGCCATTATGCTATGGAGTCTTCTCTGGATCAACATCAACAGTAGGGTCGCTGGTCTTGGCTTTCTTACTTAATCGAGCCTTGGAACTACAACATCAAAGGTTAGAATATGGTAAACCGACAAATAAAAGAAACAAATTAAGGAGTAATATACTTACCCAACGACGACTTTGAGAGGAGGCAGCTGCGTGGTTGATGATCCGCCAGACGAGTTGGAAGAAGCCTAGTAATTCGGGTCAGAAGGATTGAGAGGGCATCGGAAGAAACCTTTCAAAGGATAACGCTTTTCAGGAGAACAAGTCACCTCTGGACGACGTTTCCGGGTTGGCGTATCAGCTAAACCAGACGACGTGATTTGTTGACCGCTATGCCGGGTTGTGCGATGTTCTTCAACTTGCTGTGTCTCCAAAGAAAATTTTGGATCCAAATGAGCAGGGGGTGAGATTGTTTTACTTTCCGGATCGTCTGGCGCGAATTCTTTGAACCGGTACAAGATATGAATCGGAAGAAAGAATGATTACCTCAACATGTTCTGCATGGCTGGCCTCAGCATCATCCTGGGAATAGTAATTGTCAATAAGATGAACGAAAAAGGAATCAAGTGAGTCAAGTTCTACCTCAGCGTCTGATTCTTCATCTTCTGGCGGATCAGAAGACTTGGTGGTTTTCTTCTTGCCAGCTTTCTTGGTGGCCTTGGTCTTTGCACGAGGAGCCCGGGCCGGTTTAGTCCGTTTCCAAAAGGAGTTGTTAGCCTGAAATTAAGATAAAGAAAGGTGAGTACGCAGTCAATACGGAAGCAAATCAGTAAAGTATTTAGATGAACTTTACCGCTGGCGGTTTATTGGAGACGCAAAACGGAGCCAACCCAGTTTGGCTACATGCAGAGATCGGTTCATCAAGCATTTTCTTCACCGATTCAGTAACTTCAAGCTCGGTTATTACTAATTCATGATAACGTTGAGGATCTTTGACATCACCAGTATATTCATGCATCAATCCGGGGCGGTGGCTTAAAGGTAAAATGCCCGAAGAAACCCAGCAGTGGACAAGATCAATGCCAGTTAAACCGTTGGCCATCAGAGGCCGGAGCTTGGTGAGTTGAGGTGCAAAATTCTTCCGTTCTGCGGCGGTCAAGCGTAAAGGTAATGGGTGGCCGTTGCTAAGCCGGTGAGGGCGATAACCCGGCAAAGGATTTTCTCCGTCAGGGGCAGTGTTCCGGCAATAAAACCAGGTCTGATTCCAATCTTTAGGATGGCTATGATGTTTTACATGAGGGAAGTCAATTTCTTTCCTTTTCTGAATTGAAACGCTGCCAAGCTCTGTGTTGGGACCATCTGAGAACTACGTACGGTGGTTTAAATGAAAGAAGTCCCGAAATAGCTCCACGGTTGGCTCTTCTTGAAGATAGACTTCGTAGAATACTTGAAAGTTGCATATATTGGACACAAAGTTCGGACTAATATCTTGCGGATGGAGTTGGAAGCTTGCGAGGACATCCCGGAAAAAATTTGATCCAGGCGGACTGAATCCCCGGTCTAAGTGTTGCATAAAAACAATCACCTCTCCTTCTTGAGGTTCAGGTGGACATTCCGATTCCGGAACTCGCCAGTGGAGAACCCTTTTTGAGGCTAAAACACCAGTGGTGACATAACTGTTGATTTGTGTTTCCGTGATCCGGGACGGAACCCAATTGCAAGCAGAGAATTGTTTCGTCATTCCGGAAGGGGGGAACTGAAAGGAAAAACAAGTGCCGGTTTTGCAATTTACGGTTTAAGGTGTACAATTCGGTGTTAAACCGGAGAAAAATTCTATGCAAGGTTCAGTTGGCGGTTTAAGAGAGGGCTAATGATATATGGCGGATTGACTATCAAAGGTTAAACCACCCATAGGCAGAAGGGCCAAGATTCAAAATTTCTACTAAGTGTTGACAGAAATAGGTTTCACACAATGCTCAAATTTATTTGGATCTACCGCACATCTGTAAAGCAATTTTTTCTATGATCTCTAAAGACGTTAAGCAGAACAGGGAAGGTCGTATATTCTATAGAAGAAAAGGAAGATCTGCTAGCATTAAAAACGGATGCGGGATAATTACTGCATGAGATCTACGCTGCTATTGGATCAAAATTACCGCTGTAGAAGGTAGAAGGAAGAAGAAAAATGAAGAACTGTACAGATGAGCTCATGAACCCTAAACGCAGATCTAAAGATGAAGGAAAGAGGGAACTTACCGCTGCAGATTTACCGCGGAGGGGTGCGACGAGTTTCTGATCTGTTTCAGGTTGATGCAGCGGCCTTTGTCGATGCAGTTCTCAAGGGTCGCGGATGGCGGCGGAGCTTCGGAGCTTGGGCGTCGCGAGGAAGAAGAAGGCACGAAAGGGGAAGAGAGAGAAGAGCCCTCGGGCCTTATTTATAGAGGAAAGAGTAAATGGCAGGCGCGAGAATCAAGGAGCCTGAAGCGGCAGAATGGGTGCGCCTGTCGCCTCGATTTTCGGGATAGCCATTAAGTGAAGGGAATCTTTTTAATCTTTTTATACAGAGATGATGTCATGATGGACCGTTGCTGTGTTCAGAAGATGACGTCACGGCCGTTTACAAAATTTACACGAGAAGACAATATGGCGGTTTACGAAAATACAAGAGGATGCTTACAAGATATCTTTGAAGTATTGAAGATTGACATGAACAAATTCAAATCAATCTGGGGCCTAATGTTGAGGATATAGCTACTGAGTGTAAACCGGCCAGGAGGGCCCGGTTCACCCTCGACTATGCTGAAGCCCATGAAGATCCAGAAGATGGCGTTTTACTAACGAAGCTTAGAAGCCCGCAGCCCAAAGGCGGATTAGGGCCCATAGTGGTAAACCACCATGACTATGGAAACTTGTAATATAAGTTAGGAAAGGAGAGACCGAGTCGGACACTTTGTATGAGTCAGCCTCGGGGCTCTGTAGACCGGCCGGGCGTCAACCTGTGTATATAAACGGACGACCCGGCGGCGGTTCAGGGACAACAGACAACAACTCAGGCGATCGTATTTCGCTCCCTGGTCATCGAAACCCAATCAATCCCATCACAACTAGACGTAGGATTTTACCTTCATCGAAGGGGCCGAACTAGTATAAACTCCGGTGTCCCTTGTCCGGTTTAACCCCTTCAAGCTAATCCGTTGCGATGGCTCCACGACTAAGTCCTTTCATGAGGACATCTGACGTGTTAATTCCACGACACATAGGTATGGGCGGCGCGGCCCCTGGCGGCGGTAATGGAGGCCGACCGCCCTAGGGGCGATGCGCGGGAGCGGTTGCGACCAGTGGCTAGGGTTTAGAACCCGGAAACTGATACCATGTTAGAAGGGATAGAGATGATTGGTGGAATAGTTTGTTTATTACTTGAGCTTCGTAGGCATATATATAGTCACTACTAGGGAAAACCTTATACACAGAACTTTAGCAGTAGCGTGGGTCAAAAAAGCACGCTGGTGCTAAGTAGCGATAATAGCGCCAGCAAACCGCTACTGTAGATAAAGATCTAGCAAGAAGCGTACGTCTTTAAACACGTTGCTACTAAAATTCACACGGCTTACCCGATAGGCTACACATAGTAGTAGCGACCTATGACGAATCAAGGCTACCGCTACTTCATTTGTAGCAGCGGCGTTTTAATAAAAACTCGCCTTTGCTAAAGGTTATAAAATTAAATGGAAAGAAAATAGAAAGGTAATTGAAAATGAAAGAAATAGAATAAGGTGAAAGGAAAAAAATAAAATGTTAAGAAAACTAAATGAAAAAGGGGAAAAAAGAGAAAGGAGTAGCAGTAGCGTGTATCACGGAACGCGTTCTAGCTAAGATTGCAGCAACGCTTTTCCTGGAACGCGCTACTGCTACTGCTGACTTCACCACGGGGTTCGTCCTTCCCCACGCGACCACTTCCCCCAAATCCAACTCTCTCCACTTTCGCCGCCGCCGTCGCCTGTCGGCCGCCATCTCCGCACCCTCTCGCGCCCGACCCAGATTCAACGCCGCCCGCCCGACCTCAACGCCGCCCGGACGCCCGCCCATGACCCGACCTCGGCGCCCGGCCGCCATCCGCCAGCGCCCGAGCCCGACCACGACCTCGGCGCGCCTGCCTCCCTCGTTGCAGGCACCCGAGGTGAGCACGCCCGCTCCTCCCTCTCCCCTACCTCTGCCTAGGGTTTGTTTATATTTTAGTTGCATCAAATTAGTTAGGGTTGATGTACGAGTGGAAACAAATCGGATATGGATGCGGCTCAAATGAGTTAGGGTTCATGTAAGGGTGAAAACGAATCAAATTTCTAAGATGAATCATAGAACGAGTAAAATTTGACCACTTATTTCACTTTATAGTTAGATAATTGAAATATCCGCTACCACTTTCCACCCCTATAGGTTCATCAAATTAGATGGTAATTAGGGCAGTAGTTCCTAGGTACTAATTAGTTAGTAAGAACTAGGTACTAATTAGGTACTAGAATATTTTTATTTATAGTAAGTTTATTTTTAGTAAGAACTAGTTGAATTAATAGAACTAGTTAGTAAGAACTTGTTGCTATTTTTTAGTTAAAGCAATTTTTCCCGCCTCGACGTGGACGATGCCTATCCCGCATCCTCGTCGTCGAGTCGGCGGAGGACGACACCTGCTTGACCAGATCGGCCATGTCCGGGACTGGGCTCCATCGGGGTGGTACTGGGAGGCGCTACCTACTGGGGGGTGCAGGTTGGTGAGGAGCTAGCCTGTCGTTGACCCGAACCTTCTTTGGTGGCGGTCGCGTGGGCCAGTGACGATCCAGAGGCTCGAGGACTCCGCGGAGGTGGTGCATCACCGTGTCAGTGAGGAGGACGCGCACGTCCGTCGCTACTTGTTTGCGTTGGAGCATAGGTCATTCTCCAATACAGCAAGTTCTCCGGGGATCTCACCGGAGCTATGATCCCGTGATGGTTCCTTCTCTGTGGGTGTTCACCGCCCGCGCCGATACCCGTCGTGTGCTAGGGTTTTAGTTGTATTAGTGATGTTATATGTATGACACTATTCGTGATGTATTAGTGATAATATTCGACGATATAGGGACGCATGAGATCATTTACTTTTGCTTATTGAATCCATGCTAATTTGAGTCCTATAAGATATTTTGAAATGTATATCTTGTGTTGCTCAATATCCAAGTGGCTGGTCATGTTTGCATGTTACACCTCCGAGTGGCCTATGTTTTTCCGGAGTGTTGATTCATTTCTGTTCCGGCAAATTTCAGGCGCTCGATATGTCCTATTTTAGCAAAGGTCATGCCGGATTTTTCCGTGAATTTTGGCATGACTTGTGCCAGAATATGTAGGAAATATCGAGTGCCCCGGATTTGTGTGTTGAGTATCCTGGTAGTTGTCTTCGATCGATTTTCAATTAATGTTTTAACTATGAACATAGGAAATGTGTGACGACGAAACGGATTTCGGTATTTACAAATACTGCGAAGACGAGCGCGGCCTGTGCGACGGAATCTTCCTAGATGATGATAGGCGCTTCAGCATCAAGCTGGACGAGAACTTGAAGTGGATGCGATGAAGTCATAACGACAAGTCTTTTTTCGTAGCTAAGCATGACATCTGCTTCATTTGCTTGAACTTATATTTTTTTTACTATTCTACTAGCATATCCCCTGCCATGCAAGAGTTTTTTTATTGGATAAGATAGGTTTCAGTTATACTGCGGAGGTAAAGAAAGTTTATTTGAAGACCGAGCATGGTTATATTTTCCATGCAAAATTATACAATTCAGACGACTACACCTATTTTGGATGCAAAACATGGCGAGCACTATGCAAGACTTATGCATTTGAGCCTGATAAGGTTATCGCCTTTGATATTCGTCCGGAAGATGATATTGAAGGTAATACCGACATCTGAATTCGATGTCTGACGCCTCTAGTTATACCATTATGTAAGTTTCTCAACCATATTTATGTCTTTGATATTGTTTATTCAAAATAGTTGACAACTAATTTGTATTGTCAGCTTATTTTGGTGCAAGCAAACATGTCCAGTAGCTTGGTAGACAGGACCTACTACTGTCCCGAGGCTGAACTAAACTATGAGGAGCTAAGTCATTATGTTTCATGGCTTGAGGATCTTGATACTGTCAAGACAAATTTTCTTCCTGAATTTAGAAATGTTAGTACTGAAAACGCGTCGACCAATAGTGTTCGTAATGAACTACGGTCACATCCATTTAGGAAGGATGGTAAGATTTTTACTATTTGTCCTCATTGCATCTTTTTCATACATTATTTTTGAAGCTAAACTTCATTGCTAAGTATGTTACCATACGATGTTCTTCAACAGGACTCCGATGAATGTTGTGCCTTATGGGATCGAGACTAAAGGTACCATGAGTATTATCAGCTTACGACCAATATATCCTACAGATTACTTTAGTGCATTCAATATTAGCGACGGATGCTTAATAGTGCAAGACTGGACCAAATATGTGTTGGGGGAGCGCAGAGAAGTACTAGGGGGCAGCAAACAGAGGCGCTTTCCACGATTAGGAGACAGGTTCATCTGCATGCTCCAACTTGATCAAGGAGGAGAGCTACACATGTTTTATGTTGTTTTACCTAAGAGAGAGCAGCAGGAGTGATTAGCTAGCTAGAAATGAGTTTTAGGATGATGATGTGCTACACTTTTACTAAGATGATAAAATAGCTAGTGTTAGTGGTAATGACTATGATGATTATTATTAGCTAGTGTTAGTGGTGATTAAATAAATACTGTTGGTGGTAATGACCATGATGATGATTAAATATCTTGTGTTGGCGGATTAGATTCAAGTGGAGGCAACATGTGGTGCACATCGAAAGTACTACTAGTACAAACTAGATCAAGTTTGGATTAGTAGTATACTTTTGACATGCACCACATATTGCCTCCACTGGAACCTAATCCACCTTCATTTGACACTATTATGGACATAATGATGTAAACCTCATAACTGGTATTGTATCAATATTTGTACGATGGCGAATAAATAAACTAAAAACGGAAAAATAAAAAAAGAATACTAGTAGCGATGGAGAGAAAACACGCTGCCAGTAGTTACATTAGCAGTAGCGTGGGAGTGAAACAACACTACAGCTATTCGTCCTAGTAGTAGCGCGTGCGAACGCATTCTTTGCTAAGCAAAGAGTATGGCGCCTTATTAGTAGCGCGCCTACCCGCGCTACTAGTGAGCACAAAACCAGCGCTACTGCTAGGGTTTTCCCTAGTAGTGAGTAATACAATGATCAATTTGGAGTACAAGACAAACCAGAACAAATCCTAGTTTATCTCGTCTTTCCTATTAATCAATATACTCAACATCTCTTACCCTACCTTAGTAGTCTCCGAGGTTGCGACCAATAGCGGAACCTGGATGCTCATATTGGCTCCCACATATTCTACGAAGATCTTTATCGGTCAAACCACATAACAACATACGTTATTCCCTTTGTGATCGGTATGTTACTCGCCCGAGATTCGATCGTCGGTATCTCAATACCTAGTTCAATCTCGTTACCGGAAAGTCTCTTTACTCGCTCCGTAGTACGTCATCCCGCAACTAACTCATTAGTTGCATTGTGCAAGGCTTATATTGATGTGTATTTCCGAGAGGGCCCAGAGATACCTCTCCGACAATCGGAGTGATAAATCCTAATCTTGATCTATGCCAACTCAACAAGTACCATTGGAGACACCTGTAGATCACCTTTATAATCACCTAGTTACGTTGTGACATTTGGTAGCACACAAAGTGTTCCTCCGGTATTCGGGAGTTGCATAATCTCATAGTCATAGGAACATGTATAAGTCACGAAGAAAGCAATAGCAATAAACTAAACTATCAGGTGCTAAGCTAACGAAATGGGTCAAGTCAATCACATCATTCTCTAATGATGTGATCCCGTTAATTAAATGACAACTCATGTCTATGGCTAGAAAACTTAACCATCTTTGATTCAACGAGCTAGTCAAGTAGAGTCATACTAGTGACATTCTGTTTGTCTATGTATTCACACATGTACTAAGTTTCCGGTTAATACAATTCTAGCATGAATAATAAACATTTATCATGATATAAGGAAATATAAATAACAACTTTATTATTGCCTCTAGGGCATATTTCCTTCACCGTCGCCCCACCTCCATCCTCCTCCTCCCTCCTTCCTGCGCCCCTCCATCTGACGCCATCTCGGCCTCCTCCCTCTCTCATCCCTCCCTCCCTCCTGCCTCCCTCCGTCCCTCCTGCCTCCCTCCTTCCCTCCCTCCTCCCTTCCTCCCTTCCCCATCCATGTTAATTAGTTTGAGTAAAATAGAACATAAGTTATCTGAACAAAATGTAGGTATTTTGAATAGAATAAAATAGAAAATATAGGTAGAATGTAGGTATTTTGAATAGGATAGAAGACTAGTGAATAGGTTTTTTGAATATAAAAAAGATTTAGTAATAGAAAATTTTAGTAATATAATTTTTCAGGTATCAAAAAATTTCAATTATGGAAACCTATTGGAACGCTACATGAGAAATTTTTAGGTATCGAATTTAGTAATAAAAAATTTTAGTAAGAAAATTTAGGTATAGAAATTTTTTGTAATTTTTATTTTCACTATTGAAATGTATTGGAAAATTTAATTATTTTTATGTCATTATCAATTTTTCATCAAAGAATGCTATATGAGATTTGATGCTCTAAAATTTTCACTCGGTGGAATATGCAGGCTTCGTAGGGTCGTGTCTCCTTGGAGTGAACGTCATCCGAGCTACCTCTACTTCCTCTACACCCGAGTTGGTGAGGTAAAAGTCCACCTCCTCCTTCTCTACTCCTCGGTGTTGAATAGAGTAGAACTATTGTAGAAATATATTGAAATGTTTTTCTCAATATTGAACCATGGAAATGCAATGACCACCCGTTTATGCTCATGTGCGAATGTGGGAAAATCCGAGTGGCCTATGTTTTGCCGGAGTGTTGATTCATTTCCAGGCAAATTTCAGGCGCTTGATATGTCCTATTTTAGCAAAGGTCATGCCGGATTTTTTTGTGAATTTAAGCATGACTCATGCTAGAATATGTAGGAAATATCGAGTGCCCCAGATTTGCTACAAAGAGAATTAAACGGCATTTCGAGTTGACTTTAAGTCTGTCAGGGCTCCATACATGACAGTCAAATAATCAGTGAGGGAGAGTCTCCACCATATATGAGAGAAGAAGAATGCCGACTGTTATCGTGGGGGCCGCTTCTCCTTCTTCTCTTTGTGCTAGAACTTTGTTATGCACTAGGGTAAGAAGGAGTAGCGACCATCATCGACGGTCGAAAAATCGGTGAGGGAGTGTCCACCATATATGAGAGAAGATGAATGCCGACTGTTGTAGTGGGGGTCTCTTCTCCTTCTTTTCCTTCTACTAGATATTTGTAATGCACTAGGAAAAGGAGGAGTAGCGACTATCACCGACGGCCGCAATGTCAGAAAGGGAGTGCCCACCAAATACATGAGATAAGAGTTTAGGAAGGAAGACTCGATAGACCTAAAGTCAACCCGTTGCATATTGAGTAATAGTGATCTGTGTTGAGTTTCCAGGTAGTTGCCTTCGACCGATTTTCAATGTTTCAACTATGAACATAGGAAATGTCTAACGGCGAAAGGGAATTCTTTATGTCCGAATACTACAAAGACGAGCGCGGCCTGTGCGACAGGCCTCACCTAGTTGGTGGTAGGTGCTTCAGCATCATGCTGGATGAGACCTTCGAAGTGGATACAGTAGGTCACAACGATAAGTCTTCTTTCTTAATTAAGCATGACTTCTGCTTCTTTTTCTTCAACTTATAATTTTAACTTTTTGCAGTTCTACTAGCGTATCCCCTGCCATGCAAGATTTATGTCTTGGATAATATTGGTTTCAGTACTATGGTCAGTATGGAGGTAAAGAGAGTTCACTTGAGGACCGAGCATGGTTATACTTTTGCCGCAAAATTATACAATGCAGACAACTACTCCTATTTTGAATGCAAAAATTGGAGAGCACTATGCAAGGCTTATGCATTTGAGCATAATATTCTTATCACCTTTGATATTCGCCTGGAAGATGAAATTGAAGGTAATATCGACATCTGGGTCGATGTGTAGATGCCTCCAGTTCTACCATTATGTGAGTTTCTCAACCATATTATTAAGTAATTTATATTTTTTATTTAAAAATAGTTCGCAACTAATTTCTATTGGTAGCTTATTCCCATTCAAGCAAACATGTCCGACGCTTGGTAGACAGTACCTACTACTGTCCCGGGGCTGAACTAAACTGCGAGGAGATAGGTCATTATATTTCATGGCTTGAGGATCTTGATATTGTCAAGACAGGTTATTTTCCTAGACTTCGAAATATTAGTACTCAATACGTGCGACCACTAGTGTGTGTATAGAACTACGGTCACATCTATTTAGGAAAAATGGTAAAAAAAATTACTATTTGTCCTCAGTGCATCTTTTGCATACATTATTTTTTAAGCTAAACTTCATTGCTAAGTATCTTACTACGATGTTCTTCAACAGGGACTCCCGATGAATGTTGTGTCTCGTTATATCGAGCCTAAAGGTCGCATGACAATGGTTAGCTTACGACCAAGACATCCTGCATTGCACATGAGTGCATTCATGATTTCTCAAAGCGAGCAAGTCTTAATAGTCAAAGACTGGAGCAAAATTGTGAAGGATCACAACAGGGAGGTACTAGGGGGCAGCAATCAAAAGCGTGGCCCACAATTAGGAGACATGTGCATCTGCATTCTCCAATATGATGAAGCGGGAGTGCTACACATCTTTTATGCTATTTTACCTGTGAGAGAGCAGCAGGAGTGGTTAGCTAGCTAGAATGAGTGTGAAGATGATGATTGCTACACTATGACTATGATGGTTAAATAGCTAGTGTTGGTGGTAATGACTATGATGATTATTATTAGCTAGTGTTGGTGGTGATCAGATAGTACACTATGATTATGATGATTAAATAGTGTTGGTGATAATGACTATGATGATTATTAGATAGTGTTGTTGGTGATCATATGATGCAAGAGTTTTTATATTAATATGACGATGATGTTGATAATGATGATTTGTTATTATGATCATGATTAGTTATTATATCATTGGTGGAAGGAAAGCGGATTAGATTCATGTGGACGGATCAAAATTGACCAAAAGTTGAATTAGTAGGATCGCCATCCTAATTCAACTTTTGATTCATCCAAATGAATATAATCCATATTTCTTCCTCACATGAGCCTATTTAAATACATCACAAATACGTAGAGGGGGTATATATCTATGAAAGCAGGAATACTAGCAGTAGCACTGGAAAGCATCTACTAGCAGCGCTGGATTAGCAGCCGCGCTTCATTTGTTCAAGCGATACAGAGAGTTAGCAGTAGCGCTGGTCAGAGCAGCGCTACTGCTAACCATACTTACCAGTAGCGCTTCCTTGACCCGCGCTGCTGCTACTACTTAGCTGTAGCACGTTAGCAGTAGCACTGGACCCAGCGCTACTGCTATATGTATTTCAAACGCTACTACTAGGGTTTTCCCTAGTAGTGCCAATCATCGTTTCCAAAATGGACCCATATCTCCGCTACTGCTGCCTTGATCTCATGGACAAAAAAACATTGGACGAGTTTCATTGGTTCCAAAGCGAAGCCGACGGAGGACGGCAAGACCGGTGACCTATGTCATCGACCGGCGAGTTCGGTTTGAGGCCTGCCATCTTCCCATAGCTGCAACGTCGGCTTAACGCCGCCATCCTCGGCTCTCACCTCCTTCTCCATCAAAGTGTTTGAAGAATGACTTAGGTGTTTTTATTTAGCTATTTTTGTTACGTTTTTTCTGCTTGTGCAATCAAATTCAATCTATAATATTGCATAGTGTAGATGAGTAGGTTGATGGACATGTTCTTCGACGACTCTTTGTCGGACGAGGAGGAAGAAGACGATGATGATTTCGAATTGGCCATTCCCGGGATAATTAATGAGGACTTTAGGTGACCGAAACTAGGATCACAGTTCGACCACTTTTGAATTAATCGAGATAGAGCAGAGGGCCATGAGAAGCTTACGTACGTTACTTCAAACTCAATGTACCTATCTGTACAAAAACTTAAAAGAACTGGCAAAGAAATTGTTTTAGGGAGTTAAGTTTTAGGATTTTAGCTAGGAACCATTTTTATTTAACTCCTCAAATATAAGGAGTTAAGGTACAAGGGGCCATTTGAGGGGATAAATTATAAGGGACCTGCTTGAGATGTTCATAGTTTGTTGAGCAGCTGATGTCTTTGTGTCTGAAACTCTGAACACAAACTTGAATTCACAATATCTAATATTTGGCACTTCCAAGGCTGGCCAAGAAAATTGTATAAATAAAGAAGACAAGACAAGGTGTGTAAATAAATATTTGATAATTAAGAAATGAAGGTACTTCAAAATAGTTGGATCAAATAAGGGTAGCAGAAAACATATCACGAGAGAGTACAAAATAATTGGTTTCCTTCTTGGGGTTGAATAGGCTTTTCAGCCTAAACTTTTGGCCAGCTCATTTGACTATTTTGCCAATTTAGTATTAGTGTAATATTATTGGTTGTCTCTGGTCAAATATGATGTCTTCTTTTTTTGGAGGCCAAGCAGCTGAGATATCTGGGCACTCTAATAGCATCTACAGTTGGGCGGCACAGACCCGTCTTAAACGCCTCGGCGGACCGCCCGGTCACTGATCGGTCACGAAAATGCGACCCAGACGGATGCCTCAAACGGGCCTGAAACGCCCGGGCTCACCATCACCCTTCGTATTCAGCCCAGAAATTGGGCGGATATGGATGCGCTCGGGCGCACCCGAGCGCGTCCATCACGTCAGTCCTAGCCCACGTTGGCACACCCGGCACTACATATATTCCTCACCATCCGCTCGCCGGACCGAACCCTAGCCACTTCACTCCACTCCCCTCCACCACCCAAGCGTCCGTCCGGGGATCTCCGGCCTTCTCCGGCGTAGCAGACAGCGGATCTGACTCCGACCAGTCAGGATAATTCGACTGGGCTGTTGTCCCGTGTGGGTTGGAGGAGGCAATGGTCATCCGCATTGCACTCCGTTGCTCCCAGGAGGACCTCGCCCGACCGACAGCAAGATCTGTCCGACGCCCGAACCATCCTGCTTCGAGCTTTTCAAGCACTCAAATTCTTTGTTAGGAGAGTTTGAAGTTGTTAGTGTATTCTAAACTAGCTATTTCATCATGTTTCTCGGGATAGCGCGATCCATGTGTAGAGAAGGCAGGACTCATTCATAGCCGAGGGCTCCATCGACTTGTAGCGGTGCTATATTTTCTCCTTTTTGCCATTTTCTTGTAGTCGCATGGGTTGATTTAACTGTTCTTCAACATTTTTTATCTGGCCTTGGTTGTGTGTGGGTGAGGGGAGGGGTGTTTTGTTTGTGTGCGTTGTTGTATGATGTTCATGAAAGGCTTATTGTGTGTGAAAAGACGGAGTAAAATGGATAGATGTAGCAGTATAGTGAAAGACCGTACAAACACTCACTTCATCAATACTGTTTCATTGAATTTCTAGTTTTTTTGGTAGCTGCAGCGGTGTTGAGCAAGAAACAATGTCTTTTGGTAGGCTTAGGGCATCTCCAATCGCAACCTATAAATTTCCTCCCGCATCCGTCCGCGGAGAGAGGAGGAGCAGTCCGCGAACAAGGATGCAGGAGGCCGCCATCCAATGGTACCCGCATACATTTCAAACTCATTTGAACTAACCGGACGAAATTCATGAAAACCGGACGATATTAAGTTTGAATAGAAAATAGCATAAATCATCCATTCATAGCATGCAAATTAAGTCTAGTACAACAATGTCGCAAATTCGACTAGATTAACCGGATGTACAATGAGTTTTACATCAACGGATCATGCCCTCCTCTGACACATACTTCCCTTCAGCTTCATCCAACAATGTGTGTACGTAAATGGTCGTCGCTCTGTCTTGTGGTACATCATAGCAGCACGTGCGAGCTAGACAATGTGTTGATCAACATTGAGTGAATGAATCAATCAACAAGTTGAGCAAGAGGAAGAGCAAAACTTACGACCTCATCCTCTGCCGCGTGCAATGGCCACCTTGCCTCTAGCGGACGAACCACATTACAAAACTTGTTGACGCTGATCTGGATAGCGTACCAGCGATACGATAACGACCTCACTTTGCGCTGTTGAATAATGCAGATGTCGTAGGGCACAAAGTGCTTTCGTGCGTGAAACAAGTCTTGCACTTGCTGCCAGAAGGCCTCCCTTTGCTCCTACCTACGAAATCCGCAGATACGGCCAGCCATGCATCGCACAACAACTCATCTTCCATGGTCAAGTAGCTCACCATTCTCCGTACTCCAAAACACGGTATATCGTTCGAAAATAAGCTCAGTGGCATTTGACCAAACACATGCGGAGCGTGGTGCTCGCCATGGAGGTCGCCGAAAGGGGGCGTAGTGTACCTGGGCACAAATGGCTCCAGGGTGGGCAGCGCCGTCGTAGAGGCGAGCGGGTGCGTCGGTGCTTGTTGCGAACGTCCGACAATTGCTCTGTGGCGGCCGGAGACGTACAACAGCGACGACGGAGGTGGATGGTGCGGATACAAAGTAAGAGGAAGAAGGGGCGGGGTGAAAGGAAATGAGACTCGAGCGGGGATTAGATGGGCCGGGGGTGTCGAAGTCCTACGTGTCTGTTGTCCAGACTCCCGCAAAGCTCCCTCACTTTATCACCAATTTGCGGGAGAAAATGCATCCAGACCATATTGCAGACCGATACAAATCCGCGTTGAATGGGTTCCGCGATCCAAACGTATGCGGGCGGTTTGAGAGTTGACGTTCGAGATGCCCTTATGATTGATCGAGCATGAGGAAAATTAATGCTATGGTGGCACTTATCATCATGTGGCAAGGAAATAGCCCAAGAGCCAAAATATATGTACATATGCTGAGGGCTGGAGAATTTTATTTGTGTTTTGAAAGGAAAAAAAAGTGTACTCTGGAATTTTCAAAGATTGAACCAGCTGTTGTTGAGAGGAAGAAGCGACGCAAAACATCCTGTAAATAGATTATAATATTTCATTACGCTAAATTTTCTTGGAGGACTTAAAAAAGCTTTAATTCAAAACTAGTCACATCCCGGTATGCGTGCAGTTTGTATGCAAGACCTAGCCCGAATTCATGTAAAGGTGAATGGAAGCCTGTTATTTTATAGGCCGGAATAACAGAGGATTAGTTCGAAGATGAGTATGACTGGCAGGATGGATTATGAACTAAGAGGCCCGAGGCATCTCGCGAGGAGATAGTACGTCCAAGTATCAAAGTTTCGTGTCCATAGCAGTGGAGATCATAAAGAAGACTTTAAATGGCCTCGCTGCCATCGGCTATAGCCAGACTTGAGAAGTATTCAGCCGAGCGAACTTAGAGAATAAGACACGGAGAGACAGGAGATTAGATTTCAGTTTTCCATATCCGCAGACTTCGTCCGAGATAAGAGGCACCGCTTACAATCCACTCAACTCCACCCGGCACGCACTGTCGCACACAGGCCCAACCAGATTGTGTAACCAGATACCGTCGGCGCATGCCAAACAGTACATCTTGGCTGCGAGGTCGCTCGGTTGGACAGTGTCATCGATTACCTAAGCTGAGCCATTGACGTGCTCTAGCGAGTGGACATGAGATGCTGGCCCGTGGGACCAGATTTAATGTCGTAGGAGACGAGAAATTTGCATATTCAACGATCCGGATACCTCCCATACCGAACTAAAGCTCGTCATCATGCGCAAGTGAAAACTAACACTCTTCCCCATGTTTGCAATCATCTGGTTATGTATTTTGGTTAGGAATTACTAGACTGGATCGGTTAGATGAGCGACTGAACTGTTTCTCTCTGAACCATATCATCGTAGTCAGAGATTGAGTTCATACTCACAAATGGACCACGACAAGGTAGTTTCTTGCTCCGCATGTTGGACATGAGAGGAGAGGAAGACTCTTCCATATATAAGGTGGGGAAATCAAGGTGAGTAATTAAACAAGGCTTGTGAGTTTTTTCTTTTCAAGAGTACGCCTAGGCGTAAGGGCTTGTGAGTTGTGAGTAGTACATGCAAGAGATAGCACAAGTTCTTTTAGCACAAGTGAGTACAAAACTCTGGAGGGTGATAAAATTAAGATGTGCATGCAAGAGATAGCGCAAGTGAGTTTGCTTCAGTGCATCGTACCTTCCCAAATCGGAAAGAAACCACTACTGTCCGGAAAGTAGCCACGACTTCCCAAATAATTAAGAAGGGCATTTTGTCTGTCCCTGCTAATGTAGATTAACCGTATGATTTGTACTGCCAGCTCCAAGGGATCACCCTCCTCCTCCACCTCATCCTCTGATAACACAGCTCCCGAGTCTTGATGACGCGGACGTCAAGTTCTTTCCGACGGACTCCACACGCACAAGATACAGCCGATCGCTTCCTTCCACTTCCACAGAGATGCGCACGTACTCCCTCCGGTCCTTTTTACTCTATATATAAAAATTGTCTGAAGTCAAACTTCGTATAGTTTAACCATATTTATATGAAAAAATATTAACATCTATAATGCTAAATTTATACAATATGAAAAGTAAAGTCATGACGTATCTAATGTTGTTAATTTCACATTCTAAATATTTGTATTTTTTTCTATAAATTTGGTCAAAGTTTACGAGGTTTGACTTTAGACAAATCTTATATGCGAACTAAAAAGGACCGAAGGGAGTACACCAGTCTTATATTATGAGATGGAGGTGTTGTCCAAACTTCCGTCACATTGGACTCCGACACCCTCCCGTTTTCACTCTCCGCTCCTCATTCCTTGAGGCTCACCACCTTCCCTCCTACCTGCATTCATACCGAGTCAACCGGCATGTCACCAGAGGAGTCTGCCCTGGAATTAAAAGCTAGCCCACGCCTCTCTTCCCCATCCCAAAACCTTACGCATCACGTTTTATCCTTCTTCACATACTGCGCGTGGCTTCGACTGAGGTCACGAGTCGGGACGATACCAAAACGCGCACCATAGCTGGGTCCGGCCGGGCCGTATGCCCATGCCGCTGACAGGTGTGACTCACGTCCATCACATCAGCCATGTCATGCAGGCCTGACTTGTCAGATTTGCCGTCGAGACGCAGTAACCCGTGAATCAATGCTACTGACTGATCTTAGTAGTGGTTTTTTGGGATTTTCATAAAATTGAAGGTTTTCTCTTAGGTCCCCGAGGTTGCGCCCAACTCAGCACGTGTGCCCGCGGTTGTAGCGGAACGCAGGAAATGTGTCGTTGTACCTGTTGAGAAAGTCCTACCGCAGCTCGGCGAGGATGTCCGGTGAATGCGGGCTGCGGATTGCGTACTGCGGCAGCAACCTCGTCTCCGGCTCCATGCGCGGTCGGAATGCGGCAATCGCGTATGGCAGGGCGGGCCTTTCTACGGGAGGGATTGCCGCCATCGAAATGCCTCCTAGGCTGAGCTCCCACCCCTTCGAAAGCAGCTGCGAACCCATGATCACGGTAACAGTGAACCGCTCATACTCCTCGGCCTTTGTGACAGACAAGTTGTGCAAGGGCCAGCTGGTGCTGCCGGCGTCATTGTCGTGACGCGGCATTGCTTCGGTGGGGGGATGTTGTATGGGACTGTGGGGAAGGGTGGAAGTCGGGAATTTATAGTCGGGAGGGGGCCGTGGAGGTTGTTGGCCGCCGGTTACCAGTGTCATGGCGTACGTCGTAGTAAGCTGAGGGATTGTTTTTCACCATGCACTTTTACGACTACACTTAGCTTAGAGTGCCATACGTCGAGCGGCCGATGAAATACACCCAGCTTAGTAATATAAAAGCTTTTTTACTCCACAAAGGAAAGTAGTAGAGATTAATTGGATACATTGTACAACTTTACATGTTAACTGAGTATTCTTTAGACACATCCTGGAAAGTAAAATGTTACTATGTTGGCAGCAAACTTCATTATTGCTGCTGGCTGTCTCCGGACGCGTGGAGGATACAACCGAGCGAACTTGTAGGAGAAAACATGAGGGGGGCTGGAGAGGAGAACACATTCTTCCATTTCTTCCGAGTTTGATTTACTATATCTGCTACGTAGATAAAAGGCATGGCTCAAAAGCAAATGGACTCCACCCCGCATGCGCACTTGCACATTTTTTTTACCAAAAGAGGGTTTTCCCTCCGATTTCCATTAGAGAAACAAAGCCAAAGCCAAATTCAGGTCTACTAGTCTGATAGTACAAGCCAAACAAAATAAAACGACGCAGATAGAGGAGGGAGCCTAGCTAGCGAGCAAACTCTCCCTACAAGCACTAAAGACCAGACCAACTACGAGGACATCGCTAAAGTTTATTACAATCCGTCCAAAAGGAGGCGTGCTGAAGACACGTGCAACAAATGACAAGATCTGAAGATTTTCTTCTCTCCGAAGCTTCACATTTGTAGTCTTGGAACTCCGAAGCGCCAGCCCTGTGAAGCTTCGTATATCTCCGAACCTAGCCAGCATCAATGTTCTTTTCCCTGGGTCCTTTTTCTGCAAAATAGCCCAGTCAGCAATCCAATTGCACATTCTTTTAACGATCCCGATCGGGTCGTTTATATTTTTTTTTTGCCAAATACAATATCATTCCAACTACTCCAAATTGCCCAAAAGAGGGCAGATGTACCAATCAAGACCATTTTCTTGTCATTTTTGCTGAAATTGTTTAACCAGTTTCCCAGACAATTATCCATGTCTTTTGGAATTTTTTTAAGGTCAAAAGAACACCCTACCAAATTCCAAATAAGTCTAGTAACAGAACAAGAAACGAACAAGTGATCAATATTCTCTTCTTTTCCACATAACACACAGTGTTTGTCTCCTTTCCTTCCCTTTTTCAGCAGGTTATCTCTGGTTAGAATACTCTTCAACACGCACTTGCACATAGGCTCCACGGGGTTACGCCAGATGCCGTTGGCGCACACCAAACTTTTCATCTGGGCTGCTTTACGGCAAGTTGTCACCAGGTCATCGATGACCTATACTGAGTCATCCACATGCACTAGGAACGTCAGATGCTGGCGCGTGATACCCAGATGCAAGAACCAAATTCTTGATTAGTTATCCCAGCAAAGGAGGTTGTCGCATATTTACTTCTCCCAATACCTCCCATGCTGAACAAAAACTCTGTACAGTAAGCCAGGGAAAAATAACCTTTATCCCACTCTTGGTGGTAGATCAATTAGGTATTTCGGTTAGAAGTTAGTAGGATGAGCATTAGAACACAGAAGTGTTGGTCACTGAGCCATATACTATGACCTTGGTCAGAGACTAGAACTCACACCCACACATGCACCATGACAAGGTAGTTTCTTGCTCGGGTGTAGAGATAAAGATCACGACACAAACGAAGACACTTGCACAAATAAGGAGGGCGAGTAAATAAACAACGTTACTTAGAGGAGTACAAAAATGCAGAGCATGTTAAATAGAACTATGGTGGTAAATATGCGTACGAAAGAAAGAGTGGGAGTGAGTTTGGCTTTGGTACACCGTACCCTGCAAAATTAATACAAAAGGTATTTTTGCTTTTGATGCTACTACCTTCGTCCGGGTTTATTAGGACCCTTTGTATTTTATGTCTAAGTTTAACCAAGTATTTAACTAAAAATATATAAAGTATATGCTACCCAAAGTATGTTGTTGAGTTTTTATTTGAAAGAGGTTTTTTATGGTATAGTGTTCATGACATGTAGTTTATACTGTATTAGTCAAATTCATCGTCAAATGTTGGCTTAAAATGAAAGAGGGCCTAATAAATCCGGATGGAGGGAGTAAAATAGATTAATCAGATGCCTCTACATGATAACTGAGTACTCCTTCCATCCTCAAATAGGTGGACATTTAGCATTCAAAATTTGTCCATCAAAATATATAGTACTTCTACCTTACCAATGTACTTTAAAGTAGAAAAATGCTTCTCTCTCATCACACGAGAATCAAACGCAATAACATTCAACACATGGCATACTCATTTTCTCCATGCACCTAGCTTATTGGAGGTCGGGGAATTAAGGAAGAGAGAGATTGTGGCTTGCACCCTCCCAGTCCATTTTGTACTCCACTCCATAACATGTCTTAAAATTTCTATATGCCCACTTATTTGAGGACGGAGGGAGTAATCTTTAGACTCATCGCCCAAAATAAACTGTTGACATGTTGGTAACAAAGATCATTATATGTCATTATTCTTCTGTTCCGTGTGTTGTAAACAAAACTCATACTAGTCGTTGAAAATAAACTGTCGAGATGTTGGAACAAAGCTCATTATATGTCATTATTCTTCTGTTCCATGTGTTGTACATAGATCTGATACTAACAAATGCTCGTCAAAACTTAAAGGATCAAATATGAAAAGGTGGTGTACGCAACTATAAGGGTTTAAATTTTATATTGATGTAAAGTTGGAGGAGAGAGAAGAGGAGAAGGTTGTAGTTTAAGATCCAGTTGCAACACAAGTTTCAAGATACTTTATGAGAGAGTGAGGTGGGCCAGGTATCAATGAAGCGTATTCTATTTACAACTAACTACTATACGTGATGGTTATGAGCTGTTTATAGATGACATGACAGGAAGACATATCCCGCAACTTACTATTGTTATGGGGGAAAACATCTAGGGCGTCCAAACGGGAGATGAAAATTAATCATTGTGATGATCCAGTAATAGAGTGCATGATTCTTCTGATCTAAAGGATTTGGTTTCCATCATTTTACAAAACATAACAAAATGGCACCACATATGTATATCATCCTTTTGGGCATTGAATCAGCCGACAAGGTACAACTTTGTATGTTCTTAAAAGAAATAAACTAGCAGATCCAAGAGGCGGGGAAGACAACAAGGAAAACGTGGGAGTTACAAAATATGAATTTCTGAGCTGTGGGTTGTGTAACTACAATTTTTTCTTTGGGACTTCACCGATTGCAACGCGATTGCACCACTTGTCCTAAGACATGTCATGGAAAAGTAAGGATTGTCTCAGCGGTCTTGAATAGTGTAAACTAATTGTCCTCATCTACATACTGTGGACGTCCTATTGACTCACTTGTTCAGACATAGTCCCATTAGCTTGTTGAGGAGTTGAGGTGGTTGTGTCTGAACTCAAAACTAATTCTACTTGTCGACATATTGTGGAGTTCCACTGACTATCTTGTTTTAAAATGCTCCCATTGACTTGTTCAGGAGTTGATGTGATTGTGCCTGAACTCAATCTTGAAATAACAACATTTAGTATTTGGCACTTCCAGGGATGACCAAGAAGAATGACTTGTTATAAATAAAAAGACAAGACATGGGTATGGAAACAATAGGTGAACTCAATAAATTGAGACATTATTACAAAAGAACGGGGAACAATTGCCTGGATGAAATTATAGTGTGAATCTGGATAATTTTCATGTAGAGCTTATCTTCAATTGGAACACGGTTGTGTATATTAGGAAGGGTTAGGTGAGGAAGATTAAGGGAGGTGAGAGTAGAATGTAAAAGGTGCAAATCTAAATGCAAGCCCACTATATGCATGTATTGTGGGGGCCACATGTGCATCGGCTTGCTTGGGCACACTCGCTCTGGCCTATCTAAAAAGAAAGAGTCAATTCAAGTGTTTCTTCTCAACGAGGCCGAAGTCTGCTTTGGGTTTATGTGGGAAAAGATTTTGGTGCAGGCCACGGCTTGGCTGGCTGAAATACAGCCAAACAAACATGCCCTTAGTGCTTGGGCAGGCGGACATAATGGTCCTCGCTCTATTTGCTACTGTTTTCTGCATCATGGCGCACACCCAACCACCCCCTCCATCGTGGGCTCGACCCGTTTATCATTACTTTTCTTTTTGTTCGCACCCGTGTCCGTATGCTCCAAGCGCGCGCTGGGTTCATGAGCCACTGGTGCTGCTCGATTTTGGGAACTTCTAGATGGTTCCTAGTCTATTTTTCCCATTTTTCCTTTCGGTTTTCTCTTTTTCTTATTTTAATAAATCAACATTTTCTTCAAAATCATGCACTTATATTTCCATATTCATGAAATATATCAAATTAGTGTCTTTTTTTAAAATGCATGACCACTTTGTCAACTTTCTAAACTTTTTTCAAGTCCATGACCTTTTTCCAAATTCAAAAAAAAAAATTTGAATCCCAAAACCTTTTCAAATCCATGAACGTTCTTTAAACCCATGAACTTTATTTTGTTGCACTTTTTTGCCTCCGAGAAAGATAATAAGCTATTTTAGATTCTGTACCAGAACTTTGGTGCCTCGTTCCTTTAATTAGAATGGCATTATGACACGTCTCAAATGTATCAGATATTTTTTACTGTTTCATGCTATTATATTAATATATATATATATATATATATATTTATAGAAATTTATATTATTTTTATGGACTAACCTATTAATTTAGTGCCAGTGCCAGTTCATGTTTTCTCCTTATTTTTGGTTTGACGGGAAATCAATATCTATGGAGGTCAAAATATGATGCCTATTTAACACGGTTTTTTTAGGCGACGAGAAACACTCGAAGCTTTGGGAGACATCAAGTGGGGCCACGAGCCAGCCACAAGGACGGGTGGCGCGGCCAGGGGGTGATCGCGGCACCTGAGCTTATTGGGCCCTCGGTTACCTCATTGACCCGATTCCACCATCATAATTCCTTATAAATAATGAATCGAACCCATTCGTCGTTCATCGAGAAGATCTTATATCGCCGCCACAAGTCTCTGTTCCGAAGAGATCCCATCTGGAGCATTGTTCTGGAGCCTTGTAGGAGGGGGAAGACATTGCCGGAAGTCTCTTAATCAACCTTGTTGCCTCCATGACCATGTGTGTGTAGTTCCTGCAGGACCTACGAATCCATAGTATTAGGTAGATGGTGCTCTCTCTCTTTTGGACCTTCAATACCATGTTCCCCTTCCTTCTTGTGTGATTGGTATCAATCTGATGCACTTCATTGGTTTGTTTGATGGGATATGATGAACTGTGCATTTATGATCAGATTGTTCATTGAATATTATTGAATCGTTTGAAGTTTCTTTGCTGCCTAATTAAATAGCTATGTATGATATTCGATCTATTTGTCTTCTCTGGCCAAGATTGATGAGTGGTTTCCAGAGGAAGTGGTGCATAGTAGTGGGTTCAATCTTGCGGTGCTCTATCTCAGTGACAAAAGGGGCCAAGATACATATGTATTGTTGCCACTAAGGATAAAATGACGGAGTTTAATCTTAGTGCTAGATTTCTTTCTGTCTACATTGTGTCATCTTGCTTATTGCAATACTTTGTTTCTTGTAAAACTAATATCTTGAGATGCGTGATGGTTCTTTAGGTGAAGTATTAGTAGTAGAAGTCAGTAAGTTTAACGACATACTTATCATGAACGTAATGCATATATGAGATAATGCCATTAATGATCATAGTCATAATGACGACTATTCTTGTCAACTGCCCAACTATAATTTGTTACCATGACAATTGCTGCTTTCGAGAGTTACCACTAGTGAACCTATGGCCCTTGGGTCTATTCTTCATTAATACTTTCTTCTACAAAATTTCCTCTTTACTATCTTTTGTTTTTCCTATACCACTATTATCTAACTATTTTCTTCTAACCTTGTAACTAGCAAGACAAGGGCATGGCAACCCCCTTCCCACGTTGGGTGCAAGTATTTTATCTTGTTTGTTTGCAGGTGCTGCTTATCTCGGCAGTTTGTTGACTCCTGTGGGACTAGCACATTAATGCTACCAATTAATTCTTTTGTTGTGCAAAAAGAAATGGTTTTAATAGATAATATCCTTATGCGTGTCCACTGGGATCGTACGACGTTGGCTTGTGCATTCTAGGGGCAAATGATAAAGGAGGGAAAGGAATAACAAGGCAGGGCGTATCTTTCTACTCAGCATCTTCATGCCACCTTTCTAGATACACACATAGATTTTTCACAATGCCTCCCATGTCGAACGAATGCTCAATGCAGTTCGCCAAAAAAAAGGCAATGAGCTGAGATCGGCAGGCTAGGCCGTTGAGTTGTTTGTGTACTCTGAATCCATCTAGTTCAAATGGTGCAACACACCCTAAACTATGTAGTCATGATATTATAGAGAAGAACGTGAATGAAGAATTGCATATATAAAGATAGTAGTAGAGTGTGGGTAAATAAAGAGGGGTTGTTCAATTCGTACATCAAACTCAAAATCCTGAAATAAGTAAGAAATAGATGATAGTCGAAAAATGAAGATGAATTGAGAAGAAAGGACAAGTAGTAAAATGGTAACGTATAGGACTAGAGAGAAAAGTTGCACGAACCAATCACTGCATTCAGAGCAATTTCATTGAATTTCTAGTGAATGCACCCACATGTGTGTTTGCCCATGTCCACGTGGTTACAGTTGTGCCTCCACAACTCCAATGGGAGGTGATTTTCTCAAGCCAAAACGCCCATTCTCAAGTTTGCTCATGATGAATTGAACATGATGACCTAAGATTTATAATTTGTATTTGTAGTCTAGTTCGAGATATAATTGTTGTGTGGTACATAGACCAACAAAATAAGGACACACATCAAAAAAAAGTATGGGCGTGTTAATTACCGATGCATGTGCTGAATCTAAAGCAAAAAAAAGTTAGGGCTCTCTTTTGCCGTTAATGAACTTTTGTTCAAGTCCTCCAGAGACCTAGATTGTTGGAGCAGCCTACGGATTGACCGATACACACATGCGACTACGCAGTGAACAGACCTACACTTCTCACCTTGTACACAGTGAAAAGAAAGAACACATACACGCAGATAGCTTTCTGTTTTTGAGGGAAGCAGAGAGCTTTTGCAGCATACACACTTGTGACTTCTCTTGTATTTCTTCTCACGCTTGATGCAACCGGTTACATCCCCTTGTTAGAGTCCAGACCAAAATGGAGACTCCTCAGGCGTTTGGATTCTCGACCGTTCGATTGTCTGTCCAAACGAATCCCGGCCGTTCGATCTTCAGATGGAACAATCTGAACCGTTGGATCTCAGACATCTCAGACGGAACGATATGGGCAGTCGGATCGAGGCTGGGCATGCCACTGCCTGTAAATTTGGTGTCCCGCCAAGGGCACTTCCGTCATTTCGCCTGGTTGAGTATAAAAGGCAGAATGTCATAGTAGAAAAAGGGCCTATAGTCCCGGTTCATAAGGGCCTTTAGTCCCGGTTCGTGAACCGGGACTAAAGGGTCGGTACTAATACCCTCACCCTTTAGTCCCGGTTCTATCCAGAACCGGGACAGATGGGCCTCCACGTGGCCTGTCCGTGAGCTCAGGCGGAGGGCCTTTGGTCCCGGTTGGTGGCACCAACCGGGACCAATAGGCATCCACGCCACAAGATTTCTTTGGCTCTGGTTTTTGTTTTTTTTCAAAAGAGGGGGGGGGGGGGTTTTGGGGGATTAATTTAGGTGTTTCATATATTGTGCTATAGCTAGCTAATTAATAGAGAAAAGTGTCCTTTCTTTTGTCCGTGCTTGGTCGACGCTACGTACTATACATACGTATAGAGAGGACTAACTAGACATGCTAGCTAGCTAGTAATTAAGCAAACAGAAGATCGTCATGAACATATATATGCATACAGAGAAGTGATATCGACCACCTCTCCTTCTCCGAGAGATTGGTCGAACAACAAGTTCTCGTATATCTATCCGACACTACCGGCTACATATATACAATAGTTATCTTTTACAATACGGACGCTGCGTGGTCCACATAGTATTCTCCGTCTTCAGCGATCACGTGGTCAAGAAAGAATGCCGCCAATTCCTCTTGAATTGCTCGCATGCGATCTGGTGCTAGGAGTTCATCCCGCTTCGAGACATCTAATTTTAAGAAAGGGGTCAATACATATATATATATATATATATATATATATATATATATATATATATATATATATATATATATATATGAATGAATGAAACTCAACACAAATGATGGTAATAAAATAAAATTGTGAATATTTTTATTTACGCACTTCGTATTGTTTGTCGGAGTAGCCCCTCTCACAGGTCGTGTGGCGGATGGACTCGCAAACGTAGTATCCACAGAAATCATTCCCTTGTTCCTGCCACAACCACTTTACAAGAAACAGAGGTCAATCAAACTGATAATTAGCAAGCATGCTAAATGGTATTGATGAAACTAGTGCTTGAATCACTAGGAGATGCGCATGGAATCTGCTACTATATAGTACTTACTTTGGTGTCTAAATTGCAGCTTCTTCGGTAGTCCCGGAGCTTTTTGGTGAATTTTCCCCAAGCCCTGCCATACAAAGAAAACAATTACTTGATATCAGAAATGAACAAAGTTGCTGATATGGTGGATAATGATCGATTTAACTTACTTCTCGAGCATTTCAATCATGTCCGCATACTCCTTGGGATCTTTTCGTCTCGAGTCAAAGACAGTTACTACTCCCTTCTCGAGTTTAATCTCTAGGAGAATATAGTGATAGCTGCGCACACATGCATAACTCATCAATATTACATTACTATAACCTGGACTAATAAGGAAACCGAATATGCCACAAGACAAGAATAACACTCACTTGAAGTTGTAAGGAAAGAGTATTATATCTTTGTGTTCATTTATTACCAACGATTGTAGCAAGTTGGCCTCGGTATCTTTGGCACGAAATTCAACCTCATTTGCATCTATGAGATATGTGTTAATGAACCCAATATCACCCACTTGTCTTTTCTTCAATTCGGCGATCTTCAATCTGCATAATATAGTGAGGATATTTATAAATACATGCAATGAAAGGGCTGAGTTATATAGAGATACTTAATAACATAAGTAGTACTACTTACAGACGATGGCAGGTGACCGTTGTTTTATCGAGGGCCAATTGATTGAAAACTGATAGAACTCCTCAAATGGAATAGGCAACAGTTCAATTCCAAGGAGGTCATGCTCCTTTTAACTCTCAAATACAAAGTACTCCTCCTCGGACTCTTTGCAGGTTTTCATGTACCAATCATGCAATCTTCGCATCATCGTTGATAGAGAGCTTTCATCTTTGACGAGAGGCTTCCCGTACTCGTATCTTTGTATCTGCACCTCCAAGAAATCAAATTGTACATCGTCGGGCAAGTAATCTTCAGGATTGCCATAACCGGGCACCATCCTCGGATCGACGATGTCGCTAGCGGTGCACCTTGAGCGGGGGCACGATTCCTTCGGCTTGTTCGCCGAGCTGGGCAATTTGTTTCCCAGCTCGTCGTTCTTTCATCCTTTGATCACCGACAGTACTTCCCGATCTCTCCGCCTCGGCAAATGCCTTTCCAATAATGCGCTCATAGTTGCCTTTCGGCGGAGACTTGGGTGGTTTTGTCGGGGCAGCGTGCGCCGCTTTGACCGGATCTACCTTCTCCTCCGGAGGTGGATGTCTCTTTGCTTTCAACCCTTGAAAACAGTCATCCACTTCGGTCTGCAATCTTCGCGTTTTCCTCCTCGCTCCTCTCAGACGGTAACTTCTCCGAGTCTTGAGAGAAGGACCGAATCTGTATCTCCTCCCGCCTTTGGCAAGATTGCTAGACGCCCGCAGAAAGCGAGCCGGAGCGGATGTCTTCTTTCCTTGCTTAAGAGGCGGAGGAGAAGGACTACGACGCCCGGAGCAGCCGGAGCGGCGGCGGGTATCTTCCGCCCTTGCCGACGAGGCGGAGAAGGAGGAGGCTGGCTGCCGGACGCGCCGGTGCAAAGCGGAGAAGGAGACGGAGTGCCGCCACGGCCGGAGAAGGAGCCGGCCGAGTTCCTGATCGTCACTCGCCGGAAGAGGAGGCGGTGGAGGAGGCGGAGTGCCCTGACTCACGGGAGGAGGAGGAGGAGGCGGTGGAGGAGGCGGAGTGCCTTGACTCGCCGGGAGGAGGAGGAGGAGGCGGAGGCGCCCGATTCGGAAGGTTGATGAGATCCTTCCGCCATAGGCATGGAGTCTTGAGCGAGAACCCAGCCGATACTCCCCTTCACCGGTAGGGTGGTCAAGCCGAGCTCCTCAAATCCCTCCGTTATTTCATCGACCATCACCTTAGCATATCCTTCTCGAATCGGCCGGCGGTGAAAAGTTGAGTCGGGTTTAGTGGGATAAACAGAGCCAACAGCCGCCTTGACCTTTAAATTGCTCCATTGCGCCATAAGGTGGCAACTTTCAGCATCCGTGATAGCATCCACGGGATAGCCGGCAGGAGCCGTCAAGGCATGCTGCTCTGGCTGAAGTAGCTCGGTGGAAGCCACGCTGCTTCTCCGCTGAGATGGCGGGGTAGCTTCGGGGGAAGCTTCGGCAGGTCGTTTGTTGTGATCTCCTGCTTCTCGTTCCTCTTCTCGTTCCTCTAGCCCCAATACCCTTTCGTGCAGCGCATGCATTAGGCTCTGCTCCAGTTTCTTCCTCCTCTCATGGGTTTTGTAACCCCCTGCGTCCGGAAATCCAGCCTTCCACTAAAGGGAGCTGGCGTGCCTTGTGTCCGCCGGTGCTCGGGATTCCCGAGGACATTGTGAGCTCGTCCTTCTCCTCGTCTCGAACGAACTTCCCTTGCTGCGCTGCTTCGATATAATGCTTAAGCCTCTTGACCGGTATGTCCAATTGTTCGACCGTCCAAATGCACTTCCCGTTATAGGGTCCAAGGATCCGCCGCCCCAAGAACCAAGTCCGCAACGGTCTGGCCAGTTCATTGTCTCGGGTTCGATCCCTTTATCAAGCGAGATCATTCTCAGCCTTGGACCACTTAGGCGGGCTATGAGGTAGCCACCTGACCCCGTGCGATGATGAAGCTTCTTCTTCGCAACATTTCTCTTGTTTGTCGCTGACATCTTTTTACTCTTTTCCGATGTCTTGTAGGCTACAAATGCGGGCCACCATCTCTGATCTTCTCATATTTGCCCGTGAATTCTGGTGTCTCATTTTTTTCGACATACGTATTGAGGTATTTCTTCCAATTCCTGAATAGTTCTGCCATCTTCTTAAGAGCAAAAGACTTGATTAATGGCTCTATTACTGGCTTCTCCGGATCATCCTCTGGCGGTAGGGTAAAATTTGACTTCAGCTCGGTCAAAGATCATTTTTACGCATATCATTGACATAAGACACCTCGTGGTGTTCGTTCTTAGGCTTATACCATTGGTGGATGCTGATCGGGATCTTGTCCCTAACGTAACCCCCGTGACCGAGCAACAAATGCTTTCTTTGTCCGGTAGGGTTCAATCGGTTGGCCGTCATGCGATTTCTATGATCTCAAACTTTTCATCCGAGCTCAACTTTTTCTTGGGCCTCGTCTCTTTACCGGTTGTGCTCGATCCGAGGGCTAGAAAAAAGAACAAAGACGAGAGTTAATTAATATGTGTACATATATATATATACCAAAACAAAGACGAGAGCTAGTCAAGACAGCTTAACTAATATATATACCTGGCGGACTCGGTTTGGTGATCACCGGAGCCGTCCTCACGGTCTACTTCTTGCACCGGCATTGGGTCATCAGAGCCATGTAAATCATAGCCAGCTGCTTCTTCACCCTCTCCTTCCGGACCATCGTTATCGACGCCGAGAAACATCATCGAGGAGGCGACATCACTTCCGTGTGCGATTATGTCCCTCAACAACGCTTCTTGTGCTTCGTCTCGGGGGTGTCCATAGTTTCTACAAATATTTACAACATGGCAATTATTATTCAAACATGACAGATATGGATATATTAGTGCCAACGTAGAACTAGCTAGCTAATCACAATAAGGAATCATATTAGTGGCCTCGACGCTGCTTCTCTAGGGTTTGGGGTGGCCTCGACAACGCTTCAAGGGTTAGGGGTGGCCTCGAGAACGCTTCAAGCTAGGAGGGGTACGTAATATCGACACCCCACGTGTTGAAGCTATCGGGAGGGTTGGCGTTGAACAGTACATCTATGTCCCACAAGTAGGGTAGAGGGTCGTGGATCGCCGAGCGGTCGAGGTCAAGGGTCAAGATCGCCGAGGGTCGGGAGGTTGCCTAGTGTCAAAGGATTCAACAAAACCATGTCTTCATCATTAGGCGAAAATGTGGTGCATGATGGTACAAAGCTCTCAAAGTTGTTTTGGAGCGGAGTCCCAGATAGGATAATTCGCTTTTTGGTACAAAGTTCAGCAAAAGGCAAATTATCCTATCCGGACTCCATTCCGTAACAACTTTGGAGGACTTCTGCACCATCATGCCATGGTTACTTCCGGCTAATGATGAAGCCATGGATTTCTTCAATACTTTGACACTATAGGGACCCTCGACCTGAAAACCTTCGACCCTTGACCCCTTAACGACCCTCGACCCTCTACCCTAGTTCCCGACCCTCGACCCTCGGCGATCCTCGACACCCTCGTTATATCGACAACGACACAACATACATATACATGGGAAAATAATGTTATCGGGGAGGGGTATCGGTACCCCCCCCCTCGTGTCAAAGTTTCTTCTTTCTCCTCTATTCCTTTCTTTCTTCTTCTCCTCTTCTTTTTCTTCTTATCCCTCGAGAAAAGAAAATAAGGAAAAGGAAGAAAAGAGGAAGAAGGAAGAAGGAAGAAGAAGAAGAAAAAAAAAGAAAAAGAGGAGAAGAAGAAAAGAATAGAGGAGAAGAAGAAAAATAGAAAAAATTATATTTTTCTTCTTCTCCGCTATTCCTTTCTTCTTCTCCTCTTCTTCTTCTTCCTCTCATTCTTTTTCTTCTTCTTCTTCCTTCTTCCTTCGGATCCTAGAACCCTCGAACCCTCGACCCTAGAACCCTAGAACCCTCGAACCCTAGAACCCTCGAACCCTCGACCCTAGAACCCTCGAACCCTCAAACCCTTGTGCCTCGAAACCTCGACCGCACTCGACGACCCTCGACCCTCAAAACATTGACCCTCGACCGGCCTCGACGACCCTCGACCCCTCCGTGACCCTCTCGACCCTCTAGCCTAGTTCCCGACCGTCGACCCCTCAGCGATCCTCGACACCCTCGTTCCCGATAAAAAGAAGAAGAAGAAGAAGAAGAAGAAGAAGAAGAAGAAGAAGAAGAAGAAGAAGAAGAAGAAATGAGAAGAAGAAAAAAGAGAAGAAGAAGAAAGAAGAAGAAAAAATAGAAGAAAAAAAGAGAGGAGAAGAAGAAGGAAAAGAGGAGAAGAAGAAATTTTTTTCTTCTTCTCCTCTATTCCTTCTTCTTCTCCTTTTTTCTTCTACTTCCTCTTCTTATTTTTTTCTCCTCTTCTTCTCCTTCTTCCTTCTTCCTCTTTTATTCTTTTTCCTTATTTTCATTCTTCCTCGACAACCCTAACTCTAAACAATACAACTTCCTCGTCGACGTCCCCGCCTCTCTCATGAACAAAATAAGAGCATCATACATATGAAAACAAAATAAAAAAGCATCATACATATATATGCAGAAAACAAAATAAAAACATCACATATATATGCAGAAAAAACATTAGATCAACACATATGCAAAAAGCATCATACATATATCCATACATCAATATATATACATGAAAAAAACATTAGATCAACACATATGCAAAAAACATCATGGCGGCGGCGGCAGGGGGCAAGGCGCGCTGGGGCTCATCAGGCGGAGGCGACGGCGAGGTCGCGCGACGGGGCGGCGGGGAGGCGGAGGCGACGGCGAGGTCGGGAGGCGGAGGCGACGGGCGAGGTCGGGAGGCAGGGGCGGCACGGCGAGGTCGGGCGAGGTCGGCGAGGTCGCTGGAGGCAGGGCGGCGACGGCGAGGGCGCCGCGACGGGCGGGACGGCGACGACGAGGTGGCGACGGCGTTAGCAGATGCGGTGCGGCGACGACGGGCGCGGGCGACGGGCGGCGACAACGGCGCGGGCGACGGCGATGGTGACGACGGGCGTGGCGACGGCGACAAGCGCTGGGCGGCGCTGGCAGCCTCAAGCGCTTGGGAGGGAAAATGCGCGATGAATCTGAAATTTCCCAAGTGCTTTCTTATATAGCAGGGCATTAGTCCCGTTGGTGCCACGACCGGGACTAATGCCCCTTTAGTCCCGGTTGGTGCCACCAACCGACCAAAGGCCAAATTTCAGCAGCCCAAAGGCGGGAAGCGGCGACCTTTGGTCGGTTGGTGGCACCAACGGGACTAAAGAAGCAATAGTCAGTTGGTGCAACCAACCGACCATTGCCTTTAGTCCCGGTTGGTGCCACCAACCGGGATCAATGGCCTTGTGCTGCTGCCACCAAAAGTTTAGTCCCACATCGCTAGTCAAGGGCGCCCCACTTTGGTTTATAAGCTGGTGTGCCTCCCCTTCGAGCTCCTCTCTAATGCAGGCTTCGGGCCTAAACTTGCTACTCGTCATGGCCTATTGGGCCTCAAGGGCCTGAATCTGGCCCATGTAGGGTTTCTAGTCGTATTCGGACCGTGGGGGCCCGATGGGTGGCAGTTTTTTTGCTTTATATTTTATTTCTTTTTGCTTTTAGTTTTAGAAAAAATATAAACTTTCTATTAGTGCCATTAGTTTTAAAATTTGAAAACACTTTTTTGTTTTCTTTGTTGCTTTATTTATTTTATTTTGTTTCTACTTACAACAAAATACTTATTGTTGCTATTTTTATTTTTTTCAAGTTTTTTTGTTTTGTTTTCTGCATTATTTATTTCTTTTGGTTTTTTGCTTTATTTTTTAATTCTTTTTGCTTTTAGGTCAGCAAAATTATAAACTTTCTCTGTTAGTGCTTTTAGTTTTAGAAAAAATATAAACTTTTCTGCTTGTGCCATTAGTTTTAAAATTCAAAAACACTTTTTTGTTTTCTTTGTTGCTTTATTTATTTTATTTTGTTTCTACTTACAACAAAATGCTTATTGTTGCTATTATTATTATTATTTTCAAGTTTTTTGTTTTGTTTCCTGCATTATTTATTTTCTTTTGGTTTTTGCTTTATTTTTAAATCTTTTGCTTTTAGGTCAGCAAAATTATAAACTTTCTGTTAGTGCCATTTGTTTTAGAACAATTATAAACTTTCTGTTTGTGCCATTAGTTTTATAAAATTTGAATTCTTTGAAATTTGTGTGAATCACAAGTTTGTGAGCTCAACAAGGCGTAGAGGGACGGGCTTATAAACCGGTGTGAGCGCCCTTCGGTTGGCGAGGTTCTCAAAGTTGGCATAGTATGTTCATGAACAAAACGGACAATGGTATCATACTCGTGTGTTACAAAGTTGGCAAGGTATCATCATAATAGTTATGGAGAAAGTCTTCACTTTTTCTTCGCTTGTGTCGTTTGCTTATTGTGCCGTAACCATGGATAATCTTCATCATTTATCGTGATGCTTGGGTCAGCCTTGACTTTGAAGGGGGAATTTCATGAAACTTTTCATACTCTTGAGACATATGTCATCTTGCCCTCCACTCCCAGGATGTCCCTTTTCCTGAAAAGAACTATGTGGCGCTTTGGCTCATTGTATGATGTATTCGCTTCCTTATCTTTTCTTTTCCTCGGTGCCGTAGACATGTCCTTCACATAGATAACCTGTGCCACATCATTGGCTAGGGAATGAACGGTTCGTCGGTGTACCCAAGATTTTTCAGATCCACTGTTGTCATTTCAGATCGTGGGTCTACCTGCATTCTCCGCCTCCCCGATGTATTGACCCACTTGCACTTAAACAAAGGGACCTTAAAATCTACTCCGTAGTCAAGTTCCCATATGTCTACTATGTAACCATAATATGTGTCATTTCCCTTGTCGGTTGCTGCATCAAAGCGGACACCGCTGTTTTGGTTGGTGCTCTTTTCATCTTGGTCAATCGTGTAAAATGTATTCCCATTTATCTCGTATCCTTTCCAAATCATTACAATAAGATGGTCCCCTGGACAACAAGTACAACTCATCACAAACAGTGCTGTCACCTCTGAGACGTGTTTCCAATCAATCACTGAAAGTCCTGATGTGTTCACATGTAATCCGATCGTCGCCTTGCCCGGGTGTTTGGAGCGCAGATCGTTCTTGTGTTCATCGACATACGGGGTCACCAAGGTAGAGTTCAGAGAACTGTGTAGTGTGCTTGAGACCAAGAATATCCGTCCTCGCATATTATTGAGTATCTTCCAAGCGTGCCTTTTCGGTCAGTCTCCCCTCATACCGCGATTTAGGGAGACCTATCTTATTAAGGCCAGGAATGAAGTCAACACAAAACCCGATGACATCCTCTCGCTTGATGGCCCATGGATATGCTTCCTTCTGGCCTAGCACCTTCTGAACATATTTCTTTAGGACTCCCATGAACCTCTCAAAGGGGTACATATTGTGTAGAAATATGGGCCCCGAATGACAATCTCGTCGACTAGATGAACTAGGACGCGTGCGTCATGATATTGAAGAAGGATGGTGGGAACACCAGCTCGAAATCGACAAGACATTGCGCCACATCACTCCTTAGCGTTGCTACGATTTCTGGATCGATCACCTTCGAGATATTGCATTGAGGAATGCACATAGCTTCACAATGGCTAATCGGACGTTTTCCGGTAGAAGCCCTCTCAATGCAACCGGAAGCGATTGCGTCATAATCACGTGGCAGTCATGAGACTTTAGGTTCGAACTTTTTCTACGGCATATTTATTATTCCCTTTATATTCGACGAGAAGCCGGTCGGGACCTTCATCTTGAGCGGGCATTGAAAGAATATTTCTTTCTCTTCTTCGTAAGAGCGTGGTGGCGGGACCTTCATACTGCTTGAGGCATGCCCTCTTTTTCGTGCAAGCATTGCAGGTCCTCTCGTGCCTCGTGTGTATCTTTTGTCTTCCCATACACGCCCAAGAAGCCTAGCAGGTTCACGCAAAGGTTCTTCGTCACGTGCATCACGTCGATCGAAGAGCGAACCTCTAGGTCTTTCCGAGAGGGTAGGTCCCAAAATATAGATTTCTTCTTCCACATGGGTGCGTGATTCTCGGCGTCATTCGGAACAGCTAGTCCGCCGGGACCCTTTTCAAAGATTACGTGTAAATCATTGACCATAGCAAATGCGTGATCACCGATGCGCATGGCGGGCTTCTTCCGGTGATCTGCCTCGCTTTGAAATGCTTGCCTTTCTTTCGACATTGATGGTTGGTGGGAAGAAATCGGCGATGGCCCGGTACACATTCTTCCCGCAGCTTCCCGGTATATACTATCGGTGTCAAGCAAACAATGCGTGCATGCGTGGTATCCCTTGTTTGTCCGTCACGAAGGTTATCGAGAGCGGGCCAATCGTTGATTGTCACGAACAGCAACGCCTTCAGGTCAAATTCCTCCTTTTTGTGCTCATCCCACATACGTACACCGTTTCCATTCCACAGCTGTAAAAGTTCCTCAACTAATGGCCTTAGGTACACATCAATGTCGTTGCCGGGTTGCTTAGGGCCTTGGATGAGAACTGGCATCATAATGAACTTCCGCTTCATGCACATCCAAGGAGGAAGGTTATACATACATAGAGTCACGGTCGTGTCTTTGTGATTGCTTCTCTGCTCCCCGAAAGGATTAATGCCATCCGCGCTTAAAGCAAACCATACGTTCCTTGGGTCCTTTGCAAACTCATCCCAGTACTTTCTCTTGATTTTTCTCCACTGCGACCCGTCAGCGGGTGCTCTCAACTTCCCGTCTTTCTTACGGTCCTCAACGTGCTATCGCATCAACTTGGCATGCTCTCCGTTTACGAGCAGACGTTTCAACCGTGGTATTATAGGAGCATACCACATCACCTTCGCAGGAACCCTCTTCTGGGAGGCTCGCCGTCAACATCACTGTGGTCATCTCGTCGATCTTATACCACAATGCACCGCATACCGGGCATGCGTTCAGATCCTTGTAGGCACCACGGTAGAGGATGCAGTCACTAGGGCATGCATGTATCTTCTCCACCTCCAATCCTAGAGGGCATACGACCTTCTTTGCTGCGTATGTACTGTCGGGCAATTCGTTATCCTTTGGAAGCTTCTTCTTCATTATTTTGATAGCTTCTCAAATCCTTTATCGAGCACAAGCATTCTCTGCCTTCCACCGCAGCAATTCGAGTGCGGTACCGAGCTTTGTGTTGCCATCTTCGCAATTGGGGTACAACCCTTTTTATGATCCTCTAACATGCGATCGAACTTCAGCTTCTCCTTTTGACTTTCGCATTGTGTCCTTGCATCGACAATGACCCGCGGAGATCATCATCATGGGGCACATCGTCTGTTCATCTTGATCTTCAGCAGCTTCGCCATGCAGCACCATCGTGCACATCGTCTGCAGTGCAACTTGATGTTCAGTAGCATCACCGTATTCGGGGGCACATAGTTGTCATCGTACTCTTCTTCCTCGCCGTCTTCCATCATAACCCCTATTTCTCCGTGCCTCGTCCAAACATTATAGTGTGGCATGAAACCCTTGTAAAGCAGGTGGGTGTGAAGGATTTTCCGGTCGAGTAAGACTTCAGATTCCCACATATAGGGCATGGACAACACATAAAACCATTCTCGCTTGTTTGCCTCAGCCACTTGAGAAAAGCATGCACGCCCTTAATGTACTCGGAGGTGTGTACGTCACCGTACATCCATTGCGGTTCATCTGCGTGCATTATATATAATTAAGTGTGTCAAAATCATTACGAACATCATGAATAGATAATTAAATGACCAAATTAATAGAAGTTCATCATCACATAAAAACCAAAGTACATACATAGTTCTCATCGACAACATAAAGCTCTGCAGAGCATCTAAATTAATTAAACCATACATTGAAACTATGTAAAACATTTCAATGTGAAAACAAATACGATCATAATCGCAACCAAGGTAAAAACTGATCCAATGGCATAATGATACCAAGCCTCGGTATGAATGGCATATTTTCTAATCTTTCTCACCTTCAAGCGCATTGCATCCATCTTGATCTTGTGATCATCGACGACATCCGCAACATGCAACTCCAATATCATCTTCTCCTCCTCAAGTTTTTTATTTTTTCCTTCAAGAAATTGTTTTCTTCTTCAACTAAATTTAACCTCTCGACAATAGGGTCGGTTGGAATTTCCGGTTCAACAACCTCCTAGATAAATAAAATCTATGTCACGTTGGTCGGCTTAATTTTCATAAACAATAAATGAACCAATAGTTATGAAAAGATAATATATACCACATCCGAATCATAGACAGGGGCGAGGGCGGGGCGGATACCAAACCATCGCACTATATAAGATGCAATAATAAAAGTAAGAAAATAATACAAGTAAGAATATTTTTCCTTTCGTAAAGAAGATAAGAACAAGAGGCTCACCACGGTGGTGTCTGGCGATGAGATCGCCATGGTGATCGGCAGCGGTGAAGGCAGGGGCCAGGCGTGACGGACCGCTAAACCTAGACAAATATTGAGGAAAATGGAGGTTAGAGGTCGAGCTTGGAGAGGAGAAAGCTTAAGTAGTGTGGCTCGGGCATTCCATCGAACACCTTGTGTGCATAGGAGGTGAGCTAGAGCACCACCAAGCCCCCTCCCCCTCGGCCAGAAAAAACAGGCGGTGTGCTCTGCTTCTTGCGCGAGGGGCTATATATAGGCAGCACCATTAGCCCGGTTGGTGGCATGAACAGGGACTAAAGGGAAGCCTTTGGTCCCGGTTCATGCCACCAAACGGGACCAATAGTGGTGGGCCAGAGCCAGGACCATTGGTCCCGGTTCGTCCCACCAACCGGGACCAAAAGGTCCTGGACGAACCGGGACCAATGGCCCACGTGGCCCGGCCGGCCCCCTGGGCTCACGAACCGGGATAAATGCTCGCATTAGTCCCGGTTCTGGATTGAACCGGGACTAATGGGCAAAACAGGCCTCAACGATAGCCCCTTTTTCAACTAGTGTGTGGAACCCTAGCCGCCTCTCTCTCCTCTCCCCACTTCTCAGTCCCCTCTCCTCCCGTGGCCTTCGACCAGCCGCCGCCGCCGCCGCCGTGCTGCTCGCTCTCGCTCTCCTCCTCATGCTCCTCCATGGCAGGCGCGCCCTGCCTCGCTGCACCTCCTGCCTCAAGCAGACCGCGCACCCTCCCGCGCCCGGCGTGGGCAGAGGCCTCGTCAGGCGCCCTCGCCTCCTCGCCGCCCAAGGCGCTTGGTTCAGGGCCGCCCTCGCTTTGCTGCGGCTACGTCCTGTGGCGCAGCTCACCATGTGAGCTACGAGGCCGTGGCGGCGGTGACGCCCGTCGAGGCCGAGCGCTGCTTGCGAGCCGTCTGGCCAGCGCTGGCACAAGCGGCCTTCTTTGGCGCTTCAGCGCCCAGACGGCGGGGCAGGTTCCGGGCGCTCGTCCGGGTCTGGTGGGTGCTCGCCTTCGCGTTCTCCGCCGCCATCGCCTTCGAACGACTCCAGGCATCTCATGGGCGCCGAGGACGCCGCGTCGCTGCTGGCCCTCAGCTTCCTTTGCCTGGTTTGTGTGATGGGTTCCAGCGGTGTGGAGTTGGAGTTTAGTGATGATGACACCGGTGTCCATGAGCCCCTGTTGCTAGGCGCACATCGCAGAGATGCCGAGGAGCCCGACTGTCTGCGGGTGACTCCCACGGCGATGTCGGGATTCTCACTTTGCAACACTCTCATGGCTTATTCCTTTGCTCTCGGATGGGGCCAAGAGGCTGCTCGAGCTAGCTGACATACCCCTGCTAGCTCACAAGGACCGTGCCAAATTCTGTTATAAGGCCATGAGCAGCCACTATGAGCACCAACGGATGGAGTGCCCTGACAAGGAGCCATCGCTGGCATGGGCAATACTCAAGTCCTTTGGGCGAGGCGGCCATCAACGACGCCTTCGCCAGTGAACACCGTCGTGTCCTATATTGGCCCCTACCTAATCAGCTACTTTGTGGACTACCTCGGTGGCAAAATTGCCTTCCCCATGAAGGTTACATCCTTGCCTCTGTATTTTTTGTATCAAAGTTGATTGAGACACTCACCGCCGCCCGGTGGTACACAGGCGTGGACGTCATGGGGATCCATGTCAAGTCGGGCTAACGGCCATGGTGTACGGAAGGGCCTCAGGCTGTCAAATGCCTCAAAGCAGAGCCATACGAGCGGTGAGATTGTGAATTACATGGCGGTTGATGTGCAACGGTGGGGGACTATGCATGGTACTTTCGGGACATATGGATGCTTCCATTCAAGAAATTTAATTTATCTGTTGGCTTAATATGTGCTAGGTTTTGATAGAGTAATACTCCCTTTGTCCCTTATATAAGGTGTTTTTGCAAGCTTTAGAATCTTGGTCCCTCAAAATTTCTTGAATGATCAATACCAGTGACATATAGGTGCCTCATATTTTTACTCGAATAAAAATGACTTTTAGTTTAAGCAATGTAGGATTCGCAACAGAAGTTTGAGTTTGTTTTCATATAGAAGAACACAACAGCAGTCGAATTGAACTAGAATACATTATGTATTTTAGTTTAAGCAATGTAGAATTAACTGATGGATGTTAGAGCAACATATTTGAGAAATATAATTAATTAATTTTACTTCCAGTGAGGTATATTCCTTTTGTTTCAATAAGCATTATGCACAGCGGGAGGACTGAAACAAGTATTTAAAGGTGACTTTCTCTAACTTTCTATATTTCAAAACTGCTTATGCAGAGAGGCTCACATCAAGGAGGGCTAAATTGTGAGATAGCCTTCTTTGGTCCTTCCATATACCTACAAGGTCTGAATCAAGATGTCATGGTCTATCATTGAACTGAATGCTTCAACGAAACTCTCATTTCAGGTGATAACATGAATTTATGTTTAGTAGCCTTTTGTAGCTGGCCTGACATTGTAGTGTTCATTGGTTGCAGGTTTGTGACAGTTGGAGGCTTTGATTTAGTCTAAATTTTTATCATGTCCCAACTTCTCTAATAGAACTGTTGAAGTACGAGGTGTCTTTGACATATATGTTCATGCGGGATCTTTGACATTGTCGAGACTAAAATTATCTTGGTGAAAGCTCATTGCTTGTGCACGGACCTTCTTTGATGAATGCTTAATTTTCTTATGGTTTTGCTATGGATTGTCCAGTATAGGGTGTAAATTATCTTGGTGAAAGCTCACTAAAATTCTCTCTCTCCATGCATCCATCCAGGATGAATCTCTTACAAGTTTATTTAACTACTCTACATCTGCAGTATACATGATTATTATGCCCTCCTTTTGCCTACAACTAAGCTCGCAAGTTTGTGTGTAACATACCTCTCTCTTCATCCATTTATCTTCTCTGGTGTTGTTAGTGAATGAAGTGCATGATTTTGAAAAATTATTTATCTTCATGATATGATTAGATTAGTTACCACCGAATGGGAAATATTTTGCAAAATGTTAAGATCATCGTATGCCATCAATGTTATGGATTTAAACCTCAAAACAACCACATATGGTGATTGAGTATCCAGTGGTGAGAAGCACACAAGAAATGGAGGCTCCTCGGGGCCCTGCTATCATCGATCGCGAGGGTGAGTGTGGCTGCTGGTTGTAATGTTACCACCGGCCGATAACCGGAAGCCACCACCGCAGCCGATGCCATTGTTGCCTTCCGCCACCCACCACCGGGCAGTTCATGGTTTATTAATCATTCTAACACTAGCTAATTGGAATTTTGTGGTTCTTCACTTGTGGCATGAGATTGACATGCTTGCCTTTTGTGGGTCTCTGAGATGGTTATGGCATTGAGGAGTATTCTGAGCCGAGGATAATGGTGTATTACATTGCCATCTCTACCTCTCCCTTTCCTGTGAAGGTAACCAAAGGCGATCTCTGCCTCTACCTTCATCTTTTTCCTCTGTTTTTTGTTACATAGCATGGATGCTTTTGTTTTTTTGTAAAAATTCCAATATTGTTATGCTCATGCCTATGTTAAAATTTTCTCCATATCTTTGATATGTACTGGATAACAGTAAGACTTCTCAAGAACCTTTGTTTTAATCATATGTGCAAGTCTGATTGATATGCTAGCCATTATTCCGAAAATGGGCCTTATGGATGAACTAAGCACTCGTGTTTTGAATGACGGGCCTTAGTTGCAGATGATGGGCCTTATGGATGAACTGAGCGCTCATATTTTGTATTAGAATTTGGAACTATGCGTTTGGTTGGTTTAGTTTAGTAATTGTACTTGAGGCGGCCTTTTGAAAATAGATGTAAGAAGACTCGAGTGAGTTTGTATTAACATTCATATATATACCTCTCTGATAAGTGTTAGACCGATTTAGTTTTCCAAGACCATAGCTGATGTTTTCTTTACAGAATAAGATGGAAATAAACATACATCAAAATTATGTTTGTAGGTAGTAACATTTAAATTTACGCAACTCTGATAAGCTTCAACATACTTGATTTTATAATACTACCTCTGTACCATAATATAAGACGTTTTTGGCAGTTCAGTTTGAACTGCAAAAACCTCTTATATTATGGTACAAACAGAGGTACTACCATATAGTTGATCTTGCCTTCCTAGGATAACATTTAGAGCACCATATTTCCTCTCTGATAAATGATAAGCTTACGAGAACAATCGCCACCCTTTTAGTTTAATAGAGCAAGAACATATAGTGACTAATCACTAACATACTATTCTTACCTGTGTTATCTTCCTGCTCTCAACTTCGAATGACGTGGTTGGTTCCATGTGCCAGGAATCTGCTGTGTCAAAATTTTTGGGATTTCGGAACTAATGACAGGGAGATGCCATTGGACTTCTACAGTGAAGCTTACATTGTTGTAGTCAACTCCACCATTAACTTAGATTATGCCAGCGCTTCTCCCCTGAAAATGTTTTTTAATGGGTGAGTGTTCCTGCTGCCTGATATATATGCATGGGTAGATCTCTTGACTCTTGTATATTCCTTGCGTAAATATTTACCGTGCCCAACAATTGCAATGTTAATATGATGGTAGAAATCTAGAAATATTGATTGTTATGCACGTGATTGGTGCTTCCTTATAGATTTCTAACTATCAGTTGCTTTCTTACAATGGTGAGTTAAAGATGAGACTTATTGGACCATAGTTATACATCCAAACCATTTGCATTATGTCATGTACAATACTTATATAATCCAATAATATATAACTGAAAACTGAATTCTAATGATCCAACTTTCTATTTGCAGTACTATCACAGAGCCAATTGATGCTAGGTGTGCTCGAAGATGTCTCACGCCATGAATCGATAGAGTACAATGGTGAGATCATTTAGTTTTTTGGGTTGCACTAATCTATGATGTCGAGGATGATTGCTAGCCTGACATGTATAAACTATAGAGGAGTAGCTAGGCAGTAGTGCGTGGGAATAATAAAAATACATCTTATGTGTGTGTGCAGGACACACGCCCATGATTCATAATCACTAGGTAGGAAGTGCGGCTTGCCGCACCCGGCAGCACTGCTGCCGGATAGTCATATCCAATCTGATAATACAATCATTGAAGTACTGCAAATATAAAAAAACAATAATGTAGTTGTGTTTATCGATATAATATATCAAGGTTAACATTCGGTACATGGCAATTTGTCCAACGGATAACAAAATGCTTCAATCCAAAACTGAGTCTGGAAGGATTCCGCACCATCATATAGTGTTGTTGTTGTCTTTGGCATTTCTTGCGCTCCGTCGAGTTGGCATCACCTATTGTAATTATGCCCATGCATGGTCAATAGATAGGCTAAGGAAGCGTAACATGTTGATTCAATAACATCACCGCAAGCTAAGTTGGTTCTCCATAGAATTCATGTTGAGTTGGCAATATGCTTTTGTTGTGGGGTCGGAGATCAATTTTCACCGATGCCATTGCCGTGGCATCAACATTATCAACAAGTTCGAATGCATTGATTGTACCACCGATCCGTTTGATAGCTTCTTCGAGCATATACACTATGCTGATGGTAACACAAATAGCAGACATATACATTCATTGAAAAGGTAAAAGAACCTATTAGGCTACTTGGGCATGTTGCCATTAGTAAATTTTAGACATATGCATGGCTTAGTTATAACCTATGGAAGCCCTTTAACTATTAAATCATCATCATCCATCAGTGAGAAACATGCATCAAGTCCTTCACATTCACATGAGAAAAAAGCATGATTTTATCTTGGAACACCAAACAATCTACATGATGCGTAAGGGCATGATACCAACTCCATTACAGCTGAACCTACCTAATTATCGGTAAGAATTTGGATAATGCAAGTACATGATCACATCTCATCATTCTATATAAGTAGATGTCAATAATAACTATAATAATTCATGGGCTTCAAGAGTAGAGAACATTTATTATATATGAAGGCACACCATTCTATACCACAAATGTAGCGAAATAGAGCACTAAAACAAGAAGAGTACAGGTTCCTTTCGCCAACGAAAGAAATTTGCAAAACACTCAATAGGGGATGAAAAACAATAGGAAATTGTGTTGCAAATGATTATGAATCATGGGCGTGTGTCCTGCACACACACATAAGATGTATTTTTATTATTCCCACGCACTTGCCTAGCTACTCCTCTATAGTTTATACATGTCAGCTAGCAATCATCCTCGACACCATAGATTAGTGCAACCCAAGAAACTAAATAATCTCACCATTGTACTCTATCGATTCATGGCGTGAGACATCTTCGAGCACACCTAGCATCAATTGGCTCCGTGATAGTACTGCAAATAGAAAGTTGGATCATTAGAATTCAGTTTTCAGTTATATAGTTTTGGATTATATAAGTATTGTACTTGACATAATGCAAATGGTTTGGACATATAACTATGGTCCAATAAGTCTCATATTTAACTCACCATTGTAAGAAAGCAACTGATAGTTAGAAATCTATAAGGAAGCACCAATCACGTGCATAACAATCAATATTGCTAGATTTCTACCATCATATTAACATTGCAATTGTTGGGCACAGGTAAATATTTACGCAAGGAATATACGATAGTCAAGAGATCTACCCATGCATATATATCGCAAAGAGGAACACTCACCCATTAAAAAACATTTTTAGGGAGAAGAGTGGCATAATCTAAGTGAACGGTGGAGTTGCCTACAACAATGTATGCTTCATTGTAGAAGTCCAATGGCATCTCCTCGTCATTAGTTCCGAAATCCCAAAATGTTTGACACATGAGATTCTCGGCACATGGAACCAACCACAGCGTCTGAAGTTGAGAGTAGGAAGATAACACAGTTAAGAATAGTATGTTAGTGATTAGTCATTATATATTCTTGCTCTATTAAACTAAAAGGGTGGCGATTGTTCTCGTAAGCTTATCATTTATCAGAGAGGAAATATGGTGCTCTAAATGTTATCCTAGGAAGGCAAGATCAACTATATGGTAGTACCTGCATGCGTACCATAATATAAGAGGTTTTTGCGGTTCAAACTGAATCGCAAAAACGCCTTATATTATGGTACGGAGGTAGTATTATAAAGTCAAGTCTGATGAAGCTTATCGAGTTAAGTAAATTTAAATGTTACTACCTACAAACATAATTTTGATGTATGTTTAGTTCCATCTTATTCTCAGAAAGAAAACATCAGCTATGGTCTTGGAAAACTAAACCGTCTAACACTTATTAGAGAGGTATATATATGAATGTTAATACAAACTCACTCGAGTTTTCTTACATCTATTTTCAAAAGGCCGCCTCAAGTACAATTACTAAACTAAACCAACCAAAAGCATAGTTCCAAATTCTAATACAAAATATGAGCGCTCAGTTCATCCATAAGGCCCATCATCTGCAACTAAGGCCCGTCATCCAAAACACGAGTGCTTAGTTCATCCATAAGGCCCATTTTCGGAATAATGGCTAGCATATCAATCAGACTTGCACATATGATTAAAACAAAGGTTCTTGAGAAGTCTTATGTTATCCAAGACATATCAAAGATATGGAGAAAAATTTAACATAGGCACGAGCATAACAATATTGGAATTTTTACAAAAAAAAACAAAAGCATCCATGCTATGTAACAAAAAACAGAGGAAAAAGATGAAGGTAGAGGAAGAGATCGCCTTTGGTTACCTTCATAGGAAAGGGAGAGGTAGAGATGACAATGTAATACACCATCATCCTCGGCTCAGAATACTCCTCAATGCCATAACCATGTGTAGACCCACAAAAGGCAAGCATGTCAATCTCATGCCACAAGTGAAGAACCACAAAATTCCAATTAGCTAGTGTTAGAATGATTAATAAACCATGAACAGCCAGTGGTGGGTGGCGGCAAGGCAACAATGGCATCAATTTGCGGTGGTGGCTTCCGGTTATCGGCGGTGGTAACATTACAACCAAAGCCACACTCACCCTCGCTGATCGATGATAGCAGGGGCACTGAGGAGCCTCCATTTCTTGTGTGCTTCTCACCACTGGATACTCAATCACCATATGTGGTTGTTTTGAGGTTTAAATCCATAACATTCATGGCATGCGCTGATCTTAACATTTTGCAAAATATTTCCCATTCAGTGGTAACTAATCTAATCATATCATGAAGATAGATATTTTTTTCAAAATAATGCACTTCATTCACTAACAACACTAGAGAAGATAAATGGATGAAGAGATAGTTATGTTACACACAAACTTGCAAGCTTTGTTGTAGGCAAAAAGGAGGGCATAATAATCATGTATACTGCAGATGTAGAGTAGTTAAATAAACTTGTAAGAGATTCACCACTGGATGGATGCATGGAGAGAGAGAGAATTTTAGTGAGCTTTCACCAAGATAATTTACACCCTATGCTGGACAATCCATAGCAAAACCATAAGAAAATCAGGCATTCATCAAAGAAGGTCCAGGCACAAGCAATGAGCTTTCACCAAGATAATTTTAGTCTGACAATGTCAGCATCCCACATGAACATATATGTCAAAGACACCTCCTACTTAAAAAGTTCTATTAGAGAAGTTGGGACATGATAAAAGTTCAGACTAAATCAAAGCCTCCAACTGTCACAAACCTGCAACAAATGAACACTACAATGTCAGGCCAGCTACAAAAGGCTACTAAACATAATCTCTTACGGCAGCATATATTATGAATGGTATATGTGTAAATTGTGGGAAGACATAATTAAGATGTCAAAGTGCATGTCAGCTATTCTAGCCTAAAACTGTAGCAACAACAGCTTTACTGGGAAAAGTGAACGGAAGCATAGATCTTGGCATGCATAGTAATGTTAACATAAAGTTAATAGTTTCACTTGCAACTACGCATGCCGCTTATCATAGAAGTTTCTGTAGGCAAAAGAATATACGTGGGAAACAACTGTGACCAACAGTTAATTTTCTTTCTGAGGCAATAAGATCAATGACATGGTAGATTCCTATCTATGATTCAACTCATGCTTTTTCTCTTCTAAGTATATCTGCTTGCATGTATTTTTGTATTAAAATAAAATCAGAGTGATTAGTTATCAATCATTAACTAATATATCACATAGAGATGACTATCTATTGTTGGCTAAATCTTATTTTAAATTTAACTAAGACGAACAGAAATAAATCTCAACATATCCCAAGTCGATCTGCAACCTCATAAGCCAAGCATCGGCATTAAAAAAACAGGAGGAACAGAACGTTTGGTATCTCGTGCAGAGGGCAATACTACTATCCATCTCTAATCATCATTCCAATGCATGTTTATTTGTATAACATTATCTACACATATGGTGCTCGGCCAGACCCAAGTAAATATATAAAACATGTATCTATTTGAACTGTCACTACTGACACTAAAAAATAATCCATCTCGGACAATGAAGCTAACCCTTGATTCTTACGCACATAGAAAGACATGAAGAAGAAGAAGAAAATCATGTACCTGTTAACAAACAGCCACCACCAACAAACCATGGAAGGATTTGCTCACCTGATAGAGATCACAATCAAGTCCCAATATACTTAAGTGGCGAGCTGTTCAACAAAAATTTAGACATTGACTCACAAAGGGGATTAGAACACACACACACACACACAAAGAGAGAGAGAGAGAGAGAGAGAGAGAGAGAGAGAGAGGAACCTGAGAGCATGACCGAGCACATAGATGTTCTCCTTCCTGTTGCTCCTGCCAAATCAAACATGGCAAGATTTGATATTTGCTTAGTTGCACGGAGATAACCAAACATAAGAAGAGTTGTTGCACAAAGGCAAAGACGGAAATCGGTACCTACAACTTAGAAATTGGTTCCTCCTGCTTGAGAACGCATGTCAGCAATGTTGGACCATCACGCATAGCGATGACCTAGCGATGCCAAGCAGCGCGTGGGTGTGGATCGAGCCATTGGATCCTATTGGTGTCACCCAGCTCGCAACCGGTGGCGACAGTGTGCACCACCTGGCTTCCTCCCATCGACGGCGCGACGACCTGCTCCTCCGGGCAGAGCAATGACAACTTCCTCTCCTCCTGATGATGTGACACGCTAGCTTGATGGACGCGGCCGCGACGGGAAACACCTGTAGTGCTGAAAGAAATTCAGCTTTGTTTAAGGTACTAACTGCCACAGTAGAGAAAACATGATGATTTGTAATCATAACTCGACTATCTATACATAATCAAACAGAATCTAGAATGACCATCCACCTAAACCATAAAAGTATATATATTCATGTTATCACCTCAAATGAGAGTTTCATTGAAGCATTCAGTTCAACGATAAAGCATGTCATGATTTGTAATCATAACCCAACTATCTATACACAATCAAACAGAATCTAGAAGAACCATCAGGCCAAACCATAAAAAGTATAAATTCATGTTATCACCTGAAATGAGAGTTTCGTTGAAGCATTCAGTTCAATGAATTAATTAGATTTCTCAAATATGTTCTCTAACATCCATCAGTTAATTCTACATTGCTTAAACTAAAATACATAATGTATTCTAGTTCAGTTCGACTACTGTTGTGTTCTTCTATATGAAAACAAACTCAAACTTCTGTTGCGAATCCTACATTGCTTAAACTAAAAGTCATTTTTATTCGACTAAAAATATGAGGCACCTATATGTCACCGGTATTGATCATTCAGTAAATTTTGAGGCACCAAGATTCTGAAGCTTGCAAAAACACCTTATATAAGGGACAAAGGGAGTATTACTCTATCAAAACCTAGCACATATTAAGCCAATAGATAAATTAAATTTACTGAATGGAAGCATCCATATGTCCTGAAAGTACCATGCATAGTTCCCCACCCGTTGCACATCAACCGCCACTACACCACAACACTTAATTGGGGGCAATTAACTGCCGGGAGAAATACGAGAACAAGGGCAAACTATCCGCCGGAAATACTATTACTGCCAGTAGAAGAACTTAAGGTCAAAAAAACTGCCGGCGAAGTTGAGCAACGAGGCGCATAAACCGCCAAAGAATGATTTTCAACTTTCGGGTCATTATATCTGCCGCATAACTAAACCCTGGCCCACTATCTGCCGGGCAGCGTGTGGCGCGAGACCAAGTAATTGGGCTCAAATGCACGCCTTGGTGACCGCGCGAGAGGCCCAAAATTTGTGCGCCAAACGAATAACAGGCCTCGAACCAGATCCACCCCACATCGAACCCTCGTCCACAAGTCCTCCTCCCAGACCAACGCCGCCGCCGCCCCCATCTGCCCTCCGCCCTCGACCTCATCCACCAACCTGGGCAACTCCATCGGGGTACACGCCCGTCGACCCATCGTTGCCTTCCTTCGTCACCGCCACCGGGGCGGGTCAACTGCGCCGGTGTGGCGAGGCCGAAGTCAACGTAGTCTCCCTTTCCAGGACCAGATGCCGCGGCGAAAATCGAGCCTTCCCCATGATATCAGGCGTGGCGGCGACAAGCGCGAGATGAATCAGTGTTCTTGGCACCTCTGCCATCTCAGGGTCATCGCACCACCACCACGCTGGCGCGCTCCACTTCTCCATGGCCCTCCAAGCCGATGAGCACGGGTGAGCACCCTACCACTGCTCCCTCCATCAGGTCGGCATGAGCGGTGCCTGCTCCTCCCCACGTTGGACAACACGCTGCTCAGATCTGTCATGGTGAAATCTCCTCATCTTTCCGTGGCACTCCTGTGCTCAGTGGAGGTGAGGATGTTAGATTTTTGGTGTGAGCTTTTGCCCAACTTCTTGGGTCGATTTTCTTTCACTGCTACTGCACCGCCAGCGACCATGGCCTTTGTACCTTTTCCTGTTCATGAGCTTGGAGAGATGAAACTTTGCTATTTGTGCCTACCTTTGGCCACAATGTTTCTTAGCAAATATTCATCATCTTACATTTTATATATGATATTCTATTTTTCCACTTGAAAACAATAAGGGAGTAGAATAACTAGAAAAGAAGAATGAGGCTAGACCCTTTTGAAGGAATCTGCTGTAGGTATGCATAAAGAATCAACTAGCATGTAAGCACTAGCATTTAGGAATAATTAACTACTACTCCCTCCGTCCCATAATATAAGAACGTTTTTGACACGGAGGGAGTAGCATGTAATTAGTATCTCTAGGCATAAACAGAGAAGGATGTCACTGCATAGCGGCACCGCACATACGTCAGATTAGCAAGATTTGAGGTACTTAGTAACCAAGATTACAAAAATGGTTAGTTGCCATGTTACAAATATCTACTTGCAGGCTACTTGTTCATGGTTGTCGATTAGCAAGTCTTAGTTACCACTTACCGGGATAAAAAGAGTACCTAATAGCCACAAATTACGTAATCGCATAGTTACCAGTTAGTAGAACCGCTATGAGTACTTAGTTACCAGGCTAGCAAAGAGTTTACATGCCACATACCAGGGTACAGAGTACCTAGTTTCCCTCAATTAGTTTACAGATTAAAACCAGATTAGAACTACGTAGTTGCCAGATTAGAATTACGCAATTGCCATGTCACAGAGTACCTAGTTTCCAGATTTTGGTTGTGCCTCCTAAAAACTAACTTGAACAAAAAAGGGGGAGTAGAAAAACAAACATGGCAAAGAAGGGCACATCTGAAGAGCTACATAGGCATTAATAATTTCCACGAGATAATGAACATTTCGAGACCTTACCATCTCATTATATCTTCTAACACTCTGTTCTTCTTCTTCCATCACCCACACTGCCGTTGCATCTTCTAATCTATTGTCCATGTCACTTTCTCCTGCCTTTTGTCATTCTTTTTTCCGAAGATATGCACCCTCACACAAAAGCCTGATTAAGAAAATTGCACAAGAATACCACTCATACTTATCTTAACAAAGATAAACAGAACTATGGAAACCACACAAAAATATGAGACGATGGCTGCAGGTCAGATATAATTCAGACTTGCTCTTGACATCACTCCAAGAAATATTTGAACAAGCTAAATGGCGTAAATGCATTAACAAATTCTGTCTCTTCCTTTAACTGATAATTTTAATAAAAAACTAAATGTTTGCACTCAGTTCAATTGCATGACATCCCACTCCATTGTCTCAATAATTGCATGGTTTATATAGCAACCAAAGGTGTGGCAGTGGCAGTCCCACTCAATATAAAATGTAGTGTCGCTTTCAAAGCAAGTCGTTTTAATAGCATGTTTTCAGACTTCAGTGTGTATATATATCTTATATCAAGATTATTACAATTAGTTATCAATACACAAATGTTGACACTTCAGTACATTCAGGATGAATAGAAAATAAGGTCAACCAATTTTTACACACGAGATCCTTCCCTTTTGAAATAGCCCCCGGTTAAGAAGAGAAAGTATATGTATTAGGAAAAAAATAAGTAAAGAGCGGCTACCACACATGTATTCCTTTGCTACTGAGCCCCACCATCAGTTCATAAAAAAGGATTTCCTGAGAGAAAATTGAACAGATATAAGTAAAGTAAAGTTCACTTGTGTTCCTCTCACAAATTACTTGTCTTAACCAGTGTGATGACTTAGTGTCTCCAATCATGTAGATCCTAATTAATAGTGTTGAAAATCAGATTATGTGTGAAGAGAGGTGTTACTGTAGGGGAACGTAGTAATTTCAAAAATTTCCTACGCACACGCAAGATCATGGTGATGGCATAGCAACGAGAGGGGAGAGTATTGTCCACGCACTCGTGAGACCGTGGCGGAAGCGTTATGACAACGCGGTTGATGTAGTCGTACGTCTTCACGATCCGACCGATCCAAGTACCGAACATACGGCACCTCCGAGTTCAGCACACGTTCAGCTCAATGACGATCCCCGGACTCCGATCCAGCAAAGTGTCGGGGATGAGTTCCGTCGACCTGACGGCGTGGTGACGATGATGATGCTCTACCGGCGCAGGGCTTCGCCTAAACTCCGCGACGATATGACCGAGGTGGAATATGGTGGAGGGGGGGCACCGCACATGGCTAAGGAACGATCACGAAGATCAACTTGTGTGTCCATGGGGTGCCCCCTGCCCCGGTATATAAAGGAGTGGAGGAGGGGAGGGCCGGCCCTCTCTATGGCGCGCCCTAGGGGAGTCCTACTCCCACCGGGAGTAGGATTCCCCTTTTCCTAGTCCAACTAGGAACCCTTCCATGTAGTAGGAGTAGGAGAGAAGGAAAGGGAACAGAGAAGGAGAAGGAAGGGTGCGCCCCCCTCCCTAGTCCAATTCGGACTAGTCCAAGGGGAGAGGTGCGGCCACTCTTTGGCCCTTTCTCTCCTTTCCCGTATGGCCCAAAGAGGCCCAATACGAATTCCGTAACTCTCCGGTACTCCCAAAAATACCCGAATCACTCGGAACCTTTCCGAACTCCGAATATAGTCGTCCAATATATCGATCTTTACATCTCGACCATTTCGAGACTCCTCGTCATGTCCCCGATCTCATCCGAGACTCCGAACTCCTTCGGTACATCAAAAACTCATAAACTCATAATAAAACTGTCATCGTAACGTTAAGCGTGCGGACCCTACGGGTTCGAGAACTATGTAGACATGACCTAGAACTATTCTCGGTCAATAACCAATAGCGGAACCTGGATGCCCATATTGGCTACTACATATACTACGAAGATCTTTTATCGGTCAAACCGCATAACAACATACGTTGTTCCCTTTGTCATCGGTATGTTACTTGCCCGAGATTTGATCGTCGGTATCCAATACCTAGTTCAATTTCATTACTGGCAAGTCTCTTTACTCGTTACGTAATGCATCATTCCGTAACTAACTCATTAGCTACATTGCTTGCAAGGCTTATAGTGATGTGCATTACCGAGAGGGCCCAGAGATACCTCTTCCGATAATCGGAGTGACAAAACCTAATCTCGAAATACGCCAACCCAACATGTACCTTTGGAGACACCTGTAGTACTCCTTTATAATCACCCAGTTACGTTGTGACGTTTGGTAGCACCCAAAGTGTTCCTCCGTAAACGGAGTTGCATAATCTCATAGTTACAGGAACATGTATAAGTCATGAAGAAAGCAATAGCAATATACTAAACGATCAAGTGCTAGGCTAACGGAATGGGTCATGTCAATCACAACATTCTCCTAATGATGTGATCCCATTAATCAAATAACAACACATGTCTATGGTTAGGAAACATAACCATCCTTGATTAATGAGCTAGTCAAGTAGAGGCATACTAGTGACTATGTTTGTCTATGTATTCACACATGTATCATGTTTCCGTTAATACAATTCTAGCATGAATAATAAACATTTATCATGAAATAAGGAAATAAATAATAACTTTATTATTGCCTCTAGGGCATATTTCCTTCAGTCTCCCACTTGCACTAGAGTCAATAATCTAGTTCACATCATCATGTGATTCAACACTAATATTCACATCTGTATGTGATTAACACCCATAGTTCACATCGTCATGTGACCAACACCCAAAGGGTTTACTAGAGTCAATAATCTAGTTCACATCGCTATGTGATTAACACCCAAAGAGTACTAAGGTATGATCATGTTTTGCTCGTGAGAGAAGCTTAGTCAACGGGTCTGTCTACATTCGTGAGCCGTATGTATTTTGCAAATATTCTATGTCTACAATGCTCTTGCGGAGCTACTCTAGCTAATTGCTACCACTTTCAATATGTATCCAGACCGAGACTTAGAGTCATCTGGATCAGTGTAAAAAGCTTGCATCGATGTAACTCTTTCTGACGGGCTCTTTTATCACCTCCATAATCGAGAAATATTTCCTTAGTCCTCACTAAGGATGTTCTTGACCAATGTCCAGTGATCTACTCCTAGATCACTATTGTACTCCTTTCCAAATTCAGAGCAAGGTATACAATAGGTCTTGTACACAGCATAGCATACTTTATAGAACCTATGACAGAGGTATAGGGAATGACTTTCATTCTCTTTTCTATTTTCTGCCGTGGTCAGGATTTGAGTCTTTACTCAATTTCACACTTTGTAACACAGACAAGAACTTTTCTTTGACTGTTCCATTTTGAACTACTTCAAAATCTTGACAAGGTATGTACTTATTGAAAAAACTTATCAAGCGTCTTGATCTCAATAGATCTTGATGCTCAATACGTAAGTAGTTTTACTGAGGTCTTTCTTTGAAAAACTCTTTTCAAATACTCCTTTATGCTTTGCAGAATAATTCTACATTATTTCCGATCAACAATATGTCATTCACATATACTTATCAGAAATGCTGTAGTGCTCCCACTCACTTTCTTGTAAATACAGGCTTCTCCAAAAGTCTGTATAAAACCATATGCTTTGATCACACTATTAAATCTTTTATTCCAACTCCAAGATGCTTGCACCAGTCCATAGATGGATCATTTGAAGCTTGCACATTTTGTTAGCTCCTTTAGGATTGACAAAACCTTCGTTGCATCATATACAACTCTTCTTTAATAAATCCATTAAAGAATGTAGTTTTGACATCCATTTTCCAGATTTCATAAAATGTGGCAATTGCTAACATGATTCGGACAGACTTAAGCATCGCTACAGTTGAGAAAATCTCATTGTAGTCAACACCTTGAACTTGTCGAAAACCTTTTTGTGACAAGTCGAGCTTTGTAGATAGTAACACTACTATCATTGTCCGTCTTCCTCTTGAAGATCCATTTATTTAACATGGCTTGCTGATCATCGAGCAAGTCAATCAAAGTCCATACTTTGTTCTCATACATGGATCCTATCTCAGATTTCATGGCCTCAAGCCATTTCGCGGAATCTGGGCTCATCATCGCTTCCTCATAGTTCGTAGGTTCATCATGGTCTAGTAACATGACTTCCAGAACATGATTACCGTACCACTGCAGTGCGGATCTTACTCTGGAAGACCTACGAGGTTTGGTAGCAAATTGATATGAAGTTTCATGATCATCATCATTAACTTCCTCACTAATTGGTGTAGGAATCACTGGAACTTATTTCTGTGATGAACTACTTTCCAATAAGGGAGAAGCTACAATTACCTCATCAAGTTCTACTTTCCTCCCACTCACTTCTTTCGAGAGAAACTTCTTCTCTAGAAAGGATCCATCTTAGCAACGAAAAACTTGCCTTCGGATCTGTGATAGAAGGTGTACCCAATAGTTACCTTTGGGTATTCTATGAAGACGCACTTCTCCGATTTGGGTTCGAGCTTATCGGTGAAAACTTTTCACATAAGCATCACAACTCCAAACTTTTAAGAAAGCGACAGCTTAGGTTTACTGTTAAACCATAGTTCATACGGTGTCGTCTCAACGGATTTAGATGGTGCCCTATTAAACGTGAATGCAGCTGTCTCTAATGCATAACCCCAAAACGATATTGGTAAATCGGTAAGAGACATCATTGATCGCACCATATCAAAATAAAGTATGGTTACGACGTTCGGACACACCATAACATTGTGGTGTTCCAGGTGGCGTGAGCTATGAAACTATTCCACATTGTTTTAATTGAAGACCAAACTCGTAACTCAAATATTCATCTCCACGATCAGATCGCAGAAACTTTATTTTCTTGTTACGACAATTTTCCACTTCACTCTGAAATTCTTTGAACCTTTCAACTATTTCAGACTTAAGTTTCATCAAGTAGATATACCCATATCTACTCAAATCATCTTGTGAAGGTCAGAAAAATAACGATACTTGCCACGAGCATCAACATTCATTGGATCGCATACATCGGTGTATATGTGTTATTTCCAACAAGTCAGTAGCTTGTTCCATTGTTCCGGAGAACGGAGTTTTAGTCATCTTGCCCAAAAGGCACGGTTCGCAAGCATCAAATGATTCATAACCAAGTGATTCCAAAAATCCATCTTTATGGAGTTTCTTCATGCGCTTTATACCGATATGACCCAAACGGCAAGTGCCACAAATAAGTTGCACTATCATTATTAACTTTGCATCTTTTGGCATCAATATTATGAATATGTGTATCACTACGATCGAGATCCAACAAACTATTTTCATTGGGTGTATGACCATTGAAGGTTTTATTCATTTAAACAGAACAACAATTATTCTCTGATTTTAAATGAATAACTGTATTGCAATGAACATGATCAAATCATATTCATGCTCAACGCAAACACCAAATAACATTTATTTAGGTTTATCACTAATCCCGAAAGTATAGGGAGGGTGCGATGATGATCATATCAATATTGGAACTACTTCCAACACTCATTGTCACTTCCCCTTCAACTAGTCTTTGTTTATTCTGGAACTCCTGTTTCGAGTTACTAATCTTAGCAACCGAACAAGTATCAAATACTCGGGGCTACTATAAACACTAGTAAAGCACACATCAATAACCTGTATATCAAATATACCCTTGTTCACTTTGCCATCCTTCTTATCCACCAAATATTTGGAGTAGTTCCACTTCCATGACCATTTCCTTTGCAAGAGAAGCACTCAGTTTCAGGCTTTAGGTTCAGCTTTGGGCTTCTTCGCGGGAGTGACAACTTGCTTGTCATTCTACTTGAAGTTCCCTTTCTTTCCCTTTGCCATTCTCTTGAAACTAGCGGTCTTGTCAATCATCAACACTTGATGCTCTTTCTTGATTTCTACCTACGTCGATTTCAACATCACGAAGAGCTCGGGAATCGTTTTCGTCATCCTTTGCATACTATAGTTCATCACGAAGTTCTACTAACTTGGTGATGGTGACTAGAGAATTCTATCAATCACTATCTTATCCGGAAGATTAACTCCCACTTGATTCAAGCGATTGTAGTACCGCATAATCTGAGCACTTGCTCACTAGTTGAGCGATTCTCCTCCATCCTTTAGCTATAGAACTTGTTGGAGACTTCATACCTCTCAACTCGGGTATTTTCTTGAAATATTAACTTCAATTCCTGGAACATCTCATATGGTCCATGACGTTCAAAACGTCTTTGAAGTCCCGATTCTAAGCTGTTAAGCATGGTGCACTAAACTATCAAGTAGTCATCATATTGAGCTAGCCAAACGTTCATAACGTCTGCATCTGCTCCTGCAATAGGTCTGTCACCTTGAGATTCTCTATAAATCTATTGCCTTGAGTAAGATGAATACTAGTGATCCTATGTTTGGTGATCGTCTATTTGAACTTACCGACCTTATGCGTGCCAAAGGAGATGTAGGAATTATTAGTGATATTATTTCCGAAGCTATAAGAATTCATAAGCAAGATCATTGCCAAACTCACTCTAATGAATTACCCTCTCTAGGACTTGATCCACCACATGACGATGTTGAACATGGATACTATGATGAGGATGATGATAGTGATTTCGTTCTTGATGATGCAATGAGACATTTTGGTCTTATGGCAAATCTTCAGGGATATGTGTCAGGAGGAAAGGAATGGGTTCTTGACAGTGGATGTACCGATCACATGACAGGAGATAAAGACATGTTTCGTGAGCTTGCTGAAAATGATAGTCCTTGAAAGTATGTCACTTTTTGTGACAACTCAAAGGGTAAGGTGGTTGGCCTCGGTAAGGTGGCCATCTCACATGATGGCTCCATTCAAAATGTCATGCTCGTTGAGTCACTTGGCTACAACTTACTTTCAGTATCTAGACTTGCTGATTTCGGTTTAAATGTCCTATTTACTGAAGTAGATTTTCAAGTGTTTCGTCGAGACAATCATAAAATGGTATTTACCGGTATACGTAGAGGTGATCTTTACATTGTCGATTTCTCTAAAAAGGCACGACCTAAAACTTGCTTCATTGCTAAATCCTCAAAAGGTTGGTTATGGCATAGACGACTAGGTCACGTTGGCATGAGAAACCTTGACAAGCTTATTAAAGGAAACCATATCCTTGGAGTTAACGATGTCAGATTTGATAAGGATAGACCGTGCATTGCTTGTCAAGCAGGTAAAGAGGTCGGAGGAAGGCATCCCATGAAGAACATCATGACCACAAGGAGGCCACTCGAGCTACTTCATATGGATCTCTTTGGTCCCAACGCCTACAAAAGTCTCGGTGGAAATTCTTTTGGTCTAGTTATAGTTGATGATTTTTTTCAAGATTGATGTGGGTGTTCTTTCTCGATGATAAATCGCAGGTCCAAAAGATCTTCAAAAACTTCGCTAGGAAGGCCCAAAATCAGTTTGAAGTGAAGATCAAGAAGGTTCGCAGCGACAACGGAACGGAGTTCAAGAACGCAAATGTGGACACCTTTCTTGATGAAGAAGGGATTTCACATGAGTTCTCGGCAACGTACACACCTCAACAAAAATGGAGGGGTTGAGAGGAAGACCCGGACACTCATCGAAATGGCGAGAACGATGCTTGATGAGTACAAGACACCGAAGCACTTTTGGGCAGAAGCGGTTGAGACAGCTTGTCATGCAACAAATCGCTTGTATCTACACAAGCTACTCGGCAAGACGGCATACGAGCTCCTCACCGGTAACAAACCCCAAGTTGGATACTTTCGAGTATTCGGCTCAAAGTGCTACATTCTTGATAAGCATCGTCATTCAAAATTTGCTCCTAAATCTCATGAAGGTTTCTTACTAGGTTATGGCTCAAACTCTCACACATACCGTCTCTACAAAAATTTCACCCGAAAGGTTGAAGAGACGGTAGATGTGAAGTTTGATGAATCTAACGGCTCGCAAGTAGAGCAATTGCCAATTGATGTAGGAGACAAAGACCCTTCGGAAGCAATCCAAGACTTGTATATTGGCAAGGTCCGTCCAACTGAGGTGAAGGAGAGTACCTCGTCTGTTCAAGTGGAAGCTTCTACTTCACGACAAGGTGAACCAAGAGTTGAAACAGAAGCATCCACAAGTGAAACACACCAAGATGAAGAAAACGAGGAAGAACATCACGAACGTCAACAACCTCCTTCTCCACCTCAACAAGAAAACGACAACGCCAACAATGAAGATGATCAAGAAGAAGAAGGACAAGATGAAGAAGATGTTCAACCAAGACCAAAGCAAAAGCTTTCACGAGTTCGAGCAAGAATTGCTAAAGACCATCCCGTCGAGCAAATCTACAATGATATTCAAACCGGGAGAATCACTCGCTCTAAAACTCGTTTAGTTAACTTTTGTGAAAACTATTCTTTCATCTCTAGCGTTGAACCTATGAAGGTCGAAGAAGCATTGGAAGATCCGGATTGGATAAATGCTATGCATGAAGATCTACACAACTTTGAGAGAAAACAGGTTTGGACATTGGTTGAAAAGCCCGACAACAACCACAACATCATCGGTACCAAATGGGTGTTTCGCAACAAGCAAGATGAAGATGGACAAGAAATTCGCAACAAAGCACGTCTCGTCGCCCAAGGCTACACTCAAGTTGAAGGTATGGACTATGGTGAGACTTATGCTCCCGTTGCTAGACTTGAGTCCATTCGCATCTTACTTGCCTATGCTAATCACCATAATATCACCTTGTACCAAATGGACATTAAAAGTACTTTTCTAAATGGTGAAATAGAGGAGGAAGTTTATGTTAAACAACCTCCCGGCTTTGTCAATCCTAAGAAACCAAATCATGTTTACAAACTTCAAAAAGCCCTTTATGGTCTTAAACAAGCTCCTAGAGCTTGGTATAAATGCTTGACCAAGTTTCTTCTTGAAAAAGGCTTTGAAATTGAGAAGATTGATTCCACACTTTTTACTAAAAGGGTTAATGGAGAATTATTTGTATGCCAAATTTATGTTGATGATATCATATTTGGATCAACTAACCCTCATTTTAGTGAAAAGTTTGGAAAGCTAATGTCGGAGAAGTTTGAGATGTCAATGATGAGTGAACTCAAATTCTTTCTTGGGTTGCAAATCAAACAAACTAAGGAAGGTACTTTTGTCTCTCAAATGAAGTACACTAAGGACTTATTCAAGAAGTTCAATATGCAAGAATGCAAAGGTATGCCTACACCCATGCCTACTAGTGGACATCTTGATTTGACCAAAGATGGTAAATCGATTGATCAAAAGGTTTATCGCTCTATGATTGGATCATTGTTATACCTATGTGCTTCACGTCCCGATATTATGCTAAGTGTGTGCATGTGTGCAAGATATCAAGCTGCTCCTAAAGAATGTCATCTTAAGGCCGTGAAAAGGATAGTGAGATACTTAATTCATACACCAAATTTTGGCATTTGGTATCCTAAGAGGGCCTCTTTCGATCTTGTTGGCTATTCGGACTCGTACTATGCCGGAGACAAGGTTGATAGAAAGTCCACTCCGGGTACTTGTCAATTTCTTGGTAGATCTCTTGTGTCTTGGTCCTCCAAGAAACAAAACTCGATATCCTTATCTACAGCCAAGCGGAGTACATTGTCACCGCTGGTTCATGTTGTGCTCAGTTACTTTGGATGACCCAAACTCTTAAAGATTATGGGATATATGTGAAACATGTTCCATTGCTTTGTGACAATGAAAGTGCTATCAAAATTGGTCATAATCCCGTATAACATTCTCGAACTAAGCATATTGAAGTTCGTCATCATTTCATTCGAGATCATGTTGCTAAGGGTGACATTAATCTTAAGCATGTTCGCACCGAAAAGCAATTAGCGGATATATTTACTAAACCCCTTGATGAGAAAGTGTTTTGCAGGTTGAGAGGAGAATTGAACATCATATATGCTTCAAACTTGGAGTAGATACTCCATTGGATACATGCAAGACATGAGCTTATGACTAATCCATGATATCTTTCTTATGATGAATATATTATATCTTGGATATATTTGCATCTTGCATGTCATCTAACCCATGTAGGTACTTGGTTGAATGAAATTCCATGAGATTGTAATCTACTCACATCTTGAGCAATCTCTACATCACCAAGTCCCTAACCTATGGTGGCTGAATACAAGGAAGCACAGAATCATTCTAACATATCCTTTTGACAAACTCTATGATTAAGCTTCATGATTGTCATTTTGGATACACAAGTGCTCTTCCTTGCAAGAACTAACCCATGTAGTTAGATGGACTCAAATTCCAAGTGGGGCTCCCAACTCATGATGAGCTACGTCAACTTTGAGCAACCCACACAAGCTCGACTACATGGACAACACCACCAACCAAGGTATGTTATTCCATCTTAGAGAAGCTTTACTCCAAGTCATGAGCTAAAGCAACTCGACAAGATGTGAATACATCAAGATGCTTAAACGAAAAATGGTAACCCCATTTTGAGCTTAAACGATGATTATGACCCATGATCAAGTGATCTCACTTGACTCCTAAGTCAATATACTCTAACATAGGTGACTTTGTCACTGACCATCTCTAGATGAAGTTCTCTCGTGTTCTTATTCGTGTTTTTGCATTTGTCTTATGCATATTTGTTTCGCCTTTCAAAAAAAAACTTCATCTAGATATCATTCTTTCCTTTCTATTTGCTCTGCATTTTCAGCATCCAATTCGTTGCAAATCATTCAGTTAATTCCTTGCAAATCTTTGTGAAACCTTTCAAGTCTAGTGAGCTGAGGTGACAAATGTTTTCTCTGTGATGAACTCGGTTTCACCGATTTGATGTTTTCGGTCCAACCGAATCTTTTCGGTACAACCGAAGCATCCCACTCGGTGCCACCGATTTCCCAACAGGAAAAACAATTTTCCACTTATTCTGTGTTTCTTTTAAATCCAGCTCCACTCAATGAATCTTGTCCTCTACAAGCATCAAAAAATTTATCCAGTGCTCTGTGCTGTGACTCAAGGACCAAACCCATACACAACAAATTCCAGAAGACCCTTCTTGGAAATTGATGTCAAAGGGGGAGAGAGAGATCACATCAAAGCTTATCACTTAGAGAGATCACATCAGAGAAAGTATTAAGGGGGAGAAAGAGATCTCCAGGGGGAGAGAATACTCAGGTAGACAGTATTTCTCAACGATCCCAGATGCTTGATATTCAAGAGGAGAGATGCCACATGTCTTTTTGGGGGAAAGACATGTTCTTGTGTGCTTATTTTCTTTAAGCTCTGTTCATTTATATCTTTCAGCTCTGATTTTCTGTTCCCTATCTTCTCCCAATATCCCATGCTAGATTCAGGGGAGCAAGACATCTAAGGGAAAGAAATCATTCAAATTCATTGCATATATTTACTCTTGGGGACATGTCTAATCCAATGTGGTACTCAGTACTCACTCTCTACATGTCATCCCAGTCTTGGTATTCTTGTGGTTTCTTCTGTTTGCTCTGGCTAGTAGATGTACCTGTGTTATCTAACCTTGTTTATGCATGTTCATTTCACACTAAGCCAACTCAAGACTACAAGGTAAGTATATGCATCACACTCATGTGTATGAGGAATTCTTGCTGATGTACATACTGTTTTGCAAGAAGGACTCATGAGCATGAAGGTATTTTCTTTAATATCCTTTGCTCTGATGCATATGGCCAAAATACATGTAACACATTGCCTACTCTATCATGGTTTTGCTCTCTCATGTTTCTATATTCCATATTCACATGATTGCATACATATAGGGGGAGCCTATGCTTGTTACATGTCTTTTCGAAGCTTTACTTGCTATTCTTTATATCTTTATCTAAAGCTTTGATGTATGTTGCCATCAATTACCAAAAAGGGGGAGATTGAAAGCACAGGTGCTCCCTAGGTGGTTTTGGTAATTAATGTCAACATACCTCTTGTTGGACTAACACTTTTATCTAGTATGTTTCACACAAGTTCAACAATGGAGTGGCATGGACTAAAGGATGTGGGAACTCCTTCAAGATGCTAAGGACAAAGGATTGGCTCAAGCTTCAAGCTCAAGACTCTTCATTTTACTTTGTAGTGGTCCAAGATCACATTGAGTCTATAGGAAAAGCCAATACTATCAAGGAGGGATGAGGTGTTGCTTAATGAGCCTTTTGCTCCATGTGCTTAGTGATATGCTCCAAAACCCTTCACTACTTTCTCACATCGACATATGACCTAAACCCAAAGTCAAACTCGGCCCTATCGATTCTTTCTATCCGGCGCCACCGAGTTCAGATGTCATAGCCACTGCCACAAACCCTAAGCAAATTGGTTTCACCGATAGGGATCTCGGTCTCACCGAGATGGGATTGTAATCTCTCTGTGTATGTCCATTACCAAAATCGGTCTCACCGAGTTTGTGCAATCGGTACTACCGAGATTACAATGCAAACTTTCTCGTTAACTTATTACCCAAAACGGTCTCACCGAAGTTTGAGTAATCGGTCTCACCGAGTTTGCTCGACCAACTCTCTGGTTAGCTAATTACCAAAATCAGTCTCACCGAGTTTGTGTAATCGGTCTCACCGAGATTACGTTATGCCCTAACCCTAACCATATCGGTCCTACCGAGATGCATTTCAGTCCCACCGAAAACCCTAACGGTCACTAGGTTTACTAAATCGGTCCGACCGAGTTTGATGATTCGGTCCCACCGAGTTTGGTAAATTGTGTGTAACGGTTAGATTTTGTGTGGAGGCTATATATACCCCTCCACCTCCTCTTCATTCGTTGAGAGAGCCATCGAACAAGCCTACACTTCCAAAGATCCTATTTCTGAGAGAGAACTACCTACTCATGTGTTGAGGCCAAGATATTCCATTCCAACTATATGAATCTTGATCTCTAGCCTTCCCCAAGTTGCTTTCCACTCAAATCTTCTTTCCACCAGATCCACATCCTACGAGAGAGAGAGAGTTGAGTGTTGGGGAGACTATCATTTGAAGCACAAGAGCAAGGAGTTCATCATCAACACACCATTTGTTACTTCTTGGAGAGTGGTGTCTCCTAGATTGGCTAGGTGTCACTTGGGAGCCTCCGGCAATGTTGTGGAGTTGAACCAAGGAGTTTGTAAGGGCAAGGAGATCGCCTACTTCGTGAAGATCTACCGCTAGTGAGGCAAGTCCTTCGTGGGCGACGACCATGGTGGGATAGTCAAGGTTGCTTCTTCGTTGACCCTTCGTGGGTGGAGCCCTCCGTGGACTCACAAGAACTGCTACTCCTACGTGGGTTGAAGTCTCCACCAACGTGGATGTACGATAGCACCACCTATCGGAACCACGACAAAAACATCCGTGTCTCCAATTGCGTTTGAATCCTCCAAACCCTTCCCTTTACATTCTTGCAAGTTGCATGCTTTATTTTCTGTTGCCTATATACTCTTTGCATGCTTGCTTGTTATGGTTATAGAATGTTAAACTTGTGCCTAAACTCCACTTAAACTTAAAAGATATTAAAAACTGCAACTTTAGTACTTAGTGTCTAATCACCCCCCCTCTAGACACCTCTTCTCAAGATCCTACAGCGAGGCGAGGGCGCGCCCCCCGCGGAGGAGCATGAGGAGGAGCGCGAGAGCGAGGAGCACGGCGGCGGCGGTGGCGGCTGGTCGAAGGCCACGGGAGGAGAGGGGACTGAGAAGTGGGGAGAGGAGAGAGAGGCGGCTAGGGTTCCACATTCTGCCTTTTATACGCAACCAGGCGAAATGACGGAAGTGCCCTTGGCGGGACACCAAATTTACAGGCGGTGGCATGCCCAGCCTCGATCTGACGGCCCATATCGTTTCGTCTAAGATGTCTGAGATCCAACGGTCCAGATTGTTCCATCTGAAGATCGGACGGCCGGGATTCGTTTGGACAGACAATCGAACGGTCGAGAATCCAAACGCCTGAGGAGTCTCCATTTTGGTCTGGACTCTAACAAGGGGATTTGCAACACAATTTCCTATTGTTTTTCATCCCCTATTGAGTGTTTTGCAAATTTCTTCCATTGGCGAAAGGAACCTGTACTCTTCTTGTTTTAGTGCTCTATTTCGCTACATTTGTGGTATAGAATGGTGTGCCTTCATATATAATAAATGTTCTCTACTCTTGAAGCCCATGAATTATTATAGTTATTATTGACATCTACTTATATAGAATGATGAGATGTGATCATGTACTTGCATTATCCAAATTCTTACTGATAATTAGGTAGGTTCAGCTGTAATGGAGTTGGTATCATGCCCTTCTGCATCATGTAGATTGTTTGGTGTTCCAAGATAAATTCATTCTTTTTTTTTCTCATGTGAATGCGAAGGACTTGATGCATGTTTCTCACTGATGGATGATGATGATTTAATAGTTAAAGGGCTTCCATAGGTTATAACTAAGCCATGCATATGTCTAAAATTTACTAATGTCAACATGCCCAAGTAGCATAATAGGTTCTTTTACCTTTTCAATGAATGTATCTGTCTGCTATTTGTGTTACCATCAGCATAGTGTATATGCTCGAAGAAGCTATCAAACGGATCGGTAGTCCAATCAATGCATTCGAACTTGCTGATAATGTTGATGCCACGGTAATGGCATCGGTGAAAATTGATCTCCAACCCCACAACAAAAGCATATTGCCAACTCAACATGAATTCTATGGAGAACCAACTTAGCTTGCCAGCGATGCTATTGAATCAACATGTTCTGCTTCCTTAGCCTATCTATTGACCATGCATGGGCATAATTACAATAGGTGATGCCAACTCGACGGAGCGCAAGAAATGCCAAAGACAACAACACTATATGATGGTGCGGAATCCTTCCAGACTCAGTTTTGGATTGAAGCATTTTGTTATCCGTTGGACAAATTGCCATGTACCGAATGTTAACCTTGATATATTATATCGATAAACACAACTACATTATTGCTATTTTTTTATATTTGCAGTACTTTAATGATTGTATTATCGGATTAGATATGACTATCCGGAAGCTGTGCTGCCGGGTGCGCCAAGCCGCACTTCCTACCTAGTGGCTTAAATATCCGACTCACGTGGCTATCACACAGCCACTAATCCACTACCTGCATACGTGAACCAACCTGTGGTTGGATGGTTAGAGGGATTGTGGTATCCCCAGCCCACCAGGGTTTAAATCCTGGTGCTCGCATTTATTCTTGGATTTATTTCAGGATTTTCGGCGATGTGCATTCTGTGGGAGGAGACATTCCCGTCGACGACGAGGCGCCTACAGTGAGCATTCATAGGGGTGAGTGTATGCGCGTGCATATGAGCGCTTATGTCTGTACTGATGTTCTGAAAAAATCCACTACTTGCATACACACGCACACATGCATGGTCAAGCTCACAAACTGCTTGATCCACTAATCTCTCTAGCCTTTTCATACACGCACGTTCAGCACTGCCGAAGTTGACGCAACGGCCACACAAACTGCCCCTTTTACATGCATGCATATCGCTGCAAACTAACCAACCTTTAACCACATATCTTCTCTCCATGCACAAATTACCTGGTCACTAAACCATGACTAATCCTAACAACACATGCACTCACCTAATGCATGACTAAATAATATTTCAACAAGATTTCGGTGTACCTGGTACAACTGTGAGAGAAAAGCCAATGGCAATTTATAAGTTATAAGAGTTCCTGGAAAATAGTATAAAATACAGTATTCTGTTTTTCAAATATGAATTAATCACTTTTTTGTGGGTAAGAATTAATCATTTTAGTTAAAAGTTATCAAATTAGCTAGTACTTCTGTTTTACAAGAAAAATGTAATACTTTTTGATTTCAGCTTCATGGTTGATGAGCATGTGGAAATCGGTGGAAGAGTTTTGCTTAGGCGCAGCAGGGACTCGTACATGTTAATAAATAGGCAAAACAGTTTACAGGTGCTACGATCGTTTAATCTGACTTGGCTCGGAAGAAAGATATACAGAAGATAGAGCAAGATCGTAGGATTGCAACATCACCAAACACTTCTATACATGTACGTTACAGGTATTCCGGCAGAGCAAGTCCCCCACAAGTCTAAGGAGAAGCTCCTATCATCTAATTAAGCTATCCAAGACAGCCTCAAGTTTCACGGGCAGTTCATTTCAACATGCTGAAGACCATAGCGGGGAGAAAGCTCCCTGCAATGATCATAGGCAGTGCAAGATGGCGTCCTGTGCATTTTGAAAGGGAGTCATGTCAGCGAACCACTGTCAACCAAGGCGACTGCTGACGAAGGAGATACTGCATCGACTACAGCTGGTGTCGACAACGGCAAGACAACTACAGTACCGGAACCAAGGCCCAAGTCGACTCGGCCCAAGAAAACACCCCAGTGGCTTGCAAGCCCGAACTGGGCCCGTTAGCGGGTGTAACAGTACTTATAGCCGTTGGTTGTTTTCCTTTTGTTTTTGGCGATGGACTAGGCGGCGGCGGCCGAGGTGTTATCAAACAGACGCGAGGGAGGTTGGGAGGAACACGCTGTGAAATTCAAATTCCAGATCGAAATCCCCAATTCTCGCCATGGCTATGTGAGCTAGATCTAAGTACCTCGCAGTTGGTAATCAGTGTTGTTCGTCCTGGAGTTTTCGCTACATCACCACCACACCAGATTCAGCGACCGCCGACGGTGCCGAGCCATGGTGGAGCTCAGCGACGAGAGTCGCGCCGTGTTCGAACTGCTTCGCCATGAAATCAACATCGACCTGGACCAGAAGTTCAAGGCGCAAGGCGAATCTCTCCTCAAGTCCATGAGTAAGATGCTGGAAGCCAACAATTCGGCGCTCGACAACCTCATGTCGGCACGAGCCGACGGCATCCACGAAGAGATCGCGCTCGACATCGAGCAGGTGCGAGCGGACGTCAGCAAGCTCGAGTCCATGGATCCGGGGCCCTGGCCGGAGGGGAGCTTGTCATCTCATCACGGCGGCCCGACTCGTGGCGGCGCAACCGGTGACGGACTGGGTTTCGAGAGCGACCACCGCGGGAAGTGCCACAACATCTACGTGCCTCCGCCAGCAAGAGGTGCGCGAGATCTGAATCCTTCGCCCAAAATTTTTTCGCCTCGCGATTTCTCTGTTCTGGATGCTGCTGAGTCGTCTCCCTTATCTATGCACATGGAGATGCCTCGATTCGATGGTACCAACCCTCGACTGTGGCAGAATCGTTGTGAAGACCAATTCAGGTTATGGAGTATCCCTGCCCACAAATGGATTTCTCTGGCTACAACGCAGTTTGAAGGCGCTGCGGCGCGTTGGTTGGATTATGTGCGGCGTCGTATGCCCAATTCCAATTGGATTGAATTCTGCTCTGCTCTTCAAGCCAAGTTTGGCCGTAATCAGCACCAAACTCTGTTGCGCAAGTTATTTCGAATTGCGCAAACAAGTACGTAGAGGATTATGTGGATCGTTTCGCAGAGTTGTATGACCAACTGACAGCCTATGAAGATTCACCCAAGGCCTTGCATTACACCACCAGATTCCTTGACGGTCTAAAACCAGGTGTTCTGATCGCTGTGGAACTGCAGAAACCTAAGGATTTAGATGCAGCTTATGAACTGGCTCTGTTGCATGAAGAGCTTGGTGAAGGTATCACACCAGTCAACAGCTATTCATCCAAACGCCTGTCATCTGTTGTGTCTGCTATTTCTCCTCCCACTGTCAGAACTGCAGAGGAAAGAAAAAGGACTAAAACTGTCAAGCCCCACCGAACTGAAGATAATCGGTCAGCGTTGAGAGAGTTTAGAAGATCCAAGGGCCTCTGTTTTGTTTGTGGTGAGAAATGGTCCAGAGATCATGTGTGCAAGTCCACTGTGCAGCTGCATTTTGTCCAGGAAATGATTGAACAGCTGCAGATTAGCTTTCCGGAGGAATCAGAAACTTCTGACAATGAGCAACCCTCCTCTACTTCATCTTCGGTGCACTCCATCAGACTTTCTGCTGCTGCTATAGGAAGAGAACCTAAGGCCCCTGTTTTGCAGTTACAAGTGAATATCCAAGGTCATATATTGAATTTCCTTGTGGATTCTGGCAGTACTCATTCGTTTCTGGACAGCAAATTTGTGACATTGTCAGGTGTTGCTCCCATTACTCCTGTCAAAGTTACAGTAGCAGGGGGAACTGTTATCTCTTGCCAGAACAGTATTGAGGCTTATAGCTGGGTCAGTAATGGGGTACAGTTCACTTCCAACTTCAAGCTCCTGCCTCTCAACACTTATGATGGTATACTCGGGCTCGATTGATTGGCCCAGCATAGCCCCATGAAAATTGATTGGGTGGAACAGTGGATGTCTTTTAGTTATGAGGGTAGAGTGGTCACCTTGTAGGGTATAAATGCAGCTGAATAAACTTATGCATGTGTGTCCATTTCAACTCCACAAGCAGCAGAATCTACTGCAGTTCCTGTGGAAATGCAACATCTTATAGATGAATTTGTTGATGTGTTTGCAACTCCCACAGAGTTACCACCCAAGAGAGAAAGTGATCATCACATTCCCCTAATTCCAGGGGCAAGGCCTGTTACTTCAGGACCTTACAGAATTGTTCCTCAACTAAAGGATGAACTTGAGAGGCAAATCAATGAACTACTTGCAGCTGGACTGATGAGGGTTAGCAAAAGTCCTTTCTCTTCACCAGTGTTGCTTGTCAAGAAGAAAGGAGGGGAATGGAGACTGGTTGTGGATTATAGGATGTTAAATGCAATTACTGTTACTGGTAAGTTTCCAGTTCCAGTTATAGATGAACTACTGGATGAGTTGTCTGGTGCTACATGGTTCACTAAACTGGATTTAAGAGCTGGTTACCATCAAATTCGGTTAGCTCCTGGAGAAGAGTACAAGACTGTCTTCTCTACACATGTTGGTCACTATGAATTCAATGTGCTGGCCTTTGGATTGAGTGGTGGTCCTGGCACCTTCCAGGGTTCTCTGAGTAATACACTGAAACCTGTCAACAGAAAAAATACACTCTGTTTCTTCGATGATATCCTCATCTTCAGCAAAACTTACAAGGAGCACCTTGCCCATGTTAGAAAGGTACTGGAATTACTCAGAGCTGATCAGTGGAAGGTTAAGTTGTCCAAATGTGCTTTTTCTCAACAACAAATTGATTATCTGGGTCATACTATTAGTGTTGCAGGTGTATCCACTGATTCTTCCAAAATCTCTACTGTCCAGAATTGGCCTACCCCTACTAATGTCAAGGAAGTGAGACGATTCCTTGGTCTCAGTGGATATTACAGAAAGTTCATACAACACTATGGCATAATCAGTAAACTGCTACTTCTTGAGCTTGCGTTGGTTTTCCCCGAAGAAGAGAGGATGATGCAGCACAGTAGCGTAAGTATTTCCCTCAGTTCTTGATAACCAAGGTATCAATCCAGTAGGAGGCCACGCACAAGTCCCTCGTACTTGCACAAAACGGTAGCTACTCGCAACCAACGCGATTAGGGGTTGTCAATCCCTTCACGGTCACTTACGAGAGTGAGATCTGATAGAGATAATATTTTTGGTATTTTTGGTATATAGATGCAAAGCAAAAAGTAAAAGCAAAGTAAAAACAAAGCAAGTATTAAAGTGATGGATATTGATATGATGAGAATAGACCCGGGGGCCATAGGTTTCACTAGTGGCTTCTCTCAAGAGCAAAAGTATTCTACGGTGGGTGAACGAATTACTGTTGAGCAATTGATGGAATTGAGCATAGTTATGAGTATATCTAGGTATGATCATGTATATAGGCATCACGTGCGAGACAAGTAGACCGAAACGATTCTGCATCTACTACTATTACTCCAATCATTGATCGCTATCCAGATGCATCTAGAGTATTAAGTTAAAACAGAGTAACGCCTTAAGCAAGATGACATGATGTAGAGGAATAAATTCATGCAATATGATAAATACCCCATCTTGTTATCCTCGATGGAAACAATACAATACGTACCTTGCAACCCTTTCTGTCACTGGGTAAGGACACTGCAAGATTGAACCCAAAGCCATGCACTTCTCCCATTGCAAGAACTACCAATCTAGTTGGCCAAACCAAACGGATAATTCGAAGAGACTTGCAAAGATAACTCAATCATACATAAAATAATTCAGAGAAGATTCAAATATTGTTCATAGATAAGCTGGATCATAAACCCACAATTCATCGGTCTCAACAAATACACTGCAAAAAAGAAGATTACATCGAATAGATCTCCACCGAGAGGGGAGAACATTGTATTGAGATCCAAAAAGAGAGAAGAAGCCATCTAGCTACTAGCTATGGACCCGAAGGTCTGAAGTAAATTACTCACACTTTATCGGAGAGGCTATGGTGTTGATGTAGAAGCCCTCCGTGGTGGATGCCCCCTCCGGCGGAGCTCCGGAACAGGCCCCAAGATGGGATCTTGTGGATACAAGAAGTTGCGTCGGTGGAATTAGGTTTTTGGCTCCTGTTCTGATCGTTTTGGGGTACGTAGATATATATAGGACGAAGGAGTACGTCGGTGGAGCGACAGGGGGGCCCACGAGGCAGGGGCGCGCCTGGGGGGGGGGGGCGCCCCCCACCCTCGTTATTGCCTCTTTCGTTCCTTGGAGTAGGGTCCAAGTCTCCTGGATCACGTTCGGTGAGAAAATGACGTTTCCGAAGGTTTCATTCCGTTTGGACTCTGTTTGATATTCTGTTTCTTTGAAACACTAAAAAAGGCAAAAAATAACAATTCTGGGCTGGGCCTCCGGTTAATATGTTAGTCCCAAAAATAATATAAAAGTGGAAAATAAAGCCCATTATAGTCCAAAACAGTAGATAAAGTAGCATGGAGCAATCAAAAATTATAGATACGTTGGAGACGTATCAGGCATCCCCAAGCTTAGGTCCTGCTCGTCCTCAAGTAGGTAAATGATAAAAAAGGGAATTTTTGATGCGGAGTGATACTTTGGCATAATTTCAATGTAAATCTTCTTAATTGTGAGATGAATATTCAGATCCGAAAGATTCAAGACAAAAGTTCATTGACATAAAAATAATAATACTTCAAGCATACTAACTAAGCAATTATGTCTTCTGAAAATAACATGGCCAAAGAAAGTTATCCCTACAAAATCATATAGTCTGGCTATGCTCCATCTTCCCCACACAAAATATTTAAATCATGCACAACCCCGATGACACGCCAAGCAATTGTTTCATACTTCAACATTTTAAAAAAAAATCGATCTTCACGCAATACATGAGCGTGAGCCATGGATATAGCACTATATGTGGAACAGAATGGTGGTTGTGGAGAAGACAAAAAAGAGGGAAAATAGTCTCACATCAACAAGGCGTATCAACGGGCTATGGAGATGCCCATCAATAGATATCAATGTGAGTGAGTAGGGATTTCCATGCAACGGATGTACTAGAGCTATAAGTATATGAAAGCTCAACGAAAGAAACTAAGTGGGTGTGCATCCAACTCGCTTGCTCACGAAGACCTAAGGCATTTGAGGAAGCCCATCATTGGAATATACAAGCCAAGTTCTATAACGAAAAATTCCCACTAGTATATGAAAGTGACAAAATGAGAGACTCTCTATCATGAAGATCAAGGTGCTATTTTGAAGCACAAGTGTGGTAAAAGGATAGTAACATTGTCCCTTCTCTCTTTTCTCTCATTTTTTTTATTTGGGCCTTTTCTCCCTTTTTTTGGCCTCTTTTTTTTATATTTTTTTATTTTTCGTTCAGAGTCTCATCCCGACTTGTGGGGAAATCATAGTCTCCATCATCCTTTCCTCACTTGGGACAATGCTCTAATAATGATGATCATCACACTTTTATTTTTCTTACAACTCAACAATTAGAACTCGATACTTAGAACAAAATATGACTCTATATGAATGCCTCTGGCGGTGTACCGGGATATGCAATGAAACATGAGTGACATGTATGAAAGAATTATGAATGGTGGCTTTTCCACAAATACGATGTCAACTACATGATCATGCTAGCAATATGACAATGATGGAGCGTGTCATAATAAACGGAACGGTGAAAAGTTGCATGGCAATATATCTCGGAGTGGCTATGGAAATGCCATGATAGGTAGGTATGTGGCTGTTTTGAGTAAGGTATATGGTGGGTGTATGATACCGGCGAAAAGTGCGCGGTATTAGAGAGGCTAGCAATGGTGGAAGGATGGGAAAAAGCGCGTATAATCGATGGACTCAACATTAGTCATAAAGAACTCATATACTTATTGCAAAAATCTAGAAGTTATCAAAGCAAAGTATTACGTGCATGATCCTAGGGGGATAGATTGGTAGGAAAAGACCATCGCTCGTCCCCGACCGCCACTCATAAGGAAGACAAATCAATAAATAAATCATGCTCCGAGTTCATCACATAACAGTTCACCATACGTGCATGCTACGGGAATCACAAACTTCAACACAAGTATTCTTTAAATTCACAACTACTCAACTAGCATGACTCTAATATCACTATCTTCATATCTCAAAACAATTATCAAGCATCAAACTTATCTTAGTATTCAACGCACTCAAAAGAAAGTTTCACATATCTTGAATACAAAGTATATTAACATTAAGCAAATTACCATGCTATTAACGACTCTCAAAATAATCTAAGTGAAGCACGAGAGATCAAGTTTCTTTAAAAAAATCCACCACCGTGCTCTAAAAGATATAAGTGAAGCACTAGAGCAAAAATTATCACGCTCAAAAGATATAAGTGAAGCACTATGAGCAAAACTATCAAGCTCAAAACATATAAGTGAAGCACATAGAGTATTCTATCAAATTCCAATTCATGTATGGCTCTCTCAAAAGGTGTGTACAGCAAGGATGATTGTGGTAAACTAACAAGAAAAGACACAAATAATACAAGACGCTCCAAGCAAAACACATATCATGTGGTGAATAAAAATATAGCTCCAAGTAACTTACCGATGGAAGTGGATTTAAAGAGGGATGCCTTCCTGGGCATCCCCAAGCTTTGACTTTTTGGTGTCCTTGGATTATCTTGGGGTTGCCATGGGCATCCCCAAGCTTAGGCTCTTTCCACTCTTTGTTCCATAATCCATCAAAAGAATTCACCCAAAACTTGAAAACTTCACAACACAAAACTCAATAGAGATCTCGTGAGCTCCGTTTGAGAAAGAAAACAAAAGACTACTTTAAGGTACTGTAATGAACTCATTCTTTATTTATATTGGTGTTAAACCTACTGTATTCCAACTTCTCTATGGATCATAAACTATTTTACTAGCCATAAATTCATCAAAATAAGCAAACAACACACGTAAAACAGAATCTGTCAAAATCAGAACATTCTGTAGTAATCTGTAACTAACGCAAACTTCTGGAACTAAAATAATTCTACCAAAATTAGACGACCTGGACAATTTGTTTATTTATCATCAGCAATTGGAATCAGTATTTTATCACGTTCTGGTGATTTTTAAAAATTTGGTCACTGAGCGCAAAGTTTCTGGAAATTACAGCAAGATCAAATAACTATCATCCAAGAAGATCCAATAGGTTTAACTTGGCACAAACACTAATTAAAAGATAAAACAACATCTAAACAGAGGCTAGATGGATTATTTATTTCTAAACAGAAGCAAAAACAAGAAAACTAAAAATAAAATTGGGTTGCCTTCCAACATGCGCTATCGTTTAACGCCCCTAGCTACGCATAAAAGCAAGGATAGATCTAGGTATTGCCATCTTTGGTAGGAAATCCATAAGTGGCTCTCATAATAGATTCATAAGGTAATTTCATTTTCTTTCTAGGAAAGTGTTCCATGCCTTTCTTTAATGGAAATTGGAATCTAATATTTCCTTCCTTCATATCAATAATTGCACCAATCGTTCTAAGGAAAGGTCTACCAAAAATAAAAGGACATGAAGGATTGCAATCTATATCAAGAACGATAAAATCTACGGGCACATAATTCCTATTTGCAACAATAAGAACATCATTAATTCTTCCCATAGGCTTTTTAATAGTGGAATCCGCAAGATGCAAGTTTAAAGAGCAGTCATCAAAGTCACGGAAATCTAGCAAATCACACAAAGTTTTGGGAATAGTAGAGACACTAGCACCCAAATCACACAAAGCATTAAACTCATGATCTTTAATGTTAATTTTAATAGTAGGTTCCCACTCATCATAGAGCTTCCTAGGGATAGAAACTTTCAACTCAAGTTTTTCTTCATAAGATTGCATCAAGGCATCAACAATGTGTTCGGTAAAGGCCTTATTTTGACTATAGGCATGAAGAGAATTTAGCACGGATTGCAACAAGGAAATACAATCAATTAAAGAGCAATTTTCATAATTAAATTCCTTGAGTTCCAATATAGTGGGTTTAGCAACATCTAGATTTTTATTTCTTTCAATCCCACTTTTATCAATTTCATCATCAAGATCTAAAAACTCCGAATTCTTAGAACACCTTCTAGGTAAAGGAAGATCATATTAAGTTTCATCAAGATTCATATTGCAAAACAAAGATTTAATATGGGACACATCAATACCTTTTAGATCTTCATCTTGATTTTCATAGGAATTAGAAGAACACGCTTTAATAAAGACATCTTTGGAAGCACGCATCCTAGCGGTTCTTTCTTTGCACTCATCAACGGAAATTCCCATAGCTTTGAGAGACTCATTGATATCATGCTTAGGAGGAATATATCTAAGCTTTAAAGAATCAACCTCAAGAGAAATTCTATCAACGTTCCTAGCCAAATCATCAACTTTAAGCAATTTCTCTTCAAGCAAAGCATTAAAATTCTTTTGTGAATTCATAAACTCTTTAACACTATTCTCAAATTCAGAGGGCATCTTATTAAAATTTCCATAAGAGTTGTTGTAGGAATTTCCATAATTATTAGAAGGATTACTAGGATAAGGCCTAAGATTAAAATTCCCTCTATACGCGTTGTTACCAAAATTATTCCTACCAACAAAATTCACATCCATAGATTCATTATTATTCCCAATCAAAGTAGACAAAGGCATGTCATTAGGATCAGAAGAAACACTCTTAGTAGCAAATAATTTCATAAGTTCATCCATCTTTCCACTCAAAACATTGATTTCTTCTATCGCATGCACTTTTTTATTAGTAGATCTTTCAGCATGCCATTGAGAATAATTAACCATAATATTATCTAAAAGTTTAGTAGCATCTCCTAGAGTGATTTTCATAAAAGTGCCTCCCGCGGCCGAATCTAAGAGATTTCTAGAAGCAAAATTCAATCCAGCATAAAATTTTTGTATAATCATCCACAAGTTCAAACTATGAGTAGGACAATTACGTATCATTAATTTCATTCTCTCTCAAGCTTGTGCAACATGTTCATGATCAAGTTGCTTAAAATTCATAATATCGTTCCTAAGAGAGATAATCTTAGCGGAGGAAAATACTTAGAGATAAAAGCATCTTTGCACTTGTTCCAAGAGTCAATACTATTTTTAGGCAAAGATGAAAACCACGCTTAGCACGATCTCTAAGCGAAAAGGAAATATCTTCAATTTAACGACATCATTATCGACATCTTTTTTCTTTTGCATATCACATAAATCAACGAAGCTATTCAGATGAGTAGCGACATCTTCACTAGGAAGGCCGGCGAATTGATCTTTCATAACAAGATTCAACAAAGCAATACTGATTTCACAAGATTCAGTATTGGCAAGAGGAGCAATTGGAGTGCTAAGGAAATCATTATTATTGGTATTGGTGAAGTCACACAATTTAGTAGCATCTTTAGCCATCGCGACAAACAAGCAATCCAACACACGAGCAAACAAGAGGCAACGGGAAGGAGAGGAGGAGATTGGGAAAGAGAGGGCGAATAAAACGGCAAGGGTGAAGTGGGGGAGAGGAAAATGAGAGGCAAATGGCAAATAATGTAATGCGAAAGATAGGGATTGTGATGGGTACTTGGTATGTTGACTTTTACAGAGACTCCCAACAACGGCGCCAGAAATCCTTCTTGCTACGTCTTGAGCTTGCGTTGGTTTTCCCCGAAGAGGAGAGGATGATGCATCACAGTAGCGTAAGTATTTCCCTCAGTTTTTGAGAACCAAGGTATCAATCCAGTAGGAGGCCACGCACAAGTCCCTCATACCTGCACAAAACGATAGCTACTCGCAACCAACGCGATTAGGGGTTGTCAATCCCTTCATGGTCACTTACGAGAGTGAGATCTGATAGAGATAATATTTTTGGTATATAGATGCAAAGCAAAAAGTAAAAGCAAAGCAAAAAGTAAAAGCAAAGTAAAAACAAAGCAAGTATTAAAGTGATGGAGATTGATATGATGAGAATATATCCGGGGGCCATAGGTTTCACTAGTGGATTCTCTCAAGAGCATAAGTATTCTACGGTGGGTGAACGAATTACTGTTGAGCAATTGTGATGTAATTGAGCATAGTTATGAGTATATCTAGGTATGATCATGTATATAGGCATCACGTCCGAGACAAGTAGACCGAAACGATTCTGCATCTACTACTATTACTCCACTCATCGACCGCTATCCAACATGCATCTAGAGTATTAAGTTAAAAACAGAGTAACGCCTTAAGCAAGATGACATGATGTAGAGGAATAAATTCATGCAATATGATAAATACCCCATCTTGTTATCCTCGATGGCAACAATAGAATACGTGCCTTGCAACCCTTTCTCACATCCTTTGGGTAAGGACACCGCAAGATTGAACCCAAAGCCATGCACTTCTCCCATTGCAAGAACTACCAATCTAGTTGGCCAAACCAAACGGATAATTCGAAGAGACTTGCAAAGATAACTCAATCATACGTAAAAGAATTCGGATAAGATTCAAATATTGTTCATAGATAAGCTGGATCATAAACCCACAATTCATCGGTCCCAACAAACACACCGCAAAAAAGAAGATTACATCGAATAGATCTCCACGAGAGAGGGGGAGAACATTGTATTGAGATCCAAAAACAGAGAAGAAGCCATCTAGCTACTAGCTATGGACCCGAAGGTTTGAAGTAAACTACTCACACTTCATCAGAGAGGCTATGGTGTTGATGTAGAAGCCCTCCATGGTGGATGCCCCATCCGGCAGAGCTCCGGAACAGGCCCCAAGATGGGATCTCGTGGATACAAGAAGTTGCGGTGGTGGAATTAGGTTTTGGCTCTGCTCGATCGTTTGAAGTGCGTAGGTATATATTGGAGGAAGGAGTACGTCGGTGGAGCGACATGGGGCCCACGAGGCAGGGGGTGCGCCCTAGGGGGGGGGCCCCTACCCTCGTGACCGCCTCTTTCATTCCTTGGAGTAGGGTCCAAGTCTCCTGGATCAAGTTCGGTGAGAAAATCACGTTTCCGAAGGTTTCATTCCGTTTGGACTCCGTTTGATATTCTGTTTCTTCTAACACCGAAAAGGCAAAAACAACAATCCTGGGTTGGGCCTCCGGTTAATAGGTTAGTCCCAAAAAATAATATAAAAGTGGAAAATAAAGCCCATTATAGTCCAAAACAGTAGATAAAGTAGCATGGAGCAATCAAAAATTATAGATACGTTGGAGACGTATCATAAACCACTGACTGAACTCCTTAAGAAGGGAGTACCATTTGTATGGACTCCAGTTATTGCAGAGGCATTCTACTCTGAAAAAGAAGTTGATTGAAGCCCCTGTGTTAGCTCTTCCTCAGTTCAATAAACCTTTTGTTATTAAAACAGATGCCTGTGACAGAGGGATTGGAGCAGTCTTGATGCAGGAGGGGCATCCACTAGCTTATGTCAGTAAAGCTCTAGGGCCCAAGAACAGAGGGCTGTCAATCTATGAAAAGGAATACATGGCTATTCTGCTAGCAGTAGAGCAGTGGAAGCCATATCTACAGATGCAACATTTTGTAATCAGAACTGATCAGAAGAGTTTGATTCATTTGCAGAACCAAAAGCTACATACTATTTGGCAACAGAAAGCACTTACTATGTTGATGGGATTGGATTATGAGATTGTGTATATAAAAAGGGGGTTGAGAATTCTGCAGCAGATGCTCTGTCCAGGAGACCACCCGATCAACAATTGTTCTCTATATCTAAAATACAACCAGTGTGGATGACTGAAGTAATTGACAACTACAATGTTGACAAGTCTGATATTGAACTTCTACAACAGCTAGCTCTGGATCTTGCTGCCAAACCCAATCACCAGTTACTGCAAGGGATAATCAGGTATAAAGGAGCTATCTGGATAGGTAATAAGCAAGAGTTACATGATAAAATCTTTGCTGCCTTCCATGACAGTCTAGTTGGTGGCCACTCAGGATTTTCTGTCACTTATCATAGGATACATTCTCTATTTAGATGGTCAGGAATGAAGAAATTCATCAAGGATAAAGTGCAATCCTGTATGATTTGCCAGCAAGCTAAACCAGAAAGGGTCAACTACCCAGGATTATTGTCCCCTCTGTCAGTGCCTAAGAAAGCTTGGGAATATGTCACTATGGATTTCATTTCTGGTCTTCCTGTCTCAGGCCAATTTGACTGCATATTCCTAGTTATTGACAAGTTCACTAAGTATGGTCATTTCATGCCCCTGAAGCATCCTTTCACTGCTACTAAAGTTGCTGAGGTGTTCTTGGATAACGTGTACAGGTTACATGGGATGCCAGAGTATATAGTGTCTGACAGAGATCATGTTTTCACTAGTACATTTTGGCAAACCTTGGTCAAGAGAACTGGCACCCAACTCAACATGCGCACTGCTTACCATCCAGCTACTGATGGGCAGACTGAGTGAGTAAATCAACAAGTTGAGTGTTACCTCAGAAGCTTTATCAGTGCACATCCTAAACAGTGGAGCAAGTGGCTTGCAATGTGTGAATTTTGGTATAACACCAATTGGCACTCTGCAGTGGACAAAACTCCCTTTGAGATCATGTATGGTCACTCTCCACGGTATTTTGGCATCTCTGCTAGTGACACTGTAGCTTCCCCTGATATCCAACAGTGGCTATTAGAAAGACAGACTGTGTTGGATTCTGTCACTCAGCATTTGCACAGGGCACAACAGAGGATGAAAACCCAAGCTGATAAGCACATGACTGAACGTGTCTTTGATATTGGTGAACTGGTTTTTCTCAAGCTCCAACCTTATGTCCGGTCCTCAATCGTTCGTCGAGCCAATCATAAACCCTCCTTCAAATATTTTGGACCATACAAAATTATTGGCAAAATAGGTGAAGTGGCATACAAGTTGGAGTTGCCTGCAACTAGCAAAATTCATCCAGTTTTCCATGTTTCACAACTCAAGAAGGTTATTTCTCCTGGTGCCACGGTTATTCCTAATCTATCGAACCCGTTTTGTGATCTGCAGGTGCCAATGCAAGTATTTCAGTCTAGGGTGCGTCAGGTTGGTCAGAAAACAGTGGCGCAAGGTTTGATATTGTGGAGCGGCCCTTCTCCGGACGAAGCTACATGGGAGGACCTGAAATCTCTGCGACAGCAGTTTCCTCGGGCTGCGGCTTGGGGTCAAGCCGCTACTGAAGGGAGGGGGGATGTCAGCGAACCACTGTCAACCAAGGCGACTGCTGACGAAGGAGATACTGCATCGACTACAGCTGGTGTCGACAACGGCAAGACAACTACAGTACCGGAACCAAGGCCCAAGTCGACTCGGCCCAAGAAAACACCCGATGGCTTGCAAGCCCGAATCTGGGCCCGTTAAGCGGGTGTAATAAAGATTTATAGCCGTTGGTTGCTTTCCTTTTGTTTTTGGCGATGGACTAGGCGGCTGCGGCCGAGGTGTAATCAAACAGACGTGAGGGAGGTTGGGAGGAACACGCCTGTGAAATTAAAATTCTAGATCGAAATCCCCAATTCTCGCCATGGCTATGTGAGCTAGATCTAAGTACCTCACAAGGCGGAATTAGGCCTGGGGCTACTGGGACTATAGCCCTAGGCGTGGCCCAACATGCAACTACATTATCCAGCACAAATTTTTCATGTTCGTAAGGCCCAGCCCCAGACGTGCACATCCAGTACCATCAGCCCACGACGCGATCGCTCCAAAAAGAATCGCCCATCTCGCCTGACCGCATGTTTGAGGCTTGCTCTATCGCTTTCCATCGTCTCGCCAGATCGATCAGAAAATTCCCCAAAAAAAAGATCTATCAGAAAATTTTAAAAAAACTTGGTTCATGTTGCGCCGCCAATTCCCCTCGCGGCCTGGACTAATCGACTCGACGGAACGTACATCCGGACTTGCGCGGCTGCGCCCGGCCGGCGGCGTTCAGAACCTCAGATCATCTAGCAGCAACCCCCTCCAACCGTTCTATTTTGTTCAGCTCTATCAACACAACTGGCTGGACATGATAGGTAATCTCTAGTTTGTTGTATCATAAAAAAATTCCTAGTTCTTTTGTATCAGCCTAAATCAATAAATTAGTGATGTTAAAATTGTATTATAATCAATTTTGTTCATATGTTCTTATTTTGCAAAATTTCACATGAACAATCGATTTAGCCTATGTCCAATGCCTTGATTTTAAATACTACTCCCCCCCCCTCCCTTCCAAATATAAGTCTTTCTAGAGATTCCAACAAGTGACTACATACAGAGCAACTGAGTGAATCTACACTCTAAAATATGTCTACATACATCCGTATGTTGCACTAAATTTTAAATGTCTAAAAAGACTTATATTTAGGTACGGAGGGAGTACTTGATATTTGTTTACAGGTCCTAGTCGCTTTATTGTTGCTGGTGAAGAAACAATGACCTCAAGTGAACAAAGTCTTCATTAATTTGGTACCAACTTTTCAATGATGCATTTGGCTAAATTATTTACATGTTTTATCAAATTTGCTCTCATGTTAATATGAATTAATATTTCGTTCTGTTGAATTTGTGGTGTATTTCCAAGAGGCCTTAGTATGCGTGGTATTGGGCATATTTTTAGCTACTTAGTTTTAGCCCTAGGCGTTGAGAAATCTTGGCTCCGCCTCTGCTCACAAGTCACGTCGGATTGCAAGAACTCAAGTATCCTTTGATTTTGTAGGCCGACGTCGACGGTACTGTGCTGTATAGTTGCTTTTCCTGATGCCTCCCACACCAAACTACTTGTATAGTTGCTCGAGTATCTTGTCGGTTGTGGATGAACTCGAAAACATAATTGGACTAACATCTACTTGTGTTGTTTTGTCTGTAGACTCTGTACTACAATAGTAAAAACCAGGACAGAATGTAAGTTCTTCGGTGCTCCAGGTATTGGAAGGGAGACTTGCATAAATAAGGAGGGGACGAGGAGGTGAGTATATATTTATATAAAGGGGTTGCGGTACTGTTTTTGGTTTCTTGTACTATCCTCAATTTCTGTTTCAGAAGGGATAAATGCCAACGAAAAATCATGGACATGAGTAAAGATGGTAGCACCTAAGGGGCCATTGCCCATAGGGAGCTAATTATTTCTAGACTAGCCCTCTTGTCACTTCCATTTTTTACAAATTAGGAAATTGGAATATGTTCGCTGCAAAATTTGAAACAGGCGACATGCCCAATGTTATTTTTTTTAGAGAAAAGACACAACCCGAGCCCGAGAAGGGCTCGAGCATAACCCGACTTTGAATTAAAAAAGCCATCAACAGGCCAGGATTACAGCAAAAACAGACCAAGCAACAAGGAAAGAAAATAAAGCAGGGATGCAACCCTGCAGCGGTCGATACAAGGAGCTAAAGGAAAGCACAAGCGCAACACTAAAAGAAAAGGCTACAGCTTGAAGATCTAAGTTCCTGAGGGGAATCGCGCCACCGAAAGAGATCGCCCTGCACCCGAAGCCAACAAGATTGAAAGTCACCATTAATAGACGGGGGCCAACTCTTCACGCATAGGCTGGAGTGATGCTGCGCCGTCGACAAGGAGATTACTAATAAAGCTTGTGCTTTACCCCCAAAATAAGACTACTAAAAGTGTGTACTCGCACAGCAGGTAGAAAGAACATGTTCCAGTATTTCTTTGAGTTTATCCATACACTTCCATGAAATTTCTCTCGCCATCTATGAGACATGTCATATCAGTTATGGAACAACCTTTAGAGTGGTTCCAATAGATCAAATACCTCCTTATATCAAGATGTTTTTGTTAACAATCGTATATTGCTGTGTTAGTTAGAGCTAACAAATTCAGTGCTTATTGTTAGATAATAACGAGAAATAAACGAGACAAAGAGACACGGATTTTTACGTGGAAACCCTTGCGGGAGAAAACCACGGACGCACGAAGGAGTAATCACTATGATGGAGGAGTATTACAAGCACAAGACGACAGACCGTCTTAGGTGCGACTACATGGGGTATATATGAGGGGCAACACATAGGAGTCCTTGTAGGACAAGTAAGCGAAGTTGTACTAAATGCGGCGTCGGTACCAACGCAAAGGCCCACACCGTATGTACTACGTCTAGTCCAATACGGTACTAGAATTTAGATCATAATTTAACAATCTCCACCTTGATCCAAATTCCCTCCAGTAGTCGAAGAAAGTAAATAACTCCATCCAAATTAGCATAAACACCTTGTGCGTCAAAGTCCATAGGACTAATGAGAAATACCAACTAAGCCTGAGCAAACCTCAAACTTATTGGTCGGAACTGGCTTTGTCATCATATCAGCAGGATTATCATGAGTACTTATCTTGCATACCTTCAAATCACCTTCAAAGAACAACATCTCGAATATAGTGAAATCTGACATCAATGTGCTTTGTCCTCTCATGATACATTGGATTCTTTGTAAGATATATGGCACTTTAACTATCACTAAATACGGTAGGGCAAGATGAATCTCCACAAAGCTCAGTGTATAAACCTCTCAACCAGATAACTTCTTTGCATGCCTCGGAAATAGCCATATACTCGGCATCAGTAGTGGAACAAGCCACAATAGACTGCAAAGTTGCTCTCCAACTCACATCACAACCACCAATGGTGAAAACATAACCTGTGAGTGATCTTCTCTTATCCAAATCACCAAAGAAATCAGAATCAACAAAACCAACAAGTCCATCTCCAGTTTTCCCAAACTGTAAATAAGCATTAGAAGTACCACGCAAGTATCTGAAAATCCACTCAATCGCTTTCCAATGCTCTTTTCGGGATTAGCCATGTATCTCGACAACACTCAATGCATATGATAAGTCGGACGAGAACAAACCATGGCATACATAAGTGAACCAACTGCACTTGAATAGGGAACTCTAGACATGTACTCAATATCTGCATCTGACTTAGGACATAAAGCTGATGACAATTTGAAGTGTGCAGCTAACGGAGTACGCACCGGCTTGGCATTATGCATATTAAAACGATGAAGAACTTTATCAATGTATCCGTTCTGACTTAGATATACTTTTCCAGACGGTCTATCTCTGGATATTTCCATGCCAAGAATTTTCTTTGCTGCACCCAAATCCTTCATCTCAAATTCATTACTCAATTGCTTCTTTAGTTCATTAATCTCTAACATACTCTTTGCAGCAATAAGCATATCATCAACATAAAGGAGCAAATAAATAGTTGAACCGTTGACAGTTTTCAAATAAACACAACTATCATAATTAGACCTTTTGAAACCTTGAGAGAGCATAAAGGTGTCAAATCTCTTGTACCACTGTCTAGGGGATTGCTTCAATCCATAAAGAGATTTCTTTAACTTGCAGACAAGCTTTTCTTTTCCAGGAATAACAAAACCCTTAGGTTGTTCCATATAAATATCCTCTTCTAATTCTCCATGTAAAAATGCAGTTTTAACATCCAATTGTTCAAGCTCAAGATCATGCATGGCAACAATACTGAATAAAGTGTGAATAGAGCTATGCTTCACAACGGGAGAAAAGACTTCGTTATAGTCAATACCTGGAATCTGCCTATAACCTTTAGCAACCAACCTTGCTTTATATCTTGTCTCGTCATTAGGAGAAACACCTTCTTTCCTCTTGAAAACCCACTTGCAACAAATAGGTTTCTTCTCTCTAGGCAATTTTACTAAATCCCAAGTGCCATTCTTTTCAAGTGATTCCATCTCATCATGCATAGCGGTCATCCACTTATTACTATCACCAGAAATAATAGCCTCAGAATATGAAGAAGGCTCAAGATTACCTTTAATTTCTTACGCAATGATAAAGCAAAAGAAACAATATTGCACTCTTCAATTAACTGTCAGTTTATTAATACCCGCCTAACTCATCACGTGCAAGATTCCAACTTGGTGGAACAATAGGCTGATTTGGAGTGGGAGTGACATGATCATCATCAACGACGGGTTCATCATGTGCAACAATTTCATTACCAGATGTATCACCTGAATCAATAACATGCTCCACCTGAACAGTAGGCTCCTGAACAATAGGCTGTTGTTCACTCTCAACGGGAACATTAGTTGATGAAACATCATGTAACATAACAGATTCATTAAAGATAACATTTCTGCTAATAACAACCTTCTGGGTTTCAGGATTCCACAATTTAAAACCTTTAACACCAGACTTATAACCAAGAAAGATGCACTTAACAACCCTAGGCTCCAACTTTCCATTATCAACATGAGCATAAGCAGTGCAACCAAAAACTCTCAACTGTGAATAATCAGCAGGTGAACCAGACCATACCTCAATTGGATTTTTCTTATTAAGAGCAATAGATGGTGAACGGTTAATAAGATAACAAGCAGTGGAAGCGGCCTCGGCCCAAAAACGCCTATGCAAACCTGCATTGGACAACATGCAACGGGCTCTGGAAATAATGGTCCTATTCATACGCTCAACAACACCGTTTTGTTGAGGAGTATAATGTAACGCCCCGGATTCGATGCGCCAGGTGTCTGCCAGTTATTCGCCGTCGTTGCCATGTCATATGCTTGCGTGTTGCACTTTGCCATGTCATCATCTGCATTTCATATCATGTCATCATGTGCATTGCATTGCATACGTGTTCGTCTCATGCATCCGAGCCTTTTCCCCGTTGTCCGTTTTGCAATCTGGCACTCCTATGTCCCCCAGCGCCCCCTTTTGCCTCTTTTCGTGTGCAGGTGTTAAACGGTCTCGGAATGGACCGAGGTTTGCCAAGTGGCCTTGGTATAGCACAGGTAGACCGCCTGTCAAGTTTCGTGCCATTTGGAGGCCGTTTGATACTCCAACGGTTAACCGGGTAACCGCAAAAGCCTCTTTGTGTTGCAGCCCAACACCCCTTCCAAAGTGGCCCAAAACCCATCATAACCCCCTCCATGCTCTCCGCCGTTCGATCACGATTGTGTGGGAAAAAACCGCACCTCATTTGGACTCTGCTAGCTCCCTCTACCTATAAATATGTGCCTCCCCCCGAAATTCGCGGATGAATCCTCCCCTAACCCTAGCCCCGCTCCCTCTCCGCCGCCGGACACGTCCGGCGGGCGAACGCGTCCGCCACCGCGCCCAGCCACTCGGGCGTGCCACGTGGCCCGGCCACCGCCTTGCGCCGCCCGCCCGGCTCCGCCCGAGCCAGCGGAGCCGCCGGGCCATCCGAAGCGCCGCCCGCCGCCCTCCGCCTCCGCCGCCCGGCTGGCCTCCGCTGCCTTTGCCGGGTCGCCGCCGCCCGCCTCTCGCGCCGCCCGGTGGCCGCGCCGCCTCGGCGTCGGCCGACCGGCGCGCCGCGCTCAAGCTCTGCCGGCCGCCGAAGCTCCGCCGGGCGCAGCTCGGCGCCCGCCGCCCAGCGACATCGCCGGTCGAGCAGGAGCTCCTCTCCGCTCCGCCTCCCCGCGCCTCCCCGTCGCCGTCACGCCTCGCCCGGGCCGGATCCGGCGAGATCCGCCCGGAGCGCCCCGTCCCTGCCTCGCCGCACCTCTCCTCGGCCAACTCCGGCGAGCTCTCCGGCGAACCTCGAAGCCTGTGCCAACCGGGACCAGATGCACCAGCTCCTCCATCCAAACACGCCTCCGCCTCGTCCCGGATCCCTCCGTCCCGCTCGTCCTCGTCCCGTTGACTTTCCCGAATCTGTGACATTATCATGCCATGTTCATCGCATCATATCTCTGTGTCCGTAGCTCCGTTTCGTGCGTATAATATGTCAAATTGTTCGCCTCAACAAGTAATTTATTTCATTCCATTGCATCATGTTCATTTGAGATCATCTTGATGCCTGAATGATCGTTTCAAAAGTGATATATGATGTTAACCTGCTGAAACTGCTATAACTTGGTGATTTGTCATTTTTTCCATGATTGATGTGTGCATCCTATGAGGTTGATGTCTACATGAGTTTTGAGCTATGTCATGCCATCTTTATAGTGGTGCCATCCATGTACTTTTGTGATCCTGTAGTGAGTGCATCAAGCTTGTTAAGTAGGGTACTTGCTGTTACTGTTTTGCTAGGCTGAATCTGCTATATTATGATGCTATGTAAACCGGCTCCTACAAGTCATTCTGTGCATAATCTGGATATATTTACTAAGGATGTTTTGTTATACATCTCATGCTCTATCCATCCATGCCCCTGGTTGCAATTATAGCTTGCTGTAACTTGTTCATATCTTGCTTCAAAATTGCTAAGTAATGTTGCTGTCAGCCTGTTAACATTAAGTTCAATGTTGCCATGATTGTTGTTAGTGATCCATGCACTCTATGAACTTTCTTTTGCCATTCTTAGCTTCATAAACATGTCTTCTTTCTGTTGGTTGCCTTGCCATGCCATGTTTTGCTCTGTAGTGAGTGGTACAAGCTCATCTACATGCCTTCATAATTATGGTCCTGCCATGTTTGAATCTGTCATATAACTTGCCATGTTTACATGGGTGCTATCATATTTTCTGATCCTTCTTGGCTCATGGTCAGTAAAGGAATTTTGTTCTATGCATTTAGTAGTATCATGCCATGGCTTTGTTTGCCATGATAATTTCCTTGAACATGTTGTTTGATAGCTTTAAACATTGCAAACTGATGTTATTTCCTGATAAGTTTGAAACTGTTATTATTTGCAATCTTGCCATGTCATTTTGAGCATGTTCTAGTGGTTTATGGAGATAGCTCAGTGTTCCTGTTTTGTCATGATTTACTGTACATCATGCCCATGCCTTTTTTTTCACATTGAGATGTTGTAGCATAGTGTTTTGATACTTGCAATATGCCTAGTTGCTGTTTTGGACAGATTGTTGCTATAACTTGTTTCATGTGTATGTGTTTAACCGTTGCTCCGTTTTAAGTGTGCTCTATATGAAACTTGCTTGTTTTTGCATGTATTTTCATATTATCATGTTGCATCCTTGTTTTGAGGTGTTTGCTTGATGTTTGTATGCATTTTGCATCAATGCCATGTTTAACTTGTTTTGCTCATATCTTCTAGGCCATAGCTCCGAATCTAATGAACTTTATATGTAACTTCACTAGAATTTCGTGTAGATCATCGTGGTGCATCTTAACGTGCTGTTTAACAACTTGAACATAAGGTTTATTCAGATCTGGACCAATTTCGAAATTTGCATATGAGGACTTACCGGAATTGTTCTATGTTGTTTCCGGCCTCATTTAAACTTGCTTTGATGTGCTGCTCTTGTTTGCATCATCTCTTGCCATGAGTAGCTCCATGTAGCCTTGTCATTCATCATGCTTGTTGTGCATCATGTCTTGTTCATGTGTGGTGTGTTTACTATGTTGTGTGCTTCTTCTCGATAGTTCCCGTTTAGCTATGCGATCGTGAGGATTCGTTAAATCTCACGCTTGGTTCGTCTTCGTGGCTTCATCTTGTTCATGGACTCGTTCTTGTTCCTTGCGGGATTTCAGGCAAGATGACCGTCACCTTGGATCTCATTACTATCATTGCTATGCTAGTTGCTTCGTTCTATCGCTATGCTGCGTTACCTATCACTTGCAGCTCAAGCCTCCCAAATTGCCATGTCAGCCTCTAACCTTTGTCACCCTTCCTAGCAAACCGTTGTTTGGCTATGTTACCACTTTTGCTCAGCCCCTCTTATAGCGTTGCTAGTTGCAGGTGAAGATGAAGATTGCTCCATGTTGGATTATGTTTATTGTTGGGATATCACAATATCTCTTATATTATTAATGCATGTATATACTTGGTAAAGGGTGGAAGGCTCGGTCTTATGCCTGGTGTTTCGTTCCACTCTTGCCGCCCTAGTTTCCGTCATATCGGTATTATGTTCCCGAATTTTGCGTCCTTAACGCGGTTGGGTGATTTATGGGACCCCCTTGACAGTTCGCTTTGATTAAAACTTGTCCAGCAAGGCCCAACCTTGGTTTTACCATTTGCCTCACCACCACCTATACCCTCCCCTTGGGTCGGCCAACCCAAGGGTCATCTTTATTCAGCCCCCCCGGGCCAATGCTTGTCTAAGTGTTGGTCCAAACTAGAGTCCTTTGCAGCGCCACCTTGGGGAAACTCGAGGGCTGGTTTTAGTTGTACGGTGTGCTCATCCGGTGTTGTCCTGAGAACGAGATATGTGCAGCTCCTATCGGGATTGTCGGCGCATCGGGCGGTCTTGCTGGTCTTGTTTTATTGTTGTCGAAATGTCTTGTAGCCGGATTCCGAGACTGATCGGGTCTTCCCGGGAGAAGGAATATCCTTCGTTGATCGCGAGAGCTTATCATGGGCTAAGTTGGGACACCCTGCAGGTATAAACTTTCGAAAGCCGTGCCCATGATTTATGTGGCGAGATGGGAATTTGTTAATATCCGGTTGTAGTAAACTTGAAGTAAACTCTTCTAAAATACACCAACCGTGCGTAATGCGTGAGTGTCTCTTTTCGGGTTGATCGAGAGGAGAACAAGGTTTCTGGGTTATGTCTGAAGTAAGTAGGAGTTCAGGATCACTTCTTGATCATTACTAGTTGACCACCGTTCCTTTGTTTCTCTTCTCGCTCTCATTTGCGTATGTTAGCCACCATATATGCTTAGTCGCTGCTGCAAGCTCACCACTTTACCCCTTCCTTTCCCATTAAGCTTTGCTAGTCTTGATACCCATGGTAATGGGATTGCTTTGAGTCCTCGTGGCTCGCATGATTACTACACCACCGATTCAGGTACATGTTATGCGATGATCATGACGCGAGAGCGATGCTTGCTTGTCTTGAGTTCTTCTTCTGCTTCTTCGATCAGGGGATAGGTTCCAGGTCGGCAGCCTGGGCTAGCAGGGTGAATATTGTTTGAGTTTCTGTTTATGTTTCATCCGTAGTCGGATGTTGATCTTGTATGTTGTATTGTTGTATTCATGTGACACTGTATGTCTTGGTTGTATCCCCACTATTATGTAATGTTGATGTAATGATATCCACCTTGCAAAAGCGTTTCAATATGCGGGTCTATCCTTGGTGGGACCTTCGAGTTCCTTTTGGATAGGGTCGCATATTGGGCGTGACATATAAGGAACGGTGTAATGTCTGACAATGCCTTCAGACTTGCAATAATTCTTAAGTTGCTTTGAACAGAATTCCATACCATTATCAGTGCGAAGTATTTTTACCTTCCTTTTAGTTTGTCTTTCAACCATAATCTTCCACTCCTGAAATGCTAAGAATGCTTCATATTTATGCTTCAAGAAATAAGGCCAAACTTTTCTCGAATAATCATCAATAATAGTCAGCATGTAACTTGCACCACCTAGTGACTTCTTGCGAGATGGTCCCCATAAATCAGAATGAACATAATCAAGAATACCTTCAGTTGTATGGGTCGAAGTATTGAACTTCACCCTCTTGTGCTTGCCGAAGATACAGTGCTCACAAAATTTCAATTTACCAGGTTCATATCCATCAAGAAGACCTCTCTTATTTAACTCTGCTAAACCAAGTTCACTCATATGTCCAAGACGCATATGCCAAAGGTTCGCAGCATCACAATCAGAATTCTTTGAAACAAGCTGGAGTAGCGTTACACAACAAGAGAACCTCGAAGGTAATAAAGACCATTGGTCGAACTTAAATCACCTTTCATCACAATAAGGGAACCTTTGGTGACTTTCAAAACACTATCTCCACCTGAATACTTGTACCCCTTTGCATCAAGGGCACTCATAGAAATAAGATTTCTCTTCATCTTCGGAATATACCAAACATCTGTCAAAGTTCTGATTATGCCATCAAACATCTTGATTCGAATAGAACCTATGCCTTCAATCTTGCATGGTGAATTATCAAAACCCAAAACGGAACCAGCAGAAGTAGTGTACTCAAAAGTATTAAACCAATCTCTATGTGGACACATATGAAAAGTGCATGCAGTGTCAAGTACCCACTCATCATTGGTCTCAGCACATCCAGCAATAACGACAAGAGCATCATCAGAACTATCATCACGAGCAACGTTAGCAGAATTGTCACCTTGTTTGTTACCTTTCCTCTTTTCTTTATTCTACAACTTGAAACACTCTGAGATGTCATGCTCGTCTCTCCTGCAATACCTGCAATACTTCTTGTCTCTGGATTGCGACCGGCCCCTGTAGCCGTTTTTACTTTTGCCCCTGTTTCCATTATTGGAGTTCTTCACCTTTGTCCTGCCACGAACAGATAATCCCTCGGGTTGGGCGAACCATCATGAGGCACCATTAATTTCATCTTCTCCTTAGATTCAAAGCTTCATAAACTTCATTAAGTGTGAGAGTATCACGACTGTATAATATGGTGTCTCTAAAATTGGTATAAGAACTTGGCAGTGAACAAAGTAACATTAAAGCGATATCTTCCTCTTCATACTTAACCTCCATTGCAGCAAGATCAGATATGATCTCTTTAAATTCTGAAATATGATTCAAAACATTACCTCCCTCGGGTAACACATGCAGGAATAATTTTTGCTTCAGATGCATCTTCTTTGGTGAGATCTTTAGTCATGCAAATACCTTCCAGCTTTAACCATAGAGCGGCGGCAGTTTTCTCGCTCAAAACTTCCTGCAAAATATTATTATGCAAATGGAGTTGAATTTGCGACAATGCCTTACAATAAAAAAAATTCTCCTCATCAGTCCAGTCCTGAATTCTGTTCTTCCCAAAACTATCCAGTGCTTCATCATAATCGGACTGTGCCAACAACGCCCGCATCTTGACTTGCCATAGGGTAAACCTTGTGTCACGGTCCAGCAGCGGAAGATCGTACTTCATGGATGCCATGAGTCGATAAACTATGTACACAAAGTAGTGCAAGTCGAAAAAAAATAATCCTTGATAGAAATACTTTACGGAGCAGACAAAAAAGTAGGGTAAATAGCACCTGGATAGACGTTGGGTGTGGACGTAGCAACTGGACAGAGAACAAATATCTGATAGTAGATGGCTTCACCTGGGACAAGTACTAATTGAAGTAGTACTTAATTGATCAGATCTCCAGAGACGAGCTGCAGCTTGCAACTGGTGCTAGTACTAGTAGTACGTCACGCCCTAGCGAATCGCCTCTTGAACTCGGCGTGTGGAGCAAAGCAAGCGGCTTCGATTGAATCCTCGGGACTTGAAGCAAGTAGCTTTGGTCGATGGATTAGTAGCAGCGGAAGCTCACGCACCAGCGACAACGTGCGCGAGGGAAGCGGATATCGATCGTCTCCAAACTCTGTCGGTCTCGGATACGGCGTACCGCACGCGGCGGCGGCGCACGCAGATAGCAAACCCTAATCTCTCGTCTCAAATCTCGTATCTGTAACCTCAGCTTTGTATACCACTGGTTAGATAATAACGAGAAATAAACGAGACAAAGAGACACGGATTTTTACGTGGAAATCCTTGCGGGAGAAAACCACAGACGTACGAAGGCGCAATCACTATGATGGAGAAGTATTACAAGCACAAGACGACAGACCGTCTTAGGTGCGACTACTTGGTGTATATATGAGGGGCAACACATAGGAGTCCTTGTAGGACAAGTAAACGAGTTGTACTCGTACGCGTCGGTACCAACGCAAAGGCCCACACCGTATGTACTACGTCTAGTCTAATACGGTACTAGAATTTAGATCATAATTTAAAACTTATCCGTATATAGACTTATCCTCTTGTTAGGATCCTGTATTCTGTTGTACCTACAGATGCGATCACGCATTGTCTATTATAAATACACGGCCAAACCCTACGGAGATAATCACGGCAAATCAATCCATCTGACTTGGTATACAGAGCAGAAGTTCCAATCTCCCTTCCTCCACCATGACTGGCACCAACCCTGCTGCTTCCCTCTCCGGCACCCTCACCACCCTCAACGCCGGCACCTTGTCCGCCGGCTCCTCCACTTCCGCTCCGATCTCGGTCACCTTGCTAGGTAGCCTGATCACTCTGCGTCTTACGCGCGATAACTTCCTGCTATGAAAGACCCAAGCCGTCCCCGCCCTCGCTGCAAACGGCCTGTTCGGCTATTGCCGGCGCCACCGCAGCCCCGCCACACACCATCAAGGAAGGAACCGCTGATGCGGCTGTTGATGTGGCCAATCCGGAGTTTCTTCGCTGGTACTGATCGCCCTCCTCGGCTCCATGACCGAGGACATCCTCGGGCAGATGACCCAGCTGACGCCCTCCGCCGCTGTTTGGACTGCACTGCACGACATGTTCGCCTCGCAGAATCGTGCCCGCATCATGCAGCTCAGGTATCAACTTTCCAACCTAAAGAAGAAGGACCTCTCTGCCTCTGACTACTACCGCAAGATGAAGGGGTTCGCTGATGCGATGGCGTCCATTGGCAAGCCCCTCACTGATGATGAAGTGCTCGGCTACATGCTCGCTGGGTTGGGCGCCGAGTTCGAGCCACTCGTCGCGTCGATCACAGCGCGGGATGATCCAGTAAGTCTCAGCAACTTCTATGCTAACTCCTTAGTGCTGAACTTCGCCTGGAGCAGCAAAATCCGTCAGGTGAAATCCATCCCTCCGCCAACACCGCTGCTCGTGCCAATGATCGCGGAGTTAATGGTGCAACGGCGGACATGGCAGACAAGGCGGCGGACAGGGGCGCGGTCACGGCGGGCGTGGCCGCGGCAACGGCCGCTCCAACCTGAAGTGTCAGGTGTGCAGCAAGTTTGGCCATGACGCCCTTCACTGCCGCAATCGTTTCAACCATGCCTTCCAGCCCGACGACCAGCGCGAGCGCTCCGGCAACTCCGTCAACACCAACACCGGCTCCGCGGGGTACACCGTAGACATGGACTGGTATGCTTGTTAGACTTAAACACGAATTAGTAGTACACGGCATGTGTACGGAGTGGTTTGGTAGGATTCCTAGTCCAACTAGGATTAGTATTCCTGGCCAACTCGGTCATGTACGCAGCTAGGTTAGCCTAGTATATATATGGACCAGCCCTGTAATCTAACGTAGCTTGAGCATATGTGTAAGTAATACAGATCCAAACAGGCACGATACGTGCCCGTGGCAAAACGCCGGCGTCTTCCGTGTGTGTACGTATTGTGCATCAGCTAGGATAGATCAAGTCGATGGCTAGCTAGCTTACTGCTAGTACTAGTACGTCCTATCAAAGAATCGATCAGGACAACTTGGTGCTAGCTTTGCACTGCGTTGCATCCGGCTAGAAGTAGCTTTGTTCGTCGTTCGTCGTCGGTCATATCCCATCGTCAGAAGTACTCGGCGCTGGGACTAGGCCAACAATTGGTATCAGAGCAAGGTTGATCTTCTAGTAAAAGGAGGTCATGTCGGATGACGAGAAGACCAAGCAGCTGGCGGAGTACTCCGGTGCGGCTCAAGTAATTGCTGCTCCGGTGAGATCGGAGTATCCACGATTCGACCGTGGAAACTTCGTGGTGTGGGCGACCATGATGGAGTGGGCGCTCGAGGCCAATGAGCTCAGGAAGCCGTCGACCCGGCGGTGGCAGTACGAAGGGTGGTGCCTTGTATCGGAAGGATCGCCAGGCTATCACGGCCATCTGCTCGTTGATGCCGGTGGACGTGCAGCAGCATCTTATCTCGAAGACATCAGCGAAGGAGGCGTGGGACATGCTCAAGACAGTGCATCTAGGGCACTCGCGTGTGCGCGAGGCGAACTTGCAATCTTTGCTGAAGAGTTACGAGAATCTAAAGATGGGAGAAGATGAGACGGTTGACGCCTTCGCCGCAAGGGTGGCAACGATGGTAAACGGGATTCGCGGTCTCGGAGAGAAGTTAGAGGACATCTCCGTGGCCCGGCGTTTCCTACGTGTCGCTCCACCGCGCTACATGCCGATTGTGTCAGCGATCGAGCAATGCGTTGATCTCAAGACTCTCACCTTGGATGATCTGGTTGGTCGCTTCAAGGCCCATGACGAGCGGATGAAGCTGAGTTACGGTGATGCAAAAGAGGATGAGTACCTGATGTTAACGCGTGCTCAGTGGCTGGCATTGGTTTCCAAGGAGGACAATTTTGACAAGGCGTTGATGGCGGCGGAAAGTACCGTCCGCAAAGGACACCGACGAGCGGTCGGAGAAGCCAAGGAAGAAAAAGTTCGACAAGAGGAAGATCCGCTGCGACAACTGTAATCTGCTCGGACACTTCAAGTCGGAGTGTAAGAATCCCCCGAAGGAGAAGGCGCTCATGGTCCAGCAAGGAGATGAAAGTGACATGATGTTGATGTGTGAGCTCGTGGACGAGGAGGGTCCAGTTCTTCATCGCGCAGCTAAAGAAATTGTCACGCCACGTGAAGAAAAAGTTCGCCACGAAGATCATGGTTCGAAACTCGTGCGATGCTACGGACGAGGGGTGATTCGAAGCTTATGTTGATGTTACGAGCATAAGTGCTAACTTTCTTTGGAGCGGACGCAGCAATTGTCGCGTGTGCTCGGCCATGGAGAAGCGATCTTTGTCCGATGCGTCCGCAAGATAAAACGGCGTACATGGCGCTGAAGTCCATGAAGCACGCTTTGCTCGTGCAAAGATGAAAACGTATACAGCGACAAAGATATCAGATGCTGGTGTAACGTGTCCTACAAGGCGTAGGCCGGGGAGCACGCGTCGCTGCTCGATGGCACTAGAAGCCAGCCAGCGTGTGACACAAAGACCGGCTACAAGGAACTTGCATGCATGCGTGCAGCATAGTGCGAATATGCCGACGTCGGCGACCAAGCAGCCTAGCAGCAGGATGGGTGGCTAGCTCACGTGGTGAGTCTAACCAACCAAAGCAAAGGAGCAGGCCAAATAGTGCCATTGTAGGCACGCTGACTAGGCCAGAAAAGGTGCGCGCAGGTGGAGACCTATATGCTGATCTAGCGTACAGTCTAGGAGGAACATAAGGTGTTGGATCATCTATGCAAGTACGTGCAGCTTTGCCGTGCTTGGCCACTGCAACATTACCTCCGATTGCAATGGAGGAAACGACACGATCACCTACACCCATACATCTTCTACCGGTGTCAGACAAGTATCCGGAGCAAGCTCTTCGGACAATAGACTCAAAAAAGATGAAAAGGAGTGGGCAACGGTGTCTAGCAGACACCGAGGAACCGGCGAAATTTGTGGACGCAAATACGAAGGAGTGTTGGCGTCAGGCAATGGAAGAAGAGTTGAGGTCGATCCACGATAACAATGCATGGGAGCTTGTGGATCTTCCCAACAATAAAAAAGTCATGGATCTCAAGTGGGAATATATAATCAAGAAAGATGCCGAAGGGCCCGTGAAACACAAAGCAAGGCTAGTAGCCAAAGAGTTCGTGCAAGAGGAAAGTGTGGACTTCAAAGAAGTGTTCGTTCCCGTTGCAAAGATGGAATCGGTAGAATTACTTGTAACGCCCCGGATTCGATGCGCCAGGTGACCGCCAGTTACTCGTCGTTGTTGCCTTGTCATTTGCTTGTGTGTTGCATTTTGCCATGTCATCATCTGCATTTCATATCATGTCATCATGTGCATTGCATTGCATACGTGTTCGTCTCATGCATCCGAGCATTTTCCCCGTTGTCCGTTTTGCAATCCGGCACTCCTATGTCTCCCAGCGCCCCCTTTTACCTCTTTTCGTGTGAGGGTGTTAAACGGTCTCGGAATGGACCGAGGTTTATCAAGCGGCCTTGGTATAGCACCGGTAGACCGCCTGTCAAGTTTCGTGCCATTTGGAGGTCGTTTGATACTCCAACGGTTAACCGGGTAACCGCAAAGCCTCTTTGAGTTGCAGCCCAACACCCCTTTCAAAGTGTCCCAAAACCCAGCAAACTCCCCTCCATGCTCTCGGTCGTTCGATCACGATCGCGTGGCCGAAAACCGCACCTCATTTGGACTCTCCTAGCTCCCTCTACCTATAAATTAGCCCCTGCCCCGAAATCTCGGGCAAACCCTAGATCAAACTCCACCCACCGCCGCCGGACATGTCCGGCCGGCAGACGAAATCGTGCCGCCCGCTCTGTCCAGCCCAGCGGACGCCACGTGGCGCCCACGCGTCCCGCCGCCCGGCACGCCTAAACCCGGGCAAGCCCGCCCGAGCCCATCGGGCCCGCCCGCCCGCCGCCGCGCCTCCCCGCCCGGCCCGTGGCGCCCATGCCCGCCTCGCCGTAGCGCCCATCCGCCGCCTCCTCCCGTCTGTGCGGCCGACCCGCCGCCCGGTGCGCTCCGCGCCGCCATGCGCCGCGCCCGCCCAGCGCCTCCAGCGCCGCCTCGCAGTGCCCGCCCGCTCCGGCCTCCCGCAGCCGCCGCCCGGCCACCCGACCTCGCCGGGCTTCGCCCCTTGGCCCGGTCCGGCCGCCCTCCGCCGCCCGGCGTCCGGCGCCCTCGTCGGCAGCGCCCGGATCCGTGATTCCGCCCCTCTCCGACCCCGCCGACCTCCTCCCCGTCCTCTGCTCCGCCCCGGCCATCCTCGGATTGCGTGCGAATCCCGACGGTTGCCTTCTGCTCCCCCCCCCCCGATTTTGCCTCTAAGTCATTTTCTGCCAGTATTTTGTCGCATTTTCATCGCATCATAACTCTGCACCCGTAGCTCCGTTTCGTGCGTGTAATATGTCAAATTGTTCGCCTCGACGAGTACATCATTTCACCTCATTGCATAATTTTCATTTGGGCTCATCTTGATGCCCGAAATGCTGTTAGAAAAGGGCTATGTGATGTTAGTTTCAGATTCTTATCAGTACATGCACTTTTGTCATTTTTGCCGTGATTGATGTGTGCACCCTATGTACTTGAGTCCTACATGTGTTTTGTAATATGCCATTCCATATTTACAGGTGTGTATGCCATGTATTTTTGTGATCTCTGTGGTGACTAGCACAAGCATGCAAACTAGGCTTCATGATGTTGCTGATTCTAGTTCCTGTTCTGCTGTTATTTTTATGCCATGTTAACTTGATGCTACAGAGAGTTCCATGCTTATTTTCAGATACTTCATTAAGGATGTTTTGAGCATATGGTTATTCTATATCCATCCAGGCCCTTTTTTGCAATTATGGAGTGCATAGCTTGAGTCAATCGAGCTCTACTTTTGCTATAAAATGTTTCCTGGCAGGTTGTTTACATGTTATTCAATTTTGCCAAGGTTTTTGTAGTTGATCCGTGTATGCTATGATGTTGTTCTTGCCATGTATAGCTTCTATGCCATGTATTATTGATTGATGTATGCTTAGTTTATCATGTATTGCTCTGTGGTGAGTGATTCAAGCTCACCAACATGCCTACTTGTTATCTGTTTATGCCATGCTCCAGTTTTGCACAAAGTCTGAATCTGTTTATGTTTTTGCTATATTCACATGCTTGCAACTGTATTTTCTGATCCTTTTTGGCTCATGGTCAGTAAAAGACTTTTGTTCTATGAAATTAGTAGATTCATGCCATGCCTTTGTTTGCCATGATAAGTTCCTGTAGCATGTTGTTTGATAGCTCTAAACATTGCCACCTGATGTTATTTCTGCTTAAGTCTGAAACTGTTATTATTTGCAATCTTGCCGTGTGTTTTTGAGTATGTTCTAGTGATTTATGGAGATAGCTCAGTGTTCATGTTTTGTCATTCTTTACCTGTAAATCATGCCCATGCCTTTTGTTTTCTTGTTGAGGTCCCGTAGCATGTTGTTTTGATGCTTGCAATATGCCTACTTGCTGTTATGGCCAGATTGTTGTCATGACTTGTATGGTGTGTATGTGTTGCACCGTTGCTCCGTTTTGAGTGTGCTCTATATGAAACTTGCTTGATTTTGCATGTAGTTTCATATTATCATGTTGCATCCATGTTTTGAGATGTTTGCTTGATGTTTGTATGCATTTTGCATCAATGCCATGTTTAACTTGTTTTGCTCATATCTTCTAGGCCGTAGCTCCGAATCTAATGAACTTTATAGGTAACTTGACTAGAATTTCGTGTAGATCATCGTGGTGCATATTAACTTGCTGTTTAACAACTTGAACATAAGGTTTATTCAGATCTGGACCAATTTCAAAATTTGCATATGAGGACTTACCGGAATTGTTCTATGTTGTTCCCGGCCTCATTTAAACTTGCCTTGATGTGTTGCTCTTGTTTGCATCATCTCTTGCCATGAGTAGCCTCATCTAGCTTTGTCATGCATCATGTTTGTTGTGCATCAGGTCTTGTTCATGTGTGGTGTGTTTACTATGTTGTGTGCTTCTTCTTGTTAGTTCCCGTTTCGTTGCGATCGTGAGGATTCGTTCGTCTACGCTCGGTTCGGCTTCATCCGTTCATCTTCTTCATGGATTCGTTCTTCTTCCTTATGGATTTCAGGCAAGATGACCGCTACCCTTGAACTCACTACTATCATTGCTATGCTAGTTGCTTCGTTCTATCGCTTTGCTGCGCTACCTATTACCTGTTTATCAAGCCATCCCAAATTGCCATGTCAGCACCCTTCCTAGCAAACCGTTGTTTGGCTATGTTACCGCTTTGCTCAGCCCCTCTTATAGCGTTGTTAGTTGCAGGTGAAGATGAAGTTTGTTCCTTGTTGGAACATGGAGATGTTGTTCCTTGTTGGAACATGTTTACTTGTTGGGATATCACAATATATCTTATATTATTAATGCATCTATATACTTGGTAAAGGGTGGAAGGCTCGGCCTTATGCCTGGTGTTTTGTTCCACTCTTGCCGCCCTAGTTTCCGTCATATCGGTATTATGTTCCCGAATTTTGCGTCCCTAACGCGGTCGGGTGATTTATGGGACCCCCTTGACAGTTCGCTTTGAATAAGACTCCTCCAGCAAGGCCCAACCTTGGTTTTACCATTTGCCTCACCGCCACCTACATTTCCCTTGGGAGTAATTAACCCAAGGGTCATCTTTATTTTGCCCCCCCCCCCCCCGGGGCCAATGCTTGTCTAAGTGTTGGCCCGAACGCTTTCATGAGGCCACCTTGAGGCAACCCGAGGATTGGTTTTACTCGTAGCTAGTCTCATCCGGTGTTTCCACGAGAACGAGATATGTGCAGCTCCTATCGGGATTGTCGGCGCATCAGGCGGCTTTGCTGGTCTTGTTTTAATCTTTGTCGAAATGTCTTGTAGCCGGGATTCTGAGACTGATCGGGTCTTCCCGGGGAGAAGGAATATCCTTCGTTGATCGCGAGAGCTTATCATGGGCTAAGTTGGGACACCCCTGCAGGGTATAAACTTCCGAGAGCCGTGCCCGCGGTTATGTGGAAAATGGGAATTTGTTAATATCCGGTTGTAGTAAACTCGAAGCAAACTCTTCTAAAATACACCAACCGTGGGCGTAACCGTGAGTGTCTCTTTTCGGGGTTGATCGAGAGGAGAACTCGGTTTTACGGGTTATGTCGGCGTAAATCTGAGTTCAGGATCACTTCTTGATCATTACTAGTTGACGACCGTTCCTTTGTTTCTCTTCTCGCTCTCATTTTGCGTATGTTAGCCACCATATATGCTTAGTCGCCTTTGCAGCCTCACCACTTTACCCCTTCCTTTCCCATTAAGCTTTGCTAGTCTTGATACCCATGGTAATGGGATTGCTGAGTCCTCATGGCTCACAGATTACTACACCACCAGTTGCAGGTACAGGTTTGCGATGATCATGACGTGAGAGCGATGTTCGCTTATTTTGGAGTTCTTCTTCTGCTTCTTCTTCGTTCAGGGGATAGGTTCCAGGTCGGCAGCCTGGGCTAGCAGGGTGGATGTCGATTGAGCTTCTGTTTATGATTTATCCGTAGTCGGATGTTGATCTTGTATGTTGTATTGTTGTATTCTTGTGGCATTTGTGCCTTATGTATGTATCCCCATCTATTATGTAATGTTGATGTAATGATATCCACCTTGCAAAAGCGTCTTCAAGTTGTGCTTCTATCCTTGGTGGGACCTTTCAGTTCCTTTAGGATAGGGTCACATCTTGGGCGTGACAAGTTGGTATCAGAGCCTCGACCGACCCTAGGAGCCCCCTTGATTGATCGTGTAGTTTGGCCGTTGTTGAGTCTAGAAGAAAACTTTTTCGGAGTCTAGTTATATCGGAGAGTAGGAATTCTTTTTACTCCTCTGCCCCTTCGTCGCTCTGGTGAGGAATCTTGACGTAGGTGTTTTTAATTACTCCTCTTCCCATTCAAATTTTTCTTTAGGTTCACGCAGTTGGTTTTCATGTAGTTGTTCCTCAGCTCTTTTCATCCGGTGCATTTCTCGTCAAGTTGACTCGAGCCTCTTCATCTTTGCGTTCAATCCTCAGCTGTTTTTCCCACCCGCCCTCCCTTCTTCCTCTCGGAACCGGAGTCTGTAATCGAGTATCCTTCTACTCGTGCAAAGTCTTTGCTTTCTTTCCTCAATGATTTCAACTGGTGTTTTCTCTTCAAGATATTCGTCGGTTTCCCCTTCCAAGTTGTCTTTGTTTTCCCGCCCTCCCACCCTATTATTCCTGCAGTTGTGTTTCTTACGACCATCAATTTCATTCACGTGGAGCCTCTTCAGTCTTCCATCAATCATTTCAACCGGTGAGTTCTCGTCTCGGTGGACATTCATCACCTCTTTTTCTTCCCTGGTGGATTCAATTCAAGTTTTTCGTTGTCGATCGTATTCTTTCCCTCAGCTCAAATATTTCCCTTTGCTCGTTCGCCTCTCGCCAGTTTATCATTCCGGAGTTCCGAAGACATCTCAGGAGATTCGTCTGTGTTCCAATTAATTCGAGGTTGTCACTTCATTCAAATATTTCATTTGTTCCGGTGCATCATTTATCTGTTCAACATCCCTTTCCAACGGTGTCTTCTTTTAGTGGGCCCTAACCCACAGGTCTTTCCCAGGATCTTACCTGACTCTTTTAATTTCCCCAGAGCTATTCCCAGTTCTTTTCAAGTGTGACGTAAGAATGGATTCCATCAGTCACATGCCATTTCCAAGATCGATTTCAAATCATTTCATTGTTGGCTCAACCTCTCTGCTTTTTCATTCTCCCGGAGTATCTTAGTAATTTTGGTGGTGTTCCTCATCTTCATTTGAAGACCGAAGTAGAGTTTCTCTTAAATCTTGTCCGTTCTCCCGGAGGTTCATGGTGCTAGCTCGATGTTATCCTATCTAATTGTTTCCAGTCGTGCAATTCTTTTCATCCATCTGGAGTATGTCAGGAGTTGTTTTTCCATTTCTTTTCACCGGAGGCCATCATTCCAGTTACCGTTCTCTATTTATCCCGGTGCCTCGTTCAAGTGTTCTTTAATCAGCTCATGATCTCTTTGTTCTTTTGCATCTAAATCCCCTCAGGCATATTTGATCATCTAATTCTTCCCGGTGATTCATTCTCTTCGTCAGCCATTTCCGAGTTCTAACGGTGGTTCATTCAGATTCTTTTTCCTTCACTATCATTTTAATTCATTCGTTCTTTTCAATCCTACCGGTGGTTCATGAAGTCCTTCTCAAGTTTGCGATATGTCACTTCTCAATTCTTTTTCAAGAAGAATAAGTAGTATGCAAATCCATTGCTTCCCATCAATTTAATTGGTGGAGGATAAGCATAACATAATTCTTATTCTCATTTCATCATGGTCAAGTTGATTAATTCTTTCTTTGGAGTTTGTTCGTGATGAGAGATTTTCTCGGATCTAAGTGTTTTCATCTTTTCTTTTCCGGAGTTCAATTTCCTCGGCCTTTTCGTCGGAACCTCCATCTAAATCATCGCAAGGCTCATCTTATTATTTCGTCCTTCATTCTATCTCATCCTTTTTTATCACCGGAGTTCTTCACGGTGGATCGTCAGTATTCAATCCATTCTTCAAGAGTTCATCAAGTTTTTGTTGGTGGAGTTCAAGTATCTTTTCTTCTCGTATCTTGAAGTGTAATTAATTCTCTGTATTCTTTTGAAGTGGAGTTTTGCATTTCTTCGTTCTTCCCAGCTATCCAATCATTTCCGTTTGTGGCCGGTTATCACCTCATAATTTCTGAGATGTTGTCCATAAGTCCACAACAAGCTTATTCTTTTCGTTGTTGATTCTCTCAACAACTTCGTTCAACCCTTCCTTCTAAGCTCATTTCAATACACTCTTTTAATTCTTTCCGGAGGTTTTGTGTCATGTCTTCATCAAGTGTCATTCCATCTTTTGAAGCTCATGTTCTATTCTTTCCTTGTTCAACCGGAGTGTTGCCTAAATCCTTTCAGTCTTATTCGTTTCTTTTCTCATTCTAACCACTCCGGTTAGAACGAGTGCTTTCATAGTCTATCTGATTCCGTGAGCATTTGATTCTCGCCATTCTCGTCGTTCCTCTCTTTTTCTCGAGTGCTCTCGATTCTTTGACTCTTCTCTTGAGTTCTTGTTTCACCTCATCCCTTTTCTCTTCCGTCTCGGTCCTAAGATCCCGGGACGAGATCTCTTGTTAGTGGAGGAGTGTTGTAACGCCCCGGATTCGATGCGCCAGGTGTCCGCCAGTTATTCGTCGTTGTTGCCTTGTCATTTGCTTGCGTGTTGCACTTTGCCATGTCATCATCTGCATTTCATATCGTGTCATCATGTGCATTGCATTGCATACGTGTTCGTCTCATGCATCCGAGCATTTTCCCCGTTGTCCGTTTTGCAATCCGGCACTCCTATGTCTCCCGGCGCCCCCTTTTACCTCTTTTCGTGTGCGGGTGTTAAACGGTCTCGGAATGGACCGAGGTTTGTCAAGCGGCCTTGGTATAGCACCGGTAGACCGCCTGTCAAGTTTCGTGCCATTTGGAGGTCGTTTGATACTCCAACGGTTAACCGGGTAACTGCAAAGCCTCTTTGAGTTGCAGCCCAACACCCCTTTCAAAGTGGCCCAAAACCCAGCAAACTCCCCTCCATGCTCTCGGTCGTTCGATCACGATCGCGTGGCCGAAAACCGCACCTCATTTCGACTCTCCTAACTCCCTCTACCTATAAATTAGCCCCCTCCCCCGAAATCTCGGGCAAACCCTAGATCAAACTCCACCCGCCGCCGCCGGACATGTCCGCTGACGGCCGGACGAAATCGCGCCGCCGCTCCTGTCCAGCCCGCGGACGCCACGTGGCGCCCCACGCGTCCCCGCCGCCACGGCCGCTTTGGGCGGGCAAGCTCCCGCCCGCCGCCGCCCGCTGCTCCTCCCGCCTCCTCCCGTCGGCCGACCCGCCCGCCGGTGCGCTCCGGCGCCGCCCCGCCGCCGCCCCATGGGCGCCTCACGCCGCCTCCATGGTGCCCGCCGCTCCCGGCCTCCCGCAGCCGCCCGCCGCCCGGCCCTGCCAGCTGGCGGAGCTTCGCCCGCCAGCGCCGGTCCGGCCTCCGCCGCCCGGCGTCCGGCAACGCCCCTAGTCGGCCGCGCCCGAATCCGGCGGGTTCCGCCCCTCTCCGACCCCGCCGACCGCCTCCCCGTCCTCTGCTCCGCCCCGGCCCTCCTCGGATTCCGTGCGAATCCCGACGGTTGACTTCTTCTCCCCCGATTTTTCCTCTTGTCATTTTCTGCCAGTATTTTGTCACATTTTCATCGCATCATAACTCTGCATCCGCAGCTCCGTTTCGTGCGTGTAATATGTCAAATTGTTCGTCTCGACGAGTACATCATTTCATCTCATTGCACCATTTTTATTTGAGCTCATCCTGATGCCCGAAATGCTGTTGGAAGAGGGCTATGTGATGTTAGTTTCAGATTCTTATCAGTACATGCACTTTTGTCATTTTTGCCGTGATTGATGTGTGCACCCTATGTACTTGAGTCCTACATGTGTTTTGTAGTATGCCATGCCATATTTAAAGGGTGTATGCCATGTATTTTTGTGATCTCTGTGGTGACTAGCACAAGCATGCAAACTAGGCTTCATGATGTTGCTGATTCTAGTTCCTGTTCTGCTGTTATTTTTATGCCATGTTAACTTGATGCTACAGAGAGTTACATGCTTATTTTGAGATACTTCATTAAGTATCTTTTGAACATATGGTTATTCTATATCCATCCATGCCCTTGTTTGCAATTATGGAGTGCCATAGCTTGAGTCAACCGAGCTCTACTTTTGCTATAAAATGTTTCCTGGAAGGTTGTTTACATGTTATTCAATTTTGCCAAGGTTTTTGTAGTTGATCCGTGTATTCTATGATGTTGTTCTTGCCATGTATAGCTTCTATGCCATTTATTCTTGATGGATGTATGCTTAGTTTATCATGTATTGCTCTGTGGTGAGTGATTCAAGCTCACCAACATGCCTACTTGTTATCTGTTTATGCCATGCTCCAGTTTTGCGCTAAGTCTGAATCTGTTTATGTTTTTGCTATATTCACATGCTTGCAACTGTATTTTCTGATCCTTTTTGGCTCATGGTCAGTAAAGGACTTTTGTTCTATGAAATTAGTAGATTCATTCCATGCCTTTGTTTGCCATGATAAGTTCCTGTAGCATGTTGTTTGATAGCTCTAAACATTGCAACCTGATGTTATTTCTGCTTAAGTCTTAAACTGTTATTATTTGCAATCTTGCCATGTGTTTTTGAGTATGTTCTAGTGATTTATGGAGATAGCTCAGTGTTCATGTTTTGTCATTCTTTACCTGTACATCATGCCCATGCCTTTTTTTTCTTGTTGAGGTCCTGTAGCATGTTTTTTTGATGCTTGCAATATGCCTACTTGCTGTATGGACAGATTGTTGTCATGACTTGTATGGTGTGTATGTGTTGCACCGTTGCTCCGTTTTGAGTGTGCTCTATATGAAACTTGCTTAATTTTGCATGTAGTTTCGTATTATCATGTTGCATCCATGTTTTGAGGTATTTGCTTGATGTTGGTATGCATTTTGCATCAATGCCATGTTTAACTTGTTTTGCTCATATCTTCTAGGCCGTAGCTCCGAATCTAATGAACTTTATAGGTAACTTGACTAGAATTTTGTGTAGATCATCGTGGTGCATATTAACTTGCTGTTTAACAACTTCAACATAAGGTTTATTCAGATCTGGACCAATTTCAAAATTTGCATATGAGGACTTACCGGAATTGTTCTATGTTGTTCCCGGCCTCATTTAAACTTGCCTTGATGTGTTGCTCTTGTTTGCATCATCTCTTGCCATGAGTAGCCTCATCTAGATTTGTCATGCATCATGCTTGTTGTGCATCATGTCTTGTTCATGTGTGGTGTGTTTACTATGTTGTGTGCTTCTTCTTGTTAGTTCCCGTTTCGTTGCGATCGTGAGGATTCGTTCGTCTACGCTCGGTTCGGCTTCATCCGTTCATCTTCTTCATGGATTCATTCTTCTTCCTTGCGGGATTTCAGGCAAGATGACCGCTACCCTGGATCTCACTACTATCATTGCTATGCTAGTTGCTTCGTTCTATCGCTATGTTGCGCTACCTATTACCTGTTTATCAAGCCATCCCAAATTGCCATGTCAGCCCCTAACCTTTTGCACCCTTCCTAGCAAACCGTTGTTTGGCTATGTTACCGCTTTGCTCAGCCCCTCTTATAGCGTTGTTAGTTGCAGGTGAAGATGATGTTTGTTCCTTGTTGGAACATGGAGATGTTGTTCCTTGTTGGAACATGTTTACTTGTTGGGATATCACAATATATCTTATATTATTAATGCATCTATATACTTGGTAAAGGGTGGAAGGCTCGGCCTTATGCCTGGTGTTTTTTTCCACTCTTGCCGCCCTAGTTTCCGTAATATCGGTATTATGTTCCCGGATTTTGCGTCCCTAACGCGGTCGGGTGATTTATGGGACCCCCTTGACCGTTCGCTTTGAATAACACTCCTCCCTCACGGCCAAACATTGTTTTTACCATTTGCCTCACCACCACCTCCATTTCCCTTGGTATTAATTAACCCAAGGGTCATATTTATTTCGCCCCCCCCCCCCCCCCGGCCAATGCTTGTCTAAGTGTTGGCCCGAACCGAGCTGCCTGCGGGGCCACCTTGAGGCAACCCGAGGTTTGGTTTTAGTCGTAGCTAGTCTCATCCGGTGTTGCCACGAGAACGAGATATGTGCAGCTCCTATCGGGATTGTCGGTGCGATCGGGCGGCTTTGCTGGTCTTGTTTTATTGTCGTCGAAATGTCTTGTAGCCGGATTCCGAGACCGATCGGGTCTTCCGGGAGAAGGAATATCCTTCGTTGATCGCGAGAGCTTATCATGGGCTAAGTTGGAACACCCTGCAGGGTATAACCTTTCGAGAGCCGTGCCCGCGGTTATGTGGCGAGATGGGAATTTGTTAATATCCGGTTGTAGTAAACTCAAGAAAACTCTTCTAAAATACACCAACCGTAATGCGTAACTGCGTGAGTGTCTCTTTTCGGGTTGATCGAGAGGAGAACACGGTTTCGGGTTATGTCGGCGTAAGTAGGAGTTCAGGATCACTTCTTGATCATTACTAGTTGACGACCGATCCTTTGTTTCTCTTCTCGCTCTCAATTGCGTATGTTAGCCACCATATATGCTTATCAGCTGCTGCAAACTAAAAACTTTACCTCTTCCTAACCCATTAAGCTTTGCTAGTCTATATACCCATGGTAATGGGATTGCTGAGTCCTCATGGCTCACAGATTACTACACCACCAGTTGCAGGTACAAGTTTGCGATGATCATGACGTGAGAGCGATGTTCGCTTATTTTGGAGTTCTTCTTCTGCTTCTTCTTCGTTCAGGGGATAGGTTCGTGTCGGCAGCCTGGGCTAGCGAGGTGGATGTCGATTGAGCTTCTGTTTATGATTCATCCGTAGTCGGATGTTGATCTTGTATGTTGTATTGTTGTATTCTTGTGGCATTTGTGCCTTATGTATGTATTCCCATCTATTATGTAATGTTGATGTAATGATATCCACCTTGCAAAAGCGTCTTCAAGATGCGCTTCTATCCTTGGTGGGACCTTCGAGTTCCTTTAGGATAGGGTCGCATCTTGGGCGTGACATTACTCATCGCTCTCGCGGTTTAGGAATCATGGAATATACATCACATGGATGTAAAATCCGCGTTTTTGAATGGAGAGTTAGAAGGAGACGTTTATGTGAACCAACCACCGGGGTTCATCAAAGAGGGAGAAGACCACAAGGTACTGAAGCTACACAAAGTCATGTACGGGCTACGCCAAGGCTCTCCGGCATGGAGCATCAAACTTGATCGGACGTTTATTTCTCTTGGATTTGAGAAAGCCCCACTAGAGCATGCAATGTACAAGAGAGGTGAAGGAAGAGATCGTCTACTAGTTGGCATCTATGTGGATGATCTGTTGATAACTGGAGCAGATGAAGAGGTGATTTCAAAATTCAGGCTACAAATGAAGGAGCTTTTCAAGATGGATGATCTTGGTCTTTTGAGCTGCAACCTCGGGACAGAGGTACATCAAAAGCTGGAGGGGATCACACTATGCCAGGAGGCATATGCAAGGAAGGTACTTGAAAGCCGTGGCATGAAAGATTGCAATCACATTGTCGCTTCAATGGAACCTCGTCTTGAGATGAGCAAGAAGGAGATGATGAAACTACTTGGGTATAGTGGTAGTGACAAGGAAGGGATTGTTGACGACCGTAAGAGTACCTCGGACGTGGCATATTTCCTTGACAGAAGCATAGTAAGCTGGCTATCACGAAGACAGAAAATGGTGACATCGTCTTCAAGTGAAGCAGAGTGTCAAGGTGTGTGGCTAGGGAGGCTACACGGCGATCTCATGGATCGAGATCCGAAACAAGTGGTGCTCAATGTTGATAGTGAGTCTATAACTTTTCTACGTGAGGATCCAGTGCGGCGTGAAAGGAGCAAGCACATTGATACGATGTATCAATATATAAAGGACTGCGTGGAAGAAGGGAAGATGGAGGTCAACTACAATCGCACCGATGATCAGCTGACGGACATCCTAACCAAGGCTTTGGATCGAGAGAAGTTTTTGGAGATGTAAAGAAGGATTGGCGTCCGATCTGTGATGTGACCACATCGTGTCTAGGGGGGTGAATGTTAGACTTAAATATGAATTAGTAGTACACGGCATGTGTACGGAGTGGTTTGGTAGGATTCCTAGTCCAACTAGGATTAGTATTCCTGGCCAACTCGGTCATGTACGTAGCTAGGTTAGCCTAGTATATATATGGACCAGCCCTGTAATCTAACGTACCTTGAGCAGATGTGAAAGTAATACAGATCCAAACAGGCACGATACGTGCCTGTGGCAAAACGCCGGCGTCTTCCGTGTGGGTACGTATTGTGCATCAGCTAGGATAGATCAAGTCGATAGCTAGCTAGCTTACTGCTAGTACTAGTATACGTCGATAGCTAGCTAGCTTACTGCTAGTACTAGTATACGTCCTATCAAAGAATCGATTAGGACAACTTGGTGCTAGCTTTGCACTGCGTTGCATCCGGCTAAAAGTAGCTTTGTTCGTCATTTGTCGTCGGTCATATCCCATCGTCGGAAGTACTCGGCGCTGGGACTGGGCCAACAATGCTGACACAGGTGCGACCGACCACCTGACCAGCGACCTCGACCGTCTCGGCATCCACGAGCGCTACGGCGGCAAGGACAAGGTGCATGCTGCAACGGGCAGGTATGTCTATCTCCCATATCGGCCATTCCACTTTTTCTGGCTCATCCAAACCAATTCACCTTCTCAACATACTGCATGTTCCACATGTTAACAAGCATCTTCTATCCGTGCACAAACTTGTTTCTGATAATGACACTTTTGCTGAATTTCATCCTCATTATTTCTATCTTAAGGACCGAGCAACGAAGATAGTTCTTCTTTGCGGTAGAAGTCGCCATGGCCTTTACCCAGTGTCAAGCCTCAATAAATCATCCATCGTCGTCCGAAGTCCTCGAGTTCTCTCCGCTGTCAAGCTCTCCCCGGAACTATGGCATCGAAGATTAGGTCACCCTTCGAAAGAAGTCGTTGAGTCAGTCCTTAGATCAAATAAATTCGCTTGTGCACCCTCGCTTCAGTCTAGTATTTGTGATGCTTGTCAACGAGCTAAAGTTCATCAATTGCCTTTTCGAGATTCTACTAATATTACACATGAACCACTCTTGAACTTATTCATTCCAATGTATGGGGCCCTGCAATTCGTTCTGCGGGTGGTTTCAAATATTATGTGAGTTTCTTAAATGACTTTAGTCGTTTTACGTGGATTTATCTCCTTAAGCGAAAATCTTATGTTGAGCAAGCCTTGTACACCTTTCAAAAACATGTTGAGCGCATGTTGAATACTAAAATTAAAACTGTTCAAACCGACTGGGGTGGCGAGTATCGTCACCTCAACAAATATTTTCAAAGGGAAGGGATCACTCATCGGGTCCTTTGCCCTCACACGAGCCAACAAAATGGCATTGCCGAGCGCAAACATCACCATATTGTTGAAACGGGTATCGCTTTGCTTGCTCATTCATCTCTTCTGGTTCGTTTTTGGGATGAGGCATTTCTTACAGCCACTGGCGGAGCTTAAGCAAGGACGAATGGGCCATGGCCCGCCCAGCTCTGCAGCTTCACCTCCTATTATAGCCAGCTCATGGGGTCACAAAACACTAGCTAGTAGCAATCCTTTTGGCCTGGCCCGCCCAACTTCTTGGTGCAAGCTCTACCACTGCTTACAGCATGTTATCTTATAAATCGCATGCCCACACGAGTTCTTCAGAACTCTGCTCCGATCACTTGCCTTCGCAATGAACAACCCGACTACACATTTCTTCGTGCGTTCGGGTGTGCCTGCTGGCTTTAACCTCAGGCCGTATAATAACCGGAAGCTTGAATTTCGTTCCATACAGTGCGTATTTTTGGGCTACAGTTCCATGCATAATGGGTACAAGTGTTTGGATCGGTCCACAGGACGCATCTATATATCACGGGATGTTGTTTTTGATGAGCTCGTATTTCCGTTTGATCAATCTCCGCAGTCATCCACCACGTCCCCGCTGTTACCCACGCCTCCCTCTCTGTTTCCCTTAACCGAGCCAGCTTTAGTGGATGACCGTATGCGGCGATATGACACGACCTTGCTTGCTAATCCCGAATCCAGCTTGTCTCCTGGTTCTGCAGGTTCCGCCCAGTCGACGTCGCCGGAGGAAACGTCCCCATGTACGCCACGTCGCGCCCATGCAGATGCGCCCTCGCCCGCTCCAGCGGCTTCCCCGGGCGCGGGCAGCTCGGTCTCTCCAATGGGCCGGCTTGACTTTTCTCCCGCGCCTGATGGGGCCGACTCGTCCTCGCCTAACAGCACACCCGCCTCGGCCCATGGGCCGGCTGCATCACCGACGCCTCCTGCGTCGCCCCCTCCAGCAGCCGCCGCTCCTGCAGCCGCAGCGCCTGCGGACGCACGGCACCCGATGACGACCCGTCTTCGACACAACATCGTCAAGCCGCTCGTCCCGAGCGATGGCACGGTCCGCTACGATCCTCGTTGCCGCGCTTTCCACGCCGAGCCGCGCTCCTACCGCGACGCCCTCGGTAATGAGCACTGGCGCCCGGCCATGGAGTCTGAATTTGCTGCCCTGCAGCAGAACCGGACGTGGTCTCTCGTACCTCGTCCTCCTGCCAAAAATATCATCGGGTGCAAATGGATTTTCAAGGTGAAGCGCAAGGCTGATGGCTCTCTGGACAAGTTCAAAGCAAGACTAGTCGCTCGGGGTTTCACTCGGCAACATGGGCTTGAGTGCTTGACTACTCTGAAACTTTCTCCCCGGTTGTAAAACCGGCAACTGTGCGTTTGGTGCTGTCCCTCGTTGTCTCCCGCGGCTGGCACTGCTTACAGATTGATATAAGCAATGCTTTTCTGCATGATATTCTCACTGACGAAGCCTACATGCAACAACCACCCGGTTTTCAGGATTCTACCAGGCCGGACTATGTCTGCAAAGTGCAAACTGCATAAAGCGCTGTATGGTCTGAAACAGTCGCCTCGCGCTTGGTACGCTCGTCTTAGTGAGCGCCTTCAGCAACTCGGTTTTTCTCCCTCGGCTGCTGACACGTCCTTGTTCATCTTTGCTGATGGGGGTGTGACCGTTTATATGCTTGTATATGTGGACAATATTGTCATCGTGAGTTCATCCAGTTCTGCCATGACAAAGCTGCTTCAGAAGCTCTCTGCGACCTTCCCAGTCAAGAACTTGGTCCTCTTCGTTACTTTCTCGGTATTGAAGTACTTCCCGATTCCGGGGGAATCATTCTTACCCAGAAAAAGTACGCCATGGACTTGCTGCAGCGTATAGATATGGCGAATTGCAAAGCAGTTTCAACACCGATGTGTACTCACGAGAAGCTCACTCGCGATGCTGGACATAAATTGAATGAGGATCAAGCGTTCAAGTACAAAAGTACAGTGGGAGCTCTTCGGTATCTGACTTTGACACGCCCAGACCTCTCGTTTGCAGTAAACAAGGTCTGTCAGTTCTTATCTTGCCCCACTGATGTTCATTGGGAGGCTGTCAAGCGTATCCTCCGGTTTGTCAAAGGAACAGTGACCACCGGTCTGACTATTCGTCGATCATCATCCACTCTACTAAGTGTGTTTACTGATGCTGACTGGGCGGGCTGCGGTGACGACAGGCGATCGACAGGAGGGTTTGCTGTGTTTTTCGGTCCTAATCTTATATCTTGTACTGCACGCAAGCAACCCATAGTGTCACGATCATCGACAGAAGCGGAGTACAAGGCATTGACGAATGGTACAGCTGAAGCAACATGGGTGCAATCATTACTGAAGGAGCTACGAGTTCCACAACCCCGAGCACCGGTCCTTTGGTGCGATAATCTGGGCGCGACGTACCTCACAGCCAATCTATTATTCCATGCCCGCACCAAGCACATCGAGGTGGACTTCCATTTCGTCAGGGAGAAGGTCGCCATGGGAGCCTTGGAGGTCCGTTTTGTTTCATCAGCCGATCAGGTGGCGGACGCCTTCACCAAGCCACTCACAAAGCTGATGCTATCACGATTGTGCTCCAATCTCAACCTTTCCACATGATGAGATTGCGAGGGAATGTTAACAATCGTATATTGCTGTGTTAGTTAGAGCTAACAAATTCAGTGCTTATCCATGTATAGACTTATCCTCTTGTTAGGATCCTGTATTCTTTTGTACCTACAGATGCGATCACGCATTGTCCATTATAAATACACGGCCAACCCTACGGGGATAATCACGGCAAATCAATCCATCTGATTGTTTTCTCTTCCTAATAATAAAGCACGTATTGACTCCGTGGGTTCACCGTTACAATACGCTTCTTCCATAATTTTACGCTTTCAATTTGAATATTCAAGGTGATACTAAATTTCTGTCTCCATAATTCAATCAGGCGAACTGGCGCCTGTAATTGGGCCGGCCCTCCATAATTCAATCAGGCGAACTGGCGCCTGTAATTGGGCCGGCCCGTTTTCCCTTTTCTTATCAAACCCAAGCAAAAAGGGAGAGTGCGCCGGCGGGGTTCGAACACAAGTTCTCCTCGTGAAGACCGAGCCGCAACGCACTATCCACTAGGACACTAACTCACTACTGTACTAACATATTTTACTTTATTTTATTCTTTTCCCCGTCGCGGTTCTTATTCCTTTTTCCTTTTTTTTTCTTCATTGCACGAACTTGGTTCAAATTCGTGATTCTATACTCACGAACTTTTTCCAAAAATCATGAACTTTCATCAAATTCGATGATTTTTTTTCGAAAATTTGTGGTTTTTTTCTAAATTGAACCTTTCTTCAAATTTGATGGACTTTTTCAAAATCAATGAACTTTTTTTTTTCAAATTTGATGTAATTTTTTCAAATCGATGAACTTTTTTACAAACTGGATGAACTTTTTTCAAAATCGATGAACTTCTACAAATTCGATGAACTTTTCTCAGAATCGATGAACTTTTTTTGAATTCAATGAACTATTTTCAAATTTGATGAACTTTTTTCAATACCGACGAACTTTTTTGAATTCGATGAACTTTTTCTCAAATCTGATGGACTTTTTTCAAATTCGACGAACTTTTTATCAAATTCCATGAACTTTTTTCTAATTCTATGAACTTTTTTGAAAATTGATGTTTTTTTTAAAATCCAATGAACTTTTTTCGTATTCGATGAATTTTTTCGTATTTGGTGAACTTTTTTTGGTCAAAATCGATAACTATTTTCCAAACTCACATTTTTCTCAAATTTTTGTGCTTTTTTCAAATTCATGAACTATTTTTGAATTTGTGAATTGTTTTTTAAAATTCATGAACTGTTTTTCAAAATTTTGCACCGGCAGCGCTAAGTGCTTCGCCGCTACAGTACTGCTACCGCTACAGTACCTCTCATCGCTACAGTACCTCGTGGCGCTGCAGAGCGGCTCGAACGAGTGAGCGAGGACTAGGGACTGAAGCGCTGACTAGGGACTACCATTCAATCATGCGTCTTCCGCGCATGGGCAGTCTTCCGAGCTTGGGCTTCAGCCCATCTGGCATGCATCTCCTGCGTCTTGGCCAGATGCAGCTGTGGCGACAATGCGTGAGGTGTTCAGACGGTCAACGCCGAACCAGATCTAACATCAAGGCGGCAAAGAAATTGGGCGATGGTAGTGCAGCACTCCCGCAGGGCTTTCAGGGGGCGAGCAGACGAAGTCGGACGATGGCGGGCGCATCGTTCCCAACAGATCCAACGCAGGAGCGGCGTCATGGCGTGGATCTGGAGCAAAACGCGATGGCGACGAAGCTTCTCTGCCATGGCGGCTCGACTGGGTTCCTACGCTGGAAGGGGAGAGAGAGATGAGGGAGGAGATAGACGGGAGAAGATAAGAAGGGATAGGAAGGAGGAAAGGAAGGGAGAAGGCAGGGAAGACGGCGATGGTCACGAAGCTATACTGCCATGGCGGCTCGATTGAGTTCTTGCGTGGAGGGAGGAGAGAGACGGGAGAAGAAGAGGACCAGGGAGAGGGGGGAGGGAGTGGAGAAGGCATAGAATGCTAGAAGAGGGCGGCGGCGCGAGGTTATCGGCGGCAGTTGGGCTCGCCGGCCGGAGGCGAGAGGAAGGCGGCGGAGATGGCATCCCGAGGAAGAGCTCGGCCTCTCCTCGCTCGCTCGCGCGGAGCGGCGGCTGTTGGCTGTAGCGGGCACAGGCTCCCTTTTTTTAGAAGAAACATTTTCTATTTCACTTTTGTTTAGAGGAAAGCGTTCTTTGTTTGACGGGCACGGGATGCCATGTCCTATGATTCAGCCCATCCAGTTTACGATTCTCTTTATTGGGCCAGCTTTTGGTACTATAAAAAAATTCTTTATTGATTAATAGTACCATCTATTCCTAAAAGGAAATTTAGTAGTACTACCTCGTAAATATACACAGGATCCCACTAATTTATATATGGCCTCAAATAGACAACCAACAAGCCTCTTCGAAAATAATAAAAAACTGCAGATGAGGTGTAGCTATAATCTAGCAATGACGGAAATAAACAAAACAAAAGATGAGGTGTGGGTATAATCCGACAATGACAGTCCCAGTAAAAAAGGAGGCGGCGTGAGGAGAGCTTAGAGGTCATGCACTAGTGCAGAACCGGGCAATAGCACCGGTTCGTAAGTCCCTTTAGTGCCGGTTCCATAACCGGCACTAAAGTGTGGGCACTAAAGCCCCCCCCCCCTTTAGTACCGGTTCAGCACGAATCGGTGCTAAAGGGCAACCATGTGGCACGAGCCAGCTCCGGGCGCCGGGAGCCCAAGGTTTGGGGGGTTTTTGGTTTGATGATTTCTTTTTCATTTAATTTTGTGTTTTCCATTTAATTCTTTTTCTTTTGCTGGTATTTTACGATACTACAAAGGCCCACAGGGCAGAAGACGTGCAATAGGCCCACAAAGGCCTGCTTAGAGAGGAGCTCGACACGGTAGCCACGGCGGGGCTTATAAACCGGTGCGAACTCCTCTCAACTAGCGAGGTGGGACTAAATATTGTGCATTATGGTGGCAGCGCACCCTTTAGTACCGGTTGGTGGCTCCAACCGGTACTAAAGGAGGGTCTTTAGTACCGGTTGGAGCCACCAACCCACTAAAAACACCACCTCTTTAGTACCGGTTCGTGCCACGAACCGGTACTAAAGGTTCGCCACGAACCGGTACTAATGAGAGCGGCCCGGCTAGCCATTGGAACAGGCACTAATGTACATATTAGTGTCGGCTCAAATTCAAACCGGCACTAATGTGCTTCACGTTTGACCCTTTTTCTACTAGTGATGGCAGCAGAGTTAGTGCTTGAATGAACTATACATATGCAAGTCAGTGGTTAGGTTAGTAAAATCGTGAACCACATGTTATATTTTTTTCCCGTTGCAACGCACGGGCTTTTTTGCTAGTAGAAATAAATGTTCCTACCTCTAAATTAGAATCATTAGATCAAGAGTAACCAACCAGCACTCCACAAAGCAACACAAAACTCTAAATTAATTAAGTGAGATCGGGAACAAACTGATGGGAAGGACCGTGTCGATTGAGTGAGCTCTTTTTCCGAAAAATGCTAATTTGAGAACATTTTCTGACTTACTTACCTGGAATTTCTACTGCTTGAAAGAACATACCTTTATTTTTTGCTTTCAAGTTTCAAGGCACCAAGAAAGATATCCGTGTACGCAGTCACATGCGTTCAGCAAGACATGGTCTGGAGTTTACAATTTCTTTTTGTTCATGAATAAACACTGGTGAAAATGGCTACTGAAATAATACATTAGAAGACAATGCGTGATTTTTGGTCTGCATACATTATAACACATGCAATACCTCCATTGCACTGCACCGGATATTTCAATTGCTCTGTCATGCTTAGAAAACCTCCACGATGTGAAATTTTGCAAAAAAAGCTAGTTCACCCGCCCATGACTTTGGTCATCGTGATCATCCTACTCTAGAGATTAAAATATAGCTCAGCGCAGTACTTAAAAAGAGCTCCCTGATTTCCAATAAGTGAAGTTCATCAACTAAATATTTCTCTGTCAAGGTCATAATAAGATCGGTACCAAACCATGAAACATCTCTCTCTCTCTCTCTCTCTCTCTCTCTCTCTCTCTCTCTCTCTCTCTCTCTCTCTCTCTCTCTCTCTCTCTCCCAAAAAGTAAAATATGTTCACAAGCACATCATACACTCGAAGATTAAACGTCCTTGAGATCCTTTCGATTAACAATAATACTTGTGTCGGCATACAAATGAAAAACGTAACCTCGCGAAACGAACTGCACTCGCGACCCTCATACCGCTGGGATCCCATCTCCCACGCCCACCTCACCCCTCCTCACTCTCCCTCCTCGCCGCCTATGGAGGCTACCTGCGGCTAAGCCGTGCGGCCGCTAGTACTTCTTTTTTACAAGAAAAATGTAAAATAGAACCTGCAATATCTTTTTAATTTCAGCTTCACGGTTGGTGGGCATGTGGAAATCGGTGGAAGAGTTTGCTGTAGGCGCAGCAGTGACTCGTACATTCAAAATAATAAGCTGTGCATCAAGGGGGGCTCCTCGTGCGTGCCACGTCGGATTCGCCAGGAGACAAAAAACGTAAGAAAGAAAAAAAAACAGAGAAATCAATTGGCCAGCTGTCCACTCCCCCTATCCCCGTCCCCCGATTCCTCTTCCTTTCCCTCGTCTGCCACCGGCCCACCGCCCCCGCCACCAGCGACGTCCCCACACCGCCGCCGCCACCCATGCCCTACCCAACAGCTGAAGCTCCCACCCCTTCTCTCCTTCCCTTGCCTACTCCTCACCATGGGCGACCTCCATCCCCCGCCCCCCCCGCGCAACGGATCGAGCAGCAGGTTGGGATGTGAAGCAGACTCAGATCCGGCATGCCCACAGCACTGGTTTCCGTTGAGGACGCCATGGATAATGTGCCCTGGCCCTGGTGCTGCAGCCATGGAGAAGGTGCCCTCCTCATATCTTCTCTCTCTCTCTCGGATTCGATTCGATTTGGAGTTGCTGCTGTGTTTGTCAAGCTCATTCTCTTCTCTGCTGCAGGAGAACATCTCTCTTTGTCTCTCTGTGCTGAATCAAGTTGGTGTGGTGCAACCTCAACGCCCCAACAAGCAGCCCCAACCCCAGCCCTTGCTTCCATGATGATCCAGTAGGCAGGAGGTCCAACACATGTACGAGTCCTTCCTCTACTCCCCTTCTCTGGTTTTCTCCATCCGCTAATTATTTCTGCTAATTGGCATCATATTTGCTATTCTCGTTGTCAATTCAGGCCCCAAGAACATCAAGAGCAAGCATGATGAAAGGATCTTCTCGTTCAAACACAAATACAGCTACACAGTAAGCTTTGATTGCTCACTGGCAAGGGATTGTGAAAAGCCTTGGAAATTTCTTCAACATACTTAAAGTGAACAATATTGGTTTGTTGAAACATAGTTTCCTTTTATTTCATGCTAATCCCTTGCTCGTCACCTGTTCGTTGTTATGCTGCATCGTTGTATGGCTGTGTATGCGTCTTGTATTGCCGGTCTGATTTCCCCCTTTTTCCTTCGCTTCATGATGTGTGTGCTTAGAATTTTTTGAATGAGTGAAAGCCAAATCCATTAGAGCTGAATGTAGATTAAACCAAGAGGAATAGGAGCTAGCTATCTACCATCTTAGAAGATGCACTACACATAGATTTTTGTGACTTGCTTAGTTCATTTCTTGAATTTGTATATGTCAAAATTATGCTCTTATTGGATCCATTACCCTCTAAGCATAGCTAAAGGCACTCGTGTATCCTGAATTTAACCACCTAAATGGCCATAACCATCCCATGATTATCTGCTCCTAATGTATTAGCAGCAGCTGCTGTTTTTCCTCCTCAGATTTTGGCCAGTATGCTTATGTTTTTGTGGCGTATCAACTGCTTATTACCTAGGAAAGAGTACTTTTAAAATTCGGTGGACCTTTTCTATGCTTGGTTGTGCTAATGTATGACCTGTTTCCTCCACCACAGAATGAGAATACTGTTGTCGCCTGACCTTACTGAGGTCAACCTTGAGAGCGATGGGTATTATAATGGTTATTTTCTTTTATCAAATTCCAAGGAAGGAAGTCTGAAATCAGTTGCCGCAGTCAATGTTCATAAGCAAAACACCTTCTAGAATTGGCATATTCTGAAGAATGGTGGAACTGGTTATTGCATATCTCCAAAGCAGTTTTCTCTCGATCATTTTGCATTGCTATTTTCTCAGACTTCTTCAATTTAGCACAGACTGATTTCTTCTCTTCCAAGTGCCTCATTAATAGGAAATAGAGTCCAGTCAGGAACGCAAGCTTATACAGATCCCTAATAATGATATACCTTTGTGAGACCAAGCTGTATTCAGTAAATCACATGTTAACCAGGCTGTACATTTGGCAGGCTTGATATTAAGCTAAATAATAGGATTTCAGGCCTTCTACGAGCTGAATTGCAGGGAAAACTTTATGTAGCAAATCAACGAGACCATTTATGCAGATATGCAGTCACCCAGTACAAGGCAGGGGCGTACGTATGCTTTGGTTGGCTTGTTTATCTAACAAATTCCAAAGAGATAATCATTCTCTGAACATTTTGCAGACAGAACAAAAGGGCCATTGTTAAATTGGTCTAAGCGGCAAGATAATTACAGGGTTAATATAGGGAATTGTTTACCTGCATAAGCACTCCAGGTTCTGGCTTGTCCAAAGAGACTTGAAACCACATAATGTCCTCTTGGATTGTAACATGCATGATCCCAAAGATTGCTGATTTTGGATCATCTACAGCACTGCGTTCAGATGTAGCAGAGGAGCGCACGAGTAGGGTCATTGGAACCAGGTATCAGCTACGTAATATATCAATCATCACAGATTCCCACCATCTTGTCTTCAGTTGTTCTAATCTTACCGCTTTGATATATTTTGTTTCACTTTTCAGTGGTTACAAAGCTCCGAAGTATGCATCTCGAGGAGTTTACTCGATGAAGACAGATGTGTTCAACTTTGGCGTTTTGGTTCTGGTGATTATTAGTGACCGAAAGAATACCATACTCGACAAGCGAGGGGATATTTTTGGTGATCTTGTACGAGAAGTGAGACAAGTAAACATATATTTGAAGCAAGATTTCTTATGGTTCACATTCACGAGATGTTTACTTTTGTTGCCAGATTATTATCTTTCTTTTGCACTGCAGTTCTCTCATGTTGAATAACTATTTCAGGACTGGCATATGTGGAAGGAGCAAAGGTTGCATGAGCTTCTGGATCCATTGTTAGCGGACGGATATAAAGTCGCTGAGATAACAAAATGCTCTCATGAAGCAATGCCTTGTGCTCAGGAAGATCCAGCAGACTGGCCCACCATGACAGATGTTGATGCAATGCTAAACTCTAAAAGCATAAGCTTACCAATGGAGCCTAAGCAGCCCGCTGTGCTGATCCATGGGTGTGCCGACTATATAAGATCGGTTGCAAGACTGTACAGTGTGTATTTAAATGAGGCTAGAGGTAAATAATACTTCTAGAACTAAAATCTATGGTAAAATAGATGCTCATGGTACTTCAGGTTCTTGTAGTCCACTTCAAATGTATGTGAGAATCTGATCTCATTTTGAATGTTTGTGTGTTGCTTTTCTCCAATTCCTCGACAGGTTAATCCAATTGGGTGATATGATTCATGGAGTTGATTTTCGTACTATTAGTTCATGAACATAAGAACATCACCAGAAAGATGTGCTATAGTGGTTCTTACGAGCCAGACACATACCTCCAGCTACTTTCTTATTTTTATTTGTATTACAAAAAGGGTAGTGTACAAAATGTTGGCCAACTGATGTTTTAACCAGTTAACTTGTTGGGTTCTTTACATTGCAATTTTTTTACCTATATGTTCTTATTGCAATTTCTGAAACCAAAGCTCAAATAAGTTTAAATGAGTGCAAGTTGGTACTACTTTGTAGTTAGTCTTTCATTTCCAGCCACCTTATAGTCTTATTGTTTTATTGTCATTGTCATTCTACAGTAAGGCTGATAGAACAAAAGGTTCAATCATCGTGACTAATAGTGCATTCAGTGGTGTTGAGGATCTCATATGTTTTCCCATTAAACATGATATACCTATATACATAGTCTTCCTTTCTTCAAACATTAAATGGTTCTTAAATTAGCTGCTAGGTCAGCTATGAATGGGCTTTTTTAGTTGGTCATGTACATATACATAGGCTGATTGGCATCGCTAAGGAAATAAGGCAAACTGAAATGGTACAAGAAATGACAGCTTTATATACTTTGTCGATTGTTAGCAGAGTTTCAGCTGGTGAACAAGAGGAGCAAAGACAACTGCTCCGTCATAGTAAACTTCCACTTCTAGCCGAGCTTCAACCTGCTAGCCCCTCAAGTGTACAATTGGTTCTATCTAGATTGGTTTTACAATTTTTTGTTGTTATTCATAGGATATAGTGTTTAATCTGGTTGGGAACAATCCACCACCCAAGGGGATCAACGTCTCTAAGATATTGTTGTTTGTTCAAAGGAAGGTTGTTTTGTTATTAGCTGTAAAGTCTATTGCAAGTCCTTGCTTATATATGCATGTTTGTCAGCAATTAGAGAAAAAAGGATGGAAGGGTCGCTTGTCAATCTGGCACCGCACAAACTTCCACTCAGGAGGCGCCACTGGGTTGCGCCCCAACCCCTAGTGTTAATAAATAGGCGAAACAGTTTACATGTGCTACAATCGTTTAATCTGACTTGGCTCGGAAGAAAGCTATACAGAAGGTAGAGCAAGATCGTAGGATTAGAACAACACCAAACACCCCTATACTTGTGCGGTTGTACCTGTACTACAATAGGAAAATCCTGGACCAGACGGGTTACCGGAGGAATTCTATCAAAGATGCTGGCATATCGTAAAGAGTGATTTCATGCCTATGTTTCATGATTTATTTGAAGGCCATCTAAATTTGTTCCATCTCAATTTTGGAACAATTATGTTGTTGCCAAAGAAGCTGGAAGCCGTTCGCATTGAGCAGTTTAGACAAATATGTCTTCTCAATGTAAGCTTTAACATCTTCACAAAGGTTGGCATGAATAATAAAGCGCCCAGATCAGAGGGGTTCCCGGCGGAATTCTATCAAAGATGCTGGCATATCATAAAGAGTGATCGCATGCCTATGTTCCATGATTTATTTGAAGGCCATCTAAATTTGTTCCACCTCAATTTTGGAATAATTACGTTGTTGCCGAAGAAGGTGGAAGCCGTTTATACTGAGCAGTTTAGACCAATATGTCTTCTCAATTGAAGCTTTAAGATCTTTACAAAGGTTGGCATGAATAGGTTGACACAGGTTGCACGTTCGGTTGTGCAACCCACTCAAACTGCTTTCATGCCAGGACGACAAATCCTATAAGGGGTGGTAGTCCTACATGAAACGTTGCACGAAATCTATTCAAAAAAACTAGATGGGTTGTCTTCAAGGTGGATTTTGAAAAGGCGTATGGTAAGGTCAAATGGCCCTTCCTACAGCAAGCCTTACGTATGAAGGGATTCAATGATACATGGAGGTCTCAAGTGGATTCATTCATACGAAAAGGCAGTACGGATAAAGGTTAATGATGACACCGGTCATTATTTCCAGACTCGTAAGGGACTAAGACACGGAGACTCCATGTCTCCTGTGTTGTTTAATATCATAGCGGGCTAAAGAGAGTGGCCAAGTAGGCGGCCTCATTCCCCATCTTGTAGAGGGGGGCGTCTCTATCTTACAATACCCAGATGACACTATTATTTTCATGGAACACGATCTTGCAAAAGCCAGGAATATGAAGCTTATTTTATGCCTTTTTGAGCAACTATCCGGGCTCAAAATCAATTTCAATAAAAGCGAATTGTTCTGCTTTGTGAGAGCTAAAGAAGAACATGAAGCTTATTCGGTTGTGAAATGGGATCCATGACTTTTAGTTATCTAGGAATCCCAATTCATCATAGACAGTTGACGGACATAGAATGGAAATGTATAGAAGATAGATTTGAAAAAAATTGAGCTCCTGGAAGGGCAAGCTCATGTCTTACGGAGGAAGGCTTTGTGTTGATTAACTCGGTTTTGACGAGTTTGCAAATGTTTGTCCTATCTTTGTTTGAAGTACCGGTAGGGGTACGGAAAAGATTGGACTTCTATAGATCCCGATTCTTCTGGCAAAGCGACGAGGCCAAGAAGAAATACAGATTGGCTTGATGGGATATCATGTGTAGACCGAAAAACGAGGGCGGGCTAGGGATCAAGAATTTAGAGGTAAAAAATAGATGTTTGCTTAGCAAATGGTTATACAGATTATCTATGGAAACCAAAGGCATGTGGGTACAAATCTTGCGGAATAAGTACCTACATACTAAGACTTTGGCCCAGGTGAATGCAAGGTCAACATACTCACCCTTTTGGAAAGGGTTAATGAAGACAAAAGTAACTTTCTTTCAGCAGGTGAAGTTCCTAATTGGTAGTGGTACTTCTACTAGGTTCTGGAAGGACACTTGGCTAGGGAAGATGCCCCTAGCCTTACAATACCCCTCACTATACAATATTGTGCAACGTAAGGAGGATTATGTAGCTACAGTCTTAAACTTACTACCACTTAATATCCAATTTAGGAGGTCTCTTGTAGGGGAACGTTGGAATGTTTGGTTACACATGATACGTAGGTTGACGGATGTTAAACTTTCAGATCAGGCGGATAAATTAGTTGGAAGTTAACCACGAATGGATTATTCTGTCAAATCCATGTATTTGGATTCAATTGATTCCGGGCCATTGTCGAGGTCTTTGCACATATGAAAGATTAAAGTTCCACTCCCATCAAGATTTTTATGTGATTTGTCCACAAAGGAGTCATCTTGACCAAAGATAATCTGATGAAAAGGAATTGGGTCAGTCAATCCAGATGTTGTTTTTGTGATCAAAACGAAAAAATTAAACACCTCTTTCTCGAATGTCCACTTGCAAAACTGTTATGGCGGTCCATTCATATAGCTTTTAATGTTAGACCTCCAATGAGTATAAACACGTTATTTGGGATGTGGCTTAATGAAGTAGACATACACGCAGCTAAATATATTTGGATAGTGATATGTGCACTATTATGGGCTATATGGAACACTCGAAGTGATATGATTTTTAATTGGACAAAATTCACTAATTTTTTGCAGGTTATCTACATAGCCATAGCCTGGATCAATATGTGGTCGTTACTCACTCATGCGGACTACAGGGAGTTTATCGTTATTGGGTGCAGCCGATGGAAGACGGTAGCACGGGCTATCTTCAGCCGATTTGGATGGTGATCTAATAATAGGCTAGGTGTGTAGGCATCGCGGCCTGTTTTTTATCGCCGGATGTGGCGCTTTCTCGCCGGGTGTGGCGTTTTACGGATTTGTTTATCTTTCTTGCTCGCATTTTGAGTTTCCATGAAACTTACGACCTTGTTTTGATTTATAATAATATGGCTACATGCGTCGATTAATACAGAGGCCAAAGGTAAGCCTCCTTTTCTCTACTATCTAAAAGAAACGTAACGTTCCCTCTCCCCTCTTATGTCGTCCAACCTTTCGTCCGCCCCTCCACTTACGAGAGCCCCCGCTCCCACCGATTTTTCTCCCCCTTCCACCGATTTTTCTTCCCCTTCAACCGGTTTTTCTCTGTTACTGAGTTTTTTTGTCTCGCGTGAAAACCCAGCGTATCTCAAATATGGTAATCAATCAATTCATTTATGGTAAGGCATAAATTCATGAAAATCTCAAATATGGCAATTATGGTAATAAATCAATTCACATATGCTAAGGCCATAAACTCACGAAAATCTCAAATATGGCAATTATGGTAATAAATCAACTCACGTATGGTAAGGTTATAAATACATGGAAACCAAATGATCAATCAATCTCTGCCATAAACTCACCGAATCTCTTATATGTATAAGGCCATAAACTCTCTCTTCTATGGTAAAAGGCAGCAGGCCATCAGCTTTGCACCGTCCTCATGAGCACAAGATCGCCGGAGCCACCACCACCACCACCGCTATGGACCAGGGCGAGAAGCAGACTGGCAGCCACAAGTAGTCACATCTGGGCACAACCACTCCAGCAATCACGGCGGGGCAAGGCGGGGCGACTCCGGCAACTTCGCAGGAGTCGCGATGTTCCACGATGACAACGGTGGCAAGGACAAAAGCCTGCAACGGCTGCTGCCCCTCCGGATGGGTGTGACTAATATGTTGTCCTGGGTCTCTTTGACAAGTTTCTCCACAAAGCGTGAATGTCTCATCCTCTGATTGACCAACACATTGAACAAAAAGAATGTGCTTCTCCAGCAACTCTTTTTGACATGCCTTCAAGCTCTATAGCATCCAGGAAGATTGACGCTAAGGAAGAAAAAACACTGAAATTTTATTGCATTAAGATGATAGGCTGATTTCAATGATGTGATGACTTATTTTAAATTAGGAGATGTGAACTCTGAATCATTTATTTGTTTTGTGTGGCAACTTGTGATAAATTGTGAGATGTGAACTCTGAATCATTTATTTTGTGTGAAAATTTGCATTAATTCTAAGATGTGAACACAGAGTCATCTATTGAATGACATATGACTCCTATCTAACAGGCAAAAAATCATTTAACTGATTGTCCATGTATTCCTGTTCAAGATGTAAACATTAGTAACTGATGCAGAACCTATGCTTACATGGGCTAATGGGATCTCTCAAAATTCTATGCACAAGTTCAGAGTAAGGGATCGTGAGGAAAATGCTCAAAATGCACTGGTCAACACTAAATCTCTCCCCTACCGTAAGCTGCATGCTGCCTTGCGGAGGAATCGAGAGGAGCAAGGAAATACAGGGCACTTGGTCGCCGGGTGGGTGCCGTGTCACCGAGCACGAGCAGTAGAGGGAGCGGCTGTCAACCAAGCAGCAACATGAGCCCCCCGGGTGCAGAGGGAGGCACTGGGCCGTCGAGCAGCACCGGGAGCCGCCGGCCGTCGAGCAGCACGGGGAGCCGCCGGACCGCCGAGCAGAAGTGGGAGCCACTGGGGTGGAAAGGAAGCTGTCGGGCAGTCGAGCCGTCGGGCAGCAGCGGGAACTGCCGGGCCTCCGAGCGGCAGCAGTAGCCGCCGGGCCGCTGAGCTGCAGCGCTGCTTCGTGTTCTTGTTGCATCAGTGTTAAGAGTAGCGAGTAGGACGAGCAGCAGGTTCAGTACGAACTATGAAGGGTCGAACCAGGTAGATTAGGCACAGAAATTGCAAAACTACCATAGGGGCACAAAGGTCATTCCACGTTGATTCTTTGAATTAGATTAATTAAGAATTAATTAGAATACATATTAGGGCAAATGATCAAAAGATAAAAGAAAAATGGGGCAAATCATCTAATCCTAACTAAAGCAGGGAGAATCCAGCGGCCGTTCTGCATTTAATTGTTGACCGCAATCGTCCAATATTATCGTCCATGTAGTACTGCTCATTTTATTTTCGTGGAGCTGTCGTACAACTTTTGGAAAAGTTAGATGTTAACCGTATTTTGGGAAAGTATTATCTTGCTGAAGTAATTTGATGTGGTAGCATGCATCAGTCTTCGTTGAACTTGTACAAATCTTTGACCTCTAGAATTTTTTTTCTATTTTACTGTTTCTGCTTCTGGAATAATATAACTCTATTGATCCTTTGCTTCTTTCTAATCACCAATTAGGATGAAATATAGGAAATCTTGAAATATCAAAGCCTCCACCAACCACGCCTTGCTAAGACAAGCACATTGTGAAATATACCCCAACTACATGGTTGCGTGCTTGAAATTCCAGTGTGTGTGGGTGGGGGGGGGGGGGGGAAGTGGTTGAGGATGCGACCCGGATGCGCTATTGAGAATCGTATGGATAGATTGGACTAGGGAGGCTACTTGGAGTAGGGAGGCGAAGAGGTGGAAATAGTGGTGAAAGAAGAAGAGTGTGATTGAGTGGTGAAGCAATAGTCAACAATTGTGTCTGTTTTTTTTTTGAGGGAACAATGTTGTCTGTTATGCATGAGTATCCTATAGGTATACATGATTGATGTTATATTATTGGAATATGTATAGTCCCGTTGCAACGCACGGGCAAATAGCTAGTCAAAAAAAAAGGAAAATCCTGGACATAGAGTAAGTTGTTCGGTGCTCTTGGTACTGGAAGGGATAGGAAGGGAGACTTTGCGTAAGTAAGGAGGGTGAGTATATTTATATCAAGGGGTTGTGGTACAGTTTGTGGTTTCTTATACTATCCTCAAATTCTGTTTCAAAAGGGATAAATTCAAACGAAAAGTCTTGGACACGACTACAATGGGAGCTCCTAAGGGAGCATAACCCATAGCGAGTTAATTATGTCTGGACTCTTGTAATGCCCCGGATACATCCGCCGGTGGTTGTTACTCTTGGCGGGATCTAGATTGGCCTCACAGATTAATACTAATTTTTTCTGCACAATTTGTTCTCATTCGTACACACCCGGAAGCAACTTCTCGGTCTGTCACCCACCTGAAATTACTCCAAGTTGAGCACGCTTAACATTAGAGTTTTGTCTGAATGGGCTTTCGGAAAAGAAGGAATTTCTTATTGATATGAGTAGTCTATCATCCCTAATAAGCCAGGATATCACATACACCAACCCCGCTCAGAGGAACCGATGTCCTCGTCGGGCCACAGGAACGTTCCCTCTTGGCACATATGCATGTGCATCCAGTCCGGCACGTGTGCCATGTTGTATGCCACGACGGGTCACAAACGTCATGCACAACATGACCGCGCACCTGTTCGCAAACATCCGTGTAACCGCGAGGGTCACCTCTGATACCAACTTGTAACGCCCCGGACACACCCGCCGGTGGTCGTTACTTCTGGCGGGATCTAGACTGGCCCCATAGATCAATACTAGTCTTTTCTGCACACTTTGTCCTCACTCGTGCGTACCCGGGAGCAACTTCCTGGTCGGTCACCCATTCTGAAATTACTCCAAGCCGATCACACTTAACTTTGGAGTTCTGTCTGAATGGGCTTCCGAAAAAGAAGGAATTCCTTATTGATATGAGTAGTTTATCATCCCTAATAATCCAGGCTATCACAACTCTCTCTCTCTCTCTCTCTAGATTAGCAATAAGACTTGTGTCAGCATACAAATGAAAAACGTTACCCTCGCAAAACGCCTTGCGCTCGCGACCCTTTTACGCCGAGATCTCACCTCCCATGCTCAACTCACCTCTCCCTCCTCTTCTACTTCGGCGGCTAAGTCATGCGGCCGCAGGTATGGGGGGGGTCAGCTTTGGAAGATCTTACGTAGGCACCACATTGAGGTAGCCTCACCAGCCGTCAACAACCTACCTCGGCGGCGCCGCAGGATCCTGGTGGCAGCCGATCGGACACTCCGTTGGGCGTGGTGCAAGAAGGTGGAGAAGCATCCGGTGGTCAGGAGGGTATCGGGTACAATTCAGTGCATGGACGATTGGGTCGGCCTTGGCCGGAGCCATCGACGAAAGCGCCGTAGGCGTCGTTACCTTGTTGGAGGCGTCATGGGGCTATTTGGCTCCCCACTATTAGGAAAAGGGATATAGATAATATGAACATTAATGGCGCACCACACATATTAATGGCGCATCATGTGTTGGTGCGCCATTAGTGTCCAAATACTAATGGCGCACCACATCCATGGTGCGCCATTAGTAACAATTTTTTTTTCGAAACTAGTAATGGCGCACCACATCCACGGTGCACCACTAGTAATTTTTTTTCAATTTTTTTATTTTGCGCCACATCCACGGTGCCCCACTAGTAAATTTTTTTCCAATTTTTTTTTTCAATTTTTTTTGTTTCAAAGCTAGTAATTGCGCACCGTGTGTGTAGTGCGCCATTACTAGTTGAACTAGTAATGGCACACCACTCCCACGATGCGCCATTACTAACTTGGCCCAAAAATTCCACCGAATGCACCCCCCCTTGGACCGCCTTTTCGGTTTTAAAAAAATAAAAATAAAATGATGGAAATGTAAAAAAAATAAAAGAAAATAAGTTTCTCATGTGATATGTGGTCTACTTGTTGGAAAATTTTACAAATATGAATTTCGACTTTATTTGCAAAATCTCTCTGGAATTTGTAAAATGGGCATACCTTTTGCATACAAACTCGGATTAAAAAGTTTTTTATATGAAAAATCATCTACTCGAAAAGTTAAATCCGAATTTAACAGGGAGAACTCCGTTAAACATTTTCAAAATCCTCAAAAACCTAACATAGAAAAAGTTACGGGGCTTTTAAGATCTAGAGGGGAAAAATGAAAAAAATTCAAACTTATTAGTGGCGCACCAGATGCGCCACTAGTAACAGAAAAAAAAATTGATTTCGAACTTTTTTTGGATTTTTTTTCAAAAAATGATGCGTAATATGACCGGGAAGTTTGAAATATTTTTCAAAATTTCATCATACTCATGAACATGAACAAAGTCCTAGACATTAACAAGGTTTAATAGGATTGATATGATAGATATATCAACAAATGCCTGTTAAGTGAGGTGGTGCTGGGGTTCTCCCTGGAGTAGTGTTAGGATGGGTGACCTTCCGGGAAGTTTGATCACTTATTTTAAAAAAAATTGTTAGTAATGGCGCACTTCTATGTGGTGCACCATTACTAAGTCAGATAGTAATGACGCACCGTGCGATACTAATGGCGCACTCCCAGGTGCGCCATTAGTATCTGGGATACTAATGGCGCACCAGGGATGCGCCATTAGTATAAAATTCTAATGGCGCGATGCTAGTGATGCACCTATAGCGCGCCATTAGTAGCCAAAACAGGTGTACCACTAGCAGGCCTTTTCCTAGTAGTGCACTGTGAGCTCCGATGAAACCCCCAGATTTTGACTTCCTGGATCGGATGGTGGTGCCATGCCTACGTCGTTATGCCCTTTGGGGCAGCATCTTTGGAACTGTGCATCGACCCGAGGTACGAGCGCATGACTTCAATGGATGGCGCTGGTTTCCATGTGTTCTCGCACGGTGGCCAAGTTGGCGTAGTGGGGTCTCATTGACAGACGCGTGTTGATGGACGCGCGCAGAATAGTGACGTTGTCTGACGTCGCGGTTAGTTCGATAGTAGTTGGGCCTGGCAAGATCAAGCATTGTTCTCTCCTGAAGTAGGTACGGCGGTGGATTCTAGAGCGTGCATATGCGATGCATGTTGAGCGTCTGCTAGACCGGTTGATGCTCTCGTCTTGTTGTGGGGCGGCTTGTCGAGGCACCTGATTAGATGGTGTGCATTGGTGCAAGGTCAGAGCACATCATAAAACTTGTAGGGGTAGCGACAGAAATCGCCAGATATAAGGCTTTGGGTCGATCCATGTATTTGTTTTAGGATGTTGATAACGCTCACACGTGTGGTGGGAGCGACACCCGTCCACACACCCTATAACACACATACTACACCACGTCACTCCATGCATGCATGTGGGAATCTTTTTGAATTTTCGGTTTTTAAACTGTTTTATCTCTTTAGAAAAATCCGATTGAAGATCCGTTTTCACCATTAATTCACCGCGACGGGATCTCAAAACCAGATCTTATATCAATATGTTTCGACGACTTTTAAAAGTTGCCATGTCTATTGTACATGAATTGCCATGGTGTTTACACTGAATTTGCCATGATATGTTTCAGGTATTTTCTTCTACATGTGAAAGTAAATTTTGACATATTATAAAAAGGGAATTAAGAAACTAGACTTGCCATGAACCATAAACTAAAATTTCCATGATACATGCACTTAAAATTGCCATGGTTCATACAAAAAATAATTTTTATGGTCAAAGTACTGGAATTGCCATGGTCAAAATACTAAAATTTTCATGCTCTACAAGCTAAAATTGCCACATGACAACTTTAGTATAACACTATAGTAACTATAGTGTAAACATCATGGCAACTTTTGGCCAAAAAAAGTTCGTTGAAACATATCAACATGGGATCTAGTTTTAAAGATATCGTCGAGACGGATTTAATGATGAAAACGGATTTTTACTTGGATTTTTTAATTAGGAGTTAAAATAATTTTAAGCCGAAAACCAAAAACATTCCCGCTGATGTGATCTGTATTGATGTGGCAAACTGAATGGTACTGGAGGCGTTTAGGTCATGTTGCTTCGTGGCACACGTGTGGGCGTTAAAATTTGCGTTTGTTTTATAAGACTGTTGAATAATTTAATGAAATAGCTCTATGCATCTCTTGATCCAGAGGCCGGGGTCGTAGTCGTCGTTTCCATGAAAAAAAACCCAAAAAAGTGAATTATATGCATATCTATGTTTTTCATGCCAAGTCCACAAATGAGCACATATGTTTTTGATGCCATGCTTGAGGGATGTACGTGAGCTTACCTCCATACTATCTTTTAAGTATACATTTACTGTTTCTGGATACAGAGTCACTGAATGAGAACCATTTGAATAGTTGAAATCTTCTATTCTTAATTAGTTGCAACCAACTAAGTATTCTTTTCCTAAGCATGCAGCACTACCGCGCAAAGAAACCATGCATATACACCACAATCATTTATCTACCATCCCACTAAATATATTTTCTATGCATGCAACACTTTTTCATCAACAAATCATGCATGGCTGCCAAATCATTAGGCACCACATCAAAATTTGTTCTCACAATTATTCATATCATCAACCGAATTACTATTCATATTTTCAGCCTACCATCCCACGGTAACGCACACAATGAGAGATTGCACGCACTACAATACATGCACAGCTGCTTCCGTTCTGCACCAGCCTGCATTATCGGCTTACAATACATGCACAGCTGCTTCCGTTCTGCGCACCAGGACTGCAAGTCTATCCCAAATTGCAAGTCCTAGTATAACCCTGTTAGCAAAAATGAAAGACCAAGGGGCAGCTGGTGGGGGAAATGATAGCAGGAGATATAGCGAGCTTGACATGCACTTCCTCTGTACCATAATATTTGTTCTTATTATATCATAAGGATCATAGTACAAACCACGCACGCACTGACCTGAAAAAATTGAAAAGACAACAAAAATCTAGTCTTTGCATATAGGAATACCAGCCAAGAAGTAAAAATACAATCAAGACCGAAGAATCCTCTGAGCTTGACACATACATCCGTCACCTGTCAATGGCACCACCAAAGCAACCACCAAAGGAAAAAATGACGGATCACCTTCACACCCGAGCTCGAAGCGGCTCCATCGCTAATATGCAGCTTTGCAGACCTCCAACGTGGCTCACCAAAGGCGAAACCATTGCTATTGAACGAATCAGACCGAGGAAACACCCCGGACACGCCATCGAACTCCAGATCTGGCACCCCCACCCGACTAAGACGTCGGAGGAGACAACCATATCTGTCATCCACGAACCACGAACCCAGATCCACCGCCTTCCAGATGCTGCCGATGCAGACCATAATTTGTACCCGCTCCTGGACTACCTCCCAAGCTCCGCGCCGGCGCTGAAGCAAACGCCGTCGCAACGGCGGAGCCCGAGGACACAGGTCCACCACGAGTATGCCGCCGCCGCCACGGCATCCTTGCTTGAACAGACTGGTTTCCAAAACCATCCCCAACCATAGGACCGACCACCTTGTCAGAGTAGGATCTGAAAAAACTTTATTCAGTGCCGTCATCGCCACCGCCGAAGCCGAGACGATGAACAACCTAAAAACATAAAGTACGAGAGTAAAATACGAGCCACCTGCGTGGAACTGGCGACGCCCTCACCACTGGCGACCGAGGTCGCCGGTAGAGGAGAGCCACCGGACGGCAGCGGCGGTGGAGACTCCTGGTGGCTGGACATCACCTTTCTTTCTTTGAGAGAAAGAAAGAAAGCGGACGACGATGTTTGTACCACAATATTTATTGTTGGGAGAAACTTATACTAGTTTTCTCCAACTAGAAGTATTTCGGTACAAAGGGGGTTGAAAATTGAAGTGACTGTTGAAGGCTGACACTGAAGTAAATTAAAGAGAAATAGGGATGACGGTGTATAGGATATAACAATAACTAAACCTGCAGTCAGGTTCAAGATATAATTGTCGTGTGGCACATACACCAACAAAATAAGGACACATGTGTCGGAAAAAAAGTAATTCAGATGTAGCCATTCTCATAGTGTGGCAGGAAAACCAATGGCAATTTACAAGTTACAAGCTCGACAACATAACTATATTGCCCTGTTTTTCAAATCAGAATCACCTTGATTACGAGTGATCGATATTAGCAAGTTAGTACTTGCTTCGAAACTGAGACAAGAAAAATCTAATACAGAACATGAAGTGCCTTTTGGACATCTGAATCACGGTTGAGAAGCAAGTCTCCCATATCTCTAAAGAGAAGCCTCTATCAACTATGCTATCCAAGGGGGCCTCAAGGAGCATGGCAGTTCATTTCAATGTGGCGAGGACCATAGTGGAGAGAAAGCACCTTCCATGATCGCAGGCAACACAAGATGTTGTCCTGTGCACTCTGAACTGGTGTTACCTCCTTCCAGATGAACGTGTGTGTCCCTTGGTTCTCTAGGCACACGTGGTGACTGCGTTTTTGTATAGCTGCTTTTCCCGATGCCTCCCACACCAAACTAACGGTTGTGGACGAACTACAAAACATAATCGAACTGACATCTTCTTGTGGTATTGTGTCTGAACTACAATAGCAAAAAACTTAGACAGATATTAAGCTGCTCGCGGTATTGGAAATGATAGGATAGGAGACTTGAATAAATAAGGAGCGTACAAGGACGGTTAATAAATAAAGAGGCTGTTGTTTTGCTTTTGGTGTCCTGCTAAAAAACCATGGAGAGGGGAAAACTAAGATGTGTACCCTTAGCAAGATAACTATGTTACAATTAGGTGTGAGATATTATTGCAGTGCTACACATATGTCCACCAAAAAACAGAGATATCAGCCAAAAGTGAAAACTTCTAGAATACATTTTATCCGGCGGGAACTAAATTATGGTCTGAAACGTCTGCACCGCTCATAAGTCACATGGAAGACATCTTCTACAAATACCACCAAATGTACATGTATGCTCCTGTGCGTGAGTTGTGCATAGAAGGATCGATCAAGTCGATCACGTAGCTAGCTAGCTTACGGCTACCAGCAACAAGTACTAGCATATGCATCCTGTCAAGGAATTGATCGGGTTGAGTTGTGATAGCTTGTGCACATACGTATTGGAGATCAAGCTTCCTTGTGGTGTCGACGTACTCGGTGTTAGGACTTGGCCAACAATTGGTATGTAGTGCTTTGGTTCTTCATCGTGATTTTGAAAAAGAACTCGAAGGATCATGTCGAAGCAAGGAGGCTAAAGTCCTTGCCGTGCCCGCTTCGTCTTACCCACGATTTGATCACGGGAACTTTGGGGTATGAAAGGCCCTGATGGAGTGTGGTCTCCGCGCCAATGAGTAATGGGGCACGGTTGATCCAGGACTAGACGCGTTCAACAATGATGGACCCGAGCACCGTAAGGATCGGCAGGCAGCGTTGGCGATTTATACGGTGATGCCGATGGATGTCCTCCAGCACTTGTCGCCAAAGAAACAATGAAGGAGGCGTCGGATACTTTGAAGCTCACATTTGAGGGACACACTTGCGTCAAGAAAGCCAATCTCCAAACTCTTCTAAGGAACTTTGAGACTTTGGTCATGTGTGACGATGAGTCCATAGACGCATTCCCTTCACGAGTGGTACCTCTCATCTATCAAATTCGGACGCTAGAAAAAACCTCTCAGAGGAGTCGGTTGTCCGTCGATTCTTGCGCGGGACCCCTCCCCCATATCTGCAAATTGTCACGGCGATCGAGCAGTGCGTTGATCTCGATCCTCTCTATTGATGATCTCATCGGACGCTACAAGGTTCACAATGAGCGTATGCGGTATAGTCTCAGGGATGGGAGAAACAATGAGCTCAGTGGCAGGCGCTGAATTTGAGGAGAGGAGGCGAGGGATCTAGCAGTAACACTCACCAAGATCGTGCGCCAAACGAACAAAGTATGAAGAACGCTAGTGATGGCGCTCCGGAAAATAAGAAGTGCGATAAGCGCAAGATCAAGTGTCACAAATGTGGCATCATGGGGTAGTTCAAGTCGGAGTTTTAGAATCCCCCGAAGGAGAAGGTGCTCATCGCCTACCAAGGAGAAGATAGTGACATGATGTTGATGTGCAAACTCTTGGTCTAGGACGATCCAGTTCTTCAAGTACCGGCTAAAGAAAGAGTCATGGTCGTGGAAGAAAAAGTTCGTATTCATGATCATGGTTTGGAAACTCACGTCAATGTTAAGGATGCGGGGGATGATTCCAAAACTTATGTCAGTGCAATGGACGTAAGTGATATCTTTGCTAGGGATGCAAATGTGGGTCCCATTAGTCCCGGATAACATGGTAAGTTACTTCAAAAGAAACTAACAGCTCTAAGCTCTCATAATGAAGGGATGAGATTCTGCAAAGCTGAATGTCGGACGGGTCGGGCGCCGCTCTGCATCCCTACTAGAGCGGATGCTGCGAAAGCTGCCTGTGCTCGATCATGGAAAAGCAGTCTTTGTTCTGGTCAGCTGGAGGAGAAACCCTTAGGCGACCGCAAAATCGACACAAAAGACAATGACGTAACGGTGCACGTGATGTCAGAAGTCCCATGTCATGAGGCGTGATGAAGTGGTGGCGGCAGAAGAATACGTCGTGGGTCGTGCTACATCGCTAGTACGAGGCGAGCATGATGCATACACACAGCTATTTAACGCAGACGTGGCAAGTACCTGTGCTGGTGGCCCTGCGCGCGCGTCCCATCAGACCACAGGCCACACAGCACGCACGTGCAGGCGGCCAACGTAGGCACCAAAGGCTGCAGTAGCAGTGCAGCCAGCGCTTGGGCAGAAGCGCTAGGAAGAAGCAATGACGACTCAGACGCTGCATGGGGTCGTGTTTTACACGGTCCAGAAGAAGGGATCACACCATCACGTGGTGATCCAATGGCAAATTCATTTTACAAGTTACAAAGTGGGATCGACAGTAAAAATGTATTACTCTGTTTTTCAAATCAGAAGCACCTTGGCTAAATTATCAAGTCAGTACTCCTGCTTTACAAGAAAACTCTAATACATAACGTGCAATGTCTTTTGGACGTCTGGATCATTGACGGTTGATGAGGAAGCTTCCCACAGGCCTGAAGAGAAGCATGTATCCAAGACAGCCTTAAGCACAATGTATGTTCATTACAATGTGGTGAGGACCATAGCGTGGAGAATGCACCTCGATGATCATGAGCAGTGCAATATACCCGAAGAACTCAAGTATGCCTTGGTTCTCCAGACGACCTAAGTCTCAGCAGACTCGTGTATTTGCCTTCCCTGATACCTCCCACACCAACCTAATGGTACTTACTGGAAAAGGTAATAGAACCAACATCTACTTGTGGTGCTTTGTCTGAACTACAACAGGAAAACTGGACGCAAAGACGTTATGTTGTTTGGTGCTCCAGGGCATTGGAAGGGATATATAGGAAGGATGACTTGCATAAGAGTGCGCGACGAGAGTGTATATGCTTAAATAAACGGTTTGCGGTACAAATTTTAGTTTCAAAAGGGATAAATGCAAGCCAAAAACCTTATGGAGGAGTAAAGATGGGATCTCCCTAGGGATCATCGCCCATAGCGAGCTTAATTAAGTGTAGACTGGTCCACCTATTATTTCCATTTTTTGCCAAAGAGCACAAACTAATTAAGGTTCATGACTTTTTTCATATATGGTGAAAAAATGATGAACCTTAGACTTGAATGAGTTAATTGCAGAGAACAACCACATTTGTGTCACGATTACCGGAAAACCATCACTTTATGGTTCATCACATTTTGCACCGAATCAAAATTCTGACAGTGGCAATAAACACTGACAGTAGATGCTAAGCACTTTGATGACATCACTAATTAGCTGTGTCCACTCATCAGGCTGAATTGGCAGGAAAAAAAGCACAATGTAGGCAAGAAAAACTGCCAGGTAGACACTATCTTCTTCTTCCACCATCATTCACTTTTTTCCTCTCCCTCATCTCCCGATTCCCACCCACCCGCCACCACCAGTGACCTTGCGCCCGGGCTGCGCCTCTCCGCTCCCTCCCCCCGCCGTGAAACCCCCCAACGTCTCCCCTTCCACTTCCTCTCCCCAGTCAAGCAGCAGCAGTTCAGGCGGCTGCCAGATCCGCCACGGCCGCCGCACATGGTTCTAGATCCACTCCCTCCTCACACGACGATAGCCGAGGCTAGCAATCGGAACATGCCCTATACATGTGGAACAGCCGAGACGGCGGCGCTGATCCCTCATCCTCCGCCCGCTCCCACCTCGAGGCGTGGACGCGTGCATGGCGGCGCCCCTGCCGGCCCTCCCGCTCGTTTCTTCCCCATCACCTCCGGCTTGCTGAGGAGTGGGAGCTCACCTCCAGCAAGAGCTTGCCTTCCTCGATGTGCCACAGAACGCAAGACCACGCCCAGTGCATGAGGTCGAAGGCACCGTCGGGGAAGGGAAGTCGCTTCATGCCCATCACAGCGGAGATGATCGGGATCTCACACTCAGCGTGAACTGGATAGCAGCGGGTACGTCGGGGACCGATGAGCTGGGCAAGAACTGCTGGTGTTGGTGTCCTTGGAAGATCCTCGATTAACTTTGAGCTGCAGCCTGCAGGGCGTCGTCCATGGAGGAGGTTGCGCCACATGTTGGACGTGGGCGTAGCTCGCCTTCTTCCGGTCGCAGCACCGCCACCCGGTCAATGCCGCCGCGCACGCGCTGTTCACGGGCCCTATATTCTCTTCAGCAACCGGCTCATCCTCTACTTCCTGCCCTTGTCCTCCACGCTCGACCTGGCCCTCGCGCTCTCCCTCGCCTACGCTGCCGTCTATCTCACCGTGGACCTCCGCGTTTGGCCCTCGCCATGCTCCTTCTCCTTCGAGCATGGGCTGCCAGCCACGCCCTCGCCGCTGGTCTCTACCACCCGCCTCGGCGGCCTCACTAATGTGCCGATGCCCATGCGGTGGCACTGGCAGTGCAAGGCCCGGGCAATGGAAATGGTCTGCTCGCCAAAGGGCTCCCAGGAGGCGTCTGGTGCTTCTACGGCGAGGGATACGCTGGGGGCACACAAGCTGTTTGATGTAATGCCACAAAGAGAGAAAGAAGGAGGAAGAAGACCAAGTCAATTTTCCTGCGTGGCACTTTTTCTGCCAACTCAGCCCGACGGATGGGCCAGACTAATTAGTGACGTCATCAAAACACTTGGCATTTTGGATCAGTGTTTTCTGCCACTGTCAGGAATTTGGCTTGGTGCAAAATGCCATGAATCTAAAAGTGGTGCTTTTCCGCTAGTCGTGACTCAGGGGTGGTTCTGTGGATTTAACTCGACTTAAACAAAATTTCTTGCACCAAAGAACCTAGAAATATTACTGCTTATAAGGACTTACCCTTTTTTTCCTTCAAGTTTTAAGGCACCAGCAAAGAGGTCAGTGTAGACAGCCACATGCTTGTCACGTCATAGGTCACTGGATCCAGTCAGATATGAGTAGGTCCTAATTGTGTTTCAAGTCAAATTATTTTGGTCAGTTCAAATTCTACTGAGATCTTTTGTTGTTACTTGTGTCAGTTGAGGTCTTCCCTAAACTATTGGCAAGCCCTCGGATCCTCCTACCATCCAGGACTACCCTGTCCGCTGTCCGTAACACAGGTCGTGACACATGCGCTCAACGTATCATTTTGTTCAGCAATCGCACACAATGTTTCTACTTTCGCACATCTGCTTTCCCTAATGAGCTAGGATTTGTAGGCTGAGAAGCTTGAGGTGTTTGTGTACTCTGAATCCATCTTGCTCCCAGAGTGCAGCACACCCTGAAACATGGACTCACTTGCGTAAACACGGACGGTAGTAGAGGGTGATAAAGGGAGAGGAAAAGCTGAAATGGGTCACCACTCAAAAAGAGATGATGGCAAAATGAAGATGGATATTTAGAGAATATATAGAATACTGAGAAAGGTGCATGAACCAACAACTCCATTAAAGAAGTTTCACATGCATGTTTGTCAATGTCCTCGTGCTGAGAGTTATGGCCCCATAACTACACCAGTCCACCGCCAAGTGATTTTCTAAAGCCAAAACGTTGTTTTGAAGTTTGCTTATGATGAACTGAACAAGAGGACCCAACAATTAATCTTTCTTCTAGGAAGGAAACGTCCAGGAACAAACGTATGAATAGTAGAATACTCAAGGAAATCTCCGATGAATTAGTATCAATACTTCAAGCATCACCATGTTGGGGAATTGAAAAGAAGCATCCATGTAGACACTTGAAGATAAAGTAGGTTTGAAATTTCAATGCACCCAGTTTCCAGAAAGACTTCGGGAGAAGTGAAAAAAATTTGCATGCTATAGTGCTGTAAGCCATGTCTCACTAATTAAATTAGTTTATAATGTCTCTCTAATAGCATGTTTTAAGGGCCTCGCTAATTTTTCAGAGCACGCTATTTTCTTTCATTACCAGTAATGCAAAGGTGAATGCAAACATATCTTCTTGTATGCTAGTTACATGGCTGGAGTCATGGATGATTATTGAGGGATGGCTTTGTCACCGAAGAAATCAAGTATCTTGATGGAAGATACAACATACTTGCATCCTAGTTTCATGTTGATGGAGGTATAGAGCCATAACATAGATAAATGTAATTGACGACCTTAGAGAATGAGCCATCGATGCCCACTACCAACTAAACATAAGATGGGGTTGTCTGAGATCAAAATCACCAGAACCAAACTGTTGAGTTATTCTCGGGTCTTATGAACCTTTTGCATATTTACTTATCCCAATACCTCCCATGCCAAACTAATGTTGTGAGGCTTAATTGTTTGTGACTGGCAATATATCACCCGGATCGTAATGGAAGCTCATACTCGCCAACGGATCACATGAGTTTTGTGCTCTGTTTGTTGGAGATACGGAGAGGGAAGGAAGACTCTTCTATAAATAAGGGGAGAAAAAGGAGAAAGTATAAATAAAATAAGGTATGCTAACAGTACAAAACCCGAAGAAACTAAAAGGGAGAACATTTACGGTTCATATCTTAGGAACTTCTGTCCCAGGAGGTTTAATAGATTTGAAATAGTCCCAGCAGTGGGTACATGGGGGGGGGGGGGGGCTTATTATTACCTGGAATAAGCAGATCTTTAAAGGAAACCTATTCCACTCCAATGAATTTTCTCTTACAGCGGAATTCTCCTCAACTCACAACGGAGAAAGATGGATTTTAACTAATGTCTATGGCGTTTGCCTTGAACAAGAGAGAAAAAACTTTATCTCATGGTTGAGACATTACTAGACTCCTAATTACAATAACTGACTGTTACTAGGAGATTTCAATTTTATCAGATATCCACAAAACAGAAATAGAGCAGGAGGAAGCATGTCAGATATGCATGGATTTAATGAAGCTATTAACAATCAGGCAATGGTTGAAATTCCACTCAAAGGGAGGAGATTTACATGGAGCAATATGCAAGAGGTTCCTTTATTGGAAAAGCTCGACTAGTGTTTCACCTCTGAGCATTGGACTTTATCATACCCTTCTACATTTGCATACCCTCTGGCCAAAACTACTTCAGACCATGTGTCTATCATGATTAAAATAGGTACAACCATTCCAAAGTCACAGATATTCAGATTTGAGAATTACTGGCTTCAGCATAATAATTTCAAAGAGCTTGTAGCAAGGATTTGGACACAAGAGGTTTTGGAAGTGGATAGTGCTAAAGCAATTGCTGCTAAATTCAAGAGGCTGAGGAAAGGCATCAAAATTTGGGTCAGGAATATATCTGATTTAAAATAGACCATTGATAACACAAATTAACTTTATGATACTATGCTATGACACTTTAGAGGAATTCAGAAATTTGACTCCAGAAGAAGAGAATGGGAGGAAGGTTTTGAAGACACATCTGGCATCAACCCTTGAACATCAGAAGATATATTGGAAACAGAGAGCTACTATCAAACAAATCAAGATGGGTGAAGAAAATACCAAATATTTTCAGGCCAAAGCCACCATCAAATTCAGACATAACAGTATAGCCATGCTTAAAGATGAGGAAGTGAATGAACATTATGACCACAATGCTAAATCTGCAATTCTTTACAGAGCTTTTAAAGCTAGAATGGAAAACGCCTCTGAAGCTTGAAACCCTCTGCATCTTCACCACTTACTGTTGTCATAGATGGATCTTGAGGCACTTGAAACTCCATTCACTAAAGAAGAAATTGATAAGGTCATTATTGAGATGCCAACTGATAAATCACCTGAACCTGATGGCTTCAATGTTGCATTCTCGAAAAAGTGCTAGGACATAATTGTTGATGATTTTTATAGGCTAATTGAGGACTTTTATGATGGGACGGTGAATCTTCAGAGCATCTATTATTCTTTCATCAGCCTAATTCCTAAAATTGAATCTACAACCTGACCATTAGAATTCAGGCCCATCTCATTCCTCAATTGTACTCTCAAGATCATCACCAAATTGCTGGCAAATAGATAGCAAAAGGTTATCCTCAAGTTGCTCCACAAAAGCCAATATGGTTTGTTAAATAACAGATGTATTCAAGACTGTTTAGCATGGGCTTATGAGTACATCCATCAATGTCAACAATCTAAGAAAGAAATTGTCCTCTTAAAATTAGATTTTGAGAAGGCTTTTGATGTGCTCAATCATGACACCCTTATTGAAATTTTGACAACAAAGGGTTTTGGAAACAGATGGATTCATTGGATAAAAATGATATATGGCACTGGCTACTCCTCTATCCTCCTCAATGGTATACCTGGGAAGCAGTTTCTCTGCAAGAAAGGAGTTAGGCAAGGAGACCCCCTATCCCGGCCCCCTTGTTTTTTGTGATGGGTGCAGATTTACTCCAGTCCATGATGAATGAGGCCATCGCAAATTCTCTGGAACAATCACCTCTTTTGCACAACTCCAGCACTGACTATCCCATTATCCAGTATGCAGATGACACCATACTTGTGGCCAATGTTGATGCTCAACAGATTACACACATCAAGAACCTCCTGCTTCATTATGTTGCTTACACTGGTTTGAAAGTGAACTATTACAAGTCCACCTTAATATCTATCAATACCCCAACAACAAAAATGATGGAACTGTCTTCACTGATGGGCTGCAAGATTTTCCAGCTTCCTCACACCTATTTAGGTCTTCCACTAAGCACTTCTAAACCCAGGGTTGAGGATTATGTTCCTATGATGAATAGAATTGAATCTAGATTGCTCAAGTGCTCCAACAAGCTCTCTGCAGGAGATAAACTAACACAGATTAAATATGTTTTCACCAGCATGCCTACTTTCTTCATGTGCACACTTTCCATCCCCAAAACAGTGGTCAGACAGATAAACATCTACCTGAAGCAATGTTTCATGAGGAAATATGGCACTATGGACACTGGGACTGCTTTAAGATCATGGGAGAAAGTTCGCAAGCCCAAAGAGTGTGGAGGACTTGGGGTTCTGAATGTTCCTACATATAATCAAGAACTCCTCATGAAATTCTTGCACAAATTCTTGAACAAAGAAGACATCCCTTGGGTTAACATCATCTGGGAAACCTATTATCAAAATGATCCTCCAGATGACAGGCTAATAGGTTATATTTGGTGGAAATCAATCCTCAAATTGCTGCCTAGCTATATAACACAAGCCATTTGTAAGGCAGGTAGAGGAGATACCATTGGTAATTGGAATGGACTGCCCATCTATCACTCTTATCCTGAATTACACTCTTTTGCTATAGATAAGGCCATTGCACTTAACAAGGTGATGGAATCTACAGAGTTTATCAATCTATTTCATCACCCTCTATCACTACAGGCCTACGAACAATTCAACTCCATGATTGAGCTGATAGCAACCAGGGATCTCAATACTGCACTAGATAGTTGGCATTATAAATGGAGAAATTCCAAGTACTATTCCATTAAGATGTACAAAATTCTCATGATATCAGACAGCCCAAATGGACTATTCAAACACCCGTGGAAAACTTCATGCAGACTCAGACACAAGATTTTCTTTTGGATAGGGTGAGTCCTAGGAACCTACTACACCGCAGGAATATGCACCTAGAGGATAACAACTGCACACTCTGTGCAGACAAAACAGAGGAAACCAACTTACATCGCTTCTGGGACTGTCCATTTGCTCATGATTGCTGGGACTCTATCCTTCAACGTAGGCAGAGAGGAACATGCATTTTTGATGAGGTCACTCTTGCGATATCACATCTTCCAGGAATAATTGCAATGGATATCATCATCATGGGATGTTGGAGTATTTGATCAATCAGAAATAATAAGATTTTCAGATCAGCTGCACCACATATTAACACTTGGAAATATTATCTCAGAGAAGGATTGTGGGCTGCAGAATTAAGGGCTAAAGAGAGCAAAGCTATCAAGATTAGACAGTGGATTGAACAACATCTAGGATAGGAATAATTTAACATTATTTATGTTTCCTATAGCGGGGATTGGTTATTTTTTCTTTTGATTTCACTCTGTATATTATGTACTATATTTTATTAATACAAATACCATAGAACTATTGTTCTACGGTTTCCAGCTAAAAAACAGTTCAAAACCTGAAACATTTCAGAAAAATGATACAGGAAAAATAAGGATGTGCTGTAAATAGAATAAGGAGTAAAATTCTTAGCGGCAGCTACTGCAGGAACCAAGCAAAGCGAAGTATAATTACTAATCGGGTGCATTACATTTCTAAAGATTGTCCCATTGTTGACCGAATCACAGGAAATTGTCGAATTAGGGCCAGGGAATGCTAGTTACAAGCTCTGCCATGTGTGTCACTAGAACTTTGGACAAGGACGTAGATGGGCCACTGATACGTCTCCAACATATTTATAATTTTTGGTTGTTCCATGCTATTATATTATCTGCGTTGGATGTTTTATATGCATTAATATGTTATTTTATATTATTTTTCGGACTAACTTATTAACCTAGAGCCCAGTGCCAGTTTCTGTTTTTTCCTTGTTTGTGGGCTTCGGAGAAAAGGAATAGCAAATGAAGTCCAAACGGAATAAAACTTTCGTGATGATTTTTCTTGGACCAGAAGACACCCCCGAGACTTGGAGTTCAAGTAAGAAGAGTCGCGAGGCGGCGGCAAGGGGGGAGGGCGCGCCCTAGGGGGGGGGGGGGCCTGCCTTGCCACCTCCTCGGGACTCCCCTGACCTAACCTTTGGTCCTATATATTCACATATATTCCCAAACCACCAGAAGCATCCACGAAAACACTTTCCCACCGCCGCAACCGTCTATTCCTGTGGCATCCCATCTTGGGGCCTTTTCTGGCATCCTGCCGGAGGTGGATTCCATCACGGAGTGTATCAACATGAACCCTATTGCCCATCCGATGAAGCGTGAGTAGTTTACCACAGACCTACGGGTCCATAGCTAGTATCTAGATGGCTTCTTGTCTCTCTTTGATTCTCAATACCATGTTCTCCTGGATATTCTTGGAGATCTATCCGATGTAATCTTCTTTTGCGGTGTGTTGTCGAGATCCGATGAATTGTGGATTTATGATCCGCTTATCTATGAATATTATTTGAATCTTCTCTGAATTCTTATATGCATGATTTGGTATCTTTGTATTTCTCTTCGAACTATCGGTTTGGTTTGGCCAACTAGATTGGTTTTTCAAATCTTTTTTCCCCATTGTATAACATAATTTTGTAATGCAATAAATAATTCTCATCATCGAATCAAACAAATCATATAAGATGCATCTGAACTCCGATTTGGCCAAATGAGTAGTCCATTTCGACCGTCTCAACGAGCCCGATGCTTCCACGGCGTCGGATATTTGATTCATTGAATCGATAAGAAGGTAGGTAAAGTGAGTACAAAAGCATGATTTATGTGAAACTGGTTAACCTAAAATGGGGGTGCTACATGCGGTCCGATGAGTGTTGAGGCACACGACGGGTATCGTTATTTTCTAACCTTTAAAGATGATTTGAGAAGTTATGGGTATATCTACATAATGAAACACAAATATGAAACATTTGAAAAGTTCAAAGAATTTCAGAGTGAACTAGAGAACCATCATAACAAGAAAATAAAGTTTCTACAATCTGATCGTGGAGGTGAATATTTGAGTTCTGAGTTTGGCCTTAACACTGTTGAATTGTTTCACAACTCACGCCACCTGGAACACCACAGCGTAATGGTGTGTCCAAACATCGTAACCGTACTATATTAGATATGGTGCGTTCTATGATGTCTCTTACCGATTTGCCACTACCGTTTTGGGGTTATGCATTAGAGACAGCCGCATTCACGTTAAATAGGGCACCGTCTAAATTCGTTGAGACTACACCGTATGAACTATGGTTTGGTAAGAAACCTAAGTTGTCGTTTCTTAAAGTTTCGGGATGCGACGCTTATGTCAAAAGGCTTCAGCCTGATAAGCTCGAATCCAAGTCGGAGAAGTGCGTCTTCATAGGATACCCTAAGGAAACTATTGGGTACACCTTCTACCATAGATCCGAAGGCAAGATCTTTGTTGCCAAGAATGGGTCCTTTCTAGAGAAGGAGTTTGTCTTGAAAGAAGTGAGTGGGACACTACTAGGGAGAACGCTAGTAGTAGCGCGGGTTTTGATGCTATCAGCACCGCGGGTGGCCGCGCTACTAGTACGACACTACAGCTAATGTTTAGTAGTAGCGCGTTCCGTACACGCGCTACTACTATAGACTATATCAGCAGCACTTTTCTGGAATGCGGTACTATTAGTTAGCTATAGCGGTTTCCTAGCCCCGCGCTATAGCTATATCTTTCATCATTTTCCCCAATTAATTCCTATGCCGTTTCAATTTCAATAAACTGCAATTTCCAGATACTAGGTACTACTAAATATCAATTTCATAAAGCATTATAGGTACTAGGTAGTACTACTAGATAAACATTTCATATATAGTCAACATGCATCCTCAAGCAGTACTAGGTGATATCGACGATGATCACCATATGTAGTTCTACATGATATCGAAGACATCGACGATGATCATCATATGTAGTTCTAGATGATATAGCCACAAACACATATGTAGTTCTAGATGATACCGACGACGATCATCATCCTGAAGCCTGGGCGGTGGGTGTTCCTGATAGTAATTAGGATGGCCTGTCCAACACGAAGATTCTTGCCAACGAGGAATCTCTTCCACCCAACCGAGTTTAAGTGTGTGCGACCGTCTGTGTCCATGCGGTAAGTATAGGTGGTGACGGAGCCCCTTGCGGTAAGGCGTAGTCCAGCTGAGCCTTCTTCATCAGGCTCGATACCACAACTCACAGATATGTTCTTTGGCAATTTCTGAATAAGAAAAACATATCAATTAATAAATAGTGTCGCACATACTCTTGCAAATATATTTCTATTAAGTATAGATTTCTACACTATCAAAAGACACAGTACTACACATTTGTACTAATTAAGCATGAATTCTACTAATAAGTATATATGGATTATCTACACTATTAATAGTTCCTTGGGTTCTACAATAATAAGGATGTGATCAGACTACACTAAAGCATATCATGGACTAGATTCCACACAGCATATCATTGGACTCTACACTAAGCATATCATCGGATTCACTAAGCATATCATCGGATAATTTCGATTTGTAAGTATAACAATAAAGCATATATATATATATATATATATATATATATATAGATATATATATATATATCATCAAATTACTACAGTCAGTATAACATACCATTTCAAGCCGATCGACCATGGTACTTGTCAGGTGGGTCACAAATGGCACCCCGACAAAGTCATCACGTGGCGGAATTATGTCCCATAGGTTGCACACCTCCTCCTCGCTCAGCCTCATTCTTTGAGCTACGATGGCTTCATGAAGTGGGTTCTCACATCTTCATCAAGTGGGTCGTCATTATCTTCATCATCTTCGTCATCTTCATCATCTTCGTCATCTTCATCATCTTCCACCAGGTTGATATAAATGACAGCCATCTTGTGTCTTTCTGCTCTGAAGGAGAAGCTGATCAACTCACCACCAGTAAGACACATGCGGGCGAGGAAACGGGCCCATCCATCTCCTCCAATCTGTGACATATTGCGTCCTTTTTCGAACTCCATAGTGTACGCCCCCCAGGAGCCTCAAATGTCACAGTGTCTCCTGTCAGCTTGTTGAATTTCAACCTCACATTGCATGGGACGATCTGTTTAAAAAAAGCAAAATGACACAATGCAGTAATGACAACACTAAAAATAAAATAGTTGTTACATTTCATCTAATTTATTACCACCGCATGACGAAAACTCGTCTGGAAGTAGATGCCGAACAGCTTGCTGGGCCAGTAAGATCGTCAAGCACCTTGACTTGCACAGTCGACATGGTGGTGGTGGTGCGCCATTTTCCTAAAGCAATATGAGCAAAGGATTAACGATCCACAGTAAAGAAGAAGAGTAGCATGTGATCTTTTTGGTTCTTCTTCAGTTATATTTTCATAGCTTACTAACACCTTCTAGAACAGAACCAATAGCTAGCAGGCAAATGCCAAATCTTGCCTAATAAGATTTGGTTCTTCTTCCGCGAGAAGCAATTTGATTCTTCTTCCGCGAGAAGAAATTTGATGGAAAATTATAATCCTAAGATCTAGTAACATATTAAATGACAAGGTACCACCTATCAAAGCATTTCGGTGGCACCTATTGCCGAAAAAACTTTTCACAAATATCTACCAAATCAGGGTACCACCTACCAAGACATTTCATCTATTTTGACCCCTATTGCGTAAGATAATTGATTAAAAAAACAAGTGGAAAATTTAACTAAATTGGCACCTACATTTTGCCAAAAAATAACTTTTTACAGAAAAACAAAAGCATCTAGCTATCCATGTATAGAAAAAATAACAATAACATGGTGCATACTAAATCAACTAAATCAACTAGCCTACTAAATCAACTAAATCAACTAGCCTACTAAATCAACTAGCATACTAGATCAACTAAATTAAAATGTTCTAAATCAACTAAATAAACTAGCTTATTAAATCAACTAAATCATATCAACTAAATCAAAATGTTGCTTATGAACTAGCCTACTAAATCAAAATGTAGCAGGGAGGAGGGGTTGTGGATGGAGGAGGGAGGAGGGAGAAGGAGGGGCGACTCGATGAGGGAGAAGAGAGTAGGACGGAGGAGGAAGGTGGAGCGAGGAGGGGCCGGCCGGTGGCGAGTGGAGGGAGGACGAAGGAGGAAGGCGGAGCGAGGTGGGGCCTACCAGCGGCGAGTGGAGGGAGGATGGAAGAGGAGGGCGGTACCAAGTCCATTAAGGAGGAGGAGGTGACGGCGGCGCAGAGGGGGGAGGGGCGACTGGGGAGGACCGGCGCGGGGGGGTTGGGGGGAGATAGAGTGAGTGTGAGTGTGAGTGGATTGGATAGAGGAGAGTGCGGGGTGGGAGATGGAATGGCTTAGTAGTAGTGCGCTATAAAGAAAGGCGCTACTGCTAAAAGACCTAGCAGTAGCGCCTTTCACAAAGAACGCGCTACTGGTATGTGTTAGCATGTAAAAATCGACATAAAAAATACATTGATCATCAATGATCTTTTTGTGTAATATCTGATTTGTCAATATGAGTCCTCACCGGTTTAGTAACAGGGGAAGACTCATATTGCAGCCACAAATTTTACACATATAGTTCAGTGAAGACCAAGTGCTTTTGATAGTTTGAGAAGTACCATATTTAAGGTGGTAGAAACCCTCTTCGCAGAGCGAAGTGGGACTAATTTTTTTAGTAAACTTAGCAGTAGCGGGTATTATTGGAATGCGCTAGTGCTATGATCTGTAGCAGCAACGCTCTTTGCGCTAACGCGCTGCTGCTAAAACTAGCTTCATGGCGGGGTCGGGGGAATTATACCAGTAGCGTGGCTTTGAGGAGGCACTACTGCTAATTTTATTTCGGCGAGTATTTTTGCTGGAGCGCGTTGCTGCTATATAGCAGCAGGGCCTAATTTTAAAACATGCTGCTGGTAAGATTCTGTGTATAGGCTTTTCCCTAGTATTGGGAGGAAAGTAGAACTTCATGAGGTAATTGTACCTTCTCTCGAATTGGAAAGTAGCACATCACATAAAACCGTTCCCGTAATGCCTACACCAACTAGAGAGGAAGCTAATGATGATGACCATGAAACTTCAGATCAAGTTACTATTAAACTTCGTAGGTCAACCAGAACACGTTCCGCACCAGAGTGGTACGGTAATCCTGTCCTGGAAGTCATGTTGTTAGACGACGACGAACCTATGAACTATGAAGAAGCTATGATGTGCCCAAATTCCGACAAATGGCTTGAGGCCATGAAATCTGAGATAGGATCCATGTATGAGAACAAAGTATGGACTTTGGTGGACTTGCCCGATGATCGGCAAGCCATTGAAAATAAATGGATCTTCAAGAGGAAGACAGACGCTGATGGTAATATCACTGTCTACAAAGCTCGACTTGTCGCGAAAGGTTTTTGACAAGTTCAAGGGGTGGACTACGATGAGATTTTCTCACCTGTAGTGATGCTTAAGTCTGTCCGAATCATGTTAGCAATTGCCGCATTTTATGATTATGAAATCTGGCAAATGGACATCAAAACTGCATTCCTTAACGGGTTTGTTAAAGAAGAGTTGTATATGATGCAACTAGAAGGTTTTGTCGATCCTAAAGGTGCTAACAGAGTATGCAAGCTGCAGCGATCCATCTATGGACTAGTGCAAGCATGTCGGAGTTGGAATATACGCTTTGATGAGGTAATCAAAGCATATGGTTTTATGTAGACTTAAGGTGACACCTGTATTTACAAGGAAGTGAGTGAGAGCTCTGTAGCATTTCTGATATTATATGTGGATGACATATTGTTGATTGGAAATGATATAGAATTTTTGGATAGCATAAAAGGATACTCGAATAAGAATTTTTCAATGAAAGACCTCGGTGATGCTACTTACATATTGGGCATCAAGATCTATAGGGATAGATCGAGACACTTAACAGGACTTTCACAAAGCACATACCTTGGCAAACTTTTGAAGAAAATTCAAAATAGATCAGTCAAAGAAAGGGTCTTGCCTGTGTTGCAAGGTGTGAAGTTGAGTAAGACTCAAAGCCCGACCACGACAGAAGATAGAGAGAGAGAGAGAATGAAGTCATTCCCTATGCCTCAGCCATAGGTTCTATAAAGTATGTCATGTTGTGTACCAGACCTGTTGTGAGCCATGACATGAGTTTGGCAAGGGGGTACAATAGTGATCCGGGAGTGGATCACTGGACAGTGGTCAAAATTATCCTTGGTTACCCAAGAGGACTAAGGAAATGTTTCTCGGTTATGGAGGTGATAAAGAGTTCGTCGTAAAGGGTTATGTCGATGCAATCTTTGACACTGATTCCGATGATTCTGAGTCTTAATCTGGATACGTATTTGATGTAGCTTGAAGCTAAGTTGGTATTTCCCCAAAGAGGAAGGGATGATGCAGCACAACGGTGGTAGGTATTTCCCTCAGATATGGAACTAAGGTTATCAAACCAGTAGGAGAACCAAGCAACGCAACGTAAACAACCCCTTCACATAAATAATAACACCTCAGAACCCGACGTGTTAAAGGGGTTGTCAATCCCTTCGGGTAACGGCGCCAGAAACGGTGCATGGACGGGAGGAAGTTGTAATAGATTGAATAAATAGATCGCAAATAAAATAAAGTGCAGCAAAGTATTTTTTTGGTTTATTCATCTGAATAAAAAGATAAAATAAAATAGATCGCAAAGCAAATATATGAGAAAGAAGACCCGGGGCCTGTAGATTTCACTATTGTCTTCTCTCTCGAGAGATAGCAAACGGTGGGTGAACAAATTACTGTTGGGCAATTGATAGAACTTCAAATAATTATGATGATATCCAGGCAATGCTCATTACATAGGAATCACGTCCAAGATTAGTAGACCGACTCCTGCCTGCATCTACTACTATTACTCCACACATCGACCGCTATCCAGCATGCATCTAGTGTATTAAGTTCATGGAAAAACGGAGTAATGAAATAAGAACGATGCCATGATGTAGACAAGATCTATCTATGTAGAGATAGACCCCATTGTTTATCCTTAGTAGCAACGAAACATACGTGTTGTTTCCCTTTCTGTCACTGGGATCAAGCACCGTAAGATCGAACCCACTACCGGGCACCTCTTCCCATTGCAAGATAAAAAGATCAAGTTGGCCAAACGAAACCTAAATATCGGAGAAGAAATACGAGGCTATAAGAGATCATGCTTATAAGAGATTGAAGAAACTCAAATAACTTTCATGGATATAAAAAGATATGACTGATCATAAACTCAAAGTTCATCAGATCCCAACAAACACACCGCAAAAAGAGTTACATCATATGGATCTCCAAGAGACCATTGTATTGAGAATTCAGCGAGAGAGAGGAAGCCATCTAGCTACTAACTACGGACCCGAAGGTCTACCAAGAACTACTCAAGCATCATCGAAGAGGCACCAATGGAGGTGGTGAACCCCATACGAGATGGTGTCTAGATTGGATCTGGTGGTTTTGGACTCTGCGGTGGCTGGATGAATATTTCGTCGACTCTCCTAGGGCTCTAGAATATTTGGGGTGTTTATAGAGCAAAGAGGCGGTCCGGGGGGCACCCGAGGTGGGCACAACTGAGAGAGTCCTGGATTAAGGGGTCCTCGGGCCTCCGGCCTGTTGGACATGGGCCCGACAGATGGGCTATGAAGATTCAAGACCAAAGACTCTCACCCTTGTCCGGATGGGACTCTCCTTCGCGTGGATGGCAAGCTTGGCGTTTGGATATGAAGATTCCTTTCTCTGTAACCAACTTTGTACAACCCTAGTCCCCTCCGGTGTCTATATAAACCGGAGGGTTTAGTCCGTAGAGGTAATCACAATTATATAGGATAGACTTCTAGGGTTTTAGCCATTACGATCTCGTGGTAGACTCTTGTTATACTCATATTCATCAAGATCAATCAAGCGTGAAGTAGGGTATTACCTCCATAGAGAGGGCCCGAACCTGGGTAAACATCGTGTCCCCTGTCTCCTCTTACCATCGACCTTAGACGCACAGTACGGGACCCCTACCCGAGATCCGCCGGTTTTGACACTAACATTGGTGCTTTCATTGAGAGTTCCGTTGGATCGTCGTCAAGAGGTTCGATGGCTCCATCAATCATCTACAACAATGCCGTCCTGAGGGAAGTTTTCCTCCCCGGCCAGATCTTCGTATTCGGTGGCTTCGCACTGCCGGCCAACTCGCTTGGCCATCTAGAGCAGATCGACAGCTATGCCCCAGGTCACCAGATTAGTTTTGGAAACCTAGACTATGTCGCTGACGTCTGGGGAGACTTGATCTTCCAAGGATTCGTGACCCCAACTTCCCCTCTGGCCTTAGATCCGGAGCGCGTTGTCATACCCGAAGACGGACTTCCTGAGTCCGCCGGACTGTCGGCAGCTACCAAACCCAGTACGGGAGAGTCAGAGGAATTAGTGTCACTGGCAACCGTCGTGAAGCCAGACTCTTCTCCGGACACTGGCTCCGAATTCTCAGGGCCAGCATCATGTGAGTTCGGCCAGGGAACCTCCCTCCTGCCGTACTCCACAGGCTCTCTCCTCCCTGGCAAAACCTCGCCTTTAAGGGAGGCTCTGGACTTAATGCAATCCCTTGTCACAACAGAGGACCAACGTCCGAACTATGCCTAGCCCGGACTAGGGGCTGAGAGCAGGGAATTTTGCCTCCCACCCACCACCCACTTCAAAGCCACTATCGAGGACTTAACCGACATGCTCGATTACGACTCCAAAGACATCGACGGTATGGACGATGATGCCGGAGATGAGCAGGGCCACAACCCTCCGTTTACTGGACGCTGGACGGCCACCTCTTTGTATGACATGTACATGGTGGATACACCCAAAAAGGATAACGGCGACGACAAAAAAGACCCAGTTGAGGATAAACCTCCTGAGATAGAGCCAAAGCACCGGCGTCAGTGGCGCTGCTCTAAATCATGTCGTAGAAAAGACAGCAATACCGGCTTAGGAGACAATAACACTCGGGATGGTGCCGAAGACAGAGAAGACCCCGACGAGCCAACTTCCGAACAAGACGATCGGGAAGATGGGCAGGTCAGCCATGAGGAACATGCCGCAAACAAAGACTCGGAGGACAGTAATTATCTCCTACTCTCCGAGGATGAGTTGAGCCACGATGACAAAGACTTTATCGTGCCTGAGGATCCTCTCGAGCAGGAGCGCTTTAAGCGCCGGCTAATTGCCACTACAAGGAGCCTGAAAAAGAAGCAGCAGCAGCTTCAAGCTGATCAAGATCTGCTCAATGACAGATGGACCAATGTCCTGGCAGCCAAGGAATACATCCTCGAGTGCCCGACCAAAACTTACCCGGAGCGCAAATTGTTACCTCAATTTGATGACGAGGCACTGGAGCCCGTACCATCAGCGCATAATGCGGCTGACCGACCACCACGTGGCCGGGACAAAGCGACAACTCAAGCCGAACACCAGCCCATACTACCTCGTCGTAAAGGTGGAGACATAACTGCTCGGGGTTATACATATGACCTGCGGCAGGACTTGGACAATAGAGCAGGTCAGACCAGATCGATCTACGGATCGCGGGGGCGTGCGCCGACGCGCGACTACGGCCATCTAGCCGGACTTGACAAACATAACCGCGTCTAAGCCGAAAACCGCAGACGAACTCCATTGGACCTACTTCGCGACTTCGCCCGATATAGAGGCGCTGCACACCCCCTCTGCTTCACCGTTGAAGGAATGGAACATGAATTCCCATAAGGGTTTAAACCCGTGAACATCGAACCATATGATGGGACAACATACCCTGCGGTATGGATCGATGATTTTCTTCTCCATATTCATATGGCCGATGGTGATGATCTTCATGACATCAAATACCTCCCACTAAAACTCAAGGGACCAGCTCGGCACTGGTTGAACAGTCTGCCCGAAAACCCCATTGGAAGCTGGGAGGACTTGGAAGACGCCTTCCTCGACAACTTCCAAGGTACATATGTCCGACCTCCGGATGCCGAGTACTTAAGTCACATAGGTCAACAGCCCGGAGAATCAGCCAGGAAATTCCTGACTAGGTTCTTAACTAAAAAGAACCAGATCATCGACTGTCCGGATGTCAAAGCCCTAGCGGCCTTTAAACATAGCATCCGCGACGAATGGCTCGCCCGACACCTCGGCCAAGGAATGCCGAAGTCCATGGCAGCCCTCACGGCGCTTATGACCCGCTTTTGCGCAGGCGAAGATAGCTGGCTAGCCCGTAGAAATAACAATGCAAGCGAACCTGGCACTTCAGAAGCCAGAAATAGCAACGGCAAGCCCCGACGCAACAAACACAAGTGTAGAAGCAACGGTGATAATACAGACGACACGGCGGTCAACGCCGGATTCAGTGGCTCCAAGTCCGGCCAGCGGAAGAAGCCGTTCAAAAGGAACAATTCGGGCTCATTCAGCTTAGACCGCATTCTCGATCGTCCATGTCAGATACATGGCACCCCCGATAAGCCAGCCAGTCATACCAACCGAAGCTGTTGGGTCTTTAAGCAGGCCGGCAAGATAAACGCGGAAAACAAGGAGAAGGGGTCACAAAGTGAGGACGATGACGAGGAGCCCCGTCCACCGAGCATAGGGGGACAGAAGAAGTTTCCCCCTCAGGTCTAGACGGTGAACATGATATACGCTACCCATATCCCCAAGAGGGAATGCAAGAGCGCGCTCAAGGACATCTATGCGATAGAGATGGTCGTCCTGCCTGATCACTCTCGATCGCAGGGACCATCCGACTAGTATCCGCCACGACGGTTCAGCCGCACTGGTCCTCGACCCAATAATCGATGGTTTTCACCTCACGCGAGTCCTCATGGACGGGGGCAGCAGCCTCAACCTTCTCTATCAGAATACAATGCGCAAAATGGGCATCGATCCATCAAGGATCAAGCCCACCAAAACTACCTTTAAAGGAGTCATACCAGGCGTAGAGGCCCGCTGTGCGGGCTCAATCACACTGGAAGTTGTCTTTGGATCCCCGGACAACTTCCGAAGCGAAGAGTTGATCTTAGACATCGTCCCCTTCCGAAGTGGCTATCACGCACTGCTCGGACGAACCGCATTCGCTCGTTTTAATGCGGTGCCACACTATGCTTATCTCAAGCTCAAGATGCCCGGACCACGCGGTGTCATAACAGTGAATGGAAACACAGAGCTCTCCTTCCGTACCGAGGAGCACACCGCGGCCATGGCAGCGGAACTACAGAGCGGCCTTTTAAGGCAGAATTTCAATTCAGCGGCCAAGCTCCCGGACACTGTCAACCGAGTCCGGACTAATCCGCAGCATGACAGTCCGGCTCATCTGGAGTTAGACTAGCAATTCGGCCTCCATCTCAGTCCTGACCAAGTGGCGGCATACGTACCGCTCATACATAACTACGCACTCAAAATACCATGGGCAGAGATGGAGGGATAACCAGACTGTGGTCCATAATACGGCTTGACCATCCCGGGATACACATACTTTCACTTTTCCTTTTATCCTTTTCAGGTTTGTTTTCCATAGGCCCCTAGCGGCGGACCGATCATCGGTCCTTTGGGAGGATGGATACACCAAGGCGGCATGCAACACAGACGTATGGGGGAATCTCTCGATGTTCCCCTCGACGATCATCCTACCTGTTTTCAGGACCCGCACACAGCTCCCCCTTGATCTTGGCATGTTATATAGCCCGGTTGCTAATCGCACTATTTGTACAAATGCGCTTTGACGTATTAATCAAATTATAATGAGAACTTTTTGCGGCCCAACTTATGTGGCACTGATGTCTACTACACAACCTTCTTCTTGTAGATGTTGTTGGGCCTCCAAGTGCAGAGGTTTGTAGGATAGTAGCAAATTTACCTCAAGTGGATGACCAAAGGTTTATCAATCTGTGGGAGGCGTAGGTTGAAGATGGTCTCTCAGAACAACCCTGCAACCAAATAACAAAGAGTCTCTTGTGTCCCCAACACACCCAATACAATGGTAAATTGTATGGGTGCACTAGTTCGGCGAAGAGATGGTGATACAAGTGCAATATGGATGGCAGATATAGGTTTTTGTAATTTGAAAATATAAAAACAGCAAGGTAACTAATGATAAAACTGAGCACAAACGATATTGCAATGCGTTGAAACAAGGCCTAGGGTTCATACTTTCACTAGTGCAAGTTCTCTCAACAATAATAACATAATTGGATCATATAACTATCCCTCAACATGCAACAAAGTGTCACTCCAAAGTCACCAATAGCGGAGAACAAACGAAGAGATTATTGTAGGGTAAGAAACCACCTCAAAATTATTCTTTCGGACCGATCTATTCAAGAGTCCATGGTAAAATAACACGAAGCTATCCTTTCCGTTTAATCTATCATAGAGTTCGTACTAGAATAACACCTTAAGACACATATCAACCAAAACCCTAATGTCACCTAGATACTCCAATGTCACCTCGGGTATCCGTGGGTATGATTATACGATATGCATCACACAATCTCAGATTCATCTATTCAAACCAACACAAAGTACTTCAAAGAGTGCCCCAAAGTTTCTACCGGAGAGTCAAGACGAAAACCTGCCAACCCATTACAAGAGAGTAGAGGGGGAGAAACATCCTAAAATCCAACTATAATAGCAACACTCGTGATACATCAAGATCGTGCCAAATCAAGAACACGAGAGAGAGAAAGAGAGAGATAGAGAGAGAGAGAGATCAAACACATAGCTACTGGTACATACCCTCAGCCCCGAGGGTGAACTACTCCCTCCTCGTCATGGAGAGTGCCGGGATGATGAATATGGCCACCGGTGAGGAATCCCCCTCCGGCAGGGTGCCGGAATGGGTCTAGATTGGTTTTTGGTGGATACAGAGGCTTGCGGCGGCGGAACTCCTGATCTAGGTTTCTTTCTGGAAGTTTGGGTATATATGAGCGGTATTGGCATCGGGAACAAGTCAGGGGGGGGGGGTCTCCGGGCTGTCCTCGAGGCAGGGGCGCGCCCAGGGGGGTGGTCGCGACCTCCACCCTCCTGGGGAGCCCGGGACTCTTCTGGCCCAACTCTTTGACTCTGTGGCCTTCTTCTAGTCCAAAAATAAGCTCCTTCAATTTTCAGGTCAATTGGACTCCGTTTGGTTTTCCTTTTCTACGATACTCAAAAACAATGAAAAAACAGGAACTTGCACCGGGCTCTGGGCTAATAGGTTAGTCCCAAAAATCATATAAAATAGCATATAAATGCATATTAAACATCCTAGAAGGATAATATAATAGCATGGAACAATAAAAAATTATAGATACGTTGGAGACGTATCAAGCATCCCCAAGCTTAATTCCTACTCGTCCTTGAGTAGGTAAATGATAAAAACAGAATTTTGGATGTGGAATTCTTCCTAGCATATTCTTCAATGTAATTTTCTTTATTGTGGCATGAACGTTCAGATCCAAAAGATTCAAGATAAAAGTTTAATATTGACATAAAAATAATAATACTTCAAGCATACTAGCAAAGCAATCATGTCTTCTCAAAATAACATGGCCAAAGAAGGTTATCCCTACAAAATCATATAGTCTGGCTATGCTCTATCTTCACCACACAAAATGTTTAAATCATGCACAACCCCGATGACAATCCAAGCAATTGTTTCATACTTTTGATGTTCTCAACATTTTCAATCTTCACGCAATACATGAGCGTGAGCCATGGATATAGCACTATATGTGGAATGGAATGGTGGTTGTGGAGAAGACAAAAAGGATAAGACAGTCTCACATCAACTGGGCATATCAATGGGCTATGGAGATGCCCATTAATAGATATCAATGTGAGTGAGTAGGGATTTCCATGCAATGGATGCACTAGAGTTATAAATATGTGAAATCTCAACGAAAGAAACTAAGTGGGTGTGCATCCAACTTGCTTGCTCACGAAGACCTAGGGCAATTTGAGGAAGCCCATCATTGGAATATACAAGCCAAGTTCTATAATGAAAAATTCCCACTAGTATATGAAAGTGATATCATAGGAGACTCTCTATCATGAAGATCATGGTGCTACTCTGAAGCACAAGTGTGGAAAAAGGATAGTAACATTGTCCCTTCTCTTTTTTATGGCCTCTTTTTTTAGTCCGGAGTCTCATCCCGACTTGTGGGAGAATCGTAGTCTCCATCATCCTTTCCTCACTTGGGACAATGCCCTAATAATGATGATTGAAGGAGTCCTAGATTAGGGGGTATCCGGACAGCCGGACTATATCCTTTGTCCGGACTGTTGGACTATGAAGATACAAGATTGAAGACTTCGTCTCGTGTCCGGATGGGACTCTCTTGGCGTGGAAGGCAAGCTTGGCGATACAGATATGTAGATCTCCTTCTGTTGTAACCGACTCTGTGTAATCCTAGCCCCCTCCGGTGTCTATATAAACCAGAGGGTTTAGTCCGTAGGACAACAACATTCATACCATAGGCTAGCTTCTAGGGTTTAGCCTCTACAATCTTGTGGTAGATCAACTCTTGTAATACTCATATTCATCAAGATCAATCAAGCAGGAAGTAGGGTATTACCTACATAGAGAGGGCCCGAACCTGGGTAAACATCGTGTCCCTTGCCTCCTGTTACCATCGACCTTAGACGCATAGTTTGGGACCCCCTACCCGAGATCCGCCGGTTTTGACACCGACATAGGTGCGTTCATTGAGAGTTCCATTGTGCCGTCACAATAAGGAAGGATGTCTCGTCTCGTTGTCAAGAACAACGTCACCTCTGGGGGAGCCCTGGTGAGGGAGTCCTGGATTAGGGGGTGTCCGGATGGCCGGACTATAACCTTTGGCCGGACTCCTGGACTATGAAGATACAAGATTGAAGACTTCGTCCCGTGTCCGGATGGGACTTTCCTTGGCGTGGAAGGCAAGCTTGGCGACACGGATATGTAGATCTCCTCCCATTGTAACCGACTACTGTGTAACCCTAGCCCTCTCCGGTGTCTATATAAACCGGAGGGTTTTAGTCCGTGGGACGAACAACAATCATACCATAGGCTAGCTTCTAGGGTTTAGCCTCTCTGATCTCGTGGTAGATCTACTCTTGTACTACCCATATCATCAATATTAATCAAGCAGGAGTAGGGTTTTACCTCCATCGAGAGGGCCCGAACCCGGGTAAAAACATCGTTTCCCTTGTCTCCTGTTACCATCCGCCTAGACGCACAGTTCGGGACCCCCTACCCGAGATCCGCCGGTTTTAACCTATTCATCTCCGCCCATGCGGCCAAACGATCGATTAATGGAAGTGGGCGCTCTGATTTGTGGAACTGTGACCAAAAAAGCTTTTCCACTTCGTGATCCTTTTGATCTCGGAAGTGTTCGGCCGCGTCCGCGGCACTCGCCGCCAAGTCCAGATAAGTGTCCGCCGCACTCCACAGCCGGTCCAACGGAGCATATTTAGGATCCCCGAACTTCATCCGCAGCATAAAAGGCTTTCCAGCCGCGATATCTCCGGCCTGACGTAGCTCCTCCTTCATAGCTCTCATCGCAGAGCGAGCATCCTTGGCCTCGGTAGTGGCCTTCTTCAGGTCCTTCTGTTACGCCCGATCTTCTTTTTCAAGAAGCTTGCAGCGGTCGGCAGCATTCTTCAACTTCACAGCCATCTCGGCCATTTCCTTCTTGCTTCGGCAATGAGCAGCCTGTTCGACTTTCAGCTCTTCAGCCGCCTTTAAGGCAGCCGCATCGCTTTTCCTGGCCTGCTCCTTGGCTCGGGCAAGTTCCGCCCGAAGGTTCTCCATGGCGGCGGCACCATCTGCATCAAGCACACATGTTGTAAGATACGGTATTAAGCTCCTCTTACTGGTGTCTTCGTGAGAAATTACATACCTTGTGCCTCGTCAAGCCGCTTGTTGACAAGCGCGATGTCGGCATCTGCCACGTCAAGTTGCCGCTTTAGGTCGGCAAATTCATCAGTCCGGCTAGCCACCGAACACTTCTCCACCTACATACGAAAGACGACATATTATACCTGGGATTATGATGCTCGGCGCGCCGTCAGTTTTGACAACGCACCGAGTCTCAGGGGCTACTATCTACACAGGGCGCATCTTATATATGCGGAACTGTCAAAAGGTATATCATTTCGCATACCTCAAAACCTATCAGTAAACTCCTGACGGCCTCGTACAACCCGCTCTCCACGGATGAAATCCTTTCAATCACTGTACCCATCAACGCACGGTGTTCTTCTGAGATAGACGCTCACCCGAGCAGATCCTTCAGCTCCTCCGACCGTCACTACAGGAAATATGTCAACTAGTGACCTTCTGTCAGTGACCCTAGAAGAATTGGTCATAGATCTATGACCATTTCAGACCAATTGGTCAAAAGCTATTCGGGGGGCTCCAAACCCTAAACTATAACGACCATTTTGGTCAGAAAGGTCGTAATTTCCTTACACGAAATGGTCATAAAGCAGATAGCACTGGTCGGCTGCCTTATTTCTAGCTGATCACGACCAATATAGATGGTCATAACCTTGTAAATTGTGGTTGGTTGCTATGACTAAGCGCCACCTCATCAGTTTTGCCTATGTGTCATGTCCATGTGGCAATTTTTGCCCCAGGTTGTGAAGTAACCTATATTTCTGTCATTCCTAAAATTCCTAAAAAAATCTCATAAATTCTTCGAGCCATATCTTCGTCAAATATGTAAAAAACCTTCCATGCTTGGTTCAAAAATAATTCAACAATATTCATTTTGCTATTCTGTTCAAAACAACCCTTTGTGAAGGATGTACCACTTTGGCATGTCCAAATAGTATCCATTTTCTATAGTGCTTTCCTATGCCCAAATAACCACCCTCCACCAAATGCCAACTCAATCCATACATTATTTTGAGCCCAGCTTCAACATTCGTATTTATGTCCAGTGTGGTACTTTGCAAAGCAAGTACCACCTAGGCTCCTCCTTTTGAGCTGAAAATTTGTGAAGACGGTCTTCTTAGTAACTGATCATCCTCAGCCAAAACTCATGCCCATTAGCCATGTACATTTCCCGTACCGCTAATCAAACACTTGGTTGCTAATTCTTGTTTAAGCATCGATCGGTCTCCTCGTGAGAATCTTTTGTTGTAATTTTCTTCCTAGCACCTACCTGGGGAGTGCCCAACCCACTAGACATGCCTAGGCCGCTGAGAACACATGGCAACGCCACGGTCACGCGGTGACCACGCGACGGGCATGCGAGTTTACGCGCTCTAGAGTAGGGGCCCTCGGCCACCGCCCAAACCTCGACGTATCGCCACCAAACCATGTATTTATGGTTAAATAGGTACTTATGTAACTAGAAATGATTTTTTGAAAAAATAAATAGCAAACTATGAGGCAGCCGCAGTTCAAATTTGACCCGCTTCCAACTGAATCGGCGGAAATTTGTCTTTTTCACGAGAGTTGTATCAAAACTTTTTACACCCAACCATTTTGTCAATTGTGCATTAAATGTGTCCTAGTATTTTAGAAAATTGATTTGGTCCAATTTTGCAACAATTATTTGGGAGGTCCTTCACAAAAAACCCTTCTTTTGGGCACTCGGAAAATGGAAAATGGTTTTTTCATCCAAATAAAATGAAAACTTCCTTAGGCAACATTGTTTGCCATTACAATATGCACCCTTGTGCACAATATGAGATCATTTGAACAAACTATGCCATTAATGTGGCCATAAGATTGATCATTTGGGTTGAAAGCCATGAATCTTCACACATGATAGCTCGTTTCTGAGAACACTTTTTTAAAAGAATTGCTGTATTACAAGTTTGTTATTTTTCCTGGTAACTTTGCCACATATGATGACACAATGCGAAGGTTTTCCAATTTTTTGATTTTCTTTGAATTTTTTATGCCCGTTTCAAAATGCGGTCAAAACGGCGGGAATGACCGTTCCTAGCTAGTGGTTGAATCTTGGAATATTTTTGGTGTTTCTCTGATTAAATGGATACTTATGTACCTAGAAATGATTTTTGGAAAAAATAAATAGCAAACTACAAGGCAGCTACAGTTCAAATTTGACCCGCTTCCAACTGAATAGGCGGAAATTTGTCTTTTTCACGAGAGGTGGATCAAAACTTTTTACACCCAACCATTTGGTCAATTTTGCATCAAATATGTCCTAGTATTTTAGAAAATTGATTTGGTACAATTTTGCAACAATTATTTGGGAGGTCCTTCACAAAAAACCCTTCTTTTGGGCACTCGAAAAATGGAAAATGGTTTTTTCGGCCAAATAAAATGAAAACTTCCTTAGGCAACATTCTTTGCCATTCCAATATGCACCCTTGTGCACAATATGAGATCATTTTAACAAACTATGCCATGAATGTGGCCATAAGATTGATCATTTAGCTTGAAAGCCATGCATCTTCACGCATGATAGCTCCTTTCTGAGAACATTTTTAAAAATAATTACCGTATTACAAGTTTATTATTTTTCCTGGTAACTTGGTCACATATAATGACACAATGCGAAGGTTTTCAAATTTTTTTATTTTTTTTATTTTTTTATGTCTGTTTCAAAATGGGGTCAAAACGGCGAGCATGACCGTTCCTAGGTAGTGGTTGAATCTTGGAAAAAATTTTGTGTTTCTCTGATTAAATAGATACTTATGTACCTAGAAATGATTTTTGGAAAAATAAATAGCAAATTGTGCGATGGGGGTAGTTCAAATTTGACCCGTTTCCTGCTGAATCGGCAAAATTTGTCAATTTGATGTGAGGTTGATGAAAAGTTTGTAACACACAATCATCTGGTTAATTGGACATAAATATGGTCTAATATTTTTGAAAAAAATGAAATGGTGCCATTTTGCAGTAAATATTTGACACATTCTTTACATCGATGAGAAAATATATAAGAGAAACTAAAGAAGAAATACAATTACATGCGCTTAATTCTGATTGGTGGAGACCTTTGTGCCATGGATCGATGACATGGCACATATCCATCCATCCATCTCCTCATCCCACATCCATCCATCCATCCACCCATCCATTCCCCACCGCAAACCCCTCCTCCCTTCCCCTTCCAGATCGCTGCTGCCGCCTCCCCATCAGCTCCACCGGCGAGCCCTTCCTCACCGCATCGCCACCCCCGCGCCCATCCATGGCACCCCCCGCGCCCTGCCATCAGCATCCATGGCCTCCCCCGCGCCCTTCCTCACCGCATCTCCACCCCAACCCCCTCCCTTCCTCTCCCGACGCTCTCCTCGCTCGGGCCTTCATCCTCTCCGGCCAGATCAACCGGCGCGGCCCCTACCTTAGGCAGGAGGGCGGATCGCCGCTTCTTGTGGCGCACGGAAGAAGGCGGCGGCGAGCGCATCCCAAGATCTAGCCCGTCAAGCACCGTGTCGAAGTCTCTCCTTCGAGGAGCTCTATGTCTTGGGTGTGCGGAGGCGCTTCGTGAGGGCGGTTGTGGCCTTCTTCGACGCCTTCCTCGTCGATTGCTTCCTCTTCTGTTTCGCCCGCCGCCCCGCCCAGTCCCGGCGCCGCCTCCGCCCACCGGGTAAGCCAACCCTACCTCTCCTCTCCCTCTCCCTCGCGTCCGGCTCCTCTGTTCGTTTGTTCTTTGATCCCAGGCGGTGATGTTTTATTTTTTGGTGCGTTCGTGTCTGTGCAGGATCCGCTCATGCCCAAGGATTGGACAGGGGAGGCGCTCCCGGCCTCGGACAAAGAGAAAGGTGCCCTGGGTTTCTCAGTCAGATTTATGATTTCGTGGTATTGGTTTGGTGTGCTATGTACCTGTGATTGACCTCTCTGCCGCTGGTTGGATGTCTGTGTGGTGTTGTTTCAGGTTTTGCAGAGAGCACATTGTCGAACCAGCAGTTGGCAGATGGCGATGACACAGATGTGGAGCTTAGGCGAGAGGTACGCCTACCAGAGCACCATTAAACGAATTTCTGTTACTTCTTCAGGTTGTGCGGTTATTGTTACTGTCAGGTTGTAGCTCTAGGTCTATTGTGTTGTGGCTGACCTCTCTGCCGCTGGTTGGACGTCCGTGTGGTACTGTTTCAAGTTTTGCAGAGAGCACATGCTCGAATGAACAGTGTGTGTGGAACAGATTCTTGTCTAAATTCTCTTCTTGTGGGAGTATGAACTTGCTTGCAGTATCCTGCTTGCAGTATCTTGGAGTATCAACTTGGAGCATCTGGTTAGAGTAGCATCTTGCAACACATTCGATTACTCCAAAGATCTTGAGAAGTTACATGGCATCTTGCAAAATGGAGTAGTTAGAGTAGCATCTTCGATTAACTAAACTGATGATAGCTGTTGTTAAGTTGGGACTTGCAAGCAGTAGTGCTTGCAAGCAGTAGTTCCCTCTTCTTACCTCTTCTTGCTTGCAGTAGTTTAATTTATGGTTTGTCTTTGGTGGAGTATTTCTTGAACTGTGTTGTATTCCTGTGACTAAATAGTGAATCCAGTTTCAACAACGCATGCCAGTTACAATAAAGCTCCCTGTAACCTTTTGTTTCATGGGTGAAACACGATAGCAGCGATGCCGAGGGAGCTCCCCTACACACGTATGCATTCTAATGGTCACATACATGTATCTAGTTCTCCTCATAAAATATTTGCATGCATGACAAAGCTCCAACACGTACACTCTCATGCTTACTAAGCATTTTGTACAAGACAAACTACTATATGCTAGTCTTCCTTACACTGTGTGTTGGGCACTCTACTTTAATTTTCTAGCATGTTAAATTTAACATTCTAATATATTTGTTTGAAACAATAGTCTAGCATAACATATTTACTTCATTTTTGAAAACAGATAATACATATTGAATTATTCATATGAATCTAAAATAATAACCAAACAACTACATGACAGTGGATTAGTAGCATGCATGTGTGACTTAGTTTTTTGTGTGTTTTTCTTGTAGGTCATTGTTGTGAAGGCCGTCACGGGAAGGCGTGGGGGATTTTGCACAAGGCCGATGATCGAGTCTATGCTCTCTCCTCCATGGAAAGACCTATTTTCTCTGATGATTGTTTTGAAGTGGCAGACCATGTGAACAACTCCGGCACCATCGCGGGCTCGGGCACCAAGGAGTTCATGGAGGTGTAGGGTCGGGGCCGTGGCTGCGCCAACAGGTAACCAAATCGGCTTCCCTATGATTATTATTGTTGTAGCGCTGGTTTTAGTGTAAATAGGCTGTTGGACTGATGAACAAAAGTCACGAGACCCTACAACCCTGATGACCGTAGAAGCAGAGTGGTTGGATTCATGTGTACTAGTAGCATCTAAACCCTGCAGACTAAATCATTAGGCACATTGTACTGCACACACTAGTTAATGTTCTGTCTTTTTGAGAACATTTTGTATCTGTTGTCTAATTCTATCCGGTGATACTCGATTAGGGCCCTATGTGTTTGAACAACTACTCAAGTAACATGGGTCCCCACTGGTAGTACAACGTCAAGTTTGGAAGCAGCTGGAGTGAATGTGAGAAAAGTTGAACAGCTTACACATTTTCCTAAAATGGTATAGCTTAATTTGTTTTTTAGCTACTGCAGCATTTCTTGAAATGATTTTTATTCTAAGCATTTTTGTCATACTCAATAAGCTAGTTCCTGAATCAGATTTGTTAATGAAATGTTTCTTTAGCATGCTATAGTTAACTAGTTGGCAAGTGTGATGTCCATTTTCCTGATTCCGTCGCCTGATTCCAAACGCCTCCTCTGTTTTTTGCAGGTCTGGCAGCACCGCCGCGTCGACGACGAAGGTGGTGACCGCGGCGGTGAGCGGCGCGAGTTGGTGGCTGCGGGACTGGACGTCACGGCTCATATATGTGCTTCTAACTAATCCAGCTTCTTTTGGTCTAGCTAGGCATTACTTTGAGTTCATATATGTGCTTGTCACTCCATAGGTTATAATGATTCCCTCTGTTTCCTTATATGTTCTTGTAGTTTGGTTGCTTTCCTATTCATGCATGTTTGTACAACTATATATAGTTTTGCTGTGAATCTGTTGTGCATGTATTGAAATGCAGGAAATGTTAAATACATGTTCACTCTCAGTTGGGTATTGAATTGTACATAGTTATGTGATTCATGTCTGCTTCTTATCTTATTAAGTGATTATCTTTATGTCCTTGCTACCAGTAGGATGGTCAATAGCTTGTTTTTTAGTTCTCTACTTTATGCAAATAGCTTCCTATAGCATGTTTCTACTATCTGTGTGATGCTGAACAATATGCTCTTAATCTGTTGCTATATTCTCACCAAATGCACAGTTTATTTTTTTAGACCTACTGTTAAACAAAGTCTTAACTTGTATCATTTTTTCTTAAAAATAAGCATAGAATTCCTGACTCTTATGTTATATGATCAGCTTACTCCTGCTTCAACAACGTTACTAATTCCTGACTGTTGTAAGGAGTAAAATAGTTTACTTGAGTATTATCCACTAGTTCACTATCTTAGAGCACCTTTTTAGCATTGTGGGCTGCTAATAGTATTTTAGACTTATCATATCCTCTCTGGCGCGATGGCAGGAGCGCATGATAGACTACTAAATGGACAAGTATCTGCAACATTCAGCGTCAAAGATGATGCTTACCAGATGTTCTACAGCAGCCCCATCCATATCATCAGCATGAATTTAGGTATCTACTCGTCCTAAAATTGATGGCCTGAAGCTTGATGCATGTATAATGTGACACACACATCAGGATATCTGAATAATTTTGACATGTTTGCTCTGTTATCTAGCAGTAGGTTGACACTTGTCATTTGCCCTTTCCAAATATATCTCAGTTTTGTTGTTATGAGAATGTTATATGCATGGTTTCTTATTAGATCTCAAATTCTGCAGCTATATTTCATTGTTAGGAGAATGTTATATGCACGGCTACACTTGATTATGTTCCCTAACTTTTCTGATTTATAATCCGCAGATTTTGGCCTTCATTTGTCAAAAGTTTGTGTACAAGGAACTCCAGGAGAAGAATCTTTAAGTAAATAATTTATATAGATCAGGATCTTATGTTGTCGAGGTGGCTGCTGCTGTGACCAAAGATCAACCCGGAGATGTGCATCATAGTCTTAGTTGATGTTGCCACCATGTTTGTGTGCATGTGTATTTGATTGTATGTACACATGTTATACTGTAGAGCTTGATGCTCATCGGCTCATGTGACATATTGTACACCTGTTTATACTGTGATCGCATTTGTATGTGTTAATGTAACAGATTGTTGCTTCTTGTTATTTGAAGTATTACACCTATTTTCTTTCTATTTTGATTTAAATATTGGTTGTTTAATTATTGGCATATTGAAATCTGACTATCTGAGGAATATGACCATGACAATAAGGACCCACAAACCAGAAACGGACATTTGGGACCTGCTTATCAGAATCTGACAATTGGGACCCATTTGAAAAAGGAAAAAGAAGGGCCACAACCCAAAAATAAAAACGCCGAATTATAGGGCCTGGCCCGTGTAGCTTACCCAAATTGAAAGAAAAAAAAACAACAAATGGGCTGAATTAATGGGCTTGGCCCATATAAACACCCAATTGGACCGGGCCGATTCTAATTTTTGACCTTTTCAATTGGTCGCAATTTTGCCACGTCAGATTGCCACGTCGGATCCGACGTGGCCTGGGTAGACAGCCAGTGACCAAAACAAAAGGTCATGGGTTTAATGACCTTCTGAGAGAAGGTCGTTAATTTCAGTTTACGACTGCCAGCTTTTGACCTTCTGTTTTTGGTCAAAAAAAGGTCGCAAATGAAAAACTATGACCTTTCAGCGGCCAATAGTGAGGGTCACAAGTTGATATTTCTTGTAGTGCGTGCACCGGACGGTGCTGGACTAGTCCGATGGCCTTTTTCGAAGGCCGGACACGGAGGACCTTGGGGGGCCATTCGATTGCCTTCCGGCCAAGCCGGATCCGGAGAAACCCTCCGTGACGACACCTCAGGGTCGCCTACCGCAAGGAGAATGCGGCAGGGGAGGCGTTCGCTCTCCATCATCTCCTGACGAAGATCCCCTGAAGATGAGCTCTGCTGAGAAGGGCTCAGATCCGAACTACAAGGTAAAAATTCGGTTATCTTCCTCAGAAATAGAACAGGGATGTCTCTTATTTTAAAACTCCCCTCTCTACTTACGGCTCGATGGAGGGATGATCCCCTTGGGGGCACAGTGCGGCCGAGGCATCCCCCAGCGCAGGACCCTCTGATGAAGATTTCTTCCCCCGCTTTGGGACCATGGTCTCCGGGTCTTCAAAGGCGGTCCTCTTCTTCCCCTGGATAGAGGAATTCTCGATTCCTCCTTTCCTGACAGCCTCCTTCGGGGAGGCGGTAGCTTCCTTGTTCCCCCCTTCGCCTTCTTCCAAAGGCGCAACCTCCAAAGATCCGAGTTAACACAGATCCAGCGTGGTCTCGGGGAGGGCGGACACTGATTAGCTTTGCTTTCGCTATCCACTCTGTTTAAGGGACAACTCTTTTAAGGGAAATTCTATGATAAATATACGGATAGCGTGTCCGGGTACAGGGCTACTTACTTGAGTATCCGGGCGATTGCAGCTCAGACCTGCGTCCTCGGTCGAGTCCGGACACATTGCTTGTGATCCGAAGAACAATTTGTACATCTCCATGGGCGTCGCGCCCATAAAATGTTGGAGGGCTTGTGGTCCCTCTGGATTAAACTCCCACAGGAGGAGGGGGCGACGTTTGCAGGGCAGGGTGCGGCGGATCAACATGACCTCCGTCACTACGACCAGATTGATGTCTCCTTCTAGGAGATCTCGAATGCGGCCCTGCAACAAGGGCACGTCCTTGGACGGCCCCCAGTTAAACCCTCTGTTGACCCATGACGCTAGCTGTGGTGGGGGGCCCGAGCGAAAGGCAGGTGGCGCCACCAACTTGGTGCCCCTGGGAGCTGTGATATAAAACCACTCTCGTTGCCATAAGCTGGACTCCTCTTGAAAAGACCTCTCATGCCATGGAGCGTCAGCATTCTTGCTTATGACAGCACCTCCGCACTCTGCGTGCTGCCCCTCGATCATCTTCGGCTCTACTTTGAAGGTCTTAAGCCACAATCCAAAGTGAGGAGTGATAGGGAGGAAGGCTTCGCACACGACAATAATTGATGAGATGTGGAGGATGGACTCTGGAGCCAAGTCGTGAAATTCCAACCCATAATAAAACATGAGCCCCCTCACGAAGGGGTCCGTCGGGGAGCCTAGCCCCCGAAGGAAGTGAGATGCGAACACCACGCTCTCACCAGGCTTGGGAGTGGGAATAACCTGCCCTTGAGCAGGCAGCCTATGCGAGATTTCGCCGGTTAGATACCTGGCATCTCTTAGCTTTAGCACGTCTTCTTCCGTGACGGAGGAAGGCATCCACCGGCCTTGAGGGTCAGAGCCGGACATCATCGAAGGTCCGAAGCGCCTGAATCTGGAGCTTTTGGGTGTTGGAACTCAAGGTGAGAGGCGGATTCGATTGAGATTGAAAGAAAGGAGTAGAGCCTTGGTCTCTTTATAAAGAGGTTGAATACCAAGAGCCCTCCCCGACTGTTTCTGGCTCGCCTCCGATTGAGGAGACATACCAACGGGCACGATTGGGTTACCCACGCCCGTATTGATGAGAATCCCGAAATAAGGGGACACGATCTTTGCTTCGACAGACGTGCCAAGGAAACCGCCTCACTAAACGCGCTGAGGTGGGGCAGTAAAACGATTCGAATAAAGGCTTGGCCGTGGTGTGATGTCATGCTGCGGAGTACGTCAGTAGATTGGATTTGTGTAAATATTATTCTCTCTACGGTGGTATGTGGAACTTATTTTGCAGAGCTGGACACTATCCTTGTGATCAATATCTTCTATGAAGTATTCGGAGGAGGAACCCGCCTAGCAATGCCGAAGACAATCTGCGCGCCGGACTCGTCGTCATTGAAGCCTGGTTCAGGGGCTACTGAGGGAGTCCTGGATTAGGGGGTGTCCGGATGGCCGGACTATAACGTTTGGCTGGGATCCTGGACTATGAAGATACAAGATTGAAGACTTCGTCCCGTGTCCGGATGGGACTTTCCTTGGCGTGGAAGGCAAGCTTGGTGATATGGATATGTAGATCTCCTCCCATTGTAACCGACTCTGTGTAACCCAAGCCCTCTCCTGTCTATATAAACCGGAGGGTTTTAGTCCGTGGGACGAACAACAATCACACCATAGGCTAGCTTCTAGGGTTTAGCCTCTCGATCTCGTGGTAGATCTACTCTTGTACTACCCATATCATCAATATTAATCAAGCAGAGTAGGGTTTTACCTCTATCGAGATGGCCCGAACCTGGGTAAAAACATCGTGTCCCTTGTCTCCTGTTACCATCCGCCTAGACGCACAGTTCGGGACCCCCTACCCGAGATCCGCCGGTTTTGACACCGACATCTGGCTGTCGGCCAGACTCTCCGGCTAGGCGAGTTCGTCATGACCGCCCGTTCGGCTACTGCGCCGATGATGACTTCTCGGGTCATCGAAAACAGCCTCCACGTCGGCTCGGAACTGGCCGAGCAGATGGATCCGATGGAGCTCTCTTCCCTAAACGAGCTCTCGGACCGCATCGCCGCTTTAGGAGTCGCTACGGACTTTGATCGGATCAGGCTTAAACCCGACAAAAGTGAGATTAACTCTCCGCCAGTCACCCATCAGATAGCAGTGGTGGAGGAACAATGCGGTAATTTTTCCTCAATCTTGAGGACAAGCTATGTACGTTCCAGAGCTTTTCGAGCCGCATACCTGTACACGGGAGGACATCCCCCAAGCCTTGAACGTAGAATCAGGCAGTGGGCGAGACCTGTCGGGCGACATCCCGGAGCCCGAACCTCCATGATCGGAAACTCCCATGCCCCCGGGTCTCAGATCGGGTCAGGGTCCGGACTTAAATCCGCCCACCCACCCAGATACAAGCGATCTCTCCCACATTAGACAAGAGCCCCAGAAAATAGTGCATCACTATTGGGCCAGATTCCTCCTTGTAATGAACAAGGTCAAGGACTGTCGAGAGGAAGACGCAATTTCATTCTTCTGCAATAATTGCACGGACAAGGGAATCCTTAACGCCATAAGCCGCCGCAGCATAGCACGCTTCGCTGACTTGGCGGCCATAGTACAGAAGTACTATGCGATGGAGAGCGCCTGGAAAACCGAAACAAAATTTTGGGATAATCCGGCTTTGGCTAAATACCTAGTCCGAACCAAAAGGGTGCACCCCGTGAGTCACCCGATTCAATCACAAAAAAGCAAAAGCCCACTACAGGGCACAGAACCGTATTGGAGGGATGGCTTAACGTACCCTACAAAATTCACAGTACGGTGGATACCACACCAACACACAGCCTTAGAGCATGTTGGGTACTCCGGCAGGTTGCTCAGAGCAGCGAGGATCTCCTCATTCAAAACACCACGGAGCAACATCCCGTGAATTACAATACGGTCTTAACAGTCTTCGAGACATTCGCCTCAAATAATAGGCGCAAGCGAGCACTCCGCAGCCTTGACGAGATCTGCCATGTGGCAGCAATAAATCCATGGAGCCACACGGCTATCACCTTCAATTCCAGCGATGAACCTAAATGCCGAACAACCCGAGCACCAGCCGCATTAGTCCTTAGTCCAATTGTGGACGTCTTTCGGCTCACTAAAGTGCTCATGGACGGCGGCAATGGATTAAACCTCATTTACGAGGAAATTCTTCACAAAATGGAAATAGACTGGAACCGCATTGAGCAAAGCAGCACAACCTTTAGAGGAATCATCCCCAGTCGGGAGGCACGTTGCACTGGGAAAATCACACTAGATGTGGTATTCAGCACACCGGAAAATTACAGGTCCGAAGAAATAACATTCCAAGTGGCCCCGTTCGATAGCGGATACCACGCCCTTCTAGGGCGGGAGGCATTCACGATCTTCCAAGCTATACCCCATTACGGGTACATCAAGCTCAAAATGCCTGGGCCCAATGGAATTATCACTCTAGCTAGTGATCCGGACATAGCGCTCCGCGCCAAAACAAAACAGCCGCACTAGCCCTCGAGGCACTATCTGAAGCCCTAGCGGCAAAGGATTTAACTGCGCTACACTCAACCGTGGACAGGGACGACGTGATACTCGACAAGAGATCCAAGTCCACCTCTTTCAAACCAGCGGACGAAATAGTCAAATTCCAAGTCCACCCAACGGACCCTACCAAAACAGCCTCAATTGGGGCACAGTTAAACCCCGATGTGGACGCCACACTATGGGAGTTCCTGCGCGAGAACTGGGATATATTTTCCTGGCGCCCATCAGATATGCCAGGAATCCCATGCAAGTTGGCGAGCATAGCCTCAACATTCTAAAAGGGTTCAATCCGGTCAAGCAGACTCTTCGGCGCTTCTCCGAACCTAAGCGACAAGCTATGGGCAAGGAACTAGCCAAGTTATTGGAGGCCGGATTCATCAGAGAAATAAAACACCCAAACTGGCTAGCAAACCTGGTGATGGTACCAAAGAAGGACAAATCCTGGCGCTTATGTGTCGACATCAAAGACCTCAGCAAAGCTTGCCCAAAGGATCCCTTCCCCCTCCCCCGCATCGATCAATGTATCGACGCCACTGCGGGACACGACTGATTGTGCTTCCTCGATGCATACTCCGGCTACCACCAAATCAAGATGGTCGAGTCCGACCAAGCCGCAACACCGTTTATCACGCCATACGACCCCTTCTGTTTCAACACAATGCCTTTCGGGCTCAAGAACGCCGGTGCAACGTATCAACGCATGATTCAGACATGCCTGGAAAAGCAAATTGACAAAATAGTGGAAGCATACGTAGAGGATGTGGTCATCAAAACCAGACATGTCGACTCTTTAATAGACGACTTGAGGCTTACGTTCAACAACCTCCGAACATACGACATCAAGCTCAATCCGGCAAAATGCCCGCCGGAAAGCTCCTGGGTTTCATCGTCTCCAGTGGAGGGATTGAAGCAAATCCGGCTAAAATCCGAGCCCTATCACAATTTGCCATCCCAACAGACCTCAAGCAAATCCAGAAATTAACTGGATGCGTTGCGGCGTTAAGTCGCTTTATCTCCCGATTAGGAGAAAAGGCACTACCCCTTTATCGCCTTATTCGGCGCACCGAGCACTTCGAGTGGACGGATGCTGCCGCGGCCGGACTGGAAGAAATAAAAGCCATATTGGCCACCAACCCAATCCTGGCCGCGCCAAACATCGGCGAACTAATGCTGCTATTTATAGCAGCGACTCATCAAGTCGTAAGCGCAACCCTCGTCGTCGAACGAGAAACGGACGGACATAAATTCCCCCTTCAAAGGCCGGTATATTATGTATCCACTGTCCTCACCCCATGCAAATCACGGTACCCGCATTATCAAAAGATAGCGTATGTGGTATTCATGGCATCCCTGAAACTACGACACTACTTTCAAGAGTGTTCAATTACGGCCTCTGAAGTACCACTGAACGACGTAATAAACAACCGCGATGCCACAGGCCGGATTGCCAAATGGGCCATAGAGCTCCTCCCGTTCGACATGACATATAAACCTCGGCGAGCTATTAGGTCGCAGGTATTGGCCGATTTTGTCGCTGAATGGACAGAAGCCGAACTCCCTAAGGAATACGGCGCATACTCCAATTGCATTATGCACTTTGACGGCTCTAAAATGTTGGCCGGTCTGGGGGCTGGCATCGTCTTGACGTCCCCTACCGGAGATACAATCCAATATGTACTCCAAATACTGTATACAGACTCCAACAATGCCGCCGAATACGAGGCCCTGTTACATGGTCTCCGAATGGCAGTCTCCATGGGCATTCAACGCCTGGAGGTGCGCGGGGACTCGAACCTCGCAATATCCCAAATAAATGGAGACTTCGATGCTAAAGATCCAAAAATGGCGGCTTATCGCAATGCCATACTCAAGATGTCAGCTCGGTTCGAGGGGCTAGAATTCCACCATGTAGCTCGAGAAAACAATCAGGTGGCAGAAGTCCTTGCCCGTATCGGCGCTAAGCGCGATCCGGTCCCACCCAACATATTCTTGGAAAGGCTGTTTAAGCCATCCATGGCATGGGAAGGGGAAACAAGCAACAACAGTCCGGACACGGCTACAACGCCAGATACCGAACACTTTGACATAATCGGCGGCTCCGCCACCGAAATAACACCTTCAGCCCACGTAATAATGGCCGTCATCGCCCCATGGACTGAACTATTCCTGGCCTATGATGACCCACAAGTATAGGGGATCTATCGTAGTCCTTTCGATAAGTAAGAGTGTCGAACCCAACGAGGAGCAGAAGGAAATGATAAGCGGTTTTCAGTAAGGTTTTCTATGCAAGCACTGAAATAGTAGGTGATAGATAGTTTTGTGATAAGATAAATAGTAACGAGCAAAAAGTAAATAAAGTAAATAAAGTGCACCAAGGTGGCTGTCGGTGTCAAAACCGGCGGATCTCGGGTAGGGGGTCCCGAACTGTGCGTCTAGGCGGATGGTAACAGGAGACAAGGGACACGATGTTTTTACCCAGGTTCGGGCCCTCTCGATGGAGGTAATACCCTACTCCTGCTTGATTAATATTGATGATATGCGTAGTACAAGAGTAGATTTACCATGAGATCAGAGAGGCTAAACCCTAGAAGCTAGCCTATGGTATGATTGTTGTTCGTCCTACGGACTAAAACCCTCCGGTTTATATAGACACCGGATAGGGTTAGGGTTACACAGAGTCGGTTACAATAGTAGGAGATCTACATATCCGTATCGCCAAGCTTGCCTTCCATGCCAAGAAAGTCCCATCCGGACACGGGACGAAGTCTTCAATCTTGTATCTTCATAGTCTTGGAGTCTGGCCGTGATGAGTTCGGCTATCCGGACACCCCCTAGTCCAGGACTCCCTCAGTAACCCCTGAACCAGGCTTCAATGACGACGAGTCCGGCGTGCATATTGTCTTCGGCATTGCAAGGCGGGTTCCTCCTGCGAATACTTCATAGAAGGTTTTGAACACAAGGATAGTGTCTGGCACTGCAAAACAAGTTCCACATACCAACGTAGAGAGAATAATTTTTACACAAATCTGCTGACGTATTCCGCGGCGTGATATCACACCACAGCCAGGCCTTTATACGAATCGTTTTTTTACTGTTCCAGCTTAGCGCATTTAGCGACGCGGTTTCCTTGGCACGTCTTATCAAAGCGAAGATCATGCCCCCTTATTCCGGGATTCTCATTAATACGGACGTGGGTAACCCAGCCGTGCCCGTTGGCACGCCTCCTCTATCGAAGGCGAGTCCTAATCGACCACGGGGAGGGCTCTCGGTATTCAACCTCTTTATAACGAGACCAATGCCCTCTTCTTTTTTCCACCCTCCATCGAGTTCGCCTCGCGCTTCGAGTTCCAACACCCAAAGCTTCAGATTTAGGCGCTTCGGACCTTCGACGATGTCCGGCTCCGACCAGCTCGGCCGATGGATGTCTTCTTCTGTCATAGAAGAAGATGTGCTAAAGCTGCAAGACGCCAAGTATCTAACTGGCGAGATTTCGCATAGGCTGCCTGCTCCAGGGCAGGTCATTCCCACTCCCGAGCCCGGCGAGAGCGTGGTGTTTGTGTCTCACTTCCTTCGGGGTTTAGGCTTCCCGACGGATCCCTTTGTGCGGGGGCTCATGTTTTATTATGGGCTGGATTTCCATGACTTGAATCCGGAGTCCATCCTCCATATCTCGTCATTCATTGTCGTATGGGAGGCCTTCCTCCATATTACCCCCACTTTGGATTGTGGTTCAAGACCTTCAAGGTGGAGCCAAAGATGACCGAGGGGCAACAAGCAGAGTGCGGAGGAGCGTTCATAAGCAAGTGTGCTGATGCTCCGTGGCCCGAGGGCTCTTTTCAAGAGGAGCTTGGTTTGTGGCAACGGGAGTGGTTTTATGTCACCGCTCCCAGGGGCACCAAATGGGTGGCGCCACCCGCCTTTCGCTCAGGTCCACCACAGCGGCTGGCGTCATGGGTCAACAAGGGGCTCGACTGGGGGCCGTCCAAGGACGTTCCTCTGTTGCAGGGCCGTATTCGAGACCTCCAAGAAAGAGAGATCAATCTGGTCGCAGTGGCGCAGATTATGTTGATTCGGCGCCTTCTGCCCTGCAAACACCGCCCCCTCCGTCTGTGGGAATTTAATCCGGAGAGACCACGAGCTCTCCAACATTTTATGGGTACGACGCCCGTGGAGATGTATAAATTGTTCTTCGGATCACAAGAAAAGTGTCCGGACCTGACTGAGGACGCAGGACTAAGCTGCAATCGCCCAGATACTCAAGTAAGTAGTCCTATACCCAGACAGGCTGTCCGTTCATTTATCGTAAACTTGCCCTTAAAGGAGCTGTTTCTTGAGCAGAGTGGATAGCGAAGGCAAAGTTGATAAGGTGTCCGCTCCCTCCCAGAGCCCACGCCGGATCCCATGCTGACCCAGCGGTTGAAGGCCACGCCTTTAAAAGAAGGGGCAGGGGGGAGCAGGGAAGCAACGGCCGCCACGTAGGAGACTTCTGAGGAAGGAGGGATCAAAAGTCCCACCCTCCAAGGAGAGAAGAGGACCGCTTCGGAAGATCCGGAGGTCAAGGCCTCAAAGAGGGGAAAGAAATCTTCATCAGAGAGTCCGGCGCTGGGAAGTATCCTAGCCACACTATTTCCCCAAGGGGATCAGCCCTCCAGCGAGCCGTAAGTAAAAAGAAGGGGTCTTGTAAGTAAGGAACATCCCTGTATTTATTTCTGAAGATAATCAAAATTGTACCTTGTAGTTCGGATCTCAGCCCTTCTCAGCAGAGCTCGTCTTCGGGGGATCTTCTTCCGGAGATGATGGAGAGCGAAACGCCTCCACCTGTCGCACCCTCATGCGAGGCGGACGACCCTGAGGTGTCGCCGTGGAGGGTTTCCCCAAGTCCGGCGGGGCCGGAAGGTCCGGCGCCAAGTGGTGTGCAGTCGGAGGAGTTGAAGGATCTGCTCGGGCGAGCGGCTATCTCAGAAGATCACTGCGCGCTAATGGGTACGGTGATTGAAAGAATTGCATCCGCTGAGAGCGGATTGCATGAAGCCGTCAGAAGCTTACTGACGGGGTTCGAGGTGCGCAAAAAATGATGTACCTTCTGACAGTTATGCATATAGAATGCGCCCTGTATAGATAGTAGCCCCTGAGACTTGGTATGTTGTCAAAATTGACAGCGTGCCGAGGGTCATAATCTCAGTTATAACATATCGCCGCTCCTAAATAGGTGGCGGGGCGTCCGATGGCCAGCCGGACTGATTATTTTGCCGAACTAAAGCGGCAACTTGACGAGGCGTATGCGGACATCGCGCTGGTCAATAAACAGTTTGACGAGTCACAAGGTATGCGACTTCTTTGCGGGCGCCTGGTAAGGGAGCTTGATGCCCGTGCCTTACTACTTGTATGCTTAATGCAGGTGGTGCCACTGCTGTGGAGGAGCTGCGGGCGGAACTCGCCCGAGCTAAAGAGCAAGCCAGAAATAGTAATGCGGCCGCTTTAAGGGCGGCCGAAGAGCTAAAAACCGAACGGGCTGCTCACAGCCGAAGCAAAAAGGAAATGGCCGATATGGCCATAAAGTTGAAGAATGCTACCGACCGCTGCGGAGTTCTTGAAAAGGAACGTCAAGCGGAGCAAGAGGACCTGAAAAAGGCCATCGCCCGAAGCCAAGGATGCCGCTCCGCAATGAGAGCCGCAAAGGAGGAGCTGCGTCAGGCTGTGGATGTTGCTGCTGGAAAGCCGTTTCTGCTGCGGAGGAAATATACGGATCCGAAGTATGCTCAGTTGGACAAGTTGTGGAGTTCGGAGGATGCTTATCTGGACTTAGCAGCGAGCGCTGCGGACGCGATTGAGCACTTCCGAGGCCAGAAGGGGCACAGAAGGGAAGAGCTATATTGGTCGCAGTTCCATTGTCCGGAGCGTCCTCTTCCGTTGACCGATCGGTTGGCCGAATGGGCCGAGCTGAATCGATTATCCGGACTTGCCATGAAGCATGTCATGACTCATTTGTGGCCAGGCGGACCCGAGCCGAAGAGTTATTTTGGCATAGTGCAGCAGTTCCTTGGTGCGGTACCGCGTACCGACGCAATGAAGCGGTCGGCGTGTATTGAGGGAGCTCGGATGGCTCTTGCCCGTGTCAAGACATACTGGGCGGAGATGAAGGCCACCGACGTTGCATCCCGAGATTCGGACAGAAGCCGAGTACCTGCCCAGCACTATTTTGAGGAAGTCCTGCAAGGCGCTCGTTTAATAGAGACACAGTGCTCGAAGGATATTATGTTTAAATGACATGTATGATATGTGAAAACAATGTTTCAATATAATATATATAAGGGCTTTTTATACTTGTGCATTCAAGTAGTAAACTACTCCCTGTGCGGCCGTTGTTGTATATGTATATATAACCTGAAAGATGGCAGTCCTTGGCTTCAGCCCCCACGCACATAGTGCGGGGGTGTTTGCAAAGAAGGCGCTTTTTCACACTTAATCCAACGCCTTGGTCCCATTAAGGAGGTGGTAGCGTAGCAAACTAGGCAACCGGACTATAATGCTTTATCACTTTCACTTAGCCATAGGAGTTCGAGGGTGGGGCTACTATATAGCCCCTGGGGGCACCGCACTCTCCCGAATTCGGGATGCGTATGTGCCTGACCGAAAAACGGTCCTTCGTTGATGCGGAGGAATTCTAAGCATTCTGGTGAGTCATCGAGTGGTTGACCAGTCTCTCGCTATATCATGACAGTCAGTTTTCGGCTTTCTCTACTAAGGTGCTCACCCGGCCGAACCGGGGCACAATCGCAGTAGTTCTCCTGGTGCCGTGTTAGCCGATAGAACAGAACGTAAGGCAGCAAAACACAGGAGCCGGGCAAACCCAACATTTGACCAAAGACATGATTCGGAGCTGATGCATATAAGGCCTAACTCGAGACGCCGAAAACTCCCTAAGGTATTCGGTCTTTATAAAAGCAGGCGTAATAATGCCCTAAGCCCTCGTGTCCAGTGCACGCAAAAAATTCTGGTGCGGCCAATGCCAAAACGCCAGCCTCCTCCTTGGTTATAGTAAGAAACCGGGATGTATATGAACAAGAGACAGTAAAAAGGTTTACGCAGGTCTTAATCTGAAAAGAATCCTTGCAACGGGTCCCTCTTGCGTCTGCGCTTGTATCTCCGTTGTGCTGTATCCTGGACGGGTGTAGCACGTTGTTCATCTGTAAAAGAGAGGAACTTAGTTGAAAATAAAAAGATCGTGCGAAAAATGTACTTTATATTAAATAAACAGAGTACGGTTTGGAAGGTGAATAAAATTGAGCTTTATTGTCTCTTGTTGTACATGCGTGCAGCCCCTTGTACGGGGGTATGCTGCTAGTAGGCGCCGGACTCGTCTAGCTGTGTCCGGGGTTCGAATGACCTATTCAGGTGCTTTGATTAGTGGAGCCGGATAGGTGTGGGGCTGTCAAGGCAGTCTCACGTTCTTCCCTGCTCGAGTAACACTTAATACTCCCTTTTAATGAGATGATGCCGCGTGGACCGGGCATTTTAAGTGTAAGAGATGCATAATGCGGTATTGCGTTAAAGCGGCGAAAGCTTCACGCCCAAAGAGTGCTTGATAGCTACTTTCGAATGGGGCGATGTGGAAGGTTAACTTTTCATGGCGGAAGTTGTCGGATGATCCGAACGCAACTTCTAGCAGTAGGGAGCCCGCATAATGGGCATACAGCCTGGCATTACCCTTTGAAGGAGGTGTTGCTATGGCGAAGTTTGGTTGGGTCTATCCCCATTCTCATGGATTGTGTCCTCGATATATCAGGTTTATGTCACTGCCGCTATCCATGAGGACTTGTGTATATTGGAATCCGTCGATTATAGGATCCAATATCAAGGCAGTCCATCCTGCGTTCCGGATACTTTCGGAATAGTCCTGATGGTCGAAGGCGATTGGTTTTGACAACCATTGTTGGTACTCCGCTAGGGTAGTTTGTGCGGCGCGCATCTTAATGGGTGCCGCTCTGTTTTCCCTTTTATCACATGAAGTGAGTTTACTGTTTTAACCTCTTGTGGGAAATTCTTTTGTTTTCCGGTGCTCTACTTGTGGGGTTCGTCATCGTCCTCGCATGGTGTGTCGAGCCCCTTGTGTTCGGCATTGAGTCTGCCGGACTGCTTGAAGACCCAACAATCTCTGTGGGTATGGTTTGCGTGCTTCCGGAGTACTGTGGATTTGGCATATCTTGTCCAAGATTTTGTTTAAGTTGGATAGCTCATCGCTATTGTCCTTAAGGGCAGTTTTTATTGTTCTCGCCGTGAGCTTTTGAATCCGGCATTGACTGCCGCGCTCTTTGGACCGTTCCTCTTAATTCGGCGCTGGTCCTTGCTGCGTCGAGGTTTTCCATTTCCATCCCTTACTTCGGATGTACTTGGATCGCTGGTACTGCATCTTGCCAGCCAACTATCCTCTCCCGCGCAAAAGCGGGTCATGAGGCTTGTCAATGCAGCCATGGTTCTCGGCTTCTCTGGCCGAGGTGTTCATGAGCCATTCGTCTCGGACGTTGTGTTTGAAATCTGCTAAGGCTTCGGCGTCCGGACAGTCGACTATTTGGTTCTTTTTAGTGAGGAACCTGTTCCAGAATTTGCGGGCTGATTCTTCGGGTTGTTGAGTTATATGACTTAAATCGTCTGCATCCGGAGGACAGACATAAGTCCTTGAAAATTTGCCCGAAAAGCGTCCTCGAGCTCTTCCCAACTTCCAATGGTATTTTCAGGGAGGCTTTTGAGCCAATGCCGGGATGGCCCTTTGAGCTTGAGGGGTAAGTATTTTATGGCGTGGAGATCATCTCCTCTAGCCATGTGTATGTGGAGGACGTAATCCTCAATCCAGACTCCAGGGTCTGTTGTTCCGTCGTATGCCTCTATGTTTACGGGTTTGAATCCCACTGGGAATTCGTGATCCAGCACCTCATCGGTGAAACACAGGGGGTGTGCAGCACCCCTATATTTGGGTGTGCCGTGATGTTCGGAAATTTGGCGTGTTGCATTGCTTTGAAGAGCTTGCTTTCTCGGCCCATAGATGGACCTAACTGGGCCATCCTTTTGATGTGAATCCTTATGCGGATCGTGTACCGGCTTGTGTGCGGTGCCATTTGCCGCTCTCTGTTTGCCGTGGGGTCGTCCATCTGACCGGGTAGCCTTCTTGCTTTTTCATTGTGGGGTCTGTACGGCCTCCTCATCAAATTCGGGCAGTAGTTTTCTCTTTGGGTAGCTCTTTGTTCGGCGACTGTCGCCGTATTTGTCTGCGGTGTTGAATACTTTGCTCCATCTGATTCTCGAGTGCATCTTCCGCCGCTTTGAGCTTCCGCTTGCTTTTCAGGCTACGCGCGATGGCGGCGAGCCTTTTGTGGAGGTTCTTCGCTCCAACAATTTGTCCCGTGAGATCGTCCGGACTGTTATCTTCCCCGGACGGGTTGTTTATCCGAAGTTGTCCTGTTGGACGGTTGCTCGATAGCATGTTCATCGCCCACCGGTTCGCCCTGCTCTATGGCTGGGTATTTGTCGGCGGGACTTTGTGCGGCGCTTACGCTGCCGCTTTGACTGCTTTTCGAGGGATTTACCCTTCAGTGGCGTCCGTTGTTCCTCGTCTTCACTTCCTTTAGGTGTATCCACCATGTATACATCATAGGATGAGGTGGTTGTCCAGCATCCTATAGGTGCTGGTTCATGGTTGTCTCCTACATCGACGTCCATACCATCGATGTCTTCGGAGTCGAAGTCGAGCACGTCGTGTAAGCTTTCGACAGTGGCTACAAAGTGGGTGGTGGGTGGGCGTTGAATTTCTTCGTCGTCCGCATCCCAACCTTCCTGACCGTAGTCCGGCCAGGGCTCTCCTGATAAAGAGAGAGATTTCAGTGATTTCTAGATGTCGCCAAAGGGCGAGTGCTGAAAGATGTCCGCGATAGTGAACTCCTTGACCTGCGCCCAATCAGATTCGATCGGCAGGGGCGCGGAGGGTTCGGAGTCCGGCACCTTGGAGTCACGGTCTTCGCAAAGGACAAGGATGGTGTTCGGCTCAATCGCCGTAGAAATTTCAGCCCCCGAGGTGGTGTCCAACCAACCATCCTCGATCGGCGAGATCGGCTCCAAATCAATGGCCGGAGCGGACACTAGTGCGGCCTCCAAGACACTGTTATTGGCAGAGTTAGATCATGCCCATCGAGATAGTGCGGCGCTGCTATTGCGGCTCGAATCCGTCGAAGATCAAGTCTCCGCGGATGTCGGCCGTGTAGTTTAAACTCCCAAATTTGACCTGACGGCCAGGGGCGTAGCTTTCGATCTGCTCCAGATGGCCAAGTGAATTGGCCCGCAGTGCAAAGCCGCCGAATACGAAGATCTGTCCAGGGAGAAAAGTCTCACCCTGGACCGCGTCGTTGTTGATGATCGAAGGAGCCATCGGGCCTATAGGTGACGACACAGAGGAACTCTCAATGAAAGCACCAATGTCGGTGTCAAAACCGGCGGATCTCGGGTAGGGGGTCCCGAACTGAGCGTCTAGGCGGATGGTAACAGGAGACAAGGGACACGATGTTTTTACCCAGGTTCGGGCCCTCTCGATGGAGGTAATACCCTACTCCTGCTTGATTAATATTGATGATATGGGTAGTACAAGAGTAGATCTACCATGAGATCGTGAGAGGCTAAACCCTAGAAGCTAGCCTATGGTATGATTGTTGTTCGTCCTACGGACTAAAACCCTCTGGTTTATATAGACACCGGATAGGGTTAGGGTTACACAGAGTCGGTTACAATAGTAGGAGATCTACATATCTGTATCGCCAAGCTTACCTTCCACGCCAAGGAAAGTCCCATCCGGACACGGGACGAAGTCTTCAATCTTGTATCTTCATAGTCTTGGAGTCCGGCCGTGATGATAGTTCGGCTATTCGGACACCCCCTAGTCCAGGACTCCCTCAGTGGCCCAATCCTTTATGTAGCAAAGGATAAGCCTGGACAAATTCTAATAATGAAGAAGGAGCTCCCGAGGATACATTGGGAATTATCGTCAAGCTAGTTTTCATCACGTTCATAAGATTCGCGTTTGGTACTTTGATAATTTGATATGTGGGTGGACCGACACTTGGGTACTGTCCTAACTTGGACAAGCATCCCACTTATGATTAACCCCTATTGCAAGCATCCGCAACTACAAAAAGGAGTATTTAGGTAAACCTAACCACATCATTAAACATATGGGTCCATATCAGCCCCTAACGAAGCAACACATAAACTAGGGTTTATGCTTCTGTCACTCTAGCAACCCATCATCTACTTATTACTTCCCTATGCCTTCCTCTAGGCCCAAATAATGGTGAAGTGTCATGTAGTTGACGTTCACATAACACCACTAGAGGAAAGACAACATACAACCTATCAAAATATCAAATGAATACCAAATTCACATGACTACTAATAGCAAGACTTCACCCATGTCCTCAGGAACAAACGTAACTACTCACAAAGCATATTCATGTTCATAATCAGAGGAGTAATAATATGCGTAAAGGATCTGAACATATGATCTTCCACCAAGTAAACCAACTAGCATCAACTACAAGGAGTAATCAACACTACTAGCAACCCACAGGTACCAATTTGTGGTTTTGATACAAGATTGGATACAAGAGATGAACTAGGGTTTTGTGAGGAGATGGTGCTGGTGAAGATGTTGATGGATATTGGCCCCCTCTCGATGAGAGGATCGTTGGTGATGACGTTGGTGATGATTTCCCCCTCCCGGAGGGAAGTGTCCCCGGCAGAACAGCTCCGCCAGAGCCCTAGATTGATTCCGCCAAGGTTCCGCCTCGTGGCGGCGGAGTTTCGTCCCGTAAGCTTGCCCGCGATTTTTTCCAGGGTAAAAGTGATGATATAGCAGAAGATGGATGCCGGAAGCCCACCAGGGGGCCCAGGTGATAGGGTCGTGCCCTATAGGGGGGCGCCCCCTGTCTCCTGGATAGGGTGTGGGCCCCCTGGCCTATTTCTTTTGCTCATAAATTCTTATAAAATCCAAAAAGTTGTTTCGTGGAGTTTCAGGACTTTTGGAGCTGTGCATAATAGGTTTCCAACGTTTGCTCCTTTTCCAGCCAGAATTCCAGCTGCCATCATTCCCCCTCTTCATGGTAAACCTTGTAAAATAAGAGAGAATAGCCATAAGTATTGAGATATAATGTGTAATAACAGCCCATAATGCAATAAATATTGATATAAAAGCATGATGCAAAATGGACGTATCAACTCCCCCAAGCTTAGACCCCGCTTGTCCTCAAGCGAAAGCCGAAATCGAAAAATATGTCCACATGTTTAGAGAGGTGTCGATAAAAATAAAATACAGACATGAGGGCATCATGATTCTTCTAATAACAGCAACATATATGGATTTTGTCATATGATTTCCTATGCTCAAGTAATAAGCAATCACAATGTCAAGTATGGTTCAAAAACTTCATTGGGAACTAACAAACTATACTCTCAGTCATTGAAGCAATTGCAATTTATCGTAATATCGGAAAGAGTCAATGAGCTTTTCAGCAAGCTCACATACTCAACTATCTCGTAGTCCCCTATAATTATTAACACTCACGCAATACTTGTGGTTATAGAGTTTCATTCGGACACTGAGAAATATAGGGGCTTATTGTGTTGCCTCCCAACGTATTCACCTTTAGGTGATGTCAACAATAATAGCCTATGCCAACTTACATCCAATTGGATATATGTATCATGATCTTTCAAACACGAGGAGCTTGCCAAAGGATAAAAATAAAAAGTGAAAGGTGAATATCACCTTGACTCAAGCATAAGGTAAAACATAAAGTACAAGATAGGCCCTTCGCAGAGGGAAGCAGTGGTTGTCATGCACATTTAGGGTTGAAGCATAAAGTCTTAGTGCAAAATAACATCACTTTATATTGCCCCTTGTATGTGGACCTTTATTATGCAGTCTGTCACTTTTATTACTTCCACAACAAGTTCGTACAAAGTTTATTTTCTCTGCACTAATAAGTCATACATATTTAGAGAGCAATCTTTATTGCTTGCACCGATGACAACTTACTTGAAGGATCTTATTCAATCCATAGGTAGGTATGGTGGACTCTCATGGAAAAAACTGGGTTTAAGGATATTTGGAAGCACAAGTAGTATCTCTACTTGGTGCAAGGAATTTGGCTAGCATGAGGGGGAAAGGCAAGCTCAACATGTTTGGACGGTCAATGACAATATACTTTAACTGAGATGTCGGAAAACATAAACCATTACGTTGTCTTCCTTGTCCAACATCAACTCTTTTAGCATGTCATACTTAATGAGTGCTTCACAATCATAAAAGATGTCCAAGATAATATATTTATATGTGAACCCCTCTTTCCTTATCACTTCCTCTTAATTGCAACAATGACCAAGGCTACGTTCATCAACTCTCAACATTTTTTATGCCTCATACTTTCTATGTGTGAAGTTATCACTATCCATAAGATCAATATGAACTCTTTTGTTCTTTCTACCTCCTCAAGATCATAGCAACATAGCAAAGCCCTTGACTCAACACTAATCTTTATTATAGATAGCACACGGACTAGCTTACATAAAGAGCTCACAATTCAAAACTCAAAACTACTTGATATCAAAAACTTCAAACTACTAGATCAAGATGCTACTAAAAGGATCGAACTAAATAAAGCGATAAAGATAGGAGTGTTATGGTGATACGATACCGGGGCACCTCCCCCAAGCTTGGCAGTTGCCAAGGGGAGTTCCCATACCCATGTGATTATTTCTTCGGAGGTGGTGAAGTAGGAGTTGTTGATGATGTAGGCTTGTCGTCCGTCTTCCAGGGCATCGGCTCTCCGTCATAAAAGGATGATCGAGTCTCTAGGATCCTTAAATCTGCAGCCAAACTCATTCGCTTGAATCTATATTCATACTCACGATTCGGGTTTTGCAGGTCATAGATCTGGGCTTGGAGGTGCTCGATTTTCTCTTGAAGTTTGAAGATGGTTTCCCCAATGACTTTGGCATCCAGCTTGTGGTTGTTGGTGAACTCCGTGATCATCATCTGGTTGGTGTTGAGTCCATGCTCCACCATCCCCTAACACTTGCAAACTTCTTGCTCCATGGCTTCGAGCTTTGTCTCCGCGCTCCCGGTACGCCTTGGTCCCTCCACATCGCGGATGTGAAGCACCCCCTCACGCACCTCAATGGTTTGAGGATGATGCAGCACCTCCGCGAGATAGGGGTCGATAACTCTCTCGAAAAACTTGTCCATGGGAGCGCTTGGAGACGACATTATGCTCTAGATCTGAAACAGAAACAGCTCGAAACGAAAACACAGGATATTTGCGTGATACGATGGTCAAAACCTTCGGGAGTACATATAATGAATTTTTACCGACCAAAATACGTAACATACAAGAAAACGAAGTCCGGGAGGCACACGAGGTGCCCACGAGACAGGGGGGCTCCTCTCTCGTGGGAGCCTCGTGTCCCTTTCGGACTACTTCTTTCTTCCTAAAATTCTTAAATAATCCAAAACTGATAAAAATTGCCATTAGAGTTGTTTTGGAGTCGGTTTACTTACCGCATCAATGCACCTAGACCTTTTCGAGTCCGGAACATTCTGGAAAGTGTCTCTTATGTATTCCTCGGGGGTTATGGTTTCAATAATATTAGTTTCAACATTGATAGGATTACCTGAAATATAATTTTTAATTCTTTGACCGTTTACCACCCTCGGATTTGTGCCTTCGAAGTTGTTGATTTTTATAGCGCCGGAACGATAGACCTCTTTGATAACGTAGGGACCTTCCCATTTTAAGAGAAGTTTTCTTGCAAAAAATCTTAAATGAGAGTTGAACAATAACACATAATCTCCTACGTTAAACTCACGCTTTTGTATCCTCTTATCATGCCAGTGTTTGACTTTTTCTTTGAAAAGCTTGCCATTCTCATATGCTTGGGTTCTCCATTCATCAAGTGAGCTAATATCAAACAACCTCTTCTCACCGGCAAGTTTGAAGTCATAATTGAGCTCTTTAATAGCCCAATATGCTTTATGTTCAAGTTCAAGAGGTAAATGACATGCTTTTCCATAAACCATCTTATATGGAGACTTACCCATAGGATTTTTGTATGCAATTCTATAGGCCCATAATGCATCATCAAGATTTTTGGACCAATTCTTTCTAGATCTATTGACAGTCTTTTGCAAAATTAATTTGAGCTCTCCATTGCTCAACTCTACTTGACCACTAGACTGCGGGTGATAAGGAGATGCGATTCTATGATTGACATCATACTTAGCAAGCATCTTACGGAAAGCACCATGAATAAAGTGTGAACCACCATCACCATAAGATATCTAGGGACTCCAAACCTCGGAAAAATTAACTTCTTTAAGCATTTTAATAGAATTGTTATGATCAGCACTACTAGTTGGAATAGCTTCTACCCACTTAGTAACGTAATCAACAGCAACTAAAATATGTGTATAACCATTAGAGGCAGTAAAGGTCCCATATAATCAAAGCCCCAAACATCAAACGGTTCAATAACAAGAGAATAATTCATAGGCATTTCTTGACGTCTATTAATGTTACCTATTGTTTGTCATTCATCACAAGATAAGAAAAACTTACGAGCATCTATGAAAAGAGTAGGCCAATAAAAACCAGATTGTAGTAACTTGTGTGCAGTTCTATCTCCAGCGTGGTGTCCTCCATAGGATTCAGAGTGACACTTGCGTAGGATTTGTTCCTTTACATGCTCAGGCACACAACGTCTAATAATACCATCTACTCCTTTATAAAGGTGTGGATCATCCCAGAAGTAATGTCTTAAATCATAAAAGAACTTTTTCTTTTGCTGGAATGTGAAACTAGGCGGTATATATTTAGCAACAATGTAATTAGCATAATCAGCATACCAAGGAGCAAAGACGAGAAGCATTGACAACCGCTTAATTGTTCATCGTGAAAACTATCATTAATAGGCGGTGGGTCATCAAGAACATTCTCTAACCTAGATAAGTTGTCTGCAACGGGTTCTCGACTCCTTTCTATCAATAATATGCAAATCAAATTCTTGGAGCAAGAGGACCCATCTAATGAGTCTAGGCTTAGCATCTTTCTTTTCCATAAGAAATTTAATAGCAAAGATGATCAAGATGAATAGTACCTTTGGAATCAACAATATAAGGTCTAAACTTATCACATGCAAACACAACTGCTAAGAACTCTTTTTCAATAGTAGCATAATTTCTCTGGGCAGTATCAAGAGTCTTACTAGCATACTGGATAACATTCAATTTCTTATCGACTCTTTGCCCTAAAACAGCACCTACAAAGATAATCACTAGCATCGCACATAATTTCAAAAGGTAAATTCCAATAAGGTGGCTGAACAATAGGTGCAGTCATCAAGGCTTTCTTAAGTGTTTCAAATGCTTCTACACAATCATCATAAAAGACAAAAGGAATATATTTTTGCAATAAATTAGTCAGAGGCCTAGAGATTTTAGATAAGTCCTTAATGAACCTCCTATAAAAGCCGACATGACCAAGGAATCTTCTTATACCTTTTATGTCCTTGGGACATGGCATCTTTTAAATAGCATCAACTTTGGCCTTATCAACTTCAATACCTCTCTCGGAGATCTTGTGCCCCAAGACAATGCCTTCATTAACCATAAAGTGACACTTTTCCTAATTCAAGACGAGACTAGTGTCTTCGCATCTCTGCAAAACTCGATCAAGGTTGCTCAAACAATAATCAAAAGAGGATCCATAGACGGAGAAGTCATCCATGAATAGCTCACAAATCTTTTCACAAAAATCAGAGAATATAGCCATCATGCATCTTTGAAAGGTAGCAGGTGCATTACATAAACTAAAAGGCATACGTCTATAAGCAAAACTACCAAAAGGGAAAGTAAAAGTAGTTTTAGATTGATCCTTTGCTGACACAGGTATTTGAGAGAAACCAGAATAACCATCTAGAAAGAAAAAATGTGTGTGTTTGGATAGCCTTTCTAGCATTTGATCAATAAAAGGTAAAGGGTAATGATCTTTCTTAGTAGCTTTATTTAACTTACGAAAATCAATTACCATCCTATAACCTGTAATAATTCTTTGCAGGATCAATTCATCTTTATCATTAGGAACAACGGTAATACCTCCCTTTTTAGGGACACAATGGACAGGGTTTACCCATTCACTATCAGCAACGGGATAAATAATACCTGCCTCAATGAGTTTTAGAATCTCCTTTCTTACCACCTCCTTCATTTTGGGATTTAATCGTCTTTGAGGATCTCTAACTGGTTTGGCATCTTTCTCCACTGAAATTTTGTGTTGACATAATGTGGGACTAATGCCCTTAAGATCATCCAGAGTATATCCAATAGCAGCTCGGTGCTTCTTCAGAGTTTTCAATAATCTTTCTTCTTCTTTCTCTGAAAGGTTAGCACTAATAATAACAGGATATACTTCTTTTCAATCAAGATAAGCATACTTAAGATTATCAGGTAAAGGTTTGAGTTCAAACACGGGATCACCCTTGGGTGGAGGGGGATCCCCAATAATTTCAATGGGAAGGTTATGTTTCAGCATAGGTTCTTGTTTAAGGAACACTTCATCTATTTCTTCCCTTTCCTTCATAAACATATCGTTTTCATGGTCTAACAAATAATGTTCTAACGGATCAGTTGGACGAACATCAATGGAAGCAAGACGAATAATCTCATCCTTACTAGGTAATTCCTCTTCACGGTGTTGTCTACGAAATTTAGAAAAGTTGAACTCATGAGACATATCACCTAGACCAATAGTAACCACATCCTTTTCGCAATCTATCTTAGCATTAACGGTGTTCAAGAAGGGTCTACCAAATATAATGGGACAAAAGCTATCTTGTGGGGAGCCAAGAACAAGAAAATCAGCAGGATATTTAGTTTTCCCACACAAGACTTCAACATCTCTAACAATTCCCATTGGTGAAATAGTATCTCTATTGGCAAGTCTATCAATATCTTCTAACTCAGTAGGTGCAATATCGTGCTTAATTTCTTTGTATAAGTCAATAGGTATTGCACTAGCACTAGCACCCATATCACATAAGCCATTATAACAATGATCTCCTATTTTAACAGAAATAGCAGGCATGCCTACCACAGGTCTATGTTTATCTTTAGCACAAGGTTTGGCAATTCTAGCAGTTTCATCACAGAAATAAATAACATGTCCATCAATATTATCAGACAAGAGATCTTTAACAATAGCAACATTAGGTTCAACTTTGATTTGCTCAGGAGGTGTATAAGTTCTAATATTGCCCTTACGAACCAAAGTCGAAGCTCTAGCATGATCTTTTATCCTAACAGGAAAAGGAGGTTTTTCGACATAAGCAGTAGGAATAATAGGATCACTATATGTAATAGTCTTTTCTTCGACTGTAATGGGTGCAACTACTTTCACTTCAACAAGAGGATTATATTTAAACCACTTCTCTTTAGGGAGATCAACATGAGTAGCAAACGTTTCACAAAAAGTAGCTACTATCTCAGAGTCAAGTCCATACTTAGAGCTAAATCCACGAAAAGCATCGGTATCCATAAAAGATTTAACACAATCGAACTTAGGTGTCATACCCGACTCCTTACCATCGTCGGAACCCCAATCTTCAGAGTCACGTTTAATTCTTTCCAATAAGTCCCATTTGAAATCAATAGTCTTCAAAGATATAAGAACCAGATAGGAAGTATCGAAAGCAGGTTACGATTATTAAGAGAAAGCCGAGCATAAAAATTCTGAATAATCATTTCCGAGAGAGCTCATGATTGGGGCATGAATATAACATTGACTTAAGCCTCCCCAAGCTTGAGCGATGCATTCTCCTTCATGAGGCCAGAAATTATATATGTAATTACGATCACGATGAACAAGACGACAGGATGTAACTTCCGTGAAATTCCAACTTCAATCGCTTATAATTCCAAGATCTCGTATCATCACATAGCCTATACCATGTCAATGCATCTCCCTTCAAAGATAAAGGGAAGACCTTCCTTTTGACAACATCATCGGGAATACCTGCAAGCTTGAATAATCCACAAACTTCATCCACAAAGATAAGGTGTAAGTCGGGATGTAATGTTCCATCTCCTCCAAAAGGATTAGCTAGCAGTTTTTCTATCATACCCGAAGGAATCTCGAAGTGAATATTTTCATAAAGTTCAGTAGGTTGAGGAACATCTCTTTGCTCTTCCGTTGGGGTGAAGATACCCCAAACAAGCCCCTCAAAGGATTAGTTTCCATAGTGACAAGTAATGTAAAATTTCAGCACACATTATAAATGTTTCCTTACCAAGTTCCACTCACCAAAAGCGCTACACTCCCGCAACGGCGCCTTTAAAAGAGTCTTGATGACCCACAAGTATAGGGGATCTATCGTAGTCCTTTCGATAAGTAAGAGTGTCGAACCCAACGAGGAGCAGAAGGAAATGATAAGAGGTTTTCAGTAAGGTTTTCTCTGCAAGCACTGAAATAGTAGGCGATAGATAGTTTTGTGATAAGATAAATAGTAGGCCCAATCCTTTATGTAGCAAAGGATAAGCCTGGACAAATTCTAATAATGAAGAAGGAGCTCCCGAGGACACATTGGGAATTATCGTCAACAAAGTTTTCATCACGTTCATAAGATTCGCGTTCGGTACTTTGATAATTTGATATGTGGGTGGACCGACACTTGGGTACAGTCCTAACTTGGACAAGCATCCCACTTATGATTAACCCCTATTGCAAGCATCCGCAACTACAAAAAGGAGTATTAAGGTAAACCTAACCATAGCATGAAACATATGGACCCAAATCAGCCCCTTACGGCAACGATAAACTAGGGTTTAAGCTTCATCACTCTAGCAACCCATCATCTACTTATTACTTCCCAATGCCTTCCTCTAGGCCCAAATAATGGTGAAGTGTTATGTAGTCGACGCTCACATAACACCACTAGAGGAAAGACAACATACATATTATCAAAATATCGAATCTAATACCAAATTCACATGACTACTAATAGCAAGACTTCACCCATATCCTCGTGAACAAACGTAACTACTCACAAAGCATATTCATGTTCATAATCGAGGAGTAATAATATGCAAAAGGATCTAAACATATGATCTTCCACCAAGTAAACCAACTAGCATCAACTACAAGGAGTAATCAACACTACTAGCAACCCACAAGTACCAATTTGTGGTTTTGATACAAGATTGGATACAAGAGATGAACTAGGGTTTTGAGAGGAGATGTTGCTGGTGAAGATGTTGATGAAGATTGACCCCCTCTCGATGAGAGGATCGTTGGCGATGACGTTGGTGATGATTTCCCCCACCCGGAGGGAAGTGTCCCCGGCAGAACAGCTCCGCCAGAGCCCTAGATTGATTCCGCCAAGGTTCCGCCTCGTGGCGGCGGAGTTTCGTCCCGTAAGCTTGCCCACAATTATTTTCCACGGTAAAAGTGATGATATAGCAGAAGATGGACGCCGGAAGCCAACCCGGGGGCCCAGGAGATAGGGGGCGCGCCCCCTGTCTCCTGGACAGGGTGTGGGCCCCCTGGCCTATTTCTTTTGCTCATAAATTCTTATAAAATCCAAAAAGTTGTTTTGTGGAGTTCAGGACTTTTGGAGCTGTGCAGAATAGGTTTCCAACGTTTGCTCCTTTTCCAGCCAGAATTCCACCAAGCATTCCCCTCTTCATGGTAAACCTTGTAAAATAAGAGAGAATAGCCATAAGTATTGAGATATAATGTGTAATAACAGCCCATAATGCAATAAATATTGATATAAAAGCATGATGCAAAATGGATGTATCAGCCTACCTAACCAAGCAGGAACTTCCCAAGGACCAAAATGAGGCACGCTGCATTGTGCGATGATCGAAAGCCTACAAGGTCCACGAGGGAGAGCTCTATAGGAAAAGCACTACCGGAGTCCTTCAAAGGTGCATCTCCGAAGAGGAACGGCGGAAGCTTATGGCAGAAATTCACGCCGGACTCAGTGGCCACCACGCCGCAGCCCGGGCCCTCGTAAGTAAGGCCTTTCGTACATGATTTTATTGGCCGACGGCCCGAGCAGACGCACAGGACTTGGCCGAACGATGCGTCGGTTGCCAGCTCTTTGCAAACCAAATCCATATGCCACCTGTCGCCCTACAAACAATCCCCATTACCTGGCCTTTAGCGGTCTAGGGGCTTGACATGGTTGGACCCCTTAAAGGGGGAACCCATAAGAAAAAAATACTTACTGGTAATGGTGGATAAATTCACCAAATGGATAGAAGCCAAACCTGTTAAAACGGCCGAATCCGGACCAGTGATAGACTTTATATCCGGGGTTGTACACTGTTATGGTGTCCCCCAGAGCATCATCACTGACAACGGCATGAACTTCACTGCTGACGAGGTGAAACTATGGTGCAGCAACATGGGCATCAAGCTCGATTACGCCCCTGTCTATCATCCACAAACTAACGGTCAAGTCGAACGAGCAAATGGTCTCATCATGAGCGGCATCAAACCCAGATTAGTGCGGTCCTTAAAGGAATCCAACACGCACTGGGTAGAGGAGCTCGACTCCATACTCTGGGGGTTGCGGACCATGCCGAATCGCACTACCGGATACACACCGTTCTTTATGGTGTACGAGGCGGTTCTGCCCTGCGACATAATTCATGACTCACCTCGAGTGCGCATGTATGAAGAGAGAGAGGCCGAGCTCGATCGGCAGGACAGTTTGGACGCCCTCGAGGAGGAGCGTGACGTGGCAAAAGCTCGTTCCGCATTCTACCAGAACAGGCTAGAAGATACCAAAGCAGAGAAGTACGGGCCAAGACCTATAACATTGGCGAACTCGTTCTACGCCTACGGGATAAGAAAAAGGACAAGCTCAAGCCCAAATGGGAGGGTCCCTTCATCATTGACCAGGTCTTAACTGGTGGAGCGTACCATCTGCAAGATGCATCGGATAACTGCCTCGAGCCAAATCCATGGAACGCAGCTAGACTCCAAAGATTCTATGCCTAGTGCCGGACTCCGTGTTCGTCTCCTTACCTTTGTCAAATTTTTATACATTCGTTATCTATCTTTTCTTTCTTTCTTTCTTTCTTCCCCTTTTCTTTCGAGGCCTTGAAGGGCTAAAATGTGTTTTGACTACACAATCTTGATGCGCCAGCCGCGCTCATTATACCTGGGAGCTTCCTATACAGAGTCTTAAATATTTTATGGGCTTCATGCCCCGCACATGTGTTATTCTTCCACATGTACCTTTTTTCGCCACTATATGCATCGATATGACTTAAGTTTTGGCCAAGCTGGGTTGCCTGGCTCTTGTATTTATGCCCTACGTTCCCGTTAATTCGGCTAGGGCATAAGGGGAACACCTCTGTGATTGTTACTGCCGGGTCAGCCGGATGCGTACCTCAGACTGAGTGAAGCCGAAAGCTAGCGTTCTTAAGGGAATATTATGTCGGTGAATAAAAGATGATTTTTTATTTTTTCCACTTGCCCCCAGATGTTTTTGCCTGCATCTCTTCTTGCAGTTCGGACATGCACATTAGGGCATGCGTACCCAGGGAAAGGAACCCTTAACGGAACTATTCTCCCTGGAAGATGTTTCTTACTACCCATGTAATATAACATAACTAGTTGGGTACTTGTCCTGCTCAAGCACATATGACCCCTACGCTGGTTTCCACGCATACCCCGGTTTTTACATAACTACGCTGGTATTCGGATACACTCCGGACTATCGGGTCCAGAGGTTGAAGCGAAAAGGTCCGCCATGACAAATGATTTACAATCCAGCTAGAGACATTCTACATGTCATTCAAATTACATAGTCACTTAGACTGACTAAATTCTTCTTCTATGCCATCCAACAGGCTGTCTAGCCTACAATCCTGTTGGGAATACTTGGCGGCTAGCTCTACTTGGTGATACACCAAACTGACAGGGATTTCTTTCCCATCGAGCCCAAAGGTCCGACCTCGGCCATGTGGGTTGGGTCAGCCTTGGTATACCGTGTCTTCACCATGGCCCAGGCTTCCCTGGCACCTTGACGGCAGGCCGATACCTTCCATAATCGGAAGCGCCGCCGCACTCCCTTAAGCTTCTCTACAAGTCCTCCGAGGCCTTCGGGCATGGAGACGAATGGCCACAAGGCCTGGGCAATACTCTGCATCACCTGCCAAACTTGTTCGTGCAGTTGGGAGAGCTCTAGTAAAAGATCACCCATGCACCCGCATCTCGCTCATGGATTTACCACAAGATACCGCAGACATAACTCTGTTAGCTGGCTTCCTCGCCGAACTCTTTTTGAAGTTCGTTCAAGCACTTACTGGAAATGCTGCGTCGAAGCCGCTTGTTCTCCTTCACGGAGTCTGACAGCTAGGCGCGAACATCCTTTAGTTCCACGCTAAGATGGGTATTGGCATCTTGGAGATCGTTTTTCTCCTGCCTAACCTTTGTAAGCACGCGCTCGCCAGCCTTTAGCCGTCGTATGACATGTTGCTCATCCGGATTCACTCCGGCGTCATCTGCAATATTTATTGTCAGAATTGCATCCATGTTGCATCCTATATGGTACCTGTAATTCTTTAAAGCCGGTGTTACCAGAGGGGCCCTTCTCGGACTCCTTCAATGCGGCCACTACGACCCGTAGTTGGGCCTTGCACTCTTCCAGCTCTTGAGACAATTGGGTACTCTTCTCCAGAAGAACTCAAGATGATATTGATCCTCAAATCAGTTGTGCCAAACTGTTTCAAGTCTCGTGGGCTACTGATATATATAATCATCAAATTTTCTTACCCGTATATCCTTTACATACTGGTCCGTGGCTCTGGCAAGAACATTTTGAGCAGCACGGATGTACGCTTCTCCCGAATCGAAGGCATCAAATGCCTCTTGGGAGAAACAAGCGTCACGGAGTACGGCCCGGCGGCGCCTGTGATTCATGGCGCTCTCCATTTTGGAATTTGTAGCGGAGATTTTATCCTCACCCTCTGTAGGAGGAACATCCGACGCATGCCCCACCTCCGTGTCCGGCCCTGGAGCCCGGCTAGTGGAGGCGTGATCGGCAACTTCTTCGGCTATAGTCCGGTGAGTATTTTTCCTCCTGGGAAACATGGTTGTTATTATGTTTTCAAAGATAAACCCACGGAGCGAGGTTTTATATCATACCTCTGCGCCGCCGTCTCAGTCCGACCCGCTTTTCTTTTCAGCCTGCCCGACCTCAGTACCCCTTGCTGGTAACTCGCCACGGGCTCGGCATGGCGTCCGGAGGACCTTCCCTGTAAGACACCGTGCAAAAGGTAAGGTGCATGGAAAGGGATACTTCTCAAAGGTTGAGCCCCTGGTCTCACTTACCTGCGAGGCAAAAGAGTCCGGATAGTCGGCTGTAATAGCCACCATGGCCTCATCACGGCTTAATTGATAAAATATCCTATCGATTAGCTCCACAAATATGTCCGGATCCACTTGAAGTCCGGGGTCGAGGGACCGTTCAGGTTCCTCTGGTTGCGGAGGTGGGCTATTTATCTCCCTTACTGCCTTACACAGCTCCTGTGGTGAACGGGCAAAATAAGACATTTATCGTGGAAATGCGGATGGGAAGGGCATGAAAAGTGGCAGCTTACCAAGCTCGGAGGATTGTAAATGGAGAATCCGTCCCGCGGTTTGATGCAGAGGAACTCCTCTTCCTCTCCCTTGTACAGACCGGACAGGGTTTTTGCCAGAGCAGCAACGGAGTCCGGCCCCTTACGGCCGCAGCGGGTGGCATCGTCTTCCCCGTTAAAATCCCACATTGGGCGGCCTCGGTATTGAAGCGGCTGAACCCCTCGTATAATGAATATTGACATAACTTCAGTTGTAGTCAGTCCTGATAGAGCCAACACCTTTATCCGGCTCATCAGGTAAGAAACGTCGCTATCATCTTCCTCCTGAGGGCTCCTTGGTCGCCAGCTTAGGCATTTCTTCAGAGGAACATTATTAAACTCAGGAAGGCCGATCCTAATAGGATCCGTAAGAGGGACGTCCTCTATATAGAACCACTCTAAAGGCCAGTCTTCGGATGCCTTCTTCGGGGTGCCGGACAGGTATCCGGTCCCGGTGATGCACCATATTTCGGCTCCGCCCACTTGAAATAGTGACCCCTCCCGTATGCAGGTATGAGGCAGAATAGCCTCTTCCATAGCTCGAAGTGAGCTTCGCAGCCCAAAAACAGTTTACAAAGAGCGACATAGCCAGCAATGTGCAATATGGAGGCAGGAGTGAAATTATGCAGCTGGAGGCCGTAGAACTCCAGGAGCCCGCGGAGGAACGGGTGAATTGGAAATCCCAGCCCCCTTAATAAATAAGGGACAAGGCATACCCGTTCCCCTTTGGAGGGATTAGGAAGCTCTCTGCTTGTTCTCCTCCATTATAGGTGGCAAGCCCGGCTCGAGCACGGGACCATATACGATGGGGGAGAAATCCTCGGTCTCAGAGCCTCAATAGTTGGCTATGCCGGACGGAACACTTCTTCCAATCACCGGGCTTAGGGCTACGGGGCAAGAGGAGGAGCTGCGCGATCGCCATGTTGGAATGGATCTTTTCCAGCGTGCTTCATGGATACTCGTTGTGGGAGGATGGTATGATATGGATCTGTGAATCCCCGTCTCTTTAATAGGCGATTTTCCTACATGGCTAGGGTGGCAATTGTCAAAATGCCCCGGCTTCTCGCATTCGCTCAACGCGTGGATGATCTCCATTATTAGGCGCAGAAGCCAAGGAGTGCAACATTTATGGGAAGTCGGACACTATTCAAGCAAGTATTCAGAATTTGGAGAAGAACCCGCCTTGCAATGCCGAAGACAATTTGCGCGCCGGACTCATCGTCATTGAAGCCTGGTTTAGGGGCTACTGAGGCAGTCCTGGATTAGGGGTATCCGGACAGCCGGACTATATCCTTTGGCCGGATTGTTGGACTATGAAGATACAAGATTAAAGACTTCGTCTCGTGTCCGGATGGGACTCTCTTGGTGTGGAAGGCAAGCTTGGCGATACAGATATGTAGATCTCCTTCTGTTGTAACCGACTCTGTGTAACCCTAGCCCCCTCCAGTGTCTATATAAACCGGAGGGTTTAGTCCGTAGGACAACAACAATCATACCATAGGCTAGCTTCTAGGGTTTAGCCTCTACGATCTCGTGGTAGATCAACTCTTGTAATACTCATATTCATCAAGATCAATCAAGCAGGAAGTAGGGTATTACCTCCATAGTGAGGGCCCGAACCTGGGTAAACACCGTGTCCCTTGCCTCCTGTTACCATCCACCTTAGACGCACAGTTCGGGACCCCCTACCCGAGATCCGCCGATTTTGACACCGACAATGATCATCACACTTTTATTCACTTACAACTCAAGAATTACAACTCAATACTTATAACAAAATATGACTCTATGTGAATGCCTCCGGCGGTGTACCGGGATATGCAATGAATCAAGAGTGACATGTATGAAAATAATGAACGGTGGCTTTTCCACAAATACGATGTCAACTACATGATCATGCAAAGCAATATGACAATGATGGAGCATGTCATAATAAACAGAACGGTGGTAAGTTGCATGGCAATATATCTCGGAATGGCTATGGAAATGCCATGATAGCTATTTTGAGGAAGGTATATATGGTGGGCGTATGATACCAGCGAAAAGTGTGCGGTATTAGAGAGGCTAGCAATGGTGGAAGGGTGAGAGTGCGTATAATCCATGGACTCAACATTAGTCATAAAAACCTCATAAAATTATTGCAAAAATCTATTAGTTACCGAAACGAAGTACTACGCGCATGCTCCTAGGGGGATAGATTGGTAGGAAAAGACCACCGCTCGTCACCGGCCGCAACTCATAAGTAAGACAATCAATAAATAAATCATGCTCCGACTTCATCACATAACGGTTCACCATACGTGCATGCTACGGGAATCACAAACTTTAACACAAGTATTTCCCAAATTCACGACTACTCAACTAGCATGACTATAATATCACCATCTTCATATCTCAAAGCAATCATAAGGAATCAAACTTCTCATAGCATTCGATGCACTTTATATGAAAGTTTTTATCATATCCATCTTGGATGCCCATCATATTGGGACAAATTTCATAACCCAAGAAAATTATCATGCTTTTCTAAAGACTCTCAAAATAATATAAGTGAAGCACGAGAGTTCATCTATTTCTTCAAAATAAAACTACGGTCGTGGTCTAAAAGATTTAAGTGAAGCACTAGAGCAAACGACAAACTACTCCGAAAGATATAAGTGAAGATCAATGAGTAGTCGAATAATCATGCAACTATGTGGAGACTCTCTAACATTTAAGAATTTTAGATCTTGGTATATTATTTAAACAGCAAGAAAAACTAAGTAAAATAAAATGAGCTCCAGGCAAAACACATATCATGTGGTGAATAAAAATATAGCTCCAAGTAAAGTTACCGATGAATGAAGATGAAATAGAGGATGCCTTCCGGGGCATCCCCAAGCTTAGGCTTTTGGTTGTCCTTGAATTTTACCTTGGGGTGCCTTGGGCATCCCCAAGCTTAGGCTCTTGCCACTCCTTATTCCATAGTCCATCGAATCTTTACCCAAAACTTGAAAACTTCACAACACAAAACTTAACAGAAAACTAGTTAGCCCGTTAGTATAAGAAAATAAATCACCACTTAGGTACTGTTGTGAACTCATTATAAATTCATATTGGTGTAATATCTACTGTATTCCAACTTCTATATGGTTCATACCCTCCGATACTACTCATAAATTCATCAAAATAAGCAAACAACACAATGAAATCAGAATCTGTCAAAAACAGAACAGTCTGTAGTAATCTGTATCAAACGCATACTTCTGGAACTCAGAAAATTCTGATAAAATAGAAAATCATAGATAATTTATTTATTGATCTACTGCAAGCGGAAACATTATTTTATCACGTTCTGGTGATTTTAAACAATTGTTTTCATTAGCAGAAAGTTTCTGACTTTTTCAGCAAGATCAAATAATTACTATCCAAGACGATCCTATAGGTTTTACTTGGCACAAACACTAATTAAAACAGAAAACCACATCTAACCAGAGGGTAGATCAAATATTTATTGCTAAACAGGAACAAATATCAAGGGACTAAAAATAAAATTGGGTTGCCTCCCAACAAGCGCTATCGTTTAACGCCCCTAGCTAGGCATGATGATTTTAATGATGCTCACATAAAAGATAAGAACTGAAACATAAAGAGAGCATCATGAAGAATATAACTAGCACATTGAAGTCTAACCCACTTCCTATGCATAGGGATTTTGTGAGCAAACAACTTATGGGAACAATGATCAACTAGCATAGGAAGGCAAAACAAGCATAACTTCAAAACTTTAGGCACATAGAGAGGAAACTTGATATTATTGCAATATGTAGAAGCATATGTTCCTCCCTCAGAATAATTTTCAGTAGCATCATGAATGAATTCAACCATATAACCAGCACATAAATCATTCTTTTTATGATCTACTTGCATTGAAATTTTACTACTCCCCACATAAGCAAAATTCTTCTCTTTCGGTATAGTGGGAGTATCATAAGAGATTCGAATACTATAAATCATTTCCACGTTAAAAGAGTAGTGTTCAGAAAAAGGGTAACCATAATCATGACAAGTTTTATAAATATAATCATCACTACTCTTTATAGCATAAGTATCATCACAATAATCATCATAAGTAGGAGACATGCTATCATGATAATAAATTTCTTCATCAAAACTTGGGAGGCTAAAAATATCATCTTCATTAAACATAGCATCCCCAAGCTTGGGACAAACATTAATTGCAGCAATTATATTCTCAAACATGTCATTCTCATCAAACATGGCATCCCCAAGCTTGGGCCTTTTCATATCATAAGCATAATCACTCTCGTCATCAATAGTATGGATAGCACCAATAGTATAGCAATTATCATCATCACAATGAGTAATAGGAGCAACATCATTTGGGAGGGATACCTTTCTACCTTTGCTTCTCTGTCTTTTCTTTTTCTTCTTCACATCATGTGTGGGTTTAACCCTCTTTTTGGAGCTCCATATTAATGAGATTGGTTGAATAGAAGGCTCCTCCTCGTTACCTGATTCATCATAAAAATAGTAGGAGGATTTTTGGGAGTCTCTTCCCTTTCATTAGTATTATCTTCATCTTCTATTTGTTTTCTTGTCTTTATGTAATTGACAATATAAGGATTTTCAATGCAATTCACCGCACAATACATATAAATTTCCACTATATCAAAATCAAGAACTTTATCAAGGACAAATTCTGGCATATCCTTAGTTGTACGCTTTATTTCTTCATAACCCAAAAGCAAACTATGTTCATTATGATGTGCAAGGGAAATCAAGTCATCACAATATTTGGACACGACACGATAATGAATCAATTCGCATTGGGTATTTAAATGATCACGTTCATTGCAAAGTTCACAAGGATGGCAAAGAAATTTTAAATTTTCAGGACAAACATCTACTTTCTTGCAACCATTTAGTTTTCAAATATTTATGCCTCTTGCAAAATCTATTTTCCCTATTTGGTGTGTACTTGCAAGCTCTATGTATTCCACAAAAGTTGACATGCTTATAAGAGACATTTTCATCATGACTAGTGCAATCATCATTAGTACTATGGATATTTAAAGAGTTCATACTAACAACATTGCAATCATGCTCATCATTCAAAGATTTAGTGCCAAACATTCTAATGCATTCTTCCTCTAGAAATTGAGCATAATTATCGGAATCCTTATTCTCATGAAGGATATTAAAAAGATGAAGCATATGAGGCACCCTTAATTCCATTTTTGTAGTTTTATTTTATAGACTAAACTAGTGATAAAACAAGAAACAAAAAGATTCGATTGCAAGATCTAAAGATATACCTTAAAGCACTAACCTCCCTGGCAACGGCGCCAGAAACTTCTTAATGTCTACTACACAACCTTCTTCTTGTAGATGTTGTTGGGCCTCCAAGTGCAGAGGTTTGTAGGACAGTAGCAAATTTCCCTCAAGTGGATGACCTAAGGTTTATCAATCCGTGGGAGGCGTAGGTTGAAGATGGTCTCTCTCAAACAACCCTGCAACCAAATAACAAAGAGTCTCTTGTGTCCCCAACACACCCAATACAATGGTAAATTGTATGGGTGCACTAGTTCGGCGAAGAGATGGTGATACAAGTGCAATATGGATGGTAGATATAGGTTTTTGTAATCTGAAAATATAAAAACAGCAACGTAACTAATGATAAAACTGAGCACAAACGATATTGCAATGCATTGAAACAAGGCCTAGGGTTCATACTTTAACTAGTGCAAGTTCTCTCAACAATAATAACATAATTGGATCATATAACTATCCCTCAAAATTGCAACAAAGAGTCACTCAAAAGTCACCAATAGCGGAGAACAAATGAAGAGATTATTGTAGGGTACGAAACCACCTCAAAGTTATTCTTTCGGATCGATCTATTCAAGAGTCCGTAGTATTCTTTCCGTTCAATCTATCATAGAGTTCGTACTAGAATAACACCTTTAGACACATATCAACCAAAACCCTAATGTCACCTAGATACTCCAATGTCACCTCGAGTATCCGTGGGTATGATTATATGATATGCATCACACAATCTCAGATTCATCTATTCAAACCAACACAAATTACTTCAAAGAGTGCCCCAAAGTTTCTACCGGAGAGTCAAGACGAAAACGTGCCAACTCCTATAAATAAGTTCACAAATGGAACCCGCAAGTTGATCACAAAAACATACATCAAGTGGATCACGTGAATATCCCATTGTCACCACAGATAAGCACATGCAAGACATACATCAAGTATTCTCAAATCCTTAAAGACTCAATCCGATAAGATAAATTCAAAGGGAAAACTCAATCCATTACAAGAGAGTAGAGGGGGAGAAACATCATAAAATCCAACTATAATAGCAAAGCTCGCGATACATCAAGATCGTGCCAAATCAAGAACACGAAAGAGAGAGAGAGAGAGAGAGAGAGAGAGAGAGAGAGAGAGAGAGAGAGAGAGAGATCAAACACATAGCTACTGGTACATACCCTCAGCCCCGAGGGTGAACTACTCCCTCCTCGTCATGGAGAGCGCCGGGATGATGAAGATGGCCACCGGTGGGGGATCCCCCCTCCGGCAGGGTGCCGGAACGGGTCTAGATTGGTTTTCGGTTGATATAGAGGCTTGCGGCGGAGGAACTCCTGGTCTAGGTTTCTTTCTGGAAGTTTGGGTATATATGAGAGGTATTGGCGTCGGGAACAAGTCAGGGGGGGGTCTCCGGGCTGTGCACGAGGCAGGGGGCGCGCCCAGGGGGTGCGCGCGCCCTCCACCCTCGTGGCAGCCCGGGACTCTTCTGGCCCAGGTCTTTGACTCCGTGGCCTTCTTCTGGTCCAAAAATAAGCTCCGTCAATTTTCAGGTCAATTGGACTCTGTTTGGTTTTCCCTTTCTGCGATACTCAAAAACAACGAAAAAACAGAAACTGGCACTGGGCTCTGGGTTAATAGGTTAGTCCCAAAAATCATATAAAATAGCATATAAATGCATATAAAACATCCTAGAAGGATAATATAATAGCATGGAACAATATAAAATTATAGATACGTTGGAGACGTATCAGGCACTAGCTTAGAATTTCATTTTATTTCGTTATTCTTATCGATTGCACACGTACACTCTGGTACGCTCTAATTCGCCAGGGGCTTCATTGCGCTCCATATTATGGCAACAATGTCCGAACACTTTTAGAGTATAGTTCGACACCCCGAATTCAGCATTATATGCATTGGCTCCGAATCATGCCTTTGGTCAATAGTTGGTTTGCCCGGCTCCTGTGCTTACTACCTTACGTTCCGCTCTATCAGCTAGGGTAGTAAAGGGAGAACTACTGCGATTGTGTTTCTGGTTTATCCGAGCAAACACCTAACTAGAGAAAGCCGAAAACTGACTGTCATGATGCGGCAAGAGCTGGTCAGCTATTCGGAGGTTCAAAATCTTTTGTGATTTTTTCCGCCTTGTGCGACGAATCGGCCTTCACCCGATCAGGTGTCTACAGCACCCTAGTCCATATTAAATAACAACCAGGGGCTGCGCCAATATTTTTATTTGTCAAACTCTAGCTAAGTGAGGGTGATAAAGCCGAATAGTCTGATTGCCTGGTTCGTTGCGCTAAACACCTCCTTCAAGGACCAAACTTTTGGATCAAGAGTTTTTAGATTCCATCCCGAACACACCCGCACTACCTACGTGGGGGCTGAAGCCGAGGACCGGCCAACTCTCAGATTTAACAAAACGGCCGCACATGAGGTAAAATTTTAAATAATAACAAATAATAAGAAGCATTATATTACATATCAGCTTTGTTTCACCATACAGGACAGGATAACATGAATGTATTCATTAAAAAATAATGTCCTTAGCACATTGCTCCACTACAATACGGGATCCCTCCAGGACATCATCAAAATACCACTCAGGCGTGCGGTGCTCCTTGCCAGCGGGCGGTCCCTCGAGCGCGAGCTTGATGGCGGTCATCTTTGCCCACTGCACCCTGACGCGGGCGAAGGCCATCCGCGCACCCTCAATGCATACCAACTGCTTGATGACGTCAAGCCGGGGGCAGGCATTGACCAGCCGCTTCACGAGCCCGAAGTAGCTTCTGGGTAAGGCTTCGGCAGGCCATAGCCGGATTATCAAATCCTTCATGGCTAGTTCGGCCACCCTATGAAGTTCGACCAGCTTTTTTAGATGGTCGCTAAAGGGCACCGGATGTTTTGGCGCAAGGTATTGCAACCAGAACAGCTTCTCCGTCGAGCTCCCCTCTTCGGCTCGGAAGAACTCCGCAGCATCGGCAACACTGCGCGGTAAATCCGCAAACGCTCCTGGAGAACTCCAAATCCGGTTTAGTAAGAGATACCTCTTCTTCACATATTTTCTCTGCATAATGAAGGCCTTACCTGCCGCGATTTTTCTGGCCTCTTGGATTTCCTGGAGGGCGCCCTAGGCTTCAACACGGGCATCTTGTGCGCTTTGGCGAGCCTTGGCGAGTTCGATCTCTTGATCCGCAATATTGCGCTCCAAGGACTCGCATTTCTTCACGGTGTCCTGGAGCTCCTACTGGATCTCATCAACCATGGGCTCGTGTTTTTCACGGGCGGCTTGCTCCTTTGTCACTTTCTTTTGGGCCTCGACCAGCGTCTTCTTGAGGGTCTCCACCTCGGTCGCCGCTCCTACAAATATCATGGCACTCCGGTCAACACAAATCATTAACCCTTTCTAATATACAGAAGGTCATTACATACCTTGCTTGTCCTCCAGTTGTTTTTTCACTCGGCCGAGCTCTTCCTCGGCCCGTTCCAAACTCTGCCTCAGTCCGGAGACTTCGGCATCATGAGAGGTCGTAGCCAGCAACGACGCCTGCTCATTCACATAGACATGTATGGTTAGTCTCCTATGAAAATTGTTTGATCCTCTGTCCGGCTTTTCTTTCTGAACACCGGACAAAGTCTCAGGGGCTACTGTCTATACTCTGACTTTCTTTTTACCTAATTACGTTGCTTACCTCAAAGCCTGTCAGAAGGCTGGTGCAGGCTTCGGTCAGTCCACTCTCAACGGACTGAACCCTCTCAATCACCTTACCCATGAGGGTGCGGTGTTCTTCCATGATAGAAGCACCTCGTAGCGCTTCCATTAAAGTATCCGGTGCCTTTGGATGGACAGAGGTCACCGGGGGGATAGGTGCACCTCCTTCTTTCGAAGGAGGCTGCCTGCCTGATTCTGGAACCGTATGGGTCTCCGGAACAGTATTCGGCTGGGGGCCGAATTGAATATGGCCCCCATCGCCAGTCTCCACGGGGATTTGCTCCCCCATATGCCCGACGATCGAGGTGTCACCCTCTGGCGCCACCCTGACGGCCTCCTGCGTCTCCCCCTGGCCTGTGAAGGTCCTTCGGGACGCCGCCTCGGCGTCGTCCGTGGCCTTGGGAAAGGTGGCAGTCAGCAGTGACCCGTTGTCCATAGCATTTGGATCCAGTGAACCCCCCGATGAGGATCGCTGGGAGCTGTCATGGGCCGGACTGCAGTGCATGATTCAACACATTAGAATCACGAGATAAAGGAGTCGGACGTATAAGTGTGTCAGTGCCTTCGAATACTTACGATTTAGCCGGGGGCTTATCCCTGGGGCGCCACTCCGAGCTGTTGTCGGTATCCGGCGCGGTGTCGCCCGCAAGGGAGGCTCTCGCCCTCTTGGAAGCTTCGGCCTCCAGACGCGTGGAAGCGCCCTTTTCTTCCTTACCCCCTCAGGGGGGAGTTGCTTTCTTCCTCCTCCTCCTCCTCCTCCTCCTCCTCCTCCTCGTCGGTGGCGGGTGGGGAATGGGTCTCGGCGTCTTCGGACGTCACGTTTGAAGTGCCCTTGTGGCGCAGGCCACCTCTGGTCCCCTTGGCCTTCTTCTCCGGCGCCTGGTAGGGCGCCGGAACCAGCATCTTCTTCAGAAGTGGAATTGCTGGTTCTTCAGGCAGTGGAGCCGGACACTTAACCAGCTCCACGTTCTTTGTCCAACCCTGAAAAAGAAAGATGGGGAAGCTCGGACATTCTCCTTGAGTATACAAGTAAATGATACACCTTGAAAACACGAAAAAACTTGCCGGACTGGTGGCGTGGGTCAGGTTGTACCCACGGTCTTCGGTCTCCTTCGTCCACGTCTCGTTGGCCTTGAAGAGCACCTTCCAAATACCTTCGTGCGTAACGCTGAAGAAGTGTTGTAGGGTCTGGTGCTTGGCCGGATCGAACTCCCACAAATTGCAGGTCTGGCTTTGTCATGGAAGGATCCGGCGAAAGAGCATCACCTGGATCACATTGACAAGCTTGATGTTCTTGTCGACCATGCTCTTAATGCACATCTGCAGCGCTATCAGCTCGTCCGAAGAGGCCCAGTCCAGGCTCTTCTCTACCCAGGAGGTGATCCGCATCGGGGCCCCGGACCTGAACTCGAGAGCCGCGGCCCAGGTGGTGTCGTGGGGCTTTGTGACATAAAACAACAGCTGTTTCCACCCTTTAACGGTCTCCATGAAAGTACCTTTGGGCCATATGATGTTGGGCATCTTGCTCACCATGGCGCCTCCGCACTCTGCGTGTTGGCCGTCCACCACCTTCGGCTTCACATTCAAGATCTTCAGCCACCTTCCGAAGTGGGGTGAGATGCGGAGGAAGGCCTCGCACACGACAGTAAATGCTGAGATGTTGAGGAAGGAGTTGGGGGCCAGATCATGGAAATCCAACCCGTAGTAAAACATGAGTCCGCGGACGAATGGGTGGAGTGGGAATCCCAGCCCGCGGACGAAGTGGGGGATGAACACTACCCTCTCATGGGGCTCTGGGGTAGGGACGATCTGTCCCTTGGACGGAAGCCGGTGGTCGACCTCCTTGGCCAAATATCCGTCCTCCCGGAGCTTGGTGATGTCCTTCTCCTTGACGGAGGAGACCATCCACTTGCCCTGCGCTCCAGATCCGGACATGATCAGAGTGCTTTCTTGAGGTGGAAGAGATGAGGACTTTGGCGCTAGAGCTCGAGAATGGGTGGGCAGAGAGAGAGAGAGAGAAGGTGTGCGTGAAAGGGGGTGAATACTTATCTCCTTATAAAGGCAGCGAATATCAAGCGCCTCCCCACTCGCCTTAAAACTCGCTTATTTCCCAAGGGCCGTGCAGATGACACGGTTGGATTACCCACACCTGTATTGATGAGAATCCCTTAATAAGGGGACACACTATCTGCTTTGACAAGACGTGCCAATGAAACCACATCTCAAAACATGGAGCGGCAGGCTAAAAAATGGTTCGAAATAATGACCGGGTGGTGATGTGGTGTCACGCCACAAAATGTGTCAGTGGATTGGACTCGTGAAATATTATACTCTCTGCGGTTGTGTGTGGAACTTGTTTTGCAGAGCCGGACAAGTTCTTTGTGTTTTAGGCTGTTTTGGAGTATCCGGAGAAGGAACCCGCCTTGCAATGTCGAAGACAATTTGCGCGCCGGACACCTCGTCATTGAAGCCTGGTTCAGGGGATACTTAGGGAGTCCTGGATTAAGGGGTCCTCGGGCGTCCGGCCTGTTGGACATGGGACGGACTGATGGGCTATGAAGATACAAGACCGAAGACTCTCACCCGTGTCTGGATGGGACTCTCCTTGGTGTGGATGACAAGCTTGACATTCGGATATAAAGATTCCTTTCTCTGTAACCGACTTTGTACAACCCTAGTCCCCTCCGGTGTCTATAAAAATCGGAGGGTTTAGTCCGTAGAGGCAATCACAATCATACAGGCTAGACTTCTAGGGTTTTAGCCATTACGATCCCGTGGTAGATCAACTCCTGTAACACTCATATTCATCAAGATCAATCAAGTAGGAAGTAGGGTATTACCTCCATAGAGAGGGCCCGAACCTGTGTAAACATCGTGTCCCCTGTCTCCTATTACCATCGACCATAGATGCACAGTTCGGGACCCCCTACCCGAGATCTGCTGGTTTTAACACCGACAAAAACCCACCAGAGCATGCCTCAGGCGCGCCCCGGTGGGTTGTCCCCTCCTCGTGACTCCCCCCAGGTGCAACCAGGGCCCAATATCTTCCTTCTGGTCCATAAAAAATCACCGTAAAGTTTCATGGCATTTGGACTCCATCTGATATTGATTTCCTGCGATGCAAAAAACAGCAACTGGCACTTGGCACTATGCCAACGGTTAGCACCAAAATGACATAAAATGACTATAAAATGATTATAAAACATCCAGGATTGATAATAAAACAGCATGGAATAATCAGAAATTATAGATACGTTGGAGACGTATCAGTATTGAAAGTGGGAGCAATTAGCTAGAGTATCTCCATGCAGAGCATTATAGACATAGAGATTTGCAAAATACATACAGATCCGAATATGGCAGTCCCGTTGACTAAACCTCTCTCACAAGCAAAACATGATCACACCTTAGTACTCTTTGGTATTAATCACATGGCGATGTGAACTAGATTATTAACTCTAATAACTCTTTGGGTGTTAGTCACATGGCGATGTGAACTATGGGTGTTAATCACATGACGATGTGAACTAGATTATTGACTCTAGTGCAAGTGAGAAACAGATGGAAATATACCCTAGAGGCAACAATAAAGTTGTTATTATTATTTGTCCTTATTCATGATAAAGGTTTGTTATTCATGTTAGAATTGTATTAACCCGAAACTTAAATACATGTGTGAATACATAAACAAATACCGTTTCCCTAGTGAGCCTCTACTAGACTAGCTCGTTGATCAAAGATGATTATGGTTTGCTAACCATAGACATGAGTTGTCATTTGATAATGGGATCACATCATCAGGAGAATGATATGATGGACAAGACCAAACCGTTAGCATAGCATATCATCATTCAATTTATTGCTACTACTTTCTTAATGTCAAATACATGTTTCTTCGACCATGAGATCATGCAACTCCCAGATACCGGAGGAATACCTTGTGTGCTATCAAACGTCACAATGTAACTGGCTGATCATAAAGATGCTCTACAGGTATCTTCGAAGGTGACTGTTGAGTTGGCGTGAATCAAGATTGGGATTTGTCACTCCGTATATCGGAGAGGTATCTCTAGGCCCTCTCGGTAATACACATCACAAGAAGCTTGCAAGCAAAGTGACTAAGGAGTTAGTTGCAAGATGATGTATTACAGAACGAATAAAGAGACTTGGCGGTAATAAGATTGAACTAGGCATAGAGATACCAACGATCGAATCTCGAGCAAGTACCATACCGACAAACAAAGGGAATTACGTATGTTTTCATAAAGGTTCAACCGATATAATATCTTCATGGAGTATGTAGGAATCAATATGGGCATCCAGGTCCCACTATTGGTTATTGACCGGAGAAGTGTCTCGGTCATGACTACATAATTCCTGAACCCCGCAGTGTTGCATGCTTAACGTTCGTTGACGCTAGAGTAGTATTGGAATATTTGATGAGTGGTAACCAAATGTTGTTCGAAGTCCCGGATGAGATCCCGGATGAGGGAGTTCCGGACTAGGGGGGGTCCGGATAGCCGAACTATCATCATCGGCCGGACTCCAAGACCATGAAGATACAAGATTGAAGACTTCGTCCCGTGTCCGGATGGGACTTTCCTTGGCGTGGGAGGCAAGCTTGGCGATACGGATATGTAGATCTCCTACCATTGTAACCGACTACATGTAACCCTAACCCTATCCGGTGTCTATATAAATCGAAGGGTTTTAGTCCGTAGGGACGAACAACAATCATACCATAGGCTAGCTTCTAGGGTTTAGCCTCCTTGATCTCGTGGTAGATCCACTCTTGTAACACACATCATCAATATTAATCTAGCAGGGCGTAGGGTTTTACCTCAAACAAGAGGGCCCGAACCTGGGTAAAACATCGTGTCCCTTGTCTCCTGTTACCATCCGCCTAGATGCACAGTTCGGGACCCCCTACCAGAGATCCGCCGGTTTTGACACCGATATTGGTGCTTTCATTGAGAGTTCCTCTGTGTCGTCGCCATCAGGTAGGATGCCTCATCTCGTCTTTAAAGACGATACTATCGCCAAAGGAGCCTTGGCCGCTGGCCAGACTCTTCGCTAGGTGGTTTTCTTATGACCGCCATCCGCCATCGCTACCGACGATGACCTCTCGAGTCATCGAAACCAATCTCCGTGTTAGTTCGAACTTGCCGAACAGTTAGATCCGATCGAGCTCTCCTCCATGAACGAGCTCTTGGATCGCATCGCCACCCCAGAGTCGCCGCAGACTACGACTGGATCGGGCCTAAAACCGATCTGAGAGAGATCAACTCTCCCCAGGCTACCCATCATGTTGCTGTGATAGAGCAGCAATGCGACGATTCTTCTTGTATCTTAAGGACTAGTTACGTCCGGATTCCCGATCCCTCCATGCCGGATTCCCGCAGAGGGACGGACGTTGATCAAGCCCTGAACCTAAAGTCAGGCGGTGGGTTGGATTCATGGGATAACACTCAAAAATCCAAACTTCCAAGTTCGGAAACTTCTCGGCCCTTGAGTCCTAAACTGGACGGGGTTCCGGATCTAGTTCCACCCGCCCACCCAAACATTAGCGATCTCTCTCAAATTCGGCAAGAGCCCGATGAAACAGTACATCATTACTGGGCCAGATTCCTCCTGGTTATGAACAGGATAAAGGACCGCCGAGAGGAGGACGCAATCCCAATTTTCTGCAATAATTGCACGGACAAGGGAATCCTGAACGCCATCAGTCGTCGCGAAATTACACGCTTTACTGACTTGGTGACCATAGTACAAAAGTACTGTGCGATGGAGAGCGCCTAGAAAACCGAAAGTAAGTTTTGGGACAATCCGGCCCCGAATACACCCCTAGTCCGAAACAAAAGGGTGCATCATTATCAAGCACCCGGGTTGAATACCAAAAAACCAAAACCCCCTAAAGGGTACGAATCAGATCGAGGGTTGGCTCAACGGACCCTGCAAGATCCACAGTACGGAGGGCGCCACTCCAACACACAGCCTTCGAGCGTGTTGGATACTACGGCAGGTGGCCAAAAGTGGCGTAGGCTTTCTAGCCCCGGGCAACCAACCCAGCAGTACCAGTATGGTATTAACAGTCTTCGAGACTTTCGCATCAAATAACATGCGGAAACGAACAATCCGCAGCCTTGCTGAAGTCTACCAAGTAGCAACAACAAATCCATGGAGCGACACGGGTATCACCTTCAACGCCAAATGATTTAACCTAAATTCGAACAGCTAGAGCACCAGCCGCATTGGTCCTCAACCGATAGTGGACGGTTTTCGTCTTACTAAGGTACTCATGGATGGCAGCAGCGGATTAAACCTCATCTATGAGGAAACCCTTCAAAAATGGAAATTGATCGATCCGCATTGAGCGAAGCAGCACAACCTTCGTGAGGGATAATCCCTAGTCGAGAAATGCACGCTTGCGCCGAAAAATCACACTAGATGTAGTGTTCGCTCACCGGACAATTACAGGTCCGAGGAGGTCACGCTTCAAGTGGCCCCATTCGTCATGGATATCACGCTTTGTTAGGCGAGAGACATTCACAATCTTCCAAGCTATACCCCACTACGGGTACATGTAGCTCAAAATGCCCGGACCCAATGGGATAATCACTCGCCATGATCCAGATATAGCACTCACGCTGAAAATAAGACAGCCGCGACCGCCCTAGAGGCATTGTCCAAGCCCTAGCGGCAGAGGAACTAACCACGCTGCGCACCACGGTGGATAGGGACGATGTGATACTCGATAAGAGGTCCAAGTCCACCTCTTTTAAACCAGGTATTTAAATAGTCAAATTTCAGGTCCATCCAACGGACCCCACAAAGACGGCCTCCATTGGGGCACAATTAAGTCCCGATGTCGAAGCCGAGACTACGAGAATTCCTTCGAAAATTGGGACATTTTTGCCCGCACCCTTCAGACATGCCAGGAATCCCACGCAGGCTGGCAGAGCACAGCCTAAATATCCTAAAAGGATTCAAGCCAGTCAGACAAGCTCGTCGGCGATTTTCCGAGCCCAAAAGACAGGCAATGGGAGAAGATCTAGCCAAAATCTTAGAAGCCGGATTCATCAGAGATATAAAACATCCAGACTGGCTAGCCAACTTAGTAATGGTACCAAAAAAAGACAAATCCTGGCGCCTCTGCGTCGATTTTAAAGACCTTAACAAGGCCTGTCCAAAGGACCCTTTCCCCCTCCCCCGCATCGATCAAATCATCGATGCAACCGCAGGGCACGATTCATTGTGCTTCCTCGACGCATACTCCGGATACCATCAAATCAAGATGGCGGAGAAAGATCAGGCCGCAACGGCATTCATTACTCCATATGGGCCATTCTGCTTCAACACAATGCCCTTCGGACTCAAAACGCCGGCGCAACATATCAACGCATGATTCAAACATGTCTGGCGACCCAGATAGGCAAAACAGTAGAGGCATACGTAGACGATGTGGTCGTCAAGACCAAACATGTCGGAAATCTATTAGAAGACTTGAGGGTGACATTCGACAACCTCCGAGCATATGACATTAAGCTCAATCCGGAAAAATGCGTCTTCGGCGTACCAGCCGGAAAGCTCTTGGGCTTCATCGTATCTGGTCGAGGAATTGAAGCAAACCCGGCCAAAATCCGAGCTCTGTCACAATTGGATATTCCAAAAGACCTCAAGCAGATACAAAAACTAACCGGATGCGTAGCGGCCTTAAGTCGCTTCATCTCCCGTTTGGGAGAAAAGGCTCTGCCCCTCTACCGCCTCCTCCGGCGCAACGAGCATTTCGAATGGACGGATGCTGCCACAGCCGGACTCGAAGAAATAAAGGCCATACTGGCAACAAATCCGGTTCTGGCCGCGCCCAACCTGGGCGAACCTATGTTATTATATATCACAGCAACACATCAAGTTGTCAGCGCGGTACTCGTCGTTGAACAGCGAAAATGTAAGGGCACAAATTCCCTCTTCAAAAACCAGTGTACTACGTATCCACTGTTCTAACTCCATGCAAATCCCGGTACCCACATTATCAAAAGATAGCGTGTCACGGTGTTCATGGCATCCGGAAGCTGCGACACTACTTTCAAGAGTGTTCAATAACGGTGGCCTCAAGTACCTCTCAACGATATTATAAACAATCGTGACGCAACGGGCAGGATTGCAAAATGGGCTATCGAGCTCTTACCATTTGACATAACCTACAAACCATGGTGAGCTATAAAGTCGCAGGTTCTGGCGGACTTCATCGCCGAATGGACCGGTTTAACTCCCTAAAGAGTACGGCACGTACTCTAACTGGATCATGCATTTCGACGGATCCAAAATGTTGGCTGGCTTTGGGGGTCAAGCGTCAGATCGACGTCCCCAACTGGAGACACAATCCAACACGTTCTTCAAATAATGTACATGGACTCCAACAACACAGCCCAATACGAGGCCCTTCTACATGGCCTCGGGATGGCAATCTCCATGGGCATTCAACGCCTAGAGGTGCGCGGGGATTCAAACCTCGCAATATCCCAAGTAAATGGAGACTCCGACGCCAAAGATCCAAAAATGGCAGCTTACCGCAACGCCGTCCTAAAAATGTCAGCTCGGTTCGAAGGACTAGAATTCCATCATGTAGCCCGGGATAATAACCAGGCAGCAGACGTGTTAGCAGGCATCGGCGCGAAACGAGACGCCGTCCCTCCTGGAACGGCTCTTTAAGCCATCCGTATTATGGGAAGAGGAGTCCGGAAATAACAATTCGGAGCCAGCTGCATCACCTAACTCAGACCATTACGACACAATCGCGGCTCAGCCAATGAAATAACACCTTCAGCTCACGAAATAATGGCAGTCATTGCCCGTGGGATGTAACCATTCCTAGCCTACTTAATGCGGCAGAACTTCCCGAAGACCAAAATGAGGCCCGCTGCATAGTTCGGCGATCTAAAGCCTACAAGGTCCATGAGGGAGAACTTTATAAGAAAAGCACAACCGAGTCCTTCAAAGGTGTATCTCAAGAGGAAGGGCGAAATCTCCGGCTGAAATTCACGCCGGACTCGGCGGGCACCACGCTGCAGCCCGGGCCCTTGTAGGCAAGGCCTTCCGTACAGGATTTTATTGGCCGACAGCCCGGGCAGATGCTCAAGATTTAGTCCAACGATGCGTCGGTTGCCAGCTCTTTGCTGATCATAGCCATATGCCTCCCACCGCCCTCAAAACTATACCCATTACCTGGCTGTTCGCGGTCTGGGGGCTTGACATGGTCGGACCCCTTAAAGGGGGAACCCACAAGCACAAATACTTATTGGTCATGGTGGACAAATTCACCAAATGGATTGAGGCCAAGCCGGTTAAAACGGCAGAATCCGGACTGGTGATAGACTTCATATCCGGGGTAGTACACCGTTTCGGTGTCCCCCACAGCATCATCACTGACAACGGCACGAACTTCACGGCCGACGAGGTTAAACTCTGGTGCAAAAACATGGGCATTAAGCTCGATTACGTTTCAGTCTATCACCCCCAAACTAACGGTCAAGTTGAGCGAGCAAATGGTCTAATCATGAGCGGCATCAAACCCAGACTAGTGCGGTCCCTCAAGGAATCTAACACGCCTTTGGGTAGAGGAGCTCGACTCCGTACTGGGGCTGCGGACCACGCCAAACCGAACTACTGGATTCACACCATTTTTCATGGTATACGACGCAGAGGCAGTCCTGCCTGCGATATAATTCATGACTCACCTCGTGCGCATGTACGAAGAAAGAGAAGCCGAGCTAGATCAGCAGGACAGTCCGGGCGCCTTAGAGGAGGAGGGTGACGTGGCAAAGGCTCGTTCCGCATTTTATCGCCAGCAGGCTCGAAGATATCAAAGGTAGAAGTACGGGCCAAATCTTACAATGTTGGCGAACTTGTTCTCGCTCGCCGGACAAGAAAAAGGACAAACTCAAGCCCAAGTGGGAAGGTCCCTTCATCATCGACCAAGTCCTGACCGCGGAGCGCATCTGCCCACGTAACACACCGGACAACCGACTCGAGCCGAACCCATGGGACGCAGCCCGTCTCCGAAGATTCTACGCCTAACGCCGGACTCCGGGTTCGTCTCACTCCCCCGTCCACCCCTTGTTTTTTACTGTCTCTCCTCCTCCTCCTTCTTCCCACTTTTTTTTCAATACCTTTTATGGGCTGATTTGCGCTTTGTTCGCACACACTTGATGTGCCCCTGGCACTCATTATACCTGGGGGCTTCTTTAAACAGAAGCTTATTCATACGGGCTTCATGCCCAACACATGTGTCATACTTCCGCATGTACCTTTTATTCACCATTATATGCATCGATATGACTTAAGTTTTGGCCAAGCTGGGTTGCCTGGCTCCTGTGCTTACCCCTACGTTCCCGATTGTTTGACTAGGAGGTAAATGGAGAACCTCTGCGATTGTTACTTCCGGGTTAGCCGGATGTGTACCTCAGACTGGGTGAAGCCGAAAGCTAGCGTTCTTAAGAGAATATTCGGTCGGTGACTTGAAAGATGATTTATTACTTACTTATTTATCTGCCCCCAGATGCTTTTTCTGCTATTTTCGCAGTCCAGCATTGCACTTTAGGGCATGCCTCCCAGGGAAAGGAACCCTTAACGGAACTATTCTCCCTGGAAGATGTTTCTTACTAACCATGTAATATAACATAACTAGTTGGGCACTTGTCTGATAAAGCATTTATGACCCCGACGCCTTGTCTCCATGCATGCCCCGGTTCTTTTATAACCGTAAGGGTATTCGGACAAACTCCGGACTGTTGGGTCCCGAGGTTGAAGAGAAACGGTCCGCAAAGACAAACGATTTACAATCCGGCTAGAAGGCATTTTACATGTCATTTCAAATTACATCGTCAAACCGACTGATTGTACTCCTCTTCAATCCCATCTAACAGGCTGTCTAATTTACAGTCCTGTTGGAATATTTCGCGCCAGTTCTACTTGGCCGTACATCAAGCTCACAGGATCTCCTTCCCATCAGGCCCCGCAGTCCGACCTCGGCCATGTAGTTTGGGTCAGACTTGGTAACGTGTCTTCACCATGGCCCAGGCCCCCTGGCGCCTCGACGGCAGCCGATATCTTCCACAAACGGAGGCGCCGTGCTCCTGAAGCTTCTCAAAGAAGCTCACCAAGGCCCTCGGGTAGGGAGACGGATGGCCATAAAGCATGAACGACGCCACTCATCGCATGCCGAACACGTTCGAGCAATTGCACTAGCTCGGGAAGTTGGTCACCCGTTGACTCAGGCATTTCCTCCGCAGGGCGACCTGTGAGCACGCCTAAAGACATATTTACATCAATCGACTTCATCGCCAATTCTTCTTTTCAAAGGAATTTGTTCAAGCACTTACTATAAATGCCGCTGACGGTTACCGATTCTCCTTCACGGAGCTGACATACCGGGCCCGAACACCTTTCAGCTCTTCTCCTTGCTGGGTGTGGGCATCTTGGAGCTTGTTTCTCCCATCGCACCTTCATAAGCACCCTCTCGCCGCCTTTAGCCGACGCAGTAGCTGTTGCTTGTCCGGATCTAGTCCGCGCCCTCTGCAATATTATTGTCGATTCACGCCACACTTTGCTAAATAATTATCTTTTCAAAGTATGTCTTACCAGCGGGGTCTCTGTGGCTCCCCGGTGGCGGCCAAGGCTTGACTTCAAGTTGGGCCTTGCACTCTTGGAGCTCCCCGACAGCTGGGTATTCTTCTCCGCAAGACCTGCATAATAATTGATCCTTAAATCAGTTATTTCAACTATTTTAAGTCTCGGGGCTCTTGGCATATATAACTATTAAAATTACTTACCCGTATGTCTTTCACGCATCGCTCCGTGGCTCTGGTTAACCCATCTTGAGCGGCACGGTGGTGCGCGTTCCGCTTTAAAGGCATTTAACGCCTCGGGAGAAACACGCGTCCACGAAGAACTGTCCGCGACGCCTTTGTGATTCATGGCGCTCTCCACCTCGGTGGGTGGCGGAAAGCCTGTCGGCATCCTTCGCCGGAGGAGCGTCCGGTTTACGCCTTGTATTCGCTTTCCTCCCGGACCATGCGTTGGAGCATGGCGGCGGAGGCTTGATTGGCAACCTCTCCGCACACCGTCCGTGGCGCTCTTTCTCGGAAAAGTTATGAGCATTAATATACCTTCCGGGATCCTTCCCTTAAAAATAAGCGGTGCTCCGTGCCGTTGCAGCGGCGACGTCTCGGTTCGCGACGCACTCCTCTTCCGCTTGCCGGGCCGGACCCTTGTTGGTCGGCCGCGAGTTCGGCTTCCCGCCTTAAAGGCACATCACAGGATACACCATCAGTATGGGATGGTCAGAATTGAGCGCGGATCAAATGATGGTGTCAAGACCTCGGTCGTAGTCACCTGGGAGGCCGAAAACAAACCGGGGTAGTCAGCCGTAATGGCGACTAGGGCATTTTCTATGCTACGTTGGTAGAACACCCCGTCAAACAGCTCCACCTTTATGTCCGGATCCTCTTCGGAGGCCGGATCAAGGGATCGTTCCGGCTCCTTGGGCTGTGGAGCTAGGCTTCGTATGCCCTCCATGTCCCGGCGCAGCTCCTGCGTCGAAATCACAGAGTAAGATACTTGACTTTAAAAAAGTATGGATCGGATAGATGAACATCCGCTTACCCAGCTCCGAGGGTTATGCATAGAAAATCCATTCAACGGATTCTTGCGGAGGAAGTCCTCCTCCTCTCCCTTGTAGAAGCCGGACATGATCTTTGCTAGATCGGTTGCCGAGCCTAGCCCTTTGCGGCCATGACGGGTGGCGTCATCTTCCCCGTTGAAATCCCACATAGGGTGGCCCCTATATTGGAGTGGTTGCACCCCTCGCATAATGCACGTGGCCATGACTCCAATCATGGTCAATCCGGAATGGGCCAGTAACCTAATCCGGCCCATCAGATAATGGACGCTCCTATCATCTTCCCGTTGAGGGTTCCGCGGGCGCCAACTCAGGAGTTTCTTCAAGGGAGCATTGTTGAACTCCGGGAGGCCGATCCGTACTGGATCCGGTAGAGGGGCGTCCTCCATGTAGAACCATTCCGAAGGCCAGTCTTCGGACGACTTCTTCGGGGTGCCGGATAGATATCCGGTCCCGGCGATGCGCCATATTTCGGCTCCGCCCACTTGGTATATCGACCCCTCATGAGAACGGGGTACGAGACAAAACAATCTCTTCCACATGGCAAAATGGGGCTCGATGCCCAAGAACAGCTCATGAAAGCTACGAAGCCCGCGATGTGCAAAATGGAGGCGGGCATGAGGTGGTGAAGTTGGAGTCCGTAGAACTCTAGGAGCCCCCGGAGAAACGGATGTATCGAAAATCCGAGTCCCCTTATTAGATAGGGGACAAATCATACCCGCTCCCCTTTGGAAGGGTTGGGGACGCTCTCCACCTGCTTTCCACCCTTGTATGTGGCCAGTCCGGCTCGAACCGGAACCATGAAAGCTGAGGAAGGTATCCCTCGGTTTGAAGTACCACTAGCTCGGCCAGGTCGAATCGAGCATCTCCCCAATCTCCTGGCTTAGGGCTGGGAGCGCGAGAGGAGGAGCCGCGTCGGCTATCCATGATGGAATCGATTTTGTCGAGGCGCTTGATGAGAACTTGCAGATGGAGGATGGTGTGAGCTGGATCTAGATCCTCGCGTCTCTTGTAGGCGGCTCGTTCGCCGCGGCTAGGGGTAAAATGTAAAAATATCCCAGCCTTTCGCATTAAATGCGACGCGTGGAAGAAGGCCATTATTGGGCGTAGAAGCCAAGGAGCGCAACATTTATAAAGAAGCCGGACACTATTCGATGGACATGAAGACTGAAGGAGAACCCGCCTTGCAACGCCGAAGACAATATACGCGCCGGGCTCATCGTTGCTGAAGCCCGGTTCGGGGGCTACTGAGGGAGTTCCGGAATAGGGGGTGTCCGCATAGCCGAACTATCATCATCGGCCGGACTCCAAGAGCATGAAGATACAAGATTGAAGACTTCGTCCCGTGTCCGGATGGGACTTTCCTTGGCGTGGGAGGCAAGCTTGGCGATACGGATATGTAGATCTCCTACCATTGTAACCGACTCTGTGTAACCCTAACCCTATCCGGTGTCTATATACACCGGAGGGTTTTAGTCCAGGGACGAACAACAATCATACCATAGGCTAGCTTCTAGGGTTTAGCCTCCTTGATCTCATGGTAGATCCACTCTTGTAACACACATCATCAATATTAATCAAGCAGGACGTAGGGTTTTACCTCCATCAAGAGGGCCCGAACCTGGGTAAAACAACGTGTCCCTTGTCTCCTGTTACCATCCGCCTAGACGCACAGTTCGGGACCCCCTACCCGAGATCCGCCGGTTTTTACACCGACACCGGATGCCACGAGGAGTTTCGAAATGGTCGAGGGGTAAAGATTTATATATGGGAAGTCATATTTTGGGTTCCAGAAAAAGGTGTAGTTTTTTTGATATTGTACCGGGAAGCTTCCAGAAGGTTCTGAAGGATTACGAAGGGGTCCACAAGTCCACAAGTGGGTCCACCATGACCCAAGGGCTAGCATGGGCTGCGGGGAGGTGCCCTAGCCTTATTGGGCTAGCCGCACATAGTCCTCAAAAGCTCATGTGGCCAGGGAAGGCAAAAAAGGAAGGAGTCCTAGTATGAATAGGATTAGACTTGGAGTCCAAGTCCTCTCCCTCTTAGTTGTGCCCTAGGTCTTGGAGGGGCTGTTTGCCACGCCCCGCCACCTATATATAGATGGGAGGGGGCTCCCCAAGAGGACGTACCTAGCCCTTGGAGCCCCTCTCTCTCCCATTACTCGGTAGTTTCACCGCCTCGTACCGGCGACGCTTAGCGAAGGGCTGTTGGTGCTCCATCACCACCATGCCGTCGTGTTGGTTGTGATCCCATCTACTTTTCCTCTCCCGTTTGCTAGATCAAGAAGGAGGAGACGTCATCGAGTGGCACGTGTGCTAAACTCGGAGGTGCCGTCCGTTCAGCACTAGATCGGTTGGATCGTGATCGGATCGCGAAGAGTACGACTACATCAACCGCGTGATAAACGCTTCCGCTTAGCGATCTACAAGGGTATGTAGATGCTCTCCCCCTCACGTAGCTATGCATCTCCATGGATAGATCTTGCGTCGGCATAGAAAATTTTTGTTTTCCATGAAATGTTCCCCAACACCTTAAACGGTTCTCAAACTGTCACATCCCTAGTTCTGATAATCCCAAGTGCTAGCATCTGGTGTTGCATCATGTTTAAATTCAAGGAATTTGAATTGAGGGAATTTTGCAAGCCTCACAAATTTTAAGAGAAGGGCAAGGAACCCTGGAAAATGCATTCAGTGTTTCCAAAATGGCCTTAAATAATGTTGGTTATATGTTGGCAAAGGTTTTGCACCAAACCAAAAACAATGAACATTATTGAGGAATACTTTGGGCACTGAATTTAAATCATTATTCTATTTGCATTTGGAATTATATTCATAATATATATAGAATATATTTTCAAATACCTTGGAACATTTTATGTGCTTTTGGATTAGTCCATTCAACAACATAGAAATACCCAGAGGATATTTGGCACTGTTTAGAATCTGTTTTGGAATTTAAACAGTGGCAAAGTTTAAAACAAACAAACAAAACAGAAAATAAATAAGAAAAGAAGGAGGAAAAGGTTTACCTGGACTTACCTTGAGCCCACCTAGCGCCCCACCTGGCCCAACACTATGGCTGAGGCCAGCCCAACTCCCCACCGTCTTCAACCTCTGCCAGTAGGCAGAGGCGTGTCGACGCGCGCGCGCCCCAGCTCCACCTCCTGCTTCCACCTCTTGCTTCCCCCCTCGCCTGTTCTCGCTCCTGGGAAACGGTCAGCACACCCCCTCTCCTGTTCTCGCTCCTGGGAAACGGTCAGCACACCCCCTCGCCACTCTCTTGCCTCCCTGCTCTCTCCCTCTCGCTCCCTCGCTCTTTCTCCCCTCATGGCCGAAGCCGCCATGGCCACACCGTCGTTCGCCGCGGCCAGGGCCACTACCACGCCTCTCCAACGCACCAAGGAGCTCCGCTCGACCACCTCCCCCTCCTCGCCGAGCAACGCACCCCGGGAGCCCCTGCAACGCTGCCAACGCCGCCGTCCTCAACCTCGGATGCCGACGATCCCCGCCGCTCGATTTGCCACGTCCAGCGCCTCCCCGAGCCCTCTGAGACAGTCATCGACCCCGCTGTGAGCTCCTCTTCTTTCCCCCCTCTCCCCGCGCTCATTTGCTTGTTGTAGCTGCAATCCTCAGCGCGGCCGAAGCTCACCACCACCGCAGGTCCCCAAGAACCCAACACCGCCGCTCAAAGCTCCTGACTTGCAACTCAGCACCCCGCGCCGCTCGGGACCGAACTCTGGCACCGCCGCGAGCTCCATTCCGGTGAGCGCCGGCCACCCCAGCTCGAGCTGTTGCCACCGCTAGATGCGCGAGTCTCCCAGCTCGCCGTAGCCGCAAACCACGAGCGAAACGATGCACTGTAGCGTCGTCCCAAGCAACACCGGCGAGCCACCGCCGCGGGATGTGGTCACCGGCAGCTGAACACCGTTCGCTGACGTGGCGCGGGTTAGGTTAGCACTAATCACACGCCGTGTCACTGACAGCGGGTCCCACAGGGTTACTTAACCGGCTAACAAAATACTTGGCATTAATTTAACAGGATGGACCCACCCATTAGTTTGACCTTGCCACCTCAGCTTTGACCGGGTCCCACTGGCCAGCCTCTGTTCCTGCCTTGTCACACTGACATGCGGGACCCACGCGTCAGGTTTGACCCGGGGTTGCTCTGTTGACCTGCTGAGGTCAGCATGACGTGATGCTGATGCAGTAATAGGTTTTTCTGGATTTGTTTTACTCAGGAAATTCCAGAAAATAGATTAAACTTCTAAAATTCATATAAAATCAACCGTAACTCCAAATGAAATAATTTATATATGAAAAATGATCAGAAACATCCAATCTATCCATCTGTACCATTTTCATGCATGTTAGAACAACTTATAGCTGCTGTTTAGGACTAATCATATAAATGGCATTTAAATATCCACATATGGATTTTGAATTTGAACCCTTGGTTCAAACCAACTTCATTTAATCTGTTCTAAGTATCATTAGCCCAACACACTCATTTTTCCATGTCATATCATGCATCATATTGTTGCATTGCATTGATCGTGCTTCTTCTCTTTTGCCAGTGTTTGTCCCCTCTCAGTAGACGTGTTCCGACGATGTGATCGATGACACCGATGAAGAGCTATACTATCTTCAGAAGTGCCAAGCAAGCAAAACCCCCTTGTTCATTCCGATACAATCCCACTCTCTCGCTCCTACTCTCTTTTACTGCGTTAGGACAACAACGTTTCAACTGTTACATGCTGCGGTAGTTGAACCCCTTTCCTCTGCATGACCTGTCATTGCCACAGTAAATAGATGAAACCCACTAGCATGAGTAGGAGTTGTTTGAGCCCTGATGTGCCTACTCATTCATGCTTGTTTGTCATTCCTTCTATTGCTTAGAGTTGTGTCAGGTCTGATTCATCGGGGATGAATTGGAGGTGTGTGAACATGTCCTACTATGTGAGAGCTAAGTGTGTGAACACGATTTGGTAAAGGTAGTGGTGAGAGGCCATGTAGGAGTACATGGTGGGTTGTCTCATTGCAGCCGTCCTCAGGAACTGAGTTCTGTGTTTGTGATCCATGAACAGTTACTACCACACATTGGGTTCCGGTAACTCGACCCCTCTCGACTTATTAATCAACATGATCTCTGTCCAAGAGTTGCAACTAGTTTCTGGTGTTTGCAGGTAGTGTTAGTAGTCCACCAAGTGGCACCCGGTACAGGTGGGCTTTGGGATGATTAGGCACAAGATGTACGGTGTACCAAGTGGCACCCGGATGGTGGGCTTGGGAACCCTGCCGCATCGTTTGGGGCCGTGGCGACACCCCGGCGGATCTCCTGGCGGATGGAACCCGAATAGGCGATAAACACAGACGAAGCGACTTGTGTGGTTAGTCGGGTTGTCGGTGTCAAACCGCGGATCTCGTGTAGGGGGTCCCGAATCAAGGCGTCTAGGCGGATGGTAACAGGAGACAAAGGGACACGATGTTTTTACCCAGGTTCGGGCCCTCTCGATGGAGGTAATACCCTACTCCTTCTTGATTAATATTGATGATATGGGTAGTACAAGAGTAAATCTACCACGAGATCGGAGAGGCTAAACCCTAGAAGCTAGCCTATGGTATGATTGTTGTATATCTATCGACTAGCCTGGCCTCGGTTTATATAATGCACCAGAGGCCTGGGATAACAAGAGTCCTAGCCGAATACGCCGGTGGGGGAGGAGTCCTTGTCTTGATCGCCAAGTCTTGTGGAATCTTCCTTGTACGCGGCAACTGCCCTGGCCCATGAGTATACGGCCATGGGGATCCTCGACCCAATCCAACTGATCGGGAGACGACGTGGTGAGTACCCCCTTGTCCAGGACACCGTCAGTAGCCCCCTGAACTGGTCTTCAAGTTGGGGACGCTCCTCGATTCTTCCGAACTGTTCTTCATCTTCGGTCGTCGGTCTTGAAAACTGGTTCTACAAATCTTCTCATCTTCGATCTTGAGGATCGCCTAAGTGCATATGAAGAGTTTACACGTCGGGTATCCGAGGAGCCCCTTTAAGTTTCCGGCCTTTATCAATGCCTTGTTATTTTTACGCCACACCTCGGGTTTGAAGTTGTTCCCGGGCGGCAGCGTCCTCTTTGCGTCCGAGCTCCAACGCCGGACTGCATTCGAGGTATCTTTTGCAGCCGAGCACCAATGCCGGACTGCTTCCCAGCTCTAACGCCGGAATGTATCCGAGCTCCAACGCCGGACTATGTATCCGAGCTCCAACGCCGGACTATATCCGAGGTGTCGTAAATCACCTTGGTTCAAAGAAGTTTGAAGGAGTTTAGCCGAGCTTAATGCCGGAAATGCCCTCTATGGAGCAAGCCACTAGCGCCCGAGCTTTATGCCGGACTGCTTCCAAGGTGGTGCACCAGCCCGAATGTGGGCCGATTTTTGTCAATATTTTTGATTGGTGCAATTTATTACGTGCCGAGATACATAGCCAAGAGCCCACAAGGTGTGTATCGGTCTAAAACCCGAGATGCACTGAAGGATGACATAAGACAGCTGATCCCAAAGAGGTTACCGAGACTCAAAGTTGATTTGCAAAATCGACACGAGGATCAAGTTCTAACTTCGGCAGAATACTTGGGACACAAAAAGCAGCGTGCTCGATCCTCGAGACTACGGTTGGGTGCGGCCAACCAACCCGAGGATCAAAATCTCCTCGAAAGCTGTATTGCACTTAAAATTTTCTCGCATAGAACAGGCAATGCAAGAGCCCCCGAGACACTGGTCGGGTGGCAACACGCATCGAGGATTGATGTGCCCCTTTAATATTTGTAAATAATAAGCCCGAAGCCCAAGAGTTCCCCGAGCCTTAATGCGGGCACGGGTGGCCGAATTAAGGATCGATATCCATAGTAAAATCACAAATTATGTGTAATGACTCGATGTATCCAAGTACTTTATGTAATTAATGCTCGGATCCGCATTGTACAAAACTTTGTTGACCGACCATCGGCTTCAACCTCCTCGGCCAGTAGCCGAGGAGTGTTTGTCCTACTTTATAAAGCCTTTATGAGGGCAAAGATTTACGACAAACAAGGCAATCTGACCATACGGTTTTACAAACAAAGGTACGCAGAGAGATATGTTATATTATCGCTAATGTAAGAAATGTCTTCCAAAGAAAATAGTCCCGCTATCGGTTCCTTTCTTTGGGTTGTCATGCTAAGCATGATCATGAAACCTCAGCTCCAATGTAAGAGCAAAATATTGAGGATTTAGTTTGGGAGGCCAGTTATAGCCCCCAGTAGTGTTCGGCGACAGTCGAGGTCAAGCCGGAAACACTTCGGCCAATTTTATGAATGGCCCGTCATTTAATATAGTCATCGGATCGCTGACCAGTTTACACCTATTGTGAAAGTCAGTTTTCGGCTTTCTCCACTAAGGTGCTTGACCATGCGAGCTGGAAGCACAATCGCAGTGGTTCTCCCTTTGCACACCTAGCCGAACAAAGCGGAACGTAGGAGGCAAGCGCGGGAGCCGGGCAACCCAACTATTGACCGAAGACACAATTCGAAACTGATGCATTTATAGCAATATCCGTCATTGTTTTTGCCGAATCTCTAAAGGTGTCCGGCGTTGCACTTCGAGTCTTGTGCTGAAATCTCATATATAGTTTAAAAGTGCCAAAAGCTTGGAATACCAAAAAGCGCCAAGAAAACATGACGTCCGAACAAGATCAAGTGTTCGTGCCAATCCGAAAATTGGACTTTAGAGAAAAAAAGTGCTTACATGCGTGCTTTAACATGACACATCCTATCTCAAGACTTCAAGCGGGTCAGTCTCGGCTTCAGCCTCCCATCCCGGTGGAGTACTTCTCATTAGGCCAGTTTAGAAAACTAAACCCTAGCGGTTTTGAGAGAGAAATTAGGCTCCCCGGCTAGTGACCGCACACTCGTGTCGAAAAAAGGAGTGATAAATAATAAACACTTTGCAACGACTAAGAAGAAAAACACTTAGTATAAAACGGCTCAAATAAACATAAGAGCCCCCAAGTGACTTGGGTAAAAGTTGACTATATAATGTAAGGTGACATGTAAAATGCCTTCTAGCCGGATTGTAGATCGTTTGTCGTAGCGGAACTTTTCGCTTCAACCTCTGGACCCAATAGTCTGGAGTGTGTCCGAATACCCTCGCGGTTATAAAAACCGGGGCATGCGTGGAGACCAGGCGTAGGGGTCATTAGTGCTTTATAAGACAAGTGCCCAACTAGTTATGTTATATTACATGGTTAGTAAGAAACATCTTCCAGGGAGAATAGTTCCGTTAGGGGTTCCTTTCCCTGGGAGGCATGCCCTAAAGTGCATGTCCCGGACTGCGAGAAGAGCAGAAAAACATCTCGGGCAGGTAAATGAATAGGTAAGAAATCATATTTTAGTTCACCGACCGAGTATTCCCTTAAGAACGCTAGCTTTCGGCTTCACCTGGGCCTGAGGTGCACATCCGGTGACCCGGCAAGAATAATCGCAGAGGTGCTCCTTTACCACCTAGCCGAACAATCGGGAACGTGAGGGTAAGCATGTGAGCCAGCAACCCAACTTGGCCAAAACTTAAGTCATATCGATGCATATAATGGTGAATAAAAGGTACATGCGGAAGTGTGACACATGTGTTGGGCATAAAGCCCGTATTAATAAGCTTCTGTTACATAAGCCCCCAGGTATAATGAGCGCGGGTAGCGCGTCAAGTGTGTGCGAACAAAGTTTGGACAAGGAAAATTTTTTACAAGAATTTTTTTCCCAAAAAAAGTATGATGCTTGGTCGAGCCGAACACAAGTTAAAAATTTGAAACTTTGAGCATGAAGGCAACTTAGCTGGTTAATGTGTTCGGTATTGACGACGCGGTCCGAGCTTGATGCGTTACAAGGTTCCATCCCCCAAGCCGATCCCGAGGTGGCGGAGCAAAAGCACTCTGAAGTGGTGACATAGCACGGTCAATGCAGGACGGCAGAGTGATGCCGAAGTCCCCTGCGTGGGGTAATGAAGTGTTGACGAAGCCCCCCGTCCAGCCGAGGTGACGCCAAAGGATATAGTCCGGCTGGATCATTTTCCTGTGCACAAAAAATAGTGCAGATCGGGGATATTAGTAATAATAAGAATTAAAAAAATGTTGCATAATAAATAATTTATGCAAAGTGAGTAATAAAAGAAATATGGCCTGGCGCCGAAGTCAATGTCGATGCAGGTCGTCGGCGTAATGCAATAAAGGTGTGGCAAAGCCTGGATTCACAGGTCAGTCCAAGTTCCGGATGCGGCGTTCGCCGGACTATGTATGGAAACTGACCGAACCATCATGCGACTGTCGATAATGCGGCCACCATTTGATAGACCTGTGTACATATTATGGACAAACCAGAGTAATAATTCCTTGGGAAAACTTAACCCAAACCAGCAAAAAAAATACTAGGATTAATAGCACCTGGTTTATTTGTTGTAGCAATCCGAAGGAAGGTGATTCCCAAAATTGGGACTCGATCCGCGCACCCATTGCCTGGTCGGCTAGTGACGCCGAAGTGTCCGGAGTAGGTTGATGAAGAGATGGCGAAGCCCCCGGTTCAGCCGAAATGTCGAAGTAGGTCGGCGTGATGGACACCAGTTTGAAGAAGCAATAGTGCGGCCCCTGCCGATGCGTGTCGTGGCGTGGTCGATGCCGGCTTGATGAGGCGACCGCTGCGGCGATGCCCGGTATGCCCGCTCCGTGTAATCCGTGGGGTGGCGATGTTGGTGATGATTTATCGCCCGATGCGGACTCTTGTTCGACTTGCCGAGATGATGATCGGAAGAAGTTGAGCTCGGCTCAACAAAGTGACGACGGTCTAAGCGTGGTCGGCAGCCGTGGAGCAATATTGCCGGACTGGTTTGACACCAGCATGATGTTGAAGATCATGTTAAAAAGATCTTAAAGTTAGTGGGATGTGTTCGAAAACACAATACCCCATACAAAACTTCCTTCAAAAAGGATGTCCGAAATCCCGTTCATAAAAAAGACGAACTCGGGTCGGATTCGTTTTCATGCAGAAAGCAGATCCGAAAAGTGATGCACTAATCGGAAGGTTCCCGGAGTTTGGACGGTCGGATCGAGCTGAAATTTTGAGGGGTGGTAGATATAGGAATTCCGCAGCCGATCAACGGTTGGATCTTCCAAAGGAAGTCCGAGCTAGAAGCTGGACATCACGCCCTAAACTCGTCCGGATTCTCGTCCAGATTCAATGCGGCCCCGGTATACCGGAGATTGCCAGAGATTCCTCCATCGGAACTCGACGAAATTTTCCAGGGTTGTTGTAGACTCAATTCCGCAAAATTCCACCGAAGCAATCGTTAAAACGACACATGAGGAGGCGGTGGCGGCGGACACAAGTCCGCTGTCCAGAAATACAGTATGGTCACCCGAGGGCAATGTTGACGTTGAGCCCCCGGGCTCCCTGGATGACTCCTCCATGATCTTGATAGAGATCGGAGCTGATGTTGATGAAGGCCCTCATCCGAACATGAAGATCGGAGGTAGGGTGCAGTCCTTGGTCGAACCAAGGTGACCAGTCGAGCTGGTGACGAAGATGCCGAAGTCGCAGTTGATCTGCACGCGAGCCATCGACCTTTTGCCGAACACACAGCGGAACTCTCAATGAAAGCACCAATGTCGGTGTCAAAACCGGCGGATCTCAAATAGGGGGTCCCGAACTGTGCGTCTAGGCGGATGGTAACAGGAGACAAGGGACACGATGTTTTTACCCAGATTCGGACCCTCTCGATGGAGGTAATACCCTACTCCTGCTTGATTAATATTGATGATATGGGTAGTACAAGAATAGATCTACCACGAGATCAGAGAGGCTAAACCCTAGAAGCTAGCCTATGGTATGATTGTTGTATATCTATCGACTAGCCTGGCCTCGGTTTATATAATGCACCAGAGGCCTAGGATAACAAGAGTCCTAGCCGAATACGCCGGTGGGGAGGAGTCCTTGTCTTGATCGCCAAGTCTTGTGGAATCTTCCTTGTACGCGGCAACTGTCCGGACTGGCTCATGAGTATACGGCCATGGGGATCCTCGGCCCAATCCAACTGATCGGGAGACGACGTGGTGAGTACCCCCTAGTCCAGGACACCGTCACAGGTCGTGGCCGACTCCCTCGCCAGGCTTCCGCTTGAAGGTTGCTGAGATACTCGACGTGTACATGGTGGTAAGTGGCGAGAGCGTGTGTGACGAAGTACACCCCTGCAGGGTTAACATCATCTATTCGAATAGCCATGTCCGCGGTAAAGGACTTACGGGTTGCTATGCAGTTCATAGACAAGTGAAAGTGGATTCTCTAAAATGCTAATATAACCGTGAGTGCTATGGATGGCGTTCTCGTAGGAAGACGGGAGGCGGATCCATAGTGGTGTATTGATATGGTGAATATGTGGACTCGTACGCCACCTCAAAAGAGTTACTTGCAAATGTAGTTCAGATATGCCATCGAGTCAAAGCTGGCTTGCTGCAGTTAAACTCCACCACCCCTTTGTTGATAATGATGCATATGTAGATAGTTTTGTTGTAAGTCTTGCTGGGTACATTTGTACTCACCTTTGCCTATTTTATGTTTTTGCAGAGAGACTTCAATCTCGCTAGTAGTTCCACGTGGACTTCGACGTTTAGCTTGATACCTCAGCTACGATCTTGTGCCCTCGGCAAGATCTGGTAGATAGTGAGGCTTCTCAGCCTTTTTCATTTGTAGATGTCTGTACTCAGACATGTTAAGCTTCCGCATGTGCTTGTTGCTAGTATAATCTGTATGTTGGGGTCATGAGACCCATGTTTGTAATATTTCGCTCCTCGGAGCCTAATGAATAAATACTCTGAGTCGTAGAGTCTTGTTGTGATGCCATGTTGTATTTGCACATATTGAGCATATTGTGTGTATGATTGAAATGCTTGGTATGTGTGGGATCCGACAACCTAGTTGTTTATCCTTGGTAGCCTCTTCTATGGGGAAATGTAGTCTTGTGCTTTCATGAGCCATAGTAGTCCGCTACAACCAGTTCACCGGAGTCCCGCTAGCCCAGCACTATCGCCTCCTAACACCCGACCGGGCCGGCATGTGATTCACTTTGTTCACGTGTACGTCCCTTTGGGGAAATGTCACGCGGTGACATCCGAGTCCCTGCCTAGCCTTTCTGACCGGGTTCCCGAGTCCTGTTATCCCAGTGCTACAGCCCGGATTCGCTGGCGCTCAATCGACATGCTCGATGTTGATTCATGTATGCCCGTCCCCGTAAGTTAGTGCCACTTTGGGTTCACTACTAGTCATGTCGGTCCGGGTTCTCTGTCATATGGATGCTAGTGACACTATCATATACGTGAGCCAAAAGGCGCAAACGGTCCCGGGCCATGGTAAGGCGACACCCGTGGGAATACCGTGTGTGAGGCCGCAAAGTGATATGAGGTGTTACAGGCTAGATCGGTGTGACTTAGAATCAGGGTCCTGACACAAACGCCCGGGCTAGCCGGAACCCCCATATCCAGCCCAAATATGGGTGGATACGGGGGCGCCCGGGCACGCCCGCCACGTCGGCCACGGCCCACGCTGGCCCACCCGACCCCCCATAAGATCCACCCAATCCGCTCGCCGGACCAAACCCTAGCCACACTTTGCTGCCCTCCCCTCCACTCCCCCTCCGCCCGTAACCGCATCGTGGTGGACGTTGGCAGCTCTTCCCCGGACGGATCCATCATCGATCTGACGTCCATCGGCACCGTTCGGGTTCCTGTCTCCGACGAGGAAGAGTATGCCATGGGAGACGGCAGGGCCTTGAGTCCCGTGAGCCAGCTTTGTGTCCCATGCCCTACCCTACCTTGTCGGCGACCGGCCCAACACTCTGAGGAGCGCAGCCGGTCGCGGGACATGGCTGGGGCGGAGCCGGGCAAGCGGGAATCGGAACTGGACGAGTTCCGCCCAGATTAGGTTTCACGTTGCATGTAATAATATGGATTTGAGGTTTCTAATTTTAAGTATCCGGATGTGGAATGCGTTTGTTGAGGGGGTGACCGCTCACTGTTCGCGGACGCACACGGACGCGTCCGCGGGCGTTTGAGGGGGCAGATTTGCCCAATGTGGCAGTAAATGCTCTAAATGGTTTGATTTTTTGACGCTATATTTATTTATTTTTAATTTCTTCTAAAACGGACAAAGAAGCACGAAATGAGATGTATTCTTATTGGTGGAGTCCTTGTAGCCACGGATTGATGACATGGCACACATCCAAACATCCATATACAGCCACATCCACGCAGATCCTTGCACGCAACATTCACACGCCTTATCTTTTCCTGGCCGCACATCTCTCTTCTTATCTCTTTCTCCTTGCTGCCGCACAACTCCATCTCTCCCCTTCGGTCCACCGTCAGGGCATTCTAGCAACCGCACCCAACTCACTTGCCGGCGGCCGTACTACCTGGTGGTGATGTTGCCCAGCAGCACCACTACGGGCGCCGACGGCCCTACCACCACGAGCTGCTGCAGCAGTATGGCGCCGGCGACGAGCACAAGCAACAACAACAGTATGCGGCAACAGCGGCGAGCTGAACAAATACGCAGCCAGGGTGACCAGCCGCTGCGCCACTACAGTCGCGGATGGCCAGCACCAGCAGTTATTGCAGCCAGCAGCAGTACCCGCGGGCGGCGAGCAGAGCAGTACGTGAAGCTAGCTACCTAACTAGCACAAGCAACATCAGTACGTGGAGCTAGCTAGCTCAAGCACAGGCAGCAGCAGTACATAGAGCTTGCTAGCGAGTCAGCGGCGGTATTCCTCGTCACTAGCGAGCACGAGCTCTGAGCGGCGGCGGCTATAAGGCCAACTCCAGTGCACGACCCCGGACGTCCGTTTTGTCCTCTTTTCGTCCGTTTGGTGCGGTAAGGCCAACTCCACCGCGCGACCCTATCCTGTCCGCCCCCGTCCGTTTGGGGTAAAAGGGACAAAAAAGGCGGCCCAGCGCGCGGCCTCAAACGGACAAATGTCCGGATTCCGTCTGCTGACCCATCCTCGGCCCAAACTTGCGTTCGGTTTGGGGTGCACCGCCCGCCTGTCGATGGGAGAAACCAACCCCCCCACGCCCATTTGGCGCCATTTGCCCCAAACCCTCCCACATCCTTCCCGTCGCCCCCTCTCTCCCCCGTCCATGGCGGACGCCCCGCTGGGTTCCGGCGGCCTGGCCGTCGACCCGCCCGCAAAGGAGAAGAAGAAGGCTCCAAGGAAGACGTGGTCGGAGTGCACGCCGGAGGAGATCGCCAAGTTGGACGCGGAATCGACAAGGAGGAGGGAACGGAGAGCGGTCGTCAAAGTCAATGCCGCCGCGGCCAAGTTCGCCGCCCAGCATGAGGAGCTGGAGGCCGCGCGGCGCAAGGCCGCTGCCGACGAGAAGGAGGACCTTGTCAACAAAGCGCACGCCATCCTCATGCTTGGCATGGGCCGTCCTGCCGGGTTCCCTGCAGCAGCCGTCGGTCCGGCGAGCACAGGCTCATCGGTCGCCCGGCCTACGCACTGCCAGTCGCCGACGTCGCGCACCGCGCCCATGTCACCCTGCTTCCCTCTGCCAAGGCACGATTGCCAGACCCGTTTCTCGGGGTCACCGGACGTGGGCTTGTTCGCGCCGTCCACACCGCGCCCCGCGGCCGTCATCGACCTCAACGTCACGCCTGGGTCCAGCAGCGGCGGGCGTCTGTCCGTCGAGATGCTAAGAAAGCAGGCACGGGCACCGTTCACGGGCACCATGCCCCCGCGTATTGTTTGACGAAATGCCAACCCCAACGCCAGCGGTCGATGACCCCTTCTACAACCGCTACATGGAGGATGTGATCTTCGACGGTGGGCATGGCCGTGCCTACGACCCCGATGAGACCCAAAGTCAGGATGGCCGCGCCGAGTATGTCCCCGATGAAGGGGGCGACGACCGTGCTGACTACGACCATGGTGACTCGTGGCATGAAGACAATGACATCTATGTCGAAGGTGATGATGAAGAAGAAGGCAATGACGTTGATATTAGTGGTGCGCCATTGTTCATCGACGAGCTCACACAAAGAGCGGAGGCACAAAACAAGAGGAAGAGCATTCGCACGGGTTCATATACACAAGATGAGGACAAGTTGATTTGCCAAGCTTGGATGGATATTAGCCAAGATCCGAGGACCGGGCGCGCAACAAAGGGCATTGTTTTTGGGCGAGAGTCCACAAAACATTCCACGAAAGGAAGATGTTCGAGCCCTTCCAAATTACACGCAACCGTGGCATCGGCTTGATTCAAAAAAGATGGTTGTTCATCCAACAAGAGTGCAACAAGTATTGCGCCGCATTTGAGAGCGTTCAAGCACGGCCCGTATGTGGTCTCGGCGTTGGGGACATGGTATGATCTCCTCTTTCTAGCCCTTTCCTTGCTACGGCCATGAGACTTCGGCCGTGTATATGTTTGCATGTTCACTTATTGTTGATCATGTTGTGTAGGCATTCCAATCTTTGGAGGCATTCAAGGCCCGGCACAATGACAAGCCATTCACTCTTACGCATTGTTGGACGCTCATCAACATGTGCCCTAAGTTCAAGGACCAATACCGTGAACTACAAAGGAAGAGAGGACTAAAGACGGCCAAGTTCGCTGGAGGTGGAGATGGCGAGGCGTTGAAGAGGCCGAGGGGCAAGACCAACTCCAAGGTGGACGACATACGTGACGCCTCATCCATGGCCATGCATGAGACTTTGCATGGCATGATGTCTCAAAAGGATGTGAGGGACGAGAAGAAGCGGCAAAGTAAGGACGAGCAAATGAAGCAATACCTAGACCTTCAAAGATGAAGCTTGAGATGGAGGAGGCGGCCAAGAGGAGGAAGATCGACATGAAGGAGGCGGCCCGGCAAAGGCAGCTCGACATGGAGGAGGCTGACCCGGCAAAGGCTGCTCGACATCGAGGCCGACAACGTCAAAGGCCAAGCAGAGGCAGCTCGACATCGAGGCCACCAATGCCGCCACCAAAGCGAAGGAGGTGGCCCTTGCGATCATGAGCGTGGACTTGTCGAAGATGAGCGACAAGACGAAGGCCTGGTTCAAGGCCAGGCCGAAGGAGATGCTCGACTCCGAAGGCCTGAACTAGGTCGTCCGATCGGCGTGGCCGTTCTTTTTTAGGCTGGCATGGGTGCCACCCGTCGGGCCGCTGGTAGTGTGCCGGCGAGAAAACATTCATTTTGGAGGTCGGCTGTATTGCCGGCCGCTGGCTGTGTTGCCGACGAGGACAACTATTCATTTTGGAGGCTGGCTGTGTTGCCGGCCGCTGGCTCTGTTGCCGGCGTGATGAACAGGGGCCGCCGCTGGCCTGAACTAGGGCTTGGCTTTGAAATGTTGCTTTTAGTTTTTAAAGTGTACGCGGACAGGATGGGGCAAATGGATGCGGCCGCGCGCTAGGCGCACGACCACCGCATCCCAGGATAGGCCTGGACACGACCCCAAATCCCTACCCAAACGGACAGAATCCGGACAAAACGGACGTCCGTTTGGGGTCGCGCGGTGGAGTTGGCCTAATGAGGTCGTCCATGTTCGTTTAGGGCCGTTGCCGTGTCGGGGCGCTAAACGCGCGGCCGCACCCCAAATCATACCCGGGGTGGACGTGATTAAAAAAAATGTAAAAACTAAAAATAAAATGCCAAAAAAAATAACGCAAACATAAAAACATAAGAACATAGTTAAACATTACGGCCACAAAATGGCCCTATTCCAAAGTTCACATAGACATAATTAACATAAAAACAAAAGAAAACCACCACCGCGCGCTCCTGCCGTGTCCATCGATATCGTGGCCGTCGCCGCCTTCTCATGCGTCGCCGTTGTCGTCCTCGTTGCTGACGAGGTCGACGTAGGCCGGCGGCGTCCAGAGGTGGGACGGCAGTGCCTGGTAGACGGGAGCTTGCTGGAAGGTGGGAGGTGCCTGCACCACATCCCCCCGTGGCGACGTCTCACGCTCCGGTGACCGCGGCGGCGTGGGGCACCAGTTCACGCCCCCCACGGCGTCGGCCATGTCTGTGGTCATGCACGACCAGCTCCACAGCTGGCCCACCAGGCCCGGGTGGAACGCGGCGACGGGCTGCTCCTTCAGCACCTCCTCCCTCCTCACCTCCTCCTTGACGTCCACCATCTCCAGCTTGGGGAAGGCGACGTCGTCGGCGGCAGAGAGGGACATCATGGTCTCCAGGCCCTCCCACTGGCGCTCATCGTGTGTGTTCATGGAGTCTTCCATGACACGTTGAAGGAGCCGGGACTCCTCCTCCTATGTCATGCGAGGAGGTGGTGGTGGCGACGGAGAGGGCGACGGCGACGATGTCGGCGTTATGCGGCGCACCAACTTATGCCCATGCAGGTGGGGAGGGTTCGGAGCACGCGCGCGGCGCTCATGTGGCCGCCACGGACCCGATGAGGTGCCAGCAAAGAAGGAGGCGCGCCGCGTGTCGTGCCCGCCTCGAAACCACTTTTCCCAGAGGGCGGAGTCGACGGCGTACCTCGCGTCATAGTAGAGGTCCTCTAGCAGGAGGCAGCGGTGTTCGATCTCCTCGCGGCGTGCAAGGCCGCTGAGGGAGTCCTGGATTAGGGGGTCCTCGGACAGCCGGACTATATCCTTTGGCCAGACTGTTGGACTATGAAGATACAAGATTGAAGACTTCGTCCCGTGTCCGGGTGGGACTCTCCTTGGCGTGGAAGGCAAGCTTGGCAATACGGATATGTAGATCTCCTCCCTTGTAACCGACTCTGTGTAACCCTAGCCCCCTTCGGTGTCTATATAAACCGGAGGGTTTAGTCCGTAGGACAACAACAATCATACCATAGGCTAGCTTCTAGGGTTTAGCCTCTACGATCTCATGTTATATCAACTCTTGTAATACTCATATCATCAAGATCAATCAAGCAGGAAGTAGGGTATTACCTCCATCGAGAGGGCCCGAACCTGGGTAAACATCGTGTCCCCCGCCTCCTCTTACCATCCGCCTTAGACGCATAGTTCGGGACCCCTTACCCGAGATCCGCCGGTTTTGACACCGACATTGGTGCTTTCATTGAGACTTCCACTGTGCCGTCATCATAAAGCTGGATGGCTCATCTCGATGTCAAGGACAACATCACCTCTGGGGGAGCCCTGGCTGTTGGCCAAACTCTCCGGCTAGGCGGTTTCGTCATGACCGCCCGATCGGCCGCTGCGCCAATGATGACTTCTCGGGTCATCAAAAATAGCGTCCACGTCGGCTCGGAATTCGCCGAGCAGTTGGATCCAATGGAGCTCTCTTCCTTGAACGAGCTCTTGGATCGCATCGCCGCCTTGGGAGTCGCTAAGGACTATGATCAGATCAGGTTTAAACCCGACCAAACGGAGATTAACTCCCCGCCGGTCACCCATCAGAAAGCGGTGGTGGAGGAGCAATGCAACGATTCTTCCTCTATCTTGAGGACAAACTATGTCCGGATTTCCGAGCTCTCCGAGCCGGATACCTGTCTATGGGAGGACATGGCCCAAACCTTGAACCTAGAATCAGGCAGTGGTCCAGACCTATTGAGCAACATCTCGGGGCCCGAACTGCCAAGCTCGGAAACTCCTCCGCCCCTGGGTCTCAGATCGGGTCAGGGTTCGGACTTAAATCAGCCCACCCACCCAGATATAAGCGATCTTTCCCACATTAGACAAGAGCCCCAAGAGACAGTACACCGCTATTGGGCCAGATTCCTCCTTGTGATGAGCAAGGTTAAGGACTGTCGCGAGGAAGACGCAATTTCATTCTTTTGCAATAATTGCATGGACAAGGGAATCCTCAACGCCATAAGTCGCCGTGACATAGCACACTTCGCTAACTTGGCGGCCATAGTACGGAAGTACTGTGCGATGGAAAGCGCCTGGAAAACCCAAACAAAATTTTGGGATCCTCTGGCTCTCACAAAACCCCCCGTCCGAACTAAAAGGGTGTACTCTCGTAAGTCATCCGACCCAATTACAAAGAAACAAAAGCCCACTACAGGGCGCGGAACCGTATTGGAGGGATGGCTTAACAGGCCATGCAAAATTCACAGTACATCGAATACCATGCCAACACACAGCCTTAGAGCATGTTGGGTACTCCAGCAGGTGGCCAAGAGTGGTGAGGATCTCCTCATCAGCAACACCGCAGAGCACCATCCCACGGAAAACAACAATACATTATTGACAGTCTTCGAGACCTTCGCCTCAAATAATAGGCGTAAGAGAGCACTCCGCAGCCTTGCCGAAGTCTGCCATGTAGCAGCAATAAATCCATGGAGCGATACGGCTATCACCTTCAATGCCGGCGACGAACCTAAATTCCGAACAGGCCGAGCACCAGCCACCTTGGTCCTTAGTCCAATTGTGGACGGCTTCCGGCTTACTAAAGTGCTCATGGACGGCGGCAGCGGATTAAACCTCATCTATGAAGAAACTCTTAGCAAAATGGAAATAGACAGGAGCCGCATTGAGCAAAGCAAAGACGACCTTCAGAGGAATCATCCCTAGTCGGGAGGCACGCTGCGTGAAAAATCACAGATGAGCGTGCTATTGACGCATTTGGAGAATTATAGGTCCCAAGAAATCACATTCCAAGTGGCCTCGTTCAGTAGCGGATACCACACCCTTTTAGGGCGGGAGGCATTCACGATCTTCCAAGCTATACCCCATTACGGGTACATGAAGCCCAAAATGCCCGGGCCCAATGGAATCATCACTCTAGCTAGTGATCCATACATAGCACTCCGCGCCGAGAATAAAACCGCCGCACTAGCCCTTGAGGCGTTATCCGAAGCCCTCGCGGCCAAAAAACTGACGGCGCTGCGCTCCACAGTGGACAGGGACGACGTGATACTCGACAAAAGATCCAAATCCACCTCTTTTAAACCAGCAGATGAAATAGTCAAATTCCAAGTCCACCCAATGGACCCTACCAAAACATCATCCATCGGGGCACAATTAAACCCCACAGTAGACGCCGCACTACGTGAGTTCTTGCGTGAAAATTGGGACATCTTCGCCTGGCATCCTTCAAACATGCCAGGAATCCCACGCAGGCTGGCCAAGCATAGCCTTAACATTCTAAGGGGTTCAAGCCGGTCAAGCAGACTCTTCGGTGTTTCTCTGGGCCTAAGTGACAAGCCATGGGAGAAGAGCTAGCCAAGTTACTGGAGGCCGGATTCATCCGAGAAATAAAACATCCGGACTGTCTAGCAAACCTGGTGATGGTACCAAAGAAGGACAAATCATGGCGCCTATGTGTTGACTTCAAGGACCTTAACAAGGCTTGCCCCAAGGATCCCTTCCCCCTCCCTCGCATCGATCAAATTATCGACGCTACCGCAGGACATGACTCATTGTGTTTCCTCGACGCATACTCCAGATACCATCAAATTAAGATGGCGGAGTTTGATCAAGCCGCAACGGCATTTATCACTCCATACGGCCCCTTCTGTTTTAACACCATGCCTTTCGGGCTCAAAAACGCCGGTGCAACCTATCAATGCATGATTCAGACATGCTTGGAGACACAGATCGACAAAACAGTGGAGGCATACGTGGACGATGTGGTCATTAAAACCAGACACGTCGAATCCTTAATAGACGACTTGAGGCTCACGTTCGATAATCTCCGAACGTACGACATTAAGCTCAATCCGAAAAAAATGTGTTTCGGCGTGCCCACCGGAAAGCTCTTAGGCTTCATCGTCTCCAATAGAGGAATCGAAGCAAATCCGGCTAAAATCAGAGCTCTGTCACAGTTGGCCATCCCAATAGACCTGAAGAAAATCCAGAAACTAACTGGATGTGTGGCTGCCTTAAGCTGCTTCATCTCCTGATTAGGGGAAAAGGCACTTCCTCTTAATCGCCTTCTTCGACGCACCGAACATTTCGAGTGGACGGATGCGGCCACGGCCAGACTAGAGGAAATAAAAGCCGTTTTGGCCACAAACCCAATCTTGGCCGCGCCAAATGTAGGCGAACCAATGTTGTTATATATAGCGGCAACACACCAAGTTGTAAGTGCAGTGCTCGTCGTCGAATGAGAGACGGACGGACAAAAGTTTCCTCTTCAAAAGCCGGTATACTATGTATCCACGGTCCTCACTCCATGCAAATCACGGTGCCCACATTATCAAAAGATAGCATATGCGGTCTTCATGGCATCCCGGAAACTACGACACTACTTTCAAGAGTGTTCAATTACGGTGGCCTCTGAAGTACCACTCAACAACATAATAAACAACCGCGAGGCCACGGGCCGGATTGCTAAATGGGCTATTGAGCTCCTCCCGTTCAACATAATATACAAACCACGGCGAGCCATTAATTCACAATTGCTGGCTGATTTCGTCGCCGAATGGACAGAAGCCGAACTCCCTAAAGAGTACGGCGCATACTCCAATTGGATCATGCACTTTAACAGCTCCAAAATGCTGGCTGGTCTGGGAGCTGGTGTCGTTCTGACATCCCCCACCGGAGATACAGTCCAATACGTGTTCCAAATACTATACATAGACTCCAACAATGCAGCAGAATACGAGGCCCTGTTACATGGTCTCCGGATGGCAGTCTCCATGGGCATTCAATGCCTAGAAGTGCGTGGGGATTCGAACCTCGCAATATCTCAAATAAATGGAGACTTCGACGCCAAGGATCCAAAAATGGCGGCTTATCGCAACGCCGTCCTCACAATGTCAGCTCGGTTGAGGGGCTTGAATTCCACCATGTGGTGCAGGGAAAACAATCGGTGGCAGATATCCTTGCCCGCATCGGCGCTAAGTGCGACCCGGTCCCACCTAATATCTTCTTGGAAAGGCTGTTTAAGCCATCTGTAGTATGGGAAGGAGAGACCGGAAATAATAGCCCGGACCCGGACACAACGCCAGATCCCGAACACCCTAACATAACGGGAGGCTCTACCACCGAAATAACACCTTCCGCCCACGTGATTATGGCTGTCATCGCCCCATGGACAGAACCCTTCTTGGCCTACCTAACAAGGCAGAAACTACCTGAGGACCCAAACGAGGCACATTGCATTGTGCGACGGTCTAAAGCCTACAAGGTCCACGAGGGAGAGCTTTATAAGAAAAGCGCTACCGGAGTCCTTCAAAGGTGCATCTCCGAAGAGGAAGGACGGCAACTTTTGGCAGAAATTCATGCTGGACTTGGCGGCCACCACGCCGCAGCCCGGGCCCTGGTAAGCAAGGCCTTCCGTACAGGTTTTTACTGGCCGACGGCCCGAGCAGACGCACAGGATCTCGTTCAACGATGCATCGCTTGCCAGCTCTTTGCAAATCAAAGCCATATGCCGCCTACCGCTCTCCGAACAATCCCCATCACTTGGCCCTTTGCGGTCTGGGGGCTTGATATGGTCGGACCCCTCAAAGGAGGAAGCCATAAGAAAAAAATACTTATTGGTCATGGTGGATAAATTCACCAAATGGATAGAAGCCAAACCAGTTAAAACGGCCGAGTCCGGACTAGTGTTAGACTTCATATCCGGGGTTGTACACCGTTACGGCATCCCCTACAGCATCATCACCAATAACAGCTCGAACTTTACAGCCGACGAGGTAAAATTTTGGTGCAGCAACATGGGCATCAAGCTTGATTATGCTTCTGTCTATCACCCGCAAACTAACGGTCAAGTCGAGCGAGCAAATGGTCTTATCATGAGCGGCAGTAAACCTAGATTAGTGTGATCCTTAAAGGAAACAGATAGGCACTGGGTAGAGGAGCTCGACTCCGTACTATGGGGGCTGCGGACCACGCCGAATCGCACTACCGGGTACACACCATTTTTATGGTGTACGGCGTAGAGGCGGTATTGCCCTGCGACATAGTTCATGACTCACCTCGAGTGCGCATGTACTAAGAGAAAGAAGCCAAGCTTGATCGGCAGGACAGTTTAAACGCCTTGGAGGAGCGTGACGTAGCAAAAGCCCGTTCCGCATTTTATCAGCAACAGACTCGAAGGTATCAAAGCAGAGAAGTATGGGCCAAAACTTATAATGTCGGTGAACTCGTTCTACGCCTACCGGAGAAGAAAAAGAACAAGCTCAAGCCCAAATGGGAAGGTCCCTTCGTTATTGACCAAGTTCTGACCGGAGGAGCGTATCGTCTGCGGGATGCACCGGACAATTGACTCGAGCCAAACACATGGAACACAGCCAGACTCCGAAGGTTCTATGCCTAGTGCCGGACTCTATGTTCGTCTCCTTACCTCCGTCAATTTTTTATATATCCGTTATTTGTCTTTTATTTCTTTCTTTCTTCCCTTTTTCTTCAAGGCCTTAAAAGGCTAAAATGTGTCTTTACTACACAATCTTGACGCGCTAGCCGCACTCATTATACCTGGGGGCTTCTTATAAAGAAGCTTAATATAACTATTTTACGGGCCCTATGCCCCACACATGTGTTATTCTCCCACATGTACCTTTTTTCGCCATTATAAGCATCGATATGACTTAAGTTTTGGCCAAGCTATGTTGCCTGGCTCTTGTGTTTATGCCCTACATTCCCGTTAATTCGGCTAGGGCATAAGGGGAGCACCTCTACGATTGTTACTGCCGGGTCAGCATGATGTGTACCTTAGACTGGGTGAAGCCGAATGCTAGCGTTCTTAAGGGAATACTCGGTCAGTGAACAAAAGACGACCATTATTTATTGTAATACATGCCCCCAGATGTTTATATCCTGCGTCTCTTTTCGCAGCTCAGACATGCACATTAGGCCATGCGTACCCAGGGAAATTAAGGAACCCTTAACGGAACTATTCTCCCTGGAAGATGTTTCTTACTATCCATGTAATATAACATAGCTAGTTGGGTACTTGTCTGTTCAAGCACTTATGACCCCTACGACTGGTTTCCACGCGTACCCCGATATGTACATAACTGAGCGGGTATTCGGATACACTCCGGACTGTCGTGTCCAGAGGTCAAAGCGAAAAGGTCCACCATGACAAATGATTTACAATCCGGCTAGAGACAATACATGTCACTTGAAGTACACAATCACTTAGACTGACTAAATTCTTCTTCTATGCCATCCAACAGGCTGTCTAGCTGACAATCCTGTTGGAATACTTTGCGGCTAATTTTACTTAGTCATACACCAAATTGACGGGGATCTCTTTCCCATCAGACCCCACAGGTCCGACCTGGGCCATGTGGTTCGGGTCAGCCTTGGTATATCGCGTCTTCACCATGGCCTAGGCTTCCCTCACACCTTATCGGCAGGCTGATATCTTCCATAATCGGAAGCGCCGCTGTGCTCCCTTGAGCTTCTCTACAAGCTCCCCCATGCCTCCTGGCAGGGAGGCGGATGGCCACAAGGCTTGGGCAATGCCCTGCATCACCTACCGAACTTGTTCGTGCAGTTGTGAGAGCTCTGGTAGAAGATCACCCGCAGACCCGGGCATCTTCTCCACGGGACGACCCGCCAGAATACCTGCTGACATAACTCTGTTAGCCGGTTTCTTCGCCGAACTCTTTAAAAGTTCATTCAAGCACTTACTGAAAATGTCGCGTCGAAGCCTCTTATTCTCCTTTACGGAGTCAGCAAACTGGGCTCGAACATCTTTCAGTTCCACGCCCAGCTGGATATTGGCGTCTTGGAGATCGATTTTCTCCCGCCTAACCCGTGTAAGCATGCGCTCGCCAGCCTTTAGCTGTCGTTGAGCATGCGGCTCATCCCCTATCACGACCTCTAGATTCACTCCTGAGTCATCTGCAGAATCTATTGTTAGATCTGCATGCGTGCCGCATACTACCTGGTACATGTCATTCTTTGCAAAAGAAATAAGTGTTACGAGATGGGGCCTTCTCGGACTCCTTTACTGCGGCAATTGCGGCCTGAAGCTGGGCTTTGCACTCCTCCAGCTCTTGAGACAACTTGGTATTCTTCTCCGTAAGAACCTATGCCAACAATGATCCTTAAATCAGTTGTGCCAACTGTTTCAAGTCTCAGGGGCTATTGATATACATAGTTATTAGATTTTCTTACCCGTATATCCTTTACATACTTTGGTCCGTGGCTTTGGCAAGACCATTTTGAGAAGCTTCGGATGTATGCTGCGTCTCTGAGTTAAAGGCATCGAACGCCTCTTGGGAGAAACAAGCGGCGAATGCTGCCAGCGGCGCTGTGATTCATGGCACTCTCCACTTCGAAATTCATATCGGACAGCCTATCTGCATCCTCTGTAGGAGGAACATCCGGTGTTGGCCCCATGTTAGCGTCCGCCTCTTGGTCCGGCTCTGGAGCCCGGCTGGTGGAGGCGTGGCCGGCAACCTCTCCGGATATAGTCCGGCGAGCGTTTTTCCTACTAGGAAACATGAATGTTGTTATATTTTAAAAGATGAAAACCATGGAGCGGGGTTCTGTTTCATACCTCTGCGACAGCGTCTCAGTCCTGACCGCCTTCCTTTTAAGCCTACCCGGCTTCAGTGCCCCTTGTTGGTGAGTCACTGCGGGTTCGGCATGGCGTCCCGAGGGCCTTCCCTGTAAGACACCATATGTGTGCGGTAGGTGAAGTGCAGAAAAAGGGATCCTTCTCGAAAGTTGGGACTCCGGTTTTACTTACATGCGATGCAGGGAGTAGTCCAGGATAATCGGCTATGATGGCCACCATGGCATCATCGCAGCTCAATTGATAGAACGTCCTGTCAATAAGCTCCACAAATGTGTCCGGATCCTCTTCGAGTCCGGGGTCGAGGGCCCGGTCAGGGTCCTCTGGTTGTGGAGGCGGGCTGTGGACCTCCCTCACGGCTTTTCGCAGTTCCTGCTATGAAATAGCAAGGTAAATATTTATGACAAAGAATGCGAGAAGGTCTGGAGTAAAAAGTAGCAGCTCACCCAGTTTGGGGGGTTGTACATGGAGAATCCATCCCTTGGCTTGATAAGGATGAACTCCTCTTCCTCTCCTTTGTATAAATCGGACAGTATTTTCCCTAGAGCACCGACGGTGTCGTGGAATTAACACGTCAGATGTCCTTAGTGTCAGGACTTAGTCGTGAGGCCAATGCATCTATGTGGTAGCTTGAGAGGGGTTGAGCGGAATCGAGAGACGCAACACAGAGAGGGATTTAGACAGCTTCGGGCCCCGGGAAACATCATCCGGTAAAAACCCTACATGGTGTTTGAGGCTAGGTCCCATTATCATCGCGAGGGAGTCGCCGTAAAACGGCTCTCGTCTCTGTGTCTAGCCCTAAGATTGTTTCTTCTTGCTTGTAGCTTGTCGCTCGTCCCTCTTTGGGGAGCCCTGCCCCTCTTTATATAAGTTGAAGGGGCGGTTTACATGTGGAGTCCTATTAGGATTAGGACTAGTTTATCTCTAATACCAACCGGATACAAGTCCTAGTCTTAATTCCTTGTAAGGTAAATATTCGTCATTCCTTTCCTCTTAAACCGGCCCACCATAGTATGAACCGGCCTTCATGAATTGCCAGTTGGGCCACCGGGTCTTGTCGCTCCTCTGACCCGCCTGCCGGATTACCAATGAATCGTAAACCGCCAGGTCCAAACGGGTCGCCAGTGAATCGTCAAGTCTTAGCCGGGTCTCAAGTAAACCGCCAAGTCCGGCTGGGTTATACTTCCGTTCGGTTTACGCCGCAGGGTATATCCCCGACATTAGCCCCCAGTTTAATTTGGATTTATCCATGTTAAACTGATCCTGAGCATCTTTTAAATCCTTGTCATTTCCTTCTAGAAAATCCGGGTCAATAGGCCAGCTTCATAATCAATTTGTTGACATTTGTTTGTCACGGAGAAATATTGTGAAGAATAACTTCTTTGACTCAGCTCCCAATGCTTAACAAAAATATTGGTCTTTGAAATACTCATCTGATCTTCAATCGGTTTAAGGACGTAGAACTTGCCGGTTTATCATTGCCAAGATCACCGGTTTATAAATATTGATAGCACCGGGCCATACTTGTAGTTAACATCCAGCTTGAAAATATACCTCTTATATGCCTATCACTTGTAGCCCCCAAGTCTTAAGAAGGTAGCATAACAACAGCTTAAGACTTGCTTCAATATAAATATCACAATCTTGAAGAAATCCAGGTTGTTCATCTCAATCTCTAGTCAGAATTGAGTATTCCACATATGTAGCCCCCAAGTGCCGGGTTGTCATGCTTGCAGCAACCTGGGACTTGCAATTGCCTGATGCTCATAAAAAACTTCAACCATTGTAGCCCCCAAGGGCCGGGTTATTATGCAATAATGAGCAGGGACTTTGTAAATATAATCTTGTAAACTTTAAACAACAACGTGTAGCCCCCAAGGGCCGGCTCAGTAAGATAATATTGAGCTGGGACTTTGATATATACTTCAATGAAAATAACATCATATGACGTAACCCCCATCATGGGCTTGAATTCACGTCCACAAGGTTAAGAGCCTTGTGCTTTACCAACTGAGCAGTGGACCCTTCAATGTAATGGATAAAAAGCTTTGTACCTCAAATTGTTGACAGAGGCAATTGATAGCCCCCAAGGGCCGACTCATTATGATGTGATGAGTCGGGTCTTCAATGACGTGAGCAAAAAATGACTTTGCATTAGCCCCCAAGTGTCATGGTGCATGCTTGCAGCGACATGAGACTTCCATGTAATCTCAATTTGAATAATGTAGCCCCCAAGTGCCGGGTCGTAAGCCTGCAGTGACTCGGGACTATTCCTTCCATTGTAGAATACATCATATCCTTTGATAAAATAATGGCCATTGCACTAAAGCAACTTTGAAAACCTCAATAATACCGGTTATTGATAATAAAATCCAGCCATGTTGGCTATTCAAGATAATATAATCCGATATGAAAACCTTATTCATGCAATATTATAATGAAAATTCAGCCAAGTTTGGCTATTTGAATAATATAACCTAATGATTTATAAGTGCATGACTCCAATGGCGCAATCCAAATATATACTGGCGACTTATCGTCCAAAGCCAGGCCGGTTTAATAAACACCAGACAATTTTTCATCATATACTGGCGACTTATAGTCTTAAAGCCAAGCCGGTTTAATAAACACCGGATAATTTCTCATCATACTGGCGACATATAATCGAAATCCAGGCCGGTTTAATAAATGCCAGTGATTTACAATCATGCTTTATTCAACCTGTTTCTGCATACAACAAGTTTACAGTGTCCTGTGACATTGAATCACATCATTGGTTTACCAACTTTTGTAGTAAGGGTGATAACCCAAATTTTGAGTACTGATAACTCCTTCCATATTGTGCCGGCTTATGATAAAACCGTACCGGGTTATGATAAACACCGGATTAACCATATATAATACTGGCGACTTACAGTCGAAACCAGACCGGGCCGATAGACGCCGGATTATAACTGATCATGTACTGACAACTTATAATTGAAAACCAAGCCGGGTCAATAAATGTCGGTCTATCCATGCACGTATGATACATGCTATGATGATGTAATGATAATGCAACATATGATGTATATGTATGATCAAGAGGGTTTAGGCTATGGTTCAAATATGACCAGAGCTCTCAAGTAGTCATAATTGTGGCATTGTACCGATCAAGAGGTGCAGCTATGGTTCAGATATAACCGGAGCCCCAAGTGATTTTCCTATTGGCCTTATGCCTATCAAGAGGTGTAACTATGGTTCGGATACGACAAAGCCCCCAAGTGATTTCCCTGGTGCCCTTATGCATATCAAGAGGTGTAACTATGGTTCGAACCCATAGCCCCCAAGTGATTTCCCTGTTGGCCTTATGCCTATCAAGAGGTGTAGCTATGGTTCAGATACGACCAAGCCCCCAAATGATTTCCTTGGTGGCCCTTATGCCTATCAAGAGGTGTAGCTATGGTTCGGATACGACCAAGCCCCCAAATGATTTCCCTGTTGGCCTTATGCCTATCAAGAGGTGTGACTATGGTTCGAACATAGCCCCCAAGTGATACTGTGAGCTGTGCTCAAAGGATACCCATGTTTGAGCTGTGCTATGCAGCAGACTCTCTTTGGCCCCTTATGATAATATTGGCTTGATAGCCGGATTAATGAAGTAACCAGAGCTGTGCTCTTATGATAATATTGGCTTGATAGCCGTATTAATAGGGTAGTCACAGCTGTGATCAACCATATGATAAGCCAATAAGGCATGATACCCATGTTTGAACCGCGCATCATGGGAGCAAGTTCTCTTTGTCAACCTTTAATTTTTCCGAGTACTCGAACTTGCGACAGATGAATTCTTCTTGAACCGGATGTTAAACCGGATATTGAGAGCTTCAAAGCTTTATGGGAGACATCCTTCCCTTGAACCGGATCCTTAAACCGGAATCTTCATTTTCAGCCGAAAATTTTCTGGCGACCTTTAAACTCGAACTTGCGAGAAGTTAATTCTTTTTTGAACCGGAAATTCTTAAACCGGATTTAAGAGCTTCAGAGCTTTATGGGAGACAGATTTCCCTTGAACCGGATTGTAAACCGGAATCCTTTCTAATGATCCGTAACTTCTTCATTGAGCCGGGATTTTGTAACTGTCATACACTTTCTAAGCCGGAAATTTTCTGATGGCCTTTAAATTGTCATTAATATAACAGCTGCCTCTGGGACCGGGTTATCTTTCCCTCCACCGTCCTGGTTTTCTTAAATTTGCTGAGTCATCTCATCATAGCCCCCGAGTCTCAAGGTGACTCGAGGAGTTGGCTTGAGATTCTCCATATTTGACCGTGATATAAACTGGCATAAGTTGTATATCATTTGTGTTGATAGCACGATGTGAATCCACAGAAGGTTGACTGCGGTGGGTTATAAATGATCCCGTATGAGCCATGTCAGCAACTCGGCCAATGGTTCCTTCCAACTGGCTAATTGAAGTTAACCAAACTGTACTAGCGGCGACTTGTGTGCCTGCCCATTAAGCCATCCAGTGCAGATGGCGGTTGATAGTATATGATAATTTGCCTCCATTTTGTTGAAAGAAAACCGGGCTACCCAAGCTGTGACTTGCTCATACTCCGTAAATAGCTCATGCAGACAGGTGCGGCATGGTATGTTGATGTAGACCAGGCCGCGAGAGACGGTCAGCAAAGATGACCGCAGCTTCAGAGGCGGCACTGACAGATGAGTCGGCCGCGGCGTTGTAAACCAGCGTGGACGGGTGAATTAGCCACGTCATATTGATGTAAACCGGTCTGCAGAGTGGCGGTTTGCACATATATTCATCGAGCTTGATGACATGATAAGATACTTAGCGCATTTATAATGGTGGCGCGAGTTTATACACCCATGACATAGCCATAACTTTTGCAGTGAACAATTGTCCTGCATAAACAATATTGCAGACCAAGGCAAAGGTAAACTTGTTCTTTAACAAAAATAATATGTGCTAAAAATATATTTTAGATGGATATCACCTGATGTGTTTAGGCTGAAAATAATCCGCCATGAAGTTGATGATCACTATGTGAAACTGAAATCCCTCACGGGTGAATCGGCCGCGGGAGCAAACAGATAAACCGGCCACGACGTTTGTAAGCCAGTGCGGACGAGCAAGTTGTCCTCCATGTTGTAAGCCGGTGAGGACGCGTGAACCGGCCGCGAGGGCGGACGGGCGAGTCGTACGTGGCATTTTAAGGTGGTGCTGACGGGCGAGCCGGTCGGCGCGTTGATGTAAACCGGACCGCAGGGACGATGGCTGTATATAACAACACTATAGGGTAGAGTGGTTGTTTTCGAAAAATTAATAGTACTGATAAAAGTAAACTGGATGGATATCACATGATGTGTTAAACCGGAATTTATTCACCGCGGAGTTGATGATCACCACGGGCGAGTCCGCCGCGGGAGCAAACGAATGAACTGGCCGCGGCGTTATAAGCCGGTGCAGACGCGAGAGTTGGCAGCAATGTTGTAAGCCAGTGCAGACGAGCAAGTTGCCCTCTGTGTTGTAAGCCGGTGTGGACGCGCGAGTCAATCACAGGCGCAGTCCCGGCTAGTGGATGTAGACCGTGGCGGTGACTTGCTCACGTATCCGTCTAGAAGCACGGCACGGGCAAGCGCTAATGCAAAAATAATATTGGTGCACCCCCTTTCGACACCCTTTTTAACAAATAATAGTCCTGCGAAAAAATACCACATACCAGAGTAATTTTTCTCAAATAATTTAATATCTGCTGATAAAATACACAGAAAGGATAGCACCTGGTATTTTTTGCCGGATGCTGGCGCTGGATAATGCATAGTGTTGCTTTTGTTTTTGACAAAAAAGTTGATTGGTTCTGTGTCTTCTAGTGCCTGAGCTCTCCACATAACCCGGCCGGTACTTTTTGAGCCAGAATTTCTGTAACCATAACTTCTTGATAATCCGGCCGGAAACTTTGATAATCCGGAATTTTTTTATCAGAACCACTTGATAATTCGGCCAGAACTTTTGATAACCCGTAACTTTTGAACCGGAACCTCTTGATAATCCAGAACTTTTGAACCGGAACCTCTTGATAATCCGGCCGGAACTTTTCTGTAGCCTAAATCGGAACTCTTTGATGACTCGGACGGAACCTTTCGGCGATTCGGCTGGAACCCTTCGGTGTTTCGGACCGAACTTTTCGTTCAGGCGATCAGAACTCTTTGGTGATTCAGACAGAACCTTTCGTCGAGACGGTCGGAACTTTTCAATGATCCGGCCCGAACTTTCCGACGAGCCGGCGGAACCTAATGATGAGCCTGATGGAACTTTTCGGCGAGCCAGCAGGAACTCTCCGACGAGCCAGTCAGAACTTTTCAATCAGCTGGGTGAAACTTTTCAATCTCTGGAATAGCACCCTCCAAGAATTCATCACCACAGTGCGCAGGCCGCACGGTGGGCGCCAACTGTCGTGGAATTAACACGTCAGATGTCCTTAGTGTCAGGACTTAGTCGCGAGGCCAACGCATCTATGTGGTAGCTTGAGAGGGGTTGAGCGGAATCGAGAAACGCAACACAAGATAGGGATTTAGACAGCTTTGGGCCCCGGGAAACATCATCCGGTAAAAACCCTATATGCTATTTGAGGCTAGGTCTCATTATCATCACGAGGGAGTCGCCGTAAACCGGCTCTCCTCTTTGTGTCTAGCCCTAAGATTGTTTCTTCTTGCTTGTAGCTTGTCGCTCGTCCCTCTTTGGAGCCCTGCCCCTCCTTATATAAGTTGAAGGGGCGGGTTACATGTGGAGTCCTATTAGGATTAGGACTAGTCTATCTCTAATACCAACCGGATACAAGTCCTGGTCTTAATTCCTTGTAAGGTAAATATTGTCATTCCTTTCCTCTTAAACCGGCCCACCATAGTATGAACCGGCCTTCATGAATTGCCAGTTGGGCCACCGGGTCTTGTCGCTCCTCTGACCCGCCTGCCGGATTACCAATGAACCGTAAACCGCCAGGTCCAAACGGGTCGCCAGTGAATCGTCAAGTCTTAGCCGGGTCTCAAGTAAACCGCCAAGTCCGGCTGGGTTATACTTCCGTTCGATTTACGCCGCGGGGTATATCCCCGACAGACGGAGTCCGGGCCTTTACGACCGCAGCAGGTGGCATCATCTTCTCCATTGAAGTGCCACATGGGTTGTCCCCGATATTGAAGTGTCTGCACCCCCCGCATTATACATATTGACATAACCTCGACTGTTGTCAATCCTGATTTGGCCAGTGTTTGTATCCATCCCATCAGGTAAAGGACCTCTCTGTTATCTTCCACCTGGGGGCTCCAAGGGCGCCAGCTGCGGCGTTTCTTCAAAGGGGTGTTATTAAGCTTAGGAAGGCCCATCCGAACAGAGTCCGAAAGGGGGACGTACTTGTAACATCCCAAATTTCCTATTTGGAATGTTTTACAATTATAGCTAAGCATCCTATGCATCCTGTTTGAATTTGAATGTCATTTGAAGTTTCAGAGCAATTTGAGTTTTGAATTTGAATTCAAACTTTGGCATGTGGGAAACATTTCAAAAACTAAGCCCGATAAATACTTGATCAAAAGTATGAGGGGAGCAAACATGACACTCCAAAAATATCAGAGGAAACAATGCCAAAAGATTTGGATTCAAATCTGAATTTTATTTGAATTTGAAAAAATGGATTTTTATAAAGTTTGGATTTTGCCTTTGGAAAAATGTTCAAATGAAAGGGAATATTCCCCTGATCATTTTGGTATATATATACCCTATATAAAATATTTATAGATATTGTTTTATTTTTGTTTTTGTTTTTATTAAAAAAAATAAAGAAAAACCCCAGGGGCGCCAGCCAGGCCACCCCAGGCCCAGCCAGCGCCGCCTCACCTCGGCCCACGCCCGGCAACCAAGCCCAGGCCACCAGCCAGCCAGGCCAGCCCAGCTCACCCGCCCCCCTCGCCGAAACCCCAGGCTTGATCGACCGCCCGTTCCCCTCTCTCTCTCATCACCCACGGGCCCCGCCCGTCTTCTTCCCCTCGCCCAAGCCACGCAGCTGGAGATCCACCGGATCCCGAAGGATCCGGATCCCCGATCGCCCCGATGCCTTTCCGCCCCTCGCCCGACCCACGGCTATAAAGCCAGAGGCTCCGCACCCATTCCCCTAGCGACGCCAACCCCTCTCCTCTCTCTCCGAAGCTCACCGAGCACGAACCCCTCCCGCCGCCAAAGTCACCGCCGACGCCCTGGTGCACCCCGACCCTCCCCAACACCACCGAACCCTCCCCCGTGCTCGTGCGCATCTCCCCGACGTCTCGCCGAAGCTCGCCCGGCCTTCAAGCCCCGAGCACTCTCGCCGCCCGCCACGCCCGGCGTCACGGGAGTCCGGTGAGTCCCTAAGATCCCCTCCCGTTCGATCTTAGATCGACGGCTCGATTAGAACCCCAAGGGGTATGTTTTATTAGAAAACCGGACGGCCCGAGCGGTTTATTTTTAGTTAGGTTTATTTGTTTAGGCCGGTTCGTTTTTAGTTAACCCTAGGCCCGTTTAGACTAAACTACGCCTAGTGCACAGTATAGGCCCATTGGGCTTTTTCTTTTTATTTTGATTTTCTGTTTTAGCCGAATAGTTTCAATTTTCAAAAATGTGTATCTTTTATTCTGTTTAATATTTTTGAGTGATTCTTTTTTTGTTGGATTGCAAATTTTATGTAGTTTCTGAAAAACATATATTTAGCTATGTTAAAAATAACTAAAAATGCTTTAATATTATTTTAGTCAGAATAGCAAATCTGCTATAGTTTTAGTTAGAAAAATTATTTTTGCATGATTCTTTTTGCCATCACTTTATTTTGATATTGCCAAACCCTAGAAATTAACCTTGGTATTTTAGGATTAATAAATAATTAATTCTAGACAGAATCCTATTAATCCTAATTAATTGATTAGTTCCTGTTTTCCTAATTAATTAATTAGTAAATTAATTTATTTTTAACTTGTGATTAGTTATTCTAGGTTAGTTTCTGTCACTCCATTAGATGAACTTTTATTTATAATTAATAAAAGTTTTAAATTAATTTTCTTAATAGAAATTGGATTAGGCCTAAAATGAGTTTTATAATAGCTTTTTAATTAATTCTTTTTGCTCCTAGTTGCTTAGTTAATCCTTTTTACATTAAGTTAACCTAAAACCATGATTAGGTTATTTTGAGGAATTTTTGTTATATAAAAACTATTTTTGCTATTGTTTGGAGTAGGGAAAAACCTTGAATTGGATTTCTTTGAGTTTTTCTTTTGATTTGCTTTTGATTGTTTTGTTGTGCTATGTTACTTTTGTTATCCTGTGTGAACCTCTTGCTTTATGCTTATTGTGCTATTGTTTGTCTCGGTAGAGTTTCCGGAGTGCGAAGCTTGCTACTACGACTCTTTAGCTTACGAGGATCATCAGCAAGGCAAGTTTTGATCATGTTATTTCTATACCTATGTTTTTGTGCATTAGTAGTTGTCACCACCCCACCATGCATGCAGTAGTGAAATCTTGAAGTCATTAAACTTGAGTAGTATCATGTGGTAGGATGAACCAATCCCTTGTTACCATGACCCGGGACGTAGTAGTTATTTTGCTATGCTCGTAGACGGGATTTGGGATGAGTGAAATTCATAAGCAAGATGTGAGAGTCAATGATGATGACAACCCATGGACTACAATGATCAAGATGGACTTCGAAAATCACTACCGGGTGGAGGACGGTTGACGGGCACCTGGAGCACCCGGTGGTGGCGGGATGCATGGAGAAGCGCCATGACATCCTCAAGGAAAGCTTCACCCAGCCACGAAGAGAAGGATGGATGCCCCATGACCGAAGCTTACTGTGCAGCCGCAAGCCATTATGGGCTCTGGCTGGGTTGACCCTTGTAGTGAAGCTGGCTGGGCGGTACTACGAGAAGTAGACGAGCGGTAGGATTGGATGGGTACCGGCGGTGGCGGAAGAACTCTTTGGAAGACCCTGTTTCATTCGTCCCGTCTTCAAACACCATGAAGTGCGAAGACTTTAAAGGAGGGAATGATTCTTGCGGGGAAAGTGCGCAAACCTCTGCAGAGTGTTATAACCTAATCGATTAGCCGTGTCCCCGGTTACGGACATTTGAGCCTCTGGAACTTGGAAGTATTCGGATATCTCAACACTAAAACTAATGAATTAATTTGAGGGTTTATGACTTAATAATTGGGACCGAGATATTGGTTGGCGGAACCATCTCAATAACCACCAACAATTGTAGTAATTTGCAAATAAGTCCACTGTAGTAGGATAAAATTGGCTTTTCGCAAAATGATGAAACTTAGAGCTCCACAGCCAAAATGCATATAGAGTTAGTAAGTTTATTATTGTTATTCTTCATGACTTGCCAGCTTATTCCAAAAGCTGACCTACATGGCTGCAACGTATTATGTTGCAGAGATATATTCCGATCAGGAGTGAGGCTACGCTCCGCGCTTGGCGATTGCCCTTTGGAGTCGGATGGACTCGCTTTACCTCGACGCTTCCGCAGCATTAGTAGTTTATTTCTCATGAGTTGGCCTTGAGCCGAATTTATTCCCTTGTAATAAAGACTCTATATGAGAATCGTGTAATAAAATTCAGGTGTGATTGAACTTTGATTACTTTATCGATGTCTTGTGAGTACCAAAGCATGATCTTGGGATGAATGCAGACACGGAGACTTGACCGATGTTGGGTCAGGTCGCTACAGAGATGGTATCGAGCACACGCTGACCGTAGGATCGTAACCCCTAGGATCGGAAAGCCATAAGCAGAGACCATTTACTTGAAACCCTTTTCATTCTATAATTCTTCCCTGTTCTATTCTGACTCTTCTCCCCTTTGCAACATTCTAGATGGCCGTCGAGTTCACCCCAGTTTTGCTACCGGAGTTCTCGCCACGATGAGACGATGCCCTTTGGAAGAAAGCTGGTCCAGATGGTGAAGCTGCTGAAGATTGCTCTGCCCTCGATCACTGGGAAACCCACTAATGCACTTCCGACGGACACCCGCTACAGGATTGAGGTGCATATCCCAGGGAGGACCTTTGGAGGACACACGGAGCCTATCAACTTTGAGTTCACCGAGTTCAACTGGATCATCGGAAGGGACGTGGCGATCTACCGAGCACTTGGACATCTCCGAGAGGAGTACTGAGGCGAGCTCGATCACTCAGACCTCGCCATGGTTTCTCGCAGGGCAAGGAATGGAGATATCATCCGTACCATTGAGGACGATTCCACTCTCTCGTACATCCAGGACTTGGAGTGTCTTCTCAGGAAACGGGAGATTCAGGCTCGCCGTAACTCGAAGACACACCGGAAGCTTTTGTTCCGCGAACTGGAACTGGAGGAGAAGGCACGCGCAGACTTCCTTGGCCATGAGGAAGAAATCACGTACTTCATGGAGATAGTCGACGACCAAGATGAAGCTTGCTGCGATAGAGGAAAAGATGGACTTGGGAGAGGACCTTTACCCGAGTGGAGATGAAGCACCCCTCGTGAGCAATGATCAGGATTTCGAAGGGAGTACCACTGAAGGAAACCCCAAGAGGAGGCGCCACTGATGAAGACTTTTAGTCGACCACCATGTTATCTTTTACTTTTCGTCGATCAGTTAGGCCGATGTTTTTCCTTCGATTAGTCATGAGCTTTTGTAATCGAGTTTGAACCATGTTTGAGTGGAATGAATAAATGATTGGTGTGTTATGATTGTGCATTCATATGGGTAGTGTTATTCCTTATAGACCATTGTTCTATTCTAATTTTCTCACCCACTCCAAAACACCAGATGCCTCCGAGACGTGACACTGGTTTCCCGCCGGAGCTCACCCAGCTGCTCCAAAGCATGTAATGCTTGATGCAGCTCGATTCGTAATCGAACAACACCGCCAACCATCCACCACCACCACCACCACCCACTGTGGACAACTTGACTCGATTTCTGAGGTTGAATCCACCAGTGTTCTCTAGTAGCACTGAGCCGATTGTGGCTGATGATTGGCTCCGCAAGATTGGAAGAGAGCTAGTCACAGTTGGATGCACCGATCGAGAAGGTGCGCTTTGCACAAGCATCAACCTGGATGGACCTGCAGCTTCTTGGTGGGAGAATTACACCGCCACTTTTCCCATGGGTGGCATCACTTGGGATCAATTCCAGCAGGCCTTCGCCTTTGCTCATGTCCCAGCTGGAGCCATGAGTCCAAGAAGCGTGAGTTCCGCAACTTACGCCAGGGGAATCGTACTGTGGCACAGTACGTGGATGAATTCAGCAAGCTTGCTCGCTATGCCCCTGATGATGTGGCCACAGACGCCGCCAAGCAGGAGAAGTTCCTTGAGGGACTCAATGATGAACTGAGCATGCAGCTTATTGTGGCTACTTTCAACAACTACCGAGCTGGTAGACAAGGCCACCATTCGAAGGCAAGCAGCAGATAGAAAGCCGCAAGCGGAAGTACAGCCAGGGGAAGCACCACTCAGGAGCTCAGCAGAAGCCCCGCTATGCACCGTACTCAGGAGGGCACACCCATCATAACCATGGAGTTCATAACCATGGTGGAAATGGAAACCACCGCAGCCAGGACAACAAGTCAGGCCATGGCAATGGCAATGGCAATGGGAATGGCAATCAGCACCGTTCTGCCCGGCTCAAGGATCTGAGCCACATCACCGCCTTCAAGTGCCGAAGACAGGGCACTACGCCACCGACTGCCCGGAGGCCAAGCAGAGGAATGGAAATGGCAATGGAGGCTCAGCGAAGAAGCCCAATCCGTTCCCTCGTGCTCAAGTGAATCACATCGACGTGGAGGACGTCTATGATCAGCCAGACACTGTGGTTGGTAAGTTTTTATTGAATTCACGTTGAGTTTTGGTTCTCTTTGATTCTGGTGCAAGGCATTCATTCATATCAAGGGTAGTTGTGGAAAAGTATGGGTTGCCCACTAGAACCCTTAGAAGCCCCCTTCGCGTCAGTTCTGCAGGAGGAGAAATGATGGCAGGCTTAGGCTGTCACGCAACCCTCAACATCGGGAACCATAAATTTCCCGCAGACCTCATAGTGTTGGAAACCCAGACCTTGGATGAATCAAGAGGTTTGGAGTCAAGGGAAAGTTAGCACCCCGATTCATTGGCCCCTACAAAATCCTCGAACGTCGTGGAGAAGTTGCATACAAGTTGGAATTGCGGAAGGATTGTCCGAGTTCATGATGTCTTCCACGTTTCTCGGTGAAGAAGTGCCATGCCGACATGGCCGATGTTCCGTTGAGAGACACAAGGCCCCTAGAGGCCATACAGCCTTGACAAAGGATCGACCTACAAGGAGAAACCCGTCCGAATTCTCGAGACTGCAAGCAGAGTCACCCGCAGCAAGGTCATTAAATTTTGCAAAGTGTTGTGGAGTCACCACACCGAGGAAGAAGCCACCTGGGAGCGTGAAGAAGACCTTCGTCGAGACCATCCGCACCTATTTGCTAGCCAACCCGAATCTCGAGGGCGAGATTCATCTTAAGGTGGGTAGGTTTGTAACATCCCAAATTTCCTATTTGGAATGTTTTACAATTATAGCTAAGCATCCTATGCATCCTGTTTGAATTTGAATGTCATTTGAAGTTTGAGCAATTTGAGTTTTGAATTTGAATTCAAACTTTGGCATGTGGGAAACATTTCAAAAACTAAGCCCGATAAATACTTGATCAAAAGTATGAGGGGAGCAAACATGACACTCCAAAATATCAGAGGAAACAATGCCAAAAGATTTGGATTCAAATCTGAATTTTATTTGAATTTGAAAAATGGATTTTTATAAAGTTTGGATTTTGCCTTTGGAAAAATGTTCAAATGAAAGGGAATATTCCCCAGATCACTTTGGTTTATATATACCCTATATAAAATATTTATATATATTGTTTTATTTTTGTTTTTGTTTTATTAAAAAATAAAGGAAAAACCCAGGCGCCAGCCAACCACCCAGGCCCAGCCAGCGCCGCCTCACCCCTCAAGGCCACTTAACCGAGCCCAGGCCCAGCCCGGCCAGAGCCAGCCAGCTCACCCGCGCCCCCCTCACTTGAAACCCCGGGCTTGATCGGCCACGTTCCCCTCTCTCTCTCACTGACCCGCGGGCCCCGCCCCGTCTTCTTCCCCCCTCGCCCAAGCCACGCAGCTCGCCGGAGATCCACCGGATCCCGAAGGATCCGGGATCCCCGATCGCCCCGATGCCTTTCCGCCCCTCGCCCGACCCCCTGGCTATAAAAGCCAGAGGCTCCGCACCCCATTCCCCCCCCTAGCGACGCCGAACCCCCTCTCCCTCTCTCTCCCGAGCTCACCGGAGCACCGAACCCCTCCCCGCCGCCAAAGTCACCGCCGCCGACGCCCTGGTGCACCCCGACCCTCCCCAACACCACCGAACCCTCCCCCGTGCTCGTGCGCATCTCCCCGACGTCTCGCCGAAGCTCGCCGACGCTCGAAGCCCCCGGAGCACTCTCGCCGCCGCCGCCGACGTCGCCGGAGTCCGGTGAGTCCCCGGCATCCCCCTCCCCCGTTCGATCTTAGATCGACGGCTCCGATTAGAACCCCCGAAGGGGTATGTTTTTATTAGAAAACCGGACGGCCCGAGCGGTTTATTTTTAGTTAGGTTTATTTGTTTAGGCCGGTTCGTTTTAGTTAACCCTAGGCCCGTTTAGACTAAACTACGCCTAGTGCATGATAGGCCCATTGGGCTTTTTCTTTTATTTTGATTTTCTGTTTTAGCGAATAGTTTCAATTTTCAAAAATGTGTATCTTTTATTCTGTTTAATATTTTTGAGTGATTCTTTTTTGTTGGATTGCAAATTTTATGTAGTTTCTGAAAAACATATATTTAGCTATGTTAAAAATAATTAAAAATGCTTTAATATTATTTTAGTCAGAATAGCAAATCTGCTATAGTTTTAGTTAGAAAAATTATTTTTGCATGATTCTTTTTGCCATCACTTTATTTTGATATTGCCAAACCCTAGAAATTAACCTTGGTATTTTAGGATTAATAAATAATTAATTCTAGACAGAATCCTATTAATCCTAATTAATTGATTAGTTCCTGTTTTCCTAATTAATTAATTAGTAAATTAATTTATTTTTAACTTGTGATTAGTTATTCTAGGTTAGTTTCTGTCACTCCATTAGATGAACTTTTATTTATAATTAATAAAAGTTTTAAATTAATTTTCTTAATAGAAATTGGATTAGGCCTAAAATGAGTTTTATAATAGCTTTTTAATTAATTCTTTTTGCTCCTAGTTGCTTAGTTAATCCTTTTCTGTTAAGTTAACCTAAAACCATGATTAGGTTATTTTGAGGAATTTTTGTTATATAAAAACTATTTTTGCTATTGTTTGGAGTAGGGAAAAACCTTGAATTGGATTTCTTTGAGTTTTTCTTTTGATTTGCTTTTGATTGTTTTGTTGTGCTATGTTACTTTTGTTATCCTGTGTGAACCTCTTGCTTTATGCTTATTGTGCTATTGTTTGTCTCGGTAGAGTTTCCGAGTGCTTGAAGCTTGCTACTCTGACTCTTTAGCTTCTGAGGATCATCGGAAGGCAAGTTTTGATCATGTTATTTCTATACCTATGTTTTTGTGCATTAGTAGTTGTCACCACCCCACCATGCATGCAGTAGTGAAATCTTGAAGTCATTAAACTTGAGTAGTATCATGTGGTAGGATGAACCAATCCCTTGTTACCATGACCCGGACGTAGTAGTTATTTTGCTATGCTCGTAGAGACGGATTTGGGATGAGTGAAATTCATAAGCAAGATGTGAGAGTCAATGATGATGACAACCCATGGACTACAATGATCAAGATGGACTTCGGAAAATCACTACTGGGTGGAGGACGGTTGGCGGGCACCTGGAGCACCCAGTGGTGGCGGGATGCATGGAGAAGCGCCATGACATCCTGCGGAAAGCTTCACCCAGCCACGAAGAGAAGGATGGATGCCCCATGACCGGAAGCTTACCTGTGCAGCCGCAAGCCATTATGGGCTCTGGCTGGGTTGACCCTTGTAGTGAAGCTGGCTGGACGGTACTACGAGAAGTAGACGAACGGTAGGATTGGATGGGTACCGGCGGTGGCGAAGAACTCTTTGGAAGACCCTGTTTCATTCGTCCGTCTTCAAACACCATGAAGTGCGAAGACTTTAAAGGAGGGAATGATTCTTGCGGGAAAGTCGCAAACCTCTGCAGAGTGTTATAACCTAATCGATTAGCCGTGTCCCCGATTACGGACATTTGAGCCTCTGGAACTTGGAAGTATTCGGATATCTCAACACTAAAACTAATGAATTAATTTGAGGGTTTATGACTTAATAATTGGGAACGAGATATTGGTTGGCGGAACCATCTCAATAACCACCAACAATTGTAGTAATTTGCAAATAAGTCCACCGTAGTAGGATAAAATTGGCTTTTAGCAAAATGATGAAACTTAGAGCTCCACAGCCAAAATGCATATAGAGTTAGTAAGTTTATTATTGTTATTCTTCATGACTTGCCGACTTATTCCAAAAGCTGACCTACATGGCTGCAACGTATTATGTTGCGTAGATATATTCCGATCAGAGTGAGGCTACGCTCAGCGCTTGGCGATTGCCCTTTGAGTCGGATGGACTCGCTTTACCTCGGCCTTCCGCAGCATTAGTAGTTTATTTCTCATGAGTTGGCCTTGAGCGAATTTATTCCCTTGTAATAAAGACTATATGAGAATCGTGTAATAAAATTCAGGTGTGATTGAACTTTGATTACTTTATCGATGTACTGTGAGTACCAGCATGATCTTGGGATGGTACAGACACAGAGACTTGACCGATGTTGGGTCAGGTCGCTACAGTACTTCATATAAAACCACTCTGAAGGCCAGTCTTCAGATGTCTTCTTCGGAGTACCGGACAGATATCCGGTCCCGGCGATGCGCCATATCTCGGCTCCGCCCACTTGATATATCAACCCCTCTTGTGTACGGGGTATGAGGCAGAATAGCTTCTTCCATAGCTCGAAATGAGCTTCACAGCCCAAAAACAGCTCGCAAAGGGCGACATAGCCTGCCATGTGTAATATGGAGGCAGGAGTAAAATTATGCAGCTAGAGGCCGTCGAACTCCAGGAGCCCGCGGAGGAACGGATGGATTGAAATCCAAGTCCCCTTAACAAGTACGGGACAAGGCATACCCGCTCCCCCATGGATGGGTTGGGAAAGCTCTCCGCTTGTTCCCCGCCATTGTAAGTGGCTAGTCCAGCTCGGACGGGGACCATATACGCAGGAGGAAGAAACCCCTGGGTTTGTAACTCTACTAACTGTCTGTGGGAAACAGAACACTTCTTCCAGTTGCCTAGCTTAGGTCTACGGGAGCGAGAGGAGGAGCTGTGACAACCGGCCATGATGGGATGGATTTTTTCGGGCGCCCTCCGATGGATACTCGCTGAGGGAGGATGGTGTGATCTGGATCTGAGGATCCCTGGTCCCTTAAATAGACGATTTACTCACATGGTTAGGGTGGCAAGTGCAAAAATGCCCCGACTTCTCGCATTCGCAGAAGCCGAGGAGTGCAACATTCATGGGAAGCCGGACACTACTCGACAGGTACTCAGAATTTGGAGCAGAACCTGCCTTGGAATGCCGAACACAATCTGCGCGCCGGACTCATCGTCATTGAAGCCTGGTTCAGGGGCTACTGAGGGAGTCCTGGATTAGGGGGTCCTCGGACAGCCGGACTATATACTTTGGCCGGACTGTTGGACTATGAAGATACAAGATTGAAGACTTCGTCTCGTGTCTGGGTGGGACTCTCCTTGGCGTGGAAGGCAAGTTTGACAATACGGATATGTAGATATCCTCCCTTGTAACCGACTCTGTGTAACCCTAGCCCCCTCCAGTGTCTATATAAATTGGAGCGTTTAGTCCATAGGACAACAACAATCATACCATAGGCTAGCTTCTAGGGTTTAGCCTCTACGATCTCGTGGTAGATCAACTCTTGTAATACTCATATCATCAAGATCAATCAAGCAGGAAGTAGGGTATTACCTCCATCGAGAGGGCCCGAACCTGGGTAAACATCGTGTCCCCCGCCTCCTGTTACCATCCTCCTTAGACGCACAGTTCGGGACCCCCTACCCGAAATCCGCCGGTTTTGACACCGACAGCCGCTCGTCGGGACCGGCGGGATTGGCACCCGATCCGCGGACAAATGCCAGTTATTGGGCAGGTGCACGTCGCTCCAGGGGAGCGGCATCCTCATCTCCCAATAACGACGGCAAACATCCGCGTGGATGTAGTGCCGGTTGCGCTCGTCGGCAGTCGTAGGGGCGATGTTTAATGTGGAAGGCGCGGGGGCCCTCTGTGGTGGTGATGCGGGCTCAGCTTTGACGCCACGGGGGCGGCTGCCCGAGGACGAGCCAGCCTCGTGGTCGTGCGCCCCCTTGCGGTCGGTGTTCCACCACCCCATGGCTGTCGGTGGCTGGCGACGAGCTCAAGGAAGGGGAAGGACGAGGCTAGGGTTTGGGTATCGGGTTTCAGGAGGCCGGGCGACTGGAGTGGGAGCATGGACTTCAACCGGTCCACGGCTTCCCATTTAAGAAACGCCTAGCTTGCGCCTGGGTGGATGACAGGTGGGTCCCACCACGTGTGCGCATTAATTTTGGGTGGTGGTAGTTAGGTGGCCGCATGCCACGCGGCCCCGATGCAGAAGAGCGGCACGTCCGTTTGTTGTCCGCCTGGACCCAAACCGGGCGCATTTTTGTGCTCAAAATGGGTCGGGCCAGACATCAAACAAACAAGATGGGTCCAGTGTGTCGCACGCTAGGACGTGGGGTCTGTCCATTTTACCCCAAACGGATGGGGCCGGATGGGATTGGGTCACGCACTGGAGTTGGCCTAAGCCGTGTGTCCACTGTATATGGCACCCGACTTATAAGGGCATGCTACAGATCTGCCAAATGTAAGCCGAGTGGAGGGCCCTTGGTTTATACGTAAACCATGTGTCTCGTCGGGCCTCAGTTTACAAAGATGGACACGTGACACTGTTGTTGATATTCGGTTGCTGTCATATATTAACGGTGTGTTTGTTTGCCTTTGGCGTACATAGAAGTACTCGGCTTAGATATAAAACTGAGTGTTTTTCGCGCGGCTTATCCCGGATAAGTGGGACCTTAATAAGATGAGTCCTGCAAGCCTTGAAAAACACTCGGCTTACATATAAACCGAGTGCAAATGGAGAAGCAAACTGGGTGGCCCAGATGCACAATAACAAGCGATGGCATGTGATGTTCGCACTTGATCTTCCCGTGGCTCGCATGCTACGTTCGCCTTTGGCGAGCTTGTCCTTCGTCGTGATGCTATTCGGCTTGTCCTCCTAGATACCAAGAGCCGAACGGTCGATGCCCGATCCTTACGTGAGGGCGAGTTCATCTATATTGGTCATATTTTGCCTTTTCCTTGTTTTTTCTCTAGGGTTTGGTACCAGATTCTGGCGATCCCGGTGGTGTGCTCACCGGAGGTTGACCAATATTGTGCACCCGTGGCTGGTTCAGTGGAGCGTGTTGTGGTTCATGGGCACATTGTACCAGCTCAGTCGGACGACCATGGGCTTCTGGGTGCGGGACCGAAACGACCTGCCCCACCTACCATGGCGGATGGAGACCGCGTGGATGAAGATTCAGGAAGCTATGGCCGCGTCGAGTCGATCTTGTGGGTATAAAATCTAGTTCTCATCGCCCCCTTGACCACGACTGCGCCCTCTCCCACTTCTGGACGGCGCCTAGAAACCCTAGATCCAGAGCGCCTCCCTCATACCTCTGGTGGCAAGGCAAAGTTTGTGGTGACAGCAGATCCGTTGCGGAGGTTGCGGTCACGCCTCCAAGTTCCTTGGATCCAAGGGCGGGCGGTGGGGGGTGTTGGTGTCAAAATCGGCGGATCTCGGGTAGGGGGTCCCGAACTGTGCGTCTAGGATCAATGGTAATAGGAGACGGGGGACATGATGTTTACCCAGGTTCGGGCCCTCTCTATGGAGGTAATACCCTACTTCTTGCTTGATTGATCTTGATGAATATGAGTGTTACAAGAGTTGATCTACCACGAGATCGTAGTGGCTAAACCCTAGAAGTCTAGCCTATGTGTATATGGTAATGAATGTGTGCTATCCGGACTATGCTCTCTGATTTATATAGACACCGGAGAGATCTAGGGTTACATGGCGTCGGTTACATAAGAAGGAATCTTCAGAGCTGGTCGCCTAGCTTGCCTTCCATGCCAAGGAAAGTCCAATCCGGACACGAGTATGGTCTTCGGTCTTCATGTCTTCACAGCCCATCAGTCCGGCCCATGGATAGCAGTAGGACGCCGAGGACCCCTTAGTCCAGACTCCCTCAAGAGCCCTGAACACGGCTTCAATGACGAGGAGTCCGGCGCGCAGATTGTCTTCGGCATTGCAAGGCGGGTTCCCCTTTCTCCAAACTCCAAGATAGTCTTTGGACATAGTAGACATATCCGGACCTGTATATATAGTTGCAGAAAATATACGAGCCTAATTTATTGGTAACTGTTTATGACATCACGCCTGCCCGGTCACTATTTCCAACCATTGGCTGGCGCGTCAACCCACGTCTCGGGACGCGGTTTTACTGGCTTGTCTTGCCAAGGCAGAGATCGTGTTCCCTTATCCACAGGATTTTTATTAATGCAGGGTAACCCAACCGTCCCCCGGGTATAACTCTCTCGAGATTGGTAAGTTTCGAGACCCAGGTGGATACGCTTAGTACTTGGGGTCTTTATATAGGGTCCCAGACTCGTCTTCTTCCTTTGCGTTCGCTTCTTCCTCAACCCCAGCTACCCCGAGTTCCAACCCTCGGGTTCCCATCGCCACCAGCCCCAATCATGTCGGATCCAGCCATCCAGGCCGGTGGGTGGCTTCTTCTGTCACAGAGGAGGATATTGCGAAGCTCCGCGCAGCGAGGTATCTGACCCCGGAAATCCTCCATCGGCTTCCTGCACAGGGGCAGGTCGTTCCTACCCCCAAATCCAGTGAGAGGGTAGTGTTTGTGTCCCACTTCCTCCATGGGTTAGGGTTCGTGCTTAACCCCTTCGTCCGGGGGCTCATGTTTTACTATGGGCTAGACTTTCGCGATCTGGCCCCTGATGTCTACTACGCAACCTTCTTCTTGTAGACGTTGTTGGGCCTGCAAGTGCACAGGTTTGTAGGACAGTAGCAAATTTCCCTCAAGTGGATGACCTAAGGTTTATCAAACCGTAGGAGGCGTAGGATGAAGATGGTCTCTCTCAAGCAACCCTGCAACCAAATAACAAAGAGTCTCTTGTGTCCCCAACACACCCAATAAAATGGTAAATTGTATAGGTGCACTAGTTCGGCGAAGAGATGGTGATACAAGTGCAATATGGACGGTAGAAAAAGGTATTTGTAATCTGAAAATATAAAAACAGCAAGGTAACTAATGATAAAAGTGAGCGTTAACGGTATTGCAATGATAGGAAACAAGGCCTAGGGTTCATACTTTCACTAGTGCAAGTTCTCTCAACAATAATAACATAGATCATATAACAATCCCTCAACATGCACAAAGAGTCACTCCAAAGCCACTAATAGCGGGGAACAAACGTAGATATTATGGTAGGGTACGAAACCACCTCAAAGTTATTCTTTCAGATCGATCTATTAAAGAGTTCGTACTAGAATAACACCTTAAGACACATATCAGCAAAAACCCTAATGTCACCTAGATACTCCATTGTCACCTCAAGTATCCGTGGGCATGATTATACGATATGCATCACACAATCTCAGATTCATCCAACCAACATAAAAGTACTTCAAAGAGTGCCCCAAAGTTTCTACCGAGAGTCAAGAACGTGTGCCAACCCCTATGCATAGGTTCAAGGGCGGAACCCGCAAGTTGGTCACCAAAACATACATCAAGTGGCACATGATATCCCATTGTCACCACAGATAAGCACGGCAAGACATACATCAAGTGTTCTCATAAAAGACTCAATCCGATAAGGTAACTTCAAAGGGGAAACTCAATTCATCACAAGAGAGTAGGGGGAGAAACATCATAAGATCCAACTATAATAGCAAAGCTCGCGATACATCAAGATCGTGTGAAGTCGAGAACACTAGAGAGAGAGATCAAACACATAGCTACTGGTACATACCCTCAGCCCCGAGGGTGAACTACTCCCTCCTCGTCATGGAGAGCGTCGGGATGATGAAGATGGCCAACGGTGATGGGTTCCCCCCTCCGTGGTGCCGGAACGGACTCCCGAGAGGTTTTTGGTGGCTACAGAGGCTTGCGGCGGTGGAACTCCCGATCTATCTTGATATTCGATGGTTTTAGGGTACGTAGGGATATATAGGCGAAAGAAGTCGGTCGGGAGGTGCTCGAGGGGCCCACGAGATAGGGGGCGCGCCGAGTAGGGGGGGGGGCTATCTCCTGGCCTCCTCGAGGATCTTCTGACATGAACTCCAAGTCTCCAGGATGATATTCTTCCCAAAAATAATGCTGCCGAAGGTTTCATTCCGTTTGGACTCTGTTTGATATTCCTTTTCCTCGAAATACTGAAACAGGCAATAAAACAACAATATGGGTTGGGCCTCCGGTTAATAGGTTAGTCCCAAAAGTAATATAAAAGTGTATAATAAAGCCCATAATCATTCAAAACATATAGTAATATAGCATGGAACAATCAAAAATTATAGATACGTTGGAGACGTATCAAGCATCCCCAAGCTTAATTCCTGCTCGACCTCGAGTAGGTAAATGATAAAACAGAAATTTTTATGTGGAATGCTACCTAGCATGATTCTCAAAGTAATTTTCTTTATTGTGGCATGAATGTTCAGATCCAAATGATTCAAAATAAAAGTTCATATTGATAAAAGAAATAGTAACACTTCAAGCATACTAATCAAAGTAATCATGTCTTCTCAAAATAGCATGGCAAAAGAAAGTTCATCCCTACATAATCATATAGTTAGGCTATAGTTAGGCTATGCTTCATTTTCGTCACACAAAGATATTCCCAACTTCTATACCCCGATGACAAGCCAAGCAATTGTTTCATACTTAAATAATCTCAAACTTTTTCAACCTTCACGCAATACATGAGCGTGAGCCATGGATATAGCACTATGGGTGGAATATAATATGATGATGGGGATTGTGTGGAGAAGACAAAAGGAGAAAGTCTCACATTGACGAGGATAATCAACGGGCTATGGAGATGCCCATCAATTGATGTCAACATGAGGAGTAGGGATTTCCATGCAACGGATGCACTAGAGGTATAAATAAATGCTCAACAAAAGAAAACTAGTGGGTGTGCATCCAACTTGCTTGCTCACGAAGACCTAGGGCATTTGAGGAAGCCCATTGTAGGAATATACAAGCCAAGTTCTATAATGAAAATTCCCACTAGAATAAAAAGGACAACTTATGGGACTCACTATATGAAAAACATGGTGCTACTTTGAAGCACAATATATGAGACTCTCTGCATGAAGAACAAGGTGCTACTTTGAAGCACAAGTGTGGAAAAAGAGATAGTAACATTGCCCTTTTTATTTATTTTTTATTTTGGGCCTTTCTTTTTTTTCTTTTTTGCCTTTCTCTTTTTTTTGGGGCAATGCTCTAATAATGATGATCATCACACTTCTATTGATTACAACATAAGGATTACAACTCGAAACTAGAACAAGATATGAATCTATATGAATGCCTCCGTGATGTATCGATGGTGCAATGAATCAAGAGTGACATGTATGAAAAATAATGCATGGTGGCTTTGCCACAAATACGATGTCAACTACATGATCATGCAATGGCAATATGACAAAAGTAAAGTATGTCATGATGATGATGAACGGAACGGTGGAAAGTTGCATGGCAATATATCTCGGAATGGCTATGGAAATTCCATAATAGGTAGGTATGGTGGATGTTTTGAGGAAGATATAGGGAGGTTTATGTGTGATAGGGCGTATCGTATCACGGGTTTGGATGCACCGCTAAGTTTGCACCAACTCTCAAGGTGAGAAAGGGCAATGCACGGCATCAAGAGGCTAGCAAAGGCGAAAGGTAAAAGTGCGTATAATCCATGGACTCAACATTAGTCAAAAGAACTCATATACTTATTGCAAAATTTTAGAAGTCATCAAAAATCAAGTACTACACGCATGCTCCTAGGGGGATAGATTGGTAGGAAAAGACCATCGCTCGTCCCCGACCGCCACTCATAAGGATGCACAAGCCGTGCACACTTCATGTTTCAAATTTGTTACACAACTTTAACCATACGTGCATGCTACGGGACTTTCTAACTTCAACACAAGCATTCTTTAAATTCATAATCACCCAACTAGCATGACTTAATATCACTACCTCCATATCTCAAAACAATTATCAAGTATCTAATTGATCATAGCATCCAATTCACTTGCTATGATAGTTTTCGTTCAAATTACCATGCTTTTTAAGACTCTCAAAATAATATAAGTGAAGCATGAGAGTTCATTAATTTCTACAAAATAAATCCACCACCGTGCTCTAAAAGATATAAGTGAAGTACTAGAGCAAATGACAAACTACTCCGAAAGATATAAGTGAAGATCAATGAGTAGTCGAATAATTATACAACTATGTGAAGACTCTCCCATTTAATAATTTCAGATCATGGTATTTTATTCAAACAGCAACCAAAGCTAAAGAAAATGACATGACGCTCCAAGCAAAACACATATCATGTGGTGAATAAAAATATAGCTCCAAGTAAAGTTACCGATGAACGAAGATTTAAAGAGGGATGCCTTCCGGGGCATCCCCAAGCTTAGGCTCTTGGTTATCCTTGAATATTACCTTGGGGTGCCTTGGGAATCCCCAAGCTTAGGCTCTTTCCACTCCTTATTCCATCGTCCATCGAATCTTTACCCAAAACTTAAAAACTTCACAACACAAAACTTAACAGAAAACTCGTGAGCCCCGTTAGCGAAAGAAAACAAAACACCACTTCAAGGTACTGTAATGAACTCATTATTTATTTATATTGGTGTTTAACCTACTGTATTCCGACTTGTCTATGGTTTATAAACTATTTTACTAGCCATAGATTCATCAAAATAAGCAAACAACACAATGAAAACAGAATCTGTCAAAAACAGAACAGTCTGTAGTAATCTGTAACTAACGCAAATTCTGGAACTACAAAAATTCTAAATTAAATTGGTGGACCTGAGGAATTTGTCTAGTAATCATCTTCAAAAAGAATCAACTAAATATAACTCTCCAGTAAAAAGTTGAAGCTAATCTCGTGAGCGCTAAAGTCTCTGTTTTTTTACAGCATGATCATAAAGACTTCACCCAAGTCTTCCCAAAGGTTCTACTTGGCACAAACACTAATTAAAACATTAAACCACATCTAAATAGAAGCTAGATGGATTATTTATTACTAAACAGAACCAAAAGGCAAGAAACTAAAATAAAATTGAGTTGCCCCCCAACAAGTGCTATCATTTAACGCCCCTAGCTAGGCATGATGATTTCAATGATGCTCACCTAAGAGATAATTGAAACATAAAGAGAGCATCATGAAGAATATGACTAGCACATTTAAGTCTAACCCACTTCCTATGCATAGGGATTTTGTGAGCAAACAACTTATGGGAACAATAATCAACAAGCATAGGAAGACAAAACAAGCATAACTTCAAAAATTTAAGCACATAGAGAGGAATCTTGATAGTATTACAATTCCTACAAGCATATGTTCCTCCCTCATAATAATTTTCAGTAGCATCATGAATGAATTCAATAATATAACCAGCACCTAAATTATTCTTTTCATGATCTACACGCATAGAAAATTTACTACTCTCCACATAAGCAAAATTCTTCTCATTCGGAATAGTGGGAGTATCATAAGAGACTTGAACACTAAAAATTGTTTCCACATTAAAAGAGTATTGTTCAGAAAAAGGGTAATCATAATCATGACAAGATTTGCAATTATAATCATCACTACTTTTTATAGCATAAGTTTCATCACAATAATCATCATAAGTAGTGACCCCGGAGTATTTGGCGAGGCAGGCATCGGGCCGGAGATCCGCCATGTCCACGACTGGGTTCCCGAGGGGTAAGTCTCGCCTCCTGTTTAGGTTGAGCTTAGTTGTGCATTTAAACACTCGATTCGAGTAGGTTTGCCCAATTAGTGTGCTGATTGTGTCTCTGTTTTTCGCCGGTTAGGATGGAGTTGCAGTTTGCTTTCTTGATGCACATTAGAAGGGACTGGTACACGTTCAATGCAAAGGATCAGAAGAAATACCAAGGAGGTTTTGATTATCGGTCGCCAATGGCTAGTAATTGGAGTTTCAGACAATTTGGGGAGGTAATTTGTAGCCAATATCCTTGGGGTTTGCTTGATGAAGTGGTATACAAATACTATGATGGGGAAAAGAAATGGGTGATGCTTAGTAATGATGAAGAGCTAGCTACCATGTTTGTTAGGCATAAAGAGAAAGATAATTTTCATGTGAGGCTGCAAGTTGATGTGCTTGAGCAGGTATTTGGACCTAGGATGATGGGTGCAACATCTCGGGGAGAACCAAGTCGTCGTAATGGCATCTCTAGCCAGAACAGTTCAGTTGGTGCACGGCGACGTGGTGGCTCGACAAGTGTGGGAAACAGCAGTAGGGTCCCCCTTGAAGTGGAGCCTGATGACTATAATTCTGGGGTTGATGAAGAGAAGCTATATTCTGATGATATTCAGAATTTACGACGGGCACCTCGGGCTGATAACCAAGATGAGGCTCACAATGCAGTCCGTGTGGATGATGACGTGGTGGGTGAGGACGAAGACCTTGCAGCTGATGAATGGGACCCTTTGAACCCTCATTTGGAAGAAGGTACAGTTTTTGCATCCATGAATGAGTGTAGAAATGCACTTGTGACATACTGCATCAAGGTAGAACGTACTTCCAAAGTTGACAAGAGCGATCAAGTACGTTACAGAGTGCACTATCCGACTGAGGGTTGTCCATGGAGGCTGCTCGCATCTAAAATGCGAAATAGCACTAATGTTCAGTTCAAAGTGAACCATTTTAAGCACACATGCCAGGAATCAACCCTTAGGAAGGATACAATCAGTAGAGACAAGTCAAGATGGGTGGCAGAAGAAGTAAAGAAGTGGGTGAAAGAAAACTAGCAAGTGGGTCCAAAGGAATTGCAGAAGAACATCAAAGATAAATTCAAGATAGATTTACCATACATGAGGTTGTTCAATGGTAAACAACATGCTATGGAATCTATTTATGGTAACTGGCAGGAAAGTTTTCAATTGTTGTATTCATTCAAAGGTGAAGTGGAGAGGACAAGCCCAGGTAGTACTGTAGATATTGATCACCACACCGTGGAGTACACATTCAGGGGAGTGACAAAGACCAAGGAATGCTTTCGGAGGGTTTTTGTCTACTTTGAGGCTTGTCGCCGGGATTTTTTGGCAGGTTGCAGGCCTTATTTGGCTATTGATGCCACTTTTCTCACAGGGAGGTTTAAAGGACAGTTAGTAGCAGCTTGTGTAGTTGCTGCACACAATTTTGTATTTCCAGTTGCCTACGGTGTGCTGGAGACAGAGTCTGAGGAGAGCTGGACTTGGTTTTTGCATAATCTGCGCCGGGCTATTGCACATCCCAATGGGTTGTACATTCATACAGATGCCTGCAAAGGTTTAGAAGTGGCCTTGGACAATGTGTTCCCTGGAGTAGAGCATAGGGAATGCATGCGTCACCTTACTGCAAATTTCATGAAGAAATTCAAAGGAAAGGTGTATACCGACAATTTATGGCCAGCATCTTTGACTTGCAGTGTGAAGAAGCACAACTACCACTTGAGGCAGTTATACATGAATCCCAAAGTGAAAGAATGCTTGGAAACACACTACTCCAAGTTATGGGCCAGAAGCCAATTCAGTGAACTGAGCAAAGTTGACTATGTGCACAATAATCTAGCAGAGTCTTTCAACTCAACGATCCAGAAACTAAAGGGTCATTATGTGGTGGATTTGCTGGACATGATAAGGATAGAATACATGCAGAAATTTCATTATCATGCAGGAATAGCCGAGGAAAAATTCATGGGCCACATTATCATCCCTGCCGTGATGAATGAACCGATGCAGAAAACAACGAGCTTGAAATGAACATGACTCTTTGCTCGGGTACCACAGCAAAGATATCATATTTGGATAAAGAGAAGAGGGAATGGAGATATCTAGTGGATTTAGAAGCTAGAACTTGCAGTTGTAGGCAATGGCAGATAACTGGGTTGTCATGCATTCATGCCTTGTTTTTCATCACTTCTCTCCCAGGTCCAGCAGGGAACATTCAGCAGTATGTGCATGATTACTACTCTGTTGCAAGGTTCAAAGCCACATATGCTTATGCCTTGCCTGCTATGGAGGGAAAACAACAATGGGACATGGTGGACCCTGGATTCAAGCTTTGCGCTCCAGTTCTAAAGAGAGCAGCAGGTAGACCAAGGAAGAGTCGAATCGGACCTCGCAGCGAAGGAGCTGTACTTGGAGCGAGGAAGCGTAAGTGCACAAGATGTGGTGGGTCTGGTCATTTCGGTAAGTATTGTGATAACACAGTAGATCCAGCATTCAGAGAGAGTTTCGATGAAGGCTTCGATGAAAATGTTGGTCAGCAGCCGGTTGCCTCAACAGATGATGAAAATGATGGACAGCAGCCGGTTGCATGAGATGAGGATTTTGACGAGGTTCAAAGTGATGATGGTCAACAGCCGCATGATTTTGATGATGATCCAAGTGAGGCTCCAAATAGTGATCATGGTGATCCAAGTGAGGCTCCAAATAGTGATCATGGTGATCCAAGTGAGGCTCCAAATGATGATCATGGTGATCCAAGTGAGGCTCCAAATGATGATCACAGTGATCCAAGTGAGGCTCCAAATGATGATCCAAGTGAGGCTCCAAATGGTGACCAACCTTCTGTTGTTGTGAGTTCCGCTAGGTATGTAAATCTTGCAAGGCTCAAATACTACTGTACATTTATGGGTCAGTTGACATGCTCTCATTACCCTTTATGTTTTGCATAGCTCTATGATAGGTTTGAAGAAGACGCACAAGGTACCAACAACCAAGAGGAGAAGAGAAGAAGCAATGAGCACAAGGTGCACGAGGAGCAAAGTGATGGCAAGAAGCTCAAGGAACAGACAGAAGCCCGAATGCTATATGTGAATAATTATGAAACATTATGAATAATGTTGTATTTCTGTTGGATGATGTTGGACCTATGTTAGAACTATGTTTGACATGATGTTTAAATCTGTTGGATGATGTTTGAATGAGCACATGGTTTTTCCTTTTTTGATTTTTTGAATTTTGTTTTGCTCATTTGAATTCTGGTCCAACCTAACTTTGACCAAGATTTAAACAAGTCTAAAACATCAAAATGAAGAACTAAGCCTGGATCCTTCTTAGTCAATCCAAAATGAAGCTGTGGTGAGGTTTTTGAAATTTTCATGAAAAATATGCTAAAATGAGGGGTCCAAAGGTAGGGTAAACGGCCTCATTTCTAAGCAAGGTTTTTTTCGACCTTGTCTAAATCAGCCAAATAACTTTCCTAAACATATATTCTATATATACGGACTATGTGCGTTGTTTTTTTCCATTTTTTGATTTTTTTAAATTTGTTTTGCTCATTTGAATTCTGGTCAAACTTAACTTTGACCAAGATTTAAACAAGTGTATAACATCAAAATGAAAAACTAAGCCTAGATCCTTCTTAGTCACTCTAAACTGAAGTCATGGCGAGTTTTTGAAATTTTCATGTTTATTTCCCCAAAACACTTCTCTTCACTTCATACAAAAGAGTTTGAGATACTCGAGATATCATACAATACACATGAACTTATCGTTTAAATGTATGTAAACCTTGTTTATCAACTTAAATCGTTAGTATATGACATAAGAAGACTATGTCTTGCGCAGGTTTTTATTTTTCTGATTTTTATTTCATTTATGATGCTCATTTGAAATCTGGTCAAACATAGCTTTGATCGCTCCAAACCCTCCCAAACCCCGCTAACCCTAGCGCTGAACCAGGACCGTTCATCTAACCCTAGCGCTGAACAAGGGCCGTCGATCTAACCCTTCTAGAAGGAAACTGCGGGGAGGAGGGGGCGATCCGCGAGATGCAATCTGATTGGCTGGGAAATTCTTTTTTTTAAACAAATATCGGTATGCTGGATGGACCGTTGGGCCGTCTCATTGTCTGGGCACGAGACCGCATGATAAATAGCCCGTCTCGGCCTTTCCGGGCCTTGCATGCATGCATGGGAGGCGGCGGCGATGCATAGGCTGCGGCGTGGGTTTGCATCTTGGCGGAGGCTGCGACGTGCATAGGCTGTGACGATGCATGCATGCGAAGCGAGGCGAAGCGAGGCGTGCTAAGCGCGCTTAGGCTAGCAAGGCCAGCTAGGTGGTTCAATGAGTCGATGCACCGTCCGGTCAAAGAGCTATGCGATGATTCAAATGCACGCCGCGCCCCATGCATGCATCGCTTTTGTGCAAAAATTTAAGAGTGCAAAGCGTAACGGATACACACGCGTTCGGATTCACACACGCACCGTTCTCATCCTTTCTCTCTTCCTCTCCCACCCACATGCCTATAAATGGGGTGGGTGCCTATCTTCCTCTCCCACCCACAAGCCAGATCCGATCCATTCTCTCCAACTTCAAACACCCAATCGATCGAGCCCTCCCCAAGCGAGACCATGCAGTTCAACGGGCCGACCTTGAGCCGTCCGCCTGTTGTGCCGGAGCTGCGCTACCCACCGGGCGTGCTCGTGGAGAGGGAGCTCCGTGTGGGCTTTTTCAAGGTGGAGGGGTTCCGTCGAACTCACCCGCACCTCCCTCGGGGCTCGCCGAGGATGTTCACCCTCAGCGAGGTTCGCGACCGCGGCGGCATCCTCCTACTGCTCCTGGTCACCTTTACCAACCCGTTTGACGCGCGCGAGCTCCTCGGCCAAGTCTTTTAGTGCGGCTGCGAGGCCATCTTCTTCACCGTCTACAACATCTACACCAACTACGAGAACATCTTCCCCACTCCAGCCGGGATGCACTCCCTTCCCTACGACGACGAGGAGGAGGTGTGAAGATGAAGACGGTGTTGAAGGGGCGCGCGCGGCCAAAGTGGAAGGAGGAGATCAAGATGAAGACGGTTTCATTTTTTATTTGTTGATTTTCTATGTCGTGTCGTGTCGTGTCATGTTTCATCATGTGTCCGTGAACTGTCAGTGAACTTTGGCCTCTTATCTAAGTTATTGTAATGGAACTTTGAACCCTTATTGTAATGGTACTTGTGTTGCATCTTATCTAAGTTATTAATTAGGGTTTATTATGTGTGTTAAAAAATGTTCATGCCCAAGCATATAATTTCTTCCCTAAACCAAGTCATGAAGCTCGAGAACTTGTGGTTTTCATTAATGAAAATCAGAGGGGTGAGAAGCCCTCTGTTTTATTCAAAAAAAATAAGTCATGAACTAACATGCAAATTTATTCCGTTTAAATCCTAAACCAAGTGCCACTCTAACACTAAACAAAGTGCCACTCTAACCAAAACCACGGGGCAGTGCAAACATACGTTTTCAACCTTCCAACCCTCCAAAATTTCAGTGCAAAACAAAGGAAAACCACTCTCACGCGTGTGCAAACATTCACGGTCTCACTATTTTTTTTGACAAATTTCACAGTCTCACTATGTATACATTCCTTCCCTACCCATGCCAGCGGTTACCAGCGCAGCCCTAAACACCACAAACCCACGCGACCTTGGGTTCAAGTCCCCAGCCGCACCAATTTTTTGTGCATTTTCCACCCTTCATTTTTTAGACAAATTAGTTTTTACTCAATGTAATGCCCTTAAAAAATGTTCATTTATTTTGGCAATCTACCAGAGCCGAGGCACATTTTCCATGACATTTTGTTCTTTGATTTAAATCACGGTGTATTTGAATTTGAATTGGATTACTTAAATTGCTATTAAATATTTAACAGCTCCAAAAATTTTCTAACCTTAATTGTTTGGCTCTGGAATAATTCATTAGCTGCATTTCATTGATCAAAAGTTTCTGAATTCCTCATTTCTTCTCCTTTTTCTCAACATATTTAAATGTTGGTCACTTCTTCTCTTTTTTTCAACATTTAAACAACTTTGACCAACATTTAAACTAGGTGAATTTCTCATACAATTTCAAGATTACAAATTCCTCCATAATTCATGCCTTTCCATACATTTTCAACATTACAACCGGTCTGATTACCATACCTACAAATGCCCAAAAGTATTTGCAAATGGGTATTGGTAGTGCTGGATCTTCAAGCTTCCTAACCTTCTTCTTCAACAGCCTAAGCTCAACAGCTAACTCTCTGTCAGTGCGTGCTTCGCCCTACATCTCTTCTTCCGGAGCTCGTGTTGTGGCCACTGCGGTTTGGGGAAGCATGCGCAACCATTCTTCATGCTCTTCTTGCAGTTCATTTATCAGAGTCTTGGCCAGATCATCGACCCAAAGAAAGAAGCATGTCACCTACATGAACACGGAACAGATCAACCGATTGGTCAAAGATCCCGACCACGAAAATGGTGCAATTGCCCCGATTCTTACCCCATTCTCGCTGCACACGTAGAACGGACGATTGTGGTTCCTCGGTGTGTGAGAAACCCTCCGATCAACGCTCGCCCGGCACCGCGGACAGACGAGGACATGCATCTCCACACGCGCCCGGCTCTGCATCCACGAGGTGGCGCGGAGCTATGGAAGACATGGAGCTCGGGCCGAGCAGGATCTGAACGCCGCGCGCCCTCCAGCTAACCGCACCGCCGGGCCCTCCACAGCTAGCTTCCCTCTGCCGCCGTGCTCTCGCTCTCTCGCCGTGGTCAGCGTCGTGCTCTCTGTCGCCGTGGTCACCGCCGCTGTCGCCCGCTTATATAGCACACTTGCAACGGCTCTATGCTCAACGGCTCTCTGCTGGGTCCCGCAAGCCACGCGTGCAACGATCTGAATAAAATTGGCCGCCTCTGCCGCCTGGTCCCACCTGTAAGGGTCGAGTCAAAACATTGACCTGACGGAGACGCCAAAGTTCACAGAACGAGTCGGTGCGCACGGACTAGGGGCAAAACAAAGCAGAATTTGCATCTGAGGGCAAAACTGAGCAGATGGACACAGCTCAGGGCAAAAGGTCAATTAACCCTAACAACTTTGCATATCAAAACTTGGGGTGCTAAAAATATCATCTTCATTAAACATAGCATCCCCAAGCTTGGGACAAACATTAATTTCAGCAAATATATTCTCAAATATTTCATCCTCATCAAACATAGCTTCCCCAAGCTTGGGCTCTTTCATATCAAAAGCATAATCACTCTCATCATTAAAAATATTGATAGCACCAATAGTATAGCAATTTTCATCATCACAATGATTAGTAGGAGCAACATCATCTGGAAGGGATACTTTTTTACCTTTGTTGCCCCTTCTTTTCCTTTTCTTTTTCACATTATGTGTGGTTTCAACCTTCCTCTTTGAGCTCCTTATTGATGAGATTGGTTGAATAAAAAGCTCCTCCTCGTTGCCTGATTCATCATAAGAAATAATAGGAGGATATTGGGAAGTCTCTTCCCTTTCATTAGTATTCTCATCATCTTCTATTTGCTTTCTTTTCTTTTGGAAATTTGCAATATAAGGATGTTCAATGCAATTCTCCGCACAAAACATATAAATATCCTCTGGATCAAAATCAAGAAATCTATCAAGATTAAATTTTGGAATACCCTTAGTTATACGTTTCATTTCTTCATACCCCAAAAGAAGACTAAGCTCTTTATGATGCCCAAGGGTAGTCAAGCTATCACAATTTTCGGACACGATTCGATCATAAAACAATTTGTATTGGAGATTTAAATGACCATGTTCATTGCAAAGTTCACAAGGAGCGCGAAAAATATTGAATCTTCTAGCACACTCATCAAGGCTTTCTTGCAAACCTTTAGTTTTTAAATACTTATGGCTCTTGCAATATCTATTTTCTCTATTTGGTGTGTCCATGCAAATTCAATCTACTCCACAAAAATCAACATGCTTATAGGAGACATTTTCATCATAACTAGTGCAATCATCATTAGTACTATGTATATTCAAAGAGTTCATACTAACAACATTGCAAACATGCTCATCATTCAAAGATTTAGTACCAAGCATTTTAATGCATTCTTCTTCTAGCACTTGAGCACAATTTTCCTTTTCATCATACTCACGAAAGATATTAAAAAGACGAAGCGTAAGAGACAAACTTAACTCCATTTTTTTTGGAATTTTCTTTTATAAACTAAACTAGTGATAAAACAAGAAACAAAAAGATTCGATTGCAAGATCTAAAGATACACCTTCAAGCACTAACCTCCCCGGCAACGGCGCCAGAAACTGCTTGATGTCTACTACGCAACCTTCTTCTTGTAGACGTTGCTGGGCCTGCAAGTGCATAGGTTTGTAGGACAGTAGCAAATTTCCCTCAAGTGGATGACCTAAGGTTTATCAATCCGTAGGAGGCGTAGGATGAAGATGGTCTCTCTCAAGCAACCCTGCAACCAAATAACAAAGAGTCTCTTGTGTCCCCAACACACCCAATACAATGGTAAATTGTATAGGTGCGCTAGTTCGCTAAGAGATGGTGATACAAGAGCAATATGGACGGTAGAAAAAGGTATTTGTAATCTGAAAATATAAAAACAGCAAGGTAACTAATGATAAAAGTGAGCGTAAACGGTATTTCAATGATAGGAAACAAGGGCTAGGGTTCATACTTTCACTAGTGCAAGTTCTCTCAACAATAATAACATAGATAGATCATATAACAATCCCTCAACATGCAACAAAGAGTCACTCCAAAGCCACTAATAGCGGGGAACAAACATAGAGATTATGGTAGGGTACGAAACCACCTCAAAGTTATTCTTTCGGATCGATTTATTAAAGAGTTCGTACTAGAATAACACCTTAAGACACAAATCAACCAAAACCCTAATGTCACCTAGATACTCCATTGTCACCTCAAAAGTATCTGTGGGCATGATTATACGATATGCATCACACAATCTCAGGTTCATCCAACCAACATAAAAGTACTTCAAAAAGTGCCCCAAAGTTTCTACCGGAGAGTCAAGAACGTGTGCCAACCCCTATGCATAGGTTCATGGGCGGAACCCGCAAGTTGGTCACCAAAACATACATCAAGTGGCACATGATAACCCATTGTAACTACAGATAAGCACGACAAGACATACATCAAGTGTTCTCATAAAAGACTCAATCCGATAAGATAATTTCAAAGGGGAAACTCAATTCATCACAAGAGAGTAGAGGGGGAGAAACATCATAAGATCCAACTACAATAGCAAAGCTCGGGATACATCAAGATCGTGCGAAGTCGAGAACACGAGAGAGAGAGAGATCAAACACATAGCTACTGGTACATACCCTCAGCCCCAAGGGTGAACTACTCCCTCCTCGTCATGGAGAGCGCCGGGATGATGAAGATGGCCACCGGTGATGGGTTCCCCCTCCGGCAGGGTGCCGGAACAGACTCCCGAGAGGTTTTTGGTGGCTACAGAGGCTTGCGGCGGCGGAACTCCCGATCTATCTTCATATTCGGTGGTTTTAGGGTACGTAGGGATATATAGGCGAAAGAAGTTGGTCGAGAGGTGCTCGAGGGGCCCACGAGACAGGGGGGCGTGCCCCCTATCTCCTGGCCTCCTCGAGGATCTTCTGACGTGAACTCCAAGTCTCCAGGATGATATTATTCCCAAAAATAAGGCTGCCGAAGGTTTCATTCCGTTTGGACTCCGTCTGATATTCCTTTTCCTCGAAATACTGAAACGGGCAATAAAATAGCAATATGGGCTGGGCCTCCGGTTAATAGGTTAGTCCCAAAAGTAATATAAAAGTGTATAATAAAGCCCATAATCATTCAAAACACATAGTAATATAGCATGGAACAATCAAAAATTATAGATACATTGGAGACGTATCAGTCCCGGACTCTATTCTCCTTATCTCGACATTTATCATCACATGTGAGGCCTTCCTCCGGACTCCTCCGCACTTTGGTTTGTGGTTCAAGACCTTTGACGTGAGGCCGCGGGTGACAGAGGAGGAGCAGGCAGAGTGCAGTAGCGTCACAATAGGCAAGCTTCCCAGCGCGGTTTGGTTTGAATGATCTTTCGCCAAGTCTTTCGACCTATGGCAGCAGGGTTGGTTTTATATCAATGAGCCACGGGGCTCCAAGTGGGTTGTTACGCCTGCGTTCCGACCCGGCCCTCCAATTCAACTTGCTTCGTCGATCAATAAGGGACTGGACTGGGGATCCGTCAATGAAGTGCAGACTCTGCAAGGTCGCGTCCAAAGCCTTACCGAGAAGGGCGTCGGCCTTGTGAACGTCGTTCAAGTATTGCTAGTCCGCCGGACCCTGCCATGTCAGCGGCGGCCTCTCCGTATGTGGGAGTTTAATCTCGAAGGACGGAGGGCTCTTCAGCACTTCCTCGGCAGTACGCACGAGGGAACGTGGAAATTATATTTCGGGGAACGAGAGCAATGGCCGGACATCACCGAAGATGTTGGCCTCGACTGCAATCATCCGGACACCACGGTAAGTATTTGATCTCCGCGCACCCTTTATTTGAGTATCTCTTGGTAAGATATTGAACAATCCGTCCCTTCATTGGACTGGATAAAGAAAGCGGTGTTGATCTGGTGTCTGACGCCCCTTCCCGAAGACTCTGTGAATGCCCTGCTAACGAGGATGCTGACTCCGACACCGTAATAGGTTGATGCGGAGGAGGGTGAGAACAGGGAGGCCGGAGGTGATCTCTGCCCCAAGGATAAATCAGTCATTGTGTTCGGCGAAACCGAAACTCTCTTGCCTGAGGGCAAAGGTGAAGAGGAGGCCTTCCATGGCAAGAAAAGGGCTGCTTCTGAAGGTCAGGAAGGGAAACCTTCCAAGAAAGGGAAAACTCCATCGACGGGCCTTGTGCCGGGCAAGCGATGTTGACGTGGAGCTTTATGATGAGGATAAACCTCTGGCCAAACCGTAAGTGCAGCAGGGTACTTAAACCATACCTCTCCTTCCTTTCTTATTACTGAAGTAATACTCCGACGTACGTATGTCCTCGTAGGTTAACGCCTGGGGTTTCCCAATCGTCCTCCTCCTCAGGAGACCTTCTTCCAGAAATGATGGAGAGTGACACGCCTTGTCCGGCCCCTCGCCCAACAGGGCGGATGATTCTGAGGTATCGTCCCGGGGGGCTCCTCCTGGCCGACAAGCAGTGCTGGAAATGAAGAGGGCGTTACCCGAAGGTGGTGTCCCTGTTACTCAGGGTTCGGGAATCAAGCATGGCGGCCCCGCCCTATGCGTTTTAGAGCTGGAGATGATCCCGGGGGCGAGTGGGCGCGTTCCTTTAAAGGAATACCATACTCCGGCGGCGGCTTCCGAAGACCCAGAAGTGCCGGAAATGCTAACGGACATGCTGCGACAAGCGTCCGTTTCGGAGGAACACCGTGCTTTGATGGTTAGGGTGGTTGAAAAGGTTCTATCCGCGAAGAACGGGTTGAACGAGGCCTTCATGAGCCTCCTCAGGGGTTTTGAGGTTTGTGATGTAGTTTTGCCAATTGAATAATATTGACATAATGCACCTATTGTATATGCAGTACCCCCTGAAACTTGGATTGCCTTCCGAGAGAAGCGATCGGAGGATCAAGAATATATGCTCAGTTGCTAACCTTGATTTAATTTGGAATACAGGGTGCCTCCCCTCCTGCGGCTACCCGAAATACAGAAGTGGCCGAACTGCAGCAAAAGCTGGATATTGCGAAAGATGACATTGCATTGATCAACAGGCGTCTTGACGACTCGCAAGGTATATATGTCGAGAATTCCTTACACCAATGTGCTTGTGATGTAGGCCTGATGCCGAAAATGGTATATATGAAATGTGCATGATTGCAGATGGTGCTGCCGCCATTGAAGCTCCTCGGGCGGAGTTAGCCCGGACCAAGGAGCAGGCCCGGTGTAGTGATGTGACTGCCGAGAAGGCATCAACTGATCTAAGAGCCGAACAAGCAGCTCGGCGCCTAAGTGAGGAGAAAATATCCGCACTGGCGCTTGAATTGAAGAATACTGCCAGCCAATGTGAATTCCTTGAGAAGGAGAATAAAGCCAAAATGGTTGAGTTTGATAAGGCCGTACGATAGGCGAGTGAAGCTCGGTCTGAATTTAGGGCAGCTCGTGAAGAGATTTGGCAGGCTAAGGAGATAGCGGCCGGTAAGCCCTTTTTGCTTCAGACCAAGTTTGGCGATCCGAACTATGCTCAACTAAACCAAGTCTGGAGTTCTCTGGCTGAATTTTTGGACTTGCCGAAGAGTTCTTCCGTGCGGCGCAATTCTACTGTGCACAAGAGGGGTATGCAGCGGAGAAGCTTTTCTGGTCACAATTCGGCGCGTCGAAGCGCCCTCTGTTGCTCAATGAACAGATGTCCCAGTGGGCCGAGCTTCATAGGATATCTGGCGACGCCATGAAGAACGTCATAATCCGGTTGTGGCCAAGTGAGCCTATTCCGAGTAGTTATTTTGGCCTGGTGCGGCGGCTTGTTGACGCGGTGCCACATATCGACGCTATGAAGCGGTCGGCGGGCATTGAGGGTGCACGGATGGCCTTTGCCGGAGTCAAAACATTTTGGGGAAAGATGAAGGCCGTCGATGTTGCGGCGAGGAGTCCACCCGAGGGCCAGGACCGTAAGGAGCCGAAGCACTATTTTGAAGACGTCTTGGATGCCGCCCGCTTGATAGAGGGTCAATGCTCAAAATATATAATGTTCGAGTGATTTATATAATGATGTAACAGACAACTTTATAGTTGGTCTATTTATATTTTGCTCAAAAGCTTGAACTCCTCCTCTGTGGTCGTTTTAGTATAATCTGAAAGTTTTCCAGTCGTCGGCTTCAGCCCCCTCGTAGGAAGTACGGGGTTGTTCGAAAAAGCATTTAATCACTCTTGATCCAACGTCTTGGTCCATAACGGAGGTGATAATGCGGCGAACCAGGCAACCGGACTATTTGGTGTTAACACTTTCACTTAGCCATAGGAGTTTTGTGGTGGGGCTATGACATAGCCCCTGGTATGTATACGATGCATAGTGTTTTACATATGTTGATCTAAAAAAGATCCCTCGCATGACACGGAGAATCGCTAAAGATTCCAATAAGTCGTCAAGTGGTTGACCAGCTCTCGCCACATCATGACAGTCAGTTTTCGGCTTTCTCTTCTAAGGTGCTCATCCGGTCTAGGCCAGGGCACAATCACAGTAGTTCTCCCTTTACTACCCTAGCCGATAGAGCGGAATGTAGGGTAGCAAGCACAGGAGCCGGGCAACCCAACTATTGACCAAAGACAATGATTCAGAGCTAATGCATATAACACTACTAGGAAAAGGGCTATAACTGATATGGACATTAATGGCGCACCATGTATGTGGTGCGCCATTATTGACATATTACTAATGGCGCACCTGGTGTGTGGTGCGCCATTAGTAGTTTTGAAAAAAAAAATTGTTAGCAGTGGCGCACCAGGGGATAGTGCACCATTACTAGTTGACATAGTAATGGCGCACCACACCCACCGTAATGGCGCACTGTCCAACGGCGCACTGTCCAACTAGTAATGGCGCACTGTCCAACTAGTAATGGCGCACTGTCCAATGGTGCGCCACTACTAACAATTTTTTTATTTTTTTTTTCAAATCTACTAATGGCGCACCACACACCAGGTGCGCCATTAGTAAACCTGGTGCTAAATGCACCCCCCCCCCCGCGCGGACCGCCTTTTCAGTTTAAAAAAAATGATGGAAATGTCAAAAAAAAATAACTTTCCCATGTGATATATGGTCTAGTTGTTGGGAAAATTTACAAATATGAATTTCGACTTTATTTGCAAAATCTCTCTGGAATATGGTAAAATGGGCATAACTTTTACATACGAACTCGGATTAGAAAGTTTTTTATATGAAAAATCATCTACTTGAAAAATCATCTACCCCGTTCAACATCTTCAAAATCCCCAAAAACCTAACAGAATGAAAGATACTGGGATTTTAAGATCTAGAGGGGGGAGAAATGAAAAAAAATTCAAACTTACTAGTGGCGCACCATTTGCTAGGTGTGCCACTATACTACTAGGAAAAGGCATGCTAGTGGCGCACCAGTTTTGCCTTCTAATGGCGCACCACTGGTGCGCCACTAGCATCACGCCATTAGAATTTTTTTCTAATGGCGCACCACCTGTGCGCCATTAGAATCTGGTGTTCTAATGGAGCACCACGTTGTGCGCCATTAGTATTGCCACAGTGCTCCATTAGAATGCCTCCCAGGGGGCCATATGTACCCATGTGTTTTGGCATACTAATGGCGCACCAGTGGGTGATGCGCCATTAGTGTGATTATCACAGTGCGCCATTAGTGCCTTGTGTGGTGCGCCACTAGTATGAATATTAGGGATTTTTTTTTTCTTTTCTGATATTTGCACAGGTTACAAAATATATTATTGGACAGAATTTAGACAACATCACACAGCAACAGCAGATTCATCGAATACAATAGAAGATTAGTCTCCGAATACAATTCATCATATTAGTCTCTGAATTCAAAAGACCGAACAAAGATAGAACATTAAAAGTCTCGAGACCACGAGTAGCGAGTTTGTCTTCACATTACAAGTCGATATCGATCATCTAAACTACCATCACATAGAAGAGAGCTGCGGTCATCACGATGAGCATCATCGCGAAGAAACTGGTCTTCATCCGGTTCCTCCAACGCTCCATCCTCTCTCCCGCTAGATATCTAGATTCCGCCTCTGCCCTAGTGGTGTACCCTTTGTAACTGTTACCGCTGAAACGGTGAACCTGTCTCCGACACTCCTCTCAGTCGTCGTAGACTCCGGGAACCTTACCCTTGTACCACGAGATCTGACGGCATCTATATGCACAAGCCAAACAATGCACAATACATAAGCAATATATAAGTATGCAACAAAAGGATCGGAAGAGAAAAGCAAGACATTAATAGCATCGAGTACATCTAAGTTGACCGACTGGCCAACCCACAGACACATACAAGTATATTAACCTTTAAATACAACATGAGCCAATCAATGTTTCAGAACTACACATAGCATCACTACTGTCGACTCGACTCATGGGACCGGAGCGTGGATGAAGCCGCCGTCTGTCGTGATGGTCATGAAATCGCGGGCGTTATCATCCTGCATTTGTAGCGTTATCTCACTGTTGGACGGTTGATGTCTGAGGTAGAACTGCCCTGAGGTACGAAGGATATCTTGATGGATAATTTCCGCAAACTCTTACTGGATGCGAAAGAATTCTTGTCTGATGTCCGTGTCCTGGATTGCCGACAAGCTCGCGGCCCAATCTTTGAGATTATCTGGTAGCAGAAGGTGTTGATGGTCCCGCATTTATCGCCCGCATGTGATGGAGGGCGTAGTAGGCATCCTTCTGACCGCCAGGCGGCTGCTTGACGCAGGAGAATTTTGTATTGTGGGCAAACACGTGCGCGACGTGCCGCCTACGAGCTGGCTTGGCGAAGGTGCCTCCAGATTTGGCGTAGCCGGGGTGAACATCATCAAGAACTTTCTTGATATTTGTGTAGTCTATCTTGGAGTCACGGTCCGGGTCGAAATACGTGGCCATGGAATATTTCGGGCTTAAGAGGATGAGTGTGCAATGTGTGTCACCGCACAGAACACGGAATGTTAGAAAAAAAAGAACGATCGAAATCTAAGAAATCATATGTTACGGGGCGGTGAGGGGATGACTTACTCGGGAAAGTAAGGCATGAGAAAGTTATCCTTATCTGGGTTTGCCAGAATGACGCCTTCGAGGTAAGAACTCGCGACTTGCCGGTCCCAATGCTGCCCAAGATCTTGGCACGCATGTAGAAGGGGTCGACTATCACGATGTCCGGGGTCTTGTCTCTAATGATCCGCATCTCCATACTCAGCGAAAACAGCCGAACGAAGGTGTAGTGCAGCGGATGAAGGTTAAACATAGCAAAGATGCCATCAAACCGCAGGACGATCGTACCCCCGACGGCGCCATCCACAAAGCCCTTGCCCTCCGCACCTTAGCCCACGAAAACCGGTATGCCACATCATTCTCTCACGACGCCGCTTCTCCAAAGAAAGAACAGTGTCATGCAGACTCCGCATAGAACCGGTTGCAGCATTGAGCATATTTGTCGGTAGCATCGCCCTACCCGCCACATGCACCCTCCTTGAGATATCCTTAGGTGAAGGTGGCCCGTCCTGAGCACGGATCGCATTTCGGTGCCGGCTGGCTCGCACCCTTGTTACTCTTTCTTTTCCGTCCCTTCTTGATCTTCTGTTGTAATGGGACCGAGTTCTGCTCACAAACCGCCTTCTTGAGTGTGTTGGGGCTGATAATATTTGGCACCTCGGCTATCTGAGGCTCAGTGAAGTCGGCAGCTGGAGGCGTCTCCTGAGAACTGAACGCCAGACGACGCCTGTTGCAACTGGGTTTCTCTGCCGTACCAGCTTTACCGCAGTCGTCTTGGTTGGGTTCTTGAGAAAGAGGCCCGCAGAATTCGTCATCGTACCCATGTTCGGCAAATTACTTATCGACGTTGCTAAATGTATGGCCGTCGTCGTTGTCGTTGTCGTCCAGATCCTGTGCCATATGCATGTTCAGATCATGTGCCATATGCATGTTCAGATCCTGTGCCATAAGGATGTCCGGCATGTCCGGTAGCGTTGCGGCGGTCTTGACATGGCTTTGCGCCGGCACGACTGGCGGTGTTGTCTTTGGGGTGTTGTCCCCCGCCCCCAAATGAATCTGGCTCTTCGGCTAAAGCAGGGGCCAGCTTAGACAGGCGCTGAGGGTCATCAGATCATCTTCGTCGGCCCTGGCGGGTCGAATCGGAGGTAACAACTCGTTGCAGCCTGGCAGCACCCGAACCAGTTGAACCCTATACACGGTGGGTGCCATCGGTTTACCGTGGAACACGGGGTTGCCCGGTTGAATGATTTTGCCCTTGGTGACATCGACCAACTCGTCGTTCACGAAGTGCAGGATAGTGCACGGAACGTCGGCAGCGCCCTGCGAAAACATGTAGGGCGTCAGGGATGCCCTGTCAGGGATGCCGAGAGGCTTAATTAGTTACCGTGATGATGGCGTTGAGCTCGGCTAATGTCGAGGCACCGCCAACAGCGGGCGTGCAACGGACGGAGGGGCCGCTTGCTGGCGAGGTGCCGGCCGGCGTACACCGGGTGCATTAAGCTCAATGCCGGCCGTGCCGCCGCCGCCGGAGACACCAATACCGCCGCGCCGGAGAGACACCAATGGCGCCGCTGCCAGCGTTGTCGAAGTTGCTGGCCGTGAAGCTGGGAATCGGGGGAGGCCCCTGTTGGCCACCTGCAATCCACGCCGTCAGCCCATGAATCAAGGTAGGCATAATGCCGGTGAGCGTCGATCCCAGTTGTTCGTGCACTTGCTCTTGGACAATCTCCGGAATCCACGCCACTTGTGCCTTGAGTTCTTGAACCTCACGCGACTGGCTTTCCAAGCTGGTCTTTTTCTCCTTTCGCCCACCAGTGGTATAGTATGACGACCATTTTGTGGACAAGCCTTTGCCGGCCACACGACCAGCTGACGACGGCTTACTGAGCTTATCCTTATTTTTCATTATGTTCAACGCCCTATTTCGAGTGCTGTCCCAAGCATGGGTGCTCTGAGACGACCCCGCGCTACTGCTTTCAGTCTCCATCCCCAGAACAAGCTCAAGCGCCCTGGTCTTCGGATCTGTGGTAAGCTCCTTTGTTATCGGGTCCTCCTTGTACCGGGCCCTGACATAGTTCCTGATGCGCTTGTCACCGCTGTATTTCTTGAAGCGGGCGGTAGGCCTTGCTCGGCACGCTCCGCGTCCTCCTTGTCCCATATAGGCTCCGCCACTCTGTAACCGCCGGGACTGAGTTTGTGTTCCCCTAAGTTCAACTCCCGCATTTCTTTCCCCCACTGACTTGATTCAGAGGTTGCAATGCTCTCGCACTTGATCTTGAACTCCTTGTAGTCCTCTTCACGATCAAGGATTTTTCGCCTTTGATCTTCTCATAACTATCACATTTCTCAATCATTCTCTTCACGCGCTTCTCCAAGTAGACAGGGCCGTGCTCATCCTCGTGAGGGCGGCACTGTTCACTTTATTCCCTGAGAGGCGTGTGTTTTCAAAATCAGCGGGGAACTTGTATCGTTCGTGCAGCTTCGTGAAGAGGAGGTTGCGCAAATTCCCTCGGTCCTTATGCCTAAGGTTCTTGGTGTTGATCGAGACGGTGCTCTTGAGAATGCACCCGAGCTGAACCGAGTACCCCTTGACTATATGTTTGGGCTCCGTTGGATTCCCGTCGGAGTCCACTTGAGTAAATTCCTCCTTGACGGTGCGGAGCGCGTTCGGGCGCCGGTCCTTCCGTTGCTTCTTCGGTTGGCTGCCATCTGTGCGTGCGCCGCCATCATCAGTGGTGGCATCCTCGGCGGCACCATCAGTGGTGGCATCCTCGGCGGCACCATCAGTGGTGTCATCCCCGTCGCCACTAGGGGTTGTGTAGTCAGGATCGGTGTCTTCCGCGGTGTCCTCATAGCGGTGAGGTTGTTCCTCCATCTCCTGGGACAGCTCCCAGAATTGTTTGCCACCCGAACCGCCGGCCTCATCGTTGTGGGCCATGTTTCGCTCTAAATAGGAAAAAAGTTTGGTCAAAACGTTGGTTGTTGTCAAGGAACAAGATCATGGTCTCATCATTTAGGGTTTGTCGACACCGAGGCATCCTAAAAGCTAAGCTTTTATCATTTAGGGTTTGTCGACGCCGAGGCATCCTAAAAGCTAAATGCTAAGTTAAGTTCCCATCATTTAGGGTTTTATCGATGCCGAGGCACCCTAGGTTGGGCCTAATCACTTGGCACTAATCACTTGGCTCTATTGCCACCTATGGTTTAATGCAGCAAGAATAAAGGGGCAGTTGATCCTACTGAACTAAGTACTAAGATACCCCTGCTCATGCATTAGTAGCAAGTACCCCATATGTCCGATTTTTAGCAAAGTCATGCTAAAATTCACGGAAAATTTCAGCATGACCTTTGCTGAAAATAGGACATATGGAGTACCCGAATTTGCCGGAACAGAAGTTAATCGACATTCCGGCAAACTCAAGGGCCTCTCGGGGTACCTGCAAATTCATCACGACACAATGGTCGGAGAAAAAACCCAGCAAACTAGTAAGATGATCATCATCTTTGCAAGACAGTAGCTCAAGTTTTTGACAGTAGCCTCTGAAGAAAACAGCATTGCAACATTCAAGTTCAGACATACACACTGAACATTTGACCAGTTACCTCTGAAGAAAAATATACGCTGACTATTGGATACAAAGAAAACAGCTATTGTAAACATTAAGTCATGGTAGTGTCTTATTTGAAACAATTACAGTATAGGAACAACAACACAACAGTAGCTCAGTTACTAGAGGACTATAAAAAACAAACACAAAAAACATAGAACAGTCATTTCCTTGTGTGTGCTATACATATAGATGAAAATGGATTTGTTGCTTCAGTAATTATAGTTCTAAGGAAAGGGAGTTAGAGTTTAACATCATCAAGTAGTGTAACATAATATAGGTGCAAATTACAAAGGCTGACAGAGCGACAGAACATAGTATTGTGTCAAGTAGTGTTACATAATACTACTGTCCAAGCAAATTAACTGAATAGTATTGTGTCAAGTTCAGTTTGAAAATTCAGTTACTACTTGAGTGATTTGACACCAAAAATTACTCCTAAAAATTACAATGATTGTATATTGGCTGCATATATTCACTGTACAGGACTGAATTCAATCAAGAAAACCTATCAATTTCTGTTCACTGCATATATTCACTGTACAGGCTGCCAAGTTCTATTTCAGCTCAAGTTTCATTACAACACAAACACTGTAATTCATCTGCTCACAGAAAAATTAATAATCAAAATCAAATTACAATAGGGGTCCCAGGTTTGACCCATGATACGTGCTATCCTGGGATTATTCCTCTTCTGAACAAACCATCATGCATCATTTTCTAACCAAGGCATAGCTCAGGAAAACCGCTTGCTTTGACCAGAACTAGCTGATTACCCCAAATCTCATGGTAAAATTAGCAAGGCAGAGCATTTCTCTTACATGACCATAGCAAGAATGACACACTCAACTTCATTGCTTCAACTACATGGACAACAGAGCAAATGTTGGAAGTTGACAATATACTTTAGATTCACACATGCTCCCATAATTATTTTGTCAGTATCTTTAGATTATCTACTTTAGGCACAATCATACATAATTCTGACTAATTCATCACTGTAGGGCAGCATGAAACACACTCCTCCAAAAAAGCCTAAAATCCACTATTATTGCCCGTAAAAAGGCCTAATATCCACTAGTATTGCCTCTAAAAAAGCCTTAAAAGTCCACTATTGTTGACAATCAAAATATGATATGAACTGTAAGGAGTTAACTGAAAAATGAGTGGTTGTTGGCAGTTTGAATCTCCTTTAGCTAGTTTGAATCCATGGACTACCATGTTAGATTGGGACTGAAGATAGGTACCTGCTTATCTTTCTATTCTGTCACCAACAGTGGCTTTTCCAAGAATAATATCCCTGCATGAACATAGGTGAGAAGTTAACTAACTGCCTCAAAGGTATAATCAATGGTTATACATGGAACAAATTGCCTGAACATAGATAGGTTAACCAACTGTTCTGTAGCGCACTCACAATCAAAAGATGATTATAAATACAACAAGTGGCCCAAGCTGCCGGCCTAAGCTATAGTTAACAGGAAGCAAGACTCTACTGTAACAAAATGTTGAAAACGAATGTACAACCCTGACTACAAACTAAATTTCTTCTGAACCCCATACACTGTCTCGAAAAATCTACTCCTATGCAGAACAAAGAGGGAAAGATCATGATGCACCATGGTCCTATGCAGAACAAAGAGGGAAAAATCTACACTGCCACGGTCGAGGGGAGGGAGGGAGGGAATGGGGAATGGTGGAGAGAGGGAGGAAGGAGGAAGGAGGAGAGGTACCTGGTCACGGAGGGGTCGGGGTCGGGTCGGCAAAGGGTCGGGTCCCGAGCTCGTCTGGTCCTCGCTTCGCCCATGGTCGAAGAAGAGCAGGGCAGTGGCGGAGGACGGCTGGGGCTGGCGGGGTGGGCACGTCGGGGCCGCGCTCGCCGGCAGTTGTAGGGGCCGGAGGAGGCCCTCGCTCGTCGGAGGGAGGAGGAGAGGAGAGGAGCGGGCGGCGCGCTCGGCCGATCCTGCTCGGGGCGCGGCGGCGGGGTGGAGTCCCGTGGGGGTTGGGGCGGCGGCGTCGGGGCAGCGCCAGACCACAGTGGTGGCGGCGTGCAGGCGTGGCGGACGGAGAGGGCGGAGCAAGGGGGCGGCGGCGTACGGTTGGGTCGAGTGGATCTGGCGAGGGAGGGAGGGAGGCAACAGTGCGAGGGAAACAGGTGAACTGGGGGGAGGGATCTAATGGCGCACCGCACCACTAGTGCGCCATAAGTACAACCATTCTAATGGCGCACCCCGCCCCAGTGCGCCATTAGAATTTACTAGCCCGACTAGTCAGGTTATATTCCACATAACCCCCACTCAATCAGAACAACCCCACTAGCCCGACTGGTCAGCACGCAGCACACACACCAGGAGTTCCTCAGGTCGATTCCTAGGCTTCCCATTTTTTGTATTTATGCATTTAAAATGCTGTTTGATATTTATTTGTGTTTAAATATGTTCAAACTTGTTTAAATCATAACAGTAATATTTTTTATAAAAATAGTAATAATTTTTTAAAAAATATCATCAAATTTGTTATTTGAAAATTTTTATGAATATGAAAAATATCACCAAATTTATTATTTGAAAAATATCATCAAATTTGTTATTTGAAAATATAATCAATTTTTTTAGCAATTTTAGTTGCATTCATTTGTGACGGTGGAGCGGGCCGGGGAGGGTGCGGGGGAGAGGGTGCGGGTGGTCGTCGGCGGCGGTGGAGTGGGGGAGGGTGCGGGCCGGGGGTCGGCGGCGGCGGCCGGTGGAGCGGGGGAGGGTGCGGTGGGACGTCGGCGGCGGTGGAGTGGGGGAGGGTGCGGGTGGTCGTCGGCGGCGGTGGAGTGGGGGAGGGTGCGGGCCGGGGGTCGGCGGCGGCGGCCGGTGGAGCGGGGGAGGGTGCGGTGGGACGTCGGCGGTGGAGTGGGGAGGGTGCGTGCGGGGGTGTGTGGCAGTGGAGCGGGGAGGTGCGGTGGGGACGTCGGCGGCGGTGGAGTGGGGAGGTGCGGGCGGGCGTCGGCGGCCGGTGGAGCGAGGGAGGTGCGGTGGGACATCGGTGGCGGTGGAGTGGGGAGGTGCGGGGGGTCGGCGACGGCGGTGGAGTGGGGGAGGGTGCGGGCCGGGGGTCAGCGGCGGCAGCCGGTGGAGCGGGGGAGGGTGCGGTGGGATGTCGGCGGCGGTTGGAGTAGGGAAGGGTGCGGGGGGTCGAGCACGGTTACTATTGGCGCACCAGCGGCTGGGGCGTGATGAGAAGTTTTGCAAAAATAAAAGAATATATATTCTAATGGCGCACGGTGTGGCCAGTGCGCCATTACTAGTTAGCACTAGTAATGGCGCACTTTGCTACGGTGCGCCATTAGAATGTTTGGAAAAATTAAAAAAAATTGTTTCTAGTGGCGCACCATGTACCTGGTGCGCCATTAGTGTCTTCCACACTAATGGCGTACCAAAACATGGTGCCTCATTAGTATATACTAATGGCGCACCACGTGACAGGTGCGCCATTAGTGTCCATCCCATCTATAGCCCTTTTCCTAGTAGTGCTAGTAACAGAAAAAAAATTGGTTTCAAAAAAAATTTGAATTTTTTTTTATAAACATGATACGTAATATGACCGGGAAGTTTGAAATATTTTTTCACAATTTCATCACACTCATGAACATGAACAAAGTCCTAGACATCAACAAGGTTTAATAGGATTGATATGATAGATATATCAACAAGTGCATGTGAAGTGAGCTGGTGCTGGGATTGGATAGAACTGCGAAGTTAAGTGTGCTCGGGCTGGAGTAGTGCGAGGATGGTGACCTTCCGGGAAGTTTGACCACGTAGTGCGATTTGACTTGAGATAAAGCATATTGACCTGAGATTAAGCCATAGTGACCCGAGATTAAGAAAAAAACAAAAAAAAATTAAAAAAATTTAAAAAATTGAAAAAAAATTCTGAAAAAAAAATTGTTAGTAATGGCGCACTTCTATGTGGTGCGACATTACTAAGTCAGATAGTAATGGCGCACCAGATAGGCATAGTAATGCCGCACTATAGGTGCGCCATTACTATCTGGCATACTAATGGCGCACCAGAGGTGCGCCATTACTATTTTGTTACTGATGGCGTGTTAATAGTGGCGCACCTGTAGTGCGCCATTAATGGCAAAAACAGGTGCGCCACTAATTAGCCTTTTCATAGTAGTGTAAGGCCAAACTTGCGACGCCGAAGTACGCTATGGAGCTGTTCAGACTTTTACGGACGGCTCGTTTGTTCCCATACCGGGCCCCTGGCAAGTTATGCCGAGGTGCGTCTTGTAAGGCAGTCGTTATGGCCGGACTCATTGTAGAAAGAGCGTAAAAGATTAGTTTGGATAAATTTACTGGGAGCGGAGCAATATGCCAATGATAAAAATATATATAAAGAGTAAAAACCACAAACCAGCTATTTGACATGCTCGGGGTTGGGAACAGAAGAAAAGGGCATGGTACAGGCTCAAAAGAAAGAGTGCGGTCTACAAAAGCTTATTTTGGACCTCCTGTCGCACGTCTGCGCCGCCCGTCCTCGGGGAGGGGAATCCTTAACGGGAGTGGCCCCGTAGGTGAGTGTGCGGATCCGAACTTCGAGAGAGTCCGATGTAGATGCTGTCCTGATGGTCACCTGTTTTTAAGAAATGATACAGAAAAGTAAGAAAGACGGATAAGAACATTACGGGCATTCTTGCAGGGTTGTCCATATTGTGCTTCCGCCGATGCCCATGGTATCTTGAGTGCATAGTGATGTTGATGTTCGCGTGGTGTGAACTTTGCCAGTACAGTAGGTGGGCGGCGGAAGCCGAACTGCTATTTCCGTTCTAGGAGTAGTCGAACTTCAGAGGGAAAGTGTTTCTGGCCCTTGGTGTTCGGCTGGCGAGCTGATCCATCGTCTCTATCGCCTGGTGGCCTCCTCCTCTTGTGATCGGCGTTGAGCTTGCCTGCCTGCTTGAGGACCCAACAGTTTCTGTCGGTATGATTAGCTGGCCTATCAGGGTGACCGTGAATCTGACAAGGTCGGTCCAATATCCTGTCAAGGGTGGAGGGTCCATCTTGGTTTGCCTTTAGAGGCTTCTTCCGTTGACTGGGCTTCGGATTATGAAATCCGGCGTTCACCGTTGTGTCGCATATATTGCTGCGACTGTTGTGTTCTGTTCATCGTGGCTTGCCGTTGCCGTCTTGAATTTCGGAAGTGCCCAGGTCGCTGGCGTTGTTGCTTTTCTGAGTGAGCCAGCTGTCTTCTCCCGCACAAAAGCAGGTCGTTAGAGCGGTAAGGGTTGTCATGGACTTAGGTCCATCCTGGCCGAGGTGACGCGCTAGCCATTCATCCCGGACGCCATGTTTGAAGGCTGCGAGGGCTTCTGCGTCCGGACAGTCAACAATTTGGTTCTTTTTGACTAAGAACCCAGTCCAGAGCTCCCTGGCTGAATCGCCGGGCTTCTGGACGATGTGACTTAAGTCATCGGCATCTAGCGGCCGGACATATGTTCCTTGGAAGTTGTCTTGAAAGGTGTCTTCCAAATCTTCCCAGCTACCAATAAAATTTTCTATTAAACTGTTTAGCCAGTAGCGAGCTAGCCCTTTAAGCTTGAGAGGTATGTATTTAATGGAATGAAGGTCGTCTCCGCGAGCCATGCGAATATGGAGGAGGTAATCCTCAATCCATACCGCGGGATCTGTTGTTCCATCGTACGATTCGATGTTAATGGGATTAAACCCATCTGGAAATTCATGCTTCATTGCCTCGTCAGTGAAGCAGAGAGGGTGTGCGGCTCCTCTATGTTGAGCCACACTATGAAGTACTTCCCGAGGACTCCGTTTATGGAGTTCGGACCGGGCATGGTCGGCTATGTAGTGTCCGAACGGGTGACCATCATCGTTGGTCGGGGTGTATCTCCGTGATCTGTACATCGATCTTGTGCACCCTGCTCTGTCCTCTAGGTCATGGTTGATGTCGCGAGTGTTCCCTCGAGTTGTTTTGCTCTTGATTTGACGGCCGGATGGGATGGTATGTTGCTCTACTTGGGCTGCTGCTTTGTCTGGACCGAACTGTGGCCAGCCCGCCGCATTGTTCGATGGTGATGTGGGCTCCAACCCCCTACCATCATATCGACGGAGCCACCTACTCTTAGGGTGGCTTTCTTCTGAGCCGCTAAGGCCGTATTCTTCCTCGGCCAGGACCTCGGCCCATCTGTCATTGAGCAAATCCTGGCTTGCTTGAAGCTGTAGCTGCTTCTTCCTTAGGCTCCTTGCAGTGGCTATAAGCCGATGTTTAAAGCGTTCATGCTCGAGAGGTTACTTAGGCACGATAAAAGCCTCGCTGCCGAGGATCTCCTCTTCCTCGGAGGGTGGGAGATAATCGATGTCCTCCGAGTCTCCATATGTGGCCTGTTCATCAGGGCTGTCTTGCCCGCCGTCCTGTTCCTCCTGTTCGGATTCTACCTCAATAGGGTCTTCATTGTCCGGAGTGTTGTCTTTTCTAGTGCTAGCAGTGTTTTCTCTTGGGCGATGTGGCTTGGAGCGGCGTCGTGGGCACCGCCACTACTAGGAAAAGGCCTGTTAGTGGCGCACCTGTTTTGGCCATTAATGGCGCACTACAGGTGCGCCACTATCATCACGCCATTAGTAACTAATACTAATGTCGCACCCCTGGTGTGCCATTAGTATATCAGACAGTAGTGGTGCACCAGGCAGTGCGCCATTAGTACGTCCCGTGGTGCGCCATTAGTATGCCTCCCAGGGGGCCATATTTACCTTGTGCTCTGGGTTACTAATGGCGCACTAACAGACAATGCGCCACTAGTATTTTTTACAGCAGTGCGCAAGTAATGTGTTGTATGGTGCGCCACTAGTATGAATATAAGGATTTTTTTTCTTTTCTGATATTTGCATAGGTTACAAAATATATTACTGCATACAATATAGACAGCAAAACATATAAATAGCAGATTCATCAAATACAATAGAAGATTAGTCTCCGAATACAATTCATCATATTAGCTAGTCTCCGAATTCAAAATACCGAACAAAGTTAGAACATTACAAGTCTCGAGACCGCGAGTAGCGAGTTTGTCTTCACATTACAAGTCGATATCGATCATCTAAACTACCATCACATAGAAGAGAGCTACGGTCATCACGATGAGCATCATCGTGATGAAACTGGTCTTCATGCGGTTCCTCCTCTGCTCCCTCCTCTCTCCCGCTAGATAGCACGCGTATCTAGCTTCCGCCTCCTCCCTAGTGGTGTACCCTTTGTAACTGTTACCGCTGAAATGGTGAAACTGTCTCCGGCACTCCTCCCAGTCGTCCTAGACTCCGGGAACCTTACCCTTGTACACGACATACGACGACATCTCTATGCACTAGCCAAACAAAACGTTAGTAGCAATTCACAGACAATACATAAGCAATATATAAGTATATAACAAAAGGATCGGAAGAGAAAAGCAAGACATTAATAGCACGATTCATGGTCCTACTAATAAATAGCATCGATTACATATAAGTTGAGAGACTGTCCAAACCAAAGAGACATACAAGTTCATTAAAGTTTAATTACAACATGAGGTAATCGATATTTCAGAACTACATAGCATCACTACTTTCGACTCGGCTCAGGGACCGGAGCATGGATGAAGCCGCCGTCTGTCATGATGGTCATGAAATCGCGGGTGTTGTCAGCCTGCATTTGTAGCGCTGTTTCTATCTCACTGTTGGACGGTTGATATCTGAGGTAGAACTGTCCCGAGGTACGAAGGACATCTTGATGGATGATTTCCGCAAACTCCGACTGAATGCGAAAGAATTCTTGTCTGATGTCCCCGTCCTGGATTGCCGACAAGCTTGCGGCCCAATCTTTGAGATTATTTGGTAGCAGAAGGTGATTATGGTCCCATACGATCGCCCGCAGGTGATGGAGGGCGTAGCAGGCATCCTTCTGACCGCCAGACGGCTGCTTGACGCAGGGGAACGTCGTATTGTGGGTGAACACGTGCTTGCCGTACCTACGAACTGGCCTGCTGAAGGTGCCTCCAGATCTGGCGTAGCCGGGGAGAACACAAGAACTTTCTTGATATTTGTGTAGTGTTTCTTCGACTTACGGTCCGAGTCGAAATACGTGGCCATGGAATATTTCGTGCTTAAAAGGATGAGTGTGCAATGTGTGTCACTGCACAAAACACGGAATGTTAGAAAAAAAAGAACGATCGAAATCTATGAAATCATATGTTACGGGGCGGTGAGGGGATGACTTACTTGGGAAAGTAAGGCACAAGGAAGTTATCCTTATCTGGGTTTCCCAGAATGAATCCTTCGAGGTATGAACTCGTGACTTGCCGGTCCCCAGCGCTGCCCAAGATCTTGGCATGCATGTAGAAGGGGTCGACTATCACGATGTCTGGGGTCTTGTCTCTAATGATCCGCATCTCCATACTCTGCGAAAATAGCCGAACGAAGGTGTAGTGCAGCGGATGAAGGTTAAACATAGAGAAGATGTCATCAAACCGCAGGACGATCGAACCCCCGATGGCGCTATCCACAAAGCCCTTGCCCTCTGGCACCTTGGCCACGAAAACCGGGTATGCCACATCATTCTCGGAGAGACACCGCTTCTCCAAATAAAGAACACTGTCATGCAGACTCCGCATAGCACCGGTTGCAGCATTGAGCAGATTAGTCGGTAGCATCGGCCTACCCGCCACATGCACCCTCCTCGAGATATCCTTAGGTGAAGGTGGACCGTCCTGAGCACGGATCGTACTCGGTGCCGGCTGGCTCGCACCCTTGTTAGTCTTTCTTTTCTGTCCCTTCTTCTTCTGCTGTAATGGGATCGAGTTCTGCTCAGAGACCGCCTTCTTGAGTGTGTTGGGGCTGATAATATTTCGCACCTCGTCTATCTGAGGCTCGGTGAAGGCGGCAGCTGGAGGCGTCTCCTGAGAACTGAACGCCAGAGGACGCCTGTTGCAATTGGGTTTCTCCGTGGTACCAGCTACATCGTCTTTTGCAGGGTTGGATTCTTGAGAAGGAGGCCCCAAGAATTCGTCACCGTACCCATGTTCGTTGAAGTACTTATCAACGTTGGTAAATGTACCGTCGTTGTCGTCGTTGTCCGGATCCTGTGCCATATGCATGTCTGGCATGTCCGGTAGCGTTGCGGGGGTCTTGCCATGGCTTTGCGCTGGTACGACTGGCGGTGATGTCTGTGGGGTGGTGTCCCCCGCCCCCAAACGAATCTGGCTCTTCAGCCAAAGCATGGGCCAGCTTATGCAGGCGCCGAGGGTCATCACATCATCTTCGTCGGTCCCATGGGGTCGATACGGAGGTAACATGTCGTCGAAGCCCGACAGCACCCGAACCAGTTGAACCCTATAAATGGTGGGTGGCATCGGATTACCGTGGAACACGCGGCTGCCCGGTTGAACGATTATGCCCTTAGCGACATCGACCAACTCGTCGTTCATGAAGTGCAGGAGAGTGCACGGAATGTCGGCGGGGCCCTGTAAAAACATGTAGGGCGTCAGGGATGCCCAGTCAAAGGCAAGGAGATGAAGTCATCGGCCGAGAGGCTTAATTAGTTACCGTGATGGCGTTGAGCTCGGCTAATGTCGAGGCACCGCCAACGGCGGGCGTGCAATTGACGGAGGGGCCGCTTGCTGCCGAGGTGCCGGCCGGCGTATTCTTCCCACACCCGGGTGCATTAAGCTGCAATGTCGGCGGCGCCGCGGGAGACACCAATGCCGCCTCCACCGCAGACACCAATGGCACCGCCGCGGGAGACACCAATGCCGCCTCCACCGGAGACACCAATGGCGCCGCCGGCGCGTTGCGCGAGTTGCTGCCGTGAAGCTGGAAATCGGGGTCGGCCCGGGTTTAACGCCCGCCACCCACGCCTGCATCCCAGAAACCAAGGTAGGTATAATGGCGGTGATCGTCGCTCCCAGTTGGTCTCGCACTTGCTCTTCGACCATCTCCGGAATCCGCGCCACTTGTGCCTTGAGTTGTTCAACCTCGCGCTGCTGGCTTTCCGAGCTGGTCTTTCTCTCCTTTCGCCCAGCGGTATAGTATTCCGACCATTTCGTGGACAAGCCTTTGCCGGCCACACGACCAGCTGACGACGGCTTACTGAGCGTATCCTTGTTTTTCATTATGTTCAACGCCCTATTTAAAGGGGTGTCGAAAGGGGAGCTCTGAGACGACCCCGCTCTACTGCTTTCAATTTCCTGCGGAAGGAAAGTGAACCATTTAGAAATTTGGCTTTATTAACTAGAATGCAACCATATGGAGCTAATTACGCGGGGGTGTATTCCTTACCAGAACACGCTCAAACGCCTTGGTCTTCGGATCCGTGGTAAGCTCCTCGGTTACCGGGTCAATCTTGTACCGGACCCTGACATAGTTCCTGGTCTGCTTGTCACGGTATTTCTCGAAGCGGGGCGGTAGGCCTTGCTCGGCACGCTCCGCGTCCTCCTTGTCCCATATAGATTCCGCCACTCTGTAACCGCCGGGACCGAGTTTGTGGACCCCTAAGTTCAAGTCCCGCATCTCTTTCCCCCACTGACTTGATTCCTCGGATGCGCCGCTCTCGCACTTGATCTTGAACTCCCGGTAATCATCTTCGCTGATCGAAGGATTTTTCTCCTTGATCTTCTCATAACTATCACCTTTTTCAATCATGCTCTTCACCGCGCCTCTCCAAGTAGCCAGGGCCTTGCTCATCTTCGTGAGGGCGGCACTGTTCACTTTATTCCCTGAGAGGCGTGTGTTTGCGAAGTCACCGGGGAACTTGTATCGTTCGTGCAGCTTCGTGAAGAGGAGGTTGCGCAAATTCCCTCGGTCACGATGCCTTAGGTTCTCGGTATTGATCGAGACGGTGCTCCGGAGAATGCACCCGAGTTGTCCCGCGTACCCCTTAACTATTTCTTTGGGCGCCGTTGGATGCCCCTCGGAGGACACTTTGGTAAATTCCTCCTTGACCATGCCGAGCACGTTCGGGCGCCGGTCCTTCCGTTGCCTCTTCGGTTGGCTGCCATCTGTGTGTGCGCCGCCATCATCAGTGGTGGCATCCTCGGCGGCACCATCATTGGTGTCATCCCCGACGCCACTAGGGGTTGTGTAGTCAGGATTGGTGTCTTCCGTTGCGTCCTCATAGCGGTGAGGTTCTTCCTCCATCACCTGGGACAGCTCCCAGAATGCCTTGCCGCCCGAACCGCCGGCCTCATCATTGTGGGCCATGTTTCGCTCTAAATAGGAAAAAAGTTTGGTCAAAAAGTTGGTTACTCATCATATAGGGTTTGTCGACACCGAGGCATCCTAAAAGCTAAACTCTTATCATTTAGGGTTTGTCGACGCCGAGGCACCATAATAGCCTAAGCTTTCATCATTTAGGTTTTTATCGACACCGAGGCACCCTAAAAGCCAAGGTTTTATCATTTAGGGTTTGTCGACGCTGAGGCACCCTAAATGCTAAGTTGTGTTTTCATCATTTAGGGTTTATCAATGCCCAGGCACCCTAGGTTGACTGATATATATGGGTACTCTAAATGGCAGATCGCATTGGCAGCACCGCCTACTTGAGTGCCTAGGAAAAGAGCGCTGGTTGATCCTACTTAATTAAGTACTAAGATACCCTGGCCCATGTATTAGTCGCAAGTACCCCATATGTCCTATTTTTAGCAAAGTCATGCTAAAATTCACGAAAAATTTCAGCATGACCTTTGCTGAAAATAGGACATATGGAGTACCCGAATTTGCCGGAACGGAAGTTAATCGACATTCCGGCAAACTCAAGGGCCTCTCGGGGTACCTGCAAAATATCACGACATGATGGTCGGAGACAAAACCCAGCAAACTAGTACCACAATGTGCCTCTACTTTCATATGGATGAAAAGGCCACAGACCATATGGTCCTCTCCTTTCATATGGACAGAAATCAGCTCAACTTATGTGAGCTTCCATTCCAGATCTAATAGGTCACCCGACAAAAAATCATCAATAGTTTAGCAAGTTTGTACCCTCAAGAATGAACATATAGCAATATCTGTTGTCCCTCCATGACATACGGAAATCAAAATCAGCTCAACTTAGATGAAAATTGCCTTTGTTGCATGGAATAGAACATAACGTAAGGACCCTAATTCGTATACAGTATTAGTGTGATGTATTCCAATGCAGGACAACAAATTATGCTATTATATGTTGACTGTGAGCAAACTACCTATTGAAGCAAAGGCAAATATCTCTGAAGTCTGAACTAAAGCACGGTTTCCTTGCTAATGATCCACAGTCCCACACTACTGAATGGGTTTTTGCAGAACCAAAACAGACATCACAGGAGAGAAGTCCCAGTGGACAAGTAAGAATGGCATAAAAACATGACTACATACATTAGGGCAGATGTGATTTTGGTACAGCTACACTACTGCAGGCTGCATACATTCAGTCATTCTAAAATTTATTTTAGTCTGCTCCTAAAATTCAGCACTAGCAGATCTTCAACAGTCCAATTTCTTTCAGTTTTGGCAGTTTATTTCCATCTTCAAAATGGAAAATACACATCTTCAGTACTGCAATTTTACAAACAGTTGGTGTGACTATACAAATTACTCTATTGATACATGATACATGTGTCATGTGCGTGTGCTCTATTGTCTGAAATTCAGAGCTGAATACAACACTACTCATATTTGGGATAAGATATGTCTGTCATTCACAAGTTAATGACCTTGGGAAGTCATATACAGCAGAATTCGTGCAACAATCTCTACAGAAAATTCTTGTACTCATCTTAGCTCTTAGCTAACACTAGACACTGGAGTAGTTTCAATTTCTAAAAAAATGGGTGCATCACAAGAACTAAGAAACCTCTGCACACCATTTATAAGATGTTCTAGAGACAAGATGGCACTGCACCATTTTACAAGCCATTCCAGTGACAAGTTCATGGAATATTTTCTTTGATTTTATTAGTCCAACATCATTCTTTCCCCAAACTACTTACTTTGTGTGGTGATCAATCAATCCATCAACCCTACAAGACACATGCACACCCTCTTTTTTATGATACATAGATTTCCTTTGTGTGGTTTACCTTCTTGAAACAAAGGTAAACACACACCTCATGAATCGTGATGGCAGGCAAGGCATACACACCTCATATGACACTTGCTAGTAATGATACCAAGAAACAACAAGGGCACCCTCTAATACAAAAATATTGAGGTAGTGCTTTACCTTTTCGAGAAATCCATAAACTTTAGTTAATTCAGTTAATTTGAAAAGTTCAGTTTGCACTGCAAAATTCAGTTAGCACGTTCAAGTTCAAAATCAGAACATCATGCAACATCACAAAGAACTCTTAACACTGGCAGATTCTTTTCAACTAAAAGGTAATAGAATTATTCACAATGTAAGCAACTAATTTTGAAAAATCCATGTTGTACAAACATAAGCAATTCAATAGGAAGGTGAGGTCCTTGACAGTAATGCTAGCATAAAGACCATGCTCTCTGAGATTCATTTAACAAAAAAAAGAGATGGAAGCAGAGCACATTGCACAAGTTTCCAGAGTTGCAGAAAGAGAGACGGAGGGGAAGAAGGATTGGGCGAAGCTCACCGAGAGGAAGACAAAATTGAAGGGGGGTGGGGGAAGGGGAACCGGTGCAGCTCACCGAGAAGAAGACGATAGCGAGCTCGTGCGGGGCCAGGGTTGACGAGGTGACGCGGATCGACAGTGAGGTCGCGGTGGCCGGAGGTGGAAGAAGACCTCGATCCGCATGATGCAGAGTCGTTGAGCTCGAACGGGTGGCCGTAGATGACGTAGAAGAACACCGCGGAGCTCCTGGACTCCTTGGTGGGGTGCAGGGACGACGGTGGTCGCGGGGACGATGCAGTGACAGCGACGACCTAGTCGGGTTAAGCAGCGTGAGGGGAGGGGAAGTGGGGAGGTGCTAGGGTTTGCACAAGGGTCTGGCTCGGCCTTATCCAACAGGGGAGCCGGAGCGGGTGTGGAGCAAGCGCGGGGGTCGTCGGAGTGGGCGCGGGGGTCGTCGGAGCGGGTGTGGTGAGGGAGGGAAGGGGGATCTGGCGAGGAAGAGGGAAGGGGGATCGGGCGAAGGGGTATCCAGCTAGAGGAGGGAATGTTAGTAATGGCGCACCATCTAGGGGTGCGCCTTAAAAACACTGATAGCAATGGCGCACCATCCTCTGGTGCGCCATTAGTAACTTTTTTCTGATAGCAATGGTGCAACCTCCTCTGGTGCGCCATTAGTAACTTTTTTTTCATTATTTTTTGTTGCATCTAATAATTTGTTTTTTTATCAAATTTGTTATTTTCATGAGGACTAGAACAGAAGATATCATCAAATTTGTTTTTTTTAATATCATCAAATTTGGTTTTTTATTTTTAATTGAAAATATCATCAAATTTGTTATTTGAAAATATCATCAAATTTGTTATTTAAAAATATCATCAATATTTTTTTTGGATTTTCAGTTGCATTCATTTGTGAATTGGTAAAACATTTATGAATATGAAAAAATGTCATCAAATTTCAAAATGTCGAAATACAATCGAGAAATGAAGACTACGATTTAAATACAATCGATCTTAGCTAGCTATCTTTTCACAATCTTCTTGCCCTTGTTTTTCGCAAATGGAGTTCTTCTGTTGAACGGACGTCCTTTACGTAGGGTGGTCCTGCTTCTTCTTGTGGTGTATGGCACTTCATCGTTGTCGTCATGTTCCATCTTCGAGTCGTCGTACTTGTCGAAGTCTTGCTCATTGGTGACTCCATCCATTCTGATGATCTTCCTTTTGCATCTCCTCACGACAACACGACTGGGCTTTGACGGGTCGGTAATGAAGAAGCATTGGTCCACTTGGGAAGCCAGTACCCATGGCTCATTTTTCATGGGCGACGCTTATGCGCCTCGCCTTGGATTTGGCTTCGTATAACCATGGTGGTGAAATACCGGTCTTCTTTTATGACGCTCTTGGCCCATCTGACACGGAACATCGGGACCTTCTCTCCAGAGTAGCTCAGCTCCCAGATCTCCTCGATCCTTCCGTAGTATCTGTCATTGTCGTTACCGGTGTAGGATTCCATCGTTACCCCAGAGTTCTGATAACCATCGCTCTTCATGTCCTTGTCCTCGTTATAGAATGTGTAGTCGTTGATATTTTACGCCTCATAGGTCATCAGGTTGTGCTCGGCGCCCTGTGACAAGGCGAATATGAGTTTTTCTTCCGCGGAAGAATCCTCTTATAAAGGGTACGACAGAAGCTTCTCCTTGAACCAACGCGTGAAACATGAGTTGTGCTCTTTGATTATATCTCTGTCCGTCCTCTGTTGGCCTCGGTCATTGTACGTCTTCTCAATAAAGGTTTTGTGCTCTACCACCCAAGGATCGACCACGTCTATGTGTTGTTTGCTCTTTCAAAGTTGGCGAGTCGACCCTCGCGGTGACCCCATCCATCGAGCCTGTCGAGCTACCTGTTGACGGGAAGACCAACGGGGTTCTCGATGCCTAGATAATTCGTGCAGTAGGAGATGCACTCTTCGGTCAGAAAGCTCCTGGCTATGCTTCCCTCTGGACGTGACATGTTGCGAACGTATCCTTTGATGACACCATTCATCCTTTTGAACGGCATCATGCTGTGCAGGAACGTCGGCCCGAGTTGGATGATATCCTCCACGATATGGACCAGCAGATGCACCATAACATCGAAGAATGCGGGCGGGGAGTACATCTCAAGCTCGCATAGTATCACCATGATCTCTTCATGTAGCCTTCTGAGTTGCCTCACGCCAACCGACTTCCGAGAGATGACGTCGAAAAAGTTGGATAGGCCAAATAACGTTGCACGGACGTGCGCGTCCATGATCCCACGGGTTGCAACTGGAAGTATCTGCGTCATCAGCACGTGACAGTCGTGAGACTTCATCCCGCTGAACTTCTACTTCACTGAGTCTATGTATCTGCTTATCTTCCCCGCATAACCGTAAGGAAGTTTTACTCCTACGAGGCAGGTGAAAAATTGCTCGATCTCCTCCTGACTTAGAGTGAACCACGCGGGAGGGTAGTCATTTCCGGTCTTCTTGGCCTTTTTGCCTTTGCGACGACTTTCCGTGTCCTTCTTCGCCTCTTCATCATCATCATTAGCGTGAAGCTCCTCCCTGATGCCCATTGATTTCAAGTCTGCCCTTGCTTTCGGCCCATCTTTGGTCCTCTCTGGCATGTTGAGCAGGGTACCAAGCAGACTCTCGCACACGTTCTTCGCGATATGCATGACATCAAGGCTGTGAGGCACACGGTGGATCTTCCAGTACGGCAAGTCCCAGAAAACAGACCTCGTTTTCCATACCTTCAGCGGCGGCTCTGGCGCCTTTTGCTTCTTTCCTGGCTCTGGCGCCTTTTGCTTCTTTCCCGGCATTTGGCAATCTTTCCAATTTTTCAACAGCTCGTCTAGTTCCTCGCCGCTCCTCGTACGCGGGCATCTTCGGGATTCGGTTTCACCATCGAACAGATCCTTGTGTTTTCTCCATGGGTCATCATCGCGAAGCCACCTTCGATGTCCCATGAACACGGTTTTCGAACACCGGGGATCTTTATCTAGCTGGCGATACGTTGTGTCATCCATGCACCTGATGCATCCAAAAAATCCGTGGACCACCTGCCCCGTGAGATATCCATAACCGAGATAGTCGCGCACCGTCGTGAGCAGTGCGGCTCTCATAGGGAAATATTCTTTCTCTACAGCGTCCCACGTATTGGCTGGCGTTTTCCACAGCGTTTATAGCTCCTCTTTCAACAGCCCAAGATACAGATTGATGTCGTTCCCTGGTTGTTTCGGCCCTTCAATTAGCATACTCATGTGAATGTACTTCCTCTTCATGCACAACCAGGGGGAAGGTTGTACATCCACACAAACACAGGCCAGGTGCTATGTGTGCTTCTCTGGTTGCCAAACGGATTGACTCCATCGGTGCTCGCGCCAAAGATGATGTTCCTTGGATCGTCCCCAAATTCTGGGTGTTCGAAGTTCAACGCTTGCCACTGGCTCGCATCCTTAGGGTGACTCAGCATCTTGTCTTTTTTATTTATCTCCGGATCATTTCCATCATCTTCTCGCTTCTTCTCCTCCCTATCCGCGTGCCAACGCAGGAGCTTTGCTAGCTTAGGGTCCGTGAAATACCGCTGCAAACGAGGAGTGATCGGAAAGTACCACACCACTTCTCAAGGAGCTTTCTTCCTCTTCTTGTATCGAGTGACGCCGCACACCGGACATATGGTAGACTCCGCGTGCTCGTCCCGATAAATGATGCAATTGTTCATGCAAACATGGTATTTCACGTGTGGTAAATCCAGAGGACGCACGATTTTCTTCGCCTCCTTGAAACTTGTCGGGCACTTGTTGCCCTTGGGAAGACGTTCGTGCCAGAATGACATGTTCTCGTCAAAGCATGCGTCGGTCATTTTGTGTTTTACCTTCATCTCCACAACCATGAGCGTTACTTTCAGGCGGGTATCCTCGGGCATGCATCCTTCATACAATGGAGTAACCGTGTCTATCTCCAGTTGATCCAGCTTGGCTTTCTCTTGGGCGGCAGCTCTTGCATTATCCGTCTGCTTGAGAAGCAGCTCTTGAATATGAGGGTCCTGCACCCAGCCCATCGATGGTCCATCGTCGTCTGCTCCGGCATCTTCATCTTCATGATCATGCCCTTCGTCTTGATCTTCCTCGTCATCATGTCCGGCATCACCGTCGTGATCATGTCCTAGAGATTCCTCGTCTTCTCGCCCGCCCTCGCCGCGGTGGTTGTCTTGCTGCCCTTCCTCATTTCTTGCCCGGCCCCCATGGACGACTTCATAGTCATCTTCATCACCTTGTCACCGATAGACATCCATGAAACCACGCAAGAGCAGGTGGTCCCGCACTTGCCCGGAATCCGGGTCCGCAATAAGGCTCTTCAGCTTGCATCTTCGACACAGACATCTTACCTCCGTCTCGTTCTTTTGAAGCATCTCGGCCTTCATGAGCTCAAAACCTATTCACGATGCCTTCGGTCATCGCGCGGACCATGGTCGTCATGGGTAGAGCAAAACGAAATTTTAGAACCAAGAAAAAATTTGGCATGACTTTGCCTAAAAATAGGACCAAAAAGAATGCATAGTGCCAAATTCTCGCCAAAACAGAAATGAATCAACATTCCGGCAAAATATTGGCAACTATCGCATTTCAAATACCGGTACCTGCAAACACAAACATATATGCAACACCACAAACATACGCAACACCACAAACATACGTAGATCTAGCTAGGCCATAAAAAGTGCATGTGCACGTTGTTGGAGGGAGAAAAAAGTAGATCTACAACATAAAGAAAGCTTTCCCCTTACTTACCTATCAAAAAAAGGTAATTTAACAACTTAGTTTGGGTGAATCTATGGTGCAAATGAGGTGAGGAGGAGGAGGCAGCCGAGACAAGCTTGGAGGAGGAGGTGGAGAGAATGAAGTGGGGAAAGTGAGTGTGGTAGGTGGTTGTCCAATATATCTAGCTGGTCTCAGGTTACTAATGGCGCACCACCTAAAAGTGCGCCATTAGTAACCCTGGTTACTAATGGCACACCTGTTAGGGGTGCGCCATTACTAGTTTTGCAAAAAAAAATTGTTAGTAGTGGCGCATCGTGGCTGTGGTGCACCATTACTAGTTTGAACTAGTAATGGCGCACCACAACCATGGTGCGCCATTACTAGTTTTGAAAGAAAAAAAGTAAAAAAAGTTTGTCAGTAGTGGCGCACAGAGCATGTGGTGCGCCATTACTAGTTAAAACTAGTAATGGCGCACTCTGCCCAGGTGCGCCATTAGTAGTTTTGGAAAAAAAATTGCTAGTAATGGTGCATCGTGTGTCTGGTGCGCCATTAGTAATGAGGACACTAATGGCGCACCTGTATCTGGTGCGTCACTGCTATATAGCAGTGGCGCACCACATACATGGTGTGCTATTAATATCCATATCAGCTATAGCCCTTTTCCTAGTAGTGCGTTGTTCGGACTGTGTACCGGGAGGTTTATTCTCGACTGGATCCTTCTCATCATCGGGTGTGTCTATCATACACACATCATACCAGGAAGTGGTCATCCCGTGTCTAGCGGGTAGCGAGCTCTGGCCCTGCCCCTCATCGTCGTCTATACCGGCGATGTCTTCGGAGCGGGGGTCAGGCGTGTTGGTTGGGTCTTCGACGGTGTCTATAAAGTGGGTGGCGGGTGGGAAGCAAAATTCTCCATCATCCGCCGTAAGTTCGAACCGAACGTAGTTCGGCGATGAGCCATCTGCCAGAGATAGGTTTTTTAATGAGTTTAGTAGGTCGCCCATGGGCGAGTGTTGGAAGACATTTGTGGCGCTGAACTTGAAGATCGATAACCGATCGAGTTCGGTATCCGCGGGCTCGCAGGGTTCGCAACTCGACGCCGAAGAAGAGTCTGGGGTTCCGTTGATGCAGATGCCGTACGTAGTGGAATCTGCGAGCGGCTCTAACGCCGCAGAATACGTAGCCCCCGCGATGGGGTTGAGCTTCCCATTTTCCGGGGACTTGATCTGCTCCAGATCTAAGGCCAGAGTTGCTGCAGGAGCTCTCTCCTGGATGTGACCCGATGAAAGGTTTAAGCCATGTCCATCGGGGCATCTGGGAGCGATTGCCGCGGTCTCGAATCCGTCGAAGATCAAGTCTCCATGGATGTCAGCTACGTAGTTCAAGCTTCCAAATCTGACATGATGGCCAGGGGCGTAGCTGTTGATCTGCTCCAGATGGCCAAGCGAGTTGGCCCGTAGTACAAAGCCTCCGAACACAAAGATCTATTCGGGGAGAAAGGTTTCTCCCTGGACAGCGTCATCATCGGATTGAAGGGGCCATCAAACCTTTTGACGACGGCACAGTGGAACTCTCAATGAAAGCACCAATGTCGGTGTCAAAACTGGCGGATCTCGGATAGGGGGTCCCGAACTGTGCGTCTAGGATCGATGGTAACAGGAGACGGGGGACACGATGTTTACCTAGGTTCGGGCCCTCCCTATGGAGGTAATACTCTACTTCCTGCTTGATTGATCTTGATGAATATGAGTGTTACAAGAGTTGATCTACCACGAGATCGTAGTGGCTAAACCCTAGAAGTCTAGCCTATGTGTATATGGTAATGAATGTGTGCTATCCGGACTATGCTCTCCGGTTTATATAGACACCGGAGAGATCTAGGGTTACATGGAGTCGGTTACATAAGAAGGAATCTTCACAGCTTGTCACCTAGCTTGCCTTCCACGCCAAGGAAAGTCCAATCCGGACACGAGTATGGTCTTCGTCTTCATGTCTTCACAGGCCATCTGTCCGGCCCATGGATAGCAGGCCGAACGCCCGAGGACCCCTTAGTCCAGGACTCCCTCAGGGGGCATGGCTACCGCAGCGACAAGTGATACGTGTCCAACGAATCTATAATTTTTGATTGCTCCATGCTACTTTATCTACCATTTTGGACTATATTGGGATTTATTTTCCACTTTTATATTACTTTTGGGACTAACCTATTAACTGGAGGCCCAGCCCAGAATTGCTGTTTTTTGCCTATTTCAGTGTTTCGAAGAAACGGAGTCCAAACGGAATGAAACCTTCGGGAACGTGATTTTCCAACCGAACATGATCCAGGAGACTTGGACCCTACTCCAAGAAGTGCCAGAGGCGGTCACGAGGGTGGAGGGCGCCCCCCTGGGCGCGCCCCCTACCTCGTGGACCCCTGACACTCCACCAACGTACTCCTTCCTCCTATATATACCTACGTATCCCCAAACGATCGTAACAGGAGCCAAAACCTAATTCCACCGCCGCAACCTTCTCAGATCCACGAGATCCCATCTTGGGGCCTGTTCGAGCTCACCGAGGGGGCATCCACCACGGAGGGCTTCTACATCATCACCATAGCCCCTCCGATGAAGTGTGAGTAGTTTACTTCAGACCTTCGGGTCCATAGCTAGTAGCTAGATGGCTTCTTCTCTCTTTTTGGATCTCAATACAATGTTCTCCCCCACTTTCGTGGAGATGTATTCGATGTAATCTTATTTTTGCTTCAGAGTTTCGAGTTGTAATTGTTGAGTTGTAAGAAAAATAAAAGTGTGATGATCATCATTATAGAGCATTGTCCCAAGTGAGGAAAGGATGATGGAGACTATGATTCCCCCATAAGTCGGGATGAGACTCCGGACGAAAAAAAACAGAAAAAAAAGAAGAAGAAAAAGAAGAAGAAAAATCAAGGCCAAAAAAAAAGAAAGGCCCAAAAAAATGAGCGAAAAAGAGAGAAGGGACAATGCTACTATCCTTTTACCACAATTGTGCTTCAAAGTAGCACCAAGATCTTCATGATAGAGAGTCCCTCATTTTGTCACTTTCATATACTAGTGGGAATTTTTCATTATAGAACTTGGCTTGTATATTCCAATGATGGGCTTTCTCAAAATGCCCTAGGTCTTCGTGAGAAAGCAAGTTGGATGCACACCCACTTAGTTTATTTTGTAGAGCTTTAATATACTTATAGCTCTAGTGCATCTGTTGCATGGCAATCCATACTCCTCATGTTGACATCAATTGATGGGCATCTCCATAGCCCGTTGATTAGCCTCGTCAATGTGAGACTTTCTCATTTTTTGTCTTCTCCACACAATCCCATCATCATATTTTATTCCACCCATAGTGCTATATCCATGGCTCGCGCTCATGTATTGTGTGAAGGTTGAAAAAGTTTGAGATTATTTGAGTATGAAACAATTGCTTGGCTTGTCATCGGGGTATAGAAGTTGGGAACGCCTTTGTGTGACAAAAATGAAGCATAGCCTAACTATATGATTTTGTAGGGATGAACTTTCTTTTGCCATGTTATTTTGAGAAGACATGATTGCTTTGATTAGTATGCTTGAAGTATTATTATTTTTGTGTCAATATGAACTTTTGTCTTAAATCTTTCGGATCTGAATATTCATATCACAAGTAAGAAGATTTATATTGAAATTATGCCAAAGTATCACTCCGCATCAAAAATTCTTTTTTTATCATTTACCTACTCGAGGACGAGCATGAACTAAGCTTGGGGATGTCTGATACGTCTCCAACGTATCTATAATTTTTTATTGCTCCATGCTATTTATCTACTGTTTTGGACTATATTGGGCTTTATTTTCCACTTTTATATTACTTTTGGGACTAACCTATTAACCGGAGGCCCAGCCCAGAATTGATGTTTTTTGCCTATTTCAGTGTTTCAAGAAAGCGGAATATCAAACGGAGTCCAAACGGAATGAAACCTTCGGGAACGTGATTTTCCAACCGAACGTGATCCGTGAGACTTGGACCCTACTCCAAGAAGTGCCAGAGGCGGTCACGAGGTGGAGGGCGATCCCCCTGGCGCGCCTCTACCTCGTGGGGCCCCTGACGCCTCCACCGACGTACTCCTTCCTCCTATATATACCTACGTATCCCCAAACGATCGTAACAGGAGCCAAAACCTAATTCCACCGCCGCAACATTCTCAGATCCACGAGATTCCATCTTGGGGCCTGTTAGGAGCTCCACGAGGGGGCATCCACCACGGAGGGCTTCTACATCATCACCATAGCCCCTCCGGCGAAGTGTGAGTAGTTTACTTCAGACCTTCGGGTCCATAGCTAGTAGCTAGATGGCTTCTTCTCTCTTTTTGGATCTCAATACAATGTTCTCCCCTCTCGTGGAGATCTATTCGATGTAATCTTCTTTTATGCGGTGTGTTTGTTGAGACCGATGAATTGTGGGTTTATGATCCAGTATTATCTATGGAAAATATTTGATTCTTCTCTGAATTCTTTTATGTATGATTGAGTTTTCTTTGCAAGTCTCTTCGAATTGTCCGTTTGGTTTGGCCAACTAGATTGGTAGTTCTTGCAATGGGAGAAGTGCTTAGCTTTGGGTTCAATCTTGCGGTGTCCTTACCCAAAGGATGTAAAGGGTTGCAAGGCACGTATTGTATTGTTGCCATCGAGGATAATAAGATGGGTTTTTATCATATTGCATGAATTTATCCATCTACATCATGTTATCTTGCTTAAGGCGTTACTCTGTTTTTAACTTAATACTCTAGATGCATGCTGGATAGCGGTTGATGAGTGGAGTAATAGTAGTAGATGCAAAATCGTTTCGATCTACTTGTTTTGGACGTGATGCCTATATACATGATCATTGCCTAGATATACTCATAACTATGCTCAATTCTGTCAATTGCTCAACAGTAATTTGTTCACCCACCGTAGAATATCTATGCTCTTGAGAGAAGCCACTAGTGAAACCTATGGCCCCCGGGTCTATTCTTATCATATCAATCTCTATCACTTTATTTACTTTCTTTGTTTTTTACTTTGCTTTTACTTTTTACTTTGCATCTATCTACCAAAAAATACCAAAAATATTATTTATCGTCTCTATCAGATCTCACTATCGTAAGTGACCGTGAAGGGATTGACAACCCCTAATCGCGTTGGTTGTGAGTTGCTATCGTTTTGTGTAGGTACGAGGGACTTGTGCGTGGTCTCCTACTGGATTGATACCTTGGTTCTCAAAAACTGAGGAAAATACTTACGCTACTTTGCTGCATCATCCTCTCCTCTTCGGGGAAATCCAACACAGTGCTCAAGAGGTAGCAACAAGCGAGAGGGCTTCAGCGCGGGGAGAGATGGCCACGGCACGGGTTGTCTCGACCATGGTCGCAACAGGTGGAGTACTCGTTCTCCAACGCTGTGCAGTTAGCGGGGGCGGTGGATCGCTGGGAGGAGTTGGCTGCGCTAGACTAGCAGGACCATAAATTCGGCAGGATTTGGTGGAGAAGATGCGCCCATCGTCGGGTTCGGGCGGCGGCAACAACACTTGGGCGCCTGTCGATCCACCTCCACGTTGTCCCCTGGGAGAAAAAAAATCCTACTCAGGTGACTCCAACCAAGAATATCCCCTTGTGCCTTATTTGCAAGTCCAAAGAGCATGCTCCTACAGGGTGCCCGCAAGCATTTTGTGAGAGGTGTAGTAAGCTAGGGCATCTTGCCTTGGTGTGTGTTCAATTTCTTCTTTGGGAATGCCTTGCTCCAATGTGTGCCATTCAAGCCAAAGGATAAGGGTTCTTTTACATTCATGATTCCTGCACTGCTAAAAAGCAAAAAGAGAGGGATAATTGAGGGGACAACTTCCACCAGGGACATGGAACAGGACTTGACCAATTACTTGGCCACAGGGTGGTGTTGCACTGCTCCGACAATTGGTCCTGGTGTGTTTATTGTGCGATTTGCTAATTGCAGGGATGTGGCTAGAGCCTGCTATGCGGGCAGATTAACTCTTAAATCTACAAGAACAAAAGTGAAAATCGATCCATGGTCTGTAGCTCTGGGAGCCAAAGGGATCATGGAGAAGGCGTGGGTGAGAGTTGGTAATGTCCCCTTGGAAAAAAGAACTAAAAGAAATTTGGCTTATGTTTCCTCTTTGGTTGGTGTACCCTTGGAAGTTGATTGAGCCACGCTGCATCGTCTAGACTCAGTGAGACTGAAAATTGGATGCAGGGATGTGGATGAAATACCTCCTGTGGCTGACCCTGAGGCTCCTATGCTAAAGAAAATGAAAACTCATTGTAACCCTGTGGTGCAAGAAATAGGCATGTCCTCGGCTATGGGGAATAAGAATTTGTCCTCGCTGGGCAAACATTAAGCTCCCCTTCAAGAGTCTCCTAATGATGACAATTCCGTGGGTTCTTATGAGAACTCCCTGCTGCTAGATACACTTGCTCGTGAACATGAGGAGGCAGAGGCAAAAAAAAGCTAAAGAATGGGCCCTATCATGTGGAAAAAAGAACATGTCTAATACAAATGTAAGTCTTACTATTAGTAGCAGCAAAAAAACATATGTTGATGTTGTAAAAAACATTCACGAAGCTGGTGAGGACCCAATTAAAGTGACCAGTTCACCTGTCTTCTGTGGAGGGTGACACTGAGGTGATCCCCACTCCTCCTCTCGTCACCAAAGAAAATCTTCGTTTCAGCCTGCGTAATGCACAAACTAACCTTACGAGGATTGATGACAAGGCTACGATGGTGGCTAAAAACGTTATCTGGAAGGTAACAATCCCTCATCCAATACCTTTGATACTTTGTTGAATCCTGAATTGATTCTGCGTGCGGTGAAGCTGGGGGTTGATATCCCTGACACTGATTTTGCTAGTGTGGATGTCCTTAGGGAAATTCAGAAATTTAGGGTCAATAACTATATAGAGGGAAAAAATGAGCTCTAGGGGGATAAAATTTCTTTTGACATGGAATGGGGTGATGATCTTTTCACTAGTGTTAGATCTAAGAAAAAACAAAGAGAAAAAAGCCTGTTGTTATTGTTGCTAGGCCTATTACTAGAATCCACAAGATTGCTGGCAATGGAAAGGAGGGTAACCCTATTCAGTATCCTAACAGGGTTACCAGGTGGGAACCTACTGTTCTTCAATGGATGGAATTTTCTGGAATTGCAGGGGTGTGTGTAAAAAAGGGATGTCCACCTGCCTCTCTGACCTCATTAAGGACTATTCTCTGGAGTCGATGTATGCCCAGCTTGAAAATATCATAGCTGGCTGTGACTTCCCTTGGATTTGGAAAGCGAAAATCCCGTTTAAAATTGAAATTTTCCTATGGCAACTTTTTTAGGATGCTATCCTAACTAGGGATGTCATGAAAAGAAGAAACTGGCCTGGTAGTTTGAGGTGCTCTTTCTGCAATGAAAGGGAGACATCCCAGCACCTTTTTTTCCTTTGCCCTGTGGCCAGGGTGATATAGCGAATAGTGGGATCAGTTTTTGGGACTGATTCCTGTCCAGACAATCTATGTCAGTACTATTCCTGGTGTTTTGTGTTCTTGCCTGATGGGGCGAAGTTCTATACTTTCGGTTTGGCTTCTGTGTGCTGGGCGATATGGAACAACCGCAATAGAGCTAGTTTTGAGTTTAAATTTCCTAAAACCCCATTTGAGATTGTTTTCTTGGCATGTGCATTCTTGAACTACTGGGCAGGTCTGATGAAAAGGCGACGACGATCATGAGGCGATGAAGAAGGGAGCGAAGATGTTGCACAAGAACACTGGGAACATGATGAGGCTGTGTGCAGCGGCCGTGGATGAAGCAGCTGTGAACTAAGCGACTCCTTCTGCCTTCACTGCGATCCAAGAAGAAAAAAGGACTTTACTCCTTGTTATGTGGTTGTTAGTTTTCTGGGTCTAGATTACTCCCTTGCTCCTGCGTGAGCCGTGTGGTTTTGCTCAGTCTGTCTCTGAGCGTTGGGCTGCTATACTTTGCTGCTAGCTGTTTGCTGTGAACTTTGTGTGTCGTCGGGTTTTCACCCCATAGCAGGTGTCTCACGGGCGAGCTCTTGCGGTGAGTTACCCGGGGATGCATGAACTCGCTCTCCCCTTTCCCATCCCCTTTTTCTAAACTTGGATGATGTATTTCCGTTATTTAGTTAATGGAAAGGGGTTACGCCCGGTTAAAAAAAACCAAGTGCAAATTGGTATATGCCTAGTGTGTTGGGCACTCAGCTTATAATTTTTTTCATGTAGTGAGGGCATGCTGCTCTAGTTGTGCTATTTTTTCTGTGCTCATCGATTTGGAAAACAATGACGATCAAGATTTCTCCCAGAGTTCCATGTAAGAAAAGAGAACGAAAACCTATTTTCACGGCATCTGGAAAGGCGGGCACAGTGCCGTAGAGGTGCATCAGCTTGCTAATAAGCGTGTATCGGAAATTCAGACTAACTAGTTGTTATGGTAATCTAGTTGCACATGTTCTATTTTCAGTAAGTTAGTTTTCTGAATAATCACGAAGCGTCACGTGTACACGGTCGAGTTCAGTTTAGACGATTAGTGTCGACTAGTATTTTCTTGAGACTTATTCGTAGCTCTCTTTGCTGTTGTAAGCGTGGGTGTACTGGCCACGACTCTGTCCCTGGGATGGCGCGGGTAAAACGGATCATGGGCAGTACATGTTGCGAGGTTGTTACGCTTGAGAATAAAGGAAGGAAACAGAAAAGACGTAGGTTAAGCGCGTCGCAAAACTCAGTCTCCTCCCTGTTTTCTCTGTTCGTTAGTGTTCTTCAGAGTTGATTCTGAATCCACCCTCGCGTGTGTGTGTGTGTGCGCTGATCTGGGCTTCATCCAACACTAGTGGGAATAAGGTCAGCGACTAATTTCGATGAACATTCAAGCACGTCCAAGATGGACATCGCTCTATTAGTCAGTTACGTGATGCTTCCATGGAAGACAGGGGGCAGATGCGATGAGATGAGACAAGAAGGTGGCCCGAGTGACAAAAGAACAAGAACTGCTTGCTTGTTTTAGCTTTGCTGCTGGTAAAATGCCGGCTGGTGCTTTGGCCTTTCGATTGGTATCACGCAGTATTCACGCAGGCCAGACTTTCCTATGGACGCAACCAGGCCCGCAGACGCTCATAATTACAGTGGCGTGTTGGGTTTGTCTCAGCGACTCAGTGGCCTTGCTGGCAAATGCACGAATCAAGTTCTGTCTGAAGTAGTTCAACGGAAACACTTTCTAGCTCTAGTACCTGTCCCCACACTCAGACTTGGGCTGGACGAGCAACAAACACTCATATTATTGTTTCCAGCACCGGATATTATCCTGAGGCCGAATCAGATTCATTGAAGGAGGGTGATGTTTCAACACGGGGCGAAGCGCGAGGGGGAGCGGGAGGGAGGCGATTCCTCACCTATCGGCATTAATGGCGCCGCGGCCGCCATTAATTCCTCCATGGCCCTATCCTCCCCCACTCCTCCTCCCTGCCCTCCACATCTCAGATCGAGCCTCAACCCCCTGCGTGCCACGGGCAAATCCGGCGAATGAGATGGTGGGAGGAGCGCGATGCGGGGCGAGAGCACGGCGGCTGCAACCTGCGAATCAAGTGGCGGCGCCGCTCCCGCCTCTGCCACCGGTGGCGACTCACCCGGAGATCGACACGTCATCACCGGAGGCGCTAGCGGAGATGCATCGGGTGGTGTGGGAGAGGTTCCCGAATCGCTCCAGATGGCCCGACATCTTCATGGAGATCCTACGTCATGCGACCTTCGAGGAGCGCGCTCGCTTTGCGGGCGACGACGGCGGGATGGACTACGAGTTCATCTTCTGGGTGATTCAGGAGGCGGAGTCGGCGGATTCGAGGCAGGCAGCGAGGTGGGCGCGCTTCAAGTCAAGCTCACCGTCGAGCTCAACATCCGGCCCCCTCCGGTGTTGCAGATCTCCCACATTCCTCCAAAAGCACTACCGCCGGGCGCCGTCCTCCCCAGGATTCCGTGAAGCTGCCGCGACCCGGCGCGTGGGCCTTGCAGGGTGCCCTCGCTCTGAAGTGGCGCGAGAGGATCAGGGGTTCTACCTTGGAGCCTCCACCATGGCCGGGGGATCGCGGGGAGATTCCCCAATCTAAGGTACGAAACAATCGTCCTAAAATTTGTTCATACGCAGTTCTAAATTCTCGATCTGAAGTTCAATTGAGTGAGGATTCCCAAAATGTTTTGGGTGGGGAAAATAGTAAGTCGATGATCTCAGATACTTTTGGAAGGGTATTCCCTTCGATTAGTGCGACTGATTTTATATGCAATCCCATTCCACTCCCAAGCGGACATGGTTCCTTGCCGCCGACGGCATGTACGGACTCCGACGAACTCGCTTCTGCGTTGACGGCGGGACTGTGTTTAAACCAAAAAACTGCTGCGGCAGGGCCGAACCCCACTCCATCTCCATTGATTCATGGATGTGTGGTTAGTAGGAAAACGAACTTTCAGAAGACGTCTTTGAGTCCGTTCACGGGCCTGGTGAGGAGGTGGCGGATTTCTATGGCCAACTTTGAGTCATCCCCTCCCTGACCCGCAGCCGCCACCTACATAAACGTAGGCAGGCTCCTCCTAACCCTAGATACACCATTCCCAGATTGTTCTGGATCAGAAAAGACTTGTTTCGATCTAAGAAATTCTCGGTCCAGGACTGTTTTCCGGTTGCTTCTGTTGGTCCTTTCGACCCCATCCCTACCACTTTTAAGCTATCTTTTGAGGCTCCGGGATTTCCTAGATCGTTTGTTGAAGTGGTGAGGAGGGGGATGGAGAATCGAGGTCAGATGCCTCTTCTTCGGGCATCATTGGGAAACCAGGCCCGCAGGGGGCAACCAAATCAAGCCAGGGGATCCAGGCTCCAATCATCCCCCCGGCAGCTACTGCCCCTCCACCCCCCCCCCCCCCTCCCCCCTCTAGTGGTGCAGGTCCTTGATCCAAAATAAAAGAACATGATTTGCTTCAACTGCAGCTGGCCTGGTCACTACGTGGGGAATTGTGTGGAGGTGAAGAAGTGTTTTATCTGCGCTGGAAATCACAACGTCAACAACTGTGCTGCCTGGGCAAAACCACAACCTGCTGCCACCTACTTTGGCAGTGCTGCTTCAGGGCTGGGTTTCTACCATGTTGAAGTCCCTGTGGCAGCTGAATCCAGCTGGTTGAATTATAAGAATTGTGTTGTTCTTAAGGTGGTTAAGGGAGAGGTTTCTGCCTCAGATCTGCTAACTCAGTTGAATGGGATCTTTTGCAAGAACAAGGAGTGGCCATGGAAAATCAGAGAGTTGGAAAACAAGATGTTCCTGCTGAGATTCCCTCCTTGGAAAAATGTAAACGATCTAATTGAATTTCCTCCATTTGAGTTGCCAATTGCTGGGGTGTCTGTCAAAATTTGTGAGTGGGAAGGAATGTTAGATGAGTTTGGTTCGCTGACTGAGCCCTGGGTATAGATTGAAGGGATCCCACCTAGGTGGTGTGCCTGGTTGCCCAGATCACAGCATGCTTTGGGATATTGGTGGATGTTGACTGGAATGGGATCTTTAAGAGCTTTTATGAAATTATTCGAGTCAGAGTTGCATGCAGAGACCCCAGGAAGATTCCGTTTGAAAGATTGGTGGAGAGATGAAAAAGAAGTTATACCTGCTGTTCTTTACTGTGGAAGGGTTCGAACAGAATGGTGAGGATGCTGATGGAGGGGATAATGATCCAGATCAAGATGCCCCTGAGGGAAATGAGGAAAACAATAACAAAGATGCTGAAGACAAGGAAGGTATGGAAGAAGATGATGATGAGGCGATTGATGAATTGGATAAGGCCAACTTCTCTACCAAGACAGTCCCAACTTCTAACTCAAACAAAAACAGGTCTCAAGTGGATGTTTCTGCAGCAGGAATCCATCAGTTAGATATGGAGGGTACAGTTTAGGGAGAGATCAATGAGGACCTCGAGGATTGGACTCCAATGAAGGACACTGGAAATGATAAGGAGCCAGCTTTTAGAACTGAGAAGTCTAATGCACTGTCAGTCCATTTGGACTATTTCTCGAACCAACTTAGTAAGTTCGGAATGGAGGAATCTGACGGAGAAGAGGAAATCAGCGAGACGGACACAGAATGCTTGCCTGTAGATCTAACGATGGCGATGAATTCAGTCAAAAGATCGCTACTGGAATCACTTGAAAAAGCAGAGTCGGTGGTCGAAGAAAATCAACAACAAGAACTCTCCTGTTTGGGGGCCAGTGCTAGCTGATAAACCCACAACCAGGAGTCATGGTGATGTGAAGATCCTGGACAAGGTACGGCATATATGATGAAGAAGAATTTGGAAATACCTGCCACAAAGGTAAATCATTTGCCACCCTTGACCCTAGTGAACTTACTTCTCATGCTGCTAAAGTTGATTTGTGCATTGGTAGTAATGAAGAAGAATGAAATAATATCATTTTGGATCTGGTTGATAGAGAAAAAATTAGATGTTTGCAGTTTGCTGATGAAAACCCGGAGATTGTTCTCCCTGATAATTTAGATCTGTTAGATGCTAATAACCCTCCCCTTGGGTCTGGGGAAAAGGAGATTCCAAAAACTGAATCAGGTGGCACTGCTGGTTCAGGTATGGAATACCCTGTCCTGAATACTAAGAAAAAGCCTTGTGGCTTATCTCACCCATTTAAAATAAAATGATAGGGGCCTTTTGGAATTTACGTGGTCTAGGGCAGCCTGGTAAAATTCAATGCCTGGGAGATTTTATTAGTAACAACCATGTTGACTTTTTGTGTTTTTCTGAAACTAAAAGAGAATTTATTGAGACTCATATCCTTAATGACATCTCTGGTAGGGTCTCTTTTGACTGGCACTATCTACCTGCTATCAACACGGCTGGTGGGATCCTTATGGATCTTAAAAGTGATCTATTTGAAGTAATCGGTTTCATTGATAAGAGATTTTGCATTGTTGCAACTGTGAGAAACAAATTAGATGGTTTCATCTGGCATCTTGTTGCGGTTTATGGTACTTCTTATAACGAGTTTAAGCTAGATTTATTTGCTGAATTACATGATATCATGGAAGGACTCACGTACCCAGATTTGCTTGGGGGAGACTTCAACTTAGTCAGGTCTACGGCTGACAAGAATAATGGTGTTGTCAACAGCCAATTTTCTTATATCTTTAACGACTAGATTAACAAATGGTGTCTTATGGAGATTAATATTGCAAATAGGAAATATACTTGGAGCAATAATCAAGATAATCCCATCTTTGCAACTATAGATAGGGTTTTTGTTTCCATTTCTTGGGATGCTCACTTCCCCTTGTCGGTGATTTCTGCACTCCCTCGTGTGGGAAGTGATCATACACCACTGTTGTTAGACACAGGGGCTCGGAGGGTTACCTCCCCGAGAATTTTTCGATTTGAGAAATGGTGGCTTGACCACCCTGATTTTAAACAAATGGTGATTGATACCTGGAACACTTCATTTCTTGGAAAAACAGCTATAGATGTTTGGATGAATAAAAGTAAACTTTTCAGGAAAAAAGCTAGAGGTTGGAGTATTAATATTGAGGCTGATATTAAAAAAAAGGAAGAGAGAGCTTTTTCTTGAGTTTGACATCCTTGATGTGTTTTCTGAGAATAATCAAATTAATGATAGTGACAAAGTTAGGATGGAGGAAATCAGGAAAGAACTCCAACAGATCTGGAGCAAAGAGGAAACTGCCTTGTGGCAACGCTCCAGAGACCGTAGAATTAGAGATCGAGATAAAAATAACGCGTATTTTCATGTTGTGGCCAATCATAGACACGGAAAAAATCACTTATCTGAATTAGTTGGGGAGAATGGTCCTGTTTACACCACTCAGGAGATGCTTGGGGTAGCTACTACCTACTGTAAAAACTTGTTTTGTTTTGAAAACAAGCATAATATTTGTCTGGGTCCTTCCTTTTGGGAGGAGGATGAATTAGTTACCCAGGAAGAGAATGACCTTTTACAGAAAAACTTTTTCGAAGAGGAAATTAAAGAGGCGATATTTGGGTCTTATGCCCATGGTGCCCCTGGCCCAGATGGGTTGTCCTTTTTGTTTTATCAATCCTTTAGGGACGTGATTAAAAATGACTTTATGGCCCTGGTGACAGACTTTGAGGCAGGAAAGCTGGATCTACAGCGACTAAACTTTGCCCTAATTGTGCTCATTCCTAAAGAAGTGGATGCCAGGGAGATGAAGAAGTTTCGCCTATTAGTCTGAGTAACTGTGGGATTAAGATTTTCTCTAAAGCCATGGCCAATAGGGTCTCCCCTGTTGGGTGCAGGCTGATTTCTTCTAATCAAACTGCATTCATTAAGGGGAGATACATTCTAGAGAGTGTGCTGATGGCACATGAAGTAATTCATGAAGTCAAGAAATCAGGATCACAAGGCTTAGTTCTTAAGCTAGATTATGAGAAGGCATATGATAGAGTTAGTTGGGAATTTTCGTTTGACATGCTTCATTCGAGGGGTTTTGGCTCAAAATGGATTTATTGGATTAAAAGCACTCTTGTTAATAGTACTTTCAGTGTGAGAATTAATGATACAACGGGTCCCTACTTTGTAGGAGGGAAAGGTCTCAAACAGGGGGATCCACACTCCCCTCTGCTGTTTAATCTAGTTGCTGACGTTTTTACCAAAATTCTCAAGAAAGCTGCTTCACAAGATTTAACTTCTGGGCTTATGCATCATGTGATCCCTGGAGGTGTGGTTAGTCTGCAATATGCAGATGACACCATACTCTTCTTGGAAAAATCTATCCATAAAGCAAGAAATTTTAAATGGCTTTTGTCATGTTTTGAAAATCTGTCTAGGATGAAAATTAACTTTCATAAAAGTGACCTCATGACTATAAATGTGGATGAGGCAAGTGCTAAGGAATTTTCTCAAATATTCTATTGTAAAAACAGTTCTTTTCCTATAAAGTACTTGGGAGTGCCTCTGCACTATGATAAATTGAAAAGAGAAGATATTCAGCCTATCATTGATAGGATTATTAAAGGGATTTCTCGCTGGCTAGGGAGATACCTCACTTATAAAGGAAAAATTATCCTGCTGTGTGCTTGTGTGGTTAGTATCCCTGCTTACTTAATGTCTGTGATCAAGTTCCCTAAATGGGCAATTCATGCAATTAACTCCCAAATGGCCCACTTCTTTTGGGGTAATTTGGGAGATCAACACAAGTATCACTTAGCCAAATGGGGGCTAGTTACTAGAAGGAAAGAGTTTGGTGGTTTGGGGGTCCCAAATATTGAAGATTATAATAGGGCTTTATTATCCTCTTGGGGGAAGAGATTTTTAATAACTCTGATTCGGATTGGTCTAAGCTTCTGCTTCACAAATATCGTGTTAATTCTCCTAACCTCCTTTGGGCTAAAAGTGAAGGGGGCTCTACCTTCTGGAAGAGCATTACTTGGGCATTGGCATCTGCCAAAACCTTTTATACCTGGAAATTGGGAAATAGGAAACTCATTAGTTTTTGGCATGATATCTGGATGGGGGATTGTTCCCTTAAGGTGCAGTTCTGGGACCTGTTCTGCATATGTAATCAAACTGATAGAACTGTTGCCCAGGTTTGGGATGGGAATGAGCTGAAATTAACATTCAGGAGGTGCGTTGACCATATTGGCTTGAAACGCTGGGGTCAACTTGTTGATATGGTTAAGCAACACCCCCCGAGAGATGAAACAGAAACCCCCCAATTTGGGGATTAGAACCGAGTGGTGTTTTTTCAGTTAAATCTTTCTATAAACAAATCAATTTTGGAGGGGTGGTTTCGGACATTAGTTCTAAAATGTGGAAAATCTTATGTCCACAGAATATTCATGTATTCTTGTGGATGTGTGTTCATAACAAGATTTTAACTAGAGATAACCTGGCGAAGAGAAGGGAAGTGGAAGATCCTTCATGTTTGTCCTGTGCAGAATTTGAAATTGTTCAACACTTGTTGTTTGATTGTGTGGTGGCCCAGCAAGTGTGGAATGTTGTGACTGAGATGTTTAATGTTGACATATCCTGCTTTACAAACATTGTGTCCTTCTGGCATAGGCGTAAAGAAAAGGCTGTTTTAAATATGGTAACAACTGCTACCTTGTGGAGCTTGTGGAGACTAAGGAATGAATTTTGTTTTCAGGGGCGCAAGTGGAAAAATGTGAAATGCATTCTTGCAAAACTAAGCTGCTTTTTACACCAATGGATGGTTCTCTGCGATGATGGACAGGCGAAGCTTCTGAAGCAATGCTTGCTGCTGCTGGACAAACGCCGTGGGGAACTCCTCCGGATCGCTTGAAAATGAGATTGGAGGAGGCCAACTGAAAATCGGGGCGATGGAGATGGTGGAGACGAAAATCCATTTTGCTTCGCTCCCTTTCCTCTGTTGGGCATCTGTAATATTTCGGTCTGGTTATGATACTTTGATTCCTTTCAACTTAAACCGTTATGTTGGTTGTAGGCTGCCTTCCTGTGAGAGGTTGATGCTTTGTAGTAGTCGGGTCGTTTTGGTACAAGACTATGTATTCCTGTGACTGGTTTGTGGTCTGCTTCATTCTATAAAATGGGGGGGGGGGCAACCCCTTTCTTTAAAAAAAATTATCCTGAGGCCTCCCATGCTCACTAAAAAAGCCCAGTCCTGAGGCATGTTCATGAACAAACCCAGCACTGCCTACAAACTTCAGGTGTGGAGCGTAACTAACCCTCCTCTCGGTGGTCAATATCTGTTCTCTACTCAAGCACAAGCCACAACAACAATCTATGTTCTCCATTAATTAGGAACACCTATACTCCCTCCGTTTTAAAATAGATGACTCAACTTTATACTAACTTTGTACTAAAGTTAGTATAAAGTTGAGTCATCTATTTTGGAACGGAGGGAGTAGTTTCTAGATGAAGTCACACTCCTTGTAGATAGAAAGATACTCCTTTTATAGCTGGTAGTTGCATAAAGAAGTCTGGGTCGGGAGCTCAGATACAGTGAACGCTAGTACAGTTCTGAATGAAAAATAACTCCTGCACTCATTTTCTTTAGTAAAGTTATGCAAGTATACACATGTGCTTTAAATGGCCCTTAACTAGTTACTATCAATTGATTTAATTTAGTGATTGTGGTCAAAATTTAATAAATTTAAGACAAGACGACAGAATCTTCATGTTGAGAGGTTTGATGCTTTGCTTTACCTTCTATACAAGTGTGTTCCAGTGAATAGTGGCATGCATGCTATACTTCAATCAAGAATTAAGCCAACTAGAAGATTAAGACAAAGTTCTTGTGTCTAATGAATAACACATTTCGCAATCATATTACATATACTGATTTTAGGTCACGTTTAGACAAATGATGTGTCCTGTAAACATGGTGAATTATACACTTACAAATCTATAACCTAGACTCATCAAAGACCATACCTTCCTTTTGTTTTTATTGCATCAAAGATCTGATATCTTCAGGCGGAAGGGTGGGGAGAAAGGAGAATTTATTAGATTGTTGTCGGCGAGAAAGGATAACAATAGATTGTGGGGTGTAACAATGTTTATTTGTGGAAGTGTGTCAAGAAAATATAGTACCGCTCATGAAGTTATTTCAAATAATAATAATAAACCCCCTCAAAAAAAATACGTAATAATAATAAATGATGATTATGTTATTTGGCTGGTTATTGGCATGATGACTTTGACCTGTTCAATCATTTTGTCCCGGGGCAAGGTCCGGTTTCATCAACCACTGGATTGGTGGTGACAGATCGCAAGCCTGCGTTGTGTGGGCTGCTACCCCAACCGATGTCCTTCACAGGAAGCCTTAGCGTGCCACGAGGCTTTGGCTTTGGCCAATGATTTGAACATATCATTGGTTATTATTTCTTCAGACTGCTCCTTCGTCATAAAAGAAATTGAGTCAAATGAAGGTGCGAGGCATGCGGCCATCATCAAGGAAATTCGAGCTAGTAAATTAGAATTCTTGTAGTGTGATTTTATGTATGAGAGAAGGTCCCGAAATTTTGAGGATGATAGTATAGCTAAATTTGCTTTGTCTCTAGGCGTTGGAAGACATGTGTGGTTCCTTAAACCACATGACATTCTAACGATTCCGTAGAACTTAGTTGAATAAAGAATCGTTACACCCCTCAAAAAATCAATAAAATGAAAGATAGCCCATGTAACTATCTCACAAGGTTTTTCACGATTAATCTTCTTCGCTGCCGCTTTCGCCGCCGCCGCCATGCCCCATGCTCGCATCGCCACGAATGTGCGTGAAACATAAGTATTCATCACCCCTCATTACTTCCACCGCCTATATAAGACAATCAGGACGCGCTTGGTTGAACATTGTATTACATCACAGCTGATGAAATAAAAGATGTGCCACCGGCGGCCTTGTAGAAGATGCAGATGAGGGATGGTTTGCGGCCAAAACAGGGAATGCTAGCTGTTCACGATGGCGCTTCTGCTCATGGCAGCGAAAAGAAATTGGTCGCGCTTCTGGTGGTGGCGGTGATAGGAGATTGGCTGTGTTTCTGCTCCCAGCGGAGGGAGATCGCCGGTGTTGTTTACCACTGAGGCGACGGAGGATCTCGTCACATTGTCATGATCACCAAAGGACCTCTGCTCTGAACATGCGTCTTCCTTTGAAATCTTATATTTATCCCTTTGTTGTCATGTTTTCATGTCAAGTGTGCTTGGGTATCACATGACATATCACATGGCTAGTGAGCTATTTTCCTTGTCTATTGTTTTCATGTGAAAGTTCTGCTTTGCCATGCTATGCACGAAAAGTTTCTTTTCTTGCTTGGTTGTCTTCTTTGTATGCATCGGAATTGATTGGTTTCACTATTGGTTGGTCTTGCGGATGTGTAGAAATAATGACTGCTCCTGCTGTTCACGGAATAGGTTTCCACCATCACAATAGACACCAGGCAAATGTATATCAAGACTCAGTCTGTGCTGTATTTATTTATGTGTATCAAGAATCGGTTCATGCTGTTTATATTTATCTCCTGTTATATCCCCCTTCCTTGCTTACAAATCTTCCTTCTCCATGTAGAAGTAGCAGCCACCCTATTTCTTCTCTGGAGTTGCAGCCGCCCCACTGCTTCTCTGGAGTTGCAGCCAGGGGGTCTACGTTAGCAATGTAAAAGATTTATTCAGATTACGCAACGAGTGTGTTAAATGTTTATCTATTCCCATTAACCTTTCATCATTCCCTCTCTGTTACTTTTTTCCATTTTTGTCTAATATTAATTTTCTTAGGCCATGCTTCCTAGGTGAGAAACCACTAGTAGAAAATAGGGCTTTGGTTCGGGCCTGACCAGCCCATTAGTCCCGGTTCTTCATGAACCGGGACCCATGGGGGGCATTAGACCCGGTTCGTGAGCCCAGGGGGCCGGCCAGGGCCTCGTGGTATTGGTCCCGGTTCGTCTGGATCTATTTGTTCCGGTTCTAGGCACGAACCGGGACCAATGGACCACGCTCCTGGCCCACAGACATTGGTACAGGTTTGTGCCTAGAACCGGTACAGAATGGGGAGTTTAGTTCCGGTTCCTGCCACGAACCGGGACAAATAAGTTGCCTATATATACCCCATCGCCGCAGCAGAGCACTCCACAGTGCTCTGTTTTTTGCTGGCCGGCGAGGGGGAGGGCATTGGGTGCTCTAGCTCACCTCCTATGCACACGAGGTGTTTGATGAGATGCCCGAGCCACACTAGTTAAGCTTTCTCCTCTCGAAGCTCGACCTCGGAGCTCATTTTTCCGAGATTTGTCTAGGTTTAGCGGTCCGTCACACCCCATCCCCGTTTTCACCACCGTCGATCGCCCGCGCCGATCTCATCGTCAGCACCACCGTGGTGAGCCTCTTGTTCTTATCTTCTTTCTGATTTTCTTACTTTAGATAGGTACTTGTCTGATTTTCTTACTTTAGATAGATACTTGTCTGGTTTTCTTACTTTTGACACACATAATTATATATAATGCACGCAGATGAACCGCAATGGATGTACGGTGATGCATACACCTCCGAGTACATTAAGGGCGTTCATAATTTTCTCGATGTGGCTGAGGCAAACAAGCAGAATGGTTTTATGTGTTGTCCATGCCCTAAATGTGGGAATACGAAATCTTACTCTGACCAGAAAGTCCTTCACACCCACCTGCTTTACAAGGGTTTCATGCCACACTATAATGTTTGGACGAGGCATGGAGAAATAGGGGTTATGATGGAAGACGCCGAAGAAGAAGAGGACGATGACAACTATGTGCCCCCTGAATACGGTGATGCTGCAACAGGGGGAGCTGGTGAAGATCAAGAGGAACCAAACGATGTGCCCGATGCTGCTGCTGAAGATCAAGAGGAAACAAACGATGTGCCCGATGATGATGATCTCCGCCGGGTCATTGTCGATGCAAGGACGTAATGCGAAAGTCAAAAGGAGAAACTGAAATTCGATCGCATGTTAGAGGATCACAAAAAGGGTTGTACCCCAATTGCGAAGATGGCAACACAAAGCTCGGTACCTTACTAGAATTGCTGCAGTGGAAGGCAAAGAATGCTGTGCCTGACAAAGGATTTGAGAAGCTACTGAAAATATTGAAGTAGAAGCTTCCAAAGGATAACGAATTGCCCGACAGTACGTACGCAGCAAAGAAGATCGTATGCCCTCTAGGATTGGAGGTGCAATAGATACATGCATGCCCTAATGACTGCATCCTCTACCGTGGTGCATACGAGGATTTGAATGCATGCCCGGCATGCGGTGCATTGCGGTATAAGATTAGACGAGATGACCCTGGTGATGTTGACGGTGATGTGGTATGCTCCTATAATACCACGGTTGAAACGACTGTTCAAAAACAAAGAGCATGCCAAGTTGATGCAATGGCACAGTGAAGACCGTAAGAAAGACGGGAAGTTGAGAGCACCCGCTGACGGGTCGCGGTGGAGAAAAAATCGAGAGAGAGTACTGGGCTGAGTTTGCACGTGACCCAAGGAACATATAGTTTGGTTTAAGCGCGGATGGCATTAATCCTTTCGGGGAGCAGAGCAGCAATCACAGCACCTGGCCCGTGACTCTATGTATGTATAACCTTCCTCCTTGGATGTGCATGAAGCGGAAGTTCATTATGATGCCAGTTCTGATCCAAGGCCCTAAGCAACCCGGCAACGACAATTATGTGTACCTAAGGCCATTAGTTGAAGAACTTTTACAGCTGTGGAATAGAAACAGTGTACGTACATGGGATGAGCACAAACAGGAGGAATTTAAGATGCATGCATTGCTGTTTGTAACCATCAACGATTGGCCCGCTCTCAGTAACCTTTCAGGACAGACAAACAAGGGATATCACGCATGCACGCACTATTTAGCTGACACCGAAAGTATATACCTGGACAAATGCAGGAAGAATGTGTACCTGGGCCATCGCCGATTTCTTCCGACCAACCATCAATGTCGAAAGAAAGGCAAGCATTTCGAAGGCGAGGTAGATCACCGGAAGAATCCCACCATGCGTACCGGTGATCACGTACTTGCTATGGTCAATGATTTACACGTAATCTTTGGAAAGAGTCCCTGCGGAGTAGCTATTCCGAATGATGCTGAGCGACACGCACCCATGTGGAAGAAGAAATCTATATTTTGGGACCTACCCTACTAGAAAGACCTAGAGGTCCGCTCTTCGATTGAAGTGATGCACGTGACGAAGAACCTTTGCGTGAACCTGCTAGGCTTATTGGGCGTGTATGGGAAGACAAAAGATACAGCTGAGTGATGCGTCTCCGACGTATCTATAATTTTTATTGTTCCATGCCAATGTTATTCAACTTTCATATACTTTTTGGCAACTTTTTATACTATTTTTGGGACTAACATATTGATCTAGTGCCCAGTGCCAGTTCCTGTCTATTGCATGTTTTTGGTTTCGCAGAATATCCATAACAAACGGAGTCCAAATGGGATAAAAACGGACGGAGCTTATTTTTGGAATATTTGGAAAATCTGGGAGAAAGATCAACGTGAAACGGTGTCCGAGGTGGCCACGAGGCAGGGGCCCACGCCCATACCAGGAGGGCGCGCCCCCCACCCTCGTGGGCCACCCGTAAGGTGGTTGATGCCCTTCTTCGGCCGCAAGAAAGCTAATTTTTGGGAAAAAAATCACGGCGAAGGTTTCAGTCCAATCGGAGTTACGGATCTCCGGATATAAAAGAAACGGTGAAAGGGCGCAGTAATGTAACGCAGAAATAGAGATAGATCCAATCTCGGAGGGGCTCTCGCCTCCCACGCCATGGAGGCCAAGGACCAGGAGGAAACCCTTCTCCCATCTAGGGAGGAGGTCAAGGAAGAAGAAAAGCGAAGGGCCCCTCTCCCTTCTCTTTCGGTGGCGCCGGAACGCCGCCATGGCCATCATCATCACCGCAATCTTCACCAACAACTTCACCGCCATCATCACCAACTCTTCCCCCCTCTATGCAGCGGTGTAACCTCTCTCTTACCCGTTGTAATCTCTACTTAAACATGGTACTCAATGCTATATATTATTTCCCAATGATGTATGGCTATCCTATGATGTTTGAGTAGATCTGTTTTGTCCTATGGGCTATTTGATGATCAAGATTGGTTTGAGTTGCATGTTTTATTATTGGTGCTGTCCTATGGTGCTCTCCGTGTCGCGCAAGCGTGAGGGATCTCCGCTGTAGGGTTTGCAATATGTTTATGACTTGCTTATGGTGGGTGGCGTGAGTGACAGAAGCACAGACCCGAGTAAGTAGGTTGTTTGCGTATGGGATAAAGAGGACTTGATACTTTAATGCTATGGTTGGCTTTTACCTTGATGATCTTTAGTAGTTGCGGATGCTTGCTAGAGTTCCAATCATAAGTGCATATGATCCAAGTAGAGAAAGTATGTTAGCTTATGCCTCTCCCTCATATAAAATTGCAATAATGATTACCGGTCTAGTTATTGATTGCCTAGGGACAAATAACTTTCTCATAACAACAAGCTCTCTACTAAAATTAATTTAGTTGTGTCTTTATCTAAGCAGCCCCTAGTCTTTATTTACGTGCTATTTACTTTCTTGCAAGCTTACCCAAAAACACCTACAAAGTACTTCTAGTTTTATACTTGTTCTAGGTAAAGTGAACGTCAAGCGTGCATAGAGTTGTATCAGTGGTCGATAGAACTTGAGGTAATATTTGTTCGACCTTTAGCACCTCGTTGGGTTCGACACTCTTACTTATCAAAAACTGTTGTGATCCCCTATACTTGTGGGTTATCAAGACCTTTTTCTGGCGCCGTTGCCGGGGAGTTATAGCGTGGGGTGAATATTCTCGTGTGTGCTTGTTTGCTTTATCACTAAGTAATTTTTATTTGCTGTTCTTAGTGGTTCTTTATCTTTAGTTATGGATATGGAACACGAAATACCAAAAAAATTAAGTGTACTTGCTACTCATGGAGATGAGGAACCTCCTAAAACCCTCGATGCTCGTTATGTGACAGATATCATGTACTACTTTACTAATCCTGAGAAAACCCCATTCAATTATGTAATGGGAGTAACGTTGGATCAACGTGAATACTTTAGGGATTATCGCTTAACACAAAAGGGAAACTATTATGGGATCAAATTCATATATTGAAGTGGTATGCTTGGCAACTATGCGTGAGTTATGATTATACTTGTTGCTCTAGGATGAAGGCTCCACACCTTCCCTTTTCATGCAAATTTAATGATAATAAAACCTTAGCTTTTTATGCTAATGGTATATATGATTACTATGATGTGGAACAAATAGAAGAATTTGTTGCTTTTAAGGGTGCTTATGAAATTGAATCTATGTGTAAAGAGTTTGAAGATTTTGATGATGTTGTTTATAGATCTGAAAATTTACCTATCCTCAAATATTGCTATGAGAATTATGAATACAATTCCGATATTAATGCACTTATTGAGAAAGTCTCCGCTGTCCAAGAAGAGACTAATATCTTGCAAGAATCTATGGAAGAAGAAATTGATGAAACTGTGAACTCATCGGATGAAAAAGATGAGGAGGAGAGCGAAGAACAAAAGGAGGAATAGAGGATTGATCACCCGTGCCCACCTTCTAATGAGAGTAACCCTTCAACTCATACATTGTTTAATTCCCCTTCGTGCTTGCCGAAGGATGATTGCTATGATGACTATTATGATCCCATTAATTCTCTTGAAATATCCCTTTTTGATGATGCTTGCTATGCTTGTGGCCAAGATGCCAATATTAATTTGTAAGTTGGTTCCTGCTGCAACGCGCGGGGAATCATCTAGTTTTGTTGAATTCCTAGGTAAATCAAAGGCGAATTAGTTCAGTCATGCATGACAAATGCTCAAACTCTAGTACTACAACTCAATGCATGAGGGTGCTCGCTATTTTTTGCACCATGTCTATTTGCTCTATTTTGTTCTCTGTGTTTGCACTCGCCGTTGCAAACTTGTTTAGTTACCTGAAGCTGAAGGGTGGAGTAATGGTGAGTATCTTGTGTCATCTGTCAACTGTCGTTTTATCATGTCAAAGTTTGGGCTACATCTCTATGAAACTCTCGTGAAAATGGTGCCATGTTCATATGAACCATAAGGTGGGTTAACCCGAAAACCGAACCAAAAATATCGGGTAAGCGAATTCTCGGTTTTAGTTTTTAATAGTGAAATTCGGTTTCCTTTCTTTACTAACCAAATTTTAAACCAAATAATGAAACATAATTTATCGGTTAGCCCAAACACCCAGCCAGCCCGGAAGGATGACACGGGCATGCCGTAGCAGCAACAAGTTATTGACACCAAAGAGTTTGCGAAAGTCGAATGGGAGAAAAAAAAGGTGCCCTGGCGATTGGAGTAAAACCGGAAAAGACCTAAACCAACATTTTTTTCGGTTGCCTTAGTCGGCAAAATACATAAGCAAAAACAAAAAAAATAGACAGATGACAAGCACTACCGAATCATCATAACCATTGTTCAACAAGTCATATACTATAATCACTTTCAATTATTACATCTACATCTAGAATCACTTTCACAGTTCCTACATCCGCAACTCCAATTATTTTTCTCTTCTCGAAACATACGGCTTCGTAGGTTTATACATCTAAACGTTAATCAAGTGTCCAATATAGGGCCGGCATCCCAGTAAAGTATTGCAGACATTGCTGCACACATCCAAGTTACGTACCCAACAACAATTGGTAAGAACATTTTGTTCCTAGGCTACCTATGAATAAAAAACAAGTTCAGAGCAAATTTATATACAATTTAATAACACGGAAACATATACTTCATCCATTCTGTATTAATTGTCTTGGATTTGTCTAGATACTAGACACGTTTACGGAAGGAGTATATTATTGGATTCATATTTCAATGTAGTTTTCAATTATATTATTTTTGTTACGTATTTTAATTTATACTTTATTAGTTAAATTTATGGTCAAATTTACAAGGGATACTAGTAAACCAAGACCGAGGTAGTGCCGCAGAAGGCTAGTGTTTTCCGGTTACAAACGTTGTCACCGGGTCGTTCTTGTGTTTGTGGACTATTGCTTTTTTCTTTTGCAAGACCCATCAACCAAAGTGTTGGTTTTCTTACCACAACTAAGAACTTGGGAAGACAATAGTACCCCTCAACACTGACCAACCATAAACCACCCATTAATGTTGACACTCATCGATGACCCGTTAGTGATGAGTGGTTAAAAGGGAAGCGAGAGAGTGGAATGATAGATCGAGCAAAAGCAAAGCAGATCTTGCATAATGACTTGTGCATGTCCACAATTTGGTTGATGAGTTGAACAGGAGACAACCAAATGCTTAAAGAACATTACATTTGTCTTGTTGTTCTTCTTTTAAGTAGTTGTGATGATTGATGCAATAATAGAGTCATGGGCATCTTCAGCTACAAAGGACTTTTTATGCACCATATGTGTATCATGATTATCATTCCAAGACGTACATCTCAGGATGTTCTCACGAGGATTAAACCAGCAGGTCCAAGCAATGAGAGTGAATTGCAAAAACCATCGACATTGTAGGGTAGGGTTGCAGGAAACACAAGTCTACATATTTCTACCAAAAACCACTAATTTTGTGTCTATTTGGCTTTGCAAAGAACACTTTGGCCTCTTAGAAGTTATGATGACGATTATGACAGGCGGGACCTGCAATTGCCGATGTGGCATACTGGTTCATGATGGATGAAGTTCGCTGGATCCAGGGCATCTGGTGGCACAGGTCACGTTCCAGCCTTCCAGGAGGCCAGGGACCATGGTGGATCCATAGCCGCATGGCTAGGGGACAAAGTTCGCCGGATCTAGGGCCTCTGGTAGCAAAATTCATCGGATCTAGGATGCCGAGAGCATGGTGGATTCATAACCGCACAGTTAGGGCCATGGCGGATCCCATGTCGTCAAATGCAGGTTCAACCTTTCATAATTGTCATCACAACGGCCAAATAGGCCAACTACTGTTATTTGGAGAGAGAAAATAGGTGCATAATTAATGGTTTTTAGCACAAATTTATGGGCTTGTGTTTCCTGCAACCGTAGCCTTCATTTTCGATTGTTTCTTTAATTCACTCAAGTGATAGGGAAGACATTGATGACAACATGTGAGTTACAAAATGTGAACAGTAGCATGCGTTGGTAGGATGGTTTCTTTGAATGCGGAGAGGAGAGAAATCATAAGCATTGAAGGCAAAAGTTGGCGTTAGCGAACTCATGTGGCTATTCGACCTTAAGTAAAGCAGAAATACATACATACAACCTTGACTACACTAACGGGACGGTTATGATGCACAACGAACCAACCAAATAATGAGCACAGATGTATTTAAGCATCCGGCTAACCTCATTTATAAAATTCTGATCTTGGTGCAGCTATGAAGATCCTTGGCAAGGAGACAGTATGATGCTTTCACCACTAGCCGCAAGAACAAGTGCAGGCAGCTCCAGGCAGCATGGAATCACATTGCCTCAAGCTAAGTTGGCGGCCAACTAGGGTGGTCTTGCAGCTATCCTGTTTCATGTTCCTCTTTGCTCTTCGAGAGCCTTTTTACCTTTTTGAGACCTGGAGACTTTGTTGAACCATTTTTCTTATTAATAAGATGGCCGCATGCATCGTTCTGATGCAGAGGCCGGGGGATAACCTCCTTTTCGGAAAAAAAAAATCTTATCTTACTTAAGTCTTGCAGAGCTAAGTCGCTTGGTAGGTCCCTGCCAGCATTGTATCATAATTAACATAGAAGGTTGCATGTCGCTTGTCGTATGTCTGTTGTCGTACTGCTTTTGTTGAACCTTGAACCTTGTAAGGGCCGAGTGAATTGCAGAAAACCACCACATTTCAGCTTAGGTTTGCAGGAAACACTCTTCTACGTTTTTGCTGCAGAAAACATTGATTTTTTTTCTAATCTTTGGCAGAAAGCACAAAACCTCCTGTTCGGGCAGTTTAAGCACTATTATGACAGGTGGGACCCTGTCTTGTCGATGTGGCTCACGGTCATGGCCGACGCCGCCTAACGGCGCATAAAGGTCGGGTCCGCCGATAGAAACCAGCTCGATCCAGCTCTCTCATCTGCCTCGCCCTCTCCTCTCGTCACTCTGTTCTTCTCCCCCGACGCCGCCACAACGCCGGCCTCCGTTCTGCTGCTCCCCCGTGGCCATGGTGTCGTGGAGCGACGAGACCAGTGAGGATTCAGTCATGAACATCTCCTCCTCCTGCGATGGCATCACCAAGGTCAGTTTGCTACAGCTAGGGTTAGTGATTTGGGGATTTTGTGAATGAGCTCGAGCTGAACCTAGGTTTATCTTTGCTTGCTCCCGCAGCTTCCAGCTACGGTGCATGATCCGAATTTCAATGGCAATGACGCAGATGTGAATGTTTTGTGCGAACACGGCGAGCCGGCCGAGCGCTTAGTTGCATATGAAGGGATGCACACCGGAAGGAGGTTTCTAGGATGTGCTAAAAAGGTATGATCCTTTATAAAGGAAGGTGTTCATTGTTGAATGTTTTGTTTACGTAGTTGTTAAGATTTGTTTAGTTTGGTCTTTCTTTACCTTTACCTGACATGCCTTGTCATCAGATGGTACACATTGTTTATTGTGGTTAGTGATTACTGCTTTGTTTATCAAGTTGATAAGCTTGGTTAAGTGCTTAGTCTTTTGTTTAACTTGTTTTATCCAAAGGAGTGGATGGTTGTCATTGTTTATTATGGTCAGTGCTTAATTACTTGTTTAACAGTGGTCATTGTTTATTTGTTTGCTGTGTGATATGTTTGCTGCACATATTAGACCCCCTGAACATGTTTGCTTATGGAGTATGGCACTTACAGTGGTCTTCAGCCTACTCACTTAGATGATTCTTTATTGTTTTATTGTTTATTTTACATGAAGGCATAAACTATGGAGTAGTTCAATGGATTGATTTTGAATGGCCAGACTCAATGGAGAAGGCATTGGCCAAGTTATGGGATATGTATGAGGAGAGTAAGTCAGGTAGGACAAATGACAATCTGGAGAGTTCCTTTGTAATTCACAACCCGATGTAAGAGAAGAAGAAACTACAGAGAATTATGACGGTTTGTATGCTAATGTCAATGCTCTCTTGGATGCCCAAAGAACAGATGGAGTCCAGAGTTGAGCAATCAGAAGGAGCAGAAGCAATGTCTTGATGTGAAGATTGTAGAGCTAGAAACTGTAGTGGGCAACTTGAAGAAAGAGCTGGCAAAGAAAGAGGAGGAGAAGAAGAAAGTACAGGAGCACTATGACAGTTTGTATGCTGATGTCAATGTTCTCTTGGATGCCCAGCAGCAGAAGGGTGTGGAGTTAAACAATCGGAAGGAGTAGAAGGAATATATTGATTTGAAGATTGCTGAGCTACAAACTGTAGTGGGCAACTTGAAGGCAGATCTGTCAAAGAAAGAGGAGGAGAAGAAGAAGCTGCTGCAAAAGTATGAGACTCTAGTGAACTTGACAGGTGCTCAAGCCAATGTGATTAGGAACTTGAAGTTCAATCATTTGAAGGAGAAGGAAAGGCTGACAGAAGAGAGGCTTAAATTGCAGCATCACATTTTTGAGCTTCAAAAGTCCGAGGAGAAGATAAAGCAGAAGCTTCATGGGGTGAAGGCCATCTTAGATGAGTAGGGGTGTCTTCTAGTATGATAATCATCTATCTGTATGTAGATGATAGTCTTCTATGCAAAACTTTAGTGATCCAGGGTGTTGGATCCAGTAATGTTGTAATGTAGATGATAATAATCTATTTAGTGTTTTGTGCTTCTTTGGAGCCGATATCTTTCTTGAGCTGCTTGCCACCTTCTTTGGCCGGAGCTGCTTGCCCGCTTCTTTGGAGCTGTTGTCTTTGCTTGCCTTGGTGGTGCCACTGTTCTTTGGAGCTGCAACAGATGAAGCTGCAGTAGTAGATGTGGTACCCTCTTCTGTCTTGTTTGACTGCATTTGAAAATGGCAGCAAGTTAATACATTCAAGTGGTACAAAACAGAAATAGATGGCAGCAAGTATGTCAACAGAGACTAACCTCATGCATGTTCTTTCTCATTGCTAGAGCTGGCTTTAGTGTTTTGTGGCAAGATGTCTATCTGTGACCCACAAGATTGCAATTGCTGCATGTAATTGATGCCATCCTAGATGTATCTTTAGGTGCCGTGGCTCAAACTGGCTCCTTCTCCTTTTGGTTTGCTTCTTCCCTGGTTTATCCTTGAAAACCGGGGGTTCTATGTCTCTAGTTTTTGTCTTAGGCCGGAGGTCGTGTCCGTGTACAGGAAATATGATGGGACTGTATGCAACCAGATACATAGGCTTTTTTAAGAAGTCATGCACAAAATCTTCAGGCCTTAATTTGGCTTTGGTAATAGCAGAGACTACATGATTGCATGGCACTGCAGCCATATCCCATTTTCTGCACCCACATGTCCTGTGCTGCAAGTTAGCTGCATAGGTATTCCATTGCTTGTCACTTGGTAAATATTTGGCCCAACCATCAATGCTTGACAGTTCCTAGAGTGTTTCTTTGCTTCTTCAAGTAACTCAGCATATGTTGGGCATATTTCCCACTTGGCTAACTCTGTCTTACTCCTATTTGTATTGAACCTGACCATCAACTTAGTCCTGATTCCATCTACCATGGTCTTTATTGGTTTACCCCTCACATCTAATATCATCTTGTTGAACACCTCACTAATATGTTGACAACTAGGTCAGTTTTGCAGTTGAAGTCCATGGCATATCTAGCCCAAGCATGTCTAGGAATTTTATTTAACCAAGTCCAGGCAGCCTTACACTCTACTTTAAGCGCATCCATTGCAGCAAGATGGCCATGTTCAGTATAGGAGTAACTTGCCTTATCCATGTACTTCTTTAATTCTGACCCCCTAAAACCAGGAGTCTGGAAATTTTGGTAGATGTGTCTAAGGCAGAATCTTTGGGGGCAATTGGGGAAAACTTGGCTCACAACTTTCAGAAGAACCTATTTGGAGAAATTACCAAACTTACTAATAAGCAAAGAATATTAACTACTTGTACCAATTAGTATGAACTACTTATAACAACTAGTAATGAGCAATGAAAATATTAACTACTTCCAGCAATTACTATGAAATACTTATATGAACTAGTAATGACCAATGAATATTAACTAGTACTAATCAAAATCTATGAACTACTAGTAAGCAAATACTATGAACTACTAATACTAAGCAAATTCTATGAGCAAATTATATAATACCTTCTGTCTATCAGAGATTATGGTGTAAAAACCAAATCTACCAGATTCTCCACCAATAGCTGCCTTCAGTTCTGTGAGAAACCAGGTCCAACTCTTTGTGTCTTCTTTGTCCACAACTCCAAAGGCAATGGGATAGATGTTATTATTCCCATCCCTTCCTGTGGCAGCAAGGATTTGTTGGACAGTTGAGAGCTTGATGAAACATCCATCCACACCTACAATGGCACACAAGATATGTTATAAACAAAGTATGGTGCACCACATTTATGTCATATATAACACAGTTTAGTAGTAACTTATGAATGTCTGCATCCATTCAGAAATCCCTCCTTGCAAGCATTCAAACATATGAACAAACCATGGAACCTTGGATTGATGCTTGGATGGTCTTTTAGGAACTTAGTAGTGACAATGCACCTACTACCTGGATTGGTGTCTAACACGGCCTACAAATAATCCCTTATCCTGGTGTATTGCCCCCTCTGATCTCCTTGCACCACCTTAATAGCATTGTTCTTAGCCCTGTAGGCCATATGAGTGTTGACCTCAACTCCATACTTGCTCTTCAGATTTTGCATTAGTGTACTTATTGGTGTGTTCAAGTCTGTTCTTATTGCTTCTAAAACTTGATGTGTAACCCACTTTGTAGTCACCTTGGTGCTCTCTGCTACAGCTGGACATGCGTGCAACAAATTAGTTTTCCTAATGCAGAAAGTTTTCTCTTTTCCCACCACAGAAGCTGCAATGAAGAAAGGGCAGTCTTCATGTGTGCACACAGCTATAATTCTGTCATTGCGGTTCCTATGAAACTGGTAGTTTCTGTTCTGTGCTATGTGGAAAGTGAGAAGTGCCCTTCTAAATTGGTACACATTATCAAAGCATAACTTCTTAGCAAACTGTAGCTCTGGGCTCTCTCTATCCTCATGATACCATACCCTTGGTTTGGGTTTTTTAGCCCTAGACTTACTGCCTAGCACAAATGCTAGGGGTACAGCCCCATCATCTTGCTCCTCCTTCAAATCACCAGGATCTGGATCCTCATCATATGATGGTACCCAAACATCCTCAAACTGTTGCTCCAAACTAGCATGTGATCTTGTGGTTGGCCCCTTTCTTACTTTCAACTTCTTCCTCTTTTGCCCCTGTGGTAGCACCTCCTTTTCAAGTTCCTCGTGATCTCCATGCTCCTCTTGCTCTGCATTTTCCTCATGCACTTCCTCTTGTATCTCATAAGGTTCATCTACATCTGTGTCACCTTCAAAATGTAAGAGTGGGTCCTCTCTGCCTCTTTAGCTCAGCCATCCTAGCCATGAAATCCTCATCTTCCTCCAAGTCGAGTCATCTTGATTAGTAGCACAGAAGTTTTCTTTTCACCGCTCGCACCCTCTCAACATTCTTCCGATGCTGCTTAAATCTCTGAATTTTTGATCTCCTTCTAAGCTCCATACTTCTTTCTAACTCCTGTTGCTCCATGTCAACATCATCTCCATTGCCTTGCTCAATATCAACATCTCGCTTCATTGCCTTGCTCCATATCAACATTGTGGCTCTGGTGTGGAGAAAAACTGGATTGGTTCAGGCTCCTCAACTACTGCATCTCTTTTTGATACTTTGGATGGTGACTTGTACACCACCCCAACATCATTCACCTCATATACAGTGCTCTCTCCAACATTGCCTATAGGAACTTGCTGATCATAAACATAACCTCTGTTTATATCTGCAGGTCTGGGCTCACTACCCCTACCTATTGTCAGATTTACTATGTTCTGGTCTTTATTGGCAATGTCATCCAGCATCTCATCCACCTTGTCATCATCACATATCTCCTCCAAACCAGCTACTCCCAACCCAGCATCCCTCACATAACACATATAGTCTTTACTTCCATATCCTGCTGTCTCTATGAGTGCTAACAGATTGAAAAAAGTGATGTCTGAAAAACACATAGTCCTTTCCAAGTTATCCATATCATGAAAGTGCAGTCTAACCTCCCAAACATCATCAAACAAGCTACAAAAAGGAACAATTCTTGTACTTATTAATTAAACAGTATAACACTAACTACAAACAATACAAGTGACCAATTTAAAATATACTATGCATACCAATTTCAATAAGAGCTAACTGTGACCCTAATGTCTACTAAATAAACAGTGCATCCTAACCCAAATAGCAATTAAAATCACAAAAATTATCACTATATTCTCTCCTAAACAGAGCATACTAATATCACTACAATCTAATTTAGAGAGCAGATGAACACTTAGAACTAGGCAAAAGATCCATTTTTGATTTACACACCTAACCCTAACTATGGAATCGACAGAAAATGAGGGGGGGTGGGGGAGGCAGAGGAGATATCTTACTCCACACCGCCGAATGCAGATGCCCAGTGGTGGCTCCCTGTCGGAGTAGCCTGCACAGCACGGGCCAGAGCGCCGACGGCACGGCACTCCAAATGACGGGACGGTGGTGCACTCCATGAGGCCTGGCTAGGGTTAGAGCTACCGCAGACCTCCTCGGGTGGCTTTGGATCTCCGCCGCCAAACAACCCTCCTGCGCCGTCACCACCTCCGCTGTCCACTCAGCCGCCGGCGTCCGGGCTCACCGTTGCCATGAATGAGACAGAGAGAGAGGAGAGCGCGCCGTCGCGGGGATGGTGGGGAAATTTTCAGATGCGGGAGAGGTGTCGATTCAATCTGGTCTCTTGACCTAGCGGGGGCGTCGGTGGGCACTGTAGCGCCGTTAGACGGCGTCATCTCACGGCCGTGAGCCACGTCGACAAGATAGGGTCCCACCTGTCATAATAGTGCTTAAACTGCCCGAACAGGAGGTTTGGTGCTTTCTGCAAAAGATTAGAAAAAAAATCAGTGTTTTCTGCAGCAAAAACGTAGAAGAGTGTTTCCTGCAAATCTAAGCTAAAATGTGGTGGTTTTCTGCAATTCACTCGTAAGGGCCTTATGCTAAGACCGGGCAATCTCCGTGTTTCTAAAAAAATAACGAGCACACAGGTGCTCATCCACCAACATGACTTTTCTATAGTAATTAAGTTTTTAATACTCCTTCAATAATCAACTAATGTCAATTAACTCTGACATTGCAAAATTAACATCCGGATCCGGATGCTCATCTATATCTATATATATATATATATATATATATATACCCCTACTAATAAATACTAATAAAGCACCTATTGCTTCTGGTGGTACGTCATGAAAATTGCCTTCGGAATTGTGTATAAATTACCCGCTATGCCATCCGTAAGTCAAGAAAAACGATTGGATTCTATTTCAGGGTCGCGGTGGAGTACGGTTCTTGTAAAACCCGATACACTATTATGTCAGAATCACGAAGCCAGCCCAATGGCTAAAGTTTTCGCGTTCCGCATGGTCGTAGCCCTTTTCCTCAAATATGGCAAGCCTTTTTTCTCCCTGCAAGTCTGGTAATGGGCCGGTCATGACGTCCAATTTTTTTGCTGTTGCTTTCCCATTTTGTTTCCATTTTTCCTCCTTTAAATTAATCTGGGGTTTTCGAAAAATCTAAATTCCAAAAAGTTGTGAGTACTGGAAAAAATATAGATAAATCATAAAATATTTGTAAATTCAAAAACATTCGTGAAACCATAAAGTGTTCGTGATTTCCAAAAACTGTTCGCATATTATAAAAAAATCACGATTTCAAACATTGCGTCGGGTAAAAAATGGTTTCCTGTTCTGTACATCGCTGGCCCCCCAAAAAATTGACACAGCTCCCTATGGGTTAGTTTTTGTAAGCTATCTGAAAATCACTAAATGTCTATTTTGCCTCCATAAACAACTATTCTGGAACCACAGTTCTATTGGTTATGGAAAATAATACTACGCTAGGTCAAAACGAGACACATAATGCATCATCTAGCTCAGGCAGGGGTCCACCAATGTAGTTTGCTCAGCAAAAAAATATTTCGTTGTGGTGCCTTAGGAAATCAAGTCGTGATGAGACCATCATATTTTCAGTTTTTGAAATGACTTTTTAAAAACCCTTTCATCATGATATCACTCAGACGTAGTTTGTGAAATGACATATTGAAAATTCTTATCTCATCCTGGCATTTGATTCATACTTTTTTTATCTCTATCAAATCTGCATAATCTGATTCTTTTTCTCTCGTTGCAACGCACGGGCATATTTGCTAGTAGGATTCTAATTCCGTCGAGGAAAATTGAAGGACCGATTCCAATAGCTGAACATCAATAAAGAACTAGATTAAGCCCTGATTGTCATAAAGACTGCATTACTTTGAATTGTACGAGACTAAAACTGTAGAAAAGGCGAGAGACGAGAGAGACAGGGGGATTTGGTTGCTCCGTGGTGGGATGGACCATATCATTTAATAGTGCGGGCCCACATGTTATGTATTCATTTGGTATTGATTCCTGTATTTTTCATTGAAATAGACATTTGTCATGGATCTATAGGCCATTGGACCATGGGGATAAAAGTATCTCCAGCCGTTGAGCCCCTAGGAGGTGTTTTTTGGGCTGGTTGGGGTTGCCCTGGCATAATTTTTGCTCTGGGGGCGAACTTTTTTCCAGTCGTTGTGCTCCCAGCCACCAGACCGGATGGACGATAGGCGACTGACGGTGGGCCATTTGCATGCAGAAAATAGAGGAGAGAGAGGAGACAGATAGGAGAGAGAGAGGGGGGATGGACGACTAACGGTGGGCCATTTGCATGCAGAAATAGCGCCGGAACCCCCCAAGTGCCCCCGGGTGGGCTGAGTTTGGCCTGGGAGCGCCGGCTCTAATTTTGCGCAAATCCGTTGAAAAGTGAGTAGTTGGGGGCACGACTGGGACGTTTTCTTATCGCCGGAGTAAAAAAAGCTGTCCTGGGGGCCTCTTGGGGGAACGAGTGTGGATGCCCAAAGGAGGTGGTCTGCACAAAATCGACTCTTCGTTCCTTTGTCACTTCCTTCTTGCACCATGGTCGCACTTTTATTTGTCCTGACACCTCTCATGCCAAGGGATCGGGTCAGCGAGCTAGCAAAACGTATACTAATTCTCCTCATCTATATACCTTTGGAGGTCCCATTGATCTTGTTCAGAAATATTCTTGTTTGTCTGTTGAGGACCAGAGGTGCTTGTATCTGAACTCAAACTTGAGGTTATACAACATAGTATGCGCATTTCTAGGGATGAAGAAGAAGAATAGCTTGTATAAATAATCAAAACAAGACCAGGGTCTGCAAATGTGTAGGTGGTAGTAAAAATAAATAAGAGACTACAAAATAATTTGGTTAAATCAGGGTAGTACAGAACAGAGCATTAGAGAGTACAAAATAATTGGTTTTCTTCTTTGGGGAGAATAGGCTTCTCAGCATAACTTTATATAGCTTCCGACCAGTTTCTTTGACTATTTTTCCAGTTGTTTATCATGGGAATATTTTTTTTAGGGTAGTATTATGGGAATATTATTGATTGCCTATGGTCATCTCGATATTCTTTTTTCGGATTGGTAGGCCGAGCAGCTGAGCTGTCTGGGTATTCTGGACCTATCCTGGACTGGGATTACAGCACACACTTAAACGGTAAAACTGGACTCATGCATGCTATTAGAGAGAAGTAGATGAAGAGTGATAGTACATGGTGTGGTAAATAAAGATTAATAATTAAAACATCAAAACTGAAACCATGAAACGCGTAATATTATATGCGAGTAAAACGAATGTCAAGACAAGACAGGTAGACAAAGTAAAATGGGTAGCTGCACAAACCTCTCATCTTCACTGAAACAATTTTACTCAATTTAGAGTTAATGTGCTGTGTACGTGTACAGGCAAGAAGCGATTTTCTGTACGTGTACAGGCAAGAAGCGATTTTCTTAAGTCCAACGTATGTGTACAGCTTGCTTACGAAGAATTGAGCCTGAACCCTCAAGACAAATAATCTTACGATTGCACCTACCCTCATGTGGCAAGGAAGCCACCCAAAGCCCAAAGCCTGCAACGAAGGATTGAATCAGCAGTTGCTGAGATGCAGCTACGCAAACATCTTGTAATAGGCCCAATTTTCCAAAGGGCTTCAAAAGTAATTTTGTTTCCGCCGGCTAGTGCCGGAGATGTCGAGGATACAAATGAGCCAACTTGGAGGAGAAAACATGGGGAGACCGGAGAGAAGTCTCTCCAACTCAATATTCCATTTTTTTAGACATAACTTTCTCCTAGATACAAGCACGGCTTAAAACCACTGGACTCCACACCCCACACACACTAGCACAAATGCCCCACCAGATTACACCACCAGATGCCGTTGGTGCACACTGTGCTCAACATCTTGGATGAATCAAAGAACTGAATTGCTGATTCGTTATCGAAGAAAACGACAACTTTGCATATTTACTTATCCCAATACCTCCCATGACGAACTAATGCTCGGTGATGTTAGCCAGCGAAAAGTAACCTTCTTCCCTAACTTGGCAATAGATCGGCTATGTATTTTGGTTAGAAGCTAGTAGGATGAGCGGCTGAAGTGTTTTTCATCTTGGTCAGAGACTCACACATGGACCACGACAAAGGTAGTTTCTTGCTCCGGATGTGGAGATAAGGATCACGGAAGACCCTTGCATAAATAAGGAGGGGGCAAGAGGGTGAGTAAATAAACAACGTTTCCGATCAGTACAAAAAACTGGAGCCTGTTAAGATAGTGCTATGGTTGTAGAATTAAGATATGGACGGAAGGGAGCGGGAGTGAGTTTTGCTTCGGTGCACCATACCCTCCCAAAAATTTCAAAAGGCTTTTTTAGGTAATACAGATTATTAATTTTGAGTCGTAATACAGATTAATTTGACACATTGTACAACCTACTACATGGTACGTAAATGAGTAATCTTTAGACTCATCCTCGTAAGCAAATTGTTGTGGTTCTAGCAACAAATCTCATTATCTGCCATTATTATTTTCTTCCACGTGTCGAATACAAATCTGCTATTAATAAGTACTCATCAGAACTTTACGAGAGTGACGACAAGCAGTGTGAAAACTAGGTTAAGTGTATGCCTAGCAAGGACGCATTGCGTGTTAATATAGGGCCGAAGCCTGGTTGTTACAGGTACGATTTACATGGCGTGGATTGATCTCCAAGGACTCAATCACAACAGCCTAACTAACAACCTATACAGAATCTATCCTACGGTTTATACAATACCGCAGGTTACAATGTTTAACACCCTCCCCCCCCCCCCCCCCTCCCCTCATCACAACTATCTAGATTGAGATTGTGTCTAAAGCATTCAAGTTGTCTCAAAGAAAGAGGTTTGGTAAACCCATCTGCAACTTGATCACCAGTAGGTATAAACCTGATATTCAGCAGTTTGTTGGCTACCCTTTCTCGAACAAAGTGATAGTCAATCTCGATATGCTTGGTCCTAGCATGAAAGATAGGATTAGCCGACAAGTACGTAGCACCAAGATTATCACACCAAAGTGATGCTGCTTGAGGATGCCGAATACCAAGTTCAGTTAGCATATTTTGTACCCAGATAACTTCTGCAGTAGAATTTGCTAAAGCTTTATATTCAGCTTCTGTGCTGGACTTGGACACAGTAGCTTGCTTGCGAGCACTCCATGAGATTAAATTACTGCTCAGAAAAACTACAAATCCTCCTGTTGATCTTCTATCATCAGGACATCTTACCCAATCTGCATATGAAAAGGCACTTACAAGCATGGAGTCTGCCTTCCCAAGTTTAAGTCGATGACTGTGTGTTGCTTGTAGATATCTAAGTATTCTTTTCACCGTTGTAAAGTGCACACTAGTAGGAGCATGCAAGAACTGACAAACTTTTGTTAACAGAGTATGAAATATCTGGCCTAGTCAGTGTCAAATACTGCAAAGCCCCTACAATGCTTATGTACTTGGTGGAGTCCACGCCAAGCACCTCTCCATCAAGAAGAGACAATTTTTCAGAGGTAGATATAGGTGTAGATAATGGCTTACATCCTTTCATGCATACTCTCTGAAGTATATCCTGAATGTATTTTTCCTGTGACAACAAAATTCTATCTCGTACACTTCTTACCTCAATCCCAAGGAAATAGTGAAGGTTGCCTAAATCCTTGAGTACAAAGTCCATGCACAGATCCTTGAGAAGAGCTTCAACTGCTTTGGATGATGACCTTGTGACAATAATATCATCAACATAGATAAGCATAAAAATAGTGACACCATGGCGAAGATAAAAGAACAATGAGGTGTCCCCCTTTGAAGGAACAAATCCAAGAGATTGTAACTTTGAGGATAGCCGAGAGTACCAAGCTCTAGGTGCTTGCTTCAGCCTATACAAGGCCTTGTCAAGCTTGCAAACATGTTGCCTTAACCTTGGATGTTCATACCCAGGAGGTTGCTTCATAAAGACTTCCTCTTCCAGAACACCATGCAAGAACGCTTCTTCACATCTAGTTGTTGCATACACCAATTTCAAGATACCGCAACTGAGAGAATTAATCTAATGGTGGCAGCTTTCACTACAGGACTAAAAGTGTCCTCATAGTCAATTCCATACCTCTGTTTAAACCCCTTGGCAACCAGACGCGCCTTATACCTATCAATACTGCCATCTGACTTTCTTTTTACCTTAAACTAGAACAATGTATGTGCGTTGCAACGGGATATAAATATTCTAGTACGTTTGCTTGTGATTTACCTATCAATAATAATGCGATTGTGTAAATAAATATTTATCAAATTCTGACCGTGAATTACCTTATATTTTCATTAGGAGTTTGGTAAGTAGTAAATTAAAGTGGAATTGGTTCAGAAGGTAAGTAAATTAAGATGATTGATTATCATATAAGTGGAAGGTTGGACGAAGTAGTGGTGGTGGGAAGAAAGGTGAAATGAGAACCTTATGGTCTTTTTAAGTAGTCGAGATACCCATTTGCAGTCAATCACATTCCTACCCTTGGCAGGAGGAACCAAGTGCCAGGTTTTGTTTTTCATGAGAGCAGTATACTCTTCATCCATAGCATCCTTCCACTTGGAGTCACCGAGTGCTTCTCCTAGATTTGTCGGTGCACCTGTAGCACAAAAAGATCCCCAACGAATGCAACCATCCTTATACTTTTTAGGTTGAGAAATGCTACTCTGTGACCTGGTATGTGCTCGCACAGGAGGAAGCAGAGGAGGTTGAGCCATGTGTTGTTGAAGACGATTGGACAAAGAAGACACAAATGAAGAATCAGCCGCAGAAGATCCCATGTTCGACTCCTATAGCGGATCGGGTTCTGCATGCAACGATCCACCGAACGCGGAGGACGCCTCCTCTCCAGAAGCGCCAGGTGGCGAGTCCTGGCTGGGCTGCGGCGCACCACCGCCCAGCCTTGTCGCGACGCCAGGCCCAGGTGCGGGGGTAGCGCCCGGTTCCGCCCGCTGATGGGCTGAGGGAGACCGACCAGGCCCACGCGCGGGATTCCGAGGGGATATTGTTGGGGAACGTAATATTTCAAAAAAATTCCTACGAACACGCAAGATCTATCTAGGAGAAGCATAGCAACGACCGGGGAGAGTGTGTCCAAGTACCCTCGTAGACCGAAAGCGGAAGCGTTTAGTAACGCGGTTGATGTAGTCGAACGTCTTCGCGATCCAACCGATCAAGTACCAAACGCACGGCACCTCCGCGATCTGCACACGTTCAGCTCGGTGACGTCCCTCGAACTCTAGATCCAGCTAAGGCCAAGGGAGAGTTTCGTTAGCACGACGGCGTGGTGACGGTGATGATGAAGTTACCGACTCAGGGCCTCGCCTAAGCACTACGACAATATGACCGAGGTGGAAAACTGTGGAGGGGGGCATCGCACACGGCTAAAGATAAACTTGTATGTCTATGGGGTGCCCCCCTCCCCCGTATATAAAGGAGGGGAGGAGGAGGAGGGCCGGACACAAGGGGCGCGCCCAAGGGGGGGATTCTTAGTCCTAGTAGGAGTAGGTTTTGAAGGAAATATGCCCTAGAGGCAATAATAAAGTTATTATTTATTTCCTTATATCATGATAAATGTTTATTATTCATGCTAGAATTGTATTAACCGGAAACATAATACATGTGTGAATACATAGACAAACAGATAAGTCACTAGTAAGCCTCTACTAGACTAGCTCATTAATCAAAGATGGTTATGTTTCCTAACCATAGACATGTGTTGTCATTTGATTAATGGGATCACCTCATTAGAAGAATGATGTGATTGACATGACCCATTCCGTTAGCTTAGCACTTGATCGCTTAGTATATTGCTATTGCTTTCTTCATGACTTATACATGTTCCTGTAACTATGAGATTATGCAACTCCGTTTACCGGAGGAACACTTTGGTACTACCAAACGTCACAACGTAATCGGGTGATCATAAAGGAGTACTACAGGTGTCTCCAAAGGTACTTGTTGGGTTGGCGTATTTCGAGATTAGGTTTTGTCACTTGATTGTCGGAGAGGTATCTACGGGCCTTCTCGGTAATACACATCACATAAGCCTTGCAAGCATTGCAACTAATGAGTTAGTTGTGAGATGATGTATTATGGAACGAGTAAAGAGACTTGCCAGTAACGAGATTGAACTAGGTATTGGATACCGACGATCGAATCTCGGGCAAGTAACATACCGATGACAAAAGGAACAACGATGTTGTTATGCGGTCTCTGACCGATAAAGATCTTCAGAGAAAATGTAGGAACCAATATGGGCATCCAGGTCCCGCTTATTGGTTATTGACCGGAGATGTGTCTCTGTCATTTATACATTGTTCTTGAAAAGTATGGTCCGAACGCTTAAGGTTTCATGACGGTTATATTATGAGTTTGTGTAATTTGATGTACCGAAGGTTGTTCGGAGTCCCGGATATGATCACGGACATGACGAGGAGTCTCGAAATGGTCGAGACATAAAGATTAATATATTGGACGGATATATTTGGACACCGGAAAGGTTCCGGAGAAGTTTGGAGCTCCGGAGGTTACCGAACCCCCGGGAGGTATATGGGCCTTATTGGGCCCATGTAGGAGGAAGGGAGAAGGAACAAGGGGGCGCCCCCAAGCCCAATCCGACTGGGGAGGGGGCCGCCCCCTTCCTTTCTCCTTCCCCTCTTCCTATTCCTACTACTAGTACTACTTCCTAATACTAGTACTCCTTCCTTCCCTCCAAATAAGATAAGGAAAAGAGAGGGAAACCTACTTGGAGTAGGTTTCCCCTCCCTATGGTGCGCCCCCCCTTGTGGCCGGCCACCTCCTCCCTCCCTCCTTTATATACGAGGGTGGGGGGGCACCCTAGCACACACAAGTTGATCCTTGAGATCGTTCCTTAGCCGTGTGCGGTGCCCCCCTCCACCATATTCCACCTCGGTCATATCGTAGCGGTGCTTAGGCGAAGCCCTGCGTCGGTGAAACATCAAGATCGTCACCACGCCGTCAGGTCGACGGAACTCCCTCTCCCCAGAACTTTGCTGGATCGGAGCCCGAGGAGCGTCATCGAGCTGAACGTGTGCCAAGAACTCAGAGGCGCCGGAGTAACGGCGCTGGGATCGGCTGGATCGCGAGGAGAACGTACGACTACTTCCTCTACGTCATCATTGACTCGGAGGTGCCGGAGTAACGGCACTGGGATCGGCAGGATCGCGAGGAGAACGTACGACTACTTCCTCTACGCCAGATCGCTTCCGCTTTGGTCTACGAGGGCACGTAGACAACACTCTACCTTCTCGTTGCTATGCCATCACCATGGTCCCGTAAAAGCGTGGGAAAATTTTGAAATTACTACGCTTCCTAACAAAGTGGCATCGCGCTGTGTTTTATGCGTTGATGTCATATGCACGAGTAGAACACAAGTGAGTTGTGGGCGATACAAGTCATACCGCCTACCAAAGCATGTCATACTTTGGTTCAGCGGTATTGTGAGATGAAGCGGCCCGGACCGACATTACGCCAGACGCTTACGCGAGACTGGTTTCACTGCTACGAGCACTCGTGCTTAAAGGTGGCTGGCGGGTGTCTGTCTCTCTCACTTTAGTTGAACCGAGTGCATACGCCCGGTCCTTGAGAAGGTTAAAACGGAGTCTATTTGACGAAGTATCGCTGTGGTTTTAATGCGTAGGTAAGAACGGTTCTTGCTCAGCCCGTAGCAGCCACGTAAAACTTGCAACAACAAAGTAGAGGACGCCTAACTTGTTTTTGCAGGGCATGTTGTGATGTGATATGGTCAAGACGTGATGCTATATTTTATTGTATGAGATGATCATGTTTTGTAACCGAAGTTATCGGCAATCGGCAGGAGCCATATGGTTGTCGCTTTATTGTATGAAATGCAAACGCCTGTAATTGCTTTACTTTATCACTAAGCGGTAGCGATAGTCGAGAAGCAATAGATGGCGTAAACGACAACGATGCTACGATGGAGATCAAGGTGTCGCGCCGGTGACGATGGTGATCATGACGGTGCTTCGGAGATGGAGATCACAAGCACAAGATGATGATGGCCATATCATATCACTTATATTGATTGCATGTGATGTTTATCCTTTATGCATCTTATTTTGCTTTGATTGACGGTAGCATTTTAAGATGATCTCTCATTAAAATTATCAAGTAGTGTTCTCCTGAGTATGCACTGCCAAAGTTCGTCGTGCCGAGACACCACGTGATGATCGGGTGTGATAAGCTCTACGTCCATCTACAACGGGTGCAAGCCAGTTTTGCACACGCAGAATACTCAGGTTATACTTGACAAGCCTAGCATATGCAGATATGGCCTCGGAACACGGAGACCGAAAGGTCGGCGTGAATCATATAGTAGATATGATCAACATAAGATGTTCACCATTGAAAACTACTTCATCTCACGTGATGATCGGTTATGGTTTAGTTGATTTGGATCACGTGATCACTTAGATGACTAGAGAGATGTCCGCCTAAGTGGGAGTTCTTTAGTAATATGATTAATTAAAAACTTAAATTTATCATGAACTTAGTACCGATAGTATTTTGCTTGTCTATGTTTACCGTAGATAGATGGCTCGTCTTTGTTGTTCCGTTGAATTTTAATGCGTTCCTTGAGAAAGCAAAGTTGAAAGATGATGGTAGCAATTACACGGACTGGGTCCGTAATTTGAGGATTATCCTCATTGCTGCACGAAGAATTACGCCCCGAAGCACCGCCGGGTGCCAGCTCGCTGAGGAGCAACGCCGTAAGTTGTGAACGTCTGGCGAGCAACGCCGATGACTACTCTATAGTTCGATTGCCATGCTTTACGGCTTAGAACCGGGTCTTCAACGACGTTTTGAACGTCATGGAGCATATGAGATGTTCCAAGAGTTGAAGTTAATATTTCAAGCAAATGCCCGGATTGAGAGATATGAAGTCTCCAATAAGTTCTATAGCTGCAAGATGGAGGAGAACAGTTACAAGGAGCACATACTCAAAATGTCCGGGTATAATAATCACTTAATTCAGCTGGGAGTTAATCTTCCGGGTGATAGTGTCATTGATGTAATTCTCCAATCATCGCCACCAAGCTACAAGAGCTTCGTGATGAACTATAATATGCAAGGGATGACTAAGACAATTCTGAGCTCTTCGCAATGCTAAAAGCCGCGGAGGTAGAAATCAAGAAAGAGCATCAAGTGTTGATGGTCAACAAGACCACTAGTTTCAAGAAAAAGGGCAAAGGGAAGAAGAAGGGGAACTTCAAGAAGAACAGCAAACAAGTTGCTGCTCAAGAGAAAAAACCCAAGTCTGGACCTAAACCTGAAACTGAGTGCTTCTACCGCAAGGCATCGGTCATCGGAAGCGGAACTGCCCCAAGTATTTGGCGGATAAGAAGGATGGCAAGGTGAACAAAGGTATATATGATATACATGTTATTGATGTGTACCTTACTAGAGCTCGCAGAGCACTGGGTATTTGATACTGGTTCTGTTGCTAATATTTGCAACTCGAAACAGGGGACTACAGATTGCTTAACACCGCAAAGGACGAGGTGACGGCGCGCTGCGTGGGAAATGGTTCCAAAGTCGATGTGATCGCGGTCGGCACGCTACCTCTACATCTACCTTCGGGATTAGTTTTAGACCTAAATAATTGTTATTTGGTGCCGCGTTAAGCATGAACATTATATCTGGATCTTGTTTGATGCGAGACGGTTATTCATTTAAATCAGAGAATAAAGGTTGTTCTATTTATATGAATAATATCTTTTATGGTCATGCACCCTTGAAGAGTGGTCTATTTTTAATGAATCTCGATAGTAGTGATACACATATTCATAATGTTGAAACCAAAAGATGCAGAGTTGATAATGATAGTGCGACTTATTTGTGGCATTGCCGTTTAGGTCATATCGGTATAAAGCGCATGAAGAAACTCCATACCGATGGACTTTTGGAGTCACTTGATTATGAATCACTTGGCACTTATGTAACCGTGCCTCATGGGCAAGATGACTAAAACCCCGCTTCTCCGGTACTATGGAGAGAGCAACAGATTTGTTGGAAATCATACATACGGATGTATGTGGTCCAATGAATGTTGAGGCTCGTGGCGGATATCGTTATTTTCTCACCTTCACAGATGATTTAAGCAGATATGGGTATATCTTCTTAATGAAACATAAGTCTGAAACATTTGAAAAGTTCAAAGAATTTCAGAGTGAAGTTGAAAATCATCGTAATAAGAAAATAAAGTTTCTACGATCTGATCGTGGAGGCGAATATTTGAGTTACGAGTTTGGTCTACATTTGAAACAATGCGGAATAGTTTCAAGCAACTCACGCCACCCGAACACCACAGCGCAATGGTGTGTCCGAACGTCGTAATCGCACTTTACTAGATATGGTGCGATATATGATGTCTCTTACAGATTTACCGCTATCGTTTTGGGGTTATGCTCTTGAGACGGCCGCATTCACGTTGAATAGAACACCGTCAAAATCCGTTGAGACGACACCTTATGAACTGTGGTTTAGCAAGAAACCAAAGTTGTCGTTTCTTAAAGTTTGGGGATGCGATGCTTATGTGAAAAAGCTTCAACCTGATAAGCTCGAACCTAAATCGGAGAAATGTATCTTCATAGGATACCCAAAGGAGACAGTTGGGTACACCTTCTATCACAGATCCGAAGGCAAGACATTTGTTGCTAAGATGGATCCTTTCTAGAGAAGGAGTTTCTCTCGAAAGAAGTGAGTGGGAGGAAAATAGAACTTGATGAGGTAACTGTACCTTCTCCCTTATTTGAAAGTAGTTTATCACGTAAACCAGTTTCGCGATATCTACACCAAATAGTGACGAAGTTCATGATGTTGATCATGAAACTTCAGATCAAGTTACTACGTAACCTCGTAGATCAACCAGAATAAAATCCGCACTGTGAGTGGTACGGCAATCCTGTTCGAAGTCATGCTACTAGATCATGATGAACCTACGAACTATGAAGAAGCGATGGTGAGCCCAGATTCCGCAAAATGGCTTGAGGCCATGAAATCTGAGATGGGATCCATGTATGAAAACAAAGTGTGGACTTTGGTTGACTTGCCCGAGGGTCGGCAAGCAATAGAAAACAAGTGGATCTTCAAGAAGAAGACCGACACGACGGTAATATTGTCGTCTACAAAGCTCGACTTGTCGCAAAGGGTTTTCGACAAGTTCAAGGGATTGACTACGATGAGACCTTCTCACCCGTAGCGATGCTTAAGTCTGTCCGAATCATGTTAGCAATTGCCGCATTTTATGATTATGAAATTTGGCAAATGGATGTAAAGACCGCATTCCTGAATGGGTTTACGGAAGAAGAGTTGTATATGATGCAACCGTAAGGTTTTATCGATCCAAAGGGAGCTAACAAAGTGTGCAAGCTCCAATGATCCATTTATGGACTGGTGCAAGCATCTCGGAGTTGGAATAAACGCTTTGATAGTGTGATCAAAGTATTTGGGTTTATACAGACTTTTGGAGAAGCCTCATATTTACAAGAAAGTGAGTGGGAGCTCAGAGCATTTCTGATATTATATGTAGATGACATATTACTGATCGGAAATGATATAGAATTTCTGGATAGCATAAAGGGATACTTGAACAAGAGTTTTTCGATGAAAGACCTTGGTGAAGCTGCTTACATATTGGGCATCAAGATCTATAGAGATAGATCAAGACGCTTAATTGGACTTTCACAAAGCACATACCTTGATAAAGTTTTGAAGAAGTTCAAATGGATCGTGCAAAGAAAGGTTTTTACCTCAGACATAAGGTGTGAAATTGAGTCGACTCAATGCCCGACCACGCAGAAGATAGAGAGAAAATGAAAGATGTTCCCTATGCTTCAGCCATAGGCTCTATCATGTATGCAATGCTGTGTACCAGACTGACGATGCTTAGCTGTAAGCTTGGCAGGAAGGTACCAAAGTAATCCAGAGTGGATCATCGGACAGCGGTCAAGAACATCCTGAAATACCGAAAAGGACTAAGGATATGTTTCTCGTATATGGAGGTGACAAAGAGCTAGTCGTAAATGGTTACGCCGATGCAAGCTTTGACATCGATCCCAAGCGATTCTAAATCGCAAACCGGATACGTGTTTTTGTTAAACGGTGGAGCCGTCGGTTGGTGCAGTTCTAAACAAAGCGTCGTATGGATCTACATGTGAAGCGGAGTACATAGCTGCTTGAGCAGCAAATGAAGGAGTCTGGATGAAAGAGTTCATTTCCGATCTAGGTGTTATACCTAGTGCATCGACCAATGAAGATCTTCTCGTGACAATACTGGTGCAATTGCCTTGGCAAAGGAATCCAGATTTCACAAGAGGACCAAGCATATCAAGAGACGCTTCAATTCCATTCGGGACCAAGTCCAAGTGGGAGACATAGAGATTTGCAAAATACATACGGATCTGAACGTTGCGGACCGTTGACTAAGCCTCTTCCACGAGCAAAACATGATCAGCACCAAGACTCCATGGGTGTTAGAATCATTCTTGAGTAATCTAGATTATTGACTCTAGTGCAAGTGGGAGACTGAAGGAAATATGCCCTAGAGGCAATAATAAAGTTATTATTTATTTCCTTATATCATGATAAATGTTTATTATTCATGCTAGAATTGTATTAAACGGAAACATAATACATGTGTGAATACATAGACAAACAGATAAGTCACTAGTAAGCCTCTACTAGACTAGCTCATTAATAAAAGATGGTTATGTTTCCTAACCATAGACATGTGTTGTCATTTGATTAATGGGATCACCTCATTAGAAGAATGATGTGATTGACATGACCCATTCCGTTAGCTTAGCACTTGATCGCTTAGTATATTGCTATTGCTTTCTTCATGACTTATACATGTTCCCGTAACTATGAGATTATGCAACTCCCGCTTACCGGAGGAACACTTTGGTACTACCAAACGTCACAACGTAATCGGGTGTTCATAAGGAGTACTACAGGTGTCTCCAAAGGTACTTGTTGGGTTGGCGTATTTCGAGATTAGGTTTTGTCACTCCGATTGTCGGAGAGGTATCTCTGGGCCTTCTCGGTAATACACATCACATAAGCCTTGCAAGCATTGCAACTAATGAGTTAGTTGTGAGATGATGTATTACGGAACGAGTAAAGAGACTTGCCAAGAACGAGATTGAACTAGGTATTGGATACCGACGATCGAATCTCGGGCAAGTAACATACCGATGACAAAAGGAACAACGATGTTGTTATGCGGTCTGACCGATAAAGATCTTCAGAAAATGTAGGAACCAATATGGGCATCCAGGTCCCGCTATTGGTTATTGACCGGAGATGTGTCTCGGTCATGTCTACATTGTTCTCGAACCGTAGGGTCCGCACGCTTAAGGTTTCGATGACGGTAATATTATGAGTTTGTGTATTTTGATGTACCGAAGGTTGTTCGGAGTCCCGGATATGATCACGGACATGACAAGGAGTCTCGAAATGGTCGAGACATAAAGATTAATATATTGGACGGATATATTTGGACACCGGAAAGGTTCCGGAGAAGTTTGGAGCTCCGGGAGGTTACTGAACCCCGGAGGTATATGGGCCTTATTAGGCCCATGTAGGAGGAAGGGAGAAGGAACAAGGGAGGCGCGCCCCCAAGCCCAATCCGACTGGGGAGGGGGCCGCCCCCTTTCCTTTCTCCTTCCCCTCTTCCTATTCCTACTACTAGTACTACTTCCTAATACTAGTACTCCTTCCTTCCCCCTCCAAATAAGATAAGGAAAAGAGAGGGAAACCTACTTGGAGTAGGTTTCCCCTACCTATGGTGCGCCCCCCTTGTGGCCGGGCCACCTCCTCCCTCCCTCCTTTATATACGGGGTGGGGGCACCCTAGCACACACAAGTTGATCCTTGAGATCGCTCCTCAGCCGTGTGCGGTGCCCCTCCACCATATTCCACCTCGGTCATATCGTAGCGGTGCTTAGGCGAAGCCCTCGCCGGTGAAACATCAAGATCGCCACCACGCCGTCAGGTCGACGGAACTCCCTCTCCCGGAGCTTTGCCGGATCGGAGCCCGAGGAGCGCCATCGAGCTGAACGCGTGTGCCAAGAACTCGGGCGCCGGAGTAACGGGCGCTGGGATCGGCTGGATCGCGAGGAGAACGTCTGACTACTTCCTCTACGCCATCATCGACCGGAGGTGCCGGAGTAACGGCACTGGGATCGGCAGGATCGCGAGGAGAACGTCTGACTACTTCCTCTACGCCAGATCGCTTCCGCTTTGGTCTACGAGGGTACGTAGACAACACTCTCCCTTCTCGTTGCTATGCCATCACCATGGTCCTGTGTGTGCGTAGGAAAATTTTGAAATTACTACGTTTCCTAACAGGTTTCCCCCTTCCTAGTCCAGGTAGGAGAAGAAGAAGGAAGGAGAGGAAGAAGAGAAGGAAAGGTGGGGCCGGCCCCCCTAGCCCTTGTCCAATTCGGTTTGGGCTAGGGGGGGCACACGCCACACCTTGGCCTGCCTCCTCTCTCCACCACTAGGCCCATGAGGCCCAATAACTTCCCGGGGGGGTCCGGTAACCCCCGGTACTCCGAAACTTATCCGAAACGACCCGAACCATTCCGGTGTCCGAATGTGGCCTTCCAATATATGAATCTTTATTTCTCGACCATTTCGAGACTCCTTGTCATGTCTGTGATCTCATTCGAGACTCCAAACAACCTTTGGTACATCAAATCACGTAAACTCATAATACGAATCGTCATCGAACGTTAAGCGTGCGGACCCTACGGGTTCGAGAACTATGTAGACATGACCGCGACACATCTCCGGTCAATAACCAATACCGGAACCTGGATGCTCATATTGGCTCCTACATATTCTACGAAGATCTTTATCGGTCAAACCGCACAACAACATACGTTGTTCCCTTTGTCATTGGTATGTTACTTGCCCGAAATTCGATCATCGGTATCATCATACCTAGTTCAATCTCGTTACCGGCAAGTCTCTTTACTTGTTCCGTAATGCATCATCCCGCAACTAACTCATTAGCTACATTGCTTGCAAGGCTTATAGTGATGTGCATTACCAAGAGGGCCCAGAGATACCTCTCCGACAATCGGAGTGACAGATCCTAATCTCGATCTATGCCAACTCAACAAACACCATCGAGGACACCTGTAGAGCATCTTTTATAATCACCCAGTTACGTTGTGAAGTTTGATACCACACTAAGTGTTCCTCCGGTATTCGGGAGTTGCGTAATCTCATAGTCATAGGAACATGTATAAGTCATGAAGAAAGAAATAGCAATAAACTAAACGATCATAGTGCTAAGCTAACGGATGGGTCTTGTCCATCACATCATTCTCTAATGATGTGATCCCATTCATCAAATGACAATACATGTATATGGCTAGGAAACTTAATCATCTTTGATTAACGAGCTAGTCTAGTAGAGGCATACTAGGGATACTCTGTCTGTCTATGTATTCACACATGTACTAAGTTTCTGGTTAATACAATTCTAGCATGAATAATAAACATTTATCATGATATAAGGAAATATAAATAACAACTTTATTATTGCCTCTAGGGCATATTTCCTTCAGATATTCCCACCAAGATCAGCTCCGGGATTGCGGCCCGGATAGTCTGCGCCGGTTTTGCCCGTGTGATCTGTTTGCTGCATAAAATCAAAGGAATTTTTGCCTATTTCCTCGCCAGTTTCCTACATACTTTCAGCAGAGTTTTGTGCATGAGCATTAGACATTGACATATGATCATCAGGACCTACTACACCCCCGGGAACATAGGCTGATGGAGGAAGGAGGTGAGATGGAAGAAGGACAAGTTCCTTGCGAAGTTGTGCGCCGGCGTTGGGATGGAGGTGTGCAAACAGAAAAACATGCTCTTCATACACCACATCACGAGACACATAAACCCGTCCAGTAGATACATCTAAGCACTTGTATCCTTTGTGAACGCTACTGTACCCCAAAACACACATTGTTTGGACCGAAATTCAAGTTTGTGTTTGTTGAAGGGACGTAGGTTTGGCCACACCACACAACCAAAAATGCGAAGGAACGAATAATTTGGTTTGGTGCCAAAGAGACGCTCAAGTGGTGTTTGGTTGGAGATAACTCTACTAGGAATGTGATTTATGAGGTAAATTGCCGTGAGGAAGGCCTCGTCCCAAAACTTCGAAGGCATGAAGGCATGAGCAAGGAGAGAGAGGCCAATCTCTACAATGTGTCTATGCTTTCTTTCAGCAGAGCCATTCTGCTGATGGTCATGGGGGGAAAGAGACATGGTGGGTGATGCCAATGTGTTCAAAAAATGAGTGAAGTTTTTGGTATTCACCCCCCAATCGGTTTGCATAGCAAGAATTTTGCGATCAAAGAGCCGTTCAACATGCTTTTGAAAGAGATGGAATTTCTCAAACACATCAGACTTATTCTTGAGTAAATAAACCCAACTAAATTTACTGAAATCATCAATGAAGCTCACATAATATTTTTGTCTGCCTACAGAAATTGGTCCAGGACCCCACACATCTGAAAAAACAAGCTCTAATGGAGCTTTCAACTCACTAGTAGACCTAGAATAAGGAAGTTGATGGCTCTTGGCCATTTGACATGCATCACAAACCAGATGATGATCTTGTTTATTTGACACTGGAATACTAAAATCACGAAGAATTTTCTGAACCATCGGTAGCGAAGGATGCCCTAAGCGTTTTGTGCCACTGTGAAGTGGATGGTTTTGCAATGCCTAGCACTTGACGATGAGGTACACCCTGACGATCGGATACGGGAAACAGGCCATCTCTACTCTTGTTTTGAAGAATGGTGCTCCGAGTGGCCCGATCCTTGACAAAGAAAAATTCAGGGTAAATCTCAAGAAAAGCTTGATTTTCTTTCATAAGTCGATGAGCAGAAAGTAAACTCTAGTCGGCTTGTGGATCATGGAGGATGTTGTTCAGTGCTAAGGAGGAACAATTAGGGGTAGTAAGAACAGAATAACCAATATGTGCAACATCCATACCTTGACCACTCGCCGTGTGGATTTGTTCCGTGCCGGTGTAATGATCCCGAACAGCGTGCTTCTCCAACTGTCCTGTCATGTGGTTGGTAGCACCGGTGTCAAGATACCAATTGGTATCAACTCCATAGGAGTGAGCTGCGTTGGCAGAGCGATGTCCTCCACCACCTCCGCCTCCTCCGCCACCGCCGCCTCCTGCAGGGTTGCGGACGTTGTTGTTGAAGTTGCGATCAGAGCGTTTCTTGCAACGCCACGCGCCGTGCCCTTCGAGCTTGTAGATCTGGCACTTCTCGCGCTCGCGGTCACTGCGGTCACCGCGGTCACCACCTCCTTGCCGCGGCCCACCTGCAAAGCCACCGCCACTGGGATTGTCAGAGTAGCGGGTGCCCGCGTTGTTGTTGTTGTAGCCGCGGGAGCCGCCTCCGCCGCCGCTTTTGCCGCCACCCCTCGGGTTGCCGCGACCTCCACCCCTTGCCGCCAGATTGGCGGAGTGGAAGGCGGTGTTCTGGGCGGTGATGCGAGCTTCGGTTGACAGCAGCAGGGAGAAGAGCTCACTGAGACCGATCGGCTGTTCGGTGGCGGTGCGGGTGGACATGGCTGAGACAAAGCCGCTGTAGTCGGGTTCATGGAGGAGGCCTTGCAGGATGTGGTCGATGACGTCATCTTCATCCAGGGGCTTGCCGGCGGCTGCCAACTCGTCGGAGATGCTCACCATCTTGGTGAACTAGGCAGCGGCGGACATGTCCCCTTTGTGAGTGTGTTCGATAGCGGAGCGGAGTTGGATTACCCTCGCCCTCGACTGCGAGGAGAAACTCTGCAGCAGGGCTTTCCAAATCGAGGCGGCGGTGGTGTGGGACCTGACCTGCAGTAAAACCTCACGGGAGAGCGATGAGATAAAAAACATGAGGATTTGCTGGTCTTGGGTAACCCACACAGCGTGCTCGGGATTCGGCGAAGACGTGATCTCCTTTTTGCCGGAGACATCCTTCTTCGAGATGATCACATCGGGAGGCTCCTTGATCGAGCCGTCCAAGTAGCCCATCAGCCCCGCCCCCTTGATGTATGGCAGGACCTATGCCTTCCACACCAGGAAATTCTCTCGGGTCAGTTTTTCGGTGATGGTGTGACCGAGAGAGGCGATGGAGGGCGCAGCCATGGCGAAGATGAGGAGGAGCTCGACATCTAGATGCAATGGAAAAGGTAGGCTCTGTATACCATGTGAAAACTAGGATAAGCGTATGCCTAGCAGGAACGCATTGCGTATTAATATAGGGCCGAAACCAGGTTGTTACAAATAAGATTTACATGGCGTGGATTGTTCTCCAAGGTCTCAATCACAACAGTCTAACTAACAACCTATACAGAATCTATCCTACGGTTTATACAATACCGCAGGTTACAATGTCTAACAAGCGGTACTCCGGCACACAATATTGTTGTTGTTGTGTAGGAGATTGTTGCGGTCTGACTAGATTCCTATGTTTTTGTTACCTTTTTTTTGTCTGCTGCCTGATTTGTCCTTATCAGTGGTGACAAGGGAAGGGAAAGGTTTGGCACTGGCTCGCTAAGTTACTTACTTTGAACATGATAATAAATATAACATGGTTGTAGTTGTTAGTAATTAATTTCACCCATGTAATAATCCATTTTCCTAAAGCTAAATGTTTTATCTTCCATATTGTTAGTGTGTGAGAGGTTAAAATGGCATGGAAGAGCATCCTTTTTCGATAGAGGGATTTGGGCATCAATCCTTGGCCTTGCTCCTGATTATGTATGGGAAGCGGGAGTGCTAATTAGGCATTGGATGTATAATTTGCCTATGAAGCTTAGTGGAACTGCTCAAATGTCACGCCCAATATGCGACCCTATCCAAAAGGAACTCGAAGGTCCCACCAAGGATAGACCCGCATATTGAAACGCTTTTGCAAGGTGGATATCATTACATCAACATTACATAATAGAAGGGGATACATACATAAGGCATACAATGCCACACGAATACAACATCACATCATATACAAGATCAACATCCGTCTCACGGATGAAACATAAACAAAAACTCAAACAATATCCACCACCTTTAGCCCAGGCTGCCGACCTGGAACCTATCCCTTGATCGAAGAAGCAGAAGAAGAACTCAAGACAAGCAAGCATCGCTCTCACGTCATGATCATCGCACAACCTGTACCTGCAACTGTTGGTGTAGAAATCTGTGAGTCACGAGGACTCAGCAATCCCATTACCATGGGTATCAAGACTAGCAAAGCTTAATGGTAAAGGAAGGGGTAAAGTGGTGAGGTTGCAGCAGTGGCTAAGCATATATGGTGGCTAACATACGCAAATGAGAGCGAGAAGAGAGGAATGGTCGCCAACTAGTAATGATCAAGAAGTGATCCTGAACTCCCGCCACGTCGGACATAACCCGTAAACCGTTTTCTCCTCTCGATCAAACCCGAAAATAGACCATCACGTTTACGCACACGGTTGGTGTATTTTAGAAGAGTTTACTTCAAGTTTACTACAACCGGATATTAACAAATTCCCATCTGCCACATAACCGCGGGCACGGCTCTCGAAAGTTTATACCCTGCAGGGGTGTCCCAACTTAGCCCATGATAAGCTCTCGCGATCAATGAAGGATATTCCTTCTCCCAGGAAGACCCGATCAGTCTCGGAATCCGGCTACAAGACATTTCGACAGCAATAAAACAAGGCCAAGAAGACCGTCCGATCGCCGACAATCCCGATAGGAGCTGCACATATCTCGTTCTCGTGGCAACACCGGATGAGCACACAGACAACTAAAACCAGCCCTCGAAGTTTCCCCAAGGTGGCGCCAAAAGGACTCTAGTTTGGACCAACACTTAGACAAGCATTGGCCCGGGGCTGAATAAAGATGACCCTTGGGTTGGCTGACCCAAGGGAATGGTATAGGTGGTGGTGAGGCAAATGGTAAAACCAAGGTTGGGCCTTCTTTGGACAAGTTTTATTCAAAGCGAACTGTCAAGGGGGTCCCATAAATCACCCAACCGTGTTAGGGACGCAAAATCTGGGAACATAATACCGATATGACGGAAACTAGGGCGGCAAGAGTGGAACAAAACACTAGGCATAAGGCCGAGCCTTCCACCCTTTACCAAGTATATAGATGCATTAATAATATAAGAGATATTGTGATATCCCAACAATAACCATAATCCAACCTGGAGCAATCTTCATCTTCACCTGCAACTAGCAACACTATAAGAGGGGCTGAGTAAAGCGGTAACATAGCCAAACAACGGTTTGCTAGGAAGGGTAACAAAGGTCAGAGGTTCATGGCAATTTGGGAGGCTTGAGCAGCAAGTGGTAGGTAAAGCAGCATAGCGATAGAACAAAGCAACTAGCATAGCAATGATAGTAATGAGATCCAAGGTGACGGTCATCTTGCCTGAAATCCCGCAAGGAAGAAGAACGAGTCCATGAAGAAGATGAAGCCACGAAGACGAACCAAGCGTGAGATTTAACGAGTCCTCACGATCGCAACGAAACGGGAACTATCGAGAGAAGCACACAACAAAGTAAACACACCACACATGAACAAGGCATGATGCACAACCAAGTATGATGCATGACAAGGCTACATGAAGCTACTCATGGCAAGAGATGATGCAAACAAGAGCAACACATCAAAGCAAGTTTAAATGAGGCCGGAAACAACATAGAACAATTTCGGTAAGTCCTCATATGCAAATTTCGAAATTGGTCCAGACCTGAATAAACCTTATCTTCAAGTTGTTAAACAGGAAGTTAAAATGCACCAAGATGATCTACACGCGATTCTAGTCAAGTTATATATAAAGTTCATTTAATTCGGAGCTACGGCCTAGAAGATATGAGCAAAACAAGATAAACATGGCATTGATGCAAAATGCATACAAACATCAAGCAAACACCTCAAAACAAGGATGCAACATGATAATATGAAACTACATGCAAAATCAAGCAAGTTTCATATAGAGCACACTCAAAACGGAGCAACGGTTCAACACATACACCCTATACAAGACATAACAATCTGTCCAAAACAGCAACTAGGCATATTGCAAGCATCAAAACACTATGCTAAAGCATCTCCACGTGAAAACAAAAGGCATGGCATGATTTACAGGTAAAGCATGACAAAACATGAACACTGAGCTATCTCCAGAAATCACTAGAACATGCTCAAAAACGCATGGCAAGATTGCATATAATAACAGTTTCAGACTTATCAGGAAATAACATCAGGTTGCAATGTTTAGAGCTATCAAACAACATGTTACAGGAACTTATCAGGGCAAACAAATGCATGGCATGAATCTACTAATTGCATAGAAAAAAAGTCCTTTACTGACCATGAGCCAAAAAGGCACAGGAAATATGATGGCACCCATGTAAACATGGCAAGTTATATGACAGATTCATACATGGCAGGAACAACAATAAGTAGGCATGTTGGTGAGCTTGAACCACTCACCACAGAGCAATAAATGGCATCGCAAGGCAACTCACAGTAAGAATACATGTTTATGAAGCTAAGAATGGTAAGAGCAAGTTCATAGAGTGCATTGATCACTAGCAACACACATGGCAAAACTGAACTTAATGTTAACAGGCTGACAGCAACATTATTTAGCAAGTTGAGAGCAAGATTACAACAAGTTAGAGCAAGCTATAAATGCAACAAGGGGAATGGATGGATAGAGCATGACATCTATAACAAAAAATCCTTAGTGAACATCTCCAGATTATGCATAGAATGACTTGTAGCAGCCGGTTTACATAGCATCATAATATAGCAGATTCAGCCTAGCAAAACAGTAACAGCAAGTACCCTACTTAACAAGCTCGATGCACTCACTACACAACTTACAAAAATCCATGTATGGCACCACTGTGAAGATGGCATGACATAGTTCAAAGCACATGTAGAGCTCATGCTCATAAGATGCACACACAAAATGCAACAAAAATGACAAATCATCAAGTTATAACAGTTTCAGCAGATTAACATCACATAGCACTCTTGCAACGATGATTCAGGCATCAGGATGGACCCAAATGAACATGATTCAATCGAATGAAATGAAGTACTCATTGAGAGGAACAATTTTACATATTACACGCACGAAACGGAGCAGTATGAAGCAAGTTATGGCATGATGAACATGGGTACATATGATGAAAAACTCAGGGACTTGGTGAAAAAAAAACAACCTCCGGGAGAAATTGGACGGGGACGAGCGGGACAGCGAGATCCAAGGCGGAACGACGCGTTTGGTTCGCCGGGTGGGTGGATCTCGTCCACCCCGAGTGGATCCGCCGAGAGAGCTCCGCGAAGCCCAAATGATTCGGCGACGACGGAGGAAGCCGGGCGACAAGGAGGCGGAGGGCGTGGCGAGGTCGAGGCGGCGGCGGGCAGGCCGGGCCAGCGAGGCGATGGCAAGGGCGGCGGCGCTGGCTCGGGAGCTCCTCTCCTGGAGCTTAGCGTGGAGGGGCGACGGAGGAGACGGGCTGGAGCGGCTCCGGGCGGCATGGGGTCGCCGGCCAGGACTGGCGGGGCGACGGGAACTGGCGAGGGTGCGCGGGAGGCGGCGCGCGGCAGCGGGAGGCGCTGGGCTGGCGGCGGAGGAGCGCCTGACGCGAGGGGCGCGGCACGGCGAGGCGGCTCGGCGGAGCTTCGCGGGCGGAAGGCGGGCGGCGCGCGGGTGGGCTTCGCACGGGCCCGTGATGGGCTCGGCGGGCCGCGGCCGCGGGGGGAGGCTGGGTGGCGACGTGGCGCTTGCCGATTGGCTGCGGGCGGCGGCGCGGATGCGTCCGTCCGGGGTTGGACATGTCCGGCGCGGCGCGGAAAATTTAGGGTTAGGGGTGGAATTGATCCGCGAATTTCGGGGGAGGGGTGTTTATATAGGTAGAGGGAGCTAGGAGATTCCAAATGGGGAGCGGTTTTTGGCCACGCGATCGTGATCGAACGACCGAGAGCATGGAAGAGACTTAGATGGGTTTTGGGCCACTTTGAAAGGGGTGTTGGGCTGCACACAAAAGAGGCTTTTACGGTTACCCGGTTAACGTTGGAGTATCAAACGACCTCCAAATGGCACGAAACTTGACAGGCGGTCTACCGGTGCTAAACCAAGGCCTCTTGACAAACCTCGGCCCATTCCGAGAAAGTTTAACACCCGCACACGAAAAGAGGTAAAAGAGGGCGCCGGGGAACATAGGAGTGCCGGATTGGAAAACGGACAACGGGGAAAATGCTCGGATGCATGAGACGAACATGTATGCAAAATGAAATGCACATGATGACATGATATGAAATGCAGATGATGACATGGAAAAATGCAACACGCAAGCACATGACATGGCAAGGATGGCAAATAACTGACGGACACCTGGCGCATCGAATCCGGGGCGTTACAACACTCCTCCACTAACAAGAGATCTCGTCCCGAGATCTTAGGACCGAGACAGAAGGGAAAAGGGGATGATGTGATAGAATGAAGGATGAAAGAATAAGATTAAAGCTTGCGATGACTTAGATGAAGGTTCCGACGAAATGGCCGAGGAAATTTGAACTCCGGAAAAGAAAGGATGAAAACACTTGGAACTAGAATTTATTCAACAAGAACAAACTTCGAAGGAAGGGATTACTTGACGACGATGAAACAAGAATAAGATTTATTGTATGCTTATCCTTCATCAAATTAAATTGATGACAAGCAGTGGATTTTTACATACTACTTATTCTTCTTGAAAATGATTAAGGGAAATATGGCGCAAAACTTGAGAAAGTCTTCATGAACCACCGGTAGGATTTGAAAGAACGAATGGATTTAAATGATAATCAAGGAAAAAGAATCTTGAACGAACTATCGTTAGCATTCGTAAATGACTGACGAAAGAGAATGAATCGCCGGGAAAAATTAGAAAAGCCCAAAGATACTTGAGGGGATTTACATACAAGAGAATGAAGAGATCATGAACTGATTAGAGGATATTTGAACGATGCACCGGAATAATTGGATAACGGTAGCTAAAATGTGAGGACGAAGAATTCTTCTGGAACGATGGCCTCCGGTGAAAAGAAATGGAAAAACAACTCCTGACATACTCCAGATGGGTAGGAAAAAGGAATATCTGACAAATGGAATAATTCGAGAGGATAACATGAAGCTAGAACCACGAAACTTCGAGAGAACAGACAAGATTTAAGAGAAATCTACTTCGGTCTTCAAATGACGATGATAAACACCACCAAAATTGCTAAGACACTCCGGGGGAACGAAAAGCAAAGAGGTTGAGCCACCAATGAAAAGAATTTGAACGAGACCTTGGAAAAGGCATGTGACTGATGGGATCCATTCTTACGTCATACTTTGAAAAGAATTTGAGAATAACTCCGGGAAAATTAAAAGAGTCAGGTAAGATCCTGGGAAAGACCTGTGGGTTAGGGCCCACTGAAGAGAAAAACACTGTTGGAAAGGGATGTTGAACAGATAGATGATGCACCGGAAGAACTGAAATATTTGACTGAGGTGACAACCTCGAATTAATTGGAACACAGAAGAATCTCCTGAGATGTCTTCGGAACTCCGGAATGATTGAATGGCGAGAGGAAAATGAGCAAGGAGAACACTTGATCCAAGGAAAAAATATAATCACTACCGAAAATTATAATTGAATCCACCGGAGAGGAAGGGGATGAAGAATGACGAATGAGACGAGAATTCACCGGTTGAAATGATTGAGGGAAGACTGAAGAGACTCCGTACGAATGAAATTGACGGTCGAAACAGACTCAAACTCCGGGAAGAAAAAGGGTGGGAGGGCGGGAAAACAAAGACAACTTGGAAGGGGAAATCGACGAATATCTTGAAGAGAAAACACCGGTTGAAATCATTGAAGAAAGAAAGCAAAGACTCCGCACGAGTAGGATGGATATTCGAATCTGAGACTCGGTTCGGAAAAGAAGAAGGGAGGGCGGGCGGGAAAAACAAAGACAACTTCGGACAGGGAAACAACATCGATCGAAAATAGCTGAGGATTGATCTCCCAAAGACAAAGAGGTTCGAGTCGACTTGACGAGAGATGCACCGGACAAAACAGGATCGACAACTCATGAAACTAACCACGTGATCCTAAAGAAAATTTTGAAGGAGAAGAGGAGTAGTTCAAAACACCTACGTCACGATTGCTGACCAGAGCGACGAAGGGGCTGAGGAGTAAAAAGAATTCCTACTCTCCGATATAACTAGACTCAGAAATCAGTTTTTCTTCTAAACTCAACAACGGCCAAACTACACGATCAATCAAGGGGGCTGCTAAGGTCGGTCGAGGCTCTGATACCAACTTGTCACGCCCAATATGCGACCCTATCCAAAAGAAACTCGAAGGTCCCACCAAGGATAGACCCGCATATTGAAACGCTTTTGCAAGGTGGATATCATTACATCAACATTACATAATAGAAGGGGATACATACATAAGGCATACAATGCCACACGAATACAACATCACATCATATACAAGATCAACATCCGTCTACGGATGAAACATAAACAGAAACTCAAACAATATCCATCCTGCTAGCCCAGGCTGCCGACCTGGAACCTATCCCTTGATCGAAGAAGCAGAAGAAGAACTCAAGACAAGCAAGCATCGCTCTCACGTCATGATCATCGCACAACCTGTACCTGCAACTGTTGGTGTAGAAATCTGTGAGTCACGAGGACTCAGCAATCCCATTACCATGGGTATCAAGACTAGCAAAGCTTAATGGTAAAGGAAGGGGTAAAGTGGTGAGGTTGCAGCAGCGGCTAAGCATATATGGTGGCTAACATACGCAAAATGAGAGCGAGAAGAGGAAACAAAGGAACGGTCGCCAACTAGTAATGATCAAGAAGTGATCCTGAACTCCTTCTTACGTCAGACATAACCCAGAAACCGTGTTCTCCTCTCGATCAACCCCGAAAAGAGACCATCACGGTTACGCTACGGTTGGTGTATTTTAGAAGAGTTTGCTTCAAGTTTACTACAACCGGATATTAAAAAATTCCCATTTGCCACATAACCGCGGGCACGGCTCTCGAAAGTTTATACCCTGCAGGGGTGTCCCAACTTAGCCCATAATAAGCTCTCGCGGTCAACGAAGGATATTCCTTCTCCCCGGGAAGACCCGATCAGTCTCGGAATCCCGACTACAAGACATTTCGACAGTAATAAAACAAGGCCAGCAAGACCGTCCGATGCGCCGACAATCCCGATAGGAGCTGCACATATCTCGTTCTCAGGGCAACACCGGATGAGCACACCGTACAACTAAAACCAGCCCTCGAGTTTCCCCAAGGTGGCGCTGCAAAGGACTCTAGTTTGGACCAACACTTAGACAAGCATTGGCCCGGGGGGGCTGAATAAAGATGACCCTTGGGTTGGCTGACCCAAGGGAATGGTATAGGTGGTGGTGAGGCAAATGGTAAAACCAAGGTTGGGCCTTGCTGGACAAGTTTTATTCAAAGCGAACTGTCAAGGGGGTCCCATAAATCACCCAACCGTGTTAGAGACGCAAAATCTGGGAACATAATACCGATATGACGGAAACTAGGGCGGCAAGAGTGGAACAAAACACTAGGCATAAGGCCGAGCCTTCCACCCTTTACCAAGTATATAGATGCATTAATAATATAAGAGATATTGTGATATCCCAACAATAACCATAATCCAACCTGGAGCAATCTTCATCTTCACCTGCAACTAGCAACACTATAAGAGGGGCTGAGTAAAGCGGTAACATAGCCAAACAACGGTTTGCTAGGAAGGGTGACAAAGGTTAGAGGTTCATGGCAATTTGGGAGGCTTGAGCAGCAAGAGATAGGTAACGCAGCATAGCGATAGAACAAAGCAACTAGCATAGCAATGATAGTAATGAGATCCAAGGTGACGGTCATCTTGCCTGAAATCCCGCAAGGAAGAAGAACGAGTCCATGAAGAAGATGAAGCCACGAAGACGAACCAAGCGTGATTTAACGAGTCCTCACGATCGCAACGAAACGGGAACTATCGAGAGAAGCACACAACAAAGTAAACACACCACACATGAACAAGGCATGATGCACAACCAAGTATGATGCATGACAAGGCTACATGAAGCTACTCATGGCAAGAGATGATGCAAACAAGAGCAACACATCAAAGCAAGTTTAAATGAGGCGGAAACAACATAGAACAATTTCGGTGAAGTCCTCATATGCAAATTTCGAAATTGGTCCAGACCTGAATAAACCTTATCTTCAAGTTGTTAAACAGGAAGTTAAAATGCACCAAGATGATCTACACGATTCTAGTCAAGTTATATATAAAGTTCATTTAATTGAGCTACGGCCTAGAAGATATGAGCAAAACAAGATAAACATGGCATTGATGCAAAATGCATACAAACATCAAGCAAACACCTCAAAACAAGGATGCAACATGATAATATGAAACTACATGCAAAATCAAGCAAGTTTCATATAGAGCACACTCAAAACGGAGCAACGGTTCAACACATACACCCTATACAAGACATAACAACAATCTGTCCAAAACAGCAACTAGGCATATTGCAAGCATCAAAACACTATGCTAAAGCATCTCCACGTGAAAACAAAAGGCATGGGCATGATTTACAGGTAAAGCATGACAAAACATGAACACTGAGCTATCTCCAGAAATTACTAGAACATGCTCAAAAACGCATGGCAAGATTGCATATAATAACAGTTTCAGACTTATCAGGAAATAACATCAGGTTGCAATGTTTAGAGCTATCAAACAACATGTTACAGGAACTTATCAGGGCAAACAAATGCATGGCATGAATCTAATAATTGCATAGAAAACAAGTCCTTTACTGACCATGAGCCAAAAAGGCACAGGAAATATGATGGCACCCATGTAAACATGGCAAGTTATATGACAGATTCATACATGGCAGGAACAACAATAAGTAGGCATGTTGGTGAGCTTGAACCACTCACCACAGAGCAATAAATGGCATCGCAAGGCAACTCACAGTAATAATACATGTTTATGAAGCTAAGAATGGCAAGAGAAAATTCATTAAGTGCATGGATCACTAGCAACACACATGGCAAAACTGAACTTAATGTTAACAGGCTGACAGCAACATTATTTAGCAAGTTGAGAGCAAGATTACAACAAGTTAGAGCAAGCTATAAATGCAACAAGGGGCATGAATAGATAGATTATGACATCTATAACAAAACATCCTTAGTGAACATCTCCATATTATGCATAGAATGACTTGTAGCAGCCGGTTTACATAGCATCATAATATAGCAGATTCAGCCTAGCAAAACAGTAACAGCAAGTACCCTACTTAACAAGCTTGATGCACTCACTACACAACTCACAAAAATTCATGGATGGCACCACTGTGAAGATGGCATGACATACTTCAAAACACATGTAGAGCTCATGCTCATAAGATGCACACACAAAATGCAACAAAAATGACAAATCATCAAGTTATAACAGTTTCAGCAGGAGGGAGACGGGGCTGGAGCGGGCTCCGGCGGCGGCATGGGGTCGCCGGCGGGAGGACCTGGCGGCGGGGCGACGGGGAGCCTGGCGAGGGTGCGCACGGGAGGCGGAGCTCGGGGAAGGCAGGCGCGCAGGCGGGCGGGCTTCAGCGGCGTGGCGGGCGCGGCTTAAGCCAGCTGGGCCCGCTGATGGGCTCGGCGGGCCGCGGCCGCAGGGGGAGGCTGGGTGGCGACGTGGCGCTTGCCGATTGGCTGCGGGCGGCGGCGCGGATGCGTCCGGCCGGGGTTGATCATGTCCGGCGCGGCGCGGAGGGGAAAATTTAGGGTTAGGGCTGGAATTGATCCGCGAATTTCGGGGGAGGGGTGTTTATATAGGTAGAGGGAGCTAGGAGAGTTCAAATGGGGAGCGGTTTTCGGCCACGCGATCGTGATCGAACGACCGAGAGCATGGAAGAGACTTAGATGGGTTTTGGGCCACTTTGGAAGGGGTGTTGGGCTGCACACAAAAGAGGCTTTTACGGTTACCGGTTAACTGTTGGAGTATCAAACGACCTCTAAATGGCACGAAACTTGACAGGCGGTCTACCGGTGCTAAACCAAGACCGCTTGACAAACCTCGGTCCATTCCGAGAAAGTTTAACACCCGCACACGAAAAGAGGTAAAAGAGGGCGCCGGGGAACATAGGAGTGCCGGATTGCAAAACGGACAACGGGGAAAATGCTCGGATGCATGAGACGAACATGTATGCAAAATGAAATGCACATGATGACATGATATGAAATGCAGATGATGACATGGCAAAATGCAACACGCAAGCACATGACATGGCAAGGACGGCAAATAACTGACGGACACCTGGCGCATCGAATCTGGGGCGTTACATCAAATTTACATCAAATATAGTTACAAGGTTACATTCTTTTTCACTTATATATCCTATTTTTTATGCACTCTTGTTTCATTTATGGATTTGGTGTATCCTCAAGTATGTAAATCCACAAGGTATATAATTAGTACAGGATTAAGCACAAATTATTGAGAGTTGATGCTGAACTATGCACTTGAACTTTGAGCGGTCTGTCAGCCATTGTTCAAATCACATCTTTATGTGCTTAGGATTAGGAGGATATATATGAACCCAACTTCGACACAGGTTTTGCATTGGCTGCATAGGCCGCTGCCCCGTTCATTAAGTTTGCTATCCATCTTACTCACATTGTTGGTTGTGGCTGCCATCATCATTATATTACAGGTTCTTTATTTCCTTCTATTGTGCCACCCTGCATTCTTACCTATATGCTCTTTATGGAAATCATAGGTTAATGAAAAAGGCTATCTCATTGCAGGAGACATGTTCAGTTTTTTTTTTTGAAGGATAAACTCTTCATGCCCCAACTACAACAAGAGGAGATAGCTCAAGGTAAATAAAAACTCAAAAGATTCAGCTTCTAGGTGTGTTCCACCTGGGTGATACTAATTCAGGTAGAATTCCTCTAGGTGTATTTTTTATGTTTTGGTGTTTTGGAATAGTAGTATCTAGCACCGTGATAATACTGCATACTGATTATACCTCCTTTGATACTTGTCTTTAGCTTTGTACATCAGATGATTCAACATTTTATTTTGTATTCTAGGCAATTTAATAATTATAAGAGTAAAGCCTACAATTGCAGGCTTACAAACAGTTCATGAGGCTTCCTTCGATATTTATTTTTTGCACATATCTCTGAATCTATAGCAGTTCAGATGTTTTCGCCATGCTAGGCCAAGCAGACTAATGGCATTCTTAACAGTATAATAGAATGCTGAATGTGAATGTCATAGTTTAGTCTTATGCCTTAATTTATTTCTTCGTTTTTCATATCTGTATTGTGAACAATGTTGAACCGGCACCATCACCTGCTAAAGGAGCTTAATTTATTGGGAACTGCATGTCCATATTGTTAAAATCCCTAATCCATTTTTCAGGTGCACTTCTGGTATTGTTCTGCAATCTGTTTACACATCCGGGACTGCTGTTGTTGTTGCTTGTGGTTGTCTCATGATCTTGGCTGTTGGTGGCTGGTAGCAGCTCAGGTGCTACTCTATTCTTGTCGCTTCCTTCATGCCTTTCTATGCGCACGCTCGATCTTTTTTCTTTTGTATGATGATGTTATCCTAGGATATTGTTGTCGGAACTGCTGTTATTGTTGCTACGGGTTGCTCATGAGCTTAGTTACTTTTTTAGGTTGCCCTGCTGGATGCCATTTTTAGTTTGTTGTGTACCTACGGATAGTTCGTTATTCTGCAATACCATATTTAGTCGCACTTTGTTTACATGATTGATGCTACGTTCCGAAAACAATGGTCTGTTGGTTGCAGAATTATAGTGGCTAGCTAGGACAACTAATTCATTTCTTGATCTTGATCAAAGATAACTGGATTATTGCCCTGCTTTATCCAGAAATATGAGACGAAGGGAGCCACCGGCGCTCTCAGCGATTAGCGCATTTTGACCGTTGGATCAATTTGCTTGATGGGTTTCTGGGCGTCCGATCGAGCGGTGGAAGGACGTCGGCCGTCGGATCGAATCCCCCTCCCATGTAGCATGGTTGATCCTGTTTGGCTTGCCCCGTCGATTACTCCTTCCGTTTGACCGGTTGCCGCTGACCTGGGGGGTCCCGGCGGGTGGGCCGTGCCCGTCAGCGAGCGGGTGTGCGGGTGCAGCCTGTGCATCCACATGTGCGCGCCTGCGGTAAATATCTCGTGCCACCGCACGTAAATCTTGCCCCCCGCCGAGGGCTTTTTCGTCATTTCCTGTCCAGGCCACGTGCGTGGTGGACGGTGGTTGGCTCCGTGCGGCTATGTAGTGGGGGAGGGCGGCTGGCTCGCTTCTCGTTCGCCCCCTTTGTTCCCTTCTCTCTGTCTCTCCTCCCCGTTCACCCTCCCCCCTCCCCCCCAATCTGAATCTTCCTTGGCCGCTTCGGTGCCATTGGCGTTCGTGCTCGTCGGTGGGATGGTGCAAGGCGCAACTCAGACGTGGTTCCTCACCGGTTGGACGGCGTTCAAGCGAAACCCTGGTGCCCACTGAGTACTGCCTTGGCTACAACCTCCCTCGGTGAGCTCCATCTTCCCCTGCTCTGCTTAGGCTATTGTATGGGATATGGCTAGGCTATGATGATCAGTTATGGATGATATAGGCATGCTCTCGAGTAATCGAGGCACTTGTGGGTATTAATTTGGATCCTCCCTCGTTTCTTTGAACTGTTTTGATCACGTTCTTATTTTAGTGGCTCTGTCCTTGGATGGTCATTTCTGATGAGTGATAACCAAGGCAGTTTCACCCTCGTAAGAACATATTGATCTGGTGATCCATCCAGAAATAAGACCCGTGGCAAGTTCCCTGGCTCCTCGGATCTCGGGCACTTTTGGCCATCGTATCGATTTCCTGATGCGATTCTGGCCGTCGGATCTCGATCCGGATTGATCTCGGCCGTTGGATCGAGCCCAAGCTCCTATAGCAATGAATAGTTACTCCCGCGGTGAGATATCTCGTGCCACCGCGTTTGAATCACATGCCCCGTCGGTCGAAAGCCATTCTTGCTAGGGCGATGATGATTAGCCATGGCTGAAATAAGTGTGCCTTTGAGCAATCGAGGCACCTGTGGGTATCAAGTTGGATCCTTCCTTGTCTCTACAATCCTTTTTGATCTTGTGATACTTATTGTTCTGTCCTTGGATGGTCATTCTTGTTGAGTGATAACCAGGGAAACTCCACTGTATAAACAGATTGATCTGGCGATAGGAGATGATGGGGGTAGATTATATGATCGAGGAAAGGCGAATCTGAGCCCACTATGCATGGAACCCTGAACCCTTTTATTTGTATTTAAAGGTGTTGCTTATTTATGCTCCAGTGTTTATAGCCGTCTTATGTAAAGATTTCTTCTCTCTCATACCTTTGTTGCATATACGTTGTTCTTGATCTTTTATTGTTTGTTGTTGGTCCTTGATCTAATTTGGTTAAGAGTAAGTTGCACTTTGTTATTTTGGGATAAGCGATGGTTCGCAATGCTATTGGTTCTTCATGAGTTCAGAGGAGGATTTTTTATATGAGTCATGCCAGTAAGCTTTCTTGTAGGTACCCACACTTCTCTCTTCGTCCTGATTAGCCTGATCTCTTTTCTATACGTGTCTACAAATTGTGTGTCTACAAGCTGTGAATTACATATGTAAGTGAAATGTAGGTGTTTGTATTAGCGCAATGCTTTAATCAGTAGGGTCTTTCCCATCTATGATCAAGGTCGATTGCGTCAGCTCTGTTGTGGCATTCATGTATATGACAATGGAATGATGTTAAATTATGGTATCGAGGCTTATTTTTAAAGAATGCCTAGGGTCTTGTTCCTGTTTGTGTTGATCTGAACATGTGCTCTGTTCATGTAGAAGAACTCATATGAATCTGTCTTAGGGAAATAATTGAGTACAATTGATCAGTATGTTAGCCAAAACTGAACATTTGATCTCTATTGAACTGAAAGGATTGTATATTTGATCTTTGTTTAACTGAAAAGATTGAACCCTTACTTTTGATCTCTGTTTAAGTTTAAAAAATCAGCTGTTCCACAAACCTTCTATAGTTCAGAAACTGAATCTTTAGATATACTTTGTTTTAGTGCAGAAAATGAATTTTAGTGCACAAACTGAATTAGTACAGAAACTGAAAAGACTGAACCTTTACTTTTGATCTCAGTTTAAGTTTAAAAATTCAGATGTTCCACAAACCTTTGATAGTTCAGATACCGGACCTTTACATATGCTCTGTTTTAGTGCAGAAAATGAATTAGAACAGGAACTGAAAAGACTGAACATTTACAGTTGATCTACGTGTAAGTTTAGAAGTTCAGCTATTCCACAAATATTCTTTAGTTTAGATACTAAATATTTAGATACACTCTGTTTTAGCGTAGAAAATGAATTTTAGTGCACAAACTGAATTAGCGCAGAAACCATTGCAAAAACTGATTTTTGATTTCTTTGCTTTCTTTAAGTGCAGGAATTTATATATTTTCTTTCCGGAGCCACGGCTGCCGCCCTGTGACCAGAAGAATTGGGGATCTCGAGAGGGAATTTTGCAGTAGTGGCCATTTTAAAAATAGACCTATGTGAAATCTATGTACTCCTGATACTATTATATCATGCTACATTTCCTGTGATATATCAAATATCTATCCATTGTCCTAAACAAGAGGCCTTGTGTTTATACTGAGCAATACTAATTTGGTCAGTATATAATATTGCAATGCTTATAACCCTTTGGTCAGTGGCCCATCTGAATTGAGATGCATCATAGTTATCTTAATATTATTTGTTCTGTTTCTTACTCACTGATCCATCCCACACAACAAGTATTCTTCCTGAGAACTATGCTTAGATAGTTGAATATATTATTTTGTACTTAATTTGAAAGATGGATTTGTATTACTAATGCTGAGATGGGCATTACAATTTTCTTTCAAGGGAACAGACCAAACCAAACTGCGACTTTATTTGTAAATATTTGAAATTTATATTATGTCTCTTATGTGATCTCAGAGGACTTAATTTTTGTGTGGGGACCTCAAGCTACCTTTAGTGACTTACAAGCTATCAACCAACAAGAGTTTTCCCTGCTTTTGGAGCCTGCTAAGCTATCAACAAACAAAGAGGTTGCCCGTTCTCTTGCTAATGAAATATGTATTTACTAGAATTTTTGTTATTATCAGAAGAGGGTTATATTTTTATGGGAGGCTGCATTTGTAATGGTTCGGTATTTCTAAAGGGGTACATTTCTTTGTAGGTACTATGCTGAGACTGAAGAGGATGCTAGCCAGCGGCCCATCTCTCTTGCCGTCACCGCTGAGCCGCCATGTCTCCTTCAGAGGCTTATTGTATTGCTACATGTTTATGCTTCTTATCCACACACCCATTGTAGTGTAGGTTTGTGTTCTTGGATCTCTTTCCCTCCATTTCTTATTTTTGGTGAGCGGGTGAGCTAATTGGGCTATTTTCCTCTAGGTCTGTTGCGGCAATTGAATGCTTCAAAGGATTTTAATGGAGTTCATTGTAGCTGAGTCGCGAATCTCCAGCTTGCTTCCATGTCTTTTCTCACTAGAGACACCTCCTGCCAGCGACGGCGATGACCGCTACCCTGCTCCTCTCCCGGCAAAGGCATGTCTACCTCTCCTGTGAAGTTAAGGCCATCTTTGCCTCTTCCTTCAGTTTTTCCTCTGTTTTTTGTTACACGACTTTGTGGTGCTTAGTGCATATATCATTCCCCCGTCCATTGATTGAACAACTCTGCTACATGTGATTGCATTAGCAAACTCCATTTTTGTTTATGTAAAAAAACAAAGGAAACTCCATTTTTGTGTATGTGGAAAAAACAAAGGAAACTGCATTTTTATGTAATTACAAACAAATGAAACTCCATTTTTGTGTAATTACAAACAAGAGACTTATAGACGGCGAAGACTACTGCCCTGATACTAAGAGCCTACTGACATTTCACCAAATCTTGTCATAATTTTTTTATCAATACTTTTAAATTTGTCTTTACAATTCCAAGTACATGAACATACTGATCCTTCTATTTTTGATGTAGCAGAACAAACGTTCGTAATTTATACACCTAGGCTCAGCTTCTCTATATTGATACGAAGGCCTGGAGCGTGTTCCTTTTGTTTTCAACTCGAGGAGACTAGGTAGGACCATATAGACACAGTAAAAGCCCAGTTTCTTTGTTCCACGCCTTACAAAAACGAGCAAGGCTGATATAATATTTCTGGTTCCCTTCTACTATGTGCAAACAGAACCTGGCGGTGCAATAGCAGCTCAACTACTATTGTTATTAATCAGGATAAATGCTTCTGCCTGGCTGGCACACATGCTTAGGCACAACAGTCTGCCCTAGCACCGCAGGGCAAGGCGCGCTGCAGGTCATTTATATAGCATCTCCTCATTTATATATTATTCACATATAGCATCTCATTTCTTGGTTGATTGCTTACATGTATTCAACTTCTGCCTCTTTCGCTCTCAAGCTGGCCTCCCTCTCCTCGGTGCTCGGCGGGAGAAGCATGAGGTGATGCACCTTTGACCCCGTAGTGCTCGGCTCCAATTCATCAGGGAGGCCACCGGCATCAAGCTGCCCTTGGTGCTTCCTCGTCATCAAGGAGGAGGAGGTCGGGTAGCACCGTCATCAAGGTACGTCCTCGCTGCTTTGACCCGCCTCTTTCGTGCACATGTACTTCCCTATTTCTCTTACTGTCGCGGTGCTCGTGCCGCTGCCGATCCTAACCTAGGTCGCCGTCACTCCTCGGCGCTTCGCAGGACAGGCACAACCGCGACACCGCAGAGACAGACGAGAATGTGGTGCTGCTCCTTCTTGTGGTGTATGCACCGGCGTGGCTTGCGGTAGTGATGCATATCTTCATGGGCAATGCTATTTGAAGACCATTCAAGTGATTTAAAGGAGAAGATGTCCAGACTGTAAGGAGGTTGAAGATGACGATCAAAAGATTGACATATTAAGTGACTGCCAAGAAGCCAATAATGCTTGCCCCTATCATTAGTAATACCCTTGCTCCTTATGAAATATTTCCTAACTATCGTTGCAGATTGTGAGGTCCCTATTTAAATACATCACTCAGCAGCTGGCCGGTACAGAGTTGCGTGACAGGCATATGTGTTCTCAGCCACCTTATCAATTGTAGGCTTAGAATGATTTGCTTCGTCCAAGTGGTGTTCGTCAACAATTCCTTTTTTTGTCCATGTCAATTCTGATTTTAGAGGATACATATGTTTTGGTAGGAAGTGTATTGTTCTTATGTTTTTTCCTGGTATGTACTGACTGATGCAGTAACTGATGTTTCAGATTATGAAATCCCTATTTAATGAATCGTTCGGTAATTGTCTTGTATGAATGCATATGCTGAATCTGGGTTCCTACTAACTCAACATTACCTGCTTGACCAAAATATTGGACCGGCACCCTCGCGCCAAGGCGCGATTCCGATCTAGTACTACACTAGTCTTTCATTATATTGAGTCTTCAAGAGCATCTTGGATAGTTCACTATTTATCAATCACGCATGTAGTCTTCCACCAAAAGCGGGTACCACACAATTTTGGGCCCAGATGAGGCAATACTACAGCGGATCTTACCCACCCGTTTCTATCTAGTATCCCACAACATCACACCACATGGCTGGTAGCGCCACTCGTCACATGTTGTAGCACCACGATCCATGGTTGGTAGAGCCACTTGACACCGGTTGTAGCACGGCTCAACGCTCGTAGCACTACTTTGTTAGTAGTAATCTCAGTTAGTTAGTTGAGATATGGCTGAGTGGATCGGTCATACTCCCTTCGTTCTAAAATTCTTGTCTTAGATTTGTCTACATATGGATGTATCTATTCACGTTTTAATGTTAGATACATCTGTATCTAGATAAATCTAAGACAAAAATTTTGAGACGAACGAAGTATTAGTTAGTACGCGCACGTAGCTGATGGAGGTTGCATGCAGCCTCCGTTAGTGAAGTAGTTAGCCACGTCCTGGATGTGGGCGTTGGCGTAGGAAGTGGATCAGGATGGATGGCTTGGCCGTGCGTCGGGTGAGCGCCCACGTATAAAGACTCCAGCCCTGTGTATTGATCAGTGTGGTGTGGTACGTGCCACCGAGCGCCGGTATGTGCCAAACCCAGTAAATAAAGGTTGCCAAGATACAGGCCGGTTCGCCGGCCGCGTCGTTCGTGGCCATTGCTCCGAGTTCGTGCTCGAGTTGAGTTTCTTTGTGCATATGGTTTCCGGGTTTGCGTCAATAATTAATATCAGAGCTGGTTCATCTTGGGATTCGTTCTCCTTGTCGGAGGCGTGCCGCCGGTGGCGGAGTTCGCCAGCGGCTGCGCGATGCTCCGGGCCGTGTGTCGGTCTATGGAGGTGCGCGGCGTGGCGAGGAGGCCGCGGTGGCTGCGGCAGCACGGTGAGGAGGCCGCGGAGGACCTGCGTGGTGACGGCTTCAACGACACACAGCGGCATGGAGGTGTTGCGCTGTGGTTGAGGCCGCAGCGATGCAGGGCAATAAGCCGTGGCGGTGAGCCAGGCGCGACCGGTGCGTGTTATGGAGTGCGCCTTTGACGCGGCGCGCGTCAGCGCCGGACAGCCAGAGCGTATCTGGCGTCGCGATTGACGTTGGGAGAAGGCGTATGTCGCCGTTGTGCTCGAGACCGTGCTCGAGTTCGGCTACATCCTTCCGGCGTTTGTCGCTGGCGGCTGCCATGGCGGACGCGGAGGCGGCGCGCGGTGAGCCTCTGGTGCGGTCGGGCTCGTCGGGTGCGCTTGGCGGGCGTCGAAGCGCGAAGGGCGCCCAGCGTGTGTCGCCGGCGGAGAAGGAGCTCGGCGTATGTCGCCGGGGTCGTGACGAAGCACGGTGCGACCAGCGTCGGTGCGCCAGGTCGAGTCCGTGGTGGTGGCGACCGGCGTCAGCGCGCCATGTCGAGTCCACGGTCGCGACGAAGACGACGACGGGAGCGACGACAACTCCACCGATGGCAAGTCAAGATTAGGAAGAAAAATGTTAATAGTAATCTTGAGATGAAAGTTAGTTAGTTAGTTAGTTGAGATATGGCTGAGTGAATCGGTCATATTAGTTAGTACGCGCACATAGCTGATGGAGGTTGCATGCAGCCTCCGTTAGTGAAGTAGTTGGCCACGTCCTGGATGTGGGCGTTGGCCTAGGAAGTGGATCAGGATGGATGGCTTGGCCGTGCGTCGGGTGAGCGCCCACGTATAAAGACTCCAGCCCTGTGTATTGATCAGCGTAGTGTGGTACGTGCCACCGAGCGCCGGTATATGCCAAACCCAGTAAGTAAATGTTGCCAAGATACAGGCCGGTTCACCGCCCGCGGCGTTCGTCGCCATTGCTCCAAGTTCGTGCTTGAGTTGAGTTTCTTTGTGCATATGGTTTTCGGGTTTGCGCCAACATACTTGACGTTCATGTCGACGCGTTGTAAAACCGATCGACGTTGGTCGCAGCATGACTTGCGGACGCCCATAGCACCTACTGACCCTGATCCTGCACGACTCGCTGATGCCCCGTAGCACCGCTGGTCCCAATACGGCTCCCTGAGACCCCGACGCCTGTTGCACCACGGTCATCGCTCGCAGCAGATCTCCTGTCGCTCGAAGCATTGTCGGGCACACGTGTCCCCCGTCACTGGTCAGCTCGCATTTCTACTTGTCTCTATTCACAGAACCACGGGTGTTGAGTTGCAACATTGACCCTTCCGAGCAATCCACATCTCTAACACCAAAGCCATGACAGGAGGGTGGAGGTGTGGTGAGGCAGCCATTAAGTTGATGGTGATAAGGAGGATGAGGCACCTCGCAGCATGGCGTCACTCCACTCGCTGCAGCAGATGCTGGCTTGCCATCGCTGCACCGACCTCGTTGCCGTAGTACCGATCACGCTGCCGCCGGTTCAGCTCGCAGGACGACCCTACACCCGTCACATCACCAGGGGTGTAGGATCATTGTAGTGGGGTATGTGCATCAATCAACGTGTGGTCAAGGTGTGCGCCGGCGATGGCGAGCTCCATCGTGCAATGGTGAAGATCGGGGGTGAATACGGGCGATGTGTTTCACTTAGGCCAACTTCACCGCGCGACCTCAAACGGACGTCTGTTTTGTCCGGATTCTGTCCGTTTGGGTAGGGATTTGGGGTGGGTGTCGGATGCATTACGGGATCTCACGGTGGCCGTCGCTACGGCCGCATCCATTTGCCTCATCCTGTCCGCGTATATTTCTTTGCGAGTCCTTAAACTTTTTTTATCATTCATTTTTGGTACATGGCAATACATCATCACATTTTGACTAGTAAAGCAAGGCCAAAGAAAACGATAACCACAAGAATACATTTGAGAAGATACCCAACTTCCATAACTGCTTCCTTGAGTTGGGTTAGGGCCTTCTCGATGCACTCATTGTTGATCTGTGGAGGAGGCACGACGTTGCACCCTCCTTTCTTCTTCAAGCCAGATGTAGACGTTTCTTCCTCACACGTAATATCGTGCCTTGTTGCTTCTTCGCACGTAGTATCGTGCCTATCCTCTAATCTAGCAACAATTGCACTTGTCTCATCTAAAGCCTCTAGGCTAGCTAAAAGTGCACGAACATGCAATACATTTCGCTCTATCAACATATCGATGTACTCTTCTTCCCAATACCAAAACTTGCATCCGTTCTACACAATAAAACTTAAAGTTAGCACCACTAGTCTAATCCAAGAGCACAAACCGAAGCTAAAAGAGCACATACCCCATCGTTTAAGCACTTGATGAACACCCATCCGGGATGCTCCGGCGTTGTAGACATGCGGCGCACGACCACCCTTGGGCAACGGTCGCACTTGATAAGGGGCAACGGTGCGCCGACGAGCTTTTGGGCAAGCACCGAGCCGTACCGCCGCCATTCAGCGTATCTGCCGGCCACCGACGGCAGTGCAGATCCGGCTAGAGGACGAGCCACTGCCTACATGTGGCCTTGCGGCCTGCCAAGGGCCTTCCGGCGATGTTCCCCGATCCATGGCGCTGCCCGCCTCCCACAGGCGAGCTCAAGACCGACCGGATCCGCCCAAATCCGGCCGGGTGCGCAAACAAGGTGGCCGTGCTTGGGTAGCTTCGGCGGCGGCGAGAGGAAGGGTGAACAGCGCGCATCCGAAGTTGCAGCTGCAATGGCGGCCGGCGGCGGCGAGGAAGAGAGGGAAGAGTGGAGTGGATGCGGCGGAGGAGGGAGGCGGATAGAAAAAGGCGTCTGTGCCACCGACAGGCGGGCGAGGAAGGACACAGCGAACGGCCGTGGCGTCCGTGGTGTCTGTTTCACCCAAAAGCGGCGCAAACTTGGGCGCGGATGGGTCAGCGGACATAAACGGACAAAAAGTCCGTTTAAGGCCGTATTGAGCCGCCTCTTTTTTACCCCATACGAACGATGGCCAGACGAGGATAGGGTCAGCGTGATTTGGCCTTAAAAATGGAACAAGAAGAAAAAGGAGCAGATGAGGACGACCCACGAGAAAGGACAAAGAATAGAGGCAAGAACAGTCACGCAGGGTCCACATGACGATCGTCGATGTGTGTGACTGATGCAATGCCTGGATTTGTGGCCGATAGGAAATATTGATGCATTTCAGATTGGATTCCGCTAGGATAGGGGCTCAGATTGGCTGACTTAACATCATTAACATGTGGGCCATGTGGTTCGCGGCCCCATATGCCAGCGACTATAAGATCAACAAATCCTAAGTTAGCTTATCTCAACCACTATTCTGGAGGGCGCCGCGCCCGCTCCATATAGCATATACCATGTGGAGTACGGCCCCTTCGAAGAAAACTACTTTCTTCAGTTTTCTTTACTCTGCATGTAAGAATTGTCTGAAGTTAAACTTTTTAAAATTTGATCATAATTACACGATACAACATTAGCATCTATAATATTAAAGTTATATAATATAAAAAATATTTTTTTTGAACCAAGGACCGTAGAACAATCGTTCCATGGTATTTTTATATTAAAATAAGAAAATATGTACAGGGAAAAAGGAAAACATCTGAACTAAGGAATCTACCCTACTCCAGTTTTTGGGAAACTACTATGAGTCATTAGCACTTAGTGTAGAAACTGATCAATTCAGGCACCGTAGCTTTCCTGATGCTTGAACTTGATTTTCCCTTTAATGAGCATGAGATCCGCCTTTAGTTTTACTAGCACAAATGCCTGTGCGTTGCAACGGGAGAAAATTTACCCATCTCTTGTGCTCGTGCATTGCAACGGAAGAGAAAACTGACCTATAATCAAATTTAGTGAGAACTGTATATGCAAACATAACGCCACGTAGGGATGTCAACCGGGTCCCTTTAAACCCACTATGTAATCTAACAGTTTAAAAATTTGTTTTTCTTTCCGGGAAAATGAACTACGGAGCTAGGTAAAGCTAACTAAACGGGACTTGCGGACACCATTTATTTGCCATTTACATCCGCCATGTGCTTCATACAAAGAATTGCTTGTTCATGAAAATGTTCACCAGCGCAGTACAATAATATTAGAACGATTTATTCAAGAACCAAAACAACTCACTGCAATAAACTAATGGAAGAACGGGAGTTTAAACATTATAAGATTGGTAGATCAACGACCCAAGACTGGTCCTCTCGTCCCCTCCTCCCTGCATTCTCCCCGAGCGGGCGACGGCGGCCCTTCTCCTCGCCGCCCAGCCCCTCCTCCCACCTCCTCCCGCCGCTGCCACGTGGCGTGGGGTTGCCAGCTGTTGTCGTGGCCGGCGGTGGCGGCCCTCTTCCACTTTCCTCGCGGTTCCCGGCTAGGGCGGCGGTTCCGCGATGGTGCACCTCGTGGCGGTGCTCCGATGTAGATCGGGCGCAGATCTGTGATGGCGGCTGACGGCGTGGAGTCGGCCGGTGGAGCCTGCAGCCAATCTGGGCCCTTTGGGTCCGATCTGGGTTAGGCTGGTCAGCCTCCGGCGGGTCTCCTTGGTGAAATTTGTCGGGATGCGGTCGTTGGGATCGGGCGGCTCCATGTTCGTCGGCCGCAACGCTGGCTGAGCTTAACGGGCCGTTCTGGGCCCGACCGCGAGGTCCGGCGTGCTCCAGCGCTGCGTCCGGTCTGCTATTGCTTGTGCCGATGGAGGTTGTCCCCTCACGTGTTCGTGGTGCTCCCGGTCCCTATCGGCGGTGGTCTCGTTTGGTTCGGCCGGCCTCGTAGTGTCTTCGATGGAGAGGCGACGGTGGTGTCCTCGTGATTGTGGTGGCGCAGGGTGGTGGGCGGTTGGCGTGGTGGAGCCGCCGGTTGGTCCTGGGTTGTGGGTTTGAGGGGTAGGGCAAAATCCCTCTCGGGTCCGCCCGGCACCGACGCGGTGACGCCAAGGGCGCCATCAACCTTCTTGAAGGGCGCCGAGTACCTCTCCCCGCTTCCCTCCGTGGTACCGGAGAAATCCTAGGATTCGTTCGGGCAAGAAAGGCTGCCGTCGTCGCATTCCTTCCTGAAGGTGTTGCTTGGTTCGGCGACTCGATGGCATTTGAGCGTGGTGGATATCTCCGGTGGGCGCATAGCGGTTGCGGAATGCTTCACTTCGTTCATCCGGTCTTCTTGCCATTCTTTCTTTTGCTTTTCTCTTGTTTTTCTTTTGGGTATGGTTGTGCTGTTTCCCAGCGTCGAACTTCTGGTTGTATCGGATGATTGTTATATTAATATAGCGGGGCGCAAGCCTATTTCGGTATAAACTAATGGAATCCTAGAATCCCATTGTGCAGTAGGACCCTGAGCCCTATGTGCGGCCAACAGTGTTTTTGGTTTTGCTGAACTTTTAGTTTCAACTGTTGGAGCTCCCGCCGCGCAAATCCGCATGGGCACAAACCCGCCAACCCATGTCGGGTGTCTCGACTACCATGCAATTTACGAAGTAGTTGGATCACGCACGAAGAAACAATAAATTTGAAGTTTCAGTTGTTGATACTTCATTTTTTATTTGAAACTTGCTATTTTCTCATTCGCTTTTACAAAATTTCATAGATAAAATTAAGGCATCATCATGCAGCAATGTACATTTCTTTCGTCATTCTACGGATGAATCCGCTGAATCTGGCCATGTCGTGCGCCCTTCTTCCTAATCTCCTTTAATTCTCTTTTATTAGGGATGAATCCATTTAATTTGCCCACATCGTGAGTCAACCTTCCTAATTTTTTTAATTATGGATGAATCCGCTTAATTCAAGGACGCCATGCGCAGGAGGTCAGGAGCCTTGCCTTCCTAATACTCCTTTAATACCGTCCGTGTGCCAGGCCCTTCATCGTCCTCCTTTAATTCCGTTTAGTTTACCCTTCCCTCGTTATCTCACATGGCCGTGTACATTAGTATTCTCGTGAGCAAGTTTTTTATCCTTCAATTTTCCTGGACTACAGTCAGCCCACCGGGGTGTGTGATTTAAACGGGCTACAACTAAGATATAAGATGGGCCACAGCAACACAACGCGGGCTGTGCTCGGCGGAGGTGCGTGCGTGTCATATGTCCTCAAATTAGTACCACCTCGCATATATCTTAAATAGAAAATAAAATCACCGCAGGACAAACCAAGAATATGATATTGCTTTATTAGTAGGTATATATATATATATATATATATATATATATATATATATATATATATATATATATATAGTGAAATATAGTGATGCTATTCATCACCCAGGGTGCAGAATAACTTATTCTTCACCCGAGGTAATTCTGATCATTTCATAATTAAATTATGTTTGGAATTCAAATAGTTACATTCATATTCATTCACTACGTAATATTTGACATAAGAAAATAAAAATATAGGTCATAAGACAAGAAAATTTGCAGTTTATGTGTATTTCACACTATGTTTTTACGTTTGTAATTTTACATAACATAAAATATTTTTTACAACGATTATATATTTTCTTACGGTCTCTTTTTATGTCGAAAATAAGACAAAACTTCTGAAAGCATAAAATTACGGTGCATTGATGGTAAAATAGAGGGGTGAAGAATAACTATTCCTCACCCAGGGTGACGAATAGACAGACTATTCGTCACCCTGGGTGAGGAATAGTTATTCTTCAATTTCTATTTTACCATCAATACACCGTAATTTTACGTTCCATAAGTTTTTTCTTATTTCCGACGTAAAAAGAGACCGTAAGAAAATTTATAATCGTCGTAAAAAATATTTTATGCCATATAAAATTACGACGTAAAAACATAGTGTAAAATACACATAAACTGCAAATTTTCTTGTCTTATGACCTATATTTTTATTTTCTTATGCCAAATTTTACATAATGAATCAATAGGAATGTAACTATTTGAATTCGAAACGTAATTTAATTATGAAATAATCATAAGATTACCTCGGGTGAAGAATAACTTATTCTGCACCCTGGGTGATGAATAGGATCACTATATATATATATATAGGACAAATTTTATCTACCACCAGTGGTAGTTACCACCACTTGAGTTTTATATGTAGTATATAGTATCTATCAAATCGGAGAATATGTACGTGTAGTATATAGTATATAAGAATGTTTAGGTAGTATATATACTATTTTTTGTTAGTATGTATCATATTTTGAGTATGCTCTTTTATGTACAAATATGTACGTATTTCACAAATATAATAAAAACCATGGGCCAACTTGAAATTTTTTCATGCAACTCACTTTGGAGTATCTTATATATAGTATATGAACATACTTAAAATGATAAAGTAGGATATATACTACCATAAGATAGTATATGAGACATGTGGGGTAACTACCACCAGGTGGTAGGATGGATATTCCCTATATATATATATATATATATATATATATATATATATATATATATATATATATATATATATATATATATATATATATATATATATATAATAGATATAGATATAGACTTTCCAACTCCTTAAGGAATGTGGGATACCCTCAAAGATTTTAGCATTTCTCTGTGTCCAGATGTTCCAACAAGACATGATAATAACTTCCATCGCAAATTTTGGAGGCAATTCTTGAAAGGCAAACATGATTTCATCCATAACTGAGATTCCTCTCTTTCTATGTGGTGTCAGGCTGTCCCAACATTGCAAAGCAAATGGACAGTCTCAGAATAGGTGTAGTGATGTTTCTTCTGAGCAAGTATTGCAGAGTTTACAATTATATGAAGGAAGATGGAAATTTTTCCTTTGAAGAAGATTCCTTGTGTTTGCTCTATCATGCAGCAAGAACCAAAAGAAGATCTTATATCTGATCATAGCTTTATTCTTCCAAATATGCATGAATACCGGTGCTGCAGGTGGTGCCTGGGATAGAGATTTATACATCTTGATAGATGAGAAATCATAATTGTTCCAGGTGTATTTCCATTTGTCATGTTCTTCATGTAGATTGATGTTTTGCAGAGTTTGAATCATGGTCTGAAATTGCAGGTAAGCTTGTGTTGACAGAGGTGTGTGGAAGAACTCAATTGGGTTTTCGGGTGTACTCATTTCATGCACTGTCACTGTTTGTTTGTTTGAGAAGGAGTAAAGCTCAGGTAGTTCCTCTGCCAGAGTGCTATCTCTCCATAAATCATGCCATAGTTGAATGGTTCTGCCATCCCCAATCGTAGGCCTGACATGTTGTTTGAAAAGAGTAAGCAATTTGAGAATACTCCTCCACCAAAATGATCCCACTGGTCTACCTGTGATTGTTCTGTCTGAATAGTAGGTGTTCCAAATGAGGTCCACCCAAGGTAGTTTATGTCTGTTGGGAAACTTATGCAAATGTTTCATTCGGAGTCAAATGTTGTGTTGGTGCAGGTTCAAGACCCCAAGCCCTCCCTGTTCTTTAGGTTTACAGACTTTCTTCCAGCTAATCAGAGCAGAACCTCTCTCTTCCATGCCAAATTTTCTCCAAAGATAGTGCCTGAGATACTTGTTGATCTGCTCTACTATTCCCATAGGCAGTGTGAGAGTGCACATGAAGAAGTACAGAAAGGATGATGAATACATGCTTAATGAGGATTAGTTTGTCTCCATAGGATAGAAAGGTAGAACTGTCGGATAGTCTTCTTTCAATCCTCTGAATCACAGGCACAAAATCTTCTGCTTTAGGTTTGGCAGTGCCCAATGGCAAGCCCAGGTAGGTAAAAGGGAAGCTACCCACCTTGCATGCAACAGAGTTGGCCGGGTTATGAATGTCTGCCTGGCATGTATTGATGGGCACCATCACAGATTTTTCAAAGTTGATTCTTAAAACGGTGAAGGTTGAAAAGTGCATAAGCAGGCACTTTAATTGCTACAACTAAGTCCCACGGGCAGGCATGATAAGCACTGGTCATCTGCATATTGAATCACTGGGAAATCCTGGCAGTGCGGAGTGGGGATTGGCTGTTTGATAAGCTTGTCCTGTCTGGCTGCATTAAAATGGTTTGCAGAACATCAGCAGCCAGCACAAAAAGAAGAGGGGAAAGAGGATCCCCTTTCCTGACTCCCCTCAAGCATCTAAAGAAACTGCCAGGAACACCATTTAGGAGGACAACAGAGAAACCAAAAGTGAAGAGCATGTCAATCCACATTAACCATCTTGGACCAAAACCTCTAGAAATCATAATATCTGTAATTGTTTGATGTTCAATCATATTAAAAGCTTTCTCAAAATCAGCAGAAGTAGATCTTCCCCAGAAGCATGACTTTGATGAATAAATTCATATGCCCATGCCAAACAGTCTTTAATCGACCTAGATTTGATAAATCCATATTGATTTGCATGCACTATCTTCAGAATGATATTCTGGAGTCTGTTGGCTAGAAGTTTTGTTATGATCTTAATGAAGAAAAATAAAATTCATGACACATCTAATGATATTGATTTCGCATTGTGGATATTGATATATATTTTCCTCAAAGTTGGTCAAACTTTACGAAGTTTAACATCAGATAGATCTTATATGCGGAGTAAAAAGGTCCGGAGGGAGTACCGTTGGAGTACGACTGCTTGTTATTTCCGTGTTTTGGGTTTGCGTGAGTTCTATACATGTAATGTAAAAAAACTACAATACATGGTATATGATGTGCATTCATCGACATATATAGTAAACAAATAGCAAAAAACTATTCAATATATGCCGCATACCGATGAATCCTGCTAGCTCCTCCCCTGCTAATACATATATATTCTGGGATTCGTACTACTTCTACATTATCTCTTTTTGTAGAATAAAAAGGCTTGCAAACAGTACAGAAGGCTAAAGCATTTCAGAAAAAAATGTCGGTGCTAAAATTTAGTTGTGCACGACAACGGCACCCGCCAAGGGCATAAGAAAGGTTGCACGAAGAAACAAAGCAAACTTGTCTTCAAGAAAAGGCCAACTGTAAGAACTATTAGGTGCATTACGTTCACGAAGAAGACACATGCCAAGCTGGATTCTATAGATCGTGTGTTGATCTAGTGACAGAAAACGGTCTGATTAATTGCGTAACTGCATAGAATATTATCTTTTTAAAGTTAACAAGTTGTGTATTGCTAGAACTATGAATAATACACACATGGATTGCAGAAAGCTGAACCAGGGGTGGGCATCGACGACTGACCATGCCATCAGCTTGCTGAGAGCAAGGTTAGTGTGCCCCGACAGTGTGAAAGATGTATACATGGCTAGATGGTGACACTAGTGGTACACATGGCAACTGTCAGAGAAGCGTGACAAGACGAACAAGAGAGTCTCAAAGGTCCCTGCCTATGTCACTCATAATCTAGACTCTAAATATCTTCACATAGTTTCTTAGGATCCGAATATAGTAAAACGACGGTTGAGGCATCAAAGACTTCGTGATGCGCACCAGAGGGTTCATATCGAGGACAGTGTCCAGTGTTTATGATGTGTTGTCTTGTCAATGATCTATCACCAGGAACATTAGAGCTTAGCTCCGGCGAACCAGGTGAAGTTGATCATGTATCGCGTATACAGACACCCTGTGCATCATAGCAATGGATATGAAATGTAATACTTCCTCCGTACGGAATTACTTGTCGCAGATATGAATGAAAATGGATGTATCTAGAACTAAAATACTTCTAGATACATCCATTTCTCCGACAAGTATTTACGGACGGCGGGAGTATGTTTTTGTTTTAGCAGCTTGTTCCACATTCGTGCCTTTATCTGTCCTGATACCTCTCATGCCAATCAGAGCACTAGAATAAGTAAACTAATTCTCCTCATCTATATATCTTGGAGGTCCCATTGACAATCTTTCTTAGATATACCCTTCTCAAGCGACTGAGGTGTTTGTGTGTGAACTCAAACTTGCGCTGCCAACATTTAGTATTTGGCACTTCCAGGGATGACCAAGAAGAATGGATTGTACAAATAAAGAAGACAAGACTAGAGTGTGTAAATAAATAGGAGCAAGTTAAAAATGAAGGGACTAATAATTGATTCGGTTAAAGAAGGGTAGCTGAATACAGAAGAGGGGAGAATACAAGACAGTTGGGTTTCTTCTTTGGGGGTGAATAGGCTTTACAGCCCACTTTTCCGGCCAGTTCATTTTAATTATTTTACCAGTTTTGTATTATGGTAATATTATTGGTTGTCTCCGGAAAACTCAATGCTCTTTTCTTTTGGTAGGATAAGCAGCTGAGGTGTCTGGGTACTCTGAACTTACCTTGTATAGACATTACATCACACACTAAAACTGGACTCATGGTATTAGAGATAAATCGATGAAGAGTGATAGTAAATGGTGTAGTAAATAAACAGTGGTGGTTATGTGAAGATGAATCCATAAAACGAGTAAAAATGAGATGAGGGTAAAATGGATGTGTAGTTAGAGATGCAAAGCGGCGCCCGATCCGTCCCGCTTCTAGCTTTCAAGCACTCAGATCCTTCATTAGGTAAGTTTGAAGTTGTTTGTGTTTTCCAAACTAATTAATTGTGTTTTGCACGCCTAGCGTGACCCACACTTGCATCCTTATGTGTAGAGAAGGTAGGAAGACACAGTAAAAGGGATAGTTGCTGCAGTACAGGGAAAAAAATGCACAAACACTCATTTGATTGATATCGTTTTAGTTTTACTAAATTTCTAGTTTATGCGTAGCTGCAGCTGTACGGGGCAAGAAGTGACTTTTGGTAGGGTTATGATGAATTGCTAATCTTAAGATGGCACTGCTCCTCATGTGTCAACGAGAACTCCTACAGCCAATGTACATATGTTGATGCATATACATATACTTTTGGTAGATTTTGATTTTCCTTTTGAAAGAAGAAGAATACATATACTCTCTTTTTTATGACGCGAAATTAAGGAGCTTTATTGCATAGTTGAGATCCGGTTACAATCAGCTAAAAAGCTGCTGACTAAAAAGGAGGGACAAGAGTCCAACCATACATCTGAAACTGAAAGCGAGGTCGCATGCTTTGCAAAAAGATCGGTCGAACAACTGTATTCTCTTGCAACATGCTGGATCGAAAAGGAGACGAAGCTTGCAGCTTTTTCCTTGATTTCATCTAAGATAGGCTTCGCAATCGACCTGGGACTGTGATGCGAGTTCCAGAGGTTCGCTACCTCCAAGCAATCCACTTCCATTGCTACGTGCGAGAAGCCCCTCAGCTGGGCGAATATCACTCCCTCTCGCAACGCTAGGGTTTCTGCAATGAAGGGATCGGTAACACCTGGAATTGGCTTGCTCCATGCACCCATGAAGGAGAGATGAGAGCGGGCAATTCCTCCCGCACCTCCCTTCTGAAGTTGAGTGTCCAGTGCGCCGTCTGTGTTGATTTTGATCCACCCGGGCTGCGGTGGATTCCATTTTTTAATCTCCAAGTTTTTCCGCTGGGGTGGTGGCATGTCAAGTATAGCTAGATCGTCTCGGGCCCCCTGATGGCCTGGACGGGATCATAACCATCCTCATCGTGCGTCCAGCGATTCCTAGAGTTCCAGATTGAATGCATGATTGTGATGATCTTGCATCTATCCGAGTCTGAGAATCTAGTGTCAACCACCAAATCTCGTGCCCAAGTGTCATGGTGCAACCGTGGGAGTTTCAGACCAAGAACCTCCTTAGCTGCGGACCAAAAGGCTTGCGCGTGGGTGCAAAGGACCAGTGCGTGGAAGAGATCTTCTTCCATAGCCTTGCACAAATCGCATAGCGAGTCAGTGCGGGTGTGACGATATTTCAAGTTGGCGTAGTCAGGAAGAATCTCTCTGAGTACTCTCCACATGAAAACGCGGACTCTTGGGGTCACTTTGAGCTTCCATAGAGCAGTCCATAACTGTTTTTGAGAAGATGAAGTTCCCACTGCCGTCCCTTCCTCTAGAGCGCGACGCTCGTTCTGAGTCACAAGAGCACGGTAGGCTGATTTTACAGTATACTCTCCAGATCGTTCAAAGGCCCACGCCAGAAAATCTTCTCCACCATTGTGTCGAATAGGGATATTTAGTATGGCCTCCGCATCCGGTGCGAGAAAGTTCCGGCGAACTGTTTCAAGATCCCAGGTCCCGGTATTATTGTCAGTGAGCTCAGCGACTCGATCGATCGGGTCGTTCCCTAGCCTCCCCATGGGCTTAAGAGTACTAGAGGTGGGGATCCAGGGATCATTCCAAACTGAGATTGATTCATCGTTTCCAACACGCTTGATCAACCCCACTTGCAGCATAGATCGCCCCGCGATAATGGCCTTCCAGAGGGCGGGGCGTTGGCCTGCATGAAGTCACTGTCGGGGAAATATTTCCCTTTGAGGACACGAGAACAAAGGGAGTTGGGGTGAGTAATTAGGCGCCAGCCATGCTTCCCGAGAAGTGCCAGATTGAATTTCTCTAGCTCTCTAAACCCCATACCCCCATGTATCTTTGGTACGGACAGCTTCTCCCATGATAGCCAGTGCATAGATCGCCTATCTATGGAGCTGCTCCACCAATATTTTGCCATTGAAGATGTGAGTTGCTTGCAAACTTTTTTCGTCAGTAGAAAACATGTCATACTGAAGGTGGGAATGGCTTGGATAACTGATTTAAGAAGTACCTCTCTTCCCGCACATGCAAGGAGGCGTTCTGACCAGCCTTGCATATTTGCACGGCTTCGTTCGCCAATATGGTCAAAGGAGCCGCTGTGAATACGTCCTACCGCTGTTGGTAGACCCAGGTACCATTCCGTGAATGCTTCAGAATGGATTCCCAATTCTTGTTTGACTATATCACGAACATGTTGACTTGCATTAGGGCTGAAGTAAATAGATCTTTTGGTCTTATTTACCGTTTGCCCGGAGCACTCTGCATATATCCGAAGTATCTCGTTCAGTCTTTGTGCGCTCTGGAGATTTGCTCCGAGGAAAATGAGGCTATCGTCCGCGAACAGTAGGTGGTTAACCCATGGAGAGCGGAGACTCACACGGATACCACGATCAATATGAGGGCCACCATGATTGTTCATTAGGGACGTAAAGCCTTCTGCACAAATTAAGAATAGGAAGGGGGACATGGGACACCCTTGTCGTAATCCTTTTGTTGGCTGGAAAAAAGGTAGTAGTGTTCCATTGACCTTCACAGAGAAGCGCACTGACGAGACGCATTTCATGACTAGTCTGACAAACTTATCACAAAAGCCCAGCCGTATCATCATCGCTTCCAGGTAATGCCATTCTACTCTGTCAAACGCTTTGAGCATATCCAATTTAACTGCACATGAAGAATTCTTGCCTTTCCTCTTCTTCTTCATTGCGTGGATACTTTCATATACCACCAGTACATTATCGGTGATGAGACGTCCTGGGACAAAGGCACTTTGCTCGTCTCCTATTACCTCATCCATAATGTTTCTCATACGGTTGGTATTTGCTTTCGCAGCTATCTTGTACAGAACAGGACATAGAGCTATAGGACGAAGTTGGGATATTTTCTGAGGGTTGCGTACCTTCGGAATTAGAGTTATGGCAGTGTCATTCAGTCACTAGTGCAGAACCGGACAATAGCACCGGTTCGTAAGGCCTTTTAGTGCCGGTTCCACAACCGGCACTAAAGTGTGGTCACTAAAGCCCCCCCCCCCTTTAGTACCGGTTCAGCATGAACCGGTGCTAAAGGCCAACCACGTGGCACGAGGCAGCTCCGGGGCAGGAGTTTTAGTACCGGTTGGTAACACCAACCGTACTAAATGTTTGTGGGTTTTTGTTTTATTTTTTATTTTTCAATTAAATTTGTGTTATCAATTTAATTTAGGATTGTTTTACGTTATAGTGAGTTGTAGTGGTCATCATCATCATCATCATCATCATCGTATATTAATAAATAAATAAACTTTAGCTAGCTAAAAATCATCATAGTCGTCGTTATAGTTACCACTACTATTTAATCATCATAGTCATTACCGCTAGCTATCTAATCACCAACATAATCATCGAGTTCACTTTGTAATGTAAGCAAAGATATCATCGAGTTCAACATAATCATCACCAACATCGAAGTTCAGGACAATACGGACATGCATGAGAGAGGACAAGTACTAATTAATTAAGAGCATGAACTAGCTACTCCAGCTGCTCCCTCTCAGGTAGAATAGCATAGAACATGTATAGCTCTCCTGATTCATCATATCGAGCATGCAGATGAATCTGTCTCCTAATCTTGGGTTGCGCTTCTCCTTGCTGCCCCCTAGTACTTCTCTGCGATGGTTTACAATTTTGCTCCAATCTTTCACTATTAAGCATTCTTCGCTTTCAGAAATCCTGAATGCACTCATGTGTAATGTAGGAAATCTTGATCGTAAGCTAACCATTGACATGCGAGCTTTTGTCTCGATCCACTGGGCAGCTCACCTCCATTCAGGAATTCAAGGATGGCCAGAGTTATGTCATCGCCAAGGATTTCCCAGTGTCTTTGGAAAAACCCCGCAGTGTAACCATCAACACCCGGCGCCTTGGATGGTGCCATCTGAAACAATGTCGTACGCACCTCGTCAGCAGTATAGTCCTTCTCTAGCATTTCATTCATTGCTGCCGTGACTCGGGGTGTGACAAAATGGAGCAAATCGCCCATATCTCTGTACCCTTGAGAGGTGTACAGATTTGTGTAAAAACTTTGGATCTCATCAGCCACTTCATCAGGTTCTGAACATATATGACCATCATCCCTCTCTAAAGTGGTGATCCAATTCATCCTTCTCCTCTGTGATGCTCGGGCGTGGAAAAATTTTGTATTTCCATCGCCAGCCCGAACAGTTTGTACTCTGGATCTTTGTTTGATCCATATCTCCTCTTGCCGTAGTGCTTCACGGAGTTGCGAGGCCACGGATAATTCTTCTTCTGTCGGCCCTCGTCCAACAGAACAAGTTCGGAGCCTCTCCAAGGTTTTCTGCAGTTTCCGAACCTTTTTCGCCATGTTACCAAACTCGCGCTCGCCCCAGGAGCCGAGTTGAGACTGTACGGAGTTTAGCGCTTCCACTACTCCTTTAAGTCCTTCTTGGCTAGCCCCCGCTTTCCAACTATCCAGAACAAGTTTGTCATAGTCGGAATGGGTTTGCCAAACATTTTCATAACGAAAGGGGCGTTGCGAAGCTGGCCACCTATTCGGATGATCTCGCCTAAGTTCTGCCAGCACAAAACAGTGATCAGAGGCGACTGAACTAATATGTTTGACAGTGGTATACTCGAAAAGATGCATGAATTCATTGTTTGCTAATGCTCGATCAAGTCTAGCTTTTACATTCGAGTCACTGTGTTGTCTGTTATCCCATGTGAAGGGAACTCCTCTCTGAAGGAAATATGCCCTAGAGGCAATAATAAAGTTATTAATTATTTCCTTATATCATGATAAATGTTTATTATTCATGCTAGAATTGTATTAACCGGAAACATAATACATGTGTGAATACATAGACAAACAGATTGTCACTAGTGTGCCTCTACTTGACTAGCTCGTTGATCAAAGATGGTTATGTTTCCTAGCCATTGACATGAGTTGTCATTTGGTTAACGGGATCACATCATTAGGAGAATAATGTGATTGACTTGACCCATTCCGTTAGCTTAGCACTTGATCGTTTAGTATGTTGATACTGCTTTCTTCATGACTTATACATGTTCCTATGACTATGAGATTATGCAACTCCCGTTTACCGGAGGAACACTATGTGTGCTACCAAACGTCACAACGTAACTGGGTGATTATAAAGGTGCTCTACAGGTGTCTCCAAAGGTACTTGTTGGGTTGGCGTATTTCGAGATTAGGATTTGTCACTCCGATTGTCGGAGAGGTATCTCTGGGCCCTTTCGGTAATGCACATCACTTAAGCCTTGCAAGCATTGCAACTAATGAGTTAGTTGTGGGATGGTGTATTACGGAACGAGTAAAGAGACTTGCCGGTAACGAGATTGAACTAGGTATTGGATACCGACGATCGAATCTAGGGCAAGTAACATACCGATGACAAAGGGAACAACGTATGTTGTTATGCGGTTTGACCGATAAAGATCTTCGTAGAATATGTAGGAGCCAATATGAACATCCAGGTTCCACTATTGGTTATTGACCAGAAACAGTTCTAGGTCATGTCTACATAGTTCTCGAACCCGTAGGGTCCGCACGCTTAACGTTACGATGACAGTTTTATTATGAGTTTATAAGTTTTGATGTACCGAAGGTTGTTCGGAGTCCCGGATGAGATCGGGAACATGACGAGGAGTCTCAAAATGGTCGAGACGTAAATATCAATATATTGGACGACTATATTCGGACATCAGAAAGGTTCCGAGTGATTCGGGTATTTTTCGGAGTACCGGAGAGTTACGGGAATTCGTATTGGGCCTTAATGGGCCATATGGGAAAGGAGAGAAAGGCCCCAAAGGGTGGCCGCACCCCTCCCCATGGACTAGTCCGAATTGGCCTAGGGGGGGGCGCCCCCTTCCTTCCTTCTCCTTTTCCCTTTCCTTTCCTTCCCTCCTACTCCTACTACTTGGAAGGGCTCCTAGTTTTACTAGGAAAGGGGGAATCCTACTCCCGGTGGGAGTAGGACTCCCCTAGGGCGCGCCATAGAGAGGGCCGGCCCTCCCCCTCCTCCACTCCTTTATATACGGGGGCAGGGGGCACCCCATAGACACACAAGTTGATCTGCGTGATCGTTCCTTAGTCGTGTGCGGTGCCCCCCTCCACCATATTCCACCTCGGTCATATCGTCGTGGAGTTTAGGCGAAGCCCTGCATCGGTAGAACATCATCATCGTCACCACGCTGTCGTGGTGAAGGAACTCATCCCCGACACCCTGCTGGATCGGAGTCCGGGGATCGTCATCGAGCTGAACGTGTGCAGAACACGGAGGTGCCATACGTTCGGTGCTTGGATCGGTCGGATCGTGAAGACGTATGACTACATCAACCGCGTTGTCATAACGCTTCCGCTTTCGGTCTACGAGGATACGTGGACACACTCTCCCCTCTCGTTGCTATGCATCACCATGATCTTGCGTGTGTGTAGGAAATTTTTTGAAATTACTACGTTCCCCAACACTCTCCACCCTAGGTCTAGGAAGGAGCAAGCATCAATAGCTTCGCGGAAGGCCTGCATCTGCCTTGCTGGTCGATCATGCACACTGAAGTGTTCGTCGGCATACATGGTTTCACTAAAATCGCCCATGCAGATCCAGCCTTCATGTTGAATGCCATGAAGTGTACGCAAGAACTCCCAACTGTGGTGTCTGTTCTCTGTCCGGGGTTCTCTGTAAAAACCTGTAAAACGCCAAGGGTTTGGATCATCTCTCCTCTTGACTTCTACATCAATGTGCGCTCGGCTGTAGTCTTTTAGTTCAACATGTACTTCATCATTCCAAAACAAGCCGATGCCACCACTCAAACCGGTGCTATCCACCGCAAAACAACCTTGAAAACCTAGAGCAGATTTCAAGTCCTCAACCCGTTTACCCTTAATCTTCGTTTCCATAACAAAGAGAAGGGCGGGACCTTCTTGCTTCACTATATTGCGAAGCTCGTGAACTGTCTCAGGGTTCCCAAGCCCTCGACAGTTCTAGCTGATGCAATTCATTGGGACGGGCAGGGCTGCGAGGCAGCCGCTGCCGAGGTCCCGGAATTTTCAGGTGTAGGCCTTTTTCTTTTTTTCGTTCCCTTACATCTGCTCCATCATCCTCTTCAGCCTCGACAGACTCAGCCACCGGGCCTCCACAGATCAGTAGCTGCTGCTTATTGCTTTCACCGGCAGGAGGGTTTGAGGAGTTGGGCTCAATCCTCCTGTACACTTTCTTTGCTCCATCTCCCCCTTTTCGTTTGTTCTTGTTGTTCTTAACTGGAGAGTGCACTTCATTTGTCTGCTCCTTAGCTGTACTGGACTGCTTGGTGTCTTGCCTTGAACCCCGGGCAGTCTCTTGCTCTCTGTTGGAGCCCTGGCTAGAGCTTGCCTTCTTCCAATCCTCATGTGGCCGGAGACCCTTGCCAAACGGCAGATCACCATTGGCGTCGCGGGTTCCCGGAGTGGGACAGGAAAGATCACTGTGGCCCAGACGACCGCACGAAAAACAAAAGTGTGGGATGTTCTCGTACTGGATGTCGTACAGATTGGTGCTCTTGCGTCTGGCCGATTCGATCAGGATCCAGCGCCTCAAGGGTTTGCTGACCTCTAACGTAACTCGGGCTCTGAGGAAGCCTCCAACATGATCGAACTGTACTTGTGATGCTTGCTTATCAATCTGCTTTGCAATCGCCGTTCCCCATGAGTCGTTTCGCAGATTGAAAGGTAGGTTAACTACCCTAGCCCAAACTTGAAGACGATCGAATTTTAGTTCAGACGGCTTCATGCAGTCGTCGAACTCGGTTAGGATAACTGCATGCTTGCTAATGTGCCACGGGAAACCTTCCCAGACGCGAACATGATCTCTCTGGGCAGCGAACTCCGCCACAAACATGTTGACTCCGACAGATCAGAATTCTAACCCCTTAGGGTTTCCCCAGGCAGGACGGAGGGCGTTGGAGATTGATACGACCGGTTCTAAGTGTACCGACGACAATGACAACGCACAAGCTAATAGTCAGAATCAAGTTGTTGCTACGCCATTAGTAATCACAGTGGGTGAAGTATATGTTTCAACCTATCTACGGCAGAAATACGAAGAGGTCCATGAGCTAGTTGAAGTTACGTGCATGCATGTTGATGTGGTGCATGGCTTAGCTACAGATCAATCAAAGAAGTTTTGGCTGCATGCATGCAAGGTTAGCCACCAAAAGAAACACTCGTTCATGCATGTACAGGAGATATGTTTTGTTGAGACTAATCCAAGAATCCTACTCGGCTACTACTTCTCATGTTCAAGAATCAAGACCACCGGAGATACATGCGCATGTTAAAAGGATTCAGTGGTGGAGATTATTTTCTTTAAAGGAAATTGGATGGGGCCCACCAAGAGAGACCTACGTGATTAGAGTTCAAGTTTTATTTAACAACCTACTGCCGGTGTCTAGTTGCCGTTTGTTTTTCAATTCAAGTTGGTTATTTGCTTAGATTTGTTATAGGCGTGTGCTGCGTGACGGCCATAGGTCAAATTTGTGTCCGGCTATTATAAATAGCCATGGTGCGTTTAATGTAAAGGCAGGTTATATTTTACAAATAGACACGATGTGTTTTTAAGGTAAATACCCGTATCGAGTTTTGGAGGAAGCTGTCTAAAAATCCCTAAGTTTTGGAGGAAGCTTTAGAAAACCTCTGTATTGCGATTTCTTTTCGTGGAAATTGTTTTGTGCGTGAGTACCGTCATTGAGATTGGTTTTCTCGTGCTGGACCGTAAGGTTCAATCCCTCTACTTCGCGTACATCGCGTGCGCGGGTGAGAGGCTACTACTGCTGAAGGTGGAGTGTCGTGAAAGGTCAGGCCGCAACAACGGATCGGATCTCACCATCAAGGTTCGGTCTATATCAGGTGATATTCAGAGCAATAGGTTGTTCACGGCGCTATGGAGAAGATGCTGAGGGCATCGTCATTCTGTAAGTTAAGCTATGGATTTCAGTTGGAGGAGGAAGGCCGCTGGGCTGGGCTTTTTCACACCCGTGTGGTGGTGAGAGAGAGATCGTGTGCCATGACAATCGATCACATGAGTTTGCCCAACGCCGCAAGCATCGAGGTGGTGGAGAAGTTGGAGCTATCAAGGACACCACATCCACAACCATACTCGTTCTGTTGGGGTTATGAAGAGCTCACTGTCACGCACCAGACCAAGGTTCCGTTTTTGTTGGGAAAATATTTTTGTGAGGTTTTGTGCGACGTGATTTCGGCACCTATGATTTCGTGTCACTTATTGTTGGGCGAGCCATGGTACACAGAGCATGATGTTGTCTTTGATTGTCTAACACACACATATACCCTCAAGAAGGGAAAGAAGTACCACCTCGTGCCCATGGGAGATGACCGTTTTATTGCTTGGAGGAAAGAACATCTTGAGAAGATAAATAAGCAGAAAGAAGTAAAAAATAAAAGGGTCGAAGCTGCTGAAATTGTCACGGTTGTCGTTCAATCTGCAAATCAAAATATTGTTCAAGAGATCGCCTCAAAACCGAGGACGGTTTTGTTTCAAGGGAAAGAGGATGATACGACCGGTTCTAAGTGTACCGACGACAATGACAACGCACAAGCTAATAGTCAGAATCAAGTTGTTGCTACGCCATTAGTAATCACAGTGGGCGAAGTATATGTTTCAACCTATCTATGGCAGAAATACGAAGAGGTCCATGAGCTAGTTGAAGTTACGTGCATGCATGTTGATGTGGTGCATGGCTTAGCTACAGATCAATCAAAGAAGTTTTGGCTGCATGCATGCAAGGTTAGCCATCAAAAGAAACACTCGTTCATGCATGTACAGGAGATATGTTTTGTTGAGACTAATCCAAGAATCCTACTCGGCTACTACTTCTCATGTTCAAGACCACCGGAGATACATATGCGCATGTTAAAAGGATTCAGTGGTGGAGACTATTTTCTTTAAAGGAAATTGGATGGGGCCCACCAAGAGAGACCTACGTGATTAGAGTTCAAGTTTTATTTAACAACCTACGGCCGGTGTCTAATTGCCGTTTGTTTTTCAATTCAAGTTGGTTATTTGCTTAGATTTGTTATAGGCGTGTGCGTGCTGTGACGGCCATAGGTCAAACTTGTGTCCGGCTATTATAAATAGCCATGGTGCGTTCAATGTAAAGGCAGGTTATATTTTACAAATAGACACGATGTGTTTCTAGGGTAAATACCCGTGTCGAGTTTTGAGGGAAGCTGTCTAAAATTCCCTAAGTTTTGGATGAAGCTTTAGAAAACCTCTGTTTTGCGATTTTTTTTCGTGGAAATTGTTTTGTGCGTGAGTACCGTCGTCGAGATTGGTTTTCTCGTGCTGGACCGTAAGGTTCAATCCCTCTACTTCGCGTACATCGCGTGCGTGGGCGAGAGGCTGCTACTGCTGAAGGTGGAGTGTCGTGAAAGGTCGGGCCGCAACAACGGATCGGATCTCACCATCGAGGTTCGGTCTACATCAGAGATGGTTTGGATATGAAGATTGTTGCGGTTCAGCACCTTACCGGCGATCATCCACTTCTGCTGATCACCCTCCTCCCGATCATCTATTACCAGTGGCGTGGCCTCCTCTTCAGTTAAATCGAGTTTCCCTAGGGCCTCCGCCAGCCGAGCCCTTGTCGAATTGGATGACAAGGAACCGGCACCACCAGATCCATTGTTCGCCGATGAGGAAGCTGGGGAAGCCATCTTCCTCCCCTCGGCGGTGAGATCTCGCCCCGCCGATTCGATCAGCGGGCGCCGCAGGTCCACGCGCAATACATATACTCTGGGTGCTCAAAGATTGAATCAGCGGTTGTTGGGAGGATGTAGCGCTACACACATCTTGTAAACAAAGTATAAAATTTCAGTAGGCCCAATTTTCAGGGAAGACTTCAAAACCTTTAATTCAGAACTGGTCAAATCTCGGTAAGCGTCTAGCTTGCATGTAAGAACTAGCCAGAATTCATGCAGAGGTGAATGCAAACATGTTCCTTGCTTCAAACTTTCCTAAGCCAAAATAGCATGGGATGGGTTTGAGGATGTGTATGGCGGGATGGATTTTCAACTGGAGACCCGAGGCATCTCACGAGGAGATAGTACGTCCAAGTACCAAAGTTTCATGTTCATAGCAGCGGATATGCGTAGAGGAGAGAAAAGATCCTTAGAGGTCTTGTTGGCATCGGCTATCACGGGACGTGAGGAGGATACAACCGAGCGAACTTAGAGAAGAAGAAGACACGGGGGAGAACGGAGACTAGATTTCAGTGTTCTATATCTTCAGACTTAACTTTGTCCCGAACACGAGGCACGGCTTAAAATCCACTCAACTGCACCCCGCACGCACACTAGTACACATGCCAAGCAGCTTGTGCAACCAAATGTTTTTGGCGCGCATGCCCAACATGAGATCTTAGCTGCTACGTGGCTGCTTCTGACAAGATCATCTATGGGCATCAGTGGGTGAAAGTGAGATGCTGGCACGGGGTACCTGAATCGAAGAACCAAATTCCTGATTCAATGTATCACAGATGATAGTTTTGCTTACTCGCTTATCCCGATACCACCCAAGCCCAACTAAAGCTCGGTGTCACAAGGGAAAAGTAACATTCTTCCCTATCTTGGTGATCTTCGGGTATGTAGTTCGGTTAGAAATTACTTGGCTGTATGAGCGGCTAAAGTGTTATCATAGTCGGAGATAGCAGTTCATATATACTCGTACAAATGAACCACGGCAAGGTAGTTTCTTGCTTCCTCTGTTGGAGATAAGGAGAGGAAAGGAATACTCTTCCACATATAAGGTCGGGAAAGAAAGGTGAGTAATTAAACAGGTTTGTGAGCAGTACAAAACTCTAGAGCATGTCAGAACAATCAAATGATGATAAAATTAAGATGTGCATGCAAGAGAGAGCACGAGTGAGCGATGGTAATGTAAATTAACATGACACTTGGTACATACTGGCCTAGTAATTTTTGGACTCGTTCCAAAAGAAAATCAAACTTTACCCGTTCGTAACAAAGCTGTTCCTAATCCTGTATACCTAAGAGAGTGATCCTCACTACTTCTAATTATCTTAACATGCATGCTTTCACATCATCAACATTGTTATAGCCACTAGATTTACTAGCCCGATCCATTAGTATCTGTAAGATATATGCATGAGAATCATCTACCATTTAACACGCATTAGTACCTTCTAAGCGGGTTTTAAATCACATTGTATATAATCAGGACATGCACAACTTTTCATTGTTAAGTTCCTTTTCTTATGCTAAAATAAAAAATCACATAGTTTAAATCCCAAGGACTAAATTATATTCTAGACAATATTTAAAACTATGTATCCAGTTATGTGGCAGTGCGTAAGGTATCGTCTAGTAACCTCTAATGGGGCCGCCACTGTGTTGTTGGACTTGTTTGGACAAACTCTATATATTGCTAAGAGTATTTCCATCAAATGAACATCCCCAAGTGTCACAGACAAGCCCAAACGTGTCCGGCCAGGAGCCGGCTATCCCGTGAAACAAGGCGGACACCGGTCTATCCAATGTCGATAGATATTAGTTCTACATTGAGAATGCACAAACGATCACTAAAGACTAATCTAAAATACTACTCCTTCCTATCAAAGGTGAGGACGATCATCCTAAGCCGTCAACCTAGTTTCATTAGTCGCGGGCCTAATCCACGGCATCACGGTGAACATGAGATGCGAATGAGGAGCCACGGTGGCCTCATAATCCTCGTCCTCTTGCTCCCCAAAGAGAATCATGTGCCATGCGTCATTGATGCGGATCAGGCGGCCATCGTGCTCGACCAAGTGGGTGCTCTGCATGGATGTGTAGACCGCTCGGTTCTCATCAACAACGTTCGGGTCCATGGGGATCTCCACCATGGTTGTGACATCCGCGTTCCTCCTTCAGTTGGACTTGGGCCTCCATCCCGCGTTTATCCTATGGTAGCCCAAGGCGAAATTGCTCCTCCCCCTCCGGCATGGAGTACAGGTGATCTGCCCCATCGGCTGCAACGTCAAGTCGTCAATGAGCATCGCCTTCTCCTCCTCCTCTATGGTGTGCATCCTCCTCCTGGACCGCCCTCCTCGTCCACCTCCCCCTACTTCGAGCTCGGCTATGGAGAGCTCAAAAGTTGGCATACCGCAATGTGGTTTGGCTTCTGCGCCGCGGACCTCTGCCATGATTCTGGCGCGGTGCTCTAGCGTGAACATCTTGTACAATGTGATCTTCGATGCTTCATGTTTCCTAAGTTCATATACTTTCCAGTTACATCTTGTACTCTTTCTGTTGTTTGAAAAAAATGTCAGGTTCAACATGATACCAAAAGTAAGATGTAACTGGAAAGTATAAGAAATTGTGTAGGTGGAACATGAATGTCGAGAAGTGGATGGAGGCTAGAGTGTGTAAGGCATCAGGTTCGTCCTATTTGTGATTAAATAGGCAAGTGAAAGGATGCAATAGTACATTTTTAAGTGAAAGTATTAGAATCCATGGTTCTAGATATTAATGGAAATTGCTGAATGTGCATTACATTTTGCAAATAAAGTAAGCCAAATAAATATTTGTTCCTATAGTCACACACTATGGAAGTGTTTGGTTCGATGATTTTTTTTTCCGTCATCCGATTTCGGCGTGATCCCAAAACGTTATACACATTTGGTAACGGGGCACAGTATTTTACATTCCCGTCACACCTGTGCTCGAGCCGAACCGAGCCTCACACTTTCTCCTCAGCCTCCCCCACGATCCTCTCCGTCTCGTCCAAAGCCGCTCGTCAGGGTGCCCCGATCCCATCCACTTTTGAAGCCACCGGTTAGTGGTACCACTTCCCGCCCGCCAACCGCCGGAGATCCCTCCAGGGCCTGAGTCTCAGAGAGGAAGCCCGTTGACACCGACAAGGGTGGACCGAAGGACGATCCCTTCTTGTCCCTCTACCTGGACTCCCCCCACGACCTGCTCGTCTGCTCGTAAACCAGCCAAATCCCTCTCCATGGTTTGTTTATTGCTCTAGTTAATCGCAATCTGATTACACTGCATATCCAACACAGTTTTGTAACTTGATACCTTTACATGCATGAAACAAACAAAAGAGCAAATGCTCCTGTTACGCCGTGCCCCCACCCCTGCCTGATCCGTTACCTTTAGTGTAACAAACACACCCTATATTTGTAATGCGGCTCAAGGGATCAGGATACATGTATCCTCTATTGAGGTTACCATTCCGGTTGCACTAGAATGATTGTAACTTGGTCGAGGGGAGTAAATGGAATCTTGTTTGATTCTCTTATCACACAGCTCAAAAGCATCTTTCTTTCTCCGGATACCTGCCATGCCAAGCTAAGATCAGAGCAATGAGGTAGACCTAGTCAGAGGTCTACTAACAATCCTGTTCAGGACTAACTACGCTTGGTACGTAGGCTGGCAGCAAGGCCGGGGGTAACTATGTCTGAACTATGGGCCACTATACTCGTGAAATGTAGATTAAGGATCCGGTCGGAAAACACATAAATAAAGAAGGTACGAACAGGGCGTGTGACGTGCATCAATTCCCTTTTCTTTCTTTTCGCGAGAAATATATTAATTGTTGACAGTTAGATATCACTCTGTGCATTTTAAAATCGCAACCGAAAAATCATGCCGAGAGAAGCCAAACCGAGTTTAAATTTTTTGGTTGCTATGGTTTATCGCTTTTGGTATGGCATGAAATCTACAACCCATTCAGAGATCGGTTTTTTCCCGGTGACAAACAAAAAAATGGGTAAAACCAAAATTACTGAGGTCCAGCCCACTACAAAAAGAGAACACACTACTACTGTTCTACATTTTAGGAACCCAGTAGCCCACCACCACATGCTCCGAGCGATCCAGCCGATGGGAGTGGCTATTTCTCGCTTGATGCTGGACACAAGCACATCTCACCTAAAACGCTCACGACAATGGCCGGGCCACGCACGCGACAACACGCGAATGTCTCATAGGGACCAACGAGCTAGCACATGTACATGTGTGTTTTTCTTCACCTTCTGTTTTTTTACACAATTTTGTTTTTTGCCTTCTTTTTCTACTATATCTCAAAATATCCTAAATATAAATTTCAAAAATATTCACATGTTCTACAAAAAATATGCGCCATTTTTTATAGATGTTATACAATTTCAGAAAATGTTTGCGTAATTCGAAAATAATGTTAATGTTAGATGAAAAAATTTCTTTGTATTACTAGAAAAAATGTTTCAACGTGTAATTGAATTTTTTATAACACGTACTACAAAAATATATTCAAAAACATGTACCTTAAAGAAATGTTAATCATGCAATCGAAAAGTATGAACCTGTATTAAAAATGTTTTATATGTATACCATAAATGTACAGTATGCAGGAAGAAAAATAGACATCAAAACATATATTTGAAGAAATGTTAATCGTGTATTTAGAAAATTTTAAACGTGTATAGAAAAAATGTTTCCAATGTATGAAACAATTATACATGTGTTAAAAAATAAAATGAAAAAAATAAAAATACCTGAAGAAAGAAACACGAAGAAAAAATATTGAAGATAAACATAAAGGAAAACCAAAAGAAAACCGGCCGATGGGCGCCAGGACTGTCCCGCCCGTACCGATTCCTAATAGGAATCGCCTACGGGCGGGCACTAGCAGGCCCGCCCAACACAGCAGGACGGTCCGACTTCGTTTTGCTATTGTTTTTATTCTATTTGTTTACTACTTATTCTAGCCCAGATTCCCTCGGATTTGCTACGGGTTCTCTCTTCCTTTTTTGGTTTCCCTTCTCTTTTTTTCGTATTTTTTGGCCTTACCTTAAGTTTTCTTACATTTTTTTGTTTTTTGTTCAATTTTTTCCTTGGTGTTCTTTGTTACTTTCTCAGTTTTTGGTTTCTTTCTTTGTTATTCACTAATTTTCTCTTATTTTCTTTTTTTCCTTTTTAAACACATGTGTAAATTTTCCGTACGCATTTTTCATCTTTCATATATGTTAGGAACATTTTTTTATACACATTACACATTTGTAAATATTTGATTAACATTTCTTTCCAATATACTCCCTCCGTCCCATAATGTAAGATGTTTTTTTGACTCTATTCTAGTGTGAAAAAGCATCTTACATTATGGGACAGAGGGAGTATGTTGTGATGTCTACTTTTTTTATCTTTTTGTATACATTTAAAACCTTGTTTGACAAATGTAATGAATATATTTTTCAAACTTCTGAACCTTTGTGAAATGCAAAGTACATTTTTTGTGTATGAATCATTTTTTAATTGCATGAACAGTTTTCTATGATGTATAAACATTTTTTAAAATGCCATGTACATTTTGACATTTTTCATTTTTCATGTACATCAGAAACATATTTTATACATGTTTAGCACTCCTCAAATGCAAGATTAACATTATTTATAAAATTTTATAAAGTGTTTTTCTAATATATATTTAGAATTATAAAAAACTAAAAATTAAGAAAGACACAAAAATTGAATATAAAAACGAATAAAAAAATACCCAATACATTCTCCTTGTAGGCGAGGACACGAATACAAAAAAATTGTCGTTGCCAGTGCTCCCCGCTGCTAGCACGTATCCCCGGTCCTCTGCGATCTCCCCTCACTCCACCATTTCCTGTAGGCGAGGACACGACTCCTCCCTGGAGGATCCTGCGGCGGCGGCGACTCCTCTCCGGTTTTTCCTGTCATTTGTTGAATCTTCTCCACGGCTCGATAGAGAATTTGATAAGCCAATGATTTTTTTCCCGTAGTGATATTTGTAATTGAATCATTTGTTTTCACATAAATGAGAATGATCTTTCCTGACTAACCATCTTTTTCTTTTATTCTGCAGGTTTTCATCGCTATTATTATTTTCAACTTCAAGCAAAACTCCACTGTCAACAACAAATTCCGACTGAAAGAAAGAGTTCCATTGAAAAATGTATCCTCAAGTTTAATCGGTGAGAATGGTAAATATGTTTTCATACTGGCCCTTGTACTTATTCAATGGAATTTTTGTGCTCCAGTGATACTTTTCTGCTTAGTTTCATAAACTGCAGTGATAGTTTCAGTTGTAAAGGATTTTATGCAAAAGGTTCTTTTGCACTGCATAACAACCCGGACCAATGGGGATTTTTCCACGTGTAAAATACTCATTGGTCGGAGAAAACACGTGTTTGCTCACCGTTGGGACAGGTGTCACTCATCCAATGGGTGAGATGCGCCTATGATACGTTGACACGTGGACTGGACCAAAATTGACCCATAAAGATTAAATGGGCCGGCCCAACTAAAGGCCCACAAAATTTAGCGGGCCATAATGGGCCGGCCCAACTAATGGCCCACAAGATTTAGCAGGCCATAATGGGCCGGCCTAGCTAAAGACCCACAAGATTTTGCAGCCCATAATGGGCCTGCCCAGCTAAAGGCCCAACATCTCAGTTAAGACAAGTACGGCTAGTGTCAAATTGGCCCGTCAACGGCCCGTCCTAAACTTGTCATCATCGCGGCTCATGGTCACTTCTGGCCCGTTAATAGTCCGCTAAGAATTTGGGCCGAATTACGGCCCGGTGTGTTTCCGACCTGTTAAAGGTCCTGCTACATTTGGGCCCATTTATAGGCCATTGAAACTTTCGACCCATAAACAACTGTGAATGATATGGGTTCACGGTCCAAGTTTTCCTTTGAAACGGAATAAAGAGATACACTTTAGAACTACAAAACATTTTACTATTGCAGAATAGTTTTACTCGTAAAGAAACAGTTCTCCATTCAAACAGACGAAAAAGAAACAGAAGGAAGCGAACAGAAATACTCGGGAAACAGTAGAAACAGAAAACAGCCCAGAAAGCCCGCCAAGTGGAGGCTCTGTGCGAAACACCAGCAATTTGACGCAAAGAGCGTCATATAGGACCTCCAACTTTTTGTACTTCATAAACAGAAAAAAGAAATATAGGCCAACCCAAACACGACGAGGGGGTTCACGCCCGTTAGTGAAATGAGTAGTATCGGGCGATAAAGGCGCCGAACAGGATTTGGCGGGCAAAAGGACAAGCCTTCGCTGAAGCTTCATGTCCCAACACCCCAGTGTGGGCCGGCCGACGGTCTATGAGCTTCTTCTCCTCTTTTTCTCTTTTTTCAATTTTTTATGTTTCTGTTTCTTTTTCTTTTCTATTATTTTCTTTTCCTTTTTTTTCTTTTGTTTACGTTTTGGTGTGTACCATACAAATTTCATTTCTTGTTTATCTACAAAATGTTCACTGTATATTTTAGGAAATGTTCACCCCTATATTTAAAATGTTCAACATTTTTCTAAAAATGTTCATTGTTCAATTAAAAAATGTTCAGCATATATCACGAAATGGTCAATGTGTATTTTAAAACCGTTCAACGTATATCACAAAAATGTTGAGAGCTCCTTTGATTGGGTTTTCCTTTTTTATATTTTTTTCATTGGTTTTTTTCTTTTTTTAACACATGTCTAAATTTTTCATAAACATTTTACATTTTTTCATATATGTTAGGAACATTTCTTACACACATTAGACATTTATGAAATGCATGATTAAAATTTCTTTCTAATATATTTTTTATGTCTACTTTTTTGTCTTTTCATATACATCTAAAACATTGTTTTATAAATGGAAGGAACATATTTTCGAACTGCTGATCATTTGTGAAACGATACGTAGATTTTTCATTTTTTTAGTTGCAGGAACATTTTTCTGCAATGTATAAACTTTTTTTTAAATGTTGTGTGCATTTCCTATTGACATTTTACATTTTTCATATACATCGGAAACATATTTTATACATGTTTAGCATTTTTCAAATGCAACATTAACATTTTAAGAATTTATGTTAATCGCTTTTGTAATATGCATAATTTGAATTATAGCAAAACTAAAAAAGTAAGAAAGGCACTAAAATAGAAATAAGATTAGAATATATAGAACAGAAGAAAAAAAAATACCCAATACGTTCTCCCTGAAGGCAAGCCGTGGTAGGGCTCGCACTAGGCGACACATGGCCGCGTCCTCCCTCCTGCCTCCCCCCGATCCCAGCCGCCTCCTTCCCCGTTCTCTCCCTCGTCTCTCTCCCTCAGCCCGATCACATTCCTCACCACCTCACCGCCGGCCGGTTTCTGTCGTTGCCACTGCTCCCCGACGCTAGCACGTACCCCGACTCCTCCGCGGCCTCCCCCCGCCCCACCGTCTCCTGTACGGCGAGGACACCGCTCCTCTCCGGAGGATCCCGCGGCGGCGGCTGGCTAGGCCCGCGTGACGAATCCAGTCCAGTCCTCGTCGACGGCGCGTGACAGATCCCTGTTGTGTCGCAACGCGCGCACCCAGATCGAGCCCCTGGTAGGGCAAGCTTGGAAACAGACGAACGTGATACGGATCGACGCGACCGTGCCGATCTGGATCTCACTGTCCGACCTCAGCGAATCTGCTCCCGGCCGGGGTCGCGATCGATTGGATCGGGTCTTCCCGATTCCGTCACCCAACCCCTATTATTCGTCCCGGTCACCCCGGATATCCACCTCGCCTTTTCCATGTCTCGGCATATAGCAGGAGTAGTACAGAGTACTCGTGACTTGTTTCGGTTGTATGCTACGTACAGACTAGGTTTCTGGCTCAATCGCGAAGCTAGGTCCAAACTCATAACTCGTGCCGGGTGGTGTGTGTCGCTAGCAAAAGGCACTTGAATGGACAGGGCTTCGGTGGGGGACCTATACATCGGCCACCGAAATGGTTTCCGTTGCACCGTCGTAGCCTTTCATGGCCGATGTTAAGGCCATCTCCATTCATCGAAACTTCTGCAATGTTTGAACCATGCCATTTGGATATTTTTAGGCCTTCAATATGGGTCATCAAATCGTGTCGCATCGGCTCAAACATTTGAAATTCCAAAAGTCTACGGAAGACGATTTACTGCACGCAAGTGCTAGGGTGCTCAGGTCCTTGGTGCCGGCTTTTTATTTTGACTGGTGACAAAGTTCTATATCTTTCAAAAGAAGATTCCAAACTAAGTTATGTTTTCATATTCGTGTTTCGCATGAGCAACACTTTGAAATAAGATCCATCTTGAATATATTTTGATGACTTTTTAAAACGGAAAAACTAACGCCCACACGTGCGGGCGTTTGCACATCGTCCACACGCCTCCATCACCACTCATTTTGACACGTATGAACAGATGACATCAGCACAAATCTTTTTAGTTTTCGGCTTAAAAATGTTTTATCTCCTAAATAAAAAAACAAACTGAAAATCCATTTTCATCATTAAATCCGTCTCAACGAGATCTTCAAAACTAGACCCCATGTTGATATATTTCGACGAAAAAAATTTTTGCCCAGAAGTTGCCATGATGTTTACACTATAGTTGCCATAGTGCTTAAGCTAAAGTTGCCATGTGGCAATTTTAGTTTATAGATCATGGCAATTTTAGTTTTTGGATGATGGCAATTCCAGTAATTTGACCATGAAAATATTTTTTTTATTGAACCATGGCAATTTTAAGTGCATGTATCATGGCAATTTTAGTTTATGGTGCATGTCAAGTCTAGTTTCTTAATTCTCCGTTTTATAATATGTTAAAATTTACCTTTTAATGTAAAAGAAAATAGTTGAAACATATCATGGCAACTTCAGTGTAAATATCATAGCAATTCATGTGCAATAGACATGGCAACTTTTAACCAAAATAAAATTTCGCCGAAATATATCGATATGAGATCTAGTTTTGAAGATCTCGTCGCGAGGGATTTAGTGGTGAAAACGGATCTTCAATCGGATTTTTCATTTAAGAGATAAAACATTTTAAAACCTGAAAATCCAAAAAGATTCTCGCATGCAAGCATGCGATGACGTGGCAATCTATTTGCATTAGAGACGTGTGGTGCGTCCCCTTTCCTGCCACACGTGTGGCAGTTATCGACGTCCTTTTAAAAATATGTTAGTTTCAATGTTAGAACTTAGTACGAGTGACCGATAAAAATTAATTATTTTGTGTTTATGACCCGACAAAAAAATTGCTTAAAATTATATCTCTGAAACTTGTGGAAACTTGGCATTTTTAGATGCAAAAACCGTAAGTCTCATCGTTGAGGAATATCCTTTTTTACTTTCAACAACTTTGTGAATCGTGAGGCAAATCGAGCTGGCGGCTGTGCTTGGTAGGTGAGTGCCCCTGCACTTGCCTGCCCTGCGACCCAAACCATGTCCTCACGTCTTCGGTTCAGGGACACACCCACAACACCGTTTTCGGCGACGCCCTAGAACCCTTTGTGCACCAACTCCGCCTTGACCGTATGACTGACCACTCTTCTACCCGCATTCACGACGGCGCAGCGTCCGAGAACCTGACTCCAACTTTAAAGCCGGCATGCCTACTCCTCTGCAAACCCTATCTACACAATCCTCCTCCTCTTCGACACCTTCACCGGTCGCCGCAGATCACCACACCTCCGGACGCCGTGATGGGAAATAAGACAGATGCCGAGAAGTCCCAGACGTGGTGACTGCTCGGCGGCAGCCGCTCTAACCAGGCGTTGTTGTGTCAGGACAGCGGATCTGAGGGGAGCTCTAGATCCAGTTCTCACCATCGCCCATTGTCGTTGGGGCAGTCGTCACCCACGGCTCCATCCATCGTGTGGGTGGGGATGCTCTCCTCGGACGGGACAAGCAGAAGTCACCCCTTCTTTGATACAGCCATGTTGACAGACGACGAGTTCACTTCGCAGATGGAGGAGATGCGGCGTCATTCGTTGACTGACCAGGGTCCGGCGCCGTCGTCCCCTTCGCGCTTTCGGGATGTCCCAAATTGGATGCCACCACATGAAGGAGGAGCTGCCACCCCCATCATGCAATCCTGCCATCCATGCCAAACGCAGCATCAAGGAGGAGCCTTCCTCCCTGCCTCTGACCCTTCGGGCAGTTAGCAGCGCTCGGTATTCCCCGTCGTCAAGGAGGACCGCCCTCCCCACCACCGTCCAAGCCACCGCCGTGTGTCCACTACTATCTCGGTAGTGCCTAGGTGTCCAAGTGCAAAGGCGAGGCGGAAACGCGCCGCCGGGAGCGGAGCAACAAGCAGAGAAAGGCGATATTTGCTAAGACCCATGTGTTGCCTGCGTGGGTGCTGGCAGGGGCTTGAGCCATCGACCCGGTCCAAGAGCATCGTCGAGTTCGATGCCTGTCGTCGGCATCGGCTTAACACCTGCTCTTACAAGTAGGGCTAGCGGGTCCAAGTGCGTCATCATCATCTGAGCTGCCAACATCGCTGAAGCCAAGCGTCGCAAGAAGGTGGAGGATGTGGCGGCCCAGATGCGACCGAGCAAGGATGCCGCAATGCCAAATGGGCCTTCCTCCAGTAGCGTGACGACAACTCGGACAGTTGCGTGTACGGCGGTGTGAATGAGCGATGGTACAAACAACGACAGGGGTGCTAGTGGCCTCAGAGGCCATGCCTATTAGGTTAGCGTCCAGTACTCAGCATAGTTTTTAGTTTCTTTTAGTTAAATTTTATGTCAAACATGTTAATATTGTCTGTTTGTGTAATATATGGAACTTACTTTGATTTTATCTGTTTAGCTTAAACTTCATACATATTTTGTGTTCAATCTGTTTGAAATACGCCGGACATTTGATGACTCCGATTGGATGGCCTCCATCCACGGGCTACCCGCGGACGCAGACTTTTGATGATGTGAGTTTGGTGATTGCCATTGAAGATGCCCTAAGCTCACAATTAAGATAAAGATCCTCCGTTCATGATAGTATCCCAGTAAAAAAGAAGACGAAGTTCAGCTTTTTTTCTTTCTTTTTTTTTGCGGGTGAAAGAAATTTATTTCTCACACATAAAGTGCCTCGGCATTACATAAGTCTGGTACCTCATCAGGTCCAGATCCCAACCACACAACCGTGCATTTATGAACTCTACCAAAGTTTGCAAGATAATGACTCACACCGTTCTGTTCTCTACGGATGTGAACTAGCTTAACCTCCCTTCCTCCTAGCATCAGTCGCCTGATCCGATCAACAAGCAAGGAAAAGCGAGACATGTTCCTCGTCGTTGCTAATATCGCATGTACCGCCACCGCGCAATCAGTCTCCATCTCAATTGGCAAGGGAGTCCATTGAAGTGTCAAGTTGAGTCCCTCCATGCAGGCCTGCAGCTCGGCTTCAAGGGGATCCGCACACATCCGGAGCTCTCTGCACGAAGAAAAAATGATGTCGCCCGTGTCGCTCCGGAGGACCATTCCTGTACCAGCCTCGCCACTAGTTGCATTGTATGAGCCATCGACGTTGAGCTTCGCCCACCCCGTGGCCGGTCGAGCCCAACGCAGCATCGTGGTTGGAGCAGGAGTATCGTGCTGCATGGTCCGAGGAGGGATTACAGCGTCCACCACCTACTTCCCCTTGACTGGATCCGCCTGAGGAGAGTTCTGAACGCCCACCAGAGAATCAACGTAGCTGCTGAGGAAGTTCTTGGATGCTTCGATTGGTGGTGGCTTCTTATGATGCACCATCTCATTTCGAACATACCAGTAGCGCCATAATGTCATCATGAGCTCCATCCTCTCCGTGTCCGGTAGCTCGCATAGGGCTTGGGCAAGCCACTCCGTCCCCGTCCGCCGGAAGGAAGTAGCATCAGGTATCCTCCACTGGTCCGCCATGGCCTGCCAAAGTGCAACCGCCATTGGGCATCTGCTAAAAACATGGAACGTGTCCTCCGGCTCCAAGGCACAGAGAGGGCATTTGTGAGAAACTTCCAGCCCCCGGCGGCGTTTATTCACCCAAGTGGGAAGACAATCAGTGAGCAACCGCCAGGTGAAGATTTGAACCTTAGGAGGAGCAGGGCACCTCCAAATAAAAGCCCAGACGGCTCGTCAGCCTGTCCTGCCCTGCCACGCGATCAAGAGAACCGAAGATGATCCTCGAGAGCAAGTCGATAAGCACTCCTAACGGTAAAATTCCCGCTTCGTTCCGGCTCCCATGCAAGCATGTCTGGACCCAGCCTAGGAAAGGTTTTAATTGTTGCAATCACTTCCGCATCCACCGGCAAAAAATTGCTTCGAACCAAGTCCATATTCCATGTTCCATGGTCATCCAGCAGGTCACATACACGCCGTACCCGGCATCTTCCTTGAGGGGTAGCCGGCCTCCCGCTACCATTCCTGGGAATCCAGCTATCGCGCCATATCCTGACCGCTCGTCCATCACCTATGCGCCAGATCAGTCCCTTCTTCAGAAGTTCAAACCCGTGCTGTATTGCTTGCCAGGTAACTGAAGCTGCTGTCGAGAAAACCGTATCCTCCAAGTTGCCAAACGGGTAATAACGTGCTTTCAGTACCCGGGCGCACAAACTATCCGAGTTTGTAAGTAGCCTCCAAGCTTGGCGTGCTAGAAGTGACTGATTAAACAGTCGTACGTCTCGGAAGCCTAGTCCACCATGCGCCTTGGGCTTGATCAGATGAATCCATGCCCGCCAATGCATCTTCCTCTTCCCTTTCTCTACTCCCCAAAAGAAGTTACGGATCATCCGCATAAGATCTTCACAAGTAGCTGCCGGTAGCTTTTTTTCTTTCTAAAACACGGTATAGACATGCACACTTGTACGTTCTCATACAACACACACATTCACTCCTTTTTTGGCGGGATCACACATTTACTCCTATGAACACACGCCGAAAGGGCAGCGCTGGAAAGTTTAAAATAAATATAAGAAAATTCAACCACCCATACCCCGGGAGAATAGGTTCCACCACAACGATGAACGAACCTAGTCATTTGAGCTATGCTTGGTTGAGAAAAGATGAATGCCGGTTAGACCGAGATCTAAAGCCATGAAAAATTCTGCACATTCATATGACCCCATCGCATGCATGTGAGCTGTGCTATTTTCACTACGGAGTGCTGACCGGACCACCCCGTTGTGATCTCGCCAACAATCCAATGAAACATTCTTTCCGAATTCCCCTCCTCACTTTTCCAGCTCGTTCAGTAACACTGCATGCACTGTCGTACTGCTACTGATCACTTGCATGCAAAAGATCACAGCCATTTTTTTAGCTGCCCACGAGACGAGACCCCTACATCCATGCAACTCGCATTTAAGTATGGAGCTGCCTTAGATATGGTTTGGACGTCGGGACAATTATGGAACAGAGTGCGTTTTCCTGCCTTTGGTCCGGCAACTTTCTGCGTGGTGATCGATCCAAAGAAGCTACATCCATGCATGCCAGTGATCGATCAATCGATCTTCCTGTTTGAACTTTGGTGTAGAAACCAGTGGGGTGACGGGCCCGGAATGACTAGCCAAACGAGGAGACTACTATGCAATTCGGGTAGGTTCCTTTTATATTGAAGAAAGTTTGCTCAACGACACCAAAAAGCATCTATCTGTATACTCTATCCTTTCTGCTTTATAAGGCTTAAATCTGAAATCTCATCAACCAAAACACATGATGAGTGAAAGAATGTGAGGGTGCTTGGATACATTTTAGTCTCATGACTAAAAGTAGTGGGACTAAAATTTGCTAGCCTCACCCATGCTTGGATCCAAATACTAAAGAGACTAAAATCAAGTTAATGAGCATTTATTATCCTCCAAACCCTCCAATCTAGAACTCGCCTGTATTAAAGGAGAGAAGTTAAATGAGGAGAGAGACGACCAATCCATATTTTAGTAGGGATACTCCTGACTAAAAATTAGTTTTAGCCCCTCTTTAGTCAGGGGTGCTTGAAACTTTAGCATCTTATAAAGAGACTATTTTTAGTCAGACTAAAATAAGTCCCTTGAATCCAAGCACCCTTTATATCTCGTACTTTATAAAACTATCCAAAATAAATTGATGCATTAATTGAGATTAATTACAGTGAATGCATGCTTAGCCACTAAATAAGTAGTAGCATTACATGTATTGGTGAGTTCTTTTTTATTGTTGCATGCAAAGATTTAATGTGCCTCGAAATCTCAAAAGGAGATGGAGATGAGCCCTTTAAATCGGAAAAATTTAAAGATTGAAATAATCCCTATAAACCGGAAAGTATGGAGTATAAAAGAAAGCAGCACTGCTGCTCTTTGTCAAAATAGAATAAAATTATACAAACATGTTAGGGAGACTCGTTGCTGCTCTTTGTCAAATTTGTCAAGAAAAGCATTTACTTCTAAAATGCAAAACATATATCATATGATTCATCGCCTCCTTTTCTAAAAACATTAGAAAATGATTAGAGGTTTAGAACTTTTTTTTTTAAACGAGGCAAAAGATTCCATTTTCATTGATTAAGAAGAAGAGATTTGCCCGGTTAATTGGCGAAAAACCGGGCTAATACCGATACAACTCAACCCACATGATATGGGCACCACCGGCCAACCTGGCCACCGATATGGGACACAAAGCTGCAAAGAAGAAAGGCATTCGCTGAGAAGTCGCAAGCGTCATCGTCATCACCGGCTGCCTCGAACGGGCGACTCCGACTTCACCATAGAGCTCCAACCTCGAAGCCAACCCGCAAAAAGCTGCATAGAAGCCATGACGGCACATGCCACCAGAAGGCCACGCGCGCAAGCAGCCGACAGCTCCGACTTTGACGACGAGCTTCATCAAAGAAATATGCAGGACTTGCGCCGACCGTGCCCACAGAAGAGCACCTCGGACACGTCGGGAAGAACCGGCTACCGAAGTCCACGCCGCGACCCGAGCTCCTCTCGACGACATCATCGTTGCCAAACAGAAACCAGCGCCCCGCCTCAGCAAACCATGCGGCGAAGATGCCGCCGTCCACGGCAAAGATGCCGCAACCCACCAGTCTTTCGGTCGTAGACGGCTCCGAGACGATGCCCCCAAGAAGGAGAAAGACGCGAAGACGCCTCCATCGCCCGATCCAACGGATCTGAGGTTTCCCTCCGGAGCCAAAGCCGTGGGGAGGAGGAGCACACCTCCACGACGACGCTTCCAAGAAAGATCACGGCACCCGCGGGTGCCGCCGCCGCCGGCACCGAAGAAGGCTGAAACAAAGATTTCTCCCGGAGATGCGCCGACCACCTTCCACCACCGACCGCCGCCCACCGGCCACCACCTGCTGAGGCCGACCTCATTCTGGCCACGGGATCCCACGATCCACCGCGACTAGACACGCACCACCCCCTGGCCGAAGCCGCCGTCCACCACCACAACACCACCGTAGCCACCACCACCGCAGCAACCAACGCCAGATCGCCAGAGCGCACCAGATCGAGCCTCTCGGCCGAAGCGGTGAGCGAGAGCAGGCCGTCCACCCGCAACACACCTCGCGCCCGAGAAACCAGCCACCATCGCGCCCGATCAATCGGTTAGTGCGCCCGGACGACGCCCGGCCGCCAGCGCGCGGCAGTCGATCCGCGCCCACGCACATCCAGAGCCTCCACAAGACATACGCCGCCCACGCCGCCCACGCCCGAGCCATGCCGGAGTTTCGGTTCGAGGCCGCCGCCGAGCCCCATCCACCACACCGAGCCACCAAGACAACCGCCAAGACCACCACGGTGCCCAAGAACACGAGGACAAGCGCCACCACGCCGCCGGCAGCCATGGCCGAGACCCTACCGCCGTAACCAGATCCAGATCGGATCGACCGAACAGGTGGACCCGTGCCGCTACCGCAGGTCACACCACCACGAAGCACGCCCCACCACCGCAGCCTAACGTGCCGAGCCGCCGGAGGTTCACCGCACCAAGCCGCCAAGAGCCCGTCGGTGGAGCTCCACGCCGCCGCTAGAGGGGAGGGGCCGCGCCGAGACCACGCCGCCACCATCAAGACGGGCTTCGCCGCAGCCGCCCATGGCGGCGGCGTAGGGACGGGAGGAAGGGGGTGGCCGGGCGGGTCTGGGGTTCCCCCTGCGTCACCGGAGAGTGACGCGGGGGTCGGGATTCCTATTGTTAGAGGTTTAGAACTTACCATGACCCCAAGTTAACCCACTCGAATCCTCATGGAGAGCAAATAAAGCACAGTAAACTAACGCCAGATAAGAGGATTTAGACAAACAACAACCGACGACCAGCCATTACGAGGTAGTATGGGGGAACTAAAAAAGAGACTAAGAAACCCCAAATTTGTTGACCAACAACCTACCATCTTTGGAGACGCATCCACTACCACGATGACAGACTCGCAGGGAGGAGAGGAACCTAGCTGAAGAAATCAAATAACACCGACAAAAGCCCAACACAGGGCCTCAGATCTGCTGTGAAGTCCAATCATAGCCTTCATGCCAGCCACCATGGCAAGAACGATGGGCAAGGAAGAAGAACGATGGGGATCGGTCTGGTTTATTGGACACGGGTAAAAGCCCTACAGCCACTAGGGTCTCAAGGATTACAACTACTACTAGAGAAAAATGGCGAGGCCACCAGCCCCTCTCTCACATCCCCAGACGGCAAGACCGCCAGATCTGGAAGATTGAGGGGCCGAGGAGATGGAAATGGGAGGAGCAGAGGAGACAGGAAGGGCGAAGAAAGTGAGGTTGGGAGGAAAAAAATCAAAGTCATAGCATACCAAAACTAAGCCTAAGGCGTAGGGGTGGGAAGTTGGTAGAGGGTTATTCGAAAACTATGTTGCCACTCATGTGGGGTTAAAACACAAGTGGATTCCTTCAATGTTTTTCCTTCAAGGAAAAAACCTCTCAAAGAATTCCCATGTTAACCTTAGACATATAAGAGTAATGAATCACACATGCTTCAATCACGCACACACACCGATGTGAAACAGCGATCGGTACTTCAATAGTTGTAGCGAAGACCACAAACGGAGACGGAGCCTACACTTGTAGATAGCCTGCGGATGAGATGGGTTTTTACCATTAAAATCAAATTATGTCTACGTAGACATCGCGACTAAATCAAGGCTGGTGCTCCCACCCTAATAAGCGTGGAACCTCATCTAGCTAGTGGCCAAACATGTAGGCAATATTGTACGGGAGATACAAGTTGGACGCAAACCTCAATGACCGACGACCATGCTGCGAGCACAAATTCACATTGGCAAAATATGTTAAATTTTTTCATCATAGTGACAAAAGTAACACTTTCTACTTTCTGCTAATTGCAGCTTGTAGGGTTATCCTTTCACGACAAAAAATCTGTTAATCTATGACAGTTCTATTCTGTCACCGAGCAGTGAAAAACTGTCAAGCATGATCGATCATGATGGATTTCAAATCCATTATGTATATCATGTCATAATTTGAGAGCACACCTTCCATGGTGGTCCTTGACTGTCACGGGTCTGCCTTAGGCACGCCCAACCCAAACTACGCTTAAGCCTTTATATGATAGAGCAAACTGTCATGGACTAACATCAGGCAGGATTTTAGATCTGACCAATTGAAATGACGTGGATTCCTACGTGGACACTACTTTTGTCATATAAATCGTCACAGATTTTGGCACAAATTTATTTAGTCAAGCCCATTATCACATTTCTTTCGACCAGTTTAGAAAAGGTACATATTTTGAGCATCATACTTTACACAGGAAATTTTGTGGCGGTCAGAGCTCGGTGAAGGTACCTCAAGAAAATTTTCACTTCTAGAGGTACATTCGACTTTCAAATATTTTTCCATTATCTAGTAGAACCTTGGAGTGTGTAAGCGCATAGCACATAGAATCTATTGTACAATCCCCGCCTTGTGTTAGATTTCAACGGAGTTCATCCCGACCTTGTTAGCCCAAGAGGACATGCCTTGGCACAAGTGGCTGACCAAATTCTAAGTAAAAGATATAGGATCTGTCTAGGACACATCTAGATGTGACATAGTTATGTCACATCTAAGCTGATGTCCACTCTATTTGTGATTTATTTTTTCTTTCTTGTTTTTTTTTGTTTCTTATTATTGCATTTTATATTTATGGGAGCTTAGATGTGACATCTTTAAAAAAACCACTACTAGGAAAAGGCCTACTAATGGCACACCGGTTTTGCCTACTAATGGCGAACTACCGGTGCGTCATTAGTATCACGCCACTAGTATTTTTTACTAATGGCGCATCACTGATGCGCCATTAGTATCTGGTATACTAATGGCGCACCACCTAGTGCGCCATTAGCATGTAACACCATGCGCCATTAGTGTGCCTCCCGGGGGTCCATACATAACCATGTGCTTTGTCATACTAATGGCGCACCCTGTTGTGATGCGCCATTAGTATCCTTTGGCATACTAATGGCGCACCTGGAGGTGATGCGCCATTAGTATGAATATTTGATTTTGTTTACTTTTCTGATTTTTGCACGGGTTACAAAATATATTGTTGGACAAAATATAGACAACAGCACACAACAATAACAGATACATCGAATACAATAGAAGATTAGTCTCCGAATACAATTCATCATATTAGTCTCCGAATTCAAAAGACCGAACATAGATAAAACATTACAAGTCTCAAGACCGCGAATATCGAGTTTGTCTTCACATTACAAGTCGATATCGATCATCTAAACTACCATCACATAGAAGAGAGCTGCGGTCATCACGATGAGCATCATCACGATCAAACTGGTCTTCATCCGGTTCCTCCAACGCTCCCTCCTCTCTCCCGCTAGATAGCGGGCGTATCTAGATTCGGCCTCCGCCCTAGCGGTATACCCTTTGTAATCATTACCGAAACGGTGAACCTGTCTCCGACACTCCTCCCAATCGTCAGAGACTCCGGGAACCTTACCCTTGTACCACGACATACGACGGCATCTCTATGCACAAGCCAAACAATGTACAATACATAAGCAATATGTAAGTATGCAACAAAAGGATCGGAAGAGAAAAGCAAGACATTAATAGCACGATTCATGGTCCTACTAATAAATAGCATCGATTACATCTAAGTTGAACGACTGTCCAAACCAAAGAGACATACGAAATCATTAAAGTTTAATTACAACATGAGCCAATCAATGTTTCAGAACTACACATCACTACTTTCGACTCGACTCATCGGACAGGAGCGTGGATGAAGCCGCCGTCTGTCGTGATGGTCATGAAATCGCGGTTGTTGTCACTCTGCATTTGTAGCGTTTCATCTATCTCACTGTTGGACGGTTGATATCTGCGGAAGAACTGTCCCGAGGTATGAAGGACATCTTGATGGATGATGTCCGCAAACTCCGACTGGATGCGAAAGAATTCTTGTATGAGTTCCGCGTCCTGGGTTGCCGATAACCTCGCGGCCCAATCTTTGAGACTATCTGGTAGCAGAAGGTGATAATGGTCCCTTATGATCGCCCGCATGTGATGGAGGGCGTAGTAGGCATCCTTCTGACCGCAAGGCGGCTGCTTGACGCAGCAGAACTTCGTATTGTGTGAGAAGGTGTGCTTGCCGTACTTCATTTAACTGCCCCGTGAAGGTGCCTCCATATTTGGCGAGCTGGGAGAACATCATCAAGAACTTTCTTGACATTTGTGTAGTCTATCTTGGAGTTACGGTTCGGGTCGAAATACGTGGCCATGGAATATTTCGGACTTAGGAGGATGAGTGTGCAATGTGTGTCACTGCATAGAACACGGAATGTTAGAAAAAAAAGAACGATCGAAATCTAAGAAATCATATGTTACGGGGCGGTTAAGGGATGACTTACTCGGGAAAGTAAGCCACAAGGAAGTTATCCTTATCTGGGTTTTCCAGAATGACGCCTTCGAGGTGTGAACTCGCAACTTGGCGGTCCCCAGCATTGTTCAAGTGCTTGGCACGCATGTAGAAGGGGTCGACTATCACGATGTTCGGGGTCTTGTCTCTAATGATCCGCATCTCCATACTCAAAAAAACAGCCGAACGAAGGTGTAGTGCAGCGGATGAAGGTTAAACATAGCAAAGATGTCATCAAACCGTAGGACGATCGTACCCCCGATGTCGCCATCCACAAAGCCCTTGCCCTCTGGAACCTTGGCCACGAAAATAGGGTATGCCACATCATTCTCTCTCAGACGCCGCTTCTCCAAAGAAAGAACACTGTCGTGCAGACTCCGCATAGCACCGGTTGCAGCATTCAGCATATTTGGCGGTAGCATAGCCCTACCCGCCACATGCACCCTCCTCGAGATATCCTTAGGTGAATGTGGCCCGTCCTGAGCACGGATCGAACTCGGTGCCGGCTGGCTCGCACCGGCGCCCTTGTTAGTCTTTTGCTTCCGTCCCTTCTTCTTGATCTCCTGTAATGGGACCGAGTTCTGCTCACAGACCGCCTTCTTGAGCGTGTTGGGGCTGATAATATTTCGCACCTCAGCTATCTGAGGCTCGGTGAAGGCGGGTGCTGGAGGCGCGTCCTGAGAACTGAACGCCAGACGACGCCTGTTGCAATTGGATTTCTCCGCCATACCAGCTAGATCGCGGTCGTCTTGGTTGGGTTCTTGAGAAAGAGGCCCGCAGAACTCGACAGCGTACCCATGTTCGGCAAAGTACTTATAAACTTTGGTAAATGTACCGTCATCGTTGTCGTCACCGTCCGGATCCTGTGCCATAGGGCTGTCCGGATCCTGTGCCATAGGGTTGTCCGGATCCTGTGCCATTGGGATGTCCGGCAGGTCCGGTAGCGTTGTGGCGTTCTTGCCATGGCTTGGCGCCGGCACGACTGGCGGTCTTGTCTATGGGGTGGTGTCCCCGCCCAAACGAATCTGGCTCTTCGCCAAAGCAGGGCTAGTTTACGCAGCGCCGAGGGTCATCTCATCTTCTTCGTCGGCCCCGCCAGGTCGAATCGAGATAACAGCTCGTCGCAGCCTGGCGGCACCAACCACTTCAACCCTATACACCGTGGGTGCCATCGGATTACCATGGAACATACGGTTGTTCGGTTGAACGATTACGCCCTTGGCGACATCGACCAACTTCGCCGCCCACGAAGTGCGTAAGAGTGCAAGGAACGCGTCGGCGGCGCCTGCGAAAACATGTAGGGCGTCGAGATGCCCGATCAAAGGCAAGGAGATGAAGTCATCGGCCGAGAGGCTTAGTTACCGTGATGCCGCCGAGCTCGGCTAATGTCGAGGCACCGCCAACGGCGGCGCGGTAATCGACGGAGGGGCGCTTCGGGCGAGGTGACGGCCGGCGACACCCAGTGCATTAAGCTCCTATGCGTGCCGGGCGCCGGAGACACGAATACCGCCTCCGCCAGGACACCAATGGCGCCGCTGCTGCCAGGCGAAGTTGTCGGGCCGTGAAGCCGTGGAACCGGGAGGCCTGCTGGCCGCCCGCAATCCACGTCGTCGCCCCATGAATCAACGTAGGCACCATGGCGTTGAGCTTCGTTCCCGCTTGTTGTTCCACTTGCTCTTGGACAAGCTCCGAATCCGGCCACTTGTGCCTTGAGTGCTTCAACCTCGCTGCGTCGGCTTTCCGAGCTGGTCTTTTTCTCCTTTCGCACACCAGCGGTATAGTATGACCCCATTTTGTGGACAAGCCTTTGCCGGCCACACGACCAGCTGACGCCGGCTTACTGATCTTATCCTTGTTTTTCATTATGTTCAACGCCCTATTTAAAGGGGTGTCGAAAGGGAGCTCTGAGACGACCCCGCACTACTGCTTTCAGTGTCCTACAGAAGGAACGTGAACCATTTAGAAATATTGGGGATTAATTAGAATGCAACCATATGGAGCTAATTACGCTGGGTGTATTCCTTACTGTAACAAGCTCAAGCGCCCTGGTCTTCGGATCCGTGGTAAGCTCCTTTGTTATCGTGTCCTCCTTGTACCGGCCCCGACAAAGTTCCTGGTCCGCTTGTCACCGCTGTATTTCTCGAAGCAGGCGGTAGGCCTTGCTCGGCACGCTCGCTCGCGTCCTCCTTGTCCTATATAGGCTCCGCCACTCAGAACCGCCGGGACCGAGTTTGTGTTCCCCTAAGTTCAACTCCCGCATTTCTTTCCCCAATCGACTTGATTCGGAGGTTGCGCTGCTCTCGCACTTGATCTTGAACTCCTTGTAGTCATCTTCGCTGATCAAGAATATTTCGCTTTGAACTTCTCATAACTATCACCTTTATCAATCATTCTCTTCACCGCTTCTCCAAGTAGACAAGGCCGTGCTCATCCTCGTGAGGGCGGCACTGCTCACTTTATTCCCCGAGAGGCGTGTGTTTTCAAAATCGGCGGGAACTTGTATCGCTCGTGCAGCTTCGTGAAGAGGAGGTTATGCGCCAAATTCCCTCGGTCCTTATGCCTAAGGTTCTCGGTGTTGATCGAGACGGTGCTCCGGAGAATGCACCCGAGCTGAAGCGAGTGCCCCTTGACTATATGTTTGGGCTCCGTTGGATGCCCGTCGGAGTCCACTTGAGTAAATTCCTCCTTGAGGGTGCTAATCGCATTCGGGCGCCGGTCCTTCCTTTGCTTCTTCGGTTGGCTGTCATCTGTGTGTGCGCCGCCATCATCAGTGGTGGCATCCTCGGCGGCACCATCAGTGGTGTCACCCCGACGCCACTAGGGGTTGTGTAGTCAGGATCGGTGTCTTCCGCGGCGTCCTCATAGCGGTGAGGTTGTTCCTCCATCTCCTGGGACAGCTCCTGAATTGCTTGCCGCCCAACCGCAGGCCTCATCGTTGTTGGCCATGTTTCGCTCTAAATAGGAAAACAATTTGGTCAAAAAGTTGGTTATTGTCAAGGAACAAGATCATGGTCTCATCATTTAGGGTTTGTCGACACCGAGGCATCCTAAAAGCTAAGCTTTTATCATTTAGGGTTTGTCGACGCGGAGGCACCCTAAAAGCCTAAGCGTACATCATTTAGATTCTCATCGACACCGAGGCACCCTAAAAGCCAAGGTTTTATCATTTAGGGTTTGTCAACGCCGAGGCACCCTAAATGCTAAGTTAAGTTTTCATCATTTAGGGTTTATCGATGCCGAGGCACCCTAGGTTGGGCCTAATCACTTGGCACTAATCACTTGGCTCTATTGCCACATATGTTGGGTTTATCATCTAGGGTTTATCGATGCTGAGGAGAATTCTAAGTTGGGCCTAATCACTTGGCTCTATTGCCACCTATGGTTTAATGCAACAAGAATAAAGGGGCAGTTGATCCTACTTAATTTAGTACTAAGATACCCCGGCCCATGCATTAGTAGCAAGTACCCCATATGTCTGATTTTTAGCAAAGTCATGCTAAAATTCACGGAAAATTTCAGCATGACCTTTGCTGAAAATAGGACATATGGAGTACCCGAACTTTCCGGAACGGAAGTTAATCGACACTCCGGCAAACTCAAGGGCCTCTCGGGGTACCTGCAAAATCATCACGACACGAAGGGCCTCTCAAGGGCCTCAAGCAGCAGCCGCCTCCCAGACCCCATTTTTTGCTAAATTTCTTTGAGCAACAATCAGAGCAGAAAATTCAGCATATTTCTATACAACAACACCAGAAGATGAAGAACAGTTCTACAAAGAGCCCATTTATATACAATAGCATCTTTGGTCATACCAATTTCTGAAACAATTCAAATCTGAATCAGATTCATGTAGGGCACCACTACTGCAAGTGCCATACTACTGCAAGTGCTATACTACTGTAGGAAAGGAGGATCATCATACACATATATAGGAAAGGAGTCCCATTCCTATTTTAGGAAGCAAACAGATGTACACATAAGATAAAAATGTAGTGCTGAAAGTTTAATGCTTACAAAAGACTTGCTGAAATAGTGAAAAATATGGAGTCACCAAGCTGGCTAAGAAACTCCCAAAGTCCACTAGAAAGTCCAAGATATAATCCTGTTACACACATCATAACAATTTAAGATAATTAGGATAAGGATAGTAGGAAATGAAAAAGAAAGAGCTCAAAAAACAATCACAACAGAAAAATAATAAAAACCTAGTCCTAGAAGAAAATAAATCCTAAAAGAAAAGAAATCCTAAAATCTAGAGCAAGTCCTAGCAGTAGTAGTCCAACTAGATGGCCACCACTACTACTCCTATCACTAGAGTAATTTAGGTACACCCAATAGACCTTAAACTACTACTTCATCAATGATGACTCACATGGTACAAAAGAAGTTGAGTGGACCAAGTTACAAATCCAACAAGATTCTAGGATGTGAACCAAATGATTTGCCAATAAAAGGTAACAATGATATTGCAGGAATAGACCTTCCTAAATAGGAATGATAATCTACTGTCAATAACCATTGAATAAAACAGATTTACCAACAAAATCTAAAAGGACACCTGCCTATCGATTCAAACAGTTTATCGGTTTCTAAAGCCATAAGCACACCTATCATGATCAAAACTAACACTACATAAGACAAATAACCAATTAAGCGCCAAAAAAAGCAAATAAACACTAATCAGCTGGCACTCTCCTTCTACAGCCTACCTAAATTTTCCTAGCTGATTCTTTAATCAGCAGTTTGAGCACTACAATTCTCACAAGATCTGCAATAGGTCGATAAAGACAGTTTGAGCACTACAATTCTCACAAGATCTGCAGAGGGTCGTGTAAAGACAGTGATGACCAAGTTGTAACTACTTGAACAATCAAGGACAAGATATTCACAACATAAAGGTTGTGCACCTCAAATATATAAATCACATGGTATACAAATAATTACTTGGAGAAAGATGTTCACCGTAGTTTATCGAACATGTTAGGCATTTGTCATGTCATAATCTTTGCCATTTTACAATTAAATTTCTAAGATGGAGCTATTGATAAATTGAACTGTTAAGCACTTGTCATGTCATAATCTTGGAGAAGGAAGAAGCAAGACATAGGGGATTCGTAACAGTAGCTAGGTAGATAGTCACAAGACACAAATTCATGCTTGTGTGTAAAAGTTCATGGTAATCTCATTGTGCTGTCAGTAAACAAAGATTGCAAGAAGATCTCAATCTTACTGATTGTTGTTGCATGAGTATTATTGAGATCTTAGTGATTGTTGTTGAGCAAACCTACCCCTATCTAAATTGAAAATACACATCTTCAATACTCTAATTATACAAACTGGAAATTATGACAGTACATGCAGATCTCGATTTCAAACCGGAATAATTTACAAGCGTGTCTAGAAAATGCACTTGTTTGTGTGGACTAATTTTGAAGCAGTTTGTAGAGTAATCACAAGATTCGTAATGGTGACTGAATTTAATTGATTTTTTCAAGAAAGTTCGTGTGGAAAGGTAATAAATCAGTTTTGATTCTATTGACAGGAGTACATTGAACTCTGTCAATACAATTAGACATGACTAGTAAACATTCAGTCTAAATATGAACTCTTCCAATAGATTCAGTTGACAGTACACCTCAAGATTCAGTATAATTATCAGAAATCTGTAATCTTGATCAAAGACAATGGCTTGGACCTGCAATTCACCATCAAATCGGATCCAGAGGGGGAAGGGGAGGGGCACCTTTGACGAGCTCGATTGCCTCCCATATGCAAGGGTGTGCCGCAAGAAGCAGCAGCAGCGGCACGACGGGGCGGCGGCAGCGAACTCCTGCTCCTAACCCTAGGTCGCCGCCCCGTGGGGGCATGGGGATGAGCGGGGGAGAGAGGGAGGGAGGGACAGAGACTAACCGTCGTCGATGAGCAGCAGCCGCGCGGGGAGGCATCCGCCGCCGTCAAGGAGTGCGTCCGACGAGGCTAGCCGCTGTCGAGGGGCAGCTCCGACGAGAGAGATTTGGTGGTGGCAGGGAGGTCACGGGCTCGAGGGGGAGGAAGGGGAGAGGGAGGCGGCGGGGGCGCGTGGGCGGCTGCTTGACAAGGTCGAGAAGCGGCAAGGCGCGGTGGAGGGAGGGACGAGGGAAGGAGCGGCGCGGTGGATCGAGGGAGAGGGAACTGGCGAGGGAGAGGGAAGGGGGGATCGGGCGAAGGGGTATCCAGCTAGACACTATAGCAATGGCGCACCACCCTCTGGTGCGCCATTAGTAGTTTTTTCTTATAGCAATGGCACACCCTCCTCCGTGCGCCATTAGTAACTTTTTTTTTTCGATAGCAATGGCGCACTCCACCTAGGGTGCGCCATTAGTAACTTTTTTTCATTATTTCTTGTTGCATCTAATAATTTGTTTTTTAACAAATTTGTTATTTTCATGAGGACTAGAATGTAAGATATCATCAAATATCATCAAATTTTTTTTTTGAAAATATCATCAATTTTTTAATAGAAAATATCATCAAATTTGTTATTTGAAAATATCATCAAAAAGTGGGGAGGGTGCGGGGTGTCGGCGGCGGTGGAGCGGGGAGGTGCGGGGTCGTGCGGCGGTGGAGCGGGGAGGGTGCGGGGTTGCTCATGGCCGAGGGATCTGGCGAGGGATCGGATAGCTATCGAGAGGAGGGGGATCGAGATCGAGTGTCCTCATGAATATTCAATATTTTTTCATATTGAATATGAAAAATATCATCAAATTTGAAAAAAATTCATGAATTCAAAAAGTGCCCATGAAATTTAAAAATATTCATGATATCAAAAAGTGCCCGAGAAATGAAGACTACGATTTAAATACAATCGATCTTAGCTAGCTATCTGCTCACAATCTTCTTGCCCTTCTTTTTCGCAAATGGAGTTCTTACGTGGAACGGACGTCCTTTAGGTAGGGTGGTCCTGCTTCTTCTTGTGGTGTGTGCTGCTACTTCATCGTCGTCGTCATGTTCGATCTTGGTCGCCAGATTTGTCGAAGTCTTTCTCATTGGCTACTCCATCCATTCCGATGATCTTCCTTTTGCCTCTCCTCACGACAACACGACTGGGCTTTGGCAGGTCGGTAATGAAGAAACATTGGTCCACTTGGGAAGCCAGTACCCATGGCTCATTTTTCGCGGTGAAGTTTGCGCCATGGTCTTGGATTTGGCTTCGGGTATAACCATGGTGGTGAAATACCGGTCTTCTTTTAGGACGCTCTTGGCCCATCTGACACGGACCATCGGGACCTTCTCTCCAGCGTAGCTCAGCTTCCAGATCTCCTCGATCCTTCCGTAGTATCTGTCCTTGTCATTGCCGGTCTAGGATTTCATCGTTACCCCAGAGTTCTGATAACCATCGCTCTTCATGTCCTTGTTCTCGGTGTAGAATGTGTAGCCGTTGATATCGTACGCCTCATAGGTCATCAGGTTGTGCTCGGCGCCCTGTGACAAGGCGAATATGAGTTGTTCTTCCGCGGAAGAATCCTCATGTAAAGGGTACGGCGAAGCTTCTGCTTGAACTAACGCGTGAAACATGAGTTGTGCTCTTTGATTATATCTCCGTCCGCCCCTCTGTTGGCGTCGGTCATTGTACGCCTTCTCAATAAAGGTTTTGTGCTCTACCACCCAAGGATCGACCACGTCTATGTGTTGTAGCGCGACTAGGTTTGCTCTTTCAAAGTCGGCGAAGTCGACCCTCGAAGTCGACATGCATTTCGCGGCGACCCTCACGGTGACCCCATCCAATGAGCCTGCCGAGGTGCTCGCTGACGGGCAGACCAACGGGGTTCTCGATGCCTAGATAATTCGATGCGATGGGAGATGCACTCTTCGGTCGAAAAGCCCCTGGCTATACTTCCCTCTAGACGTGACATGTTGCGAACGTATCCTTTGATGACACCATTCATCCTTTCGAACGGCATCATGCTGTGCAGGAACGTCGGCCCGAGTTGGATGATATCCTCCACGATATGGACCAGCAGATGCACCATAACATCAAAGAAAGCGGGCGGAAGTACATCTCAAGCTCGCATAGTATCACCACGATCTCTTCCTCGTAGCCTTCGAGTTGCCTCACGCCAATCGACTTCCGAGAGATGACGCCGAAAAAGTTGCATAGGCCAAATAGCGTTTCACGGACGCAGCGTCCATGATCCCACGGATTGCAACCGGAAGTATCTGCGTCATCGACGCGTGATGCATGAGACTTCATCCCATCAACTTCGCCCACTGGGTCTAGGTATCTGCTTATCTTCCCGGCAGAATCAGAAGGAAGTTTTACTCCCACGAGGCAGGTGAAAAACTGCTCGATCTCCTCCCGACTTAGAGTGAAGCACGCGGAGGGTAGTCATTTCGGTCTTCTTGGCCTTTTTGCCTTTGCGACGACTTTCTTCGTGGTCCCGCCTCATCATCATCATCATCATAATCATCATCATTAGCGTGAAGCTCCTGCCGATGCCCATTGATTTCAAGTCTGCCCTTGCTTTCGGCCCATCTTTGGTCCTCTCGGCATGTTGAGCAGGGTACCAAGCGGACTCTCGCACACGTTCTTCGTGGATATGCATGACATCAAGGCTGTGAGGCACACGGTGGATCTTCCAAGACGGCAAGTCCCGTAAAATGACCTCGCTTTCCATACCTTCAGCAGCTGCTCGCGCCTTTCTTCTTCTTCTCGGCTCTGGCGCCTTTTCTTCTTTCCAGCAAGGCGCTCTTTCCAATTTTTCAACAGCTCGTCTATTTCCTCGCCGCTCCTCGTGACAGGCGTTTTGGGTTCGGTTTCACCATCGAACATATCCTTGCGTTTCCTCCACGGGTCATCATCGCGAAGCCACCTTCGATGTCCCATGAACACGGTTTTCAAGACCCGGATCTCTATCTAGTCGGGCGATACGTTGTGTCATCCATGCACCTTACGCATCCGTAAAAATCCGTGGACTACCTGCCCCGCGAGATATCCGTAACCGAGATAGTCGTGCACCGTCGTGAGTAGTGCGGCTCTCATAGGGAAATATTCTTTCTCTGCAGCGTCCCACGTGTTGGCTGGCGTTTTCCACAACGTGTCTAGCTCCTCCTTTAGCAGCCCCAGATACAGATTGATGTCGTTCCCTGGTTGTTTCGACCCTTCAATTAGCATACTCATGTGAATGTACTTCCTCTTCATGCACAACCAGGGGGGAAGGTTGTACATCCACACAAACACAGCCAGGTGCTATGTGTGCTTCTCTGGCTGCCAAACGGATTGACTCCATCGGTGCTCGCGCCCAAAGACGATGTTCCTTGGATCCTTCCCAAATTCTGGGTATTTGAAGTTCAACGCTTGCCACCGGCTCGCATCCTTAGGGTGACTCAAGATCTTGTCTTTTTATTTATCTCCGGATCATTTCCGTCATCTTCCCGCTTTCTTCTCCTCCCTATCCGCTGCGCCAACGCAGGAGCTTTGCTACCTTAGGGTCCGCGAAATACCGCTGCAGACGAGGAGTGATCGGAAAGTACCACATCGATTTTCGAGGAGCTTTCTTCCTCTTCTTGTATCGAGTGACGCCGCACACCGGACATATGGTAGACTCCGCGTGCTCGTCCCGATAAATGATGCAATTGTTCATGCACACATGGTATTTCACGTGCGGTAAATCCAGAGGACACACGATTTCTTCGCCTCCTCGAAACTGGTGGGCACTTGTTCCCCTTGGGAAGACGTTCGTGCTGTAATGACATGTTCTCGTCGAAGCATGCGTCGGTCATTTTGTGTTTTACCTTCATCTCCAGAGCCATGAGCGTTACTTTCAGGCGGGTATCCTCGGGCCTGCATCCTTCATACAATGGAGTAACCGCGTCTATCTCCAGTTGATCCAGCTTGGCTTTCTCTCAGGCGGCAGCTCTTGCGTTATCCGTCTGCTTGAGAAGAAACTCTTGAATATGAGGGTCCTGCAACCAGCCTCCGTCGTCGTCTGCTCCGGCATCTTCATCTTCATGATCATGCCCTTCGTCTTGATCTTCCTCATCATCATGTACGACATCTTTTACATGATGATCGTGTACAAGATCACCGTCGTGATCATGTCTTGGAGATTCTTCGTCTTCTCGCCCGCCCTACGCCATGTGGATGTCTTGTTGCCCTTCCTCATTTCTTGCCCGGCCCCCATGGACGACTTCATAGTCATCTTCATCACCTTGCCACCGATTGCCATCCATGAAACCACGCAAGAGCAGGTGGTCCCGCACCTGCCCGAATCCGGGTCCGTAATAAGGCTCTTCAGCTTGCATCTTCGACACGGACATCTTATCTCCGCCTCGTTCTTTTGAAGCATCTCGGCCTTCAAGGAGCTCAAAACATGTTCACGATGCCTTCGGTCATCGTATGGACCATGGTCGCATGGGTAGAGCAAAATGATATTTTAGAACCAAGAAAAAATTTGGCATGACCTTCCCTAAAAATAGGACCAAAAGAATGCATAGTGCCAAAATTCCCGCCTTGAAACGGAAATGAATCAACATTCCGCAAAATATTGCCAACTATCGCATTTCAAATACCGGTACCTGCAAACACAAACATATATGCAACACCACAAACATATGCAACATCACAAACATACATAGATCTAGCTAGGCCACAAAAAGTGCATGTGCACGTTGTTGGAGTGAGCTAGGGAGAGAAAAAGTAGATCTACAACATGAAGATAGCTTTCCCCTTACTTACCTATCAAAAAAAGGTAATTTCACCACTTAATTTTTATGAATCTATGGTGCAAATGAGGTGAGGAGGAGGAGGCAGCCGAAAGTTTGGAGAAGAAGGTGGAGGGAATGAAGTGGGGAAAGTGAGTGGGTAGGTGTGGATGTCCAAAATATCTTGTTGGGGTCCCAGGTTACTAATGGCGCACCACCAGCAAATGCGCCATTAGTATGTTTAGCATTAATGGCGCACCTGCAGGTGGTGCGCCATTAGTAGTTTTGCAAAAAAGTAAAAAAAAATATACTAATGGCGCACTGTCTGTCTAGTGCGCCATTAGTATGTAAGTAAAAATGAAAAAAAAACTTTATTACTAGTGGCGCACCGTTTTTCTGGTGCGCCATTAGTGTCTTCCACACTAATGGCGCATCACCAACTAGTGCGCCATTAGTATATAGTAGTGGCGCACTACATCCCTGGTGCGCCATTACTGTCAATCCTATCTATAGCCCTTTTCCTAGTAGTAAACATCTAGATATGAATTAGACAAATTGAAAGATATATTAGGCCATGATATGTTCAGAAATTGTGTAAGTGTATCACTTTGATGGGAGCTATGAATTATAGGGCTGGAGTAGAAAAACAAAATCCAATTGACATTTAGATGATAAATGTCACATCCCTGAGTAATGGCCTACTCAAATAAATGAAATATTTTATTTTTGCATCGTCAGGACACCATGCACCATTTGGCATTGCAATAATCTCAAATGCATGACTAAAATATTAAACACCCAAAACTAATTTTTTTTCAATTGTTATGAATAGGGTTTTATCAAACCATTTTCCCTTTTGGTCTTAGACATCAAGATGGAGTCCCAATGTTTACGCATTCTCTTCTAATAATATTTGGGGGCTCCACGTAATGTTTCATTATTTAGCACAGCCCTAGCATCTGCCTCTACTTTAAATCGCCAAAATGCTCTTTTTGAAATTTATTTTTGAAAACCATGTCAAACATTACCCAAACCCTCTGATTATTTTAGTGGCAATTTAATTTAGAATAGTCCAGAAATGCCGCATTTATTTTTTTTAATTTTTTGGAGTCCATTTGGACCTTGAAATAATTTCTACCCTACCCTATTCTAATTAGTCCAAATAGAAAACAGGAAAATCCTAACCTCGTGGATCCAACTAAACCTAAGACCACATGGGCCACTTACTTTCTTGCATGGCCCAGCCCAACCTACCTAGCACGCCGTCTGCCGTGTTCCTCCTCCATGAGAGAGTATGCGAACGCCAACGTCAGGCGCGTGCACGTTGCCCCCGCTCCTCTGATCTGCGCTCCACAAAGCCTATCCCCATGCCAAAACCATAAACGTAGCTCCCCTGCTCTTCGCCACCACCGGAGCCGCCGCCTGCGAGCCACCCGAACCAGCACTTTCACCATGGCGTGCACCTCGAACCGCCAAAAGCAATATGACTCCGCTGCATGTTTTTATCTATTTTCAAATAAAGTTTCATGCAAAATTTAGAGGAAAGCCAAGAAAAAACTATATATTACATGACAAAAAAACTTATAAAGAAAAAAACAAGTATACATACAAATATAAGAGTTAATACCACTATTAGTACATAAACTTGTAGTGGTGGGAATAAAATCATACAAGAACTTAAAAACCCCACAAAATTAGTCGAACAGAACATTTTACTACAATTCTGTTAAAACTGACAGCATGTGCCACTTATTCTAATTAGTCCAAATAGAAAACAGGAAAATCCTAACCTCGTGGATCCAACTAAACCTAAGACCACATGGGCCACTTACCTTCTTGCATGGCCCAGCCCAACCTACCTAGCACGCCGTCTGCCGTGTTCCTCCTCCATGAGAGAGTATGCGAACGCCAACGTCAGGCGCGTGCACGTTGCCCCCGCTCCTCTGATCTGCGCTCCACAAAGCCTATCCCCATGCCAAAACCATAAACATAGCTCTCCCTGCTCTTCGCCACCACCGAGCCGCCGCCATGAGCCACCCGAACCAGCACTTTCACCAGGGCGTGCACCTCGAACCGCCAAAAGCAATATGACTCCGCTGCATGTTTTTATCTATTTTCAAATAAAGTTTCATGCAAAATTTAGAGGAAAGCCAAGAAAAAACTATATATTACATGACAAAAAAACTTATAAAGAAAAAAACAAGTATACATACAAATATAAGAGTTAATACCACTATTAGTACATAAACTTGTAGTGGTGGGAATAAAATCATACAAGAACTTAAAAACCGCACAAAATTAGTCGAACAGAGCATTTTACTACAATTGTAGTGAAGGTGCGAGAGGATTCGAACTTGCTACCTCATGCCGAACACACACGCGCGATTACCAGCCCAACCAATAGTTTTCTATGTCCGCACTAGAGGTAAAAGGACCTATTAACATTGGTGACAAAGATGAAAAAAGAAATCGACAATAAAAATAGTTGGGTCAGGCCTTCCAACCCGATACCTCATGTATGCTCTTCCACGGCATTACCAAGAGAACACGAATCTCTTCAGCGTACTTGGGTAGTGTGCTTGATTTTCCTTACTGAAACTGTTATACTCTATTCGTTTCTAAATATAAGTCTTTTTAGAGCATATACAGCCAGACTTGCCCAGACGCATCCGCAGACAGTGACTAGTCACGCCTTAAAAAATGCATTTCAAATCCGGATACCTCAAATTAAAAACCTCAGAGAGATAGGGGGGATAGCCTAGCCGCTGCCTCCCGGGTCGCTCGTGGCGACTCCGGAGGCCCCTCGCCGCCACCACCAAACCAACCCCCCACCACCGCTCCCTTCCCTGGCCGTCGCCGGAGGATGTCGCCGGGCTAAGCCCTGTGCGACGGACGGCGGCGGCGGGGCTTTGCTTGGCCTGCTCTCACGCCCGCAGGCTTCCTCCCCCTCCCCAAGATCCAAAAGCTTCATCACAGTGCGCCGCCTCGATCTGCTCGGCTCCTGCCGGCGCTCGGCGCCGCTCGGCGCGATGGGCTCCGCCGGTCTCCCCCGTCCTTCCTCGACCTCCATCCAACTAGGCCGGGAGCGCAGCTTCGATCTGCTCTGCCGCGGTCGGTCCTCGCCGCCGCTCGCCGTGCTGGCATCCAACGGGCTCCCTCGACCTCCCTCCACCTCGCCTGCCGTGCTCCGCCTTCACCGCAGCTCTCCCGCGCCTCGACTCCAAGCCTCTGCTCCACGACCCCGAGCGTCGAGTTGTGCGCCTCGGCTCTGGATCCACATCCGCTGCTCCGGGATTCAACCTTCCCCTCTTACGCATGGCCTACACCGGCGCGGCTTGGCTCCATGCCGGGTCTTGCTCCTCCATGCCCTGGCCAGCTCCTGCCTCGCTCCATCTCGCACCGCCGCGCGGCGTCCACTTCCATCGTGCCTGTCGGCGTCCTCCATCGTTGACATCTGGCCGGTCGCTGCTCTTGACCTGCACCACCGTCCTCCGCGTCGACCCTCCTCTGCTACAGGCCGGTGTGCCGCGGCTGCAGGATCCATCGCCCCGCCTTGTTCGGGTCTTCGTCTGCCTGCTCGTTATCGGCGTTCTGGGAACGGGGGTCCCCAGACTTGCCTGCCTGCGGCCTGCGGCGTGGCTCAAGTGGTGGCTCAGCACGGCCCATCTTCATCAGCACAAGACTCAAGACCCTCACGAGGGGCCAAGCCTCGCGGGGCGGACGACACAGGGCTTCCTCAGGAACGGCCTTGCCAGGCAGACTCGCGAGGAGGTGGAGAGATCAAGGCAGGGTACCTCGCGAGGTGCTCGTGACGCAAGCCATGACGATCGAGACCAGGCGGGCGCCAGGCGGGCGCCGGCCTGCGCAGTGTCCTTGTTTCCTCTTTGGTGCAAAGGGGGCAAGCACAGGCGTGGAGTACCGAGGCATCAGGCAAAGGTTATCATTTCAGTGCAACGAGACCAAGGCCAGCGGAGTGGCAAGATGGAGGTCACCATGGAGCCCAAGACGGCGTCATCGCCAGTGCTTTTGGCAGCCGAAGACCAACTTTAGTCAGGATAACTTGTACTAGATGTTCCCCTTCAAAATGGACGTTGTTGGCGCCCTTCCCGCTCAATATTTGGGAAGAGGACTAGGGCCTCTATAAATAGAGCTAGCCACCACCGTAGAGGGCATCTGATAGAGCCCTGGCCAGAGAGAGAGGCGATCGAACTCACCCAAGAAGTTCATCGCACTAGCTCAAGAACACCTCTCGCGAGGTTGTTCGTCCTTTGTACTGTTCATCACCAGCCCTTGAGGCAATCCACCACACCACACACTGGAGTAGGGTATTACACCACGACGGTGGCCCGAACCAGTATAAATCTTGTGTCCCTCGTGTTGTTCATCATTTAGCCTAGATTCTCCCGAGACGATCAGACGTAGATCGGTAGGGGAAAGATCTCCGTGCGCACCCCAGAGTTCGAACCTTAAGGGTCTGCCGGAACCCAACATCCGACATTTGGCGCGCCAGGTAGGAGTGCGCCGGAGCTCTCCCTTTCGTCGACCCGTCCTCCATCAGCACCGCGCTCCGCCCTCATGGCGAGCAACGCACCACCTGCTCCGGCCGTCGACGCCGGCGCGGGAACCAGGGGGCTCCGAGCCCTGGCCCCCGCCTTGCGACAAGTGCGGTGGCCGAACAAGTTCAAGCCAGACATGCCGCCGCGCTACGACGGCGCGGCCGATCCGCTGGCCTTCCTGCTAGCGTATGAAGATGCCGTCCTTAAGGCCGGAGGCAACAACAAGGTCATGGCTAACTAGCTGCCCATGGCCCTCACCGGCGTCCAGCGCATGTGGCTGCTCCACCTGCCAGCGGCTTCTGTGGCCTCTTGGGAGGAGTTGTGCAACCTCTTCCTCGCCCATCATGCTGCGCCGGCACCCCCAATCGTCGCAGCCCTCCTGGGTGGATCACAGGCACCACCTTCGAGCCACCACGTCAAGCCGTTCGTCCGCCAGATCGGTGCCGCCCTCAAGCGTCGTGAAGCCCCCCCGGGTTGGGTGGCACCCAAGGCTGATTTGACCTTCAACTCGGACGATCACCCCTCCAACACCGCCTGTTCAGGCGCACTCCCGATGCTATGCACCCCCACCATCTGCCAGGTAGCCGTCACCAGGACCCTCATCGACGGTGGCGCCGGCCTTAACGTGCTCTCGGTGGAGGCCTTCAGCCTCCTCCACGTGCCGCTAGAGCGGCTCCGACCCAGCCGGCCCTTCTCGGGCGTTGGAGGCAGTTCCACCGGCTCCCTGGGACAGATCCGCCTCCCGGTGACCTTCGGCACCCACGACAACTTCCGCACGGAGCTGGTCGACTTCGACCTCGCCCCCGTCGGCCTCCCGTACAACGCCATCCTCGGCTACCTAGCCTTGGCCCAGTTCATGGCGGCAACTCACCCGGCTTACAACCTCATGAAGATGCCCGGGAGCAGCGGCGTCCTTACCGTGTCCGGAGACACAAGGGATGCGCTGCAGCCGCTCAAGCTCGCTTTCAAGACGGCCACGGTGGCGCAGCCCGTCAGCGCAGATACCCTTGAGCCCAAGGGGGCTGCACCGGCCAAGAAGAAGCAGCTATTCACCCATGACAAGGCGGAGACCAAGCAAGTACCAGTCGATGAGGATGGATCCTCTGGCGCCACCTTCACCATAGGCGCCAATCTCGACCATGAGCAAGAGGAGGCCCTTGTGAAGTTTCTGCGCGTGAACAAGGAGGTGTTTGCGTGGGAACCTGATCAGCTGGCGGGGGTCCCAAGGGATGTGATTGAACACCATCTCAACGTGTGCCCCAACGTGCGCCCCGTGAAGTAGAAGGCAAGGCGACAGTCCACCGAGAAGAAGGCCTTCATCGTCCAAGAAACCCGCAAGTTAGAGGCAGCAGGCGTCATTCGCGAAGTTCGCTACCCTGAATGGCTGGCTAACCCTGTTGTTGTGCCGAAAAAGGGAGGAAAGGAACACAAGTGTGTCGACTTCACCAACCTCAACAAGGCCTGCCCTCAGGATCCATTCCCGCTCCCTCGCATCTACCAGATCGTCGATTCTACTGCCGAGTGTGACCTGTTGAGCTTCCTGGATGCCTTCTCGGGCTATCACCAGATCAAGATGGCGGTAGAAGACTTGGAGAAAACGGCCTTCCTGACCCCGTGTGGAGTATACTTCTATACCTGTATGCCATTCGGGTTGCGCAACGCAGGCGCGACCTTTCAGGGGCTGATGCATATCGCCTTAGGCCGACAGCTCGGGAGAAACGCCGAGGCCTACGTCGATGACATCGTGGTGAAGTCTCAGGAGGCGAAGACCCTGATACAGGACCTAGAAGAAACCTTCGCCAGCCTCCGAGAAGTGGATCTGCGGCTCAACCCGGAGAAGTGCGTATTCGGAGTCCCCTCGGGCAAGCTCTTGGGCTACCTCGTATCCCACAGGGGCATCGAGGCTAACCCAGAGAAGGTCAAGGCAGTCGAAGACATGAGTCCGCCGAAGACCCTCAGAGAAATGCAGAAGCTCACTGGGCAAGTAACCGCGTTGGGACACTTCATCTCCAAGCTGGGGGAGCGAGCACTGCCCTTCTTCAAGCTGATGAAGAAGAAGGGCCCGTTTGAATGGACTGAAGAGGCTGACAAGGCATTCCAAGATCTCAAGAAGTACCTTACCAGCCCTCCGGTGATGGTAGCTCCGTGCCCTCGGGAGCCCTTGGTGCTCTACCTTGCGGCCACACCCTACTCTGCCAGCGTAGCTCTGGTGGCGGTTAGGGAGGAGCGCCGGGCCAAGGCCGCGCCAGCCGCAGCCCCGGCCGAAGCGGAGCGAGGCCAAGAAGGCCTCATGAAGACCACAACCGTAGCAGATGGGGATCAGCCTCAGCAGGGGGGCGCACACAGAGCAGAGGAGGTCCCGCCAGGCGACCAAGCGCTGGGGGCTCCGCCGACTCAGGAGGCGCCTCAACCTCCAGAAGACGCAAACCACGCCAGCACCCTCAGCCTTGTCGAGCATCCTGTATACTTCGTCAGCATGGTGCTAGGGGACGCAAGGGCGTGATACCCCATGCCCCAAAAACTCCTCCTTGAGCTGCTAGTGGCTTCACGCAAGCTGCGGCACTACTTTCAAGGCCATCCCATCAAGGTCGTTTCAGCGTACCCCTTGGAAAGGGTACTCAGGAGCCCCAACTCAGCTGGAAGGGTCGCTGAATGGAACATCGAGTTGCAAGCGTTTCAGTTGGAATTCAGCACGACCAGAGTCATCAAGGGAGCCACACTCGTAGATTTTGTGGCAGAATCGGCGGAGGCACCGGGGCTCAAAGCGGGCAAGGACCGGTCGCTTTCCCCGGGAAGTGAAGCGCCGGACGGCTGGGTCATGTACTTCGACGGGGCGTTCTCGCGCCATGGCGCGGGGGCTGGCGCAGTGCTCATATCCCCCACTCAGGACAAGCTCTACTATGCCGTGCAACTCTGCTTCCAGCATGGAGAGAAGGTCTCCAACAACATAGCAGAATACGAGGGCCTGATAGCGGGCTTGAAAGCTGCAGCTGCCTTGGGGTTAAAGCGCCTCATCATCAAGGGCGATTCACAGCTCCTCGTCAATTTCTCCAACAAGGTGTACGAGCCGAAGGACGAACACATGGAAGCATATCTGGCAGAGTTCCGCAGGATGGGGAAACAATTTTGGGGGCTGGAGTTGCAGCATGTGCCTCGCGGCACCAACCAAGAGGCTGATGACATCGCCAGGAGGGCGTCCAGGTGGTTGCCTCAGGAGCCTGGCGTCTTCGAGGAACGACTCTTCAAACCTTCAGCAACACCATCACTATCGAGCACAGTGCAGCCTCAGGAGGAGCCCCCTCAACTGCCTGCCTCGGGAGCCCCGGCCTGTGGTCCGACTTCGGGAGCACACCTGCTCCTGGCGCTGGAGCCTCAGGAGGGATGCTGGACCTCGGAGTTCAAGGATTACTTGGTGCAAGGGATTCTGCCAGAAAAGGAGGAAGACGCGGTACGCGTGGCATGGCAGGCCACGGCCTACTGCATCCAAGACGGAGAGCTCTACCGGAAGCGGCCTTATGACGTTACCCTGCATTGCATCTCCAGGGAGCAAGGGAAAGAGTTACTGGCAGACATTCACGGTGGATACTGCGGGCACCACTCGTCTTTGCGCACACTCGTCGGCAAGGTGTTTCATGGCGGAGTTCTCTTGCCAACAAGACTCAACAGCATTTAATCGAGCTGGTGAGAGCTTGTGAAGCCTGTCAATTCCACGCCAAGCCGATTCATCAGCCAGCTCAGGGGCTCTAGACCATACCCCTCTCATGGCCGTTCGCTGTTTGGGGACTGGAAATCCTTGGCCCATTTCCTCGGGCACCACGGGGCTACCGCTACCTCTACGTCGCCATTGACAAGTTCACAAAGTGGGCAGAGGTGGAAGCAGTCTGCACCATTCCGGCTGGCTCAGTGGTCAAGTTCATCAAGGGCCTCGTGAGCCGGTTTGGGGTACCTAATCGCATCATCACCGACAACAGTTCGCAGTTCACTAGCAATCTCTTCAAAACATATTGTGCTAACCTTGAAACGCAGATATGCTACGCTTCGGTGGCACACCCTCGGAGCAACGGCCAAGCTGAACGCGCCAACGCGGAGATCCTGAAAGGCCTCAAAACCCGGACCTTCAAGAAGAAGCTGGAGGCTCATGCGCAGGCCGGCACGACGAGCTTGATGCAGGCTATGGTCCATCTGCACTCTACCGCATCCAAGGCGGCCGCGAAACCCGTTCTTCCTCGTCTATGGTGCCGAGGCGGTCCTTCCTCACGAGGTCGAGCATCGCTCAGCTGAGTCCCGGCTTTCGATGAAGCACAGCGGGGACGCCATGCGTGGGATGGACCTCGTCTTTGGGGAGGAACGCCGTCGGGAGGCTGCGCTTGGCCGCGAGATACCAACAAAGCGCCAAGTGGCGGGTACCACTGCCGCAGCATCCGCGCCAGGACCCTCGAGGTAGGTGACCTCGTGCTCAGACGGGTACTCTCCAGGGAGGGGCTGCACCAGCTCTCGCCCATGTGGGAGGGCCCGTTCAAGGTTGTTCATGTCTCCAGGCCTGGTGCCACACGCTTGGAGACACAGGAGGGGGTGCCCATCCCGAACGCATGGAACATCCAGCACCTCCGGAAGTTCTACCCTTCAAGAAAGGCCCAACGCCTGTAAAGAAGGCCCGGCGCGTGTGAAGCTAGACAAACCAAGAAAGGCCCGGTGCCTATGAAGAAGGCCAATGCCTGTGAAGCTCATCGCCCCGAGAAAGGCCCGGAGCCTGTGAAGAAGGCCAATGTCTGTGAAGCTCGCCGCCCGTGACACTCTCACGTAATAATGAGTTGGGGCTGTACACGCCCCGGAGTCTCCGAAGAGCCGCCCTCGGGCCTCGGGGGCTACCGCCCATGCCCAGTGGCATCACTTAGCTCCGCGCTGGTGAGAAGACGTCGAAGACTAGATTAGGTGCCGGACGTGGCTTTTCATTTGCTTTCTGTAGTTGGCTTGTTCATCCCTATTTGGATCTTTGTTGGAGTTGCTTTTAGCATTGTTGTCGTCCCTGACTTGTGACTCTTTGTCTTTTTCACCTACTCGACTCGTTTTCTCTCTCGCAAGTCTCGCGAGGGGGCTACGCGGGTGCCCTCGTGAGGATTTTCTGACCCAGTCTTGTGAGGCTTTCCTATCCAAGTTCACTACGGGAGCACCCCTCCCAGTCCGTGCCCCACGGGCATCGCGACACAAACACAGGACCTGAGTTGGTTGCCCTCACGACCAAGACCGGAAGTTACCTCTCCTGACTAATTCCTGCAGGCCACAAAGCGCGCGGCTAGGCCTCAGCGTCGAGAAGCCAAGACTGCGGCAAGTCCCCCCGAGTTAAGTAATTCCTACACGCGGGCACGCGGCGCCAAAGCACAGCACAGGAATAACGAAAGTGACATAATTGTTAACGCAATAAGATAAAGACGCCCAAGGGCCCTGCACTACTCTTTCTTTGCGCAGGGAAGGGAAGAAAAGCAAAATAGACGCGACTTGCTCGGCACCGGCTCGTGGCGAGGGCCCGTACTGCCTCCGGAGCTTAGTCGGACCCCTCCTCACGCTTCACCGAGGCGCGACGGCGGGCTGACCCGCTACCCCCCTCAAGGCGAGAGAGACGGCGCGGGGGCTGGTCACGGCCACCGCTGGAGGAGCTGCCATCCGAAGGGGAGCCGCCGAGGCTTGGCGAGCTGCGAACGCCGCCGGCCACGCGCCCGCCTTCATCCTCATCCCGACCATCGCCGAGGCGGGGCACCCGGTCGCCATCATCGTCTTCGGGGCAGCGTGCAACTCGGCGGCCGTCTTCTCCGAACACCCTTACGTAGAGGGTGGCGTCGCCATCGAACTTGAAATGCAGGGTGCACCGCCGGCTCAGGCCACACGTGCGGGCAAACGTTTGCCAGCCGCGGGTCAGGGCCACATTCCCGGCGACAGAGATCTCCAGCGAAGCCCAGGAGGCCCTGTTGCAGCAACCGTCGCTTGAAGCCGAGGCCGCCAGAGCACCGCCGGAATTTCACCCGCAAAGAAGCGGGGAAGCTGGAGCCAGCTGCCGGTCGGGTCCACTGACCACACGACGAACTCCTGCAGCACCTCCGCCGAGTGGAAGCATGGCCTGGGAGGCCGCACGGCCACGACACGCCTTCCCTCATCCACCAGGCGCCCATCGCCATGCAGGAGATCGCAGCCGCGACCGCGGGGAGCCACTGCAGAAGACGCAGGATGCTTGCGGGGACGACCTCGGCCGCGCTTGGGCGGAGGAGAGTCGGGCCCTTCCCGACAAGCCTTCCCTTTCTCTGCGGCCGAGAACCTCTTCGGTGGCACCATGGGAGACGGCGAGTAGCTGGGATGGGGAGCTAGAAGGGAACAAGGAGGAAGATGTACATCGGAGGCTTGTGCTCTCCCGCCTTTATAGCCGGAGGAAGCCAACCATCGGCCTCCACGATCACAGGTAATCATGACCCGTTTCTACATGCAGGGACTTGTCAAGTCGAGCAGTTGCCGAGGCGGCGTGGGGAAGCGGAGACGCCCACGTCCAATCAACCGCCATGCGGCGCCCAAGGCCGCAGGCTGATGGGGCCCGTGGCGCTCCGCACTTGCACCTTCGCTTCTCTGCTAAGCCAAGTCCGAGCGCACCATGGGCCTGGGGGGCTACTGTCGGCGTTCTAGGAACGGGGGTCCCCAGACTTGCCTGCCTGCGGCCTGCGGCGTGGCTCAAGTGGTGGCTCAGCACGGCCCATCTTCATTAGCACAAGACTCAAGACCCTCGCGAGGGGCCAAGCCTCGCGGGGCGGATGACACAGGGCTTCCTCAGGAACGGCCTCGCCAGGAAGACTCGCAAGGAGGCGGAGAGATCAAGGCAGGGTACCTCGCAAGGTGCTCGTGACGCAAGCCATGACAATCGACACCAGGCGGGCGCCGGCCTGCGTAGTGTCCTTGTTTCCTCTTTGGTGCAAAGGGGGCAAGCACAGACGTGGAGTACCGAGGCATCAGGCAAAGGTTACCATTTCAGTGCAACGAGACCAAGGCTAGCGGAGCGGCAGGATGGAGGTCACCGTGGAGCCCAAGACGGTGTCATCGCCAGTGCTTTTGGCAGCCGAAGACCAACTTTAGTCAGGATAACTTGTACTAGATGTTCCCCTTCAAAATGGTCGTTGTTGGCGCCCTTCCCGCTCAATATTTGGGAAGAGGACCAGGGCCTCTATAAATAGAGCTAGCCACCACCGTAGAGGGCATCTGATAGAGCCCTAGCCAGAGAGAGAGAGGCGATCGAACTTACCCAAGCAGTTCATCGCACCAGCTCAAGAACACCTCTCGCGAGGCTGTTCGTGCTTTGTACTGTTCATCAACAGCCCTTGAGGCAATCCACCACACCACACACTGGAGTAGGGTATTACACCACAACGGTGGCCCGAACCAGTATAAATCTTGTGTCCCTCGTGTTGTTCATCATTTAGCCTAGATTCTCGCGAGACGATCGGACGTAGATCGGTAGGGGAAAGATCTCTGTGCGCACCCCAGAGTTCGAACCTTAAGGGTCTGCCGGAACCCAACATCCGACACTCGTCCAGCCTAGGTGATGCGGGGTGGCAGCCCGACCTCCTTTGCTCCGCTTCATCCCCAGTGCTAGCATCAATTCTGATGCTTGGGCGAGGCTGGAGTATCTACGCCGGCTGGCAGTGCCTTTGAGGTCAGGTGCTTACTCCCGGAGAAATCCTGCTATGTATGAGTGACCACAGTGGCGCCCTTTCCATCGTAATCCTCCCTGGAGGCGTGGTTTGGGAGATGCATCTCCTCTCGGGGGGTTTCGGGTGAAAGCTCCGGCGACGATGTACACCTTGCTGAAGGTGTCGCTTGGGAACCCCTGCCATTGTCATTGCCAGGCCTCGTGCTAGGTTGCTGATGAATTTGGGTCTACCAATGACTCGTGACATCCCCCCTCCAACCCATCACCCGCTGCCACTCATCCGACCCCTGCCCTTCGGTGGTGCGTCGTCCTGTTGTTGTGCCTGCTCAAGACCCTCCTATGGTTGCCGTTGTGTTGCTTCCTCGTCGAGCCCTTTGCCACCATCCTTCCGCCTTTGCTCATCATTTGTGTGCCATCCATGTTGGTGTGTTCTTCTTCATGTGTTTCTCTTCGGTTGTCCTTCGCGTGATCTCCATCCTGTTGTTGTCATGCTCAAGACCCTCCCATGGTTGCTGTTGTGTTGCGGCGAGCTTCGGGCTCTTGCTGTTGTCTCGGTTCACTTTTGCTCAATGACGACGCAATGATGCCTCCCCAACCTGCTAATCGTCTCGATCGCCCATGGCGGATCTCCCAGTCAAGGTTCGTGTTAAGGTTTGGCACTCGTTGATTATGGATGATCCTCTGTTGTGCCGTGGGGCTCGGTACGCATGTCGGTGTGGTGCGTTAGGTTGTTTGCCGAGTCTTGGTATTGTGATCCCTCGACAACACCCCACATCTACTTGTGTCTTGCGGTGTTGGTCTTTCTGCCTGCTAGTTAGGTCGTGCCTTCTCTTGGGCATCAATTTTTTCTCTCTTCTTCTGTAACCTTGTTACATGTACGGTTTTCGGCCCGGTTTCCCTCATAAACGGGGCCAACTTGTTTAGGTTTTCGATCCGGTTTTTCTTATAAACTGTATCAACCAAAGCTTAAGGGGTGACTCTTGGCTTTGGCAGCTTTTTGAGCAATATATTCAGGTGGGGATCCTCACCCCCCCCCCCCCCCCGATGACCACTCAAAAAAATTTAAAAACCTCAAATCTATATTATTACATGCAACGTGAAATCTAATCTAAGCGGAGGTCGCCCGGTTTCGCTTCCCGCTCGCCCGTCTCCGCCGTGGCCATGTCTGGCGGCTGGCGGGACTCGAGGCGCCGCCGTCTCACATGCCCTACTCTTCCTCATCAGAGCCCGAAACCCGAACAGTGCCAGTGGATGTTAGGTTAATGACGGATCCGTCCTGGGATGAGCCGCAGACGTCCACCATGACGCGGTTGCGGCGCCTGGACTGATGGGCCATACGGGGCGCCGGAGAATGGCGACTCCGCCTCGCCGACGTCCACCGTCGCGATGGCTGCCGCTGTCTCCCGCGCCTGCTGCCTTGCACGGCGGGCACGCCATGCCATGTCCTTGTCAGACAAGGCCCATGGCGCGTCCCCTTGCTCCGCGCGCCAACAAAGGGATTACGTGTCCGCCAGGGCGTTCGGACGCCAGATGGACCACACGGCCTCCGGCGAGGCAGCTATGACTGGCCTAGCGCCGGATCCATGCGCCATTTGGGCGGACGCAATGGGTGCCCGACGGAAGGAGTCTGAGCGTTGCCTCGCACGAGCCTCCTCTCGGGAGCGGCGGAGCGCAAGCCCGACGGCCATCTCCTCCGTGGGGCCGCGTGGGATGAGCTCGGGGTCGGCGGATCTGGAGGTGAAGAACTCGGATCCGCTGCCCGCCATGTCGGAGACGGACGGGAGGAGCCAGAGACAAGCTTGGGTGGCGGAGGGGAGCGGAGGAGAGGGGAGTGAAGTGGCTAGGGTTTAGTCCGGCGAGCGGATGAGGCGGAATTTATGTGCGGTCGGTGGGCAGCCCGCTCAGGCGTATGAGACGTGTTTGAGAGGTCCAGCTGTAGATGATCTTAGATATTTCAAAATTTATCACATACAGATGTATATAGACTATTGTTTTGCTACATGAACATGATATTGGGACTCTCTTGTTTTTCGCAGCCCTTGTTTTTTGTGCTATATGTTGTTGTATGTTCTTTTCACCTATATAGTTGTTTTTATCTGTTTCTTTTCCTCTCATTTTGGAATCTCTTTGTACTATGGGCGATGCTAGACGTGGGTAGGCTGGTCTTTTTAAAAGATCCGCCGCTTCCACAGTCATTTGATCCGGTGTTATCCAGCGGCACGGATCTTGCCTTATCATTGCAACAAAGGTATTATTGCAAAATCCCTCTTTGCAACAGACCATATGTTGCAAAAACATTTGCAAACATAGTTTCTGTTACCTACTTATTTTTTTTGTTCTAACCCTTTTTAGAATATGGGTGTATTGTGGAACGACTTCTGCATCATAGATGATGTTGCTGGAATTATTTTCCGTCTTATTTTTTTTTGGAACATGGGTGTTGCTGCGAAAGGACTTCTGCAACACAAACAATGTGGCAGAAAAATTGTTAAGGTGACAGTGGCACGCGTCGCGCACGGATTGAGTCAGGCGAATTGCTACCGCGGCTTCGGAACCTATCTAGGCGAAATACTCGAGGGTTTGGCAACATTTAGCGTGTAGCAATCAGATGTTTTGCAACACCTATGTTGCATTAAGATGTACACTGCGGTCCGATAGGACTTTTATATGACGGTTGCACGAGTGGTGGAACGCTACATGTGATCAGCCAACTGATTCTAATCATTTCCTTTGTACTGTTTATTTGAACGAAAGAAATACGCAGCAGAGTTCTGATATTTCCCTCAACAAATGTATGTTTATTTTAGTAAGTAATACTAGTACTGAAGTAATGCTTGCTGTCACGCGTGGGAAAAGCCGGAAAAGCAAAGCATAAGTCTCGGGTTCGAAGCCCCCCTCAGCTCTAAATTTTCTATTTCCTTCTCCATCTCTGTGATACTAGTTGATAGGGTATTTCCTACCTCATCAACGTACATGCAGTCTTTAGGCCTGCTGGTTTTTTTTTAGGGGTGGCCTGCTGGTTATTATGCGCGTGCCCCTGCAATTAACGGCGTGCCGTCCGATTTAACAGAATTGTAGCAAAATGTTCTGGTAAGCAAGTTGAGGGACTACTTTTATGGGGTTTTAAGTTTTTGTATGATTTTGTTCCCATCACTACAAGTTTATATACTAAGAGCAACTCCAATGGGGCGAACCATTTCGTCCGCCCGCGTCCGTTTGGATCTGTGTATTGGGCCGTCACTTTTTTTCGCGCCGACCCAAACGGACACGCGTCCGTTTTTCGTCCGCGGGCGACCCAATCCAGGCCCAATTTTGAGCCGAATTTGCGTCGGCGCGGACACAAGACGGACGCGCGCGCGCGCCTACTCCTTTCCCCGGGCCCGCCGGTCGGTGGCAGCCACCAACATTCCTCCCACCCTCCCCCCCCCCCTATTTTCTCAAAAACACTCCCGCCCGCGCGCGCCCCCGCCCCCCAACCAGCCATGGAGGACGCCATCGACCTCGACCTCGACGCCGCTGCCGGCCTCGCCTCCCTCGCCTCGTCCGGCGCCGTCGCCCCCTCCGGGAAAGGCAAGCCTCGTGCCCCGCGCAAGACCGCCGCGGCGACCAAGCCGAAGAAGGCGCTGACGCCCGAACAGCGGGCAAGGGAGTCGGCCAAGAGGAAGGGCCGGAGGCACGCGCGCGAATGTGAGGGATGAGGCCGCTCGGAGGCCGCTACCGCCGCCAGCTGCCGGCAGAGTTCACCAACGCTCGCGTCGCCGCGGCAACGAGGGAGGCGCTCTACATGCTGGGGTAAACCCTAGCCAGCACATCGTCCTCCAAGCCGCCGTCGCCGCGGCCAGCACCGGCTCATCGGCGTTTCCTCGGATGGTGTTGCCCGACTCACCCCGCGGGTCCGTTTGCAACCCGGTCCCCGACTTCCACGTCTACCCGCATGCCTCCAGCCTCTCCGGGGAGTGCTCACCCGACGTGAGCGTGGTCGCGCCTTCCACGCCCGCGCCCGCGCCCATCGACCTCAACGTCACCCCGATGGTCGGTGGCTCGTCGTCCGGCGGCACGAGGAAACGCGCGCCACAGACGCCGACCGGCGGGCTCCCGGTCGCCCGTAACCTGTTCGAGGAAATGTCGCCCGCCGTCGACGAGGACTACATGCAAAATCTCATCTTCGAGGGTGGTGCGCCGGGCGCTGGCTACGATCCCGACGAGACACAAAGCCAGGACGGCCGGGGGGCGTTCACGCCGGCCGCTGGCTATGATCCCGAGCAGGCGGCCTTCATGCGTGATTAGGTCGGCATCGACCTGGACGACTTCCCACTCGACCACGAGTTCCCGGACGACTACGGGCTAGAGGAAGAGGACGCGTGCGACATCAAAGTGGAGCCTTTGTTCGAGGACGAGCTCGTCAACTAATCCGCCGGTCCTAAGACGAAGCGCAAGAGAAGTGCACGAAGGTGTACACAGCTGCCGAGGACAAGCTTCTTTGGGAGTGTTGGCGAGAAATTGGACAAGACCCAAAGACGGGCGCCGAGCAAAAGCATTCGACCTTTTGGACTCATGTGCACCGCGAGTTTCATGAGCGCAAGAAGTTTCCACCTTACCAATTTGTGAGCACACTCGGGTGGGTCTCCATTTCCAAGTGGTGAAGGGTGATCCAACAAGAGTGCAACAAGTTTTGCGCCACCCTTGAGAGCGTCAAGGCCCGCCCCGTGAGCGGCATCGGTGTGCAAGACATGGTATGATAGCAAGCAAGCCGGCCTCTTTTGTGCCATCAAGATCATTCTTTTACGTCTTCATTTGCTATCACTTGCCCATATGCTTGCATGGAAACATTTTGTAGGCATTTCAAGCTTTGGAGGCATTCAAGGTTCAACACAATGGCAAGTGCTTCAACCTCTCCCATTGCTATCGGGTCATCAAGGACAAAGAGAAGTTCAAGGCACAATATGCCGCGCTCAAGGCACGTGGGGGGAAGGGCGCTGTCGGTGTCAAAACCGGCGGATCTCGGGTAGGGGGTCCCGAATCGCAAGGCCTAGGCGGATGGTAACAGGAGACAAGGGAAACGATGTTTTACCCAGGTTCGGGCCCTCTCGATGGAGGTAAAACCCTACTCCCGCTTGATTAATATTGATGATACGGGTAGAACAAGAGTGGATCTACCACGAGATCGTAGAGGCTAAACCCTAGAAGCTAGCCTATGGTATGATTGTTGTTCGCCCCACGGACTAAAACCCTCCGGTTTATATAGACATCGGATAGGGTTAGGGTTACATGCACTCGGTTACAATGGTAGGAGATCTACATATCCAGACGCCAAGCTTTCCTTCCACGCCAAGGAAAGTCCCATCCGGACATGGGACGAAGTCTTCAATCTTGTATCTTCATAGTCTAGGAGTCCGTCCAACGGTGATAGTTCGGCTATCCGGACACGCCCTAATCTAGGACTCCCTCAGTAGCCCCCGAACTAGGCTTCAATGGCGATGAGTCCGGCGCATAGATTGTCTTTGGCATTGCGAGGCGGGTTCTTCTCCAAATTCCATATACTTGTCGAATAGTGTCCGGCTTCTGATAAATGTTGCGCTCCTTGGCTTCTACGCCCAATAATGGCCATCTTCCACGTGTTCGAATGAATGTGAAAAGCCAGGTGTCGGTGTCAAAACCGGCGGATCTCGGGTAGGGGGTCCCGAACTGTGCGTCTAGGCGGATGGTAATAGGAGACAAGGGACACGATGTTTTTACCCAGGTTCGGGCCCTCTCGATGGAGGTAATACCCTACTCCCGCTTGATTAGTATTGATGATATGGGTAGTACAAGAGTAGATCTACCACGAGATCAAGGAGGCTAAACCCTAGAAGCTAGCCTATGGTATGATAGTTGTTCGTCCTACGGACTAAAACCCTCCGGTTTATATAGACACCGGATAGGGTTAGGCTTACACAGAGTCGGTTACAATGGTAGGAGATCTACATATCCGTATCGCCAAGCTTGCCTTCCACGCCAAGGAAAGTCCCATCCGGACACGGGGCGAAGTCTTCAATCTTGTATCTTCATGGTCCAGAGTCCGCCAACGGTGATAGTTCGCTATCCGGACACCCCTAATCCAGACTCCCTCAAGAGCCCTCGAACCAGGCTTAAATGACGATTTATTCCGCGCCGCATATTGTCTTCGGCATTGCAAGGCGGGTTCCTCCTCAATACTTCATAGAAGATTTTGAACACAAGGATAGTGTCCGCTCTGCAAAACAAGTTCCACATACTACCGTAGAGAGAATAACCTTTGCACAGATTCGCTGACGCATTCTCGCCAAGGTGACATCACACCATGGCCGTGCCTTTATACGAATCGCTTTTACTGCTCCACCTCAGTAGCGTTTAGCGAGGCGGTTTCTTGGCACGCCTTATCAAAGCGGAGATCGTGCCCCCTTATTCCGGGATTCTCATCAATACGGGCGTGGGTAACCCGTCGTGCTGTTAGCACGCCTCCTCCATCGGCGAGTCCCGAACGGTCACAGGGGGGCTCTTGGTATTCAACCTCTTTATAACGAGACCAAGGCCCGCTCCTTTCTTTCAATCTCAATCGAATCCGCCTTTGCTTCGAAGTTCCAACACCTAAAGCTCCAGATTTAGGGCGCTTCGGACCTTCGACGATGTCCGGCTCCGACCTGCACGGCCGGTGGATGCCTTCCTCCGCTGTGGAAGAAGATGTGCTAAAGCGAGAGACGCCAGTATCTCACCGCGAAATTTCAAGATAGGCTGCCTGCCCAAGGGCAGGTTATTCCCACTCCCGAGCCCGGTGAGAGCGTGGTATTCGTGTCTCACTTCCTTTGGGGTTTAGGCTTCCGACGGACCCCTTTGTGAGGGGGCTCATGTTTTATTATGGGCTAGAATTACATGACTTGGATCCGAGTCCATCCTCCACATCTCGCCGTTGATTGTCGATGTGAAGCCTTCCTCCGCATTACCCCTCACTTCGGATTGTGGCTCAAGACCTTCAAAGTGGAGCCAAGATGATCAAGGGGCATCAGGCAGAGTCTTGGAGGGGCCGTTATAAGCAAGAATGCGGACGCCCATGGCCCGAGGGCTTTTTTCAAGAGGAACTCAATTTATGGCAACATGAGTGGTTCTATATCACCGCCTCCTGTGGGCACCAAATGGGCGGGCGCCACCTGCCTTCCGCTGGTCCTCCATTGCGCGGGCGCTATGGGTCAATAAAGGGCTCGACTGGTGACCGTGCAAGGACATACCTACATCTAGGTGGCCGTGATTCGAGACCTCCGAGAAAGAGAGATCAATCTGGTGGTAGTAGCACAGTCATGCTGATTCGCTGCATTCTGCCTCGCAAACATCGCCTCCGCCTGTGGGAGTTTAATCCGAGGGACCACGAGCTCTCCAACATTTTATGGGCGTAACGCCCGTGGAGATGTACCAACTGCTCTTCGGATCACAAGCAATGGGTCCGGACTTAACCGCGGACGCAGGTCTGAGCTGCAATCGCCCGGATACTCAAGTAAGGAGTCCTGTACCCGGACATGCTATATGCATATTTATCATACACTTGTTCTTAAAAGAGCTATCCTTTAAACAGGAGTGGATAGCAAAAGAAAACTGATCAGTGTCCGCCCTCCCCGAGACCACGCCGGATCCTCAGACAACTAAGATGCTAGAGGCTGTGCCTTTTGAAGAAGGCGAAGGGGGGAACAAGGGAACTACTACCTCCGTGGAGGAGGCCATCAAGAAAGGGGGGATCGAGAATCCCTCCCTCCAAGGGGAGAAGAGGACCGCTTCTGAAGATCCGGAGACCAAAGCCTTGAAGCGGGGGAAGAAATCTTCACCAGAGGGTCCTGCGGCGGGAGATGCCCCAGCCGCACTATTTCCCCAAGGAGGTCAGCGCACCAACGAGCTATAAGTAAAGGGGGGGGAGTTTTTTTTATTAAAAGAGAGGCATCCCCGTTTTATTTCTGAAGGTAACCGAAAGTTTACCTTGTAGTTCGGACCTCAGCCCTTCGTAGGAGAGCTCGTCCTCAGGGGATCTTGATCCGGAGATGATGGAGAGCGAAACGCCTTCGCCTGCCGTACCGTCATGCGAGGCGGGCGACCCTAAGGTGTCGTCGCGGAGGGCTTCTCCGAATCCGCGGGCCGTAAGGCAGCCAGATGTCCCTCAAAGCCCTCCGTGTCCGCCTTCGAGAAAGGCCACCAGACGAAGTCCGGCACCAACGGGTGTACGGTCGGAGGAGTCAAGGATCTGCTCGGGCGAGCGTCTATCTCAGAAGATCACCGTACGTTAATGGGTACGGTGATTGAAAGGATTTCATCTGCTGAGAGCGGATTGCATGAAGCCGTCGTGAGTTTCCTGACGGGTTTTGAGGTACTCAAAATGATGTACCTTCTGACAGTTTTGCATATAAAATGTGCCTCAGATAGATAGTAGCCCCGAGACTTGGTGCGGTGTCAAAATGACGGCGCGCCGAGGATCATAACCCCAGGTATAATATGCACTCTTCCTATGTAGGTTGCGGCGTCCGTGGCTAGCGGTTGATGAATTTGCCGAATCAAGCGGCAACTTGACGTGGCGGATGAGGACATCACGCTTGTTAATAAGCGGCTTGACGAGTCACAAGGTATGCAACTTCTCCGCGGACACCGGTAAGGGAGATTGACGCCGTGCCTTACAACATGTATGCTTAATGCAGATGGTGCCGCTGCTATGGAGAGCCTTCGCAGAGCTCGCCGAGCCAAGGAGCAAGCCGTAAAAAGTGATGCGGTTGCTTTAAAAGGCGTCCGCAGAGCTAAAAGCCGAACAGGCTGCTCATCGCCAAGAAGAAAGAAATGGCCAAGATGGCCGTGAAATTGAAGAATGATATTGACTGCTATGAAGCTTCTTGAAAAAGAAGATCGGGCGAAACAAGAGGACCTGAAAAAGGCCGCCACCAAGGCCAAGGATACTCGGTCTGCAATGAGAGCTATGACGGAGGAGCTACGTCAGGCCGGAGATATTGCGGCTAGAAAGCCCTTACTGTTGTGGAGGAAATTCACGGATCCTAGGTACGCTCAATTGGACCGGCTGTGGGGTGCGGAGGATGCTTATCTGGACTTGGCGGCGAGTGCCGCAGACGCGTCGAACACTTCGAGGTCAAAAGGATCACGGAATGGAGGAGCTTTTTGGTCGCAGCCCATAGTCCGGAGCGCCCACTTTCATTAACCGATCGTTTGGCGAATGGGCTGAGTTGAATAGGTTGTCCGGACTTGCCATGAAGGCCGCCCCGACCGATTTAGGGCCAAAAGCCCCAAGCCGAAGAGTTATTTTGGCTTGGTGCAACAGCCTTGGTGCGGTGCCGCATATCGATGCAACGGCGGTCAAGATGCATAGAGGGTGCGCGGATGGCTCTTGCCCATGTCAAGACATACCGGGCGGAGATGAAGGCCACCGACGTTGCATCCCAAGATTCGGACAGAAGCCGTTTAGTACCGCCGAGCACTATTTTGAGGAAGTCTCCGCAGGCGCTTCGTTTAATAGAGACGCAAAGGCTCAAGGATATTATGTTTAAATGACGTGTATGATTTGTGAAAACAATGTTTCAATATAATATAAGAGCTTTTTATACTTGTGCGTTCAAGTATTAAAACTCCTCATGTGCGGCCGTTGATGTATATGTGTATATAACCTGAAAGATGGCAGTCTTGACATTCAGCCCCCACGCACATAGTGCGGGGTGTTTGCAAAAGGCGCATTTTCACACTTAATCCAACGCCTTGGTCCTCAGAAGGAGGTGATAGCGTAGCAAACTAGGAAACCGGACTATAATGCTTTATCACTTTCACTTAGCCATAGGAGTTCGATGGTGGGGCTACTATATAGCCCCTAGGGGCACCGCGCCTCCCGACCGGGCGCCAGATGTGCCTGACCGGAAAACGGTCCTTCATTAATGCGGGGGAATTCTAAACATTCCGGTGGGTCATCGAGTGGTTGACCAGTCTCACGCTATATCATGACAGTCAGTTTTAGCTTTCTCCACTTAGGTGCTCAACCTGGCTCAACCGGGGCACAATCGCAGTGGTTCTCCCAGCGCTACCTTAGCCGATATAACGGAACGTAAGGTACCAAAACATGGGAGCCGGGCAAACCCAACATTTGACCAAAGAAATGATTCGGAGCTGATGCATGTAAGGCCTAACTCGAGACGTCGAACACTCCCTAAGGTATTCGGTCTTTATGAAAACGGGTAGAATAATGCCCTAAGCCCCTGGTGTCCAGGTACGCGCAAAAATTCTGGTGCGGCCGATGCCAAAACGCCAGCCTCCTCCTCGGTTATAGCAAGAAACCGGGGGATGTGTATCAACAAGAGACAGTAAAAAAGGTTTATGCAGGGTCTTAATCTAAAAAGAATCCTGGCAACAGGTCCCTGCTGCATCGCCTCGCTGTGTCTCCGCAGCAGTCGTATCCTGGACGGGTGTAGCACGGTGTTCATCTATAAAAGAGAAGAACTTAGTTGAAAAAAGAAAAGATCCAGCGAAAAATGTACTTTATATTAAATAAACAGAGTACGGTTCGAAAAGTGAATAAAATTAAGCTTTATTGTCTCTTGTTGTACATGCGCGCAGCCCCTTGTACGGGGGTATGCCGCTAGTAGGCCTTTATATGTTTACGCCGGACTCATCTAGCCATGTCCGGGGTTCGAATGACCTATTCAGGTGCTTTGATTAGTGGAGCCGGATTAGTGTGGGGCTGTCAAAGCAGTCTCACGTTCTTCCGTGCTCGAGTAACACTTGGTACTCCCTTTTAATGAGATGATGCCGCGTGGACCGGGCATTTTAAGTGTAAGAGATGCATAATGCGGTATTGCATTAAAGCGGGCGAAGGCTTCACGTCCCAGTAGTGCTTGATAGCTACTTTCGAATGGGGCGATGTGGAAGGTTAACTTTTCGTGGCGGAAGTTGTCGGATGACCCGAACACAACTTCTAGCAGTAAGGAGCCCGTACAATGGGCATATAGGCCTGGCATTACCCCTTTGAAGGAGGTGTTGCTACGGCGAATTTTGGTTGGGTCTATCCCCATTTTGCGGATTGTGTCCTGATATAGCAAGTTTAGATCGCTACCTCCGTCCATTAGGACTTGTGTAAATTGGAGTCCGTCGATTATAGGATCTAATATCAAGGCAGTCCATCCTGCGTTCCGGATACTTCCGGAGTAGTCCTGATGATCGAAGGTGATTGGTTTTGACAACCATCGTTGGGACTCTTCTGGGATAGACCGTGCGGCGCGTGTTTCTATGGGTGCCACTCTGTTTTTCCCTTTTGTCACTTGAAGTGAGTTCACTGTTTTGACTTTTTGTGGGAAATTCTTTTGTTTTCCGGTGCTCTGCTTGTGGGGTTCGTCATCGTCCTCGCTTGGTGTGTCGAGCCCCTTGTGTTCGGCATTGAGTTTGCTGTATCGCTTGAAGACCCAACAATCTCTCTGGGTATGGTTTGCAGGCTTCCTGGGAGTACTGTGGATTTGGCATATTTTGTCCAAGATTTTGTTTAGGTTGGATAGCTCGTCGTTGTTGTCCTTGAGGGGCAGTTTTTATAATTCTGCCGGGAGCTTCTGAATCCGGCGTTAACCGCCATGCTCTTCGGGCTGTTTCCCTTTGTCTGGCGCTGGTCCTTGCTGCGTCGTGGTTTTCCATTTCCATCCCTGACTTCGGATGTACTTGGGTCATTGCATCGCATCTTGCCAGCTAACTATCCTCTCCCGCTAACAATGGGTCATGAGGCTTGTTAATGCAGCCATTGTTCTCGGCTTCTCCCGACCGAGGTGTCTGGCGAGCCATTCGTCTCGACGTTGTGTTTGAAAGTCGCTAAGGCTTCAGCCATTCGACAAATGACTATTTGGTTCTTTTTATGAGGAACCTGTTCCAGAATTTGCGTGTCGACTCTCCGGGTTGTTGAGTTATGTGACTTAAAACGCTCAAGCATCCGGAGGACGAACATAAGTCCCTAGAAAATTTGCCCGAAAAGCATCCTCGAGCTCTTCCCAACTTCCAATGGTATTTTCAGGGAGGCTTTTGAGCCAATGCCGGGCTGGCCCTTTGAGCTTGAGGGGTAAGTATTTTATGGCGTGGAGATCATCTCCTCTAGCCATGTGTATGTGGAGGATGTAATCCTCAATCCGCACTCCAGTGGTCCGTTATTCCGTCAGATGCCTCTATGTTTACGGGTTTGAATCCCGCTTGAATTCATGATCCAGCACCTCATCGGTGAAACACAGGGGATGTGCGGCACCCCTATATTTGGGTGTGCCGTGATGTTCGGATATTTGGCATGTTGCATTGCTTGGTGGAGCTTGCTTTCTCGGCCCATAGATGGACCTAACTGGGCCATCCTTTTGATGTGAATCCTTGTGCGGATCGCGTGCAGGCTTGTGTGCGGCGCCGCTTGCCGCTCCATTTTTGCCATGTGGTCGTCTATCCGACCGGGCGGCCTCTTTGTTCTTTGATTGCGGGGGATCTACGGCCTCCTCATCGAATTCGGGCAGTAATTTGCGCTTTGGGTAGCTCTTTGTTTGGCGACTGTCGACGTATTTCTCTGCGATGTTGAGTACTTTGCTCCATCTGATTCTGAGTGCATCTTCCGCTGTTTTGAGCTTCCGCTTCTGCTTTTTCAGGCTACGCCAGCGATGGCGGCGAGCCTTTTGTGGAGGTTCTTCTGCTCCAACAATTTGTCTCGGGCGTGAGATCGTCCGGACTGTTATCTTCGGCCGGGACGGGTTGTTTATCCAAGTTGTCCTGTTCGGACGGTTGCTCGATAGCATGTTCGCTGCCCACCGTTCGCCTGCTCTATGGTTGGGTCTGTGTGGCTGCCGTCTTTGTCGAGGCGGGACTTGGTGCGGCATTTACATTGCCGTTTTAACTGCTTTTCGAGGGATTTATCCTTCGTAGTGTCCCGTTGTTCCTAGTCGTCACTTCCTTTAGGTGTATCCACCATGTATACATCGTGGGATGGGGTAGCTGTCCAGTATCCTATAGGTGTTGGTTCATGGTTGTCTCCTACATTGTCGTCCATACCGTCGATGTCTTCGGAGTCGAAATCGAGCACGTCGTTTAAGCTTTTCGGCTGGCTACAAAGTGGGCGGTGGGTGGGCGTTGAATTTCTTCGTCCGTCTGCATCTCAACCTTCCCGACCGTAGTCCGCCAGGCTCTCCGATAAAGAGAGAGACTTTAGTGAATTCAGGATGTCGCCAAAGGGCGAAAGTGCCGAAAGACGCCCGCGCAGTGAACTCCATGACCGGGCGCCCAATCGGATTCGATTGGCCGGGCGTGGAGGTTCGAGTCCGGAGAGGAGTCCGGCGCCTTGGAGTCACGGTCTTCGCAGCGATGTGGATGGAGTTCGCTCAATCGCTGTAGAGATCGTAGCCCCCGAGGCGGTGTCCAACCACTCGCCCTCGACGGGCGGAGTCGGCTCCGAGCTAATGGTCGGAACGGACGCCGGTGCGGCCTCCGTGGCAATCGCTCGGCGGCAGTAGCTAGATCGTGCCCATCGAGATAGTGCGGCGCTTGGCCGTGGCTCGAATCCGTCGAAGATCAAGTCTCCGCGATGTCGGGCGGTAGTTCAAACTCCCAAATCTGACCGATGGCGGGCGTAGCTTTCGATCTGCTTCCAGATGGCCAAGTGAATTGGCCCGCAGCGGCAAAGCCGCCAATACGAAGATCCGTCTGGGAGAAAATTCTCACCTGGACCGCGCTGCTGTTGATGATTGAAGGAGCCATCGGCCTAAAGATGACGACACAAAGGAACTCTCAATGAAAGCACCAATGTCGGTGTCAAAACCGCGGATCTTGGGTAGGGGTCCCAATCGCGTCTAGGCGGATGGTAATAGGAGACAAGGGACACGTTGTTTTTACCTGTGTTCGCCCTCTCGATGGAGGTAATACCCTACTCCCGCTTGATTAATATTGATGATATGGGTAGTAAAAAGAGTAGATCTACCACGAGATCAAGGAGGCTAAAACCTAGAAGCTAGCCTATGGTATGATTGTTGTTCGTCGTACGGACTAAAACCCTCCGGTTTATATAGACACCGGATAGGGTTAGGGTTACACAGAGTCGGTTACAATGGTTGGAGATCTACATATCCGTATCGCCAAGTTTGCCTTCCACGCCAAGGAAAGTCCCATCCGGACACGGACGAAGTCTTCAATCTTGTATCTTCATGGTCCAGGAGTCCGGCCAACGGTGATAGTTCGGCTATCCGGACACCCCCTAATCCAAGACTCCCTCACCAGGGTATTTTTACACTTATCCCCCTAGCTGCGCAAATGAGCCGCCTACAAAAGGGACGAGGATCTAGATCTGAGTCACACCATCCCCTCCATGAAGCTTTCGTGAGCGCCTCGACAAAAATCCATTCCATCATGGACACGACGCTGCTCCTCCTCTCAAGCGCTCCCAGCCCTCATCCTGAAATTGGGAGAGATGCTCACCCCGATAGCGAGCTAGTGACACTCCAAACCAAGGGATTTCTTCCCCCGGCCTTCATGGTTCCGGTTCGAGCCGGACTCGCCCCCTATAAGGGCGGAAAGCAAGCGGAGAGTGTCCACGATCCCTCCAAAGGAGAGCGGGTATGCTTTGTCTCTTATCTAGTAAGAGGACTCGGATTTCCAATTCATTCGTTTCTCCGGGGGCTCTTGGAGTTCTACGGCCTCCAGTTGCACCACCTTACGCCTGCCTCCATTTTGCACATCGCGGGCTTCGTGGCCCTTTGCGAACTGTTCTTGGGCATCGAGGCTCATTTTATGCTAGGAAGAGATTATTCTGCCTTGTACCCCGTTCTCATGAGGGGTCAATATATCAAGTGGGCGGAGCCGAGCTGTGGCGCATCGCCGGACCGGATATCTATCCGAACCCGAAGAAGGCGTCTGAAGACTGGCCTTCGGAATGGTTTTATATAGAAGACGTCCCGCTGCCGGATCCTGTTCGGATCGGTCTCCCGGAGTTCAGCAATGCTCCTTTGAAGAAACGCCTGAGTTGGCGCCCACGGAGCCCCCAGAGGGAAGACGACAGGGACGTCCTTTACCTGATGAGCCGAATAAGATTGTTGGCTCATTCCAGACTGACCATGATCGGTGTCATGGCCACATGTATTATGCGGGGGGTGCAGCCGCTCCAGTATAGGGGCCACCCCATGTGGGATTTCAACAGGGAGGACAATGCCACCCGTCATGGCCGTAAGGGGCCGGGATCGGTCGCCGATCTGGTGAAGATCTTGTCCACGATGTACAAGGGAGAAGAGGAAGATTTTCACCGCGCCAGTCCATTGAACGGATTTTCTATGAATAATCCTCGAAGTTGGGTAAGCGGACATTTCTTTTTTGCATGTCCGATCCGTATTCCCATGGTTAGGTATCTCATTTTGTGATTTTGACGCAGGAACTGCGCCAGGCCGTAAAAGACATAAACAGCCCGCCTCCACAACCCGAGGATCCGGCCTCCCAAGAGGATCCAGACATATTGGTGGAGCTGATTGATGGGGTATATCACCAACTAAGCATCGATAATGCCTTGGTTGCCATTACGGCCGATTACCCCGGAATACTTCCAAATTTCACAGGTAACTGAGACCGAGGTCCCAATACTCTGATAATGACCCATCCGTGCTTATTTTTTATCACCGTATACCAATGGTGTTTCGCAGGGGGTGCCTTCGAGGCAGGAGGCCGAGCCCGCGGCAGCTAGCCAACAAGGAGCAGTACGGCCCCGCAGGCTAAAAAGAAGTGCGGTCCGGAGCAAGACGTCGTTGCGACGGTATGGCGCGTCACCACATTCCCAGGATTGATTCTTGGAAGGCGTACTAACGCTGGTGCTCTTTTCAGGAAAAAGAGCGCTCGCCGGACTGAGTCCGGAGAGGTTGCCAATCGAGCCTCCGCCAGCCTGTGCTCCAAAGCCGGGTCCAAGCGGAGGCGAGCACAAGGCGTCGTCGGATGCTCCTCCGACAGAGGATGCCGACAGCATTGTCCGCCACCAACTCCGAAGTGGAGAGCGCCATGAATCACAAAGCGCCACGGACAGCTTCTTCAGGACGATGTTTCTCCCAAGAGGCATTGAATGCCTTCAATTCGGGAGATGCGCACCTGCAAGCCGCTTAAAGATGGTCTAGCCAGAGCCACAGAGCAGTATGTAAAGGACATACGGGTGAGGAAATTTGATTTTATATATGCCAAGAGTCTCGAGACTTAAAATAGTTAGAATAACTGATTTAAGGATCATTTGTTATGCAGATCTTACAAAAAAGAATACCCGACTGTCTCTGTGAGCTTGAAGATTGCAAGGCCCAACTTGAGGCCACACTAGCCGCTGCAGGGGGAGCCACAGAGACCCCCTCTGGTAATATATGCTTCAAAAGATAAGTAGTTTGTGAAGTGCGGCGTGTGTGTAAATCTGACAATAATAATGCAGATGGCACCGGACTAGATCCGGACAAGCAACAGCTCTTGCGCCGGTTGAAGGCCGGCGAGAATGTGCTTACAAGGGTGAGGCAAGAGAAAAATAATCTCCAAGATGCCAACACCCAGCTGGGTGAGGAACTAAAGGATGTTCGTGCTCACCGTCGACTCCGTGAAGGAGAATCGGCGACTTGGCCGCTGCATTTATAGTAAGTGCTTGAGCGAACTTTGAAAAATAGTTCGGGCGAGGAAGTCAATTAATGTAGTTATGTTTGTAGGTATGCTCACGGGTCGCCCCGAAGAGGAAATGCCCGGTTCTACGGGTGACCTTCTTCCCGAAGTTATTGCAACCGCATCGAACGAAGTTCGGCAGGTGATGAAAGGCGCCGCCTGTGCCTTGTGGCCATCTATCTCCCTGCTCAAGGCCTTGGAGAGCTTGCAGAGAAGCTTCAGGAGCACGCGGCGCTTCCGACTATGGAAGATAACGGCCTGTCGTCAAGGTGCCAGGGAGGCCTGGGCCATTGTGAAGACGCGGTACACGAAGGCGGACCCAAACCACATGGCCGAGGTCGGACCTGTGGGGCCCGACGGAAAGGAGATCCCTGTGAGCTTAGTGTACGTCCAAGTAGAGTTGGCTGCAAAGTATTCCCAGCAGGACTGTAAACTAGACAGCCTATTAGACGACATTGAAGAGGAATACAATCAGTCAATTTGACTATGTAATTTAAAATGACATGTAAAATGCCTTCTAGCCGGATTGTAGATCGTTTGTCGCAGCGGACCTTTTCGCTTCAACCTCGGGACCCAATAGTCCGGAGTGTGTCCGAATACCCTCGCGGTTATGTAAAAACCGGGGCATGCGTGGAGACCAGGCGTAGGGGTCATAAGTGCTTTATCGCATAAGTGCCCAACTAGTTATGTTATATTACATGTTAGTAAGAAACATTTTCCAGGAGAATAGTTCCGTTAGGGGTTCCTTTCTCGAGAGGCATGCCCTAAAGTGCATGTCCGGACCAAGTAAAAAGCGTAAAAGCATCCGGGGCAGATAAATGAAAAAATAAAAATTGTCTTCTAGTTCACCGATGAATATTCCCTTAAGAACGCTTAGCTTTCAGCTTCACCCAGCCTCGAGGTACGCCACGGGATTCAAGGTAACAATCGTGAGAGGTGCTCCCTTTACCACCTAGCCGAACAATCGGGAAGTAGGGGTAAGCACAGGAGCCAGGCAACCCAGCTTGGCCAAAACTTAAGTCATATCGATGCATATAATGGCGAATAAAAGGTACATGCGGAAGTGTGACACATGTGTTGGGCATAAATCCCGTATAAATAAGCTTCTGTTAAAGAAGCCCCCAGGTATAATGAGCGCGGATAGCGCGTCAAGTGTGTGTGAACAATGCGCAAACGAGCCTTTAACGGCCTCGGAAAAAAATGAGGAAAAAGGAGAGAAATAAAAGACAGCTTAAAGTATAAAATATAGACAGAGGAAGGAGACGAACTCGGAATCCGGCGCTAGGCGTAGAATCTTCGGAGACGGGCTGCGTCCATGGGTTCGGCTCGAGTCGGTTATTCGATGCGTTTCGCAGACGGTACGCTCCGCCGTTCAGTACTTGGTCGATGATGAAGGGACCATCCCATTTGGGCTTGAGTTTGTCCTTTTTCTTGTCCGGCAGGCGTAGAACTAGTTCGCCAACATTGTAAGCTCTGGCCCGTACTTCCCTGCTTTGATATCTTCGAGCCTGCTGTTGATAGAATGCGGAACGAGCTTTTGCCACGTCACGCTCCTCCTCCAAGGCGCCCAAGCTGTCCCGCCGATCTAGCTCGGCTTCTCTTTCTTCGTACATGCGCACGCTGATGTGAGTCATGAATTATGTCGCAGGCAAAACTGCCTCTCGCCAGATACCATAAAAAATGGTTTGAATCCGTAGTGCGATTCGGCGTGGTCCGCAGCCCCCGTGAGTATCGGAGTCGAGCTCCTCAACCCAAAGGCGTGTTAGATTCCTTGAGGGACCACACTAGTCCGGGTTTAATGCCGCCATGATTAGACCGCTTTCTCGCCGACTTGACCGTTAGTTTGGGGGTGATAGGATCAAGCATAGTCGAGCTTGATGCCCATGTTTTTACACCGAGTTTGACCTCGTCGGCCGTGAAGTTCGTGCCATTATCGGTGATGATGCTATGGGGACGCCAGAACGGTATACTACCCTCGATATAAAGTCTATCACCAGTCCGGATTCGCCGCCTTTACAGGCTTGGCCTCTATCCATTTGGTGAATTTATCCACCATGACCAATAGGTATTTTTGCTTGTGGGTTCCTCCTTTAAGGGGTCCAACCATGTCAAGCCCCTGCACTGCCAAGGGCCAGGTGATGGGTATAGTCTTGAGGGCGGTGGGTGGCATGTGGCTTTGATTAGCAAAGAGCTGGCAACCGACGATCATTGGACTAAGTCCTGAGCATCTGCCCGGGCCGTCGGCCAATAAAATCCTGTACGGAAGGCCTTGCCTACAAGGGCCCGGACTGCGGCATGGTGCCCACCGAGTCCGGCATGAATTTTAGCCAAGAGATTCCGCCCTTCCTCTTCGGAGATACACCTTTAAAGGACTCCGGTTGTGATTTTCTTATAAAGCTCTCCCTCATGGACCTTGTAGGCTTTAGACCGCCGCACTATGCAGCGTGCCTCGTTTTGGTCCTCGGGAAGTTCCTGCCTAGTTAGGTAGGCTAGGAATGGTTCTGTCCACGGGGCGATGACTGCCATTATTGCGTGAGCTGACGGTGTTATTTCATTGGCGGGAACACCGACTATGTCGGAATGTTTGGTGTGGGGCAGTGTGGTTGGGTCCGGGTTGTTATTTCCGGACTCTCCCTCCCATAGTACGGATGGCTTGAAAAGCCTCTCTAGGAAGATATTAGGGGGGACGGCATCGCGCTTTGCGCCAATGCGTGCCAACACGTCTGTTCGGTTGTTATCCCGGCTATATGGTGAAATTCGAGCCCCTCAAACCGAAATGACATTTTTAGGACGGCATTGCGGTAAGCTGCCATTTTCGGATCCTTGGCATCAAAGTCCCCATTTATTTGGGATATCGCGAGGTTCAATCCTCAAGACCTCTAGGCGTTGAATGCCCATGGAGACCGCCATCCGAGACCATGTAGAAGGGCCTCATATTCGCCGCGTTGTTGGAGTCCGTGTACATTATTTGAAGTACGTATTGACCAGATCTCCGCTTGGGGACGTTAACGACGCCAGCCCCAGGCTGGCCAACATTTTGGAGCCGCTAAAGTGCATGATCCAGTTGGAATATGCGCTGCACTCTTTAGGGAGTTCGCTTCAGTCCATTCGGCGATGAAGTCAGCCAAAACTTGCGACTTAATAGCTCGCCATGGCTTGTAGGTTATGTCGAACGGGAGGAGCTCAATGGCCCATTTAGCAATCCGCCCGCTATGTCATGTTGTTTATAATATCATTAAGAGGTACTTCGGAGGCTATCAAGTTATCGAACACTCTTGGAAGTAGTGTCGCAGCTTCTGGGATGCCATGAACACCGCGTATGCTATCTTTTGATAATGCGGGTACCGTGACTTGCATGGAGTTAGGACAGTGGACACATAGTGAACTGGTTTTTGGAGAGGGAACTTGTGTCCATCCGTTTCTCGTTCGACAATGAGCACCGCGCTTGCAACTTGATGGGTTGCTGCGATGTATAATAGCATTGGTTCGCCCATGTTGGGCGCGGCCAGGACCGGATTTGTTGCCAATACGGCTTTGATTTCTTCGAGTCCCATTGCGGCAGCATCCGTCCACTCGAAGTGTTCGGTGCGCCGGAGGAGGCGATAAAGGGGTAATGCCTTTTCTCCTAAGCGGGAGATAAAGCGGCTTAGAGCCTCCACACATCCAGTTAATTTTTGTATTTGTTTGAGGTCTTCGGGGATATCCAATTGTGACAGAGCTCGGATCTTGGCTGGATTTGCTTCAATTCCTCTACCGGATACAATGAAGCCCAAGAGCTTTCCGGCTGGTACGCCGAAAACGCATTTTTCCGGGTTGAGCTTGATGTCATATGTTCGGAGATTATCGAATGTGAGCCTCAAGTCGTCGACTAGGGTTTCGACATGCTTGGATTTGACGACCACATCGCTTCACGTGATGCCTCCACCGCTTTTGCCAATCTGGTTTGCCGACATGTCCGAATCATGCGCCGATATGTTGCGCGGCGCTTTTTGAGCCCAAAGGGCATTGTGTTGAAGCGTAATGGGCCGTATGGAGTGATGAATGCCGCTATGGCTTGGTCTGGCTCTGCCATCTTAATTTGGTGGTAGTCGGAGTATGCGTCGAGGAAACACAATGAATCGTGTCCTGTGGTAGCGTCGATAATTTGATCAATGCGGGGGAGGGGGAAGGGATCCTTTGGGCAAGCCTTGTTAAGGTCCTTAAAATCGACACATAGGCGCCTGTGGATTTGTCCTTCTTTGGTACCATTACCAAGTTTGCTAGCCAGTCCGGATGTTTAATATCTCTGATGAATCCGGCCTCCAATAGTTTAGCTAGCTCCTCTCCCATGGTCTGTCTCTTGGGTTCGGAGAAATGTCGAAGAGCTTGTTTGACTGGCTTGAATCCTTTAAGGATATTTAGGCTGTGCTCTGCCAGCCGGCGTGGGATTCCTGGCATGTCTGAAGGGTGCCAGGCAAAAATGTCCCAATTTTCACGTAGGAATTCTCGTAGTACGGCGTCCACATCAGGGTTTAATTGTGCCCCGATGGAGGCCATTTTTGTAGGGTCCATTGGATGGACTTGGAATTTGACTATTTCGTCTGCCGGTTTAAAAGAGGTGGACTTGGATCTCTTATCGAGTATCACATCGTCCCTGTTCACCATGGAGCGCTTGTGTGATGAGTTCCTCCGTCACTGGGGCTTGGATAGTGCCTCAAGGGCAAGTGCGGCTGTTTTATTTTCGGCGGAGCGCTATGTCCGGTCATGGCGAGAGTGATAATTCCGTTGGGTCCGGCATTTTGAGCTTCATGTACCCGTAATGGGGTATAGCTTGAAAAATTGTGAATGTCTCTCGCCCTAATAGAGCGTGGTATTCCGCTGCTGAACGGGTCACTTGGAATGTGACCTCCTCGGATCTATAATTGTCCGTGCGTGTCAACACCACATCTAGTGTGATCTTTCCTGCATACAACATGCTTCCCGACCGGGATTATTCCTCTAAAGGTTGTGCCGCTTCGCTCAATGCGCCTCCAGTCTATTTCCATTTTTCAAAGGGTTTCCTCGTAGATGAGGTTTAATCACGCCGCCGTCCATGAGTACCTTGGTAAGGCGAAGTCGCCCACTATTGGACCGAGGACCAATGCTGGTGCTCGGGCTGTTCGAATTTAGGTTCACATCCTTTGGCGTTAAAGGTAATAGCCGTGTCACCCATGGATTTATTGTTGCTATATGGTAGACTTCGCAAGGTCATGGAGTGTTCGCTTCCGTGATATTATTTGATGCTAAAGTTTCAAGACTGTTAATACCGTGCATCGGTATTGCTGGGTTGGTGCTCGAGCTAAGAGCTCTTCGCCACTTTTGGTCACCGCCGTAGTATCCAACATGCTCTAAGGCTATGAGTTGGAGTGGCGCCCTCAGGCTATGAATTTTGCAGGGCCATTGAGCCATCCCTCCAAAGACGGTTCCATGCCCTTTAGGGTTTTTTGCTTTTAGTATGTAACCCGTGTGCCCGGTGATGATGCACCCTTTTATTTCGGACTAGGGTCGTATTCGGGGCGGATTATCCCAAAATTTGATTTCGGTTTTCCGTGCACTCTCCATCGCTAAAGATTTTCAGATTATGGACGCCAAGTCGATGAAGCGTGTAATTTCACAATGACTTATGGCGTTTAGGATTCCCTTGTCCGCATAATTATTGCAAAAGAATGAGATTATGCCCTCCTCGCGGCAATCCTTTATCCCGTCCATAACCAGGAGGAATCGCCCAAGAATGATGTATCGCTTCACCGGCTCTTGCCGGATTTGGGATAGATCGCTTATGTTTGGGTGGGCGGGTGGAATTAAATTCAACCCCGTCCGATCTAAGATTCAGGCCAAGAAGTTTCCGAACTTGGAAGCTTGGGTTCTTGGAGGTTGTCCAATGAATCTAGCCCGCTGCCGGACTTTAAGTTCAGGGCTTGAGTGGTGTCCTCCCTCCGCAGAATCCGGCATGGAGGGGTCAGGAATCCGCACATAGCTAGTCCTTAATGTAGGAGAAGAGTCACCGTATTGTTCCTCTACCACAAAGCGTGGTGGGTAGCCCGGGAGAGTTGATCTCTCTCGGATCGGTTTTAGGCCCAATCGATCGTAGTCTGTAGCGACTCCAGGATGCGATGCGATCCAAGAGCTCGTTTAAGGAAGAGAGCTCCATCGGATCTAACCGCTCGGCGAAGTTCCGAGTTAACGTGAAGATTGCTTTCGATGACCCGAGAAGTCATCGCTGCCGGCGTCAATGACGGTCATAAGAAAACCGCCTAGCCGGAGAGTTTGGCCGGTGGCCAATGCTCCTTTAGCGACGGTGCCGTCTTTAAAGACGGGATGAGGCATCCTTCCTAACAGGGACGGCACAGAGGAACTCTCAATGAAAGCACCAATGTCGGTGTCAAAACCGGCGGATCTCGGGTAGGGGGTCCCGAACTGTGCGTCTAGGCGGATGGTAACAGGAGACAAGGGACACGATGTTTTTACCCAGGTTCGGGCCCTCTCGATGGAGGTAAAACCCTACTCCTGCTTGATTAATATTGATGATATAGGTAGTACAAGAGTGGAGCTACCACGAGATCAGAGAGGCTAAACCCTAGAAGCTAGCCTATGGTATGATTGTTGTTCGTCCTACGGACTAAAACCCTCCAGTTTATATAGACATCGGATAGGGTTAGGGTTACATAGAGTCGGTTACAATGGTAGGAGATCTACATATCCAGACGCCAAGCTTGACATCCACCCCCAGGAAAGTCCCAAACCGACACGGGACGAAGTCTTCAAACTTGTATTTTCATAGTCTAGGAGTCCGGCCAACGGTGATAGTTCGGCTATCCGGACACCCCCTAACCCAGGACTCCCTCAGGCGCCGTGGAGGATGTTGGGGAGGGCAAGCCGGCATGACCGCGGGGGAAGACCAACTCCAAGAAGGAGGACAAGCGAGATGCGGCCACCAACGCCTTGACCGCAAGCGTGGACGGCATGATGAATAAGAAGGACTCAAGGGAGGAGGAGTGAGGGAGTTCCGGACTAGGGGGTGTCCGGATAGCCGAACTATCATCATCGGCCGGACTCCAAGACTATGAAGATACAAGATTGAAGACTTCGTCCCGTGTCCGGATGGGACTTTCCTTGGCGTGGAAGGCAAGCTTGGCGATACGGATATGTAGATCTCCTACCATTGTAACCGACTCGTAACCCTAGCCCTATCCGGTGTCTATATAGGCCGGAGGGTTTTAGTCCGTAGGACGAACAACAATCATACCATAGGCTAGCTTCTAGGGTTTAGCCTCTCTGATCTCGTGGTAGATCTACTCTTGTAACACACATCATCAATATTAATCAAGCATGACGTAGGGTTTTACCTCCATCAAGAGGGCCCGAACCAGGGTAAAACATCGTGTCCCTTGTCTCCTGTTACCATCCGCCTAGATGCACAGCCTGGGACCCCTACCCGAGATCCGCCGGTTTTGACACCGACATTGGTGCTTTCATTGAGAGTTCCTCCGTCGCCACCGATAGGCTCGATGGCTCCTTTGATCATCAACAACGACGCGGTCCAGGTGAGACTTTTCTCCCGGACAGATCTTCGTGGTTCGGCGGCTTTCATCAAGGGCCAATTCGCTGGCCATCCGAGCAGATCGAAAGCTACGCCCGCCGCCGCCCAGATTTGGAAGTCTAAACCATACGGCCGATATCCGCGGAGACTTGATCTTCAACGGATTCGAGCCCGGCCGAAGCGCCGCCTTGTCTCGATGGGCATGATCTAGCTCGCGAACCGAACAAAGGCCTGGAGGCCGCACCAGAATCCGCTCCGACCCTTAATCCGGAGCCGGATTTCCCGATCGAGGACGAGTGGTTGGACACCGCCTCGGGGGCTTCAATCTCTACGGCGATCGAGCCGAACTCCATCCCTGTCCCTTGCGAAGACCTCGACTCCAGGGTGTCGGACTCCTCTCCGGACTCTGAACCCTCCGCGCCCTTGCCAATCGAATCCGATTGGGCGCCCGTTATGGAGTTCACGGTCATGACATCTTTCAAAGACTCGCCCTTTGGCGAGATCCTGAATTCACTAAAGTCTCTCTCTTTATCCGGAGAGCCCCGCCAGATCAAGGGTCGTGAAGGTTGGGATACGGACGACGAAGAAATTCAATGCCCACCCACCACCCACTTCATAGCCACTGCCGATAGCCTACACGACGTGCTCAATTTCGATTCAAGACATCGACGGTATGGACGACGATGTAGGAGACAACAATGAACCAGCACCTATAGGATGCTGGACAACCTCACCCCATGATGTATACATGGTGGATACACCTAAAGCGAATGAAGACGAGGAGAAACGGGATGCTACGAAGGATAAATCCCTCGAAAAGTAGTCAAAACGGCAACGTAAACTCCGAACAAAGTCCCGCCTCAACAAAGACCCAGCCATAGAGCAGGGCGAACCGGTGGACAACGAACAAGCTATCGAGCAATCGTCCGAACAAGACAACTTGGATAAACAATCTGTCCCCGGCGAAGACAACAGTCCGGACGACCTCATGCCGGACAAACCATTGGAGCAAAATGACCTCCGTAATAGGCTCGCCGCCATCTGCGTAGCCTGAAAAAAGGTAAGCGGAAGCTCAAAATAGCGGAAGATGCACTCAGGATTAGATGGAGCAAAGTATTCAGCAGATCACAGAGCAGCACGGGCGACAGCCGCCGAACAAAGAGCTACCCGAAGAGAAAGCTACTGCCCGAATTCGACGAGGAGGCCTTAGAGCCCCCACAACTAAAAAGCAAGAAGGCCACCCGGTCGGATGGACGACCTCACGGCAAAAAGAGAGCGGCGAATGGCGCCGCACACAAGCCAATATGCGATCCGCATAAGGATTCACATCAAGAGGATGGCCCAGTTAGGTCCATCTATGGGCCAAGAAAGCAGGCTCGTCAAAGCAATGCAATACGCCAAAATTCCGAAGATCACGGCACACCCAAATACAGGGGCGCCGCACACCCCCTATGTTTCACCGACGAGGTGCTGGATCATGAATTTCCAGCGGGATTCAAACCCGTAAACATAGAGGCATACGACGGAACAACAGACCTGAGTCTCGGATCGAGGATTACATCCTCCACATACACATGGCTAGAGGAGACGATCTCCACGCCATAAAATACTTACCCTTAAACTCAAAGGGCCAGCTCGGCATTGGCTTAAAAGCCTCCCGAAAATACCATTGAAGCCGGGAGAGCTCGAGGATGCATTTCGGCAAATTTCGGGGACTTATGTCCGCCCTCCGGATGCAGACGATCTAAGTCACATAACTCAACAGCCCGGAGAGTCAGCCCGAAATTCTGGAACAGGTTCCTTACTAAAAGAACCAAATAGTCGATCGTCCGGACGCCAAGCCTTAGCAGCTTTCAAACACAATGTCCGAGACGAATGGCTCGCCAGACACCTCGGCCAAGAAAAGCCAAGAACAATGGCCGCATTGACAAGCCTCATGACCCGCTTTTGCGCGGGAGAGGACAGCTGGCTGGCTAGATGCAGCACCAGCGACCCGAGTACATCCGAGATCAGCGCCGGAATAAGGAAAATGGCCCAAATAGTACGGCGGTCAACGCCGGATTCAAAAGCTCTCGGTCGAACAACAAAACACTGCCCCTAAAGGATAATGCATTTAGCTATCCAACCTAAACAAGATTCTGGATAGACTGTGTCAAATACATGGTACCTCCGGAAGCTCGCAAACCATACCCACGTAGATTGTTGGGTCTTCAAACAGTCCGGCTGCATCGAACGCCGAACACAAGGGGCTCGACACACCAAGAAAAAGATGACGACGAGCACCACAAGCGTAACTCGGAAAACAAAAAACTTTCCCACAGGAGGTTAAAACAAGAAACTCACTTCACGTGATCAAAAGGAAATAAAGCGGCGCTTCTAAAAGGCGCGCCGCACACTGGTTGTCAAAACCAATCACCTTCGACCATCAGGACTATTCCGATAATATCCGGAACGCAGGATGGACTGCCTTGATATTGGATCCTATAATCGACGGATTCCAATTTACACATGTCCTCATGGATGGCGGCAGTGATATAAACCTGATATATCAGGACACTATCCGCAGGATGGGGATAAACCCAACCAAAATTCGCCGTAGCAACACCTCCTTTAAAGGAGTACTGCCCGGCCCATACGCCCTCTGCACGGGCTCCATACTACTCGAAGTTGTGTTTGGTCCATCTGACAACTTCCGTCGCGAAAGGTTACTCTTCCATGTCGCCCCGTTTAAAAGTAGCCATCAAGCACTATTGGGACGCGAAGCTTTCGCCCGCTTTAACGCAATACCGCATTATGCATCTCCAACACTTAAAACGCCCGGTCCACGCGACATCATCTCGTTAAAAGGAAGTATTAAGTGTTACTCGAGCACGGAAGAAGGGGAGACTGCCTTGACAGCCCCACAGCTATCCGGCTCTGCTAGGCAAAGAACCTGAATTGGTCATTCAAACTCCGGACACGGCTAGACGAGTCCGGCGCCTACTAGCGGCATACCCCCATACGAGGGGCCGCATGCATGTATAACAAGAGACAATAAAGCTCAATTTTATTTCATTCTTCAAACCGTACTCTGTTTATTTAATTTTAGGTACACCTTTCGCACGATCCTTTTTCTTTCAAACTAAGTTTCTCTCTTTTACAGATGAACAACGTGCTACACCCGTCCAGGATACGGCACAATGGAGACACATGCGCACACGTGCAGCATGGACCCGTTGCAAGGATTCTTTTCAGATTAAGACCCTGCGTAAACCTTTTTTCACTGTCTCTTGTTGATATACATTCCCCAGTTCCTTAATATAATCGAGGGGAGGCTGGTGCGACATTGGCCGCACCAGAATTTTTGCGCTGCACTGGACACAAGGGGCTTAGGGCATTATTTTGCCCATTTTCATAAAGACCGAATACCTTCGGGAGTATTCGGGCGTCTCGAAGTTAGGCCTTATATGCATCAGCTCAATCATGTCTTTGGTCAAATGTTGGGTCGCCTGCTCGTGTTTTGCTGCCTTACGCCTGCTTTCACGGCTAACGCGGCACTGTGGAGAACTATCATCACATTGTGCCCGGTTCGCCGGGCGAGCACCTCGAGAGAAAGCCAAAACCGACTGTCATGATATAGCGAGACTGGTCAACCACTCGATGACTCACAGAATGTTTAGAATTCCTCCAGATTAACGAAGGACCGGTTTTCGGTCAGCACATACGCACTCCGAATTCGGGAGAGTGCGGTGCCCCGAGGCTATATAGTAGCCCCACCCTCGAACTCCTATGGCTAAGTGAAAGTGATAAAGCATTATAGTCCGGTTGCACGGTTTGCTACGCTATCACCTCCTTAACAGGACCAAGACGTTGGATTAAGTGTGAAAGCACTTTTTTAAACACCCCGCACTTTGTGCTTGGGGACTGAAGCCAAGGACTGCCATCTTTCAGGTTATATACACATATACATAAACGGCCGCACAGGGAGTAGTTTACTACTTGAACGCACAAGTATAAAAAGCACTTATATTACATTGAAAACGTTGTTTTCACAAATCATACATGTCATTTAAACATAATATCCTTCGAGCACTGCGTCTCTATTAAACGAGCGCCCGGCAGGACTTCTTCAAAGTAGTGCTCGGCAGGTACTCGACCTCTGTCCGAATCCTGGGATGCAACGTCAGTGGCCTTCATCTCTGCCCAAGATGTCTTGACACGGGCAAGAGCCATCCGCGCTCCCTCAATGCACGCCGATCGCTTCATTGCGCTAATACGCGGCGCCGCACCAAGAAACCGCTGCACTAAACCAAAATAGCTCTTCGGTCAGTCCATCCGCCACAAGTGAGTCAAGACATGCTTCATGGCAAATCCGCATAATCGATTCAGCTCGGCACATTCGCCAACCGATCGATCAGCGGCAGAGGACGCCCGGACTATGGAATTGCGAACAATATAGCTCTTCCCTTCTATGCCCTTCCGCCCCGGCGTGCTCAATCAAGCGTCCATAGCGCTCGCCGCCAAGTCCGGATAAGCATCCTCTGAACTCCACAATTTATCCAACTGAGCATACTTTGGATCTGTATATTTCCTCCGCAGCAGAAACGGTTTTCCAGCCGCAATTGCCCTGGCCTGACTCAACTCCTCCTTGGCAGCTCTCAAAGCCAATTGGGCATTCTTGGATTCAGCGGCGGCCTTCTTTAGGCCCTCTTGTTCCGCTTGACGCTCTTTTTCAAGAACCTCACAGCGATCGGTAGTATTCCTTAACTTTTTGGCCATATCGGCCATCTCCTCTTTGCTTCGGCAGTGAGCAGCCCGTTCAGCTTCTAGCTCTTCGGCCGCATTACTAATTCTGGCTTGCTCTTTCGCTCGGGCAAGTTCTGCCCGCAGCTTTTTCCATCGCAGCGGCACCATCTGCATTAAGCATACAAACAAGAAGACATGGGCGTCAAGCTCCCTTACCAGGTGTCCGTGATAGAAGTCGCATACCTTGTGACTCGTCAAACCGTTTATTGACCAACGCGATGTCGCATCCGCCTCATCAAGCTGCCGCTTTAGTTCGGCATATTCATCAGTCCCTACTGGCCTCCGGACGCCCGCCACTGTTTAGGAGTGGCGATATGTTAAAATCGAGAATTTGATCCTCGCACGTCGTCAAATTTTGACAAGATGCCGAGTCTCGTGGGCTACTATCTATACATGGCGATTTTATATGCATAACTATCGGAAAGGTACATTATTTTTGCGTACCTCAAACCCCGTCAAGAAGCTTCGACGGCTTCATGCAATCCGCTCATGCGGATGCAATCCTTTCAATCACCGCACCCATTAGAGCACGGTGATCTTCGAGATAACCGCTTCGCCCGAGCAAATCCTTCAGCTCCTCCGACCGCACACCGGTCGGCGCCGGACCTTCCGCCTCACGGACTGGGAACCTCTGCGACGACACCTCCGGGTCAGTCCGCTTCACATGAGGGTGCGACAGTGGAGGCGTTCGCTCTCCATCATCTCCTAAGAAGATCCCCGAAGACAAGCTCACTGAGAAGGGCCGAGGTCCGAACTACAAGGTACAATTTCGGTTATCTTCATAAATATATACGAGGGATGCTCCTTATTTACAAGGCCCCTTCTTTCTACTTACGGCTCATTGAGGGCTAATCCTGGGGATATAATGCGGCTGGGTTACTTCCAGCCGGACTCTCTCCGCCAAGATTCCCTTCCTTTCTTTGAGGCCTTGACCTCCGGATCTTCTCAAGCGGTCCTCTTCTCTCCTCGGAAGGTGGGACTCTTAATCCCTCCTTCCTTGATAGCCTCCTTCGCAGAGGCGCTTGCTGCCCGCCTCCTCCCTTCGCTTTCTTCAAAAGGCGCGACCTTCAACATCTTGGTCAACATGGGATCCGGCGTGGTCTCCGGAGGGAGCCGGACACCTTATCAACTTTGCCTTGGCTATCCACTCTGTTCAAGAAACGGCTCCTTTAAAGGGCATATATATATAATAAATGAATGAACAGCTTGTCCGGTTACAGGACTACTTACTTGAGCATCTAGGCGATTGCAGCTTAGTCCTGCATCCTCGGTCAAGTCTGGACACTTCTCTTGTGATCCGAAGAACAGTTTATACATCTCCGCGGGCGTCGTGCCCATAAAATTTTGGAGAGCTCGTGGTCCCTCCGGATTGAATTCCCACAAGCAAAGGGGGCGACGCTTCGGTCAAGGCGCCGGATCACCATAACTCGCGCCATCGCAACCAGATTGATCCCTCTTTCACGGAGGTCTCGAACACGGCCTCGCAGCGGGGAACGCCCTTGGACAACCCCCGCCGAGCCCCTTGTTGACCCATGACGCCACCAGCTGTGGTGGACTGGCGGAAGGCGAGGAGCCGCCCATTTGGTGCCCCCGGGAGCGGTGATATAAAACCACTCCGGTTGCCACAAACCAAGCTCCTCTTGAAAAGAGCCCTCGGCCACGGAGCATCAAGACATTTGCTTATGACCGCCCCTCCGCACTCCGCTTGCTGCCCCTTGATCATCTTTGGCTCCACCTTGAAGGTCTTGAGCCACAATCCAAAGTGGGGGGTAATATGGAGGCAGGCCTCACATACGACCATGAATGACGAGATATGGAGGATGGACTCTGGATTCAAGTCATGGAAATCAAGCCCATAATAAAACATGAGCCCCCGCACAAAGGGATCCGTCGGGAAGCCTAAACCCCGAAGGAAGTGGGACACGAATACCACGTTCTAGCCGGGCTCAGGAGTGGGAGTGGTCTGCCTCGAGCAGCAGCCTATGCGAGATCTCACCGGTCGGATACGGCATCTCGCAGCTTTAGCACATCTTCTTCGTGACGGAGGAAGACATCCATCGGCCGTTGCCGGTCGGAGCCGGACATCGCCGAAAGTCCGCGCTGAATCAAGCTTTGGGTGTTGGAACTCGGCGAGGCGAACTCGATGGAGGGTGTAAAAGAAGAGGGCCTTGGTCTCACTATAAAGAGGTTGAATACCAAGAGCCCCCCGTGGTCGATTAGGACTCGCCTTTGATAGAGAAGGCAGCCAACGGCACGGGTGGGTTACCCACGTCCGTATTGATGAGAATCCCGGAATAAGGGGGCACGATCTGCGCTTTGATAAGACGTGTCAAGGAAACCGTCTCGCTAAACACGCTGAGGTGGAACAATAAAAAACGATTCATATGAAGGCCTGGCCGTGGTGTGATGTCACGCCACGGAATATGTCAGCAGATCTGTGCAAAAATTATTCTCTCTACGGTGTTATGTGGAATTTGTTTTGCAGAGCTGGACATTATCCTGGTGTTCACAATCTTCTATAAATTATTCGGAGGAAGAACCCGCCTTGCAATGCCGAAGACAATATGCGCGCCGGACTCGTCACTTTGAAGCCTGGTTCGAGGGCTCTTGAGGAGTTCCGGACTAGGGGTGTCCGGATAGCGAACTATCATCATTGGCGGACTCCAAGACTATGAAGATACAAGATTGAAGACTTCGTCCCGTGTCCGGATGGGACTTTCCTTGGCGTGGAAGGCAAGCTTGGCGATCTTGATATGTAGATCTCCTACCATTGTAACCGACTGTGTAACCCTAGCCCTATCCCAAGTGTCTATATAAACCGGAGGGTTTTAGTCCGTAGGGACGAACAACAATCATACCATAGGCTAGCTTCTAGGGTTTAGCCTCTCTCGATCTCGTGGTAGATCTACTCTTGTAACACACATCATCAATATTAATCAAGCAGGACGTAGGGTTTTACCTCCATCAAGAGGGCCCGAACCTGGGTAAAACATCGTGTCCCTTGTCTCCTGTTACCATCCGCCTAGACGCACAGTTCGGGACGCCCTACCCGAGATCCGCCGGTTTTGACACCGACAAGGAGCGTCGGCGTTTCAAGGCGGAGCAAATGAAGGCTTTCATGGAGATCCAAAGGAGGAGGCTTGATCTTGACGCCGAGAAGCAAGCCAAGATGTTCGAGCTCGAGGCGGAGAAGCAAGCCAAGATGCTAGAGATCGAGGCCGCCAACGCCAAGACAAAGGCGAAAGAAGTGGCTCTTGCAAGCATGATGACCGGGATGGAGATCATGAAGGTGGATCTCAACGCCTTGTCGCCAAGGAAGAGGCCGTGGTTCGAGAAGATGCAGGCCGACATGCTCAAGTTCGAGGATGAGTGATCTATGGCGTCGAGGGCCATCTTTTTGTATGCCTAAGATGACCACGGAGCAGCGATTATGCGTGGTCGAACTCAAGTCCCACCATTTTTGTGTCTTTGGCATGTGTGTCGGCGAAAAGGCCAAAGATGAATCATGGTATGGTATTTTCTCAAGCCGGCATTGTATATGCTTGCATGGTGCTTGATGAGACATGGCCGCTGGCATGATCTGCCATAGGCCTTTTTTATTTAAAAGTTGAATGCGGACATGAAATGGGTCGGCTCGTTGGACGCATTGCCGACCCAAATACAAAACTGGACGGATGCCGGGCGGGCGGCCGACCCAAACAAACAAAAAAACAAACAAATGCGTCGTCAGTTTGGGTCGCCCCATTAAAGTTGCTCTAATAGTGGTACTAGCTCCAAATACAACAACAAATCCCCCACGAGGGATCTTTATCTAAATCTGAAACCTCTCTTTCCACACTTTTCTCACTTTTTCGCAGAAAGAAAAGAACCCACCTCATCTCCCCCCTAGGGACTCTGCAATGCATACCTTTACCGCCATGTGCTGCATCACTGCGCTAGCCCCTCATTACGCAAGCAAGGCATCATCGCAGGATCGGGCCGACGGGACGCAGCAGCAGCAGCACATGCCAGGCGGGTGGACACACATGCCTCCGTGCGTCACCCGGATCGCTGCCCAGATCGGCGCAGCTCACCCCGGCCTGCCCCGTCTGACCGATTTGACCGTCCCCCCTCCTCCTCCCTCCCTTTCGCGCTGGAAAGACCGCGCCACCACATGCGTCCGTAAGATAAAATATTCTCGTTCCGGTAAATGTTTCCGGTGCGGTGCGTGCACGTAGTACGTACGTACATGCAGCACCACCAGCACCACCTCTGCATCTGCGTGCATGCAAGTGGAGCGCTCGCCGGGATCGAGGAAAAGGTGATGCCGCAGCACTACGCAAGGTGGTGGTAAAAACTAAAAAGAGGTGGTGTTGCTAGGATCCTTGGGCCCGGCAGCGCACACGTATCCAACACTGATAATCATGCCCGCTAGGAGCATCTCTGCGGCTTAGTGTAGCTTTTGGTTTACGAGAGAGTAACGGTAAGGGCATCTCCACCCCTTCCCCGCAACAGGCCCCCTAAGGCGTCTTTTTAACGCCGGCGGCGAAAAAACGGCCAGCCTCATCTTCAGATCCACATTTATCGTCGGTTGGGCTGAAATTACAAGCGTCGAATCCGAACCGAACCCAACGCGTCGGGGGGCTTTTGTGGGGCGCCAGCTAAAACAAAAAGGTGCGTGGGCTCGCGCTGTCAGCGACACCGGTCGATTTCCCGTCGTTTCTTCCCCCTTCCCTCCATTTCCCCTCTATCGCCCCTTCTCCCCCGCCCTTCCCGCCATTCTCTTCTTGGAACCGCACGCCATGCCGCCGAAGAAGTACGTCGCCCCTCGCCTAGCCACCGATTCCGTCCAGCCAAAGCAGAGGAAGCCAAGGGCGCCGATGGCAAGGCCCCCAGGCTTGTCGAATGCCGAGTGGAAGGCCGACGTTGAGCACCGGGAGGCGGTCATCACCAACCGGCGAAACAGGCTCCTGATGACGAAGGCCAGGGACGCAGCGGTGGCGGAGCAACAGGGGGAGGCGTCTCGCGTGGGGATGGCGAACCTTCCACATCAACAGGCCGCACAGTACCCCCAAGCCGCGTGGGGAAAGCCAGCAGAGCGTCGTGTCGCCGGCCAACTACTCGCCGCCGCTGTGGGGTACGCGGCCTCGCCTGACTACGCCGACGGCGACGCGCATGGTGGCTGCAACCCCAACATCACCTTTCCGCATGGCGCGCCGCCACGCGCGTCCCCCTCCGGCTTCAACCACGACCCACGAATTCCCTCCCCTGCATTCGCCGTCGGCCTAAGCACCCAGTACAGCTACTCTCCTTTGCCAAAGGTGACGCTAAGCCCGAACACTGAAGCAGTTCCCATGATGATGCCGACGCCGACGTCTAGCCCGAGCACTGAAGCTGTGCCGACGCCGACCCCGCCCTCGGCCAGCCCTGCCGCAGAGGAGCCTGGCTTTGATGAGCTCCATGTCTATTGTTCCTACCCGTTTGATCGCCAGACTTTGGCTATGTTCGATCGCCGACCCATCGCCGCCCCTGTGGCATGATGATCACCGAACTGTGTCGTTTTTGATAGCAGGAAAGTGAACTTTGAATTTTTAAGCGTTGGGAGGCCCGAAACCTGGTGGCTCGGCTGGAAACTCGATTGTCCCAAATCAAAAAAAGCGCCGGGGCAAACGTGAAAACCCTTCGCCGGATGCGCGGGGGGCCAAACGGCCGAAGATGCTCTAACATTATTTATTTCTCTGCTTAGAGTAAGTACTTGACAGGGGACGTGAATGGAGCATCTACTACCATTCACAGTACTACCAGTAGTAGGTGCTGGTACTGAAGTAACTGGTGTACTCCTACTGTACTGGGAACCAGTCTTGCTTGCACACATGAAGCAACGTCGCGGAGGAAACTGCTAGCCGAGCATACCATACGCGTCGTCCACTATACGCCGGAGTGGCGTCTGTGGATAGAGCGGCGCAGGCGTCCACTGGAGGCAAGCAAACGCGACGCACGCGCCAGTGCACGCGGCCATGTCGGGCGGGGCGCGCCGGCAGGCCCTGCGCGGCACCATGCTGCGCTGCCTGCCTGACTCCAACTGTAAACACTGGGTTTTTTATCTCGTTTTTACCTGTGCGGCTCGCGGTTGAAAACACAGAGCATGCCCGTCACGCACCAATCGGCGCGCCGGGGCGGCGTCACGGCACGCACGCGCACGCGGCCCGCACATGCGCGCGCGGGGCTGCCACATGATTTTCGTCCGTTCCCAGTCAAAGACGCAGGCGCGGGCCGCTTTAAGACGCGCCCACCAAAACCGGCGTGCGAGGTAGGCAGGCACCCGGAGCGCCGCCGCAGTCCCACTCGCCCACCCAACCACCAACACACGCATCGCTTCTCAGACCCCGCCGGAGAGGCAGGGAGGAGAAGCCAGACGGACGGAGATGGTTGCCATGGGCGCGGACGAGGAGGAGCGGCCCGTGCACCAGGGCTGCATGGCCGGCTTCCTCCACCTCTTCGACCGCCCGCACGTCCTCTCCGGCAAGCGGCGGCTCTGCCACCACCCCCGCCGCCTCCTCTCCTCCTCCTCCAGCGTACGTACACCCGCGCGCGCCACTCCCGTTTTTCTCTGTTCTCCCCCCTCGCTCGTAGGTTAATGGGGATGCTTTTTTGTGCATCAGGGGTCGGCGACGCCGTCGGAGATGTCGATGCCGCTGGACCGGGCGACGCCGCTCCCGTCGTCGCCCGAGATGACGCCGCCCGCCGCGCCGAGGCCGTCGCTCCAGCTCCCGCCGCTGGACCTCAAGGACAGGGGAGGCGCGGCCGCGTCCTGGAGGCTGCCGCGCCTGTCGCTGGACAGCCGCGCGGTGGTCGACGCCAGGGGGAAGCTCCGGCAGCGGGACAACATCAGGACGGCGGCGCCACCGTCCCCTGGCGTGTCGGGCTCGCCCAGCGTCGTCGCGCGCCTCATGGGGCTCGACGCGCTGCCGCACGGCGCCGCGGACGAGGAGGACGGCCAGCACGCCGCTCGGGGCGGCGAGCTCAGGCGGTCCGCGTCCGAGCGGGTGCCGCGCGACCCGGCCCGCTTCCGGTTCGTCGACCCGTCTTTCTTCGAGAAGCCGGCGCTGCTTCCGCAGAGGCCGTCGTCCCCGACGGCAGAGGCGGCGCACGCACAGCGGCAGTCGCCGGATCCGGCCTTCCATAGGGCGGCGGCGCTGCAGAGGCGTAGCAGCCACTTCAACGCGCGCGAGGTGTTCCCTGAGCCGGCGAAGCAGCGCGTCGACCCGAGCGCCGGGCGCGGCGAGATCGCGCTCTGCGGCGAGATCGACCGGCGCCTCCGCAAGCGTGGCATCGCCGAGCCGGCCAGAGATCTCGAGACGCTCAAGCAAATCCTGGAAGCCCTCCAGCTCAAAGGCCTCCTCCGCCACAGCACTCCACCGCCGCCATTGTCCGTGCGCAGCCATCCGCCTCCCATCGTCGTCATGCGCCCGTCCTCTCGGCCGCCGCAGCCTCCAACTTCTCCCAGCAGGCGATTACGTGTCCAGGTCGACAATGCCCGCCGCCCGCGTTCTCCTGACCGGGCGGCGTCCCCCGCACGGAGCCCGGCCTCCCCGGCGCGACGCGGCCCGCAGTCCCCTCAGCGCCGCGTCTCTCCGGACAAGCGCCACCAGCCCCTCAAGAAACCGAGCAACGCTGATCTCCCAAGCATCCGCCCCCGCATTGCCCGCCACGGTGCTCACAGTCTATCTCCCGACGACGACGCGTCGACCATCTTCTCGGACGGCGGCAGCAGCAGCTCTGTCAGTGCCAGTGCCAGTGCCTCCTCCCGCTGGGACCTCGAGGTAAGCCTCAGCACACAAGGCGGTAAAATCTCTGCTCAATGGACATCGTGCAACGTTTTCTCACCTGTCTGTCCATTTTTGCACTGCAGCAGCGGCAGCGGGCACGTCTGGTGGACGACCCGAGAACGGACCGCGGCCTGCTGGAGCGCTGCGACAAGCTGCTGAGCAGCATCGAGGCGTTCACCGGCGCCGGCGACGCGGCCGGCGACCAGCAGCCGAGCCCGGTGTCGGTGCTCGACGCGGCGACGTTCCTCGCCGACGAGGACTCGCCGTCGTCGTCGGGGTCGAAGCGGGGGATGGGCCGGAGAGCCCCGAGCCCACGGCCGGTCGCCTCTCTATCCTTTCCCGAGGACGACGACGAGGTGGTCCCGGAAGCGTGGCTGGTTGGACCGGAGGCCAGTGACCCCGACTTCGCCTACGTGGCAGAAGTCGTCTGTTTGTCGGACCGGATGAGGAGCCCGGATGACGTGTACCGCACAGTGGAGAAGAGGCGCCGGCGTGGCGAGGACACGTGGCAGCACCGCAGGCTGCTCTGCGGCGCGGCGGCGGAGGCGCTGGACCGGTGGCGGTGCGCGCACCCGTCGGAGCCCGTCGCGTGGCTCCGCGGCGAGGAGCTCCTGCGCTACGTCTGGGCGGAGGTCCAGCGCGCCATGGAGCCGGCCGGGCAGGCGGCCGGGGACGACCTGAACGACCAAACTAGTGAAGCCATCCTGCGCGACCTCTCGTCGGACCGGCGGTGGTCGCCGAGCGCCGAGGCCGCGGACACCGTGCTGCAGATCGAGCGGCTGCTGTTCAAGGACCTGGTGGCCGACGCCATCTGCGAGCTGGCCGAGGCCGACCGCCTCCGCCTCCCGCGCCGGAAGCTGGTCTTCTGATCAATCTTCCCCACTCCCTTGTCTAATCCAAATCTAAACCACGATCAGAGCAGAGCATTAGAATATTATTAACAGGAAAATAATGTGATCTTTTAGTCTTCTTCCTCTTGTACTCCTCCTTTTTGTATACAATTATTACTGTTACTGTTCTTAGGAGTCCCAATGAATGAATGAGTGAGTGAAAGAAAATTTAAGTGTGTTTCCCGCCATTGCATTATTGCTAGATCTTCTTTCTTCCCATGCATGTGCCGCACCGCTTGCCATGCTGCCCACTGAGGGAGTGCATGTGGTGTACCAACGCGGGCTTTTAAAGGGAATCCGGATTTTCTCTTTGACTCGTCTCGCACATGTCTGCTTCATTTTGCCACTGTTTGCAAGCTGGACCTGCCGGCGCTAGCAACAGCAACTCTGGTGTAGAGTCACTGTATCAACAGTCGTTATAATGTACATCAAGTGCGTTTCATATTCATTATTTTGAGGCCGTCAAGGCAAAGTGCATATTAAACGCTATCCTACTGTGTATGGTTGTTACAACCACTTGTTCACTCTTTAGGCCTCTGCATGCTCTCCTCTGTATCACAGTAGCTCCTTTTTTTGTATCATGCAATTGTCCACTCCTATTTCCGCACCGTGTCAACGCAATGCAGATGGCTAAAGAAAGCAAGAACACATACCACAATTCAAAGGCCAGTACTGTCAGGAACTCGAGATTGCCCATCATAACTGAAGTAAATGTGATGTGTCAACATAAACTCAAACTAAAGACTGCACCCAAGATGAGAAGCATAACTCTAAAAATTCTTTAACCATAGACCATACAACGAAGACATCCATCAGACGAGCGACAACCAGAGTACCTCTTAAATCAAGTGCTATGCCATGGAGAAACCTCAGCCCCACTGGTAACGTCGACTCGACTGAGAGCGCCATTACGCAGAACAATGAGGCGCAAGAAAACTACTCCCTCCGTCCCATAATGTAAGACGTTTTTTAACACTAGTGTAGTGTTAAAAAACGTCTTACATTATGGGACGGAGGGAGTAGCTTGTTTAATGTATGCTTGTGAATGACATTGCAATTTTCTAGCGAATGATATTCCACATCAATGAAACAACGAACCTGGACATTGATGACCCGGAATGGCATCGGGCAGACATCTTTGTTCTTCTGTGGTGTCATGCCACGGTCCTCGCTCATTGCTTGGCGTCCTCATGATAGACGACGCCACCACCGCCCTCATTGTTTGGACTCCATGGGCCAAGCCGATCACTTGCACAAAAAAGTTCACGAACTTGACAAAAAAGTTCATGAATATGAAAACATTTGCGAAATATGAAAAAGTTCAGCGATTTGAAAAAGTTCATGAATTTCACAAAAAAGTTCACAAATTTGATAAAAGTTTGTGAAATTGAAAAACATTTATTCATTTGAAAAAAGTACACATATTCAAAAAATAAGTTCACGGGCTTGGAAAAAGTTCACAAATTTAAGAAAATGTTCAGGAATTTAAGAAAACTAAAAATAAGAGGGTAAAAGAAGAAAAAATAAAAATGAAAGAAAAAAAGGCCAACCAAAACAAAAAGAGAAGAAAACTAGACCGAGAAGATGCACAACAAGAAGAATAAAAGAAGTAACTAGGAACAAAAAGTGAGCTGTCTTAGTTGGTTATAGTGGGTGGTCGGTTTGCGTGACGGACGGACGTATTGGCTGTGTACATGCCACATATGCATGTGGGTACGCCTTATGGTCAAATGACCATATTGCCCTTATTCAGTTTGTGAGGGGGGGGGGGGGTATACCGAAGCAAGGCTCGCAAGAAAAATAGCTTGTTTAATCTCCTCCATGGCCTCATCAAGCTGTTCCATGCCAATGGGTACATTATCTGCTGATGGGCTATGTTTGGTATCTATGTTTATATAGAAAATGTCTTTGCAATATATGTTGTTGTATGTTTGATATCTATGTTGATATTTCTGCTTTTTGGTCACACATCAAATCCGTTGCCCGCAACTTCAATAGTCCCGCCTCCTCCCCACCCCATGACCCAGGCGCCACACCGTGAAGCTAACACATGCATGATGCACTTCTTCTTTTACAATTTGGCATGTGAAATGCATGCATGTAATATATATCCATTTGCACAAATATGGATGGAAAAAGCAGGGTGAGTGAGAAAAAAAACCTTGCAAACAGTACCATAACGTTGAAGTATGTTGGGAAAATGACGATGCTAAAATTAAGATGTGCAGGGAAGAACTGAAACGGAAGTGAGCACGACAGTAACGTTACATTCAGATGCATTATCGAATGGCTGAATGCACAACAAAGCAAACTTGCCTGCATTTCGTTTTCACTTTAGCAGCACTAATTTCACAAGATTCAGCTTCAGTAAGAGGAGCAATCGAAGTGCTAAGAAAATCATTGTTGTTGGTATTGGTAAAGTCACACAATTTAGTAATGTCTTGAGCCATTGTGACAAGCAAGCAATCCAACACACGAGCAAAAAAGAAGCAAGCGAAATAGAGGCGAACGAAAAAGAGGGCAAATAAAACGACAAGGGTGAAGTGGGGGAGAGGAAAACGAGAGGCAAATGGCAAATAATGTAATGCGAGGGATAAGAGTTTGTGATGGGTACTTGGTATGTCTTGACTTGTGCGTAGACTCCCTAAGAATAGCAGAAATCCTTCTTGCTACCTCTTGAGCATCAAGCGTTGGTTTTCCCTTGAAGAGGAAAGGGTGATGCAGCAAAGTAGCGTAAGTATTTCTCTGAGTTTTTGAGAACCAAGGTATCAATCCAGTAGGAGGCCACGCTCAAGTCCCTTGTACCTACACAAAAAATAAGAACCTTGCAACCAACGCGATAAAGGGGTTGCCAATCCCTTCATGGCCACTTGCAAAAGTGAGATCTGATAGAGATGATAAGATAATATTTTTGGTATTTTTATGATATAGATTAAAAGTAAAGCAAGCAAAATAAATGGTGCCAGAAATAGCTTGTTGACGGGAGATTAATATGATGGAGCATAGACCCGGGGGCCATAGGTTTCACTAGTGGCTTCTCTCAAGATAGCATAAGTATTACGGTGGGTAAACAAATTACTGTCGAGCAATTGATAGAAAAGTGCATAATTACGAGAATATCTAGGTATGATCATGTATATAGGCATCACGTTCGTGACAAGTAGACCGACTCCTGCCTGCATCTACTACTATTACTCCACACATCGTCCGCTATCCAGCATGCATCTAGAGTATTAAGTTCATAAGAACGGAGTAACGCTTTAAGCAAGATGACATGATGTAGAGGGATAAACTAATGCAATATGATATAAACCCCATCTTTTATCCTCGATGGCAACAATACAATACGTGTCGCTTCCCCATCATCACTTGGATCGAGCACCGCAAGATTGAACCCAAAGCTAAGCACTTCTCCCATTACAAGAAAGATCAATCTAGTAGGCCAAACCAAACTGATAATTCGAAGAGACTTGCAAAGATAACCAATCATACATAAAAGAATTCAAAGGAGATTCAATTACTGTTCATAGATAATCTGGATCATAAACCCACAATTCATCGGATTTTGACAAACACACCGCAAAAGAATATTACGTCGAATAGATCTCCAAGAGAGACAAGGAGAACTTTGTATTGAGATCCAAAGAGAGTGAAGAAGCCATCTAGCTAATAACTATGGACCCGAAGGTCTAAGGTAAACTACTCACACATCATCGGAGAGGCTATGGTGTTGATGTAGAAGCCCTCCGTGATCAATGCCCCCTCCGGTGGAGCGCCGGAAAAGGCCCCAAGATGGGATATCACGGATACATAAGGATTCGGCGGTGGAAATAGGGTTTTGGCTCCTCTGTTGATGGTTTGGGGGTACGTAGGTATATATAGGAGGAAGAAGTAGGTCGGTGGAGCCACGAGGGGCCCATGAGGGTGGAGGGCGCGCCCAGGGGGGGTAGGCGCGCTCCCTTGCCTCGTGGCTTCCTCGTCGGTTGCTTGACGTCCACTCCAAGTCCTCTGGAGCATGTTTGTTCCAAAAATCACGTTCCCGAAGGTTTCATTCCGTTTGGACTCCGTTTGATATTCTTTTTCTATGAAACACTGATAGACAAAAAAAAAGCAATTCGGGCTAGGCCTACGGTTAATAGGTTAGTCCCAAAAATAATATAAAAGTGTATAATAAAGCCCATTAAACATCCAAAACAGAATATATAATAACATGGAACAATAAAAAATTATAGATACGTTGGAGACGTATCGAGCATCCCCAAGCTTAATTCCTGCTTGTCCTTGAGTAGGTAAATGATAGAAACAGAATTTTTGATGTGGAATGCTTCTTAGCATAATTTTCAATGTAATTCTTTTTATTGTGGCATGAATATTTAAACCCGAAAGATTCAAGATAAAAGTTTAATGTTGACATAAAAACAATAATACTTCAAACATGCTAACCAAGCAATTATGTCTTATCAAAATAACATAGCCAAAGAAAGCTTATCCCTACAAAATCATATAGTTAGGCCATGCTTCAATTTCGTCACACAAAACGTTCTCGTCATGCATAACCCCGATGACAAGCCGAGCAATTGGTTCATACTTTTTAACGCGCTTCAGCCTTTTCAACCCTTACGTAATACATGAGCGTAAGCCATGGATATAGCACTATGGGTGGAATAAAGTATAATGATGGGGGTTATGTAAGAAGAAAAATAAGGTAGAAAGTCTCACATTGACACGGCTAATCAATAGGCTATGGAGATGCCCATCAATTGATGTCAATGAGAGGAGTAGGGATTGCCATGCAACGGATGCACTAGAGCTATAAATGTATGAAAACTCAACAAAAGAAACTAAGTGGGTGTGCATCCAACTTGCTTGCTCACGAAGACCTAGGGCATTTTGTGGAAGCCCATCATTGGAATATACAAGCCAAGTTCTATAATGTAAAATTCTCACTAGTATATGAAAGTGATAACATAGGAGACTCTCTATCATGAAGATCACAGTGCTACTTTGAAGCACAAGTGTGGAAAAAGGATAGTAACATTGTCCTTTCTCTCTTTTTCTCTCATTTTTTTGTTGGGCCTTTTTTTTTTCTTTGGCCTCTTTTTTTAGTCCGGAATCTCATCCCGACTTGTGGGGGAATCATAGTCTCCATCATCCTTTCCTCACATGGGACAATGCTCTAATAATGATGATCATCACACTTTTATTACTTACAACTCAAGAATTACAACTTAACACTTAGAACAAAAATATGACTCTATGTGAATGCCTCTGGCGGTGTACCGGGATATGCAATGAATCAAGAGTGACATGTATGAAAGAATTATGAATGGTGGCTTTGCCACAAATACGATGTCAACTACATGATCATGCAAAGCAATATGACAATGATGGAGCGTGTCATAATAAACGGAACGGTGGAAAGTTGCATGGCAATATATCTCGAAATGGCTATGGAAATGCCATGATAGGTAGGTATGGTGGCTGTTTTGAGGAAGATATAAGGAGGTTTATGTGTGATAGAGTGTATCTTATCACGGGGTTTGGATGCACCGACAAAGTTTGCACCAACTCTCAAGGCGAGAAAGGGCAATGCATGGCACCGTAGAGGCTAGAAAATTGTGGAAGGTTGAGAGTGCGTATAATCCATGGACTCACATTAGTCATAAAGAACTCATATACTTATTGCAAAAGTTTATTAGCCCTCGAAGCAAAGTACTACTACGCATGCCCTTAGAGGGATAGATTGGTAGGAAAAGACCATCGCTCGTCCCCGACCGCCACTCATAAGGTAAGCAATAAAAGAACACCTTATGTGTCAAAATTGTCACACAACTTTTACCATACGTGCATGCTATGGGACTTGCCAACCTTAACACAAGTATTTCTCAATTTCACAATTACTCAACTACCATACTCTAAAATTACCACATTTATATCTCAAAACGCTTATCAAGTATCAAACTTCTCATGATATTCAATGAACTCAATATTATGCTCATCTTGGAAGCCTAACATATTCGGATTAATTTCACAATTAAAGCAAATTACCATGCTGTTTAAGACTCTCAAAATAATATAAGTGAAGCATGAGAGATCAATAATTTCTATAAAATAAAACCACCACCGTGCTCTAAAAGATATAAGTGAAGCACTAGAGCAAAAACTATATAGCACAAAAGATATAAATGAAGCACATAGAGTATTCTAACAAACTCCGAATCATGTGTGTCTATCTCAAAAGGTGTGTACAACAAAGATGATTGTGGTAAACTAACAAGCAAAGACTCAAATCATACAAGACGCTCCAAGCAAAACACATATCACGTGGTGAATAAAAATATAGCCCCAAGTAAAGTTACCGATAGATTTAAGATTTAAAGAGGGGATGCCTTCCGGGGCATCCCCAAGCTTAGGCTTTTGGTTGTCCTTGAATTTTAACTTGGGGTGCATTGGGAATACCCAAGATTAGGCTCTTGCCAATCCTTGTTCCATAATCCATCAAATCTTTACCCAAAACTTGAAAACTTCACAACACAAAACTCAATGTAAACTCTCGTGAGCTCCGTTAGTGAAAGAAAACAAAACACCACTTCAAGGTACTGTAATGGACTCATTCTTTATTTATATTGGTGTTAAACCTACTGTATTCCAACTTATCTATGATGTATAAACTCTTTTAATAGCCATAGATTCATCAAAATAAGCAAACAACACACAAAAAACAAAATCTGTCAAAAATGTAACAGAGTAGTAATCAGAATTAACGCAAACTTCTGGAGCTCCAAAAATTCTACCAAAATAGGAAGACCTAGATAATTTGTTTATTGATATACTGCAATTGGAATCACGTTCTGGTGATTTTTAACAATTGTTTTCGTAAACAAAAAGTTTCTGGAATTTCAGCAAGATCAAATAACTATCATCCAAGAAGATCCTACAGGTTTAACTTGGCACAAACACTAATTAAAACACAAAAACCACATCTAACCAGAGGCTAAATCAAGTATTTATTACTAAACAGAACCAAAAAGCAAGAAAATCAAATAAAATTGGCTTGCCTCCCAACAAGCGCTATCGTTTAACGCCCCTATCTAGGCATAAAAGCGAGGATAGATCTAGGTATTGCCATCTTTGGTAGGCAATCTATAAGTGGCTCTCGTAATAGATTCATAAGGTAATTTAATCTTCTTTCTAGGGAAGTGTTCCATGCCTTTCCTTAACGGAAATTGGAATCTAATATTCCCTTCCTTCATATCAATAATTGCACCAATCGTTCTAAGGAAAGGTCTACCAAGAATAATAGGACATGAAGGATTGCAATCTATATCAAGAACAATAAAATCTACGGGCACATAATTCCTATTTGCAACAATAAGAACATCATTAATTCTTCCCATAGGTTTCTTAATGGTGGAATCCGCAAGATGCAAGTTTAAAGAACAATCATCAAATTCACGGAAACCTAGCAAATTACACAAAGTTTTTGGGATCGTGGAAACACTAGCACCCAAATCACACAAAACATAGCATTCATGATCTTTAATTTTTATTTTTATTGTAGGTTCCCACTCATCATAAAGTTTTCTAGGGATAGAAACTTCCAACTCAAGTTTTTCTTCATAAGATTGCATCAAAGCATCAACGATATGTTTAGTAAAGGCTTTATTTGGACTATAAGCATGAGGATAATTTAGCACGGATTGCAACAAGGAAATACAATTTATCAAAGAGAAATTATCATAATTAAATTCCTTGAATTCCAAAATAGTGGGTTCATTGCTATCTAAAGTTTTAACCTCTTCAATCCCACTTTTACCTATTTTTGCATCAAGATCTAAAAACTCCGAATTTTTGAGACGCCTTCTAACTAAAGTTGACTGATGACCCACAAGTATAGGGGATCTATCGTAGTCCTTTCGATAAGTAAGAGGGTCGAACCCAACAAGGAGCAGAAGGAAATGATAAGCGGTTTTCAGCAAGGTATTCTCTGCAAGCACTGAAATAGTAGGTAACAGATAGTTCTGTGATAGGATAATTTGTAACGAGCAACAAATAACAAAAGTAAATAAAGTGCAGCAAGGTGGCCCAATCCTTTTTGTAGCAAAGGATAAGCCTGGACAAACTCTTATATAGAGAAAAACGCTCCCGGGGACACATGGGAATTATCGTCAAGCTAGTTTTCATCACGTTCATATGATTCGCGTTCGGTACTTTGATAATTTGATATGTGGGTGGACCGGTGCTTGGGTGCCGTCCTTACTTGGAAAAGCATCCCACTTATGATTAACCCCTATTGCAAGCATCCGCAACTACAAAAGAAGTATTAAGGTAAACCTTACGAAGCATGAAACATGTGGATCCAAATCAGCCCCTTACGAAGCAACGCATAAACTAGGGTTTAAGCTTCTGTCACTCTAGCAACCCATCATCTACTTATTACTTCCCAATGCCTTCCTCTAGGCCCAAACAATGGTGAAGTGTCATGTAGTCTGTGACGCCTGGATAATCAAGCTACAGTAACCTCTGTTACTCATGCCACGTCACCACTCTTACTGTTGCTAACCTCGCAATGATTCGAAACATTTTCAAATTCAAATTCAAATTAATGTCAAACGACAAATTTTTCCAAATATTAAACTAAAATGTTCGGAGTGTGCAGTTAAATGCCTAGGTGATTATAGTGCAACAAACACCCTTTTTGAAAATGTCTAAATATATTAAAATGAAATAAAACAGAAAAGTGAAATAAATAAAAAGAAAGGACAAATCTAACTAAAAATAAAAAGAGGCACCCTCCCATCGGCCATCTGTGGGCCCATTGCCAGCCATCAAGCAAAGGCTCAAATTGACCGCCCAAATTGGCCGACCCACCCCCTCCTTCTCCTCACCAGGGAGGAAACCCTAACCCACGACCCACCTCACTCCCCCCCACTCGCGCCCCCATTCTTCCCTCCCCCGATCCAGATCGGATCGGGGCACACACGCACGCACGCATCGGCCTCGCCACTGAACGCCGCCGCTCCCTCCTCGCTGCCGCCCGGAGCGCTCCATCGTCGGACCTCGCCATCCTGCTCCTCGAACCGCCCGAAGTCGCCATCGCTCGCCGTCCTCGTCTTCGCCACGCCACGTCGTCCCGACCGAGCCCGCTGCCTGAACCCCTACGGCCATTGTGAGCGCCCCATGCTCCTCTCCCTCTTCCCCATCACACGGAGGTCAGGCTCACTCATGACCTCCCCGCGTTCGTCAGCGCTTCGAGCCATCCCCCCGTCGCCTCGCCAGACTGCCACCTGTGGTCACAGACTCACTCGCCGCCTCTGCGTACACGGCCCGTCGTGGTTCGCCTGCTGAACCACACGTCGCCGCCAGCCTCGCTGACCTCTGCCACGCCGCCTTGCTCCTCCTCTTGCCGCCTCAAGCAATAAGCGTGGCCGCGCACCTCATGACCATCTCTCACAATCGGCGCTGGCGCCTTGGCGCGCCCCATCGCTCGTGCCCGTTCGAGCGGGATCGCCGCCTACCATTGCACTCAGCCTTCAACATCGCTAAACGGGCCCAAATTTCGTAACGCATTTTACAGAAAAAATAAAAATATTAAAATAAAAATAATTTATTAATTATTTAATTAAAGAAATAGTTAACTTAATTAATTTTGGCTAATTAAATTAAACAACTAATTAAACTAATTACACATTAGCTACCTAATTAACCTGATCTGTTAATTAGTTAATTATGTAGTAAATGATAGTTGGGCAAACCCACTAATTAATTTTTATTAATTTAATTAATCTGTTTAATTAAAATGTGTCACTGACCAGTGGGATCGACTGGTCAGGTTGACCAAGTCAACTCTGTTGACTGCTGATGTCAGCATGACATCATGCTGATGTCATTAATCTGTTTTTCGGATTAATTAAATAATTAATTAAATTCCGAAATTAATAAAATCTTTAGAAAATCATATCTTTTAATCCGTAACTCGGATTAAAATATTTTCAACATGAAAGTTGCTCGAGCGACAAGACGATTCCGGATCGCAACCCGCTCGTCCGCCACACCCCCTAACCTATCGAACTCGCAACTTTCCTCCGGCCTTCCGCTCAAAACGCGAAACACCGGAATACTTTCCGGATGTTTCCTTCACCGGTATCACCACATACCGAGTAAGGGCACACCTAGCATCACGCTTAGCTTTGTCAAGCATCGTCATGCATCTGATAGATTAAAAAATAAAGGTTTCATACCCCTCATCTTCCGCTAGACACCGAGACCGACGCGGCTGCTGCCCAGTACGACCTACGGAGTTGATTTAATTCTCTCTTGCGAGCAAGCAGGCAAGCCCCCCCTTGATCACCAGATATCGCCTATTCTACTCTATACTGCTTGCATTAGAGTAGTGTAGCATGTTACTGCTTTCGGTTATACCTATCCTGATGCATAGCCTGTCCTTGCTACTATTGTTGTTACCCTTTACCTGCAATCCTACATGCTTAGTATAGGATGCTAGTATTTCCATCTGTGGCCCTACATTCTTGTCCGTCTGCTGTGCTATACTATCGGGCCGTGATCACTCGGGAGGTGATCGCGGGTATATACTATATACTTTATACATGATACATGTGGTGATTAAAGTCGGGTCGGCTCGAGGAGTACCCGCGAGTGATTCACGGATTGGGGCTGAAAGGACCTTTGTCCCGACCGCCCTGGATGGATCTTTGTGGCGGAGCGGCAGGCAGGTTGAGACCGCCTAGGAGAGAGGTGGGCCTGGCCCTGCTCGGGCGCTCATGATACTTAACACGCTTAACGAGTTCTTGGTATTTGATCTGAAGTCCGCCATTTGGTCTATACGCACTAACCATCTACGCGAGTAGTTATGGGTATCCCGTCGTGGTATCACCAAGCCTTCGTGGACGCCGGATCGAGCGGTACGCCAGATTGGACCGCTGTAACGTGACTTCCTTTTAATGGAGGTTGCTAGGTCTGCCTTCCGGCCGCGTTCGCATAGCGTCTTGGTGTGCTAAGGCGATGGGCCCGGACCCACTGGGCGCTTAGGTTTAGACCGGCGTGCTGACCGCTCTGTTGGCCTAGGTCGGGATGCGACGTGTTGATCTTCCGCGGCCGGGCATGACCCAGAAAAGTGTGTCCGGCCAAATGGGATCAAGCGTGTTGGGTTTATGTGGTGCACCCCTGCAGGGAAGTTAATCTATTCGAATAGCCGTGATCTTCGGTAACATGACGACTTGGAGTTCTACCTTGACCTTATGACAACTAGAACCAGATACTTAATAAAATACACCCTTCCAAGTGCCAGATACAACCCGGTGGTCGCTCTCTAACAGGGCTACGAGGAGAGGATCGCCGGGTAGGATTATGCTATGCGATGCTACTTGGAGGAGTTCGCTACTCTCTTCTACATCTTTTGCCAAGAGGCGGAGGCTGCCAGGCGTAGTCTTCGACAGGATTAGCTATCCCCCTCTTATTCTGGCATTCTGCAATGCAGTCCACCGATATGGCCCTTTACACATATATCCATGCATATGTAGTGTAGCTCCTTGCTTGCGAGTACTTTGGATGAGTACTCACGGTTGCCTTGTTCCCCCTTTTCCCCTTTCTTTACCTGGTTGCTGCAACTGCACGATGGAGCCTGTGAGCCAGACGCCACCGTCGATGGCGACTACTACACCGAGGCGCCTACTACTACGTGCAGCCCCCGGCGACGACCGAGAGTAGTTATGAGGATCCTGCAGGAGGCCTCGCGCCTCTTCTCGATCTCAGATCCCAGTTTGTGCTAGTCTTCTTAAGGCAAACTTGTTTAACTTATGTCTCAGATCAGATATTGTTGCTTCCATGACTCGTCTATGATCGAGCACTTGTATTCGAGCCCTCGAGGCCCCTGGCTTGTATTATGATGCTTGTATGACTTATTTATGTTTTAGAGTTGTGTTGTGATATCTTCCCGTGAGTCCCTGATCTTGATCGTACACATTTGCGTGCATGACTAGTGTACGATTGAATCAGGGGCGTCACATAGTCGACGTTCACATAACACCACTAGAGGATAGACAACATACATCTCATCAAAATATCGAACGAATACCAAATTCACATGACTACTAATAGCAAGACTTCTCTCATGTCCTCAGGAACAAACGTAACTACTCACAAAGCATATTCATGTTCATAATCGAGGAGTATTAATATGCATAAAGGATCTGAACATATGATCTTCCACCAAATAAACCAACTAGCATCAACTAGAAGGAGTAATCAACACTACTAGCAACCTCGAGTACCAATCCCAGACTTAGAGACAAGAATTGGATACAAGAGATGAACTAGGGTTTGAGAGTGGTGCTGGTGAAGATGTTGATGGAGATTGCCCTCTCCTGATGAGAGGAGTGTTGGTGATGACGATGGCGATGAATTCCCCCTCCTGAAGGGAAGTGTCCCCGGCAGAACAGTTCCGCCGGAGCCCTAGATTGGTTCCGCCAAGGTTCCACCTCGTGGCGGCAGAGTCTCGTCCCGAAAGCTTGCTTGTTACTTTTCTTCGGACGAAATACCTCATATAGCAGAAGATGGGCACCGGAGGGCCAACAGGGGGCCAACAAGGCAGGGGGCGTGCCCAGGGGGGTAGGGCGCGCCCCCCACCCTCGTGGCCAGGCTTTGGGCCCCCTCTGGTATTTCTTCCGCTCAATATTTGATGACCCGGTAACATGATGTCATGCCTAGCACCCCCCCCCCCTAGGTGGAGGACCTATCGTTATAATTTCTTTTGCAAGGATAACCACTCCTCCTGGAGGAAATTGTAAGACCTATTTTATAAGCTGTTCCTGATGGATCCATTGAGTATCTAAAGTCCGACCTTTGTTTGAATACCATGTCAATGCTATCTCAAAAGCTTGTCTGTGATACTCCAATTTTCAACAAGAACATTTAAAGCCCAATGCTAAATGTTTCTTTATCAATTATCCAAACACCGTTGTATGGGTAATGTCATGAAATTTCTCTCCCCTTACCTAAAGGGTTTTCCTACATTATTTCTTATCATGGATATCATACTCTGCTTGTCCTTGGGAAGGATATACCCCCTGAAATATGTGTTAAACACATTTTCCTTTCCATTGTTTTGCTTAAACCTTCTTGTGATCTATATAAGCAGTAATATTTCCCTGCTTTTGTAAACACCTCGGTGTACCATCTTGTCTGGTGTAACCCTGTTACTATTGTTGATGACGATCCGGTAGCCACCGATGGACGAGAACTTTGCATATTGGTCCGCCTCGTTCAACGAGCAGGAAATGGTTCTCTTCGTCCCTCGCCCTTGGTACCGATGATGTTGCCGACATAATTGACAGGCTATCCTCTGACATGCCTTGCTTACATGATCGTGCAAGACGTCACCACCCTTCCTACTTTTAACCCACATGGTGGGCCCGTAACCCACCATTCCACAGGATCGAAAGCTGACTCTCCTGTACACCATGTTGCCAAAGATATTCCTCGCGCTTGACTTCATATGTAATTCACGGACCACCTGCCTAGTAATCTATTCTGGTATCAGACGCAATACTTATTCCCATTGCTCTGAACCCCTTTCACATTTCGTATCAGGCAACGAACGTTTGCCTATGCGCTTGAAACTTCTATTGTGCACCTTCTTACCTTGCTCTCAGTAATTTCTTAAGTTTCAATTCGAGAGTTACTTTTCGCCACCTTCCCTAATGTTATCTACCGGATAAGCAACCGTGCAGAGTTCCGTTCTTCCGAGTTACCCTTATCCTTGTACGTAAGTACGATGGAGTTCGAAGGAAGGAAGACAACTTCATCATGATGGCTTGAAGCAGAGAAATTAAGACATCAATGTATTGGATCAACCTCTTCGAGAAGAGTAACGAAGACCGAGAACCCTCGCTAGAATTTATTAACCAGAACTTTCCCCCTTACTCCCCTCTTAAATCTCGGGACGAGATTTCTTGTAGTGGAAGAGAATTGTGACGCCCAGATAATCAAGCTACAGTAACCTCTGTTACTCATGCCACATCACCACTCTTACTGTTGCTAACCTCGCAATGATTCGAAACATTTTCAAATTCAAATTCAAATTAATGTCAAACGACAAAGTTTTCCAAATATTAAACTAAAATGTTTGGAGTGTGCAGTTAAATGCCTAGGTGATTATCGTGCAACAAACACCCTTTTTGAAAATGTGTAAATATATTAAAATGAAATAAAACAGAAAAGTGAAATAAATAAAAAGAAAGGACAAATCTAACTAAAAGTAAAAAAGAGGCACCCCCACTGGGCCATCTGTGGCCCACGCCAGCCCAATCTGGCAAAGGCTCAATGACCGCCCAGCCGGCCGACCCACCCCCTCCTTATCCTCACCAGGGAGGTAACCCTAACCCACGACCCACCACACCCCCCCACTCGCTCATTCTTCCCTCCCCGATCCAGATCGGATCGGGCACACTGCGACGCACGCATCGGCCTCGCCATCAACGCCGCCGCCTCCCTGCCCGTTGGCGGCCCGGGCGCTCCATCGCCGGACCTCGCCATCCTCCTCCTCGCCGAACCGCTGAGTCGCCATCGCTTCGCCGTCCTCGTCTTCTCGCCACGCCAAGCGACATCGCCGTCCCGACCGCCGCCGAGCCACGCCCTGAACCCCTATGGCCATTGTGAGCGCCTCCCCATGCTCCTCTCCCTCTTCCCATCACATACCGAGGCCGTGCTCACTCATGACCTCCCCTGCTCATATGCGCCCAGCCATCCGCCGCCAGACGCTGCCACCTGTGGTCACAGACCACCTCGCCGCCTCTGCGTACACGGCCGTCATGGTTCGCCAGCGTGAACCACGCCATTCGCCTTCCATGGCCTCTGCGCCGCCCATTGCTCGCTCCTCCTCTTGCCGCCTTATAAAGGTTGCATTACGGCCAAGCACCCCATGAGCCATCTCTCACAACCAAGGCTGGCGCCTTTGGCGCGCCTCTATCGCCTCCTGCTCGAGCGGGATCGCCCGCCTGCATTACCGCCAAATTAAGCCCTCACATCGCCAAACGGGCCCAAAGAGAACGCATTTTAAAGAAAAAATAAAAAAATAAAAATAAAAATAATTAATTAATTATTTAAATAAATAATTAATTAACTTAATTAATTTTGGCTAATTAAATTAAATAACTAATTAAACTAATTACACATTAGCTACCTAATTAACCTGATCTGTTAATTAGTTAATTATGTAGTAAATGATAGTGGGGCCCACCCACTAATTAATTTTGATTAATTTAATTAATCTGCTTAATTAAAATGTGTCAGCGACCGATTGGGACCGATCGGTCAGGTTGACCAAGTCAACTCTGTTGATCACTGATGTCACCATGTCATCATGTCGATGTCATTAATCTGTTTTCGGATTAATTAAATAATTAATTAAATTCCGTAAATTAATAAAATCTTTAGAAAATCATATCTTTTAATCCGTAACTCGGATTAAAATATTTTCAACATGAAAGTTGCTCGTAACGACGAGACGATTCCGGATCGCAACCCGCTCGTCCGCCACACCCCCTAACCTATCGAACTCGCAACTTTCCCCTCCTCCTCTTGCAAAAGCGAAACACCGGAATACTTTCCCGGATGTTTCCTCTTCACCGGTATCACCACATACCGCGTTAGGGCACGCCTAGCATCACGCTTTGCTTTGTCATGCATCGTCATGCATCTGCTTGCTTAAATATTCATTGTTTCTTCCCCTCTTCTTCCGCTAGACACCGAGACCGACGCAGCCGCTGCCAAGACGACTACGGAGTTGACGACCCCTCTCTCTTGCCGAGCAAGCAGGCAAGCCCCCTTGATCACCAGATATCGCCTATTCTACTCTATACCGCTTGCATTAGAGTAGTGTAGCATGTTACCGCTTTCCGTTATACCTATCCCGATGCATAGCCCGTCCTTGCTACTACCGTTGTTACCCTTTACCGCAATCCTACATGCTTAGTATAGGATGCTAGTATTTCCATCTGTGGCCCTACATTCTTGTCCGTCTGCGCTTATACTATCGGGCCGTGATCACTCGGGAGGTGATCGCGGGTATATACTATATACTTTATACATGATACATGTGGTGATTAAAGTCGGGTCGGCTCGACGAGTACCCATGAGTGATTCACGGATTAGCTGAAAGGACCTTTGTTCCGACGGCCTCTGGATGGATCTTTGTGGCGGAGCGACAGGCAGGTTGAGACCGCCTAGGAGAGAGGTGGGCCTGGCCTGTTCGGGCGTTTCGCGGATACTTAACACGCTTAACGAGTTCTTGGTATTTGATCCGAGTCCGCCATTTGGTCTATACGCACTAACCATCTACGCGGGAGTAGTTATGGATATCCCGGCGTCGTGGTACCAGCCGAAGCCTTCGTGACGTCAGCGACTGAGCGGCGCGCCAGATTGGACCGGTAACATGACTTCCTTTGTAATGGAGGTTGCTAGGTCTGCTTCCGGCCGCGTTATAGCGTGCGGTGTGCTAAGGCGATGGGCCCAGACCCTGGCGCTTAGGTTTAGACCGGCGTCTTGTGACCGCTCTGTTGGCCTAGGTCGGCTGCGGCGTGTTGATCTTCCGCGGCGGGCATGACCCGTAAAAGTGTGTCCGCCAAATGGGATCAAGCGTGTTGGGTTTATGTGATGCACCCTGCAGGTGAAGTTAATCTATTCGAATAGCCGTGATCTTGATAACAGGACGACTTGGAGTTGTACCTTGACCTTATGACAACTAGAACCGGATACTTAATAAAACACACCCTTCCAAGTGCGGATACAACCCGGTGGTCGCTCTCTAGTGGCTACGAGGAGAGGATCGCCGGTAGGATTATGCTATGCGATGCTACTTGGAGGACTTGATCTACTCTCTTCTACATGCTGCAAGACGGAGGCTGCCCGAGCGTAGTCTTGAGTGATTAGCTATCCCCTCTTATTCTCGGCATTCTGCGATTCACCCACCGATATGGCCCTTTACACATATATCCATGCATATGTAGTGTAGCTCCTTGCTTGCGAGTACTTTGGATGAGTACTCACGGTTGCCTTGTTCCCCTTTTCCCCTTTCTTTACCCGATTGTCGCAACTGCACGATGGAGCCTGGAGCCGACGCCACCGCCGATGACGACTACTACATCGAGGCGCCTACTACTACGTGCAGCCCGGCCGTGACGACCGGGAGTAGTTATGAGGATCCCTGCAGGAGGCCTGCGCCTCTTTCGATCTGTATCCCGGTTTGTGCTAGTCTTCTTAAGGCAAACTTGTTTAACTTATGTCTCGTACTCGAGATATTGTTGCTTCCATGACTCGCCTATGATCGAGCACTTGTATTCGAGCCCTCGAGGCCCCTGGCTTGTATTATGATGCTTGTATGACTTATTTATGTTTTAGAGTTGTGTTGTGATATCTTCCGTGAGTCCTCGATCTTGATCGTACACATTTGCGTGCATGATTAGTGTACGATTGAATCAGGGCGCCACAAGTTGGTATCGAGCCATTGCCTGTAGGAATCCCCCTTTCCAACTCCATAGCCGAAGTCGAGTCTAGACATTGCAAAACTTTTACTAACATGGCTGTGTGTCTTACGGGCACACGTCGCCATTGGGTGGTAGTAGGATCTTTTATTTCTCGTCTATACTCTGGGACTCTGATCTCTCTTCTATTCGGGTTAAATGAATTTTACTAAATCTAACATTAGTTTCTCGTTATCACTTTCACCCGGAGAGCCCCTTATTACTGTTGATCGTCTGCTGCACGTGAAAACCCTGAAGATACTCTCCACTGTTAACTCGAGAACTTGTGTTCATCGCGTTTGCAAATTCCCTTCCACCGTCAACCCTTATGGATAACTACTTGCAGTTGTTATTCTTACATTCATCCCCAGTTGGTCTTGTTAATACAAGATACCCCGAAATACTCATCCTTGTTTTGATAATCCTTTTGAGCTTACTACCTTGATGTTCTTTGTCACCTGAATACCCCTACGGTTAATTCTCGCACTTATCGAGTATCCGCTCATCCCCCGTTGTTCATGTGTTTCACAATGGTCTTCGAAATACTATTCAATCCTCCAAAAATCCTTATTAGCTTATTGCTCTGCAATACTTGTCTGCTTACATTATGGATGCTCACATATCACTAGCAATATTCATTAGTATCTTTTGACACTGTCATTTTGATCCTATTGATCACATGTGTGCAAACGCACACAATCATCTATCAACCCTTCTAAATTATCTTTCCTGCTCAGACGTCATTTTGAACATTAGTTGGTTCTCGACCAAACTATTTGTCGTCAATTGTGCCTCTGGTCTATACAACTTATCCATCCTTGATCAGAGCGTCTGCTTCTGATCCTTTGTTTTGGAAATCATAATTCCTTGGTTAATCTAAGCATCGAATTATTCCGATGTTCTATAATATGATGCTCGTGCATTCTTTCTTCCTCTGATGGAGTACCGATACTCACATCAGCTCCGTTGTGGATCACCCGATCCATTTTTGGATTGTTATCCGATAGTGTCCTTCATATTCAATCACCTTGTGAGTTCTTCCCCTGATACATAGTGCCTCCGGTAAATTGTATCATCTGCTTGGCCAACCATGCTCTGCTTTCGAGCTGGTGGTATTTACTATTGAAGCTTGTGGTATATGTTTCCACGATACCCTGACGGGTTGAACCTATGCCTTCCTTTATATGTGTGAACTTGGAAGTTTCCACGAGTCATACTCATCTGGTATTTCACCAGGTAAAACTTTCAACACTAATGCCTTATCAAAGCGAGAAGTGAATGGAAGGTTATACATTGAAGAAGTGGGAGTCGACCTTGAACTTTGTGTTCATGCCCATGGACACGATGTAGATCCTATCATGGAAGCTTCTTGTAATAATAACTTTTTCCTTGTTATAGTATCATCTAGTATATGTGGATTGATCTTTTGCAATCGTGGTTCCGACCATGTTCTCCTTTTAAATACCATTTCTTGGACAAGTTGAAGTACTTGTCTTCTGCAGATCATTGCACCTGTCCAACCTTTACTTTGCTCTACCGTTGAGTATTAAACTCGTATCTCAAGGATATCATGGGACCGCATAACTTATTATGGGTTCTTCATCAACTATTATTTCTCACTGATTCCAATTTTCTCGGGTTCTGGGTTGTCGTCAATCGAGAACAACGATTCCACATTTTGGTTCGATAACCCTAAGTAATTTTTGTTGCTTACGAGTTTATTAATCCTTTAAGTCTTTCCTAGCCTGATCGGCTAAATTTTAACCGTGCTACCTGGTCCTTCTTTTCGGAGCACAATTTTCGATGATGAGCTAAACTTACGTCGATCTTCCTCGTCATATCAGTTCGCCTTGAACAACAAGCTTGATTTCAAGTTTGTGTCCTACCCATGGTTCCAATAACCTTCCGCTTCATCATTCCTTTGACTTGATGTCGTCACTGATTGATTACATCTTCATGAAATCTCTCGACAAATGTGTCGTGATCATCATCAACCTTATGAGCTCTTCCAGGATATCAATTGAGTTCATGATGAGAAATACCATCCTTGCCCCTGATGATTTGTGTTAACTTTGACCACTTATTTGCCTTCCGTTCAACACAAACTTGTTCGTGTTTTGTGTTATACCTTGAGTTCCTTGCTACCCAACATTGTTCTTCTTTACCTTGTAATATTACCATCTTTTAATATCAAGGATGTGGTGAGGATTGCTCCACCTCTTAAGAAATTCTTGGTATAGTGATACTTCTCACCAGCACCATTCTTTCTTGGTCCTCGGTTGATTCCAACCGGGGTACCAACAAGTGAACTATGCTGTTTGGATTCTGCCCTTCTAGCAACCCTATTGCTTTGAACTTAATGGTCGGTCGTTCATTCTTGGACTATTGATTATTGAATCACCATTCTGACATTGGTCGTGCAGCCCAACCCATATTTCGGGCGCACCTTTCAACCAATGTTTAATTGTGTATGTTGTCCTCGAGCATGCTTCATTATATCATTTGATCTGACAAATGCTATCTCCTTATCCACATAATTGAGGAGATGCATCTTTTTGGATACCTCGTTGAATTATCGTTGAGTCCGTCAGCCACTTCCTCATCCTCTCCTTGGTTTAATGATGAACTCGGGTTTCGGAACTTGCTTCCATAGTTCATTTCCTGAGAATCTTGAAATGTCTTTTCGTCTATTTGTGTTGCACCTTTTCTTCTCGGACATCCTGAGTCTGAGGTACCATGACACCAATCAGATCTGAATCTCGGTCAGATATGATGGTTGGGACAACTTTCCAAGAGTTATGATGTTGGTCCTTTGATGACCCGGTAACATGATGTCATGCCTAGCACCCCCCCCTAGGTGGAGGACCTATCGTTATAATTTCTTTTGCAAGGATAACCACTCCTCCTGGAGGAAATTGTAAGACCTATTTTATAAGTCGTTCTCGATGGATCCATTGAGTATCTAAAGTCCGACCTTTGTTTGAATACCATGTCAATGCTATCTCAAAAGCTTGTCATGATACTCCAATTTTCAACAAGAACATTTAAAGCCCAATGCTAAATGTTTCTTTATCAATTATCCAAACACCGTTGTATGGGTAATGTCATGAAATTTCTCCCCTTACCTAAAGGGTTTTCCTACATTATTTCCTATCATGGATATCATACTCTGCTTGTCCTTGGGAAGGATATACCCCCCTGAAATATGTGTTAAACACATTTTCCTTTCCATTGTTTTGCTTAGACCTTCTTGTGATCTATATAAGCAGTAATATTTCCCTGCTTATGTAAACACCTCGGTGTACCATCTTGTCTGGTGTAACCCTGTTACTATTGTTGATGACGATCCGGTAGCCACCGATGGACGAGAACTTTGCCTATTGGTCCGCCTCGTTCAACGAGCAGGAAATGGTTCTCTTCGTCCCTCGCCCTTGGTACCGATGATGTTGCCGACATAATTGACAGGCTATCCTCTGACATGCCTTGCTTACATGATCGTGCAAGACATCACCACCCTTCCTACTATTAACCCACATGTTGGGCCCAGAATTCCACCATTCCACGGGATCGAAAGCTGACTCTCCTGTACACCATGTTGCCAAAGATATTCCTCGCTTGACTTCATATGTAATTCACGGACCACCTGCCTAGTAATCTATTCTCGTATCGACGCAATACTTATTCCCATTGCTCAACCCCTTTCACATTTCGTGTCGAGATCTAACGCGTTTGCCTATGCGCTTGAAACTTCTATTGTGCACCTTCTTACCTTGCTCTCAGTAATTTCTTAAGTTTCAATTCGAGAGTTACTTTTCGCCACCTTCCCTAATGTTATCTACCGGATAAGCAACCGTGCAGAGTTCCGTTCTTCCGAGTTACCCTTATCCTTGTACGTAAGTACGATGGAGTTCCCGAAGGAAGGAAGACAACTTCATCATGATGGCTTGAAGCAGAGAAATTAAGACATCAATGTATTGGATCAACCTCTTCGAGAAGAGTAACGAAGACCGAGAACCCTCGCTAGAATTTATTAACCAGAACTTTCCCCCTTACTCCCCTCTTAAATCTCGGGACGAGATTTCTTGTAGTGGAAGAGAATTGTGACGCCCAGATAATCAAGCTACAAGAACCTCATACTCATGCCACATCACCACTCTTCAAGTTGCTAACCTCGCAATGATTCAAACATTTTCAAATTCAAATTCAAATTAATGTCAAACGACAAAGTTTTCCAAATATTAAACTAAAATGTTCGGAGGTGCAGTTAAATGCCTAGGTGATTATAGTGCAACAAACACCCTTTTTGAAAATGTCTAAATATATTAAAATGAAATAAAACAGAAAAGTGAAATAAATAAAAAGAAAGGACAAATCTAACTAAAAGTAAAAAAGAGGCACCCCCCACTGGGCCATCTGTGGCCCAGCTGGCCAGCCCAACTTGGCAAAGGCCCAGCCGACTAGCCCAGCCGGCCGACCCACCCCCTCCTTATCCTCACCAGGGAGGTAACCCTAACCCACGACCCACCTCACCCCCCCACTCGCGCGCTCATTCTTCCCTCCCCCGATCCAGATCGGATCGGGGCACACACGCACGCACGCATCGGCCTCGCCACTGAACGCCGCCGCTCCCTCCTCGCCGTTGGCTGCTGCCGCCCGGAGCGCTCCATCGTCGGACCTCGCCATCCTGCTCCTCGCCGAACCGCCCGAGTCGCCACTGCCCCGCCGTCCTCGTCTTCTCGTCGCCACGCCGCACATCGTCCCCGACCGCCGTCGAGCCCGCTGCCCTGAACCCCTATGGCCATTGTGAGCGCCTCCCCATGCTCCTCTCCCCTCTTCCCCTGTCACCGCGCGCCCGAGGCCGTGCTCACTCGCGGCCTCCCCGCGTTCGTCACGCCCGAGCCATCCCCCGTTGTCGCCTCGCCGTACGCGGCCACCCAGGGCCGCGCACCTCACCTCGCCGCCTCTGCGTGGCCACGGGCCGTCGCGGTTCGCCCGCGAGTGAACCACGTCGCCACACGCCTTCATGGCTTCGCCGCCGCCATACGCTTTCCTCCTCCTCTTGCCGCCCCAGCAGGTTGCACGGCCACCCTCACCATCTCTCACAATGGCCGCGCTTTGGCGCGCCCATCGCCTTGTTCGCTCGAGCGGGATCGCCCCGTTACCGTGCACTCAAATAGCCTAAGCCCTCTACGCCAAACGGGGCCCAGCCCGAGAACGCATTTTAAAGAAAAAAATAAAAAAATAAAAATAAAAATAATTAATTAATTATTTAAATAAATAATTAATTAACTTAATTAATTTTGGCTAATTAAATTAAATAACTAATTAAACTAATTACACATTAGCTACCTAATTAACCGGATCTGTTAATTAGTTAATTATGTAGTAAATGATAGTGGGGCCCACCCACTAATTAATTTTGATTAATTTAATTAATCTGTTTAATTAAAATGTGTCACTGACCAGTGGGACCGACTGGTCAGGTTGACCAAGTCAACTCTGTTGACTGCTGATGTCACCATGTCATCATGCTGATGTCATTAATCTGTTTTCGGATTAATTAAATAATTAATTAAATTCCAGAAATTAATAAAATCTTTAGAAAATCATATCTTTTAATCCGTAACTCGGATTAAAATATTTTCAACATGAAAGTTGCTCGTAACGACGAGACGATTCGGATCACGCAACCCGCTCGTCCGCCACACCCCCTAACCTATCAGACTCGCAACTTTCCCCCTCACGGCTCCTCTCGCTGAAAGCCAAACAGGAATACTTTCCGGATGTTTCCCCTTCACCAGTATCACCACATACCGCGTTAGGGCACGCTTAGCATCACGCTTTGCTTTGTCATGCATCGCCATGCATCTGCTTGCTTAAATATTCATTGTTTCTTCCCCTCTTCTTCCGCTTAGACACCGAGACCGACGCCGCCGCTGCCCGATGCGACTACGGAGTTGTAACCCCTCTCTCTTGCCAGAGCAAGCGGGCAAGCCCCCTTGATCACCGGATATCGCCTATTCTACTCTATACCGCTTGCATTAGAGTAGTGTAGCATGTTATCGCTTTCCGTTATACCTATCCTGATGCATAGCCTGTCCTTGCTACTACTGTTGTTACCCTTTACCTGCAATCCTACATGCTTAGTATAGGATGCTAGTATTTCCATCTGTGGCCCTACATTCTTGTCCATCTGCTGCGCTATACTATCGGGCCGTGATCACTCGGGAGGTGATCATGGTATATACTATATACTTTATACATGATACATGTGGTGATTAAAGTCGGTCGGCTCGAGGAGTACCCATGAGTGATTCACGGATTGGGGCTGAAAGGACCTTTGTCCCGACGGCCCTCTGGATGGATCTTTGTGGCGGAGCGACAGGCAGGTTGAGACCGCCTAGGAGAGAGGTGGGCACCCTGCTCGGGCGCTCATGGATACTTAACACGCTTAACGAAGTTCTTGGTATTTGATCTGAGTCCGCCATTTGGTCTATACGCACTAACCATCTACGCGGGAGTAGTTATGGGTATCCGGCGTCGTGGTATCACCAAGCCTTCGTGGACGTCGGCCGATCGAAGCGGGCGCCACGCCAGATTGGACCGCGTAACGTGACTTCCTTTTTAATGGAGGTTGCTAGGTCTCGCTTCCGCCGCGTTATAGCGTCTTGCAGTGTGCTAAGGCGATGGGCCCTGCACCCTGGCGCTTAGGTTTAGACCGGCGTGCTGACCGCTCTGTTCACTACAAGAATCTTGTTAATACATGACGGATTCAATCTGTCATGAAACTATGCAAAACCGTCAACGAGGGAGGTCCATGACGGATTTAGAATCCGTCATGTATATCGCGTCATAATTTGCCAACTGTGCCACCATGATGGATCAAGTCCGTCACCGATCGGTCCCTAGGCTCCGCTTAGGCCGGTCCTCCATGATGCATTAACTGTCATGGATTGACTGACATTGTACTAACATGGGCACGACATGGAGTCTATGTGGCACCAGCGTGGATCCGACGTGGCATCCTGCATAGCCAAGTCGATTCCCTATTTTTTAGTGGCGGTTTAGCGAATTTTTCAATCCAGCCCATAATATTCATCCAACCAGCTATGGCATAAGACATTACACATAATAAAAAAGCTTTCACAGCACAATTAATTTTCATTCAACGGATCCATTGTTTTGCCATTTCACAAATTTCTATTCAATAATTTCAGCAAGTAAAGGCCTTCTAAAATGTGCCAAAACACATACAACATTACTTCACATGCCCTCAATAACAATTACACTAGATTACATCAACATTGTATGCACCCTCTTAATCTTCAAGTTCACCTCGGCAGCTCAACCTTCCTATGCGCCTCTCACAACCAAAGGAAACCTGTAAAAAACAATATGCTTCATACAATATGCTCTCACCACAAAGGAGAACTGTAACAACCTTCCCAAAGGTATAGTAAAGTATCAAGAACAACAAGTGGACTCCATATTACGAAAATATATTTTATGATAAATCTAATAAAATTAATTCCGTCTTTGAAGATGTTGATGGCTTCCTATAAACTTGGTCAAATTCAATTAATTTGCAATGGTAGAGAAAATAGGAATAAAATGAAATTTTCAAGGTGGAGATACTTCCACACTTGATTAACATAATTTAATAAACTATAAAACTACCTTTGGATTTTCATAATGAATCGCATGAAATAAATCAAACCTAGAACTTATATGATGATCTATGGAAATCTGATCTCTACCATAACCGCAAGAAATAACAACCAGTCGGAAGTAATGATGAATGTAAGAGCTATACAACCAATGATGGTTCGCGAGAATATTTCGTGGAACTATATCTAAACTATTATAAAATGGTTATGATCGACTACGTCAGTAGTGTGAGCATGCAGTGGTGACTGCCATTGTTGATGAGTGTCCGGAAGAATTGACACACCAAGTACTTTTGTCTCCAAAGACAATTCTTGAGGTCTCTTTAATTACATCGTTGGACAGATTCGATCGTTCAATTGTCATCATCAACCGTCCTCACCGATCGGTGGAAACTGAGCCAGAAATAATCCCCAAATACAACATGAGTAATCGGAAATAGCAAACATCGAGAACTTTGAGACATCACTTAAGAAATTAGAACAAACATAGTAATACCGCATTAGTATATATAATGCACATAAGTAGAGAAATAAGATGCATAAGGAACATTGTTTCAACAATACGTAAAGACAAAAATGCTAGAACTTTAAGCGACATCCATTAATACATAAGGTGGATAACTCCCTTTTCCCAATATATCATGCAATGTTCTGGAAGTGATAGAACCAAGACAACATTCCTTTTATTAGGCGAAGAAGCGATGCAGTTCTACTTTTCAATTTTGGCTGTGGAAAGACACAAAATGCACAAAGACATATAATTTTTTCCTAAGTTCTGAAATTTACAGAGCCTACAAACGAGAATAACAAAGTATATACTCCAAAAAAATGGCATCACTAAGAAACATTATACGTGATGCAGAGAACTACAAATTTAATTTATTGCATGGCTTAAGTAATTACTTAATAGTCATTAAGGTACAAGCCGAATCAAAATACATGGACACCAGGAGATGGTCGAATCAAAACACATAGGAAAATACGTATATTATATTCTAAATAGCAATTTTTATGCAAAGACCTCAAAAAAATTCAAGTTAATATAACAACCTATCACCCAGAAGTGTTAGACCTTTGCCAAACATTTTCCCATCCATCGGTCAAAAGATTAAAACCCCGAGTGAGAAATGACAATGTTAAGCAACAAGGCATGAAGATTAATTTTTCCAGTTTGAAGGTTAACTTTTCCAGTGTACATAATGAATAATAAAGGTCGGAGATGTTGCGAACATGAGACATGCTAAGATAAGTATGATACTTTTCCAGTTTGAAGATTAACTTTTACATAGCGATTCTTGTTGAACATAATAGATGGAGATAATTGTTCGTTGGTTATGAGAATCAATTAATAATACAAGAAAAAAGAAACACACATAACATGCAGCATAAAGGGATTATGCATCGATCATCCATTAGGGGTCCAAGATCATGTTATAGGTTCTCAAAATAACTCAATAGTTGCCACTGAGCATCAATACCAACAATAGTCAACTAAAACTTCGGCTACCTGATTCTAATTGTAATTTTAATCAAACCAAGAAGGCATCAGACAGTTTCCTGACTATATAGAGCCTAATTTGCTACTCTTGAACGTAAACAGCCTCAAATACTTTTTTTCTCAACTTTCACTACCTGAACAAAATCAGTCACACCCAACTCCTCAAAAAATTTCTTCCAACTTCGCGATTCAGATGGCAATGGAGCAGAACTACGATTGGTCAAATAAAAAATATGAAGTTCAATCCATGTCGCCACAGGAAGCACGGCCGTGCAGGCGACGCGGCGAGGAGGTCGGGGTTATCGCCGTCCAGCCCAACGCACGCCTTGGCCGCGCCGAGCTAGGGGACGCCATCCGGAGGAGTAGAGGGTGGGAGGCGCGGATGTCTGACGAAGACGAGTCGGAGACCCGTCGGTGGTGAAACGACGCCATGATTGAAACCCCTAGCCATGGGCTAGGGTTGCGGACCAGCCGAGGCCGGAGCAGCGGATCCGGCCGTCTTTGGAGGACAAATAGGTCGAAGACGAGCTCGTGAGCGTGCTGCGCGGTGGTGGACACCACCGGAATCTGGAGGCGTTGGTGGCGGCGCGAGGGTTCGTAGGGGAGAGAGATGGGTCGTGAGAGGGATGGGTGGGTGGGGGTTGTGGCGGATCTAGCAGCCGCCGGTGCTGCGAGGTGAGAGGAGGGAGAGGGTCGGCGGCAAGCTGTAGGAGGAGGGAGGCGACGAGGTGGCGGCGATGTGTTGGAGACGATGGGGAATGGGAGGTGTCTGCGGAGGAGGGAGAGGGGCCGATGGAGAATGTGTTAGGGTTAGGTTTTTATATGGGGAGCAGTTAGCTGGGCTTTAGCGGGCTTGAGAGGGCTTCAACGGGCTTGCGGAGCTGTACCAGCCCATCCATGACAGTTTCTGAAATTGTCATCCGAAATCCGTCATGAATTAACAGGTTTCTTGTAGTGGTTGGCCTAGGTCGGGCTGCGACGTGTTGATCTTCCGCGGCCGGGCATGACCCAGAAAAGTGTGTCCGGCCAAATGGGATCAAGCGTGTTGGGTTTATGTGGTGCACCCCTGCAGGGAAGTTAATCTATTCGAATAGCCGTGATCTTCGGTAATGTGACGACTTGGAGTTGTACCTTGACCTTATGACAACTAGAACCAGATACTTAATAAAAACACCCTTCCAAGTGCCGAGATACAACCCGGTGGTCGCTCTCTAACTTGAGGGCTACGAGGAGAGGATCGTCGGGTAGGATTATGCTATGCGATGCTACTTGGAGGACTTCGCCACTCTCTTCTACATGCCGCAAGACGGAGGCTGCCGAGCGTAGTCTTTGACAGATTAGCTATCCCCTCTTATTCTCGGCATTCTGCAGTTCAGTCCACCGATATGGCCCTTTACACATATATCCATGCATATGTAGTGTAGCTCCTTGCTTGCAGTACTTTGGATGAGTACTCACGGTTGCCTTGTTCCCCTTTTCCCCTTTCTTTACCCGATTGCTGCAACCGACGATGGAGCCCAGGAGCGACGCCACCGTCGATGACGACTACTACACCGGAGGCGCCTACTACTACGCAGCAGCCCACGACGACCGAGGGAGTAGTTATGAGGATCCTGTGCAGGAGGCCTGCGCCTCTTCGATCAGTATCGCAGTTTGTGCTAGACTTCTTAAGGCAAACTTGTTTAACTTATGTCTGTACTCAGATATTGTTGCTTCCGCTGACTCGTCTATGATCGAGCACTTGTATTCGAGCCCTCGAGGCCCTGGCTTGTATTATGATGCTTGTATGACTTATTTATGTTTTAGAGTTGTGTTGTGATATCTTCCCGTGAGTCCACGATCTTGATCGTATACATTTATGCGTGCATGACTAGTGTACGATTGAATCAAGGCGTCACATAGTCGACGCTCACATAACACCACTAGAGGATAGACAACATACATCTCATCAAAATATCGAATCTAATACCAAATTCACATGACTACTAATAGCAAGACTTCTCTCATGTCCTCGGGAACAAACGTAACTACTCACAAAGCATATTCATGTTCATAATCAGAGGAGTATTAATATGCATAAAGGATCTGAACATATGATCTTCCACCAAATAAACCAACTAGCATCAACTAGAAGGAGTAATCAACACTACTAGCGACCTACAGGTACCAATCCCAGACTTAGAGACAAGAATTGGATACAAGAGATGAACTAGGGTTTGAGAGTGGTGCTGGTGAAGATGTTGATGGAGATTGCCCTCTCCTGATGAGAGGAGTGTTGGTGATGACGATGGCGATGAATTCCCCCTCCCGAAGGGAAGTGTCCCCGGCAGAACAGTTCTGTCGGAGCCCTAGATTGGTTCCGCCAAGGTTCCACCTCGTGGCGGCAGAGTCTCGTCCCGAAAGCTTGCTTGTTACTTTTCTTCGGACGAAAGACTTCATATAGCAGAAGATGGGCACCGGAGGGCCAACAGGGGGCCAACGAGGCAGGGGGCGTGCCCAGGGGGGTAGGGCGCGCCCCCCACCCTCGTGGCCAGGCTTTGGGCCCCCTCTGGTATTTCTTCCGCTCAATATTTTTCATTATTTCCAAAAATAACTTCTGTGGAGTTTCAGGACTTTTGGAGTTGTGCAGAATAGGTCTCTAATATTGCTCCTTTTCCAGCCCAGAACTCCAGCTGCCGGCATTCTCTCTCCTTATGTAAACCTTGTAAAATAAGAGAGAATATGCATAAGTATTGTGACATAATGTGTAATAACAACCCATAATGCAATAAATATCGATATAAAAGCATGATGAAAAATGGACGTATCAACTCCCCCAAGCTTAGACTTCGCTTGTCCTCAAGCGGAAGCCGATAACGATAAATATGTCCACATGTTTAGAGATAGAGGTGTCGATAAAATAAAATACGGACATTAGGGCATCATGATCATTCTAATAATAGCAACATATAAGGGTATTGTCATATGATTTCTTATGCTCAAGTAGTAATCTATTCACAATGCAAAGTATGAATCAGAAACTTCATTGAGAACCAACAAACTATAATCTCAGTCATTGAAGCAATTGCAATTTATCATAACATCGGAAAGAGTCAACATAAGAGCTTTTCAGCAAGCCCACATACTCAACTATCATTTAGTCTTCCACAATTGCTAACACTCACACAATACTTGTGGTTACGGAGTTTTAATCGGACACAGAGAAAGATAGGGGCTTATAGTTTCGCCTCCCAACCTTTTACCTCAAGGGTAATGTCAACAATAATAACTCATGCTAACTTACATCCAATTAGATATATATGTCTGGATCTTTCCAACACACTGTGCTTGCCAAAGGATAAAATATAAAAAGGAGAGGTGAAGATCACCATGACTCGTGCATAAGGTAGAAGATAATAGTAAAAGATAGGCCCTTCGCAGAGGGAAGCAGAGGTTGACATGCGCTTTCAGAGTTGAATGCACAAAATCTTAATGCAAAAGAACGTCACTTTATATTGCTACTTGTGATATGGACCTTTATTATGCAGTCCGTCGCTTTTATTTCTTCCACATCACAAGATCGTATAAAGCTTATTTCCTCCACACCAATCAATCATACATATTTAGAGAGCAATTTTTATTGCTTGCACCGATGACAACTTACTTGAAGGATCTTACACAATCCATAGGTAGGTATGGTGGACTCTCATGGCAAAACTAGTTTAAGGGTTTTTGGAAGCACAAGTAGTATCTCTACTTGGTGCAAAAGAATTTGGCTAGCATGAGGGGGAAAGGCAAGCTCAACATGTTGGATGATCCATGACAATATACTTTATTTCAGATATAAGAAAACATAACCCATTACGTTGTCTTCCTTGTCCAACATCAACTCTTTAGCATGTCATATTTTAATGAGTGCTCACAATCATAAAAGATGTCCAAGATAGTATATTTATATGTGAAGCCTCTCTTTCTTTATTACTTTTTATTGATTGCAACGATGACCAAAGCTATGTTTGTCAACTCTCAACAACTTTTAATCATCATACTCTTTCTATGTGAAGTCATTATGATCAATATGATCTCTTTATTTATTTTTATTCTTTTGTCTTTTCTTTTATTCACTCAAGATCATAGCAAGATAATCAAGCCCTTGAATCAACACTAATCTTTATTATATATAGCTCACGGACTCGATTACATAGAAAGATCATAAAGCAAAACTCAAAACTAGATCTAACCAAAACTTTATTCTACTAGATCAAGATATTACTAAAAGGATCGTACTAAGAAAAACGGTAAAGATAAGAGTGTGATGGTGACACGATACCGGGGCACCTCCCCCAAGCTTGGCAGTTGCCAAGGGGAATGCCCATACCAATGTGATTATATCCCTTTTGCTGGTGAAGAAGATGGTGCTGATGATGGGTAGTCGCACATCGAGCGTAAGAGATCCTCCAACTTGCGGATAATGCCCTTGAGTGCAACGATATCCTCCTTCAACAAAATATTTTCACGTGTGAGATACTTGTTTTGTATACGAGCTAACTTAATCATCTTGAAAGCTTTGATCTCAGTTGGGGTAAGAAGATTGTGATCAAGTTGAAGAATGTCTTCTGTTGCCGGAACTTGGTCCTTCGTGGCCTTCTTGATTCCTTCATCATTGTTGATCTCCATGGGTTCTTCCCACTTCAGCTCTATCTTCATTAGCCAAGCATCGTTGTCACCATTGTTGGAGGAGGGAGACGACATGATGCCTGGCCTTGACAACCCCAACAGAAAACAGCTCGAAACAAGAACAGAGGACAATTGCGTGATACGGGAGTCAAAACCTTCGGAAGATTTTATAGTGCAAGAAAACGGAGTCCGGAGAGCGCACGAGGTGCCCACGAGGTAGGGGGGCGCGCCCTCTGATAGTCTCCAACGTATCTATAATTTTTGATTGCTCCATGCTATATTATCTACTGTTTTGCACATTATTAGGCTTTATTATACACTTTTATATTATTTTTGGGGCTAACCTATTAACCGGAGGCCCAGCCCAGAATTGCTGTTTTTTTGCCTATTTCGTAGTTTCGAAAAGGAATATCAAACGGAGTCCAAACGGAATGAAACCTTCGGAACGTGATTTTCTCACCGAACATGATCCATGAGACTTGGACCCTCGCCAAGAAACGAAGGTGGAAGCCACGAGGTAGGGGGCACGCCCACCCCTGTATGCGCGCCCTCCACCCTCGTGGGCCCCTGTTGCTCCACCGACGCATTCTTCCTCCTATCTATACCTCACGCACTTCAAACGATCAGACACGGAGCCAAAACCTAATTCCACCGCCGCAACCTTCTGCACTCCACGAGATCCCATCTTGGGGCCTGTTATGCGAGCTCCACGGAGGGGGCATCCATCACGGAGGGCTTCTACATCAACACCATAGCCTCTCCAATGAAGTGTGAGTAGTTTACCTCAAACCTTCGGGTCCATAATTATTAGCTAGATGGCTTCTTCTCTCTTTTGGATCTCAATACAGTGTTCTCCCCCTCTCTCATGGAGATCTATTTGATGTAATCTTCTTTTTGCAGTGTGTTTGTTGAGATCGATGAATTGTGGGTTTATGATCAAGATTATCTATGAACAATATTTGAATCTTCTCTGAATTCTTTTATGTATGATTGGTTATCTTTGCAAGTCTCTTCGAATTATCAATTTGGTTTGGCCTACTAGATTGGTTTTTCTTGGAATGGGAGAAATGCTTAGCTTTGGGTTCAATCTTGCGATGTCCTTTCCCAGTGACAGTAGGGGCAGCAAGGCACGTATTGTATTATTGCCATCGAGGATAACAAGATGGTTTTTTTTATCATATTGCATGAATTTATCCCTCTACATCATGTCATCTTGCTTAAGGCATTACTCTGTTTTCATGAACTTAATACTCTAGATGCATGCTGGATAGCGGTCGATGAGTGGAGTAATAGTAGTAGATCCGCAGAGTCGGTCTACTTGTCTCGGACGTGATGCCTATATACATGATCATACCTAGATATTCTCATAACTATGCTCAATTCATCAATTGCTCAACAGTAATTCGTTCACCCACCGTAAAATACTTATGCTCTTAGAGAAGCCAATAGTGAAACCTATGGCCCCCGGGTCTATCTTCATCATATTAATCTTCCAACACTTAGTTATTTCCTTTGCTTTTTTACTTTGCTTTTATTTTACTTTGCATCTTTATCACAAAAATACCTAAAATATTATCCGATCATATCTATCAGATCTCACTCTCGTAAGTGACCTTGAAGGGATTGACAACCTCTTATCGCGTTGGTTGCGAGGATTTATTTGTATTGTGCAGGTGCGAGGGACTCGCGCGTAGCCTCCTACTGGGTTGATACCTTGGTTCTCAAAAATTGAGGGAAATACTTACGCTACTTTGTTGCATCACCCTTTCCTCTTCAAGGGAAAACCAACGCAGTGCTCAAGAGGAAGCAAGAAGGATTTTTGGCGCCGTTGCCGGGGAGGCTTATCCAAGGTCAAGTCAAGATTTGGACTCCTGACAACGAGCGATTTCTGGCGCCGTTGCCGTGGAGGTCTATGCAAAAGTCAACATACCAAGTACCCATCACAATCCCTTATCTCCCGCATTACATTATTTGCCATTTGCCTCTCATTTTCCTCTCCCCCACTTCACCCTTGCCGTTTTATTCGCCCTCTCTTTTCCGTTCTCCTTCTTCTTTTTGCCCCTTGCTTTCTCTGTCTTTATGTCTGAAATTGGGGAAATTATTGCTGATATGGACAATAATAATATCATAGAAAATTCTGATGCTCCGGCTAAAGAACCCCCTACCTTGCGTACAAAAAGATTTCGAATTGGTAGTGGTAATATTATTAAAAAAGGGGTTATTCAAGATTTCTTTACTTGTGCCGGTGCTTTGCCTTCTATGGGCGGTTATATTCTTCATAGAACTAGTAGTCTTGCGGACGCTATTGCCATGCTTATAATTGAACTTGAAAGGCAATATATGCACTTACATCCTTGCATACAAAGAATTTTTCTAGAATTCTCTAATATTGAGCATTCTTCTGTTAAGCGTGCCACCACTATCTTTTTGGCTCATGAATTTAGATTCATAATAAAAGAGGCCAAAGAAATCTTTGCGCATTATAGGGTAGATGCTAGTCATCCTCCCATAGAAGCTATCCTTTTTAATCAAGAAGACATGATGCGTTTACAATCGTTGGATCATATTGCTTATAATGAAAATCTTAGGAAAAAGGTTCCAGCTGATGTTCTAGTTGATAGAATTTCCGAGCTTAATGATGATTTTGCTATTCAGAATAATGGATTAGGTTTTCCTCTTGAAAGAAGGCTTGTGGCTTTTTGCCAAAAGAATGCTTGTAATGATGAATTGGTTGTGCAATACAAAGGGCCTAGGGAGGAACCCATACCTCCCGAGATTGATCTTGGGGACTTTTGTCCCATTAAATTAGCCCTTTTGATTATTTTTGCTTACCTCAAAGAAAACTTGCTGCCGAACGTAGAGAATATTAGAAAAGTTTTCATGACCTGCCATATCACTATTATGGGAATACCTAGATCTATCCTTGCTTTTATGCCTATCTAGGGTCGTTAGACGATAGCGCTTGTTGGGAGGCAACCCAATTTTATTTTTAGTTTTTTTCTTTTTGCTTCTGTTTAGGAATAAATATTTGTTCCAGCCTCTGGTTAGATGTGTTTTTATGTTTTAATTAGTGTTTGTGCCAAGTTAAACCTATAGGATCTTCTTGGATGATAGTTATTTGATCTTTCTGTAATTTCCAGAAACTGTCTGTTCACGAAAACAATTGTTAAAAATCACCAGAACGTGATAAAATAGTGATTCCAATTGCTTCTGATCAATAAACAAATTACCTAGGTCGTACTATTTTTGCTGATTTTGTGAAGTTGCAGAAGTTTGCGTTAGTTACAGATTACTACAGACTGTTCTGTTTTTGACAGATTCTGTTTTTCGTGTGTTGTTTGCTTATTTTGATGAATCTATGGCTAATAAAATAGTTTATAAACCATATAGAAGTTGGAATACAGTAGGTTTAACACTAATATAAATAAAGAATGAGTTCATTACATTACCTTGAAGTGGTCTTTTGTTTTCTTTCGCTAACGGAGCTCACGAGATTTTTGTTGAGTTTTGTGTTGTGAAGTTTTCAAGTTTTGGGTGAAAGATTTTTGATGGATTATGGAACAAGGAGTGGCAAGAGCCTAAGATTGGGGATGCCCATGGCACCCCCAAGATAATCTAAGGACACCAGAAAGCCAAAGCTTGGGGATGCCCCGGAAGGCATCCCCTCTTTCGTCTACTTCCATCGGTAACTTTACTTGGAGCTATATTTTTATTCACCACATGATATGTGTTTTGCTTGGAGCGTCTTGTATTATTTGAGTCTTTACTTTTTAGTTTAAAACAATCATCCTTACTGTACACACCTTTTGAGAGAGCCATACATGATTTGGAAATTATTAGAATACTCTTTGTGCTTCACTTATATCTTTTGAGTTATGTAGTTTTGCTCTAGTACTTCAGTTATACTCCCTCCGTCCCATAATGTAAGACGTTTTTTGACACTACACTAGTATCAAAAAACATCTTACATTATGGGATGGAGGGAGTATCTTTTAGAGCACGGTGGTGGATTTGTTTTATAGAAACTATTGATCTCTCATGCTTCACTTAGATTATTTTGAGAGTCTTAAATAGCATGGTAATTTGCTTAAATAATCTTAATATGCTAGGTATTCAAGAATAGTAAAAACTTTCTTATGAGTGTGTTGGATACTAAGAGAAGTTTGATGCTTGATGATAGTTTTGAGATATGGAGGTAATAATATCAAAGTCGTGCTAGTTGAGTAGTTGTGAATTTGAGAAATGCTTGTGTTGAAGTTTGCAAGTCCCGTAGCATGCACGTATGGTAAACGTTAATGTAACAAATTTGAAACATGAGGTGTTCTTTGATTGTCCTCCTTATGAGTAGCGGTCGGGAACGAGCGATGGTCTTTTCCTACCAATCTATCCCCCTAGGAGCATGCGCGTAGTGCTTGGTTTTTGATGACTTGTAGATTTTTGCAATAAGTATGTGAGTTCTTTATGACTAATGTTGAGTCCATGGATTATACGCACTCTCACCCTTCCATCATTGCTATCCTCTTGATTGCAGTGCATTGCCCTTTCTCACATTGAGAGTTGGTGCAAACTTCGCCGGTGCATCCAAACCCCGTGATATGATACACTCTTTCACACGTAAACCTCCTTATATCTTCCTCAAAACATCCACCATACCTACCTATTATGGCATTTCCATATCCATTACGAGATATATTGCCATGCAATTTTCCACCATTCCGTTCATCATGACACATTCATCATTGTCATATTGCTAGCATGATCATGTAGTTGACATAGTATTTGTGGCAAAGTCGCCATTCATAATTCTTTCATACATGTCACTCTTGGTTCATTGCATATCCCGGTACACCACCGGAGGCATTCATATATAGTCATACTTTGTTCTAGTATCGAGTTGTAATCATTGAGTTGTAAATAAATAGAAGTGTGATGATCATCATTTTCTAGAGCATTGTCCCAAGTGAGGAACGAAAAAAAAGAAAAAAATGAGAGAAAAAGAGAGAAGGGACAATGCTACTATCCTTTGCCACACTTGTGCTTCAAAGTAGCACCGTAATCTTCATGATAGAGAGTCTTTGTTTTGTCACTTTCATATACTAGTGGGAATTTTTCATTATAGAACTTGGCTTGTATATTCGAACAATGGGCCTCCTCAAGTGCCCTAGGTCTTCGTGAGCAAGCAAGTTGGATGCACACCCACTTAGTTTCTTTTGTTGAGCTTTACACATTTATAGCTCTAGTGCATCCGTTGCATGGCAATCCCTACTCCTTGCATTAACATCAATCGATGGGCATCTCCATAGCTCATTGATTAGCCTCGTTGATGTGAGACTTTCTCCTTTTTTGTCTTCTCCACATAACCCCCATCATCATATTCTATTCCACCCATAGTGCTATGTCCATGGCTCCCGCTCATATATTGCGTGAAAGTTTATAGGTTTGAGATTACTAAAGTATGAAAAAATTGCTTGGCTTGTCATCGGGTTGTGCATGATGAGAGCATTCTTGTGTGACGAAATGGAGCATGACTAAACTATATGATTTTGTAGGGATGAACTTTCTTTGGCCATGTTATTTTGAGAAGACATAATTGCTTAGTTAGTATGCTTGAAGTATTATCATTTTTATGTCAATATGAACTTTTGTCTTGTATCTTTCGGATCCGAATATTCATACCACAATTAAGAAGAATTACATTGAAATTATGCCAAGTAGCACTCCGCATCAAAAATTATCTTTCTTATCATTTACCTACTCGAGGACGAGCAGGAATTAAGCTTGGGGATGCTTGATACGTCTCCAATGTATCTATAATTTTTGATTGCTCCATGCTATATTATCTACTGTTTTGGAAATTATTGGGCTTTATTATCCACTTTTATATTATTTTTGGGACTAACCTTTTAACCGGAGGCCCAGCCCAGAATTGCTGTCTTTTGCCTATTTCAGAGTTTCGCAGAAAAGGAATATCAAACGGAGTCCAAATGGAATGAAACCTTTGGGAACGCGATTTTCTCACCGAACATGATCCATGAGACTTGGACCCTACGTCTAGAAACGAAGGTGGAAGCCACGAGGTAGGGGGGTGCGCCCACCCCCCAGGGCGCGCCCTCCACCCTCATGGGCCCCCTGTTGCTCCACCGACGTACTCCTTCCTCCTATATATACCTCGCATTTCAAACGATCGATACGGAGGCAAAAACCTAATTCCACCGCCAAGAACCTTCTCGTACTCCACCTAGATCCCATCTTGGGGCCTATTATGCGAGCTCACGGAGGGGGCATCCATCACGGAGGGCTTCTACATCAACACCATAGCCTCTCCGATGAAGTGTGAGTAGTTTACCTCAGACCTTCGGGTCCATAGTTATTAGCTAGATGACTTCTTCTCTCTTTTTGGATCTCAATACAATGTTCTCCCCCTCTCTCGTGGAGATCTATTTGATGTAATCTTGTTTTTGCGGTGTGTTTGTTGAGACCAATGAATTGTGGGTTTATGATCAAGATTATCTATGAACAATATTTGAATCTTCTCTAAATTCTTTTATGTATGATTGGTTATCTTTGCAAGTCTCTTCGAATTATCAGTTTGGTTTTTCTTGCAATGGGAGAAGTGCTTAGCTTTCGGTTCAATCTTGCGGTGTCCTTTCCCAGTGACAGTAGGTGCAGCATGGCATGTATTGTGTTGTTGCCATCAAGGATAACAAGATGGGGTTTTTATCGTATTGCATGAATTTATCCCTCTACATCATGTCATCTTATTTAAGGCGTTACTCTGTTTTCATGAACTTAATACTGTAGATGCATGCTGGATAGCGGTCGATGAGTGGAGTAATAGTAGTAGATGCAGGCAGTAGTCGGTCTACTTGTCTCGGACATGATGCCTATATACATGATCATACCTAGATATTCTCATAACTATGCTCAATTACATCAATTGCTCAACAAGAATTGCTCACCCACCGTAAAATACTTATGCTCTTGAGAGAAGCCACTAGTGAAACCTATGGCCCCCGGGTCTATCTTCATCATAATAATCTTTCAACACTTAGTTATTTCCTTTACTTTTTACTTTGATTTTATTTTACTTTGCATCTTTATCACAAAAATACCAAAAATATTATCCTATCATATCTATCAAATCTCACTCTCGTAAGTGACCGTGAAGGGATTGACAACCCCTTATCGCGTTGGTTGCGAGGATTTATTTGTATTGTGCAGGTGCGAGGGACTCGCGCGTAGCCTCCTACTGGATTGATACCTTGGTTCTCAAAAACTGAGGGAAATACTTACGCTACTTTTCTCCATCACCCTTTCCTCTTCAAGGGAAAACCAACGCAGTGCTCAAGAGGTAGCACCCTCCACCCTCGTGGAGCCCTCGTGTCCTTCCCGGACTTCTTCTTATTTTTCTATTTTTCTAAATATTCCCAAACGGAGAAAAATTGCCTTTAGAACTGTTTTGGAGTCGATTTACTTACCGTACCACATACCTATTCCTTTTTGGAGTCTGAAACGTTCCGGAAAGTGTCCCTTATGTATTCCTCCAGGGTCATGGTTTCAATACCATTGGTTTCAACATTTATAGGATTACCTGAGATATAATGTTTGATTCTTTGACCGTTCACCACCTTCGGATTTGTGCCTTCGAAGTTGTTGATTTTTATGGCACCGGAATGATAGACCTCCTCGATAACGTAAGGACCTTCCCATTTAGAGAGAAGTTTTCCTGCAAAAAATCTTAAACGAGAGTTGTATAGCAATACATAATCACCTACATTAAACTCATGCTTTTGTATCCTTTTGTCATGCCATCTTTTAACTTTTTCATTAAATAATTTGGCATTCTCGTAGGCTTGGGTTCTCCATTCATCAAGTGAGCTAATGTCAAATAACCTCTTCTCACCGGCGAGTTTGAAATCATAGTTGAGCTCTTTAATGGCCCAATATGCCTTATGTTCTAGTTCGAGAGGTAAGTGACATGCTTTTCCATAAACCATTTTAAACGGAGACATACCCATAGGATTTTTATATGCAGTTCTGTAGGCCCATAATGCATCATCAAGTTTCTTAGACCAATTATTTCTAGATCTATTAATAGTCTTTTGCAAAATTAATTTGAGCTCTCTATTACCCAATTCTACTTGACCACTAGACTGTGGGTGATAAGGAGATGCAATTATATGATTAACATCATCTTTGGCAAGCATTTTACGGAAAGCACCATGAATAAAATGTGAACCACCATCAGTCATTAAATATCTAGGGACTCCAAACCTCGGAAAAATAACTTCTTTAAGCATTTTCATAGATGTGTTATGATCAGCACTACTACTTTGAATAGCTTCTACCCACTTAGTAACGTAATCAACAATAACTAAAATATGTGTATATCCATTAGAAGCAGGAAAAGTCCCATATAATCAAAGCCCCAAACATCAAATGGTTCAAGAACAAGTGAATAATTCATAGGCAATTCTTGAAGTCTACTAATATTACCAATTCTTTGACATTCATCACAAGATAAAACAAACTCACGGGCATCCTTGAAGAGAGTAGGCCAATAAAAACCGGATTGCAATACCTTATGTGCAGTTCTATCTCCAGCGTGATGTCCTCCATAAGCTTCGGAGTGACACTTGCGTAGGATCTATTCCTGTTCATGCTCAGGTACACAACGTCTAATAACACCATCTACTCCTTCTTTATAAAGATGTGGGTCATCCCAAAAGTAATGTCTCAAATCATAGAAAAACTTTTTCTTTTGCTGGTATGTGAAACTAGGTGGTATAAATTTAACAACAATGTAATTAGCATAATCGGCATACCATGGAGCAGTGTGAGAAGCATTTATGACACTTAATTGTTCATCAGGAAAGCTATCATCAATAGGTAGTGGGTCATCAAGAACATTTTCTAATCTAGACAAGTTGTGCGCAGCGGGTTCTCAGCTCCCTTTCTATCAATAATATGCAAATCAAATTCTTGCAGCAAGAGAACCCATATAATAAGTCTAGGTTTAGCATCTTTATTTTCCATAAGATATTTAATAGCAGCATGATTCGTGTGAATAGTTACTTTAGAATCAACAATATAAGGTCTGAACTTATCACAAGCAAATACAACTTCTAAGAATTCTTTTTCAGTAGTAGCATAATTTCTCTGAGCATTGTCTAGAGTTTTACTAGCATATTGAATAACATTTAATTTCTTATCAACCCTTTGCCCTAGAACAGCACCTACAGCAAAATCACTAGCATCATACATAATTTCAAAAGGTAAATTCCAATCAGGTGGCTGAACAATAGGTGCAGAGATCAATGCTTTCTTAAGTATTTCAAATGCTTCTACACAATCATCATCAAAGACAAATGATATATCTTTTTGTAACAAATTAGTCAGAGGCCGAGAAAATTTTGAGAAGTCCTTAATGAACCTCCTATAAGAACCGGCATGACCAAGGAAACTTCTTATACCTTTGATGTCCTTGGGAAATGGCATCTTTTCAATAGCGTCAACCTTGGCTTTATCAACTTCAATACCTCTTTTAGAAACTTTATGCCCCAAGACAATACCTTCATTAACCATAAAGTGGCACTTCTCCTAGTTCAAGACAAGATTAGTTTCTTCACACCTCTGCAGAACTCGATCAAGGTTGCTCAAGCAATCATCAAAAGGGGATCCATAAACGGAGTAATCGTCCATGAAAACCTCACAAATCTTTTCACAAAAGTCAGAGAATATAGCAGTCATGCATCTTTGAAAGGTAGCAGGTGCGTTACATAAACCAAAAGGCATACATCTATAAGCAAAAGTACCGAAAGGGCGAGTAAAAGTGGTCTTTGATTGATCATCGGCTGACACAGGTATTTGAGAGAAACCAGAATAACCATCTAGAAAGCAAAAATGTGTATTTTTGGATAATCTTTCTAGCATTTGATCGATGAAAGGTAAGGGGTAATGATCTTTTTTAGTAGCTTTATTTAATTTGCGGAAATCAATTACCATTCTATAACCTGTAATAATTCTTTATGGAATCAATTCATCTTTATCATTAGGAGCAGTAATACCTCCCTTCTTAGGGACACAATGGACATGACTTACCCACCGACTATCGAATCTAGATAAATTATACCTGCCTCAAGGAGCTTTAGTATTTCCCTTCTTACCACTTCTTTCATCTTAGGATTCAGCCATTGTTGGTGATCACGAACTAGTTTGGCATCTTTCTCCAAATTTATTTTGTGTTGGCATAGAGTGAGACTAATGCCCTTAAGATCATCAAGAGTATATCCAATAGCAGCGCGATGCTTCTTCAGAGTTTTCAATAATCTCTCTTCTTCATGCTCTGAAAGGTTAGCACTAATAATAACATGATATATATTTTTCTCATCAAGATAAGCATATTTAAGAGTGTCAGGTAACGGCTTAAGCTCAAACACGGGATCACCCTTGGGTGGAGGAGGATCCCCTAGGATTTCAACAGGCAAATTGTGTTTCAGGATGGGTTCCTGTTTAAAGAATACTTCATCTATTTCCCTTCTTTCATTCATAAACATATCATTTTCATGGTCTAGCAAATATTGTTCTAAAGGATCACTAGGAGGTACAACAATAGAAGCAAGACCAACAATTTCATCTTTACTAGGCAATTCCTCTTCACGGTGTTGTCTACGAAATTTAGAGAAATTAAACTCATGAGACATATCACCCAAACCAATAGTAACGACATCCTTTTTGCAGTCTATCTTAGCATTAACAGTGTTCAAGAAGGGTCTACCAAATATAATGGGGCAAAAGCTATCTTGTGGGGAACCGAGAACAAGAAAATCAGCAGGATATTTAGTTTTCCCACACAGGACTTTAACATCTCTAACAATTCCCATTGGTGATATAGTATCTCTATTGGCAAGTTTAATTGTGACATCAATATATTCTATCTCAGCAGGTGCAATATCATGCATAATTTATTTGTATAAGTCAAAAGGTATTGCACTAGCAATAGCACCCATATCACACAAGCCATGATAACAATGATCTCCTATTTTAACAGAAGTCATAGGTCTATGTTTATCTTTAGCACACGGTTTAGCAATTCTAGCAGTTTCATCACAGAAATAAATAACATGCCATCAATATTATAAACCAAGAGATATTTAACTATAGCAATATTAGGTTCAAGTTTAACTTGCTCAGGAGGTGTTTAGGTTCTAATATTGCTTTTATGAACCAGAGTTGAAGCTTTAGCGTGATCTTTTATCATAACAGGAAAAGGTGGTTTCTCAACATAAGCAGTAGGAACAATTGGATCATTATAAGTGATAGTCTTTTCTTCAACTTTAATAGGTGCAGCTACTTTTACTTCTATGGGAGGATGATATTTAAACCAATTCTCCTTAGGGAGATCAACATGAGTAGCAAAAGGTTCATAGAAAGAAGCTACTATCTTAGAGTCAAGTCCATATTTAGTGCTAAATTTACGGAAAACATCGGTATCCATAAAAGATTTAACATAATCAAACTTGGGTGTAATACCTGACTCCTTACCTTCGTCGAGATCCCAATCTTCAGAGTTGCGTTTAATTCTTTCCAATAAATCCCATTTGAATTCAATAGTCTTCATCATAAAAGAGCCAGCACAAGAAGTATCGAGCATGGTGCGATTGTTATCAGAAAGCCGAGCATAATTTTTTTGAATAATTATCTATCTTGGGATCTCATGATTGAGGCATGAATATAACATTGATTTAAGCCTCCCCCAAGCTTGAGCGATGCTTTCTCCTTCGCGAGGCCAAAAATTATATATATAATTGCGATCACGATGAACAAGATGCATAGGATAAAACTTCTGATGAAATTCCAATTTCAATCGTTTGTAGTTCCATGATCCCATATCATCACATATCCTATACCATGTCAATGCATCTCCCTTCAAAGATAAAGGGAAGACCTTCTTCTTAATAACATCATCGGTGTTGGTGTCAAAACCGGCGGATCTCGGGTAGGGGGTCCCGAACTGTGCGTCTAAGGCGGATGGTAACAGGAGGCGGGGGACACAATATTTACCAAGGTTCGGGCCCTCTCGATGGAGGTAATACCCTACTTCCTGCTTGATTGATCTTGATGGTATGAGTATTACAAGAGTTGATCTACCACGAGATCGTAGAGGCTAAACCCTAGAAGCTAGCCTATGGTATGATTGTTGTTGTCCTACAGACTAAATCCTCCGGTTTATATAGACATCGGAGGGGGCTAGGGTTACACAAAGTTGGTTACAAGGGAGGAGATCTACATATCCGTATTGCCAAGCTTGCCTTCCACGCCAAGGAGACTCCCATCCGGACACGGGATGAAGTCTTCAATCTTGTATCTTCATAGTCCAACAGTCCGGCCAAAGGATATAGTCCGGCTGTCCGGAGACCCCCTAATCCAGGACTCCCTCAGTATCCCCTGAACCAGGCTTCAATGACGATGAGTCCGGAATGCAGTTTGTCTTCGACATTGCAAGGAGGGTTCTTCCTCCGAATACTCCATAGAAGATTTCGAACACAAGGATAGTGTCCGACTCTACAAAACAAATTCCACATGCCACCGTAGAGAGAATAATATTTCCACAAATCTAATCAGCCGACCGTGTCCCACAATGTGACGTATTGCCTCCGTCTGGCCATGACGAACCGTCTTTCTCAACCAGCCTGCCACCGCATGTTTTGCGAGGCGATTTTATTGGCACGTCTTGTCGAAGCAGAGATCGTGCTCCCCTTATTACGGGATTCTCATCAATATAGACATGGGTAACCCAATCGTGCCTATTGGTATGACTCCTCGATTAGGCAAGTCCCTAACAGCGACGCGGAGGACGCTTGATATTCATCCCCTTTATAAAGAGGCCAAGGCATGTCCTTTTTCTTCTTGCGCTCAATCAAATCCTTCCCCCACCTCGAGTTCCAACACCCAGGGCTCAGGTCAGGCGCTTCGGACCTTCAACCATGTCCGAATCCAACCTTCAAGGTCGGTGGATGCCTTCCTCTGTCACAGAGGAAGATATCAAGAAGCTAAGAGAGGCCAGGTATTTGACCGGCGAAATCTCGCACAGGCTGCCCGCTCGAGGGCAGGTCATCCCCACTCCCGAACCCGGCGAGAGCGTTGTATTCATCTCTCACTTCGTCCGAGGGCTAGGCTTGGCTCTAGACCCCTTTGTAAGGGGGCTCATGTTCTATTACGGGCTAGATTTCCATGACCTGGGCCCGGATTCTATCCTTTACATCTCGTCGTTCATCGTCGTGTGCGAAGCCTTCCTCCGCATTACCCCACACTTCGGCCCGTGGCTCAAAACTTTCAATGTGGAGCCGAAGATGATTGAGGGGCGACACGCAGAGTGCGGAGGTGCCGTAATAATCCAAGGCGCTAATGTTCCATGGCCAAAGGGTCCCTTCTCGGAGGTGTCCAGTTTATGGCAACGGGAGTGGTCTTATATCACAGCTCCCCGGGGCACCAAGTGGGTGGCCGCCCCTGCCTTTCGCTCGGGCCCCCTGATACGTCTCCAATGTATCTATAATTTTTGATTGCTCCATGCTGTATTATCTACTGTTTCGGACAATATTGGGCTTTATTTTCCACTTTTATATTATTTTTGGGACTAACCTATTAACCGGAGGCCCAGCCCAGAATTGATGTTTTTAGCCTATTTCAAGTTTGAAGAAAAGGAATATCAAACGGAGTCCAAAAGACCTGAAACTCCACGGAACCTATTTTTGGACAAGAAGCCCATTGAGTACCGAAGCTCACTAGGAGTCTCGGGCGGCCCACGCGGGTGGGGGGCGCGCCCCCCTACCTCGTGGCCAGCCCGGAAGTCCACCGATGTCCTCCCTGCACTCATATATACTCTCATACCCTAAAACTTCCAGAACAGAGACTGGATCAGAAGTTCCGCCGCCGCAAGCCTCTATAGCCATGAAAAATCAATCTAGGCCCTCTCCGGCACCCTGCCAAAGGGGGCCATCATCACCGATGGCCATAGTGGAGTATCCCGGAGGGGTCTTCATCATCATGAAGGCCAAGGACCAGAGGGTGGAGGCCATGGAGGAGGAAGCACAAGGGGGAGAACCTCTCCTCCTCTCTACAGGTGGCGCCAGAGTGACATCGGGAGGGAATCATCGCAACGGTGATCGTCTTCATCGACATCACCATCATCATCACCATCCTCATCTCATTTACGCGGTCCACTCTCCCGCACCCCGCTGTAATCCCTACTCGAACATGGTGCTTTATGCCACATATTATGATCCAATGATGTGTTGCCATCTTATGATGTTTTGAGTAGATATCTTTTGTCTTTGGGTTGATTGATGATCTAGATTGGTATGAGTTGTATGTTTTACTTTGGTGCTGTCATATGGTGCCCTCTGTGTCGCGCAAGCGTGAGGGATTCCCGCTATAGGGTGTTGCAATACGTTCATGATTCGCTTATAGTGGGTTGCTAGAGTGACAGAAGCTTAAACCCGAGTAAGAGGGATTGTTGCGTATGGGAATAAAGAGGACTTGATGCTTTAATGATATGGTTAGATTTTACCTTAATGATCTTTAGTAGTTCCAGATGCTTGCTAGAGTTCTAAGTAGAGAAAGTATGTTAGCTTATGCCTCTCCCTCATATGAAACTGCAATAGTGATTACCGGTCTTATTAATAATTGCCTAGGACAATTCCACACACCGATCCACCATTATTCCACACTCGCTATTTATAATACTTAGTATTATATTCTAAATTTATGATAGCAGCACCTACTTTTATGTTTTAGCTCTCCGATATCATACAAAGTTACCCTCTTCATACCCACAACATAGTTTTATTTCTAGTTGCTAGTTGGAAGCAAACGTTCGGTGCATGTAGAGTCGTATCAGTGGAAGATAGGGCTTGAGAGAATATTGATCTTACCTATAGCTCCGTGTGGGTTTGACACTCCATACTTATCACTTCCACCTTTGGAGAGTGCTATGATGATTCCTTGCACTTGGGGATTATCAAGCTCTTTTCTGGCGCCGTTGCCGGGGAGCAATAGCGTGGGGTTGATATTCTCGTGTGTGCTTGTTTCCTTTCTTCACTAAGTAGATTTTGTTTTTCCTTTTTGTTTCTGTTTAGTTGTGGGTGAAAAATACAAAAAATATATAAAAATGAAAATACAATTTTTTTTACTTGCCCTTCATGCCTAAAAAAGTTTTTCAAAAAGAGAAGTGATTGGAAGGTTTTGCATTGAAGAAGTGAGGGTCGACCTTGAGCACTTGTGCTCATGCTCGCGGAAACACTGTAGAATTTTTCATGGAAGTTTCTCTGTAAGTGATTACCCCCCTTTGTATATATTCATTGTATTATAAAAATAAATGTGCCAAGCTTGGTTTTAGGATGATTAGATTGCTTGTTTACTATGTGCAAAACAAAAACAGAAACTTTGGCTGTAGTGTGTGAATTTACATTTTTTACTGGAAAGTCAAATGGTTCTGATTATTTTTGAACATTACTTCTGTACAAATGTTTCAAATTTTCAAATTTAGTTTATAATTTTAGGAGTTACAGAAGTTTGCCAAACTTCCAGATTACTACAGACTGTTCTGTTTTTAACAGATTCTGTTTTGCATGTGTTGTTTGCTTATTTCGATGAATCTATGGCTAGTATTGTCGGGTATGAATCATAGAGAACTTGGAATACAGTAGGTTTAACACCCATACAAATAAAGAATGAGTTCATTACAGTTCCTAAAGGTAGTGATTTGATTTATTACACTAACGGATCTCACAAGTTTTTGTTAAAGTTTTGTGTGGATGAAGTGTCCGAAGGTCGAGGAGCTATCAATATGAGAAGAATAAAGAGAGGCAAGAGTTCAAGCTTGGGGATGCCCAAGTCACCCCAAGTAAATATTCCAAGGATACTCAAGCATCTAAGCTTGGGGATGCCCCGGTTGGCATCCCATCTTTCTTCTTCAACAATTATCGGTATACCTCGGGTTTTGTTTTGTTCACATGATTTGTGTCGTTTGTGTTTTTATTTTTCTTCTAGAACCACGCTAGCATGAGATAGCCCTTCATTGATTTATAGAATAATTCATGTGCTTCACTTAAATCTTTTAAGTATGATCTTATAGAATTACTCTTTGTGCTTCACTTAAATCTTTTGAGTATGGTTTTATAGAATGCTTCATGTGCTTCACTTATATTTTTTGAGCATGGATATTGGTTAGTCTATGTTAATTGTAGAATGCTCCATGAACTTCACTTATATATTTTGGAGTATGAATAATACTATCGTTTAAAGTGGGTTTGGAAGAGTGTCAACTTTAGGAATTAGTGATCCCACTATTTCGGAAGTGTTGAATCTTAGTGTGATATTTATGAAAGTGGATTTGGAAGAGTGTCAACTTTAGCTAGTAATGATTCCACTATTTCGGAAGAGGTTCCAAATGAGTATGAGAACAAAGTTTCTATCCATGATACTACTGAAAATGATTATGAGGGAGGAATACATGCTTGTAGGAGTTGCAATAATATTAAGTTTCCTCTCTATGTGCTTAAAGTTTTGAAGTTATACTTGTTTTGCCTTCCTATGCTAGTTGATTCTTGTTCCCATAAGTTGTGTGCTCACAAAATCCCTAGGCATAGGAAGTGGGTTAGATTTGAATGTGCTAGTCATATTCTTCAAGATGCTCTCTTTGTGTTTCAATTCCTATCTTTAAAGTGAGCATCATTGAAATCATCATGCCTAGCTAAAAGGCATTAAAGAAAAGCGCTTGTTGGGAGACAACCCAATATTTACCCTTACTGTTTTTGTGTGTTTACATGATTAAGCTACTGTAGTAATCATGTTTTATATCTTTTGTTTCAATAAAGTGCCAAGTAAGACCTTTGGGAAGACTCGGGTGAAAGCTAATGTGATCTTGCTGTAAAAAACAGAAACCTTGCGCTCACGATAATAGATGTCATCTTTTACAGAAGAGTGATATTGAGTTGATTCTTTTTGCATAATATTAATAGACAAATTCCTCACGTCCACCAATTTATTTCATAATTTTTTGAGTAGCATAAGTAAGGTTATTGTTCAGATCATTACAGACTGTTCTGTTTCTGACAGATTCTGTTTTCATTGCATAGTTTGCTTGTTTGCTAGTTTCTATGGCTTATATTTCTCAATATAAATTGTAGAAATGATATGGTACAGTAAGCATTATGTGAAAACAATTATGAAACCTTGTCTTTTACAGTACCAAAGTGCATGGTTTACTCTTTATCATACTAACCTATCTCACGAAGTTCCATTAAGTTTTGTGTGATTGAAGTTTTCAAGTTTTGGGTGAGATATTGATATGAGGAGAATAAGGAGTGGAAAGACCCTAAGCTTGGGGATGCCCAGGGCACCCCAAGGTAATATTCAAGGAAGACTCAAGCGCCTAAGCTTGGGGATGCCCCGGAAGGCATCCCCTATTTCGTCTTAAAAAAATATCGGTACACCTTACTCGGAGCTATATTTTTATTTGTCACATGATATGTGGTTTACTTGGAGCGTCATTTTATCTTGTTAGTATTAGCTTGGTGTTATTTAGAATAGTGTTTTGCATCTTTATTTTCAATAAAAATGTCAAGGATAGCCTTTACCATGCTTATTTTGGTAGTATACATGTTGCTGTTTGAAAACAGAAAGTTTACCGCTGTTGCAAAAATTCCCTAGAAAAGTCAGAGCATGATATAATGTTGAATTTTTTTGCATAACGAGCTCTGATAAATATACTACAGTGGGAATTTTCTCTCATAATTTTTGGAGTTAGGGAAGTATTGATACTCTTGCATTCTTTACAGGCTGTACTGTTTTGACAGATTGCTGTTATGTTTGCATTGTTTGCATATGTTTGCGTGCTTAATGATTCTATTTGAGGATAGGAGTATTAAATATGCAGAGGCATTTAGTATGAAATGTTGAATAATAATTCTAGTGATTTTTTACAGTAGAAAATGATAAGGTTTTGCATTGGTTTATACTAACCTATCTCACGAGTTCTTGTTGAGTTTGGTGTGGATGAAGCTTTTGATAAAATGAGAAACCATGATATGAGAAGAATTAAGGAGACACAAAAGTTCAAGCTTGGGGATGCCCAAGGCACCCCAAGATAATATTCCAAGAAGTCTCAAACATCTAAGCTTGGGGATTCCCCGTTAGTCATCCCAACTTTCTTCTTCAACAACTATCGGTTAGTATCGGTTCAACCTAAGTTTGTGCTTCTTCACATGAGCTGTGCTGTACTTGCAATGCCATTTTATTTTGTTTTCCTTGCTGTTTGAATAAAATCATTGGATCTGAAATATTGAATAAAAAGGAACCCTCCCATGGCTAGTTAATTATTTGACTACTCAGTGTACTTCACTCATATCTTTTGGAGTTGTTTGTCATTTACTCATGTGCTTCATGTATATCCTATGAGTAAATGAGGGAATGAATTGAATGTCATAAATCTGAATTTTATATGTTTCATATGCTTATAACAGTGTTAGTGATGACTTCACACATAGAAAGTATGAGGCATAAAAGTTGTTGAGAGTTGGCAAACGTAGTTTTGGTCATCATTGCAATTAATAGGAAGTAATAAGGAAAGAGAGGTTCAAATACAAACATATTATCTTGGACATCTTTTATGATTGTGAAGCACTCATTAAGTATGACATGCTAAAAGAGTTGACGTTGGACAAGGAAGACAACATAATGGTTTATGTTTTCCGACATCTCAGTTAAAGTATATTGTCATTGACCTTCCAAACGTGTTGAGCTTGCCTTTCCCCCTCATGCTAGCCAAAATTCTCAGAACCAAGTAGAGATACTACTTGTGCTTCCAAAATCCTTAAACCAGTTTTGCCATAAGAGTCCACCATATCTACCTATGGATTGAGTAAGATCCTTCAAGTAAGTTGTCATCGGTGCAAAGCAATAAAAATTGCTCTAAATATGTATGATTGATTGGTGTGGGAGAAATAAGCTTTATACGATCTTGTGATGTGGAAGTAATAAAAGCGACGGACTGCATAATAAAGGTTCATATCACAAGGGGCAATATAAAGTGACGTTCTTTCATATTGAGATTTTGTCCATCCAACCATAAAAGCGCATGGCAACCTCTGCTTCCCTCTGCGAAGGGCCTATCTCTTACTTTATGTTTTTACTTTATGCCTGAGTCAAGGTGATCCTCACCTTTCCCTTTTTCATTTTATACTTTGGCAAGCTCCTCGTGTTTGAAAGATCATGATATATATATATCCAAATGGATGTAAGTTAGCATGAGCTATTATTGTTGACATCACCTAAAGGTGAATACGTTGGGAGGCAACCCAATAAGCCCCTATCTTTCTCAGTGTCCGGCTGAAACTCCATAACCACAAGTAATTGCATGAGTGTTAGCAATTGTAGAAGACTATATGATAGTTGAGTATGTGGACTTGCTGAAAAGCTCTATTCTTGACTCTTTCTGATGTTATGATAAATTGCAATTGCTTCAATGACTGAGATTATAGTTTGTTAGTTCTCAATGAAGTTTCTGAACCATGCTTGACATTGTGAATAGATTGTCACTTGATCATGAATTTTTTTATGAGATGAGCTATAGTTATGATATGTAATGATGCTAGAAAAAGTGATTGGAATTATCATTGATCAAACTTAAGCACTTACTAGCATTCCGCATCAAAAATTATCTTTTTATCATTTACCTACTCGAGGACGAGTAGGAATTAAGCTTGGGGATGCCTGATACGTCTCCAACGTATCTATAATTTTTAATTGCTCCAAGCTATATTATATATTGTTTCGGACAATATTGGGCTTTATTTTCCACTTTTATATTATTTTTGGGACTAACCTATTAACCGTAGGCCCAGCCCAGAATTGCTGTTTTTAGCCTATTTCAGTGTTTCGTAGAAAAGGAATATCAAACGGAGTCCAAAAGACCTGAAACTCCACGGAACCTATTTTTGGACCAGAAGAAGCCCATTGAGTACCGGAAGTTCACCAGGGGAGTCCCGGGCTACCCACGAGGGTGGGTGGCGCGCCCACCCCCCTAGGGCGCGCCCCCCTACCTCATGGCCATCCCGAAAGTCCACCGACGTCCTCCCTGCACCCATATATACTCTCGGACCCTAAAACTTCCAGAACAGAGATTGGATCAGAAGTTCCGCCGCCGCAAGCCTCTGTAGCCACGAGAAATCAATCTAGGCCCTCTCCGGCACCCTGCCGGAGGGGGCCATCATCACCGGTGGCCATGGAGGAGTATCCCGGAGGGGTCTTCATCATCATGAAGGCCAAGGACCAGAGGGTGGATGCCATGGAGGAGGAAACACAAGGGGGAGAACCTCTCCTCCTCTCTTCCGGTGGCGCCGGAGTGCCATCGGGAGGGGAATCATCGCCACGGTGATCGTCTTCATCAACATCACCATCATCATCACCATCCTCATCTCATTTACGCGGTCCACTCTCCCGCATCCCGCTGTAATCCCTACTTGAACATGGTGCTTTACATACATATTATGATCCAATGATGTGTTGCCATCTTATGATGTTTTGAGTAGATATCTTTTGTCTTTGGGTTGATTGATGATCTAGATTGGTATGAGTTGCATGCTTTACTATGGTGCTGTCATATGGTGCCCTCCGTGTCGGCATAGCGTGAGGATTCCGCTGTAGGGTGTTGCAATACGTTCATGATTCGCTTATAGTGGGTTGCTAGAGTGACGAAGCTTAAACCCGAGTAAGAGGGATTGTTGCGTATGGGAATAAAGAGGACTTGATGCTTTAATGCTATGGTTGGGTTTTACCTTAATGATCTTTAGTAGTTGCGGATGTTTGCTAGAGTTCCAATCATAAGTGCATATGATCCAAGTAGAGAAAGTATGTTAGCTTATGCCTCTCCCTCATATGAAACTGCAATAGTGATTACCGGTCTTATTAATAATTGCCTAGGACAATTGCACACAACGATCCACCATTATTCCACACTCGCTATTTATAATACTTAGTATTATATTCTAACTTTATGATAACAACACCTACTTCTATGTTTTAGCTCTTCGATATCATACAAAGTTATCCTCTTTATACCCACAACATAGTTTTATTTCTAGTTGCTAGTTGGAAGCAAACGTTCGGTGCACGTAGAGTCGTATTAGTGGCAGATAGGGTTCGACACTCCATACTTATCACTTCCACCTTTGGAGAGTGCTACGATGATTCCTTGCACTTGGGGATTATCACCGCCCACCACAACTGACGTCATGGATTAACAAGGGGCTGGACTGGGGCCCAGTAAATGATGTGCCAATACTGCAGAGTCGTATCCGAGATCTCCTCGAGAGAGACGTCGGCCTGGTCACGGTAATGCAAGTCATGCTAGTTCGTCGGGTCCTGCCTTGCAAACGTCGACCCCTCCGAATGTGGGAGTTCAACCCGGAAGGACCGTGAGCTATTTAGCACTTCTTCGGCATGACACTCGAAGAGATGTATAAATTGTTCTTCGGACCACAAGTAAGGTGTCCGGACCTCACCGAGGATGCGGGTCTGAGCTGCAATCGCCCAGACACCCAAGTAAGTAATCCCATGGCCGAATACGCTGTCTTTTTATTTATAACAACGTCATTCTGAAAAGTCGCTCTTTGACCAGGACTGGGTAACAAAGGCGAAGATGATCAGGTGTTCGACTCCCCTTCCTGAAGGCTCAGAGGACCCAGTTCTAGGCAAAATGCTCGAGTCGGCGCCTTATCAGGCGCCCTCAAGGGAAGATGAAGGGGGAATAAAGAGGTTGAAAGCGGGCCTCACTCATTATTCATCCAAACCGGGGGAATTAGTGCCTCCGTGAAGGAGGATAACCGGGGAGAAGGATCTGAAATTCCCTCTCCCCAAGAAGGAAAAGGATCACCACTGATGACCCGGAAACAAGGGTTTCAAAATGGGGGAAGAAATCTTTGCCAGAGGATCCTGCCTCGGAAGGTACCCTTGCCGCACAGTATCCGCAAGGGGATCAGCCCTCCACCAAGCTGTAAATAAACAAAAAGGTACTTAATAGAAAAAATATCCAGCTTTACCTCTGAGGACAATAACCGAAACATATATCTTGTAGTTCGGATCGTAGCCCTTCTCGACAGAGTTCGCCTTCAGGGGATCTTCTTCCGGAGATGATGGAGAGCGAAACACCTCCCCATGCCACCCCACCTTGCGAGGCGGGCGACGCTGAAGTGTCGTCGCGAAGGGCTTCTCCTGATCCGCCAAGGCCAGAGGGTAATCCCTCGGCCACCCGAAGCCCTCAGCATTCAGCTCCTAAGGAGAGCAACGAAAAGAGTCCGGAACTGTCTGGTGTGCGATCGGACGAACTGAAGGATCTTCTGGAGCAAGCGGCTATCTCAGAGGCGCATCGTACGCTAATGGGTACGGTGATTCAGAGGATTTCATCCGCCGAAAGCGGGTTGCATGAAGCAGTTATTAGTCTGCTGAAAGGCTTTGAGGTACGTGAAATAGTTTGTATTTTTGGCAGTACCGCACACGTTAGGTGTGCCCTATGCAGATAGTAGCCCCTGAGACTCTGGTTGCTGTCGAGAACGGCGACAAAAAGAGGATCATAGTCCCAGGTAATAATCAGCCCGCCTTCATGTGCAGGTGGCGGTGGGTCCGGTAGCTAGCTGGACTGGTGAGTTTGCCGAGCTGAAGCGGCAACTTGATGCGGCAGATGCCGACATCGTGCTTGTCAACAAGCGGCTTGACGAGGTGCAGGGTATGTGATTTCTCCGGTGATCAACACATAGTAAGAGGAGCGTAATGCCAGTATCTTTAATATGCTGTGACTGCAGATGGAGCTGTCACCATGGAGACCCTTCGGGGGGAACTTGTCCGAGCCAAAGATCAAGCCAGGAATAGTGATGCGGCCGCTCTAAAGGCGTCCGAAGAGCTGAGAGCCGAACAGACTGCCCATTGCCAAAGCAAGTAAAAAATGGCCAAGATGGTCGTTGAATTGAAAGATGCCGCCGACCGTTACCAGCTTCTTGAAAAAGAACACCGAGCGAAGGAGACGGACCTGGAGAAGGCCATGGTAGCAGCCAAGGAAGCCCGGTCTAAAATCAGAGCGGTGAAGGAGGAGCTGCGTCAAGCTGGAGATATCGCGGCTGGGAAGCCCTTTTTGTTGCGGACAAACTTCGGAGATCCGAAGTATGCCCCTCTTGATCAACCATGGAGTTCTGCGGACGCATACGTGGATCTGGCAGCGAGTGGTGCTGATGCGGTCGGGTACTTCAAAGATCAAAAAGATCGTGAAGTGGAAAAGCTATTCTGGTCACAGTTCGATGGTCCAGTGCGTCCGCTGCTCTTGAATGAGCGAATGACCGAGTGGGCCGAGCTCCATAGGTTGTCCGGGCTTGCCATGGGGTCTGTTGTGGATCATCTGTGGCCGACAGGGCCACGGCCAAATAGTTATTTAGGTTTGGTGCAACGGTTCCTTGGTGCTGTGCCGCACATCGACGCTATGAAGAGGTCGGCGTGCATAGAGAGTGCGCGGATGGCATTTGCCCGTGTCAAGACATACTGGGCAAACATGGAGGCCACCGCTATTGCAACCCAGGGTTCGGCCGTGGGCCGAGTAGCTGCTGAGCACTACTTTGAAGAAGTCCTTGAAGGCGCTCGTTCAATAGAAGCTCAGTGCTCGAAGAATATTATGTTCTAGTGACATGTATTCCCATTGTAAAAACAATGTTTTATTGAGTTGTAAAGGATGTGTTTATACTTTTGCCTGAAAGTATTATGATGCCTCCTGTGCGGCCGTTTATGTATATATGTATATAACTTGAAAGTTTGGAGTCGTCGGCTTCAGCCCCCACGCATATAATGCGGGGGTGTTCGCAAAAAACACATATTCACACTTGATCCAACGTCTTAGTCCATTAAGGAGGTGGTAGCACAGCGAACAAGGCAATCGGACTATATTGCTTTAACACTTTCACTTAGCCATAGGAGTTTGACGGTGGGACTACTATATAGCCCCTGGTACCTCCGCGCTCGTCCGAATACGGGGCGCGTACGTACATGACCGGGAAACGGCCCTTCGTTAATGCGGAGGAATCCCGAAGATTCCGGTAAGTCATCGAGTGGTTGACCAGTCTCGCACTTTATCATGACAGTCAGTTTTCGGCTTTCTCTATTGAGGTGCTCATCCGGATGAACTAGGGCACAACCGTAGTAGTTCTCCCGGTGCCTCCTTAGCCGATGGAGTGGAACGTAAGGTAGCAAAACACGGTTTGACCAAAGACATGATTCGGAGCCGATGCATATAAGGCCAAACTCGCGACGCCGAACACTCCCTAAAGTATTCGGTCTTTATAACATATGCGAGGCTGAACAGTGCCCTTCATAATGAACCCCGAGTGTCCAGGTACATGTGATGCTCTGACGTGGCGAAACACCAATAACGTCAGCATCCTTCTTGGTTACACCAAGTATCGGGAGGATGTAAACAACAAGAAACAGTAAAAAAGGTTTACGCAGGGTCTTAATCTAAAAAGAAACCTTGGGGCGGGTCCCTGATGCACGTTTGCGCCTGTGTCTCCATTGTGCCATATCCTGGACGGGTGTAGCACGATCGTCATCTGTAAAAGAGAAGAACTTAGGTGAAAGTTGCCGTGCCAAAAAAATGGTTATTCTCAATAAACCATTAAAATTCAAGATAAGTCAAGTTGAGCTGAACTAGCCCTGATTACACACGGGAAGCCCCTGGTACCATCTATGGGGGTATAGCCATCAAACCATTCGGGTTTATCCGAGCTGTTATAGCTAATAATGCACCGAACTCGTCTAGCCGTGTCCGCGGTCTTGACGACCGATCCTTTATTCTGGTTGGATGGGCCATTTAGTGTTCGGCCGTTAAAGCCGTCACACATTCTTTCGCTTGTACGGAGCGTTCAATGTTTCCGCTAATGGTGATGACGCCACGTGGACTGGGCATCTTAAGCTTGAGAGAGGCGTAATGTGGTATTGCATTAAAGCGAGCGAAGGCCGCTCTTCCGAGTAGTGCTTGATAGCCACTTCGGAATGGAGTGATGTCAAAGGTTAACCTCTCACTTCGGAAGTTGTCGGGAAAACCGAATACAACCTCTAGTAATAGAGAGCCCGTGCAGCGGGCCTCTAGGCCTGGTATTACTCCCTTAAAGGTGGTATTACTGTGGCTGATTTTTGTTGGGTCTATCCCCATTTTGCAGACTGTGTCCTGATATATCAGATTTAGACTACTGCCGCCATCCATAAGGACTCGTGTGAGATGGTATCCGTTTATTATTGGGTCCAGCACCAAGGCAGCCGATCCTTTGTGCCAGATGCTTGTTAGGTGATCCCCTGCGATCAAAAGTGATCGGGCAGGCCAACCAGGGGTTGAACTTAGGGGTGACGGGCTCTACGGCGCGTGTTTCTCGGAGTGCATGTTTGCTTCTCCTCTTCGTCACGTGGATCACGTTTACTGTTTTAACCTCTGGTGGGAATTTTTTTTGTCCCCAGTGCTTTGCTGGCGAGGCTCGTCCTCGTCTTCACTTGGTGTATCCCTCCCCTTGTGTTCGGCGTTTAGCTTACCGGCCTGCTTGAAGACCCAACATTCTCTTTGGTGTGATTTGCAGGTTTATCGGGGGTGCATGAATCTGGCACAGTTTGTCTAGAATTTTGTTTAAGCTGGACGGTCCATCTCTGCTGTCTTTGGCAGACTTTTTCCACTGACCTGGTCGAGAGCCTCTGAATCCGGCGTTTACCGCCGTATTATCTGGGCTGTTTTCTCTATTTTGACGCTTGCTTTTACTGCGTCGTGGTTTTCCATTGCCATCCCTGACTTCGGATGTGCTTGGGTCGCTGGTGCTACTACGAGCCAACCAGCTGTCTTCGCCCGCGCAAAAGCGGGTCATGAGGCTTGTCAGGGCCGCCATTGTTCTCGGCTTTTCTTGGCCGAGGTGTCTGGCGAGCCATTCGTCTCGGACGCTGTGCTTGAAAGCTGCTAAGGCTTCGGCGTCCGGGCAGTTGACGATTTGGTTCTTCTTAGTGAGAAACCTGTTCCAAAGCTTTCGGGCTGACTCTCCGGGCTGTTGAATTATATGACTTAAATCGTCTGCATCCGGAGGTCGGACATAGGTCCCTTGAAAATTAGCCCGAAAAGCATCCTCGAGGTCCTCCCAACTTCCAATTGAGTTTCCCGGGAGGCTTTTTAGCCAGTGCCGAGCTGGTCCTTTAAGCTTGAGGGGAAAGTACTTGGTGGCGTGGAGATCGTCTCCGCGAGCCATATGGATATGGAGGATAAAGTCCTCAATCCAGACCCCAGGGTCTGTGGTCCCGTCGTATGCCTCTATGTTCACTGGTTTGAATCCTTCTGGAAATCCGTGGTCCAGCACCTCATTGGTGAAACATCGGGGGTGTGCGACACCCCTGTATTTAGATGTATCATGGTGTTCAGACGGTTGTGGTATTCGGTTTTGATTTTGTGCCGTAGCGCGCTTCCTAGATCCATAGATGGATACCGACGGTTGTGGTATACTGGATTTTTGGCGCAAGTCCTCACGTAGATCGTGTGTTGACTTATATGCGGCCTTGTTAGCCGCTCTATTGCGGCCACGAGGTGGTTGATCCGACTGGTTGGCCGTTTTATTTTTCGGCTGTGTGGGCTCTAAGGCCTCTTCATCGAATTCGGGCAATAGCTTGCGCTCTGGATAGCTCTTTGTGTGGTAACTTCCACCATACTTTTCTTCGTTGTCGAGCACTTTGTTCCATCTGCTGTTGAGCGTATTTTGTGCGGCATTAAGCCTTTGCTTCTGCTTCTTCAGACTCCTCGCTGTGGCAATAAGCCTTCTGCGGAGGTTCTTTTGTTCCAAGTGCCTTTCCGGGATGATGCGCACATCTTCGTCCGGACTATTTTCCTCCTCGGAGGGAGTTTGATGAGCTTTATCCTCGGCATCGCCGTGTTCGGACATTGGATCCGTACTATGTTCACCGTTTGCAGCTTCATCGTGTTCTGTCGCTGGGTCGGTGTGGTCGTCGTTTCCTCTGGAGTTGACTGGGGTGTTATTTTCTCTTTCGCTGTTATCGCTATTTTTGCCGTGGTGGGATTTGGAGCGGCGCCTACGTCGATGCTTTGTGTGGTTCTCGATGGAGCTGTTCTTCGCTGCTTCTTTCCGTTCCTCGTCACTGTTTTCTTTAGGTGTATCCACCATGTATATGCCATGTGATGAAGTGGCGGTCCAGCGCCCTGTGGGCGGTGGTTCCTGTTCGTCTCCTGCATCGTCGTCGATACCGTCGATGTCTTCGGAGTCGAAGTCGAGCATGTCGGTTAAATCGTCGACAGTGTCTACTAAGTGGGTGGTGGGTGGGAAGCGAATTTCTTCGTCGTCCGCATCCCATTCTAGACGGACATAGTTCGGCCAAGGTTCTCCTGAGAGGGAGAGAGACCTTAATGAATTCAATATGTCGCCAAAAGGCGAGTGCTTAAAGATATCCGCGGAGGTAAACTCCATGATCGGCGCCCAATCGGATTCGATAGGCACGGACGCAGGTGGCTCGGAGTCCGTGGCCGGAGACCGTGGTTCGGCAGCGTGGCTCTCGTAAGGGGTGAAGTCAGTATCTGGCTCTATCGCCGCTGAGAGTGCGGCCTCCATGGCGGGGTCTATCCGCCCGTCCTCGGATGGCGCAATTTGCTCCAGATTGAAGGCCGGAGTAGTTGCCGGTGCGATCTCCAGAACACTGTCCGACAGCAGAGCTAGATCATGCTCGTCGTGACCGTGCGTCGCACCTGACATGGGCTCGAATCCATCAAAGATCAAATCTCCGTGGACGTCGGCAGTGTAGTTCAAATTTCCGAACCTGACCTGGTGGCCAGGGGCGTAGCTCTCCATCTAATCCAGATGGCCAAGCGAGTTGGCCCGCAGTGCGAGGCCGCCGAATACGAAGATCGGTCCGGGGAGGAAGACCTCATCCTGGACCACATAGTTACCGATGATCGAAGGAGCCATCAAGCCTTATGGTGACGACACAGTGGAACTCTCAATGAAAGCACCAATATCGGTGTCAAAACCGGCGGATATCGGGTAGGGGGTCCCGAACTGTGCGTCTAAGGCGATGGTAACAGGAGGCGGGGGACACAATGTTTACCCAGGTTTGGGCCCTCTCGATGGAGGTAATACCCTACTTCCTGCTTGATTGATCTTGATGATATGAGTATTACAAGAGTTGATCTACCACGAGATCGTAGAGGCTAAACCCTAGAAGCTAGCCTATGGTATGATTGTTGTTGTCCTACGGACTAAACCCTCCGGTTTATATAGACACCGGAGGGGGCTAGGGTTACACAAAGTCGGTTCAAAGGGAGGAGATCTACATATCTGTATTGCCAAGCTTGCCTTCCACGCCAAGGAGAGTCCCAAACGGACACGGGACGAAGTCTTCAATCTTGTATCTTCATACTCCAACAGTCCGACCAAAGGATATAGTCCGGCTTTCCAGAGACCCTCTAATCCAGGACTCCCTCAATCGGGCACACCTGCAATCTTAAATAATCCGCAAACTTCATCCACATATATTAGGTGCTCATTAGGATGCATTTTCCATCTCCTGCAAAAGGATTAGCTAGCAGTTTTTCTATCATACCCGAGGGAATCTCATAGTAGACATTTTCATTTTCAGTAGGTTCAGTAGGTTGAGGAGCAACTCTTTGCTCTACTGGTCGGGGTGAAGATACCCCGAACAAGCCCTTACTTTCCACAGTAACAAGTGACAGTAAATTTCAGCACACTATATAAATTTTTCCTTACCAAATTCCACCTACCAAAGGAACTTCACTCCCCGGCAACGGCGCCAGAAAAGAGTCTTGATGACCCACAAGTATAGGGGATCCATCGTAGTCCTTTCGATAAGTAAGAGTGTCTAACCCAACGAGGAGCAGAAGGAAATGATAGGCAGTTTTCAGCAAGGTATTCTCTGCAAGCACTAAAATAATAGGTAACATATAGTTTTGTGATAGGATAATTTGTAACGAGCAACAAGTAACAAAAGTAAATAAAGTGCAGCAAGGTGGCCCAATCCTTTTTGTAGCAAAGGACAAGCCTGGACAAACTCTTATATAGAGAAAAACGCTCCCGAGGACACATGGAATTATCGTCAAGCTAGTTTTCATCACGTTCATATGATTCGCGTTCGGTACTTTGATAATTCGATATGTGGGTGGAACGGTGCTTTGGTGCTGTCCTTACTTGGACAAGCATCCCACTTATGATTAACCCCTATTGCAAGCATCCACAACTACAAAAGAAGTATTAAGGTAAACCTAACCATAGCATGAAACATGTGGATCCAAATCAGCCCCTTACGAAGCAACACATAAACTAGGGTTTAAGCTTCTGTCACTCTAGCAACCCATCATCTACTTATTACTTCGCAATGCCTTCCTCTAGGCCCAAACAATGGTGAAGTATCATGTAGTCGACGTTCACATAACACCACTAGAGGATAGACAACATACATCTCATCAAAATATCGAACGAATACCAAATTCACATGACTACTAATAGCAAGTCTTCTCTCATGTCCTCAGGAACAAACGTAACTACTCACAAAGCATATTCATGTTCATAATCAGCGGAGTATTAATATACATAAAGGATCTGAACATATGATCTTCCACCAAATAAACCAACTAGCATCAACTACAAGGAGTAATCAACACTACTAGCAACCTCATGTACCAATCCTGGACTTAGAGACAAGAATTGGATACAAGAGATGAACTAGGGTTTGAGAGGAGATGGTGCCGGTGAAGATGTTGATGGAGATTGCCCTCTCCCGATGAGAGGAGCGTTGGTGATGACGATGGCGATGATTTCCCCCTCCCGGAGGGAAGTGTCCCCGGCAGAACAGCTCTGCCGGAGCCCTAGATTGGTCCCGCCAAGGTTCCACCTCGTGGCGGCAGAGTCTCGTCCTGAAAGCTTGCTTGTTATTTTTCTTCAGACGAAAGACTTCATATAGCAGAAGATGGCACGGAGGGCCAGCGAGCGCCCGAGGGTAGGCGCGCCCCACCCTCGTGGCTGTGTGTGGCCCCTCCGTATTTCTTCCGCTCAATATTTTTATTATTTCCAAAAATAACTTCCGTGGAGTTTCAGGACTTTTGGATTTGTGCGAATAGGTCTATAATATTTGCTCCTTTTCCAAATTTCGTAATTCCAAATGCCGGCATTCTCCCTCCTTATGTAAACCTTGTAAAATAAGAGAGAATAGGCATAAGTATTGTGACACAATGTGTAATAACAGCCCATAATGCAATAAATATCGATATAAAAGCATGATGCAAAATGGACGTATCATTGACTCATCTCCAGTCCCATCATTACCAAGATTCATAATGCAAAACAAAGATTTAATAGGAGACTCATCAATAACTTTTAGATCTTTATCTTTATTCTCATAAAAACTAGAAGAACACGCCTTCACAAAACAATCTTTCTTAGCACGTATCCTAGCGGTTCTTTCTTTGCACTCATCAATGGAAATTCTCATGGCCTTGAGAGACTCATTGATATCATGCTTAGGTGGAATAGATCTAAGCTTCAAAGAATCAACATCAAGAGAAATTCTATCCACGTTCCTAGCCAATTCGTCAACTTTAAGCAATTTTTCTTCATGCAAAGTATTGAAATTCTTTTGCGAATTCATAAACTCTTTAACACTAGTCTCAAAATCAGAGGGCAACTTATTAAAATTTCCATAAGAATTGTTGTAGAAATTACCATAATTATTAGAGGAATTACTAGGGAACGGCCTAGGATTAAAGTTTCCTCTATAATGCCGTTGTTACCAAAATTATTTCTACCAACAAAATTCACATCCATAGTTTCATTATTATTCTCAATCAAAGTAGACAAAGGCATATCATTAGGATCAGAAGAAACACTCTTATTAGCGAACAATTTCATAAGTTCATCCATCTTTCCACTCAAAACATTAATTTCTTCAATCGCATGAACCTTTTTACTAGTGGATCTTTCAATGTGCCATTGAGAATAATTGACCATAATATTATCTAGGAGTTTAGTAGCTTCTCCTAAAGTGATTTCCATAAAAGTGCCTCCCGCAGCCGAATCTAAAAGATTTCTAGAAGCAAAATTCAATCCGGCATAATTTTTTTGTATAATCATCCACAAGTTCAAACGATGAGTAGGGCAATTACGTATCATAATTTCATTCTATCCCAAGCTTGTGCAACATGTTCATGATCAAGTTGCTTAAAGTTCATAATATTGTTTCTAAGAGATACGATCTTAGCGGGAGGAAAATACTTAGAGATAAAAGCATCTTTGCACTTATTCCAAGAATCAATACTATTTTTAGGCAAAGACGAAAACCAAGTTTTAGCACGATCTCTACGCGAAAAGGGAAATAGCTTCTATTTGACAATATCATTGTCCACATCTTTCTTCTTTTGCATATCGCACAAATCAACAAAGCTATTTAGATGGGTAGCGGCATCTTCACTAGGAAGGCCGGCGAATTGATCTTTCATGACAAGATTCAACAAAGCAGCATTAATTTCACAAGATTCAGCTTCGGTAAGAGGAGCAATCGGATTTCTAAGAAAATCATTTTGTTGGTATTGGTAAAGTCACACAATTTAGTATTGTCTTGAGCCATCGTGACAAGCAAGCAATCCAACACACGAGCAAACAAGAAGCAAGCGAAAAAGAGGCGAACGGAAAAGAGTGCGAATAAAACGGCAAGGGTGGAGTGGGGGAGAGGAAAACGAGAGGCAAATGGAAAATAATGTAATGCGAGGGATAAGAGTTTGTGATGGGTACTTGGTATGTCTTGACTTGTGCGTAGACTGCCCGGCAATGGCGCCAGAAATCCTTCTTGCTACCTCTTGAGCACTGCGTAGGTTTTCCCTTTAAGAAGAAAGGTCGATGCAGCAAAGTAGCGTAAGTATTTCCCTCAGTTTTTGAGAACCAAGGTATCAATCCAGTAGGAGGCCACGCTCAAGTCCCTTGTACCTACACAAACAAATAAGAACCTTGCAACCAACGCGATAAAAGGGTTGTCAATCCCTTCACGGCCACTTGCAAAAGTGAGATCTGATAGAGATGATAAGATAATATTTTTGGTATTTTATGATAAAGATTAAAAGTAAAGAAAGCAATAAACAGCGCTAGAAATAGCTTGTTGACGGGAGATTAATATGATGGAGGATAGACCCGGGGGCCATAGGTTTCACTAGTGGCTTCTCTCAAGATAGCATAAGTATTACTGTGGGTAAACAAATTACTGTCGAGCAATTGATAGAAAAGTGCATAATTATGAGAATATCTAGGTATGATCATGTATATAGGCATCACGTCCGTGACAAATAGACCGACTCCTGCCTGCATCTACTACTATTACTCCACACATCGACCGCTATCCAACATGCATCTAGAGTATTAAGTTCATAAGAATGGAGTGACTCTTTAAGCAAGATGACATGATGTAGAGGGATAAACTCATGCAATATGATATAAACCCCATCTTTTTATCCTCGATGGCAACAATACAATACGTGTCATTTCCCTCATCACATCGGGATCGAGCACCGCAAGATTGAACCCAAAGCTAAGCACTTCTCCCATTGCAAGAAAGATCAATCTAGTAGGCCAAACCAAAATGATAATTCGAAGAGACTTGCAAAGATAACCAATCATACATAAAAGAATTCTGCGGAGATTCAAATATTGTTCATAGATAATCTGGATCATAAACCCACAATTCATCGGATCTCGATAAACACACCGCAAAAGAAGATTACATCGAATAGATCTCCAAGGGAGAGGAGGAGACCTTTGTATTGAGATCCAAAGAGAGAGAAGAAGCCATCTAGCTAATAACTATGGACCCGAAGGTCTAAGGTAAACTACTCACACATCATCGGAGAGGCTATGGTGTTGATGTAGAAGCCCTCCATGATCAATGCCCCCTCTGGCTGAGCGCCGGAAAAGGCTCCAAGTGTAGGGGACCGCAACAGCTTTTGAGGGTAAAGTATTCAACCCAAATTTATTGATTTGACACAAGGGCAGCCAAAGAATATTCTTGAGTATTAACAGTTGAGTTGTCAATTCAACCACACCAGGATAACTTAGTATCTAAAGCAAAGTATTTAGTAGCAAAAGTGGTATAATAATAAAGGTAACAGTAGCAAAAGTGATATTTTTGGTTTTTTGTAGTAGTTGTAACAGTAGCAACAGAAAAGTAAATAAGCGAAGAACAATATATGAAAAGCTCGTAGGCAATGGATCAGTGATGGATAATTATGCCGGATGCAATTCCTCATGTAATAGCTATAACATAGGGTGATACAAAACTAGCTCCAATTCATCAATGTAATGTAGGCATGTATTCCGTAAATAGTCATATGTGCTTATGGAAAAGAACTTGCATGACATCTTTTGTCCTACCCTCCTGTGGTAGCGGGGTCCTAGCGGAGACTAAGGGATATTAAGGCCTCCTTTTAATAGAGAACCGGAACAAAGCATTAGCACATAGTGAATACATGAACTCCTCAAACTACGGTCATCACCGAGAAGTATCACGATTATTGTCACTTCGGGGTTGTCGGATCATAACACATAATAGGTGACTATAGACTTGCAAGATAGGATCAAGAACACATATATATTCATGAAAACATAATAGGTTCAGATCTGAAATCATGGCACTCGGGCCCTAGTGACAAGCATTAAGCATAGCAAAGTCATAGCAACATCAATCTCAGAACATAGTGGATACTAGGGATCAAATCCTAACAAAACTAAATTGATTACATGGTAAATCTCATCCAACCCATCACCGTCCAGCAAGCCTACGATGGAACTACTCACGCACGGCGGTGAGCATCATGAAATTGGTGATGGAGGATGGTTGATGATGACGACGGCGACAAATCCCCCTCTCCGGAGCCCCGAACGGACTCGATCCAGATCAGCCCTCCCGAGAGATATTAGGGCTTGGCGGCGGCTCCGTGTCGTAAAACGCGATGAAACTTTCTCTCTGATTTTTTTCTCCCCGAACGTGAATATATGCAGTTGGAGTTGAGGTCGGTGGAGGTCCAGGGGGCCCACGAGATAGGGGCGCCCTCTGTGCGCCCATCTCGTGGACAGGCCCTGGCCCCCCTGGTGTATTTCTTTCGCCCAGAAATTATTATTAATTCCAAAAAGTGCCTCCGTGGATTTTCCGGACATTCCGAGAACTTTTCTTTTCTACACATAAACAACATCATGGTAGTTCTGCTGAAAACAGCGTCAGTCCGGGTTAGTTTCATTCGAATCATGCAAGTTAGAGTCCAAAACAAGGGCAAAAGTGTTTGGAAAAGTAGATACGTTGGAGACGTATCAACTCCCCCAAGCTTAAATCTTTACTTGTCCTCAAGCAATTCAGTTGATAAACTGAAAGTGATAAAGAAAAACTTTTACAAACTCTGTTTGCTCTTGTTGTTGTAAACATGAAAAGCCAGCATTCAAGTTTCAGCAAATACTATGAACTAACCATACTCACAATGATACCTAGGTCTCACAATTACTCATATCAATAGCATAATCAGCTAGCGAGCCATAGTAATAAAACTCGGATCACAACACTTTCTCAAAATAATCATAACATGATATAACAAAATGGTATCTCGCTAGCCCTTTCTGAGACCGCAAAACATAAATGCAGAGCACCTTTAAAGATCAAGGACTGACTAAACATTGTAATTCATGGTAAAAGAGATCCAATCAAGTCATACCCAATATAAACCAATAGTAATGAATGCAAATGACAGTGTGCTCTCCAGCGGGTGCTTTTAATAAGAAGGGTGATGACTCAACATAAAAGTAAATATATAGGCCCTTCGCAGAGGGAAGCAGGGATTTGTAGAGGTGCCAGAGCTCGATTTTAAAATAGAGATTGAATAACATTTTGAGCGGTATACTTTCACTGTCAACGCAACAACTATGAGATGGCTGTATCTTCCATACTACATGCATTATAGGCAGTTCCCAAACAGAATGGTAAAGGTTTATACTCCCCCAACCACCAACAAGCATCAATCCATGGCTTGCTCGAAACAACGATGCCTCCAACTAACAACAGCCCTGGGGGAGTTTTGTTTAATTATTTTGATTTACTTTGATCTTTTTGGATCATGGGATTGGGCATCCCGGTTACCGTCCCTTTCTCGTGAATGAGGAGCGGAGTCCACTCCTCTTGAGAATAACCCACCTAGCATGGAAGATATAGGCAGCCCTAGTTGTAACATGAGCTGCTCGAGCATACAAAACAGAATTTCGTTTGAAGGTTTGAAGTTCGGCACATACAAATTTACTTGGAATGGCAGGTAAATACCGCATATAGGAAGGTATAGTGGACTCATATGGAACAACTTTGGGGTTTAAGGAGTTTGGATGCACAAGCAGTATTCCCGCTTAGTACAGGTGAGGTCTAGCAAAAGATTGGGAAGTGACCAACTGAGAGAGCGACAACAGTCGTAAGCATGCATTAAAATTAATTCACACCGAGTACAAGCATGAGTAGGATATAATCCACCATGAACATAAATATCGTGAAGGCTATGTTGATTTGATTCAACTACATGCGTGAACATGTGCCAAGTCGAGTCACTCAATTCATTCAAAGGAGGATACCATCCCATCATACCACATCATAATCATTCTAATAGCATGTTGGCACGCAAGGTAAACCATTATAACTCATAGCTAATCAAGCATGGCACAAGCAACTATAATCTCTAAATTTCATTGAAAATATGTTTACTTCATAATAAGCTGACTCAGAAACGATGAACTCATCATATTTACAAAAACAAGAGAGATCGAGTTCATACCAGCTTTTCTCATCCCAATAAGTCCATCATATATCGTCATTATTGCCTTTCACTCGCACGACCGAACGATGTGTATAATAATAAGAGTGCACGTGCATTGGACTAAGCTGGAATCTGCAAGCATTCAACTCAAGAGAGAAGACACGGTAATATGGGCTCTAAGTTAAATAAACAATCATGCATATAAGAGCCACTAAGCATTTTCAATATGGTCTTCTCGACCCCCAAAGAAAAGAAAATAAAACTATTTACACGGGAAAGCTCCCAACAAGTAAGAAGAAGAACTATAAATCTTTTTAGGTTTTCATTTTAATTTCTACTACAAGCATGGAAATTAAACTAACTAATTTTTTTGGTTTTTCTTAAGGTTTATCAAACACACAAGAAGAAAACTAGAAAAATAAATTTAAACTAGCATGGATAATACAATGAAAGGGTATGAGCACCGACGACTAGTGTGTGAACATGAATGTAAAGTCGGTGAGAAATACGTACTCCCCCGAGCTTAGGCTTTTGGCCTAAGCTGGTCTAGTACCAAGGATCGCCTGGCTGATATCCATAAGTGAAACCGGAGTTGTACTGAGATGCAACGGCAACCGCCTCCTGAGCTGCAGCGTGTTGGCGAGCTGCCTCCACTCCCCTCTCGTATTCAGCTGCTTCCTCCCTGGTGACAACATATCTTCCTTTTGCCTGATAATCAAAAAGGTAGGGAGCAGGAAGAGTAACAGGGACGACGTTGCGTCTATCATAGATTAGTCGATAATGGAGGAATTGTGCATTCCTCTCAAGAAAATGATTATTGAACATAGCTTCTTTATCCAAATAAACAGGAGGTAAAATCATATCCCCCTCTCGTGGGGCTATATTAAGATAATTAGCCAGGTTGCATAAATTTCTCCAAATAAATCTCCCTTTCTACTATTATTCTGCAACCTACGTGCAACTATTGCCCCCAAGTTATAACCTTTATAACCTGAAACAGCACTCTTGAGGACACACGGGTCAGGGACACACATGTGACAAGCTTCGTCTTTACCGTTAATGCATCTACCAATAAAGAGAGCAAAATAATGTATAGTAGGAAAATGAATGCTCCCTATGGTAGCTTGTGCTATGTCCCTAGATTCTCCCACCGTAATACTAGCAAGAAAATCTCTAAATTCAGATTTGTGAGGTTCATTAATATTACCCCACTGCAGAAGTTTGCAAGCAGTTGTGAAATCCTCTAAATCCATGGCATAAGATGTATCATAAATATCAAACATGACACCCAGGAGAATTACGCGTACAGTTATATTGGAACCTCTGCACAAAGGAATCAGTCAATTGATAGTACTAAGGACACTTATCTTGTAAGAAGTCCTCCAGCTCGGCATTACGCACATACGCGTCAAATTCCTCCTTGAAGCCTGCTTCGACCATAAAATCATCGGATGGCCACTCACAAGCCCGTACATTTGCGTCCCTCGGCAATTCAACATCTTGCTCACGTATAGCAATCCTTGGCCCTTTCTTTGCCAAGGACCACCTTGTTACATTCTTCTAAGCATAATTCTTTTTCTGAAAATTTCTGAAATTTTAGTAACTTCAAAATAAAAGTGAATAAAACTAAACAAGATTGATAGAAACTACTCCTACAAGTGCCTAGAGCCTATATCATGCATTAGAATTTCTTGGGACCTCATAAATTTAACATGCAAGCTCAAGAACATGGTCACCTATGCAGCAAAAATTTGCAATGAATAAAGCACTATAACAAAAACTAATTGGACCAATGGAGGAGACACATACCAAGCAACAATCTCCCAAAGCAGTTTTGTGAATGGAGCTTTGAGCAAGGAGATCGAAAATCGCAGCAAAACCAGCTAGAACTCGTGCTTGAGCTGGATGGGGATTTTTTGGGTAGAAGATGAAGTGTGTGGGTGCTGGCATAAGTGGAGGGGGCCACCAGGGTCCACAAGACAGTGGCGCGCCTATAGGGGCGCCCTCCACTCTCGTGGCCTGGTGCTTGCCCCTCCTGCAGTGTTTTCAGTGCCTAAAATCCTCAAATATTGCAGAAAAAATCATACTAAATTTGCAGGGCATTTGGAGCACTTTTATTTTTGGACTATTTTTTTAATGCACGGATAATTCAGAAAACAGACAGATAATACTATTTTTTGCTTTATTTATTCTAAATAACAGAAATAAAAAAGAGGGTACAGAAGGTTGTGCCTTCTAGTTTCATCCATCTCGTGATCATCAAAATGAATCCACTAACAAGGTTGATCAAGTCTTGTTAACAAACTCATTCCGAATAGCACGGAACCGGAGAAATTTCGAATAACACTAAGTTACCTCAACGGGGATATGAAAATCCCCAACAATAAGAATATCATACTTTTTCTTGACAGTAGGGAGAGGAAATTGAAAACCTCCAATAATAATAGTTGGAACTTTTCCAATAGAATTGATGCTTTGAACCTGAGATTGTTTCCTCGGAAAGTGTACCGTATGCTCATTACCATTAACATGAAAAGTGACATTGCCTTTGTTGCAATCAATAACAGCCCTGCAGTATTAAGAAAAGGTCTACCAAGGATAATAGACATACTATCGCCTCGGGAATATCAAGTATAACAAAGTCCGTTAAGATAGTGACATTTGCAACCACAATGTACACATCCTCACAAATACCGGCAATGTATAGCAGTTGATTTATCAGCCATTTGCAAATATATTTCAGTAGGTGTCAACTTATTCAATTCAAGTCTACGATATAAAGAGAGAGGCATAACACTAACACCGGCTCCAAGATCACATAAAGCAGTAGTTCTAACATAATTTCTTTTAATAGAGCATGGTATAGTTGGTACACCCGGATCTCCAAGTTTCTTTGGTATTCCACCCTTAAAAGTGTAATTAGCAAGCATGGTGGAAATTTCAGCTTCCGGTATCTTTCTTTTATTTGTGATGATATCCTTCATATACTTAGCATAAGGATTTACTTTAAGCATATCAGTTAAGCGCATACATAAGAAAATAGGTCTAATCATTTCAACAAAGCGCTCAAAATCCTCATCATCCTTTGACTTGGATGGTTTAGGCGGAAAGGGCATGGGTTTGTGAACCCATGGTTCTCTTTCTTTACCCTGCTTCCTAGCAACAAAATCTCTCTTATCATAACGTTGATTCTTTGATTGTGGGTTATCAAGATCAACAACAGGTTCAATTTCTACATCATTGTTTTTGCTAGGTTGAGCATCAACATGAACATTATCATTAACATTATGACTAGGTTCATGTTCATCACCTGATTGACTTTCAGCATCAGAAATAGAAATATCGTTGGGATTCTCAGGTGTGTCTACGGTAGGTTCACTAGAAGCATGCAAAGTTCTATCATTTTTCTTATTATTTTTAGAAGAACTAGGTGCCTCTAAATTATTTCTCTAAGAATCTTGCTCGATTCTCTTAGGGGGGCCTTCAGGATACAAAGGTTCCTGAGTCATTCTACCAGTTCTAGTAGCCACTCTAACAACAAAGTCATTTTTATTATTTAATTCATCAAACAAATCATTTTGAGCTTTAAGTACTTGCTCAGCTTGAGTAGCAACCATAGAAGCATATTTGCTAACGAGTTTGAGTTCATCTTTAACTCTAGCTATATTATCGCCTACGCGTCCTATCTCGAAAGCATTATTCTTTAACTCTCTACCAACGTAAGCATTAAAACTTTCTTGTCTAGCCATAAAGTCATCAAATTCATCTAAGAATGGGCTATGAAATTTAGTAGAGGGAATTTCAACTTTATCATATCTATAGAGAGAATTTACCTTTACTACTTGTGTCGGGTTATCAAGACAATGTGGTTCTTCAACAAAGTGTATATTAAGACCATGTATTTCTTCAATAGGAGGTAAATTCTTAACATCTTCAGCTTTAATACCTTTTTCTTTCATTGATTTCTTTGCCTCTTGCATATCTTCAGACTGAGAAATAAAACACCTCTCTTCTTCGGAGTGGGTTTAGGAATAGGCTCGGGAGTTGGCTCAATTGGTTCAGGAATTACCTCAGGAATTGGCTCAGGAAGAGTCCAATTATTTTCATTAGTCAACATATTATTCAATAATATTTCAGCTTGGTCGACTGTTCTTTCCCTGAAAACACAACCAACACAAATATCCAATTAGTCCTTGGAAGCATCAGTTAGTCCATTATAAAAGATATCAAGTATTTCATTTTTCTTGAGAGGATGATCAGGCAAAGCATTAAGTAATCAGAGAAGCCTCCCCCAAGCTTGTGGGAGACTCTCTTCTTTGATTTGTACAAAATTATATATTTCCATAAGGCAGCTTGTTTCTTATGAGCAGGGAAATATTTAGCAAAGAAGTAATAAATCATATCCTGGGGACTACGCACACAACCAAGAGCAAGAGAATTATACCAAGTATTAGCATCACCCTTTAATGAGAACGGAAATATCTTAAGGATATAAAAATAGCGAGACTTCTCATAATTAGTAAATAGGGTGGCTATATCATTCAACTTGGTAAGATGTGCCACAAGTTTCAGATTCAAGTCCATAAAAAGGATCAGATTCAACTAAAGTAATAATTTCAGGATCAACAGAGAATTCATAATCCTTATCAAGAATACGTATAGGTGAAGTAGCAAAAGCAGTGGTCAGGTTTCATTCTAGCATTAAGAGACTGCTGCTTCCATTTAGCTAATAATTTCTTAAGATCATATCTATCATTGCAAGCAAAGATTTCCCTAGCAGCTTCTTCATTCATAACATAACCCTTAGGAACAACAGGCAATACATAATCATTGGGAGAACCATCATCATCACTATCATCAATAATAGGATTTTCAGTAATTTCATTCCCCCTAACTCTAGCAAGTTGTTCATCAAGAAATTCACCAAATGGGAAAGTAGTATCGCGCACAGAAGTAGTTTCATCATGCATAGCAGAAGTGGCATCATCAATAACATGCGACATATCGTAATTCATAGCGAGAGCAGGTTTAGGTGTCGCAAGCCTACTAATAACGGAAGGAGAATCTAGTGCAGAGCTAGATGGCAGTTCCTTACCTCCCCTCGTAGTTGAGGGCAAAATAGTAGTTCGGTCGTCTTTCAAGTTCTTCATAGTGATCAACAGATATAAATCCCAAGTGACTCAAACAGTAGAGCTATGCTCCCCGGCAACGGCGCCAGAAATTAGTCTTGATAACCCACAAGTGTAGGGGATCGCAACAGCTTTCGAGGGTAAAGTATTCAAACCAAATTTATTGATTCGACACAAGGGGAGCCAAAGAATATTCTTGAGTATTAGCAGTTGAGTTGTCAATTCAACCACACCTGGATAACTTAGTATCTGCAGCAAAGTATTTTGTAGCAAAAGTGGTATGATAATAAAGGTAACAGTAGCAAAAGTAATATTTTTTGGGTTTTTTTTGTAGTAGTTGTAATAGTAGCAACGGAAAAGTAAATAAGCGAAGAACAATATATGAAAAGCTCGTAGGCAATGGATCAGTGATGGATAATTATGCCGGATGCGATTCCTCATGTAATAGCTATAACATAGGGTGACATGTAACTAGCTCCAATTCATCAATGTAATGTAGGCATGTATTCCGTAAATAGTCATACGTGCTTATGGAAAAGAACTAGCATGACATCTTTTGTCCTACCCTCCCGTGGCAGCGGGGTCCTAGCGGAGACTAAGGGATATTAATGCCTCCTTTTAATATAGAACCGGAACAAAGCATTAGCACATAGTGAATACATGAACTCCTCAAACTACGGTCATCACCGAGAAGTATCCCGATTATTGTCACTTCGGGGTGGTCGGATCATAACACATAATAGGTGACTATAGACTTGCAAGATAGGATCAAGAACACATATATATTCATGAAAACATAATAGGTTCAGATCTGAAATCATGGCACTCGGGCCCTAGTGACAAGCATTAAGCGTAGCAAAGTCATAGCAACATCAATCTCAGAACATAGTGGATACTAGGGATCAAACCCTAACAAAACTAACTTGATTACATGGTAGATCTCATCCAACCCATCACCGTCCAGCAAGCCTACGATGGAACTACTCACGCATGGCGGTGAGCATCATGAAATTGGTGATGGAGGATGGTTGATGATGACGACGGCGACGAATCCCCCTCTCCGGAGCCCCGAACGGACTCGATCCAGATCAGCCCTCCCGAGAGATATTAGGGCTTGGCGGCGGCTCCGTGTCGTAAAACGCGATGAAACTTTCTCTCTGATTTTTTTCTCCCCGAACGTGAATATATGGAGTTGAAGTTGAGGTCGGTGGAGGTCCGAGGGCCCACGAGATAGGGGCACGCCCTCTGGGGCGCACCCCTATCTCGTGGACAGGCCCTGGGCCCACCGTGTATTTCTTTCGCCCAAATTCTTATTAATTCCAAAAAGTGCCTCCGTGGATTTTCGTGACATTCCGAGAACTTTTCTTTTCTACACATAAAACAACATCATGGCAGTTCTGCTGAAAATAGCGTCAGTCCGGGTTAGTTTCATTCAAATCATGCAAGTTAGAGTCCAAAACAAGGGCAAAAGTGTTTGGAAAAGTAGATACGTTGGAGACGTATCATGGTGGAAATAGGGTTTTGGCTCCTCTGCTGATGGTTTGGGGGTACGTATGTATATATAGGAGGAAGAAGTAGGTCAGTGGAGCCACGAGGGGCCCACGAGGGTGGAGGGCGCGCCCCCCTGCCTAGTGGCTTCCTCGTGGGTTGCTTGACGTCCACTCCAAGTCCTCTGTATCACGTTTGATCCAAAAGTCACGTTCCCAAAGGTTTCATTCCGTTTGGACTCCATTTGATATTCTTTTTCTGCGAAACACTAAAATAGGCAAAAAAAAATAGCAATTTGGGCTGGGCCTCCGGTTAACAGGTTAGTCCCAAAAATAATATAGAAGTGTATAGTAAAGCCCATTAAACGTCCAAAACAGAATATATAATAGCATGGAACAATAAAAAATTATAGACACGTTGCAGACGTATCATCATGCACTTTTACTTGTCCTAGTACCCCGCATGCCAAAGTAAGATCAGCTCAATGAGCTAGCAAAAGACAAACAGATTCTCGATCCTCGTCTATCATGGAAAGCATATGGACTATCTTGTTCAGAAATATCTGCCCTTAGTTCCCTGAGCAGCTGAGTTGTCTGTGTTAGAACTCAAACTTGAAACGATAGTAGTTGTCCACTTCCAGCTATGCTAGGAAGAATGACTTGCTTAAATGAAGAAGGTCAGATGGAATTGTGTAAATAAATAGGTGGTAGACCAGTAGGTGAAGAAATGAAGAGAGTATCTTTTTTCTCTTCAAAAAGCCCCAAACTAAATGAAATGAAGTACATGGAACTACTTTGAATAGAAGAGATCCAGGGCCACATTAGTGCCAGCTTGCGTGTAGAGAGATTGCATATACTTCTACAAGAACTGTGCTATTCTTGCGAAATTATTGCATTTACAAACATGCAAGCTAATTTGGGTAGATTTCCCAAGTCTCTGGAGCAGTCTCTTTACCCCATATTAAACATTGGCCCATTTTTTTGTTTATTTAATCGTACAAACAAGTATTCAATTTTTTTACCTGCAAAAAAACAATTGATGAATTTTTATTTTGTTGCAGTACATGCCCACTATTAAATATTGCTTAATAGACCATTTTATTAGCAGCCAATTGGTCCCATCAAAGGATTTTTCTTTGGTATATACATCACATTCCAAAAAGAGAGAGTACATTGATCAGAAGGCTTATGTTTGTCTATATTTTTAGATCTAGAAGTGCTTGCCTTGGTATCCATCACAAAGTCTGGAAGTGTCTTGACAGCTTCCTCCTGGTAATGAAAGCAATGACAATGTTGACGCACTATATGGCTGACTGGTACGAGCACAAACAACCATAGCTACCCGATCACAAAAGCAATTGTAATGATGATGCTATGGTTGAAACCCTGCTCATGAAAATCAGTTAGATGACGACATCGATATAAAAAACTACCAGAAATGAGTAGGTAGTCTGGGCACATATGATCAGTGTGAAGTATATATATTTCAAGAACTAAGCTCTTTTTGAAAGCAAGACCCAGATGACGGTCCTAGTTATGTAAAATCATTCAGAAGTTCAGCATTACTTCAAGTTGGGAACGAAACATCAAATGCATAATGGCAATTATTAAAGGGATGTTTGATTATTTGCCACCGCTTTCTTTGCTCTTTGCCAATTTGGCATCCTTTATTTTGTATTTGATCTAATGACACCAGTTACATGAAACTTTGCTATTTTGCCCCATGTTGACTGGGTCCCACAAGAAAAGTCAAAAATACCCCTCTCCCAGGATTGACCACGAACTAGAGATCTCGCTATCTGCTTCGCTCGCCCTCATCCCTTTCCTCTCGCCCGCAAGAACAAGGAGACGGCGGCGACGACGACTTGCGCAGGGGCCCCTCAGTGACGGTGGTCCTGGCGGTCCTCAACAGCGGCTGGATCCCGGCTAGGAAGGTGAGGTGCCCCCGTCCCTTTCCTTTCCCCCGCCCCCTCTGTCCCGTCCCTAGGGTTATGCACTTCGGGCTCGGTCTCGGCCGCCTCCCCCTGCCCGCCGCCCGCCGCCCGCCCCTTGCGCTGCTTTTGCTGCTGCTCTCAATTCTGAACTAGTTGCTACTGCTGCCCTAGTTGCTTCTGAACTATTGCTACTGCCCTAGTTGCTTCCCAAGTTGCTGCTGCTAGTGATGCTTGCTTTTGTTGCTCTTTTACTGCTATTTCAGTGTGGCTCTACCGCTGCTTGTATTTTTACTGCTATTTTAGTGTTGCTTGCGGCTGGAGATCTTATTGTGGTTCGATTGATTATTGATGGCAGACCACAAATTTAAGATGAACTAGGTAATGGCTGAACCTGAGATGGGTGACGGGTTTTTGGCAGACGACTTCGACCTTGAGACTTTGTTCTCAACCAAGCCGAGGTGAGAAAACAAAGTATCTCCTAACTCTTTTATTGTTCATTGTTGAACACAGCACACTAATTCCCTAGTATGTTTCTCCTTGTTGCTTATTGTCGAGTAGGACGCCTCCACCACCCAATATTTTCACAATAACCATTAGAGTTGCTCCTTATGTCGTCAAGCTTGACGATGGAAGTGAGGAACATGTTGAAAGGCACGATGTTGTTTTTGACGTAAACATTGCGGGAGGGTTGTCATGGGTTAATTTCAATGCTATTGTGGAACAACATAACAAAATGGGGCCACACCAGGAGGTAAAATTGTTTGCTTATGACCGTGTCTTGAAAACAATTGATCCAATGGGCAATGGTCAGCAACTGGTGATGCACTTGATGAGTGATCAGTGGGACTGGAAGGCAAAGAAATCATTTTTGTATGCTGATGTGGTTACATTGGAGATACCTAATGCAAAGAAATCTGAAAAAAAGAGCTCCCGCTCCCAAAAACCCAGCTGCCCCAAAAAATCCCAAAAACCACCAGCTCCTAAAAAGCCTGCTGCCCCCCAAAGGACAAATGCTCCTAGAAAACCCAAAAACCCAACAGCTTCCAAAAAGCCAAGTGCTGTTAGTAAGAATGCAACAACAAACACTTCTGTAGAATGAAGTGCTAGCTCATCTATGGTTGTTGATAATTCAAACTTGTCAGCTTTTGAGTTGGCACAGACAATGGGGAGTCAGTATAGAGTTTTTCCAGATGATATGGAGTTTTCACCAGATGATGTTGACCACCAGCCACAATGCAATATCAAAGTGTTTGTGATGTGGCTGATAGTAGTGAGAGATGTGAGTCCTCTGTGCTTACTCAAGAAGAACCACCCATAGATTGGGGCTTGACTGAGATAGCTCCTCCCATATCTGATGACAACATGTGCAATCCTCTTGGTATCAATGATGTCGACATTCCCATACCGAAGAGAATATATGCGATATTCTTGGTATCAACGATGAGGCGGTCCCCGAGCCACCAGCTTCTCCACCGAGTGAGGAAGTTTACATGACCAACGAGGAGGATCGTCAGCTTTTCATTGAGGCTGCCATTCCTGTTGATGATAGTGTGCCACCAAATGAGGAGATTGCATATGACAAAGAGAACCCGCTAATGTATCTTGGTGCTTTGTTTCCTTCAATGAAAGATTTTAGGATGGCTATCAGACAATATGCAATTAAAAGGGAGATTGACATTTGGGGATAGAAGACTGATAAGAAAAGATATCTTGGCAAATGTAGAGCCAAGGGTTGTCCATGGAGGATTACAGCTAGAGTAAGGACTGATGGACAAAGCATAAGGGTACTAACGTTTTATTTAAGCATTGTTATTGTTGCTGTTTTTTCTATGTTGTGATGTGCTTCATCTTGTATTGTAGGTTACCAAGATTTCTGTGAAGTACAAGTGCTCCTCTACTGGTAGAATAAAAAGCAGCATGACATCTCAAGGATGGGTAGCACAGAGGACCTTACCCATTATACAGAGTGACCCTACCATTGGATGCAAAGAGCTGTTGGGGCTGTTGGAAGATACATTCGGCACAACCATTGAGTATCATACAACGTGGAAAGGCAAAGATATAGCACAGAAAGAGATTTATGGTAGCATGAGGCAGAGTTTGCAATATTTGTTAACTTCAAAGCAGAAGTTGAGAAGAGATCCCCAGGCAGCATTGTAGAGGTTGATATGAAGATGGTTGACGGTATTGTTCGCTTTAACCAATTCTTTATGGCTCTTAAACCTTGCATTGATGGTTTTAAAGCTGGTTGTAGAGCATATCTTAGTATAGATTCAACTGCACTCACCGGTAAATGGAGAGGTCACTTAGCAGCTTGTACAACATTAGATGGGAATAATTGGATGTATCTTGTAGCATTTGCATTCATTGATGGTGAAACCGATGAAAATTGTACATGGTTCATGTCACAACTAAACAAGGCATTAGGTCATGTTTCCCCTCTAGCTATATGCACAGATGCATGTAACGATTTAGAGAATGCAGTAAAAAATATATTCCCTCATGCAGATCAAAGAGAGTGTTTTAGGCATCTCATGGCTAACTTCTCTAAAGAGTTCCAAGGAGATGTGTTTGGCAGAATGTGGTCAGCTGCTAGGGCATATAGGCCACAAGTTTTAACTACCACATGAATAAAATCCTAGCAGAAGCACCTGATGTGCATGAATATCTCTCAAGGTACCATAGCTTAAAATGGATGAAATGCATGTTTGACCCCTCAATTAAATATGATTACATCAATAATAACCTTGCCGAGTCTTTTAATGGTTGGATTAAAGATTACAAAGAGTTGCCACCTGATGAGCTAGCTGACACTCTTAGAGAGCTAGTCATGAAACTTCGTGAGAAAAGGAGAAAGATTGGAATGAAACTGAAAGGAAAAATTATTCCAGCCATCATCCAACAGATTCATAATAGCACAAGGGGACTTAAACATTTGAAAGTTGGGAAATCTGAAGTTGCAAGTTGTGAGGTGAGGGACACAAGTAAATACAACTTGTGATATGTTGTGAAAACTGACCAAAGCGAGTGCACGTGCTTGGAGTGGTAGCATACAGGAAAGCCTTGTGAGCATGCACTTGCTTTCTTGCTGGATAGAAGAAACCCCAAATGGGAGGATTATGTGCATGACTATTTTTCTCTGGAGAAGTTTCGGGCAGCATATGCTGGAGATGTTGAGCCATTGACAGATAGGTCCCAATGGCCACATGATGCGGAGCATCCCATGTTCATCCCCATGTACACTCCGACTACTCTCCCAAACCCCAAGAGGACATATGACGAGACCTCGAACATACGCCATTGGACACAAGGTGAACTCGCTCCTCTCTGAATCGTCACTTTGCATATGTGAGACATGGCTACTACCTCAAACATGTGTGCTATGCATATCCAGGAACCAAGAGGAAGGCCATGGAACAGCTACGAGCATTGGACAAGACGGCGAGGACACCAAATACAAGGACCAAGAGAAGAAGCTGCCCGAAGCTACAGCGGCCGGACGTCCGACCAGGACCGGACGTCCGACGAACTCCAGGCACCGGATGACCGGCCCCCTCCGGACGTCCGACCGAAGCGCACCCGAGCAGAATCTATGGAAGTTCGAAGAGCACCGGACGTCCGGACCTTCCCGAGCCTCCGGACGACCGGCCCCCTCCGGACGTCCGACCGAAGCGCACCCGAGCCTAATCTACGGAAGTCCGAAGAGCACCGGACGTCCGGACCTTCCCGAGCCTCCGGACGGCCGGAACCCTCCGGACGTCCGACGCCTGTCTGCACACAGTGTATTGGACCGAGTCCATGTATCCCCCACTTACCCCTTCGTGGCCCAAGACTATATATACTCCTCCACCTCCTCCTAGTTAGAGTTAGCGTTCATTTAGCTCATTGTTAGATAGAGTCATTATCCATATCGGATCTACTCCACGAGAGAGACCGCGGCCCCTCTTCGGAGAAGATCCACCTTGGATTCAAGACCTCCTTTGCGGAGAAGACCATCATCAAGACCTCCTCACGGAGAAGAACGGCTACCAATTTGTATCGTCCTTTGTTGACTTTGGATCATGTATCTCCCTTTGTGTTCATCGATCTATCACATGTGTGATTGATCTTGTTGGTTTGAGTGATTCTCTTGCGTTTTCCCCGTGATTTCCCTCGTGCTCTTCCGCTCGTTCTTCGTGTTCCTCGTAGGGATCCTCTCCAAATGTGAAAGATCGTCCACATAGAGTTCCGCCCTACATCATCTTGGATCAGAGCAAGGTTGATCACGTTTTTGGAGCCCCTACCCCGTGTTTTCTAGCTTGATTTTGTTGTGTTCTTCCCCAAATTCGAAAATTCCCCACCAAAAATAGCCCCAATTTTTTTTGTGATTTGTTAGTGTGATGAAGTTTTGTTGAATTTGATCCATGGATTTGCTTGGTTTCGAGTGGATCTAGCATCTGCCCAAGTTTCCCCATCTTTCATCCACGAAATCCCGCGAATTTTGACCCCGAAATCTCCATTTTTCGCTCAAAATCGCACCCCCGAGCTCGCATCTCGCGTTGACCCCGACCGACCGGACGACCGACGTTTTACGGACGTCCGGACCCCCAGGAATGACCGGACGTCCGACCTTTCCGGACGACCGGAACCCCTAACCCGAACCGAATTTACGGATTTCCGACTTTTCCGGACGTCCGACGCCCCGGACGTCCGACCTTTACGGACGTCCGTAACCTGTAGATACTGACTTCGGCTGATTCTTGTTTCGGCCATTACTAATTCATCTGGACTCCGATTTTCGCGTTCTTTAGCTCGTTTTGAAGCTCTTGACATCCCCTATCCCAAAAAAATACCACCAACATCATTTGACTCCATCAAGTTTTGTGATTTTTGGCATCTTTGCCTAGGGCTTCCACCACATCATCCGCATAGCCCACACCGACTTTCGCAACCTAACCCATTTTGTTCACCATAGCATTAGTGGTTGTTTGAGTTGTGATTCGAGTCTCCTAAGGTGTTTCGGCTACTTAGGGACGGTTGCTTCTTCAGCAACCACCACCGCCACTTCCGCATAGGCTTGACCAACATACACTTCCACCACCCCCCAACTTAACTCAATTTTGTTTGTGTTGTGAGTTGTGTCTCCTAAGGTGTTTCGGCTACTTAGGGACCGTGCTTCCAACTCCGACACCGTGTATAGTTCACCACCTTACACCCCACTTCCGCATTGCATACTCCAAAACCACCATTGCATTTACGCAACCCCATTGAGCTTCCGCAACCACCACCGCTTTCCGCTACCACCATTTGACATTTGTCATTTGAGATTTTGAGTTCTTGGGTTTTCCGTTTCCTAAGGTGTTTCGGCTACTTAGGGACGAGTCTCCATCATCTTGGTTTCTACATCAAGAATACCGCCACTCATCATCGCAACGGACGGTAACCTCGACGACACCGCTGTATATTCCCTTGCTATTGCATTGATAACCTCTAGCCCATTTTGCGTTACTTGCCTATCGAGACTAGCCATTTGAGTATTGCCGGCAACGTTACTTGTGCACATTAGTGATCTACACCATCCATTGCATACATACCATATCATATTGGTATCATATCATCCATTGTGTCACAATATCGTTCCCGCATATACACAATTGCTATCTTGGTTTGTGCATTGTGCAAAAGTGGCCATACACATACAAAAGAAAGAATAAGCTTTTAAGCAAAAGAAAGAGAGCAAAGAAGCTTGTAAGCAAGTGCCATAGCATCATACCACATTGCATATAAGATTGTCATATCCGATCATCTTGGATCATCTGGAGAGAAACACCGAACCATACATACATAGCATACTTGGGATACAAAGTTTATCCATTTTGCATCTTATAGGTTGTGCACAAGTGTCGATCCGCCTATTGAGCAATCGTGCTAGCATCTCTCTTGAGTTGTGCAACACGAGCGTTTTGGTGGATTCCACATTTTGAGCTCATTCCTTGGTTGCACGACCCCATTTATCTATCCGTGTGTGTGTTCCCGTGTGCCATTCTTTGCTATTGGTCTACTTGTTTCTCTTGCGAATTTGTGAATCTCTTTCAACATTATTGACTCTTGCTAACATTTTGCATCAATTTTTATGCCACTATCCTCACCGAGCTCCACCATAAGCTTTACTTGTGTAGGTGTGAGAAACTGACAAGAATTGGTAACAATTGTGCTATTTCCTTGTTACACATTGAGTGATCATTGATCCATCTTCAACATCGGTCAAGGTACAATTGGTATAAGTTCTTATCTTCCTCCCACTCATATTTGCTCGAATTTTGTAGGCAATGCATTCCCTCTCTGGTCTTAGACAACAACGACGGCGTGAACAACTACATCACCAAAGCGTCTATCTTCGATCTACAACGACAAGTGCAAGGCGCGCAATCTACCTTGCAAGAGCGCATCGAGAACCTCTCCATCGACATTCACCTCTCCGAAGCAGGGAAAAGGGACTACATCGACAAGAAGCTTTCCGCACATAAAGAGGAGCAAGAGGCAAGGATGGAGGAGATTAGAGCCTTGATCAAGTCTTCTTCCCCTTCGTCATCCTCAAGGCGGCGACGTTCAAGTCACAAGTCTTCGGAGCGCCCAAGCGATGCAAGCGCAAGTCGTCCACATCTCCATGGCGACCAGCATCACGTTCGTAATTCACATCGTCATGTAGGGCAAGTCACCTCCAAGCATCATGTGCACGACGACGACGAACGACATCTACTACGAGCTCAAGCGCGACAACGACACCATCATCATGAAGATGCTCGCCAAGCACAAACGTACAAATCCCAACAAGACGTACTTCACGCCAAGTCCAAGCTTCATGATCATAAGAGAAGACCGCGAGACGACCACCACCAAGATGGTGCTATGACTACAACAACCACTTCGGCAACTTCGCCAAGTGTTCTCAAGGCATCTTCGCCTTTGGATGTACGGCATCTTCGCCTACTTCCCTCGAGTACGCCTACAACGACTTCATCAAGTCCAAGGCGACTACCTACGAGCGAGGGCGACACTTCCATCTTCTAAGCCCCCAAGGAAGATGGCCGAGCATGGGACATTCCCTTCGGTCATGGAGATGAGCTACGAGGTGCCACATCATATGGGCCTCTCACACCAAGACGGTGACGAGAAGGTCGAGCAAGGGCCATCCCCTTCGACCATGGCGATAGGAATTGAGCATGGAGACATTTGCACCTACATCTCTCCGACACCCACATATCATGAGATGACCCATGTGCCATGTGAGGAGAGCCACCAACCCATGAGTGAGATGAGTGACTCCACCATACGTGACATTGAGAGCATTTCCTATGAGAGGATGAGTGTGACCATCACTAGCCCCACACATGAGAGCATGCCACAGATCCTATGTGAGGTTGAGCGCAATTTGAGTGACTCCACCAACCATATGAGTGAGAGCATCCAAGAGGGAGTGAGTGAGCCACAACACTTAGTGAGTGAGGTAGTTGACATGGCATGTGAGGCCACCATGATTTCTAACGACTTAACCTCTACTCCTAGTGTGTTTTCTTTTTTGGTGCAAGGTCTCCTACATGACGACATGCCTATCCTCGATGAGTCCATCCCTCCAAAGGGAAAACCGATGGCCATAGTGGACGATGATGCACCCCCCACATGGTTCCATCAAGATGAAGATGACAACAAGACGATCTTCAACATCTCACCTACAACACATGAGCGACACTCCAACGGTAAGGTGATGGTACTTCTCTTGTCCCACTAGTTGACTCTCTTGACATTGATTGCTCCCATGATGTTGACCCACCTATTCCCATGCTTCATGCTAGTGCGACTTCTTCATGTCATGACTTACCTATTTATGATGAGTATGATGATGAGCATGTTGAGTTGCCTAGTTGTGATGCTATGCTTCATAGGATATCTTGTGAAAATTCTATTGGTCACTTCATGTTTGACAATCCATTGAACTTGTCATATGCTATGAGTGAGATCTCCCATATAGCCTCATTTCAATCTCAACATAGTAACTATGCATGCCCCATTAAAATCAATCCTATTTGCACTTATGGCATAGATGACGAGATGATGGTCATTGGCTTTTGTTTCTCATGTGATGATATTGCCATGCTTCCTTTACATGATTTGCGCAATTCATCTACTATGTCTTGCCATGATCACATTGTTCCAAATATGCATTGTTTTGGATGTTGTCAATATTCTTTATGTGATGTTTCCATTAATGCTCATGAGGAGACCCCCATAGTTTTCGGATTTAGGACAAAAACAACAAAATCAAGCTAGAAAACACGGGGTAGGGGCTCCAAAAATGTGAAAGATCAGCCTACACCGGGTTAGCCCCGTATCATATGGTATCAGAGCCAGCTTGTCTCATGATATCATCTTGGTATCATGAGCCACGTTGATCACGTTTTTGGAGCCCCTACCTCGTGTTTTCTAGCTTGATTTTGTTGTGTTCTTCCCCAAATTCGAAAATTCCCCACCCAGAATAGCCTCAATTTTTTTTGTGATTTGTTAGTGTGATGAAGTTTTGTTGATTTTGATCCATGGATTTGCTTGGTTTCGAGTGGATCTAGCATTTCCCCAAGTTTCCCCATCTTTCATCCACGAAATCTCGTCAATTTTGACCCCAAAATCCCCATTTCCGCCCAAAATCGCGTCCCGAAACTCGCATCTCGCGTTGACCCCGACCCACCGGACGACCGGCGTTTTACGGACGTCCGGAGCCCCAGGAACGACCGGACGTCCGACCTTTCCGGACGACCGGAACCCCTAACCCGAACCGAATTTACGGATTTCCGACTTTCCCGGACGTCCGACGCCCCGGACATCCGACCTTTTCCGGACGTCCGTAACCTGTAGATTCCCACTTCGGCTGATTTTTGTTTTGTCCATAACTAATTCATCCGAACTCCGATTTAGACGTTCTTTAGCTTGTTTTGAAGCTATTGACATCCCCCTTCCAACAAAAATACCACCAAAATCATTTGACTCCATCAAATTTGATAGGTCCCAATGGCCACATGTACAATTTCCATTTGACATGGAGGCTCCATTAGACAAGAAAAGAGGTGTTGGAATGCCTAGAAAAATAGGTACAAGAGCTTCCTCGAAGGTGGAGATGGTGGTCCTAAAAAGAAGAAAGAGCCAAAATAGCTAGTGAAGGAAATATGCCCTAGAGGCAATAATAAAGTTGTTATTTGTATTTCCTTATATCAGGATAAATGTTTATTATTCATGCTAGAATTTTATTAACCAGAAACTTAGTACATGTGTGAATGTATAGACAAACAGAGCGTCACTAGTATGCCTCTACTTGACTAGCTCGTTGAATCAAAGATGGTTAAGTTTCCTAGCCATAGACATGAGTTGTCATTTGATTAATGGGATCACGTCATTAGAGAATGATGTGATTGACTTGACCCAATCCGTTAGCTTAGCATATGATCGTTTAATATATTGCTATTGCTTTCTTCATGACTTATAGATGTTCCTACGACTATGAGATTATGCAACTCCCGAATACCGGAGGAACACTTTTTGTGCTACCAAACGTCACAACGTAACTGGGTGATTGTAAAGGTGCTCTGTGTGTCTCCGATGGTACTTGTTGAGTTGGCATAGATCAAGATTAGGATTTGTCACTCCGATTGTCGAAGAGGTATCTGTGGGCCCTCTCGGTAATGCACATTACTATAAGCCTTGCAAGCAATGCAACTAATGAGTTAGTTGTGGGATGATGTATTACGGAACGAGTAAAGAGACTTGTCGGTAACGAGATTGAACTAGGTATTGAGATACCGATGATCGAATGCCGGGCATGTAACATACCGATGAAAAAGGAAACAACGTACGTTGTTATGCGGTTTGACCGATAAAGATCTTCGTAGAATATGCAGGAGCCAATATGAGCATCCAGGTTCCGCTATTGGTTATTGACCGGAGACGTGTCTCGGTCATGTCTACATAGTTCTCGAACCCGTAGGGTCCGCACGCTTAACGTTCGGTGACGATCGGTAATATGAGTTTATGTGTTTTGATGTACCGAAGGTAGTTCGGAGTCCCGGATATGATCACGAACATGACGAGGAGTCTTGAAATGGTCGAGACATAAAGAATTATATATTGGATGACTATGTTTGGACTTCGGAAGTGTTCCGGGCAAGTTCGAGCATATACCGGAGTATCGGGGGGGGGGGGGTTACCGGAACCCCCGAGGGAGTGTAATGGGCCTATTGGGCCTTAGTGGAGAAGAGGTGGGGCGGCCAGGGAAGGACGCGCCCCCTCCCCCTCTAGTCCGAATTGGACAAGGAGGGGGGGCCTCCCTTTCCTTGCTCCTCTCTCTTCCTTCCCTCTCTCCTACTCCTACTGATGGAAGGGTTGGAGTCCTACTCCCGGTGGGAGTAGGACTCCCCTTGGGGCGCGCCTAGGATGGCCGACCGACCCCCCTCCTCCACTCCTTTATATACGAGGGAAGGGGGCACCCTATAGACACAGAAGTTGATCAGTTGATCTTTTAGCCGTGTGCGGTGGCCCCCTCCACCATAATCCACCTCGGTCATATCGTAGCGGTGCTTAGGCGAAGCCCAACGTCGGTAGCATTATCATCACCGTCATCATGCCGTCGTGCTGACAGAACTCTCCCTCGAAGCTCTGCTGGATCGAAGTTCATGGGACGTCACCGAGCTGAACGTGTGCTGAACTCTGAGGTGTCGTGTGTTCGGTACTTGATCGGTCGGATCGTGAAGACGTACGACTACATCAACCGCGTTCTCATAACGCTTCCGCTTACGGTCTATGAGGGTACGTGGACGGCACTGTCCCCTCTCGTTGCTATGCATCACCATGATCTTGCGTGTGCGTAGGATTTTTTTTGAAATTACTACTTTCCCCAATAGTGGTATCAGAGCCAGGTTTATGCGTAGATGTTATATGCACGAGTTGAACACAAGTGAGTTGTGGGCGATACAAGTCATTCTGCTTACCAGCATGCCACACTTTGATTCGGCGGTATTGTTGGATGAAGCGGCCCGGACCGACATTACGCGTACGCTTACGCGGGACTGGTTCTACCGACGTGCTAAGCACACAGGTGGCTGGCGGGTGTCAGTTTCTCCAACTTTAGTTGAATCGAGTGTGGCTACGCCCGGTCCTTGTGAAGGTTAAAACAACACATACTTGACGAAATATCGTTGTGGTTTTGATGCGTAGGTAAGAACGGTTCTTGCTCAGCCCGTAGCAGCCACGTAAAACTTGCAACAATAAAGTAGAGAACGTCTAACTTGTTCTTGCAGGGCATGCTGTGATGTGATATGGTCAAGACATTATGCTAAATTTATTGTATGAGATGATCATGTTTTGTAACAGAGTTATCGGCAACTAGCAGGAGCCATATGGTTGTCGCTTTATTGTATGAAATGCAATCGCCATGTAATTGCTTTACATTATCACTAAGCAGTAGCGATAGTCGTAGAAGCAATAGTTGGCGAGACAACAATGATGATACGGTGGAGAACAAGGTGTCGCGCCGGTGACAATTGTGATCATGACGGTGCTTTGGAGATAAGATCAAAGGCACAAGATGATGATGGCCATATCATATCACTTATATTGATTGCATGTGATGTTTATCTTTTATGCATCTTATTTTGCTTAGATCGAAGGTAGCATTATAAGATGATCTATCACTAAATTTCAAGGTATAAGTGTTCTCCCTGAGTATGCACTGCTAAAAGTTCGTTGTGCCGAGACACCACGTGATGATCAGGTGTGATAAGCTCTACGTTCACATACAACGGGTGCAAGCCAGTTTTGCACACGTAGAATACTCGGGTTAAACTTGACGAGCCTAGCATATGCAGATATGGCCTCAAAACACTGAGACCGAAAGGTCGAGCGTGAATCATATAGTAGATATGATCAACATAGTGATGTTCACCATTGAAAACTACTCCATCTCACGTGATGATCGGACAAGGCTTAGTTGATTTGGATCACGTGATCATTTAGATGACTAGAGGGATGTCTATCTAAGTGGGAGTTCTTAAGTAATATGATTAATTGAACTTTAATTTATTATGAACTTAGTACCTGATAGTGTTTTGCATGTCTATGTTGTCTATAGATAAATGGCCCGTGCTGTTGTTCCGTTGATTTTTAATGTGTTCCTTCAGAAAGCAAAGTTGAAAGATGATGGTAGCAATTACACGGACTGGGTCCATAACTTGAGGATTATCCTCATTGCTGCACAAAAGAATTACATCCTGGAAGCACCGCTAGGTGTACCACCCGCGCCGGCAACTGCAGACATTGTGAATGTCTGGCAGTCGCGTGTTGATGACTACTCGATAGTTCAGTGTGCCATACTTTACGTCTTAGAACCGGGACTTCAATGACGTTTTGAACGTCATGGAGCATATGAGATGTTCCAGGAGTTGAAGTTAATATTTCAAACAAATGCCCGGATTGAGAGATATAAAGTCTCCAATAATTTCTACAGCTGCAAAATGGAGGAGAATAGTTACATCGGTGAACATATACTCGGAATGTCTGGGTACTACAATCACTTGATTCAACTGGGAGTTAATCTTCCTGATGATAGTGTCATTGACAGAATTCTTCAATCACTGCCACCAAGCTACAAGAGCTTTGTGATGAACTATAACATGCAAGGGATGGATAAGACAATTCCCAAGTTCTTCGCGATGCTAAAGGCTGCGGAGGTAGAAATCAAGAAGGAGCATCAAGTGTTGATGGTCAACAAGACCACCAGTTTCAAGAAAAAGGGTAAATGGAAGAAGGGGAACTTCAAGAAGAACGGCAAGCAAGTTGCTGCTCAAGTGAAGAAGCCCAAGTCTGGACCTAAGCCTGAGACTGAGTGCTTCTACTGCAAAGGTACTGGTCACTGGAAGCGGAACTGCCCCAAGTATTTGGCGGATAATAAGGATGGCAAGGTGAACAAAGGTATATGTGATATACATGTTATTGATGTGTACCTTACTAATGCTCGCAGTAGTACCTGGGTATTTGATACTGGTTATGTTGCTAATATTTGCAACTCAAAAAAGGGACTACTGATTAAGTGAAGATTGGCTAAGGACGAGGTGACGATGCGCTTGGGAAATGGTTCCAAAGTCGATGTGATCGCGATCGGCACGCTAGCTCTACATCTACCTTCGGAATTAGTTTTAGACCTGAATAATTGTTATTTGGTATCGTTGAGCATGAACATTATATCTAGATCTTGTTTGATGCGAGACGGTTATACATTTAAATATGAGAATAATGGTTGTTCTATTTATATGAGTAATATCTTTTATGGTCATGCACCCTTGAAGACTGGTCTATTTTTGATGAATCTCGATAGTAGTGGTACACATATTCATAATATTGAAGCTAAAAGATGTAGAGTTGATAATGATAGTGCAACTCATTTGTGGCACTGCCATTTAGGTCATATTGGTGTAAAGCGCATGAAGAAACTCCATTCTGATGGACTTTTGGAATCACTTGATTATGAATCACTTGGTACTTGCGAACCATGCCTCATGGGCAAAATGACTAAAACACCGTTTTCCAAAACTATGGAGCGAGCAACAGATTTGTTTGAAATCATACATACTGATGTATGTCGTCCGATGAAAATTGAGGCTCGCCGCGAGTATCGTTATTTTCTCACCTTCACAGATGATTTAAGCAGATATGGGTATATCTACTTGGTGAAACATAAGTCTGAAACATTTGAAAAGTTCAAAGAATTTCAGAGTGAAGTGGGAAATCATCGTAACAAGAAAATAAAGTTTATACGATCTGATCGTGGAGGAGAATATTTGAGTTACGATTTTGGTCTTCATTTGAAACAATGCGGAATAGTTTCGCAACTCACGCCACCCGGAACACCACAGCATAATGGTGTGTCCGAACGTTGTAATCGTACTTTACTAGATATGGTGTGATCTATGATGTCTCTTACTGATTTACCGCTATCATTTTGGGGTTATGCTTTAGAGACGACTACATTCACGTTAAATAGGGCACCATCTAAATCCGCTGAGATTACGCCCTATGAACTGTGGTTTGGCAAGAAACCAAAGTTGTCGTTTCTTAAAGTTTGGGGCTGCGATGCTTATGTGAAAAAGGTTCAACCTGATAAGCTCGAACCCAAATCGGAGAAATGTGTCTTCATAGGATACCCAAAGGTGACTGTTGGGTACACCTTATATCACAAATCCGAAGGCAAGACTTTCGTTGCTAAGAATGGATCCTTTCTAGAGAAGGAGTTTCTTTCGAAAGAAGTGAGTGGGAGGAAAGTAGAACTTGATGAGGTAACTATACCTACTCCCTTATTGGAAAGTAGTTCATCACAAAAATCTGTTCCTGTGACTACTACACCAATTAGTGAGGAAGCTAATGATGATGATCATGTAACTTCAGATCAAGTTACTACCGAACCTCGTAGGTCAACCAGTGTAAGATCCGCACCAGAGTGGTACGGTAATCCTGTTCTGGAGGTCATGTTACTTGACCATGATGAACCTACAAACTATGAGGAAGCGATGATGAGCCCAGATTCCACAAAATGGCTTGAGGACATGAAATCTGAGATAGGATCCATGTATGAGAACAAATTGTGGACTTTGGCTGACTTGCCCGATGATCGGCAAGCCATCGAGAATAAATGGATCTTCAAGAAGAAGATAGATGCTGGCGGTAATGTTACTGTCTACAAAGCTCGACTTGTTGTGAAAGGTTTTCGACAAGTTCAAGGAGTTGACTACGATGAGACTTTCTCACCCGTAGCGATACTTAAGTCCGTCCGAATCATGTTAGCAATTGCCGCATTTTATGATTATGAAATTTGGCAAATGGATGTAAAGACTGCATTCCTGAATGGATTTCTGGAAGAAGAGTTATATATGATGCAACTTGAAGGTTTTATCGATCCAAAGGATGCTAACAAAGTGTGCAAACTCCAGCGATCCATCTATGGACTGGTGCAAGCATCTCGGAGTTGGAATAAACGATTTGATAGTGTGATCAAAGCATATGGTTTTATACAGACTTTTGGAGAAGCCTGTATTTACAAGAAAGTGAGTGGGAGCTCTGTAGCATTTCTAATATGTGGATGACATATTGTTGATTGGAAATGATACAGAATTTCTGGATAGCATAAAAGGATACTTGAATAAGAGTTTTTCAATGAAAGACCTTGGTGAAGATGCTTATATATTGGGCATCAACATCTATAGAGATAGATCAAGACGCTTAATTGGACTTTCACAAAGCACATTCCTTGATAAAGTTTGGAATAAGTTCAAAATGGATCAAGCAAAGAAAGAGTTCTTTCCTGTGTTACAAGGTGTGAAGTTGAGTCAGACTCAATGCCCGACCACTGCAGAAGATAGAGAGAAAATGAAAGATGTTCCCTATGCTTCAAATGCATAGGTTCTATCATGTATGCAATGCTGTGTACCAGACCTAATGTGTTCCTTGCTATTAGTTTAGTAGGGAGGTACCAAAGTAATCCAGGAGTGGATCACTGGACAGTGGTCAAGAACATCCTGAAATACCTAAAAAGGACTAAGGATATGTTTCTCATTTATGGAGGTAACAAAGAGCTCGTGGTAAATGGTTACGTCAATGCAAGATTTGACACTGATCTGGATGACTCTAAGTCACAAACCGGATATGTATTTATATTGAACGGTGGAGTTGTCATTTGGTGCAGTTCTAAGCAAAGCGTCGTGGTGGGATCTACGTGTGAAGCGGAGTACATAGCTGCTTCGAAATCAGCAAATGAAGGAGTCTGGATGAAGGTGTTCATATCCGATCTAGGTGTCATACCTAGTGCATCGGTCCAAAATTAATCTTTTGTGACAATACTGGTGCAACTGCCTTGGCAAAGGAATCCAGATTTCACAAGAGAACCAAGCACATCAAGAGACGCTTCAATTCCATCCGCGACCAAGTCAAGCAGGGAGACATAGAGATTTGCAAGATACATACGGATCTGAATGTTGCAGACTCGTTGACTAAGCCTCTCTCACGATTATTGACTCCATGGGTGTTAGAATCATTACTGTATAATCTAGATTATTGACTCTAGTGCAAGTGGGAGACTGAAGGAAATATACCCTAGAGGCAATAATAAAGTTGTTATTTATATTTCCTTATATCATGATAAATGTTTATTACTCATGCTAGAATTGTATTAACCGGAAACTTAGTACATGTGTGAATGTATAGACAAACAGAGCGTCACTAGTATGCCTCTACTTGACTAGCTCGTTGAATCAAATATGGTTAAGTTTCCTAGCCATAGACATGAGTTGTCATTTGATTAACGGGATCACATCATTAGAGAATGATGTGATTGACTTGACCCAATCCGTTAGCTTAGCATACGGCCGTTTCGTATATTGCTATTGCTTTCTTCATGACTTATACATGTTCCTACGACTATGAGATTATACAACTCCCGAATACCGGAGGAACACTTTCTGTGCTACCTGATACGTCTCCGTCGTATCTATAATTTTTTATTGTTCCATGCCAATATTATTCAACTTTCATATACTTTTTGGCAACTTTTTATATTATTTTTGGGACTAACATATTGGTCCGATTGCTCGATGCATCCTTATACATTTGCATGTTTTTGGTTCCGCAGAATATCCATATCAAACGGAGTCCAAACGGGATAAAAACGGACGGAGCTTATTTTTGGAAAATTTGGAAGGAAAATCAACACGAACCAGTGCCCGAGGTGGTCACGAGGCAGGGGCGCTTGCCCCCGGCGCCGCTTCTACCCTCGTGAGCCCATGTAAAGGCGGTTGATGCTCTTCTTTTGCCACAAGAAAGCTAATATTCGGAAAAAAAATCACGGCGAAGGTTTCAGGCCAATCGGAGTTACGGATCTCCATATATACACGAAACGGTGAAACAGAGCCAGAACAGAACGCAGAAACATTGAGATAGATCCAATCTCGGAGGGGATCTCGCCACTCCCAATCCATGGGAGCCAAGGACCAGAGGGGAAACCCTTCTCCCATCTAGGGAGGAGGTCAAGGAAGAAGAAGAAGAAGGGGGGCTCTCTCCCCCTTGCTTCCGGTGGCGCCGGAGCGCTGCCGGGGGCCATCATCATCACCGCGATCTTCACCAACACCTTCCCCCATCGCAACGTAACTGGGTGATTATAAAGGTGCTCTACAGGTGTCTCCGATGGTACTTGTTGAGTTGGCATAGATCGAGATTAGGATTTGTCACTCCGATTGTCAGAGAGGTATCTCTAGGCCCTCTCGGTAATGCACATCACTATAAGCCTTGCAAGCAATGCAACTAATGAATTAGTTGCGGGATGATGTATTACGGAACGAGTAAAGAGACTTGCCGGTAATGAGATTGAACTAGCTCTTTGAGATCTGAAGCGATCGAATCTCGGGCAAGTAACATACCGGTGACAAAGGGAACAACGTATGTTGTTATGCGGTTTGACATATAAAGATCTTCGTAGAATATGTAGGAGCCAATACGAGCATCCAGGTTCCGCTATTGGTTATTGACCGGAGACGTGTCTCGGTCATGTCTACATAGTTCTCGAACCCGTAGGGTCCGCACGCTTAACGTTCGGTGACGATCGATTATATAGGTTTATGTGTTTTGATTTACCGAAGGTAGTTTGGAGTCCCGGATATGATCACAGACATGACGAGGAGTCTCGAAAAGGTCGAGACATAAAGATCGATATATTGGATGACTATGTTTGGACTTTGGAAGGGTTCCGGGCAAGTTCGGGCATATACCGGAGTACCAGGGGTTATCAGAAACCCCCGTGGGAGTGTAATGGGCCTATTGGGCCTTAGTGGAGAAGAGGAGGGGCAGCCAGGCAGGCCGCGCACCCCCTCCCCCTCTAGTCCAAATTGGACAAGGAGGAGGGGGGCGGCGCCCCCCTTTCCTTCCTCCTCTCCCCTCCTTCCGTCTCTCCTACTCCTACTCATGGAAGGGTTGGAGTCCTACTCCCGGTGGGAGTAGGACTCTCCTTGGGGTGCGCCTAGGAGGGCCGGCCTCTCCCCCTCCTCCACTCCTTTATACGGGGGAAGGGGGCACCCCATAGACACAGAAGTTGATCAGTTGATCTTTTAGCCGTGTGCGGTGCCCCCTCCACCATAATCCACCTCGGTCATAACGTAGTGGTGCTTAGGCGAAGCCCTGCATCGGTAGCATCATCATCACCATCATCACGCCGTCGTGTTAACGGAACTCTCCCTCGAAGCTCTGCTAGATCGGAGTTCGTGGGACGTCACCGAGCTGAACGTGTGCTGAACTCGGAGGTGCCGTGCTTTCGGTACTTGATCGTCAGATCGTGACGACGTACGACTACATCAACCGCGTTCTCATAACACTTCCATTTACGGTCTACGAGGGTACGTGGACGACACTCTCCCCTCTCGTTGCTATGCATCACCATGATCTTGCGTGTGCATAGGATTTTTTTTGAAATTACTACGTTCCCCAACAGCTAGGCAGCAAGAATAGATCCAAAAGATGCCACATTTTAGGCCATAGGTAGTCCACCTGTCCGTTGACTGGACCAAGGCCAAGGTACATGTAATGACCAAGGTTTATTTCATCACTTGTAATGATCAATGTTTATTTCATCACTTATTATAATGTGTACTAACTTGTTTATGTGCAGGAAAAGAAAGAAGAGAGTACCAAGATATCCATCTGATGATGATGCCTCGGCACCGGAACCTGAAGTAGCTGCCCAACAACCTGAAGTTGTCACTCCCAATAGGCACATGATCACTATGCCACAAAGTCTTCAAGGCAGCCCCATTCCAGTGACACGAAGGTAACACATCCACATACGTAATATCTAATTTTCCTTGCAATTTTAACATTTCTCAATACCTGCAAGATGTTGGCTACGACGTTGGCCGATGAGGCAACACATGTAGCACCACAACTTGAAGTTGTTGTCACTCCCAATAGAAACATGATCACTATGCCACATAGTCTTCAAGGTAGTCCCAATCCTGTGACAAGAAGGATGTTGGCTATGGCATTGGCTGATGGAGCGTCGCAGCAACCTACCTCAACCGTGGAGGACACCATGATTGCATATGACATGGTCTCAAGCTCAAAAGATAGAAAGTTGACCCTGAAGAGAAGGAAGTACTAGTGTCGTGTTTGATCTTCTCTATGCTTTTGGTTGTAATATCTATGGGAGCAACTATTGCCTTGTGCTTTTGGTTGTAACATGGCAACAACTATTGCCTTATGCTTTTGGTTGTAATCGTGGCAGCAACTATTGCCTTGTGGTAGATGAGATATGGATATGATGTATGGACATGTTAAATGCTCTATGTTGCTATGTTCTCTTCATATTTTGTCATGGTATATGAATATGTCCATCTGCAAATATATGTTTGAATTTGGATATTTATGTGCAAAAATTTGTTGAAAAGCCAAAAAACAGTCAGAATGCTGTCCAAATTGAGCCAGATTGCTGCCAATTTTTTGACCTTTTTCTTCGAACCACCCAGAAAAAATTGAAAAAAATCCATAAAAACAAACATATAAGTGCGCCTAATCTGAGAAAAATTCATCGAATTTGGATCAACGGTTCAACAGTTATTATAGTTTAACTAGTGTGAGCAATTTTTGACAAAAATTAGAGGAGGAACAGCAAGGGAAGGAGAGACTGTACTAGTTGGAACAGTGGTGGCTGGGTATGAGGTGCAGGAGGGGGCAGCGGCAGCAGGGCAGCAAGGCCGACGAGGAGCAGCAAGGGCCAGCGAGGAGCAGCAAGGCAAGAGCCGGCAAGGAGGAGTACAAACGTGCATGAGAGAGGACTTGAGCACGAGTTCAATCCTTCCTGTGTGTTATGTTTGGGTCAAACAGGTACAAGGGCATAATAGTCCTTTATTTTGTTCACTTATCTTGTCTATTATTTATAAAGTTTGTTTTTGTGTTGAAAAGTGGCAAAATATCAAAGTCCAAACAAAAGAGTGCCACTAGATCTATTACAAAATAACGGGTGGCAAATTATCAAAGTCCAAAGAAAGAGGTGGCAAATAATCAAATCCCTATAGTTGATGGATTGTTGGATAGGACATGGGCCCCTCAGAGAGCAATATTACGTTTGCTTCAACTCCATGTCTATTAGTGGATCGAGCCAGGTGCGTGAATGGTTTGTCTTTGGCGCACATTCGGCCCAGAGAAGGCTGCCCAGTGGGCAAAATTCAGAAGGGAACTGGAAGTGGTCTAGCTCTCGGAGACCAAATATAGTTTACTGGTCTACAGAACCCGGACAATCCTGCATGCGTGCATCATATAGTTGAGGCTTCGCTGAAGACTCCTCTAGAAGGGCCGACTGACTTAACGATTGTTCTGTTTTGGCTTTCTTTTCTTCAATCTTTTATTTTCAATTTGGTTTTTCTTGTTTTTGTTTGCAATTTTTTTTAGTTTTTGCAATACACAGTGAACTTTGTCCAATATGTGGTGAACATTTTTTCAAATACACAGCAAGTTCTTTTAGTATACGATGAACATTTTTCAAATACATACTGAACATTTTCTTAAAACGGAATGAACTTACTTAGGAAGGCTATCACCATATCAACCGACAAATCACACGTACTTCACAGATTGATTTGGATACAATAGATTATATTACCCTATTTGATTGAAGGGGTAACTTCTAATCTTCACATTTAATCTACACTAAAATCCCGTAAACTTTTCTAGGGGTTCGTACCAAAGCAAAGTTCTGTTGTTAGATACATCGGTCATTTTTTAATATGCTTCGAATATATTTTTAATATATGGTGAGTTTTTTAATATACATTGTTTTATTATAGAACATATAATGAACAATTTTCTATATTTTTTTAATTTTTAATAGGTTCTAAAATATCTACCTCCTAAAAAACAACAACAGTTTTTTGGGTGAAAACCCGACTAAATACTGAAGAGAAAATAGAAATAAAAAACACCTCATGGGACATAGTGGGCCGGCCTTGGCTTCAGTTAAGCCACCATTAGTAGACCCACGCGGCGTCAACTAGGAGGTCTTGTTGAACCCTTGGAACCTTCTCCGTTGTCTCTATCTAATTTAAGCTTTAGCAAGAACCTAGACTTGCTAAGTGGAATGACTTAGTCGCACGTTCGCTTGGCTTCCTCTATGCGAAAACTCATTTTGTCTAGAATTCCCTATTTTTCGCATAATGCCGCAAACTGCCGGTGCTTCGGGCAATGCAAGCAGTCTGAACGAACCGGGACGAGCCGGCCCATTTTTGCAGGCATCGTTGATAAAAAAACTGATACAATATCTTGTTTTTGAAACCTTTTAGAAGGGACCTCACATATACACCACTAATTGCGGCAAACAGTCAATGAATCGCATAGGGCATAGCTGACCTGGGCCGGTCCATTTAAGGTAGCAAGCTGTGAAAAGAAAAATTTACACCTGTGGTGGTAATCGATCCCACAAACAGCGGCAAACACGACCACGCAGCTAACCAGTGCGACAACCAAATTTTACTGGCTAAGAAACGAACGCAACTATATAATACAAAGAGCAGTTTGCAAAAAAAATTTCCAAAAATGTACGTCTGTGGGATCGATCACACGACTTCAAGTGAGTGAACCAACGTCGCTACCAACTGTGTGCACAAACTTCTTTGTCCAAAATGCCAGCTCATTTTACATGAAGTTTAAGAAGCCAAAAAATTAACTTTTTTTTTGAAATTTCGGACGTGGTTTTCTTTTTCACAAAAGTAAATATACTTATGAAATCAAACATTTTCAAAATTTGCTCACAGACTATGTTTGGGAATCGCAAGATTTTTTGTAAAAATAGGAACAAATAGAAAACAAGACCATTTTTCGAAACTAAGAACAATTTTTTTCAAAATGCGAACAATTTTTTAAAAACAGGAATAAAAATTGAAAAACTCCAAAATTTTCCAAAATTTTGAATATTTAACGCAAATATCTTACGATATTCGCCCATACATTTTTTAATTTGCGGAAAAAATATGTAAACATAAAAAATTTGAGTTTGTGAAATTATTTGAAAATGGAAACTTTTTCGAAAAAAGGCAAATTTTGTTTACAAAATTAAAAATGCAAACATTTTCAAAATTTAATAACTTTTTGTATTTTGGAACACTTTTTAAAAATATGTGAACAAATTTTGAAGTACTAATCTTTTTTGGAATTTCCGATGAAAATTTGAAAACCGGACCAAATCTGGAAAAATGAACAAATTTTAAGAAATATGAACATTTTCAAATCCCAGAAAAAATGTTAACAAATGAAATAATTGTGGAAAGGAAAACTGAAAGATAATTAAAAAGAAAAGAAAAAAAGGAACACGGACATGTGGATGTGAATAATTTTTGTAATCCGAACGAAAATTTGAAACCTTGAAATTTTTTTGAATTGGTGAACAAAAAATTTAAAAATGAAATATTTCATTAAATTCCAAACAAAAAATTGAAACCATGAACATTTTTAAAAATTCTTGATAAAATTTTAAACTTATGTACAAATTCGTAAACTGTGAACGTTTTACGAAATTCCTGAACATTTTTTTAACGTTCAATACTTTTCCAATTTGAGAACTAAATTCCCAAAAACTGAGAACAATTTTTGGAATTTCTGAAAAAGTTTCAAACATGAACATTTTTTGAATATGTGAACAAAATTTATGAAAACGAACAAATTTTGAAATACCCAATCATTTTTCGAAAGCATGAACATGGTTGGAATTTGTGAAAAAAAATTTAAAGCACGGACAATTTTTGAATCATCAGAACAAATTTGGATGCGCGAACTATATTTTGAAGCACGAACGTTTCTTGAATCTTGGGAAGAAATTTAGAAACAGAGAACAATTTTGAGAAATCCTGAGCAAAGTTGGAAGCGCGGATAATTTTTTAAAGCACGAATTTTTTGAATCTTGAGAACATAGTATTTAACGGAGAACTATTTCGAAAAATCCCGAACAAATTTGGAAGCGCGATCATTTTTTGAAGCACGAACTTTTTTTGAATATTGATAACAAATTTTGAAGCAGAGAGCAATTTTAAAAAAATCCTGCTTAAATTTGGAAGCGCGAATAATTTATTAAAGCACGAACAATTTTTGAATATTGAGAACATATTTTGAAACGGAGAAATTTTTTGAAAAGTCCCGAACAAAATTGAAATCTGGTACATTTTCTGAATTTCGAAAGTTTTGAATTTTTTGTGTAAGGAGAATTTTTTTGAAAATTGAGAATATTTTTTGGAAACACGACCAAAATTTGAAATTTTCGATATTTGGAAAAAAAAAGAAGAAAAGAAAAAGGAATAAAAAAGAAATCCTAAATATTTTGTACTGCGAACATGTTTTGAAAAAGAAAAAGAAACAAAAAAAATCAATTTTTTTAAAAAGAAACGGAAACAAAAAAAAGAAAAATAATAATAATATAAGGCCGAAAAAGAACCAGAAAAAAATGATGCAGGAGAAAAGCCAGTTCAGGGAACCTTCTAGAAGATTCAAAAACCGGTTGGACGCACTATCTGTAAGTGTAAGTGGGCTAGCCCATGTCCGTCGCAGGCTGCGCTGCTCTGTGAGATCGATCGACAGTTTGCCGCACCGAGCGGCGAATAGGATTTTCCGTTTTAGGAGGTACCTGCCAGGTTTTAATAATCTTCTAAAAGTCTCTTGACATATTTTCTATTTTTACTGATTTTTATTTTCTTTTTTATTTTACAACATTTTCCCTTTTTTAAATATTTGGAATTCTGAAAAATTGTTCACAAATTCGTAGAATGCTTTGGAATTTTATAAATTATTTGGAATTTTAGAAAATGTTCCGATTTTGAAAATTTGTCACAAATTCAAAAAACGATCTCATTTTCAAAATTTAGCCACAAAGTTGAAAGATGTTCTTGTGTTCAAAAGTTGTTTGAGATTTTTTTAAATGCTCTTATTACAAAAATGTTCTTACTTACATTTTGATGTTCTCAAACAATATTACTCCCTCCAATCCAGAATAAACGTTTGGAACAGAGGGAAAATATTTGTGTTTTAGAAACAATTCTTGTCAAGAATTGTTCACAAAATTCAATAAATATTCATGTTTTAAAAGAAATGTTTGTTATTTTGGAAAAAATGTGTGGGTTTTCATAAAATGTTCAGGTTTTTCAAATATGTTCGCAAGTTGGATACACTGTTTGTTTTTTCAAAAAATATTCAAATTTAGATAAGTGTTTAGATTTTAGAAAAAATGTTCGCATGCAAAAAAATTGTTCATAATTTTGAAAATGTGGCCGTGTTTCCTATTTTCTAGTTTTCCAAAGTTATTTAGAATTTGTATTTTTTTTCTTAAGAACTGACAAAAAAACTCGTGCAGAAGTGTTTTCTGGTGAGATACGTTGCTTTTTGATTCACTGTTGTCCCTTGGGTCGTTACTGTGATTCATGATAATTACCGTGTCCAAAAGAAAAACCTAATTATTTCCATACCAGCACGGAAATCCATTGATGCTTCCGGGAGTGCGCGCTCCTGCATGCGAAAAAAATATTTCAAAGTGTGAACAAATTCCAAATAAAAATTTGGCGCATACATCTCGAAATTATATGTGTGAACGTCATGTTTCGGAGAAAACCGACCTTTTTTGTGTCTTTTGTAAAAAAGACAAAAGGATGTCTTGTGAAAAGCATCTTTTAACACCGGATTTTGTCTTTTTCACAGGCGACATATAAGTTGTCGGTTTTTCACGAAATGACTTTGTGAGCATGTACAATATCGAGATGTACGCGCAAAGTTTTTGTTTGATTTTTTTTACATTTCAAAATATGTTTAAAACACATTTAAAAAACCAGGAGTGCATGCTCCCATGTGCCAAAACGCCACTCTCCACACTAGCATCTCTAATTTTCCCAATACCTCCCGTATAACTACTTCATTTGTTTGTACACTGGACTGCTCAATGGGCTACCAGAGCTTGCTCCATGGGTCAGATTCCACACTAGCATCTCTATTTTTTGCCAATACCTCTCATACCAGGTTAAGATTAGGGCCAAGAGCCCACAAAAGATGAGGTCAAGATCTCCTAACATTAGCAGTAATCGTCCACTTCAGTTTCAGCAGTTACTATGGTCGAGAGGCTCACTAACTAAGGAATGTGTATCTCAACTCTGAACTACAAATCACATTCTCAAATTGAGTTCACGACACAGTAATAGTTAGCACTTCAGGTGATGGAGAGGAGTGTGTCTTGTATAAATAAAGAAAGCCAAGAGGAGTGTGTGCAAGTAACGTGGTGGTAGTTAGAAAATCTGAAGAGAGTACATTGTGGTTGGGTAATTAAGAAGAAAATAAGGCATGGGGGAGGGAAGAGACAAGCAGAGATCGTTGTGAAATGAAGGGAAATGGAAAATGGTGCATGAACATCGGTCCACTAAAAAACATAAACTTACTAAAGTGAAGCTCAGGAACTAGCTGGATGGGATGGAGAAAAAATTATCTTAAAAGGCGCAGATAGTGTATATTAAATCTACTTCATCCCTTTCAGATCATTCCAAACATGCTAATTGAGCAGCTTTGCAAACTCTCTCTCGAGAAGTTGACCCACTTCCATCTTGAGCTTAATTAATTACTCCTTCCATCCTGAAATTCTTCACGCGGGGAATTTTACAATTTGGTCCTTGTTGTCTTCCTGACCAAATCCATGGTCCTTTGTCCTTCCTCACTCTCCTTCGAAGCCGGCTGATTTGGTCGCCCCTCCCTCGCCCCCCCCCCCCTCCGCCTTGCTCCCCTCGCCGCCCCCGCCACCCTCGTCGCACGGAGCCCAACCCCCCCAGCATGATGCGGCTCGCAGTCCCCTCAACGTCTTGTCTCTCCAGACAAGCGCCACTAGCCCCTCAAGAAGCCGAGCAACGCCGAACTCACAACGTAAGCTCCCGCATAGCCCGCCATGCTGTTCGCAGTCTATCTCCCGAGGACAACGCGTCCACCACCTTCTCGGACGACGACATCAGTAGCTCTGTAAGTGCCAGTGCCTCCTCCCGTTGGACTGGGAGGTAAGCCTCAGCACACAAGGTGGTAAAAAATCTGTGTTCAAAGGAGATTGTGCAACGTTTTCTCACTTGTCTGTCCATTTTTGCATTGTAGCAGCGGGCACGTTTGGACGACCGCGGCCTGCTGGAGTGTTGCGGCAAGCTCCTGAGCAGCATCAAGGCGTTCACAAGCACTGGCGACGCGGCCGCCGACCAGCAGCTGAGCCCGGTGTCGGTGCTCAACGCGGCGACCTTCCTCGCCGACGAGGACTCGCTGTAGTCGTCGGGGTCGAAGCGGGGGATGGGCCTGAGAGCCCCAAGCCCCCGACCTATCTCCCTATCCTTTCCCGAGGACGGCGACGAGGTGGTACCGGAAGCGTGGCTGGTTGGACCGAAGGCTAGTGACCCCGACTTCGCCTACGTGGCAGAAGTCGTCTGTTTGTCGGACCGGATGAGGAGCCTGGATGATTTGTGCCGGCGTGGCGAGGACACGTGGCAGCACCACAGGCTGCTCTGCGGCGCGGCGGGGGAGGCGCTCGATGGGTGGTGGTGCTCCCACCCGTCGGAGCCCGTCGTGTGGCTCCGCGGCGAGGAGCTCCTGCGCTACGTCTGGGTGGAGGTCCAGCGCGCCCTGGAGCCGGCTGGGCTAGCGGCCGGTGACGATCTGATTGAGCAAACTAGCGGAGCCATCCTGCGCGACCTAGCGGCGGACCGGCGATGGTCGCCGAGCACAGAGGCGGCGGACGCCGTGCTGCAGATCGAGCGTCTACTGTTGAAGGACCTCGTGGCCGACACCATCTATGAGCTGGCCGAGGCGGACTGCCTCCGCCTCCCACGCCGGAAGCTGGTCTTCTGATCAATCCTCTCCACTACAATGTCTAAACCTAAAACAAGATTAGAGCAGAGTCTTATTTAAATGAGGTAAATACACCGATGGTGCTTGAACTTGTCACGGATGTTCACTTTAGTGCTTGAACTTGAAAAATACATTACATTGGTTCCATAACTTGGCATTTACGTGCAAATACAGTTCAAATATCATCAGTATTTGGAGTCAAGATAACAATGAAAGATAATTAAATAGAGCAGAAGTTGATAAACAGGGCGAGTGTGAAACATAAAAAACTGATAAACTATCATCAGAGAGCACGAAGAGTAACTGCAGAATGTATTGCAGAAAAGTAAAGTGAACCAGTGGTGCTCGAGGGCGACAAATGAATTTGGTAGACCGGTTCACCCTTTTGTCAAGGGACTACGTCTGATTGGATGGACTTGGGATTGAACATTGGAGCAAACCTCTCTCCATCATATTCTTCTTCAACTCGAAGCTGATCAGACTCTAGTTGATTTCACTCGTGGTAGATACTTGTTGGAGATCTCCAAACCTTCGAGAGACTTCTTTGCGAACCACAACGACTCTTGGTTGCTGAAGACTTTGCTTGGTGAAGACAATTACTGTTCGACACTCAAGTTGACACCTATCCGTTTAGAGAGTGCATAGCTCTCAAGAGTAATAGATACAAGAACCCTAGCTCAGAACTACTGTGATGTTCAACCAATGTCTAAGTTTTGGCTCTTGGTTTTCTCTCGGTGGATTTAAACTCAAATCTCTCAGAGAGGGGATGCTCAATCAATCTTGTCAGAAAAATTAAGCAGAGCAGCCAACAGACAATGTTGGAGCGGTGGTGGTTATTTATAGCCGCAACCTTCCCGGATAGGAAATGACCAAATTGGACATGTGGTTCAGCCAATGACCGAACAACACATTTTCAACGGTCGGAATTTGATCACAACAGTAACATTCCTTCCGGAGCAAGAGATGCTAACTCCTCAGTCCGAAAGATATGTCCTGCAGCACCGAAGAACAACGTCTTCTGCTGACAGGTAATCATTTGGAGCATAAAGAGATTTCTCTCATACTTACATTGGTTTTGGCAAAGCATCACAACGGACCTAAGCATCGAGAACCTATACCCCTCTTAATAGTATGCATGTCCTATGACTCAAAGAGAGAGAGAAGAAACACGAAACAAATGCTACGTCTTCACTTCGTCTTTAGCCTCTCAACTGCAGTCAATTTCTTCGGACCACACCAAACATGCACTGCTTCACATCAGCAATAATTTCAAGGGGTTAACTCCTTCACTTCAATCTTCTCGCATACATGACTTCACGACATGTAGTTCAACTTCTTCTGCATCACAAATGTTCATCGGCGAAGTTCCTCGAACTTAACACGGATCACATCATCATCTACATGTCTGCATGGACTATTTCTCTTTGTATGCACTAGCAAACAAACCAGTCCATGCCTGTTTCTGTCAACAATCTCGAAAACAGAAGGGGACAAAAAATTGCACCAATAACACTGACGAGGCATTCTAACATGGCATGCGGCCTAGTTTATCGAAAAAAAACCTGATTTTTTTACAAATAGGACCTAGGAGAGAAACAACACACAGTTGTAGAATAATTGACCATCATATGGCCTTAGGGTACATGTTCGAATAATTGACCCTGCATTATTTTTGCTGGAATAAATTACTTCGTTTATGTTGACCAGCCTTATAGTATATAAAGTATTCGAACATATACATGTGAACAAATGCGATTGGGTCTACTTGCTAGCCACGCCCACATGCCAGCGACATATTGCCGGTTCGAACCCAGACCCGACCAGTTCTTTAGAAATTTGTGTTATTTCTCTCTAAGTGCCTATTTGTAAGAAAAATAATAATTTTAAAAACATGGCGTTTTCGAAAAAAACCAGGTCACACACACTCTCACTGTCGTCCGGTCACTGACAACGGGCCCCATGGCATCCTGGCTGCCACATAAGTGTGGTGGACGTATACAGATGAGATTTGAACCGTATTTGCACGTCCATGCCAAGTTATGAAACCAGTTCGATGTATTTCGCAAGTTCAAGCATCAAAGTGCACATTCATGTCAAGTTCAAGCATCGGTTTATGTAAAACAAAATCAGAGCAGAGTGGGACGCATAGAGGAGAGTATTAGTAGAATATTGACAGCAAAATAATGGATCTTTTATTAGTCTTCTTCCTCCTGTACTCCTCTTTTTTGCTTTATTACAGACAAAGCGAGGGGCGCAGATTCTCTACCTTGCCATGGCAAAGGTAGCCTCTACCATTCCCCTCATGGATGCCCTCCATTTCTGATCCAATGGATGCTGAACGTTCCATCTTTTCAAGTGCACAGCAAGCAGCCCAGATAAAAAAGTAGCCCAAATAAGGCCCAGTTCGGTAGCTAAATGAGCCCAGCTCAGTAGCGAGGCGAGAACAGACAGAGAGACAGTAGCCTATTCAGATCAGCAGTGCATAAACTGCTGCTGAACTTTAGCTACCAAATAGACAGAGAACGGACAAAGGGACAGAGGAACATATTCAGTTCAGTAAAGAGTTCAAAGAAAGAGAAAGTATGCACTGATTCAATTCAGAAACTTTAGAAATAGTTACTTCATTACAACCCACCGATTAAAGCCATCAATTACCACATACCTGAACTGGGAAGCAAGAACTTGATGTATGTTGCACATATTATTAACAAAAACTAAATATGTCAGAGTAAGACAGATACGAGGGAAAGTCTGAATTTCTTTAGGCTAACTGAACAAATAAACGAGCAACATATGGGACCAACATAAGACTGACCAGCTATGAAGCATCGATACAGCGATACAGCGATACGGAATACGGCAATTTCTAAAAACAGCAATACGGCGATACGGCAAATATATATATATATATAATTAATGAAATAACATTTAATAAAGAAAAAATATAAGAGATAAATGGAGGTACATGTATGTGCGAGTCTGCTTCCCAACCTAATTAAGTTCAAGGATTAGTCTACTACTTCCTCCGTCCCAAAATAAGTGTCTTGACTTTGTACTAACTTTAGTACAAAGTTGTACTATGATAGAGACACTTATTTTAGGACGGAGGGAGTAGTATTTTAATCTAACGACACCACTGCACCAGCCAACAGTCAAGCACGGATGCGTACAGAATCATACCTCATTGTTGCTGCCTTGCTGGCGACGTGCGGCAACGAAGAAGACTCGAGTCACTCCAAGCGGCGGCGAGGCTAGCCGACAGGATGGAGAGGCGATTCCAGGCGGCGGCCGAGCGCTCGCCGCAGTCGCCAGATCCAATCCTTCGTGGTCGAATCGAGAGGAGAGAGCTAATGTTAAGTTAGGCGCGTGGGCTTCTATTGGGCTCAGGGCTGCCGGCGACGTGCTTGCCATATCCCGCCGTGTCCACAGCGTGTCGCCGCCGTATCGTGTTTATTTTCTTCTTTTTTTAAACCAAAATTCAGGATACTTTGGCGATACGAGTATCGAAGCCGTATCAGGCGTATCGGAGTATCGGCCACGTACAGGACGCCGGTACAGCCAATCTTGACGTATCGGTGCTTCATGTGACCAGACTCCATAGAGAATGCAACAAATATCAGCAAAGCATAGACTGTTTAATCATCTGATGCCTATGTGCAGGTCACTTGTCATCACGGTTTGTTCCAGATTCTTGCTCTCACCACCAGGACAGATAGAGTCTATGTTTTTTGAAGTCTAAGAAGGACACGAACCTGAGAGCTAAATAGCCTGAAGTCGAGCAGCTTCGCTCTGCTCGGATGCTCAACTAGGACGGCGCAGCCGGCGACCTGCCGAGGCGTCCAGGCACCTGACGATCGCCCAATCGCTAACTGAGACGAGAGCCGGCGCTAGACGCCCGTGCTCCCGCCAAAAATGATATCTGGCGGCTACTCACCCGCCCAAATCCTCGCTTTCCCTCCTCAACGTTTTTCAGCTGGGCCTTCTCTGGGCTGAATACGGGCTGGCTTTGTTTTAATTTGGACTGCCTGCTGTGAAGTGGAAGAAGCAGGTCGTTTAGCAGCCGTTGGATCAGAAAGGGAGTGCATCCATGAGGGGAAAGATAGAGTCTGCCTTTGCCATGGCAAGGTAGAGAATCTGTGCCCCAAAGCGAGTGCTATGTATACAATTATTTCTGTTACTATTCTTAGGATTCCCAATGAATGAGTGAATGAATGAAAATTGAAGTGTGTTTCCTGCCATTGCATTATTGCTAGATCTTCTTTCTTCCCATGCATGTGCCGCATGCCATGCTGCCCACTGAGGGAGTGCATGTGGTGTACCAACGCGGGCACTGGCGGAGCTATGTACAATGCTGAAGGTGCGATTTTTTTTGGGGATGGCTGAGATTCAAAACATAGGGTATTTTTGCCCCTGAAAATTGGTGTTTTATCTTTTTGCCCCCCCCCCCCTCCCCAAACATCCCCGTCTAGCTCCGCCACTGAACGCGGGCCTTTAAAGGGAATCCAGATTTTCTCTTTGACTCATCTCGCACATGTCTGCTTCATTTTGCCACTGTTTGCAAGCTGGACCTGCCGGCGCTAGGAACAGCAACTCTAGTAGAGTCCCTGTATCAACAGTCGTTATAATGCATATCAAGTGCTTTCCATATTCATTATTTTGAGGCTGTCAAGGCAAAGTGCATATTAAACGCCATCCTACTGTATATGGTTGTTACAACTAACAACCACTTGTCAAGTCTTTAGGCCTCTGCATGCGCTTTTCTCTCTCTCAATTCTAGTCTACTCTCTCTCAAAAAAAATTCTAGTCTACTAGATGACCCTTTGCGCCAAATGGCTTGGCGCAAAAGCCCAGTCAAACTAAGAATTAAAATGCAAATATTCACTTAACTTAACAAGGCAACAAAAAAGATTGTCACTAGTTCCAAATAGTGGTGGTAATTACAAGATTAGAAACATAAGTTAATACTATCAATATAGTCCGTGGAACCAAGAAAATCAGGATAATTAAAAGTTTTTCCTTAACAACTGCCAAGCGCCAATGTATATCTGTATGTAATGGAGTAAATATCTCCGCACAAAATTCTCATGGTAAACAATGAATGATATCACAATAGTTTTCTTTTTGTATCATGCAATTGTCCACTCATATTTCAGCAACCAGTCAAAGCAATGCAGAGGACTAAAGAAAACAAGAACACATGCCACCAATACCAGGAACTTGAGATTACCCATCATAACTGAAGTAAATGTAATGTGTCAAGTGTCAACAGAAACTCAAACTAAAAACTGCACTCAAGATGAGAAGCATAACTCTAAAAAAATTTCAACCACAGCGTCAATGGTAGGAGCCAACCATACAACGAAGACACCCACCAGACAAGTGACAACCAGCACACCTCTCAAATCAAGTGCCACGCCATGGAGAAACCTCAGAACCACCGGTAACACAGACTCAACCAAGAGCACCATTACATAGAACAATAAGGCAGAAAAAATAGCTTGTTTATTGTATGCTTTTGAACGATGTTGCCATTTTCTAATGATCGATATTGCCATTTTCTATTGACCACATCAACCGCAACACCAGTGGCATGATACTAGTGATGTGCCGCCCACACGCCACTAGTAGGGTTTTGCACATGCTGCTAGTAAGGTTCCTGTACTGTTGAGAGTTCTCGTGTCAAATGTTATGCCACTATGTGTTATAAACATCACATACAGAAAAATCTAGTGATGCACACATATCTTGCGTCCAATCTTCTCTTTGTAGCCACAAAACTTTGGTATAGGGGGCAAATGATGGCACGGTACATGCGAAACAAAAATGTGGGGCAAGGACTTCTCCGCCAGCCCTAGAGTCGTTTTATTTTTGAGATAAATCAAAATATTGGCACAATTAAGACCTTGAACGAGTCAAAACTGGTAAAAAAGTGTTGTTATTTGATCGTGACTAATACAGGTAGTGTGGACTTATACCACTTTGTATTCTATCTATTTTAACAATTACCCATGGAAAAACGATGGAGGGTGAAAAAAACTTGCAAGAACTACCATAACACTTAAGCATGTTGGGAAAATGATGATGCTAAAATTAAGATGTGCAGAGAAGAGATCAGACGGGAGTGGGCATGGCATCAGCATTACTTCAAGTTTGGAACGAAACAAAACATCAAATGCATAATGGTAACTATTAAATACAGTTGATGGATTGTTGGATAGGACATGGGCCCCTCAAAGAGCAAAATTACGTTTGCTTCAACTCCGTGTCCATTAGTGTGGATCGAGCCAGGTGCGAGAATGGTTTGTCTTTGGCGCACTTTCGGCCCAGAGAAGGCTGCCTAGTGTGCAAAATTCAGAAGGGAACTGGAAGTGGTCTAGCTCTCGGAGACCAAATGTAGTTTACTGGTCTACAGAATCCGGCCAACCCTGCGTGCGTAATATAGTTGAGGCTTCGCTGAAGACTCCTCTAGAAGGGCCGACCACTTAATGGTTGTTCTGTTTCGGCTTTCTTTTCTTCAAATTTTTATTTTCAATTTTTTTCTTGTTTTTGTTTGCATTTTTTATAGTTTTTGCAGTACATGGTGAACTTTGTCCAATATGTGGTGTACATTTTTTCAATACACAGGAGTCTTTTTAGTATATGGTGAGTATTTTTCAAATACATACTGAACATTTTCTTAATACACAATCAACAATATTGTTATGAGTTTTTCTTCGGTATACCACCTCCCCCCAATGTTTACACAAATCTTAAAATTACTTAGAAAGGATATCACCATATTAGCCTACAAATCACACATATTTCACAGATTGATTTGGATACAAAAGATTATATTACCCTTTTTGATTGAAGGGGCAACTTCTAATCTTCACATTTAATCTGCATTAAAATGCCATAAAATTTTCTAGGGGGGCGTACCAAAGCAAAGTTCTATTGTTAGATACATTGGTTATTTTTTATTACGCTTTGAATATATTTTTAATATATGGTGAGTTTTTTAATATACATTGTTTTATTATAGAACACATAATTAACTCTATATATTTCCCTTCTCAATAGGTTCTAAAATATCTATCTCCTAAAAAACAACAACAGTTTTTTGGTGAAAACCCGACTAAATACCGAAGAGAAAATAAAACAAAAAACACCTGATGGGACATAGTGGGCCGGCCTTGGCTTCAACAAAGCCACCCTTAGCAGACCCACGTGGGCTTCAACTAGGAGGTCTTGTTGGACCCTTGGAACCTTCTCCGTTGTCTCTATCTAATTTAAGCTTTAGCAAGAATCCAGTCTTGCAAGTGGAATGACCTAGTCGCACGTTCGCCTGGCTTCCTCTATGCGAAAACTAGACATTTTGTCTAGAATTTCCTATTTGCCGCATAATGCAGCAAATTGCTGGTGCTTCAGGCAATGCAAGCGGCCGAACGAACCGGGATGGGCCGGCCTATTTGTGCAGACACCGTTGATGAAAAACTACTACAATATCTTGTTTACGAAACCTTTTAGAAGGCACCGGGTCGGTTTTGGGAACCTTCTAAAAGGTTCTCGACCTATTTTCTGTTTTTACTGATTTTTTCTTTTCTTTTTTCCTTTTGCCTTTCTCCTTTTACAATCTTTTCCTTTTTTTTGAAATATTTGGAATTCTGCAAAAAAATTCACAAATTCATAAAAAGCCTAGGAATTTTCAAAATTGTTCAAAAATTCAAAAAATGATCTCATTTTCAAAATTGAGCCACAAAGTTGAAAATGCTCCCATGTTCGATAGTGGTTTTTTAAATGCTCTTATTTCAAAAAATGTTCTTAATTACAATTTTTTTGTTCTCAAACAATATTACTCCCTCCATTCCAGAATAAGTGTTGGGAACAGAGGGAAAATATTTGAAGAAATATTTGTGTTTCCAAAAAATGTTCTTATCAAGTTTTCACAAAAATCAATAATTATTAAAGTTAAAAAAATGTTTGTTTGTTTTAGAAATGTTCATTATTTTGGAAAAATATGTGGGTTTTCATAACATCTTCAAGTTTTTAAAATACGTACCCAAATTTGAAAGAATGTTTGCATTTTCAAAAAACATTCAAATTTTAGAAAAATGTTTAGCTTTTTTGGAAAATTGATCACGTGTACAAAAATTGTTCAATTTTTGGAAAATGTGGTCGTGTTTCCTAAAATGTTGTAGATTTCAAAAGTTATTTATAATTTGTATTTTGTTTTTCGAAGAACTGACAAAAAAACTCATGCTACAGTGTTTTGTGGTTAGATATATTGCTTTCTGATTCACTGCTATCCCTTGGGTCGTTACAGTGCTTCATGATCATTAGAGTGTCCAAAATAAAACCTTAATTGAATGCACACTAGCATCTCTAATTTTCCCAATACCTCCCGTATGACCACTACATTTGTTTGATCTGCTCAATGGGCTACCAGAGCTTGCTCCATGGGTCAGATTCCACACTAGCATCTCTATTTTTCCCAATACCTCCCATACCAGGTTAAGATTAGGGCCAAGAGCCCAGAAAAGATGAGCTCAAGATCTCCTAACATTAGCAGTAATCGCCCACTTCTGTTTTAGAAGTTACTATGGTCGAGAGGCTGACTAACTAAGGAATTTGTATCTCAACTCTGAACTACAAATCACATTCTCAAATTGAGTCCATGACACAGTAATAATTAGCACTTCAGGTGATGGAGAGGAGAGTGTCTTGTATAAATAAAGAAAGCCAAGAGGAGTCTGTGCAAGTAACGTGGTGGTACTCAGAAAAAACTGAAGAGAGTACATTGTGGTTGGGTAATTAAGAAGAAAATAAGGCATGGGGGAGGGAGGAGACAAACAGAGATCGCTGTGGAATGAAGGGAAATGGAAAATAAAATGGTGCATGAACATCGGTCCACTAAAAAACATAAACCTACCAAAGTGAAGCTCAGGAACTAGCTGGATGGGATGGAGCAAAAACTATGTTATAAGCCGCGAAGAGTGGATATTAAATATACTTCATCCCTGTCAGAACCAGTGGCGTAGCTAGGGGGTGGCCAGGGTGGTCCATGGACCACCCTGAAATTTCCCCATAGCTAGTATATATTGTAGTAAAAAAATATTTTTTTAAAAATAAACAAACTTATGTAAATATTTGTATTGATGGACCATCCTGACTTATTGGGCTGGCTACGCCACTGGTCAGAACATTCCAAACATGCTAATTGAGAAGCTTTACAAACTCTCTCGAGAAGTTGACCCACCTCCATCTTCAACTTAATTAATTACTTCCTCCATTCCGAAATTCTTGACGCCAGTAATTTTTACAATTTAGTCCTTGTTGTTTTCCCGACCAAGTCCATGGTCCTCTGTCCTTCCTCACTCTCCTCCAATGCCGACCGATTTGGTCGCCCCTCCCTTGCCTCCCCCCACCTTGCTCCCCCACCGCCCCCGTCGCACGGAGCCCGACCTCCCCGGCGCGATGCGGCCCGTAGTACCCTCAGCGTTGCGTCTCTCCGGACAAGCGCCACCAACCCCTCAAGAAGCCGAGCAACGCCGAACTCCCAGCATCCGCTCCCGCATTGCCCGCCACGCTGCTCACAGTCTATCTTCCGAGGACGACGCGTCCACCACCTTCTCGGATGGCGGCAGCAGTAGTTCTGTCAGTGCCAGTGCAAGTGCCAGTGCCTCCTCCCATTGGGACATGGAGGTAAGCCTCAGCACACAAGGTGGTAAAAAATCTGTTCTCAAAGGACATAGTGCAATGTTTTCTCACTTTGTCTGTCCATTTTTGCATTGCAGTAGCGGGCACGTTTGGACGACCGCGGCCTGCTGGAGCGCTACGACAAGCTCCCGAGCAGCAAAGTTCTGTTGTTAGATATATTTATAGTTTTTTAATGCACAATGAACATATTTTTAATATACGGTGAGTTTTTTCAATAAACACTGTTTTGTTATAAATTAAAAATGAACAATTTTTATTATTTCAAATTTCATTAGGTTTTAAAATATATATCTCCTAAAAAACAACAGTTTTTGGGTGAAAACTCGACTGAACACCGAAGAGAAAATAAAAACAAAAAAAAAATCCTCATGGGGCATAGTGGGCCGACCTTGGCTTCAGTGAAGCCACAATTAGTAGACCCACAGGGGCGTCAAGTAGGAGGTCTCGTTGAACCCCTGGAACCTTCTCTGTTTTCTCCATCTACTTTAAGCTTTGGCAAGAACCGAGACTAGCTAAATGGGATGAACAGGTCACATGCTCACTTGTCTCCCTCTATGCGAAAAATAGACATTTTGTCCGGCATTCCCTATTGGCCGCATAATGCGGCAAATTGCTGGTGCTTCGTGCAATGCAAGCGGCCGAACAGACCAGGATGGGCCGGCCTATTTGGGTAAATATCGTAGATAAACAAAATACTACAATAACTGGTTTTTGGAACCATCTAGAAGGTACCTGGCCGGTTTTTGCAACCTTCAAAAAGGTTCTTGACAGATTTTTTTACTATTTCCTTTTTTCTTTTATTGTTTCCCTTTTTCTTTTACAATTTTTCCTTTATGAAATATTTAGAGTTTTCAAAAATTGTTCCAAATTCATAAAATGCTTAGGAATTTGAAAACTATTTGGATTTTTAGAGAATGTTCCTGTTTCCAATTTTTTTTCACAAATTAAAAAATGATCTCTTTTGAAAAAAAAGGTCACAAAGTTGAAAAATGCTCCTGTGTTCAATAGTAATTTGGGAATTAAAAATTTCTCTTATTGCAAAAATTTGTTCTTAATTACATTTTTGTCTGTTTTCAAACAATATTACTCCCTCCGTTCCAGAATAAGTGTTTTGGAACGGAGGAAAGATATTTGAAGAAATATTCGTGTTTTCAAACAATGTTCTTATCAAGAACTGTTCATCAAATGCAATAAAGTTTCATATTTTACAAAATTTTTTGTTAGTTTTAGAAAATGTTCATTCTTTGGAAAAAATGTGCGGGTTTTTGTAAAATGTTCATGTTTTTAAAAATATGATTGCAAATTTCAAAAAATGTTTGTGTTTAAAAAATATTCAGAATTATGGAAAATATTTGTTTTTCAGAAAAAAAAGTTTAGCACGTTGGAAAAATGTTCGCGTGTACAAAAATTGTTCAAAATTTGAAAAATGTGGTCTAGTGTACATAAAAATGTTATAGTGTTCAAAAGTCATTTAGAATTTGTAAAAATTATTTTTGAAGAACTGATTAAAAACTCATGCTACAGTGTTTTCTGGTTAGGTACATTGCTTTTTGATTCGCCGCTGTCCCTTGGGTTGTTACAATGCTTCATGATCACTACAGTGTCCAAAGGAAACACTTAATTGATTCCACACTAGCATCTCTAATTTTTCCTATACCTCCTATATGACGACTTCATTTGTTTGGTCATCGGACTGCTCAGTAGGCAACGAGAGCTTGCTCCATGGTTCAGATTTCACACCAGAATCTCTAATTTCCCCAATACCTCCCATACCAGGTTAAGATTGGAGCAACGAGCCCACAAAAGATGACCTCTAGATCTACTAACATTAGCAGTCAGCCGGCCACATCTGTTTCAGGAGTTACTATGGTCGAAATGCTGATTAACTGAGGAATTTGTATCTCAACTCTGAACCAGAAATCACACTCTCAAATTGAGTTCACAACACAGTAATAGTTAGCACTTCATGAGATGGAGAGGGAGAGTGGCTTGTATAAATAAAGAAAGCTAAGAGGAGAGTGTGTAAGTAACGTGGTAGTAGTTAGAAAAAAACTGAAGACAATACAGTGTGGTTGGGTTAATCACGAAGAAAATAAGGCATGGGGGAGGAAGAGACAAATAGAGATCGACGTCGAATGGAGGGAAATGGACAACGATGCATGATACATCAGTCCCCAAATGGATTGAGCAAACAGTCTAATAATGTCGACCTTATCAGACTGTTTGCTCAATCCCATCCAGCTAGTTCCTTAGCTTTGCAAGCTCTCTTGAGAAGTTGATCCCGCGCCATCTTAAACTTAATTAATGATGTTGTTCCAATTCAAAGAAGAGATTTATATGCATCTGACAGCAGCATTGTTGCATGCCTAGGTGCAAGCATAAATACTCCATTTAATATTACCATTCTTGAAGGACTTACTTCGTTTTTTCTCATGGCACAAGACCCAAAGAGAGTGTGTGTATGTTCATTCATATGTGTTCAACAAGGCGTATTCTCGAATTATTTGGTCAAACTAGTCAATATTGCTATTGAAGTGTTACATTAGTGGCCAAATGGTGACACTGAACGGATTAGCTGGTTCTCCACCGCGTTGTCCCCGCCCATTCCCGCCGGCCGGCTTGTCGCCTTTCAGATTTCACCCGTGCCCACCTGCGTGTTCACAGTCCGCACGCCCGCAATCCATCACTGCCAGACGCAAATGCATGGGCAATGTGGTATGGTATGCATCAGGCACGTTCTTACATGGCAATTGGGTACATCGATCTCTTGTGCATCGCAACAAGACCCTGACTTTGCTCTTCAAGCTCGATATCAAGAAAGCTTTCTACTCTGTGAGATGGGATTTCCTTTTGGATCTTTTAAAGCATTTGGGCTTTCCAAGCAAAATTCAGGACTGGGTTTCGACCCCCCTTTCCATGGCTTCATCGAGGGTTTTGATCAATGGTGTATTGGTTGATCCGTTGAAGCATGGCCGTGGCCTCAGGAAAGGCGATCCACTATCCGCCCTACTGTTCGTTTTGGCGATTGATCCTCTACACCATCTTCTCAACAAAGCTGCGGCGCAAGGACACCTCCATCCTCTCTGTGGTAGAGCCACGACCATCCGTGCTTCGCTCTATGCGGACGATGCTGCCATCTTTGTCAAGCCCATCAAAGAGGATGTTCAATTCCTTGCTTCCTCTCTGGCCTCCTTTGGAGATATTACCGGTTTAGTCACCAACTATGCCAAAAGCCTCGTGGCCCCTATTCGATGCGAAAACATTGACCTTGATGATATTCTACTTCCTTTCCCGGCTGTCCGTTCTTCGTTTCCGATGAGATACCTTGGACTCCCGCTGTCCGTCAAGCGTCTCAAGAGGATCCATTTTCAACACCTTGAGGATAAGGTCGCTGGCAAGCCCCCTCCTTGGCAGGGAAGACATGTCGCTACTGCTGGCCGGGTTGTTCTTCTCAAAGTTGTCGTCACTGTCATCGCCATTTACCATATTACGCCTCTTGATATCCCGATGAAGGTTCTCAAGAAGATTGATCGTATTCGTCGCGCCTATCTTTGTGCGGGAGCTGACAAGGTTTCCGGTGAAAAATGCAAAGTTAATTGGGACCTTGTTTGCAAGCCTAAGAAACATGGTGGCCTAGGTGTGCTCAACTCGGAAATTTTTTCCAAGGCTCTTAGCCTTCGGCGGCTCTCGTTTGAATGAAAAGAGCCCACTAAACCATGGATTGGTATGGGCACACCATGTACGGACAAGGGCAAAGATTTGTTTGCGGCTGCCACTACAATCACGGTTGGCAATGGGCATATGGCCAGATTCTGGACCTCCTCTTGGCTGAATGGTTTGCGCCCGCGTGATATTGCACCTGACATCTTTGATCTATCCAAAAGGAAAATTGCCCGGTCCAGCAAGCTATAACAAACAACACTTGGATCTCTCACATCGACATCTGCAATGGCCTAACCATCTCATCCTGTTATATCATCTCATCCTGTTTACATAGTCATCATATTTTGAATTATGTCATTCTATCCGTGAATTATATCATGCCATCATGTTTCCATCGACGACATGTTTGTGAATTATGGCATGCCAACCACTTTAATAGACACATCGTATAGTTATATCATGTCATCTTGTTTACATAGTCATCATATTTTGAAGTATGTCATTCTATCCTGTTTAGTTAGCCATCATACATGTGAAATTGTGTCATACTATCCTGTTTAATTAGCCATCATATATGTGAAATTATGCCATGCTATTTTGTTTGGTTAGACAACATAAATGTGAACTATTTCATGCCCTGTTTTCTTCCCTACTATCCATCACCTGTCTATCTTATAATGTATGTACATTCAATTAATTTTCTTGTTTATCAGCCATTTGAATTAGAGGGGGTGATGGCAGTATCTGTGGGAGTAAAAACAGGTCTTCAGAAAAGTTCGTGCTACCGGTCGATGCAGATAGAACCACGGTTGTACTTGCCCAAGAACCAACACCACCACACATAATCCAGACTCACGCAGATTGTACCCCTACCCAGTTGGACAGAGAACCAGCTACACCCCTTCTAACCCCAACCCCAGCAGATAGTAACCTAGTTCCAGTTGACACAGCACCGTCTCCACCACAGAGCACCCAAACACGAGCAGTTAGTAAGGCAGCTGCAGTGTCCAAAGCACGAGGACCACCACTCCGAACCCCAAGTAAACGCTTAAAGTAGAAGAAGAATTGTTCTCAGGTCAGGTTCCGTAGTTATGGTTCATACTCCTTTGCTCGTGAATCACTGTATTTACTCATACCAACTAATTTCAAATTTGAAGGATGCAATTGAAACTCCAATGGCGCAACAGATATGTTTTAAACCTGTTTCTTAACGTGTTTGCTGTTGTAACTTGCTCTATGTCGATTTCAGTTTCAATTAAATAAACAGTTATGTTCTCATGCCATGCACATTCACTAGTAGAAAAAGGGTCAAATGTGAGACACATTAGTCCCGGTTTGTAACAGAACCGGCACTAATGTGGCCATTAGTGCCGGTTCCAACGGCTAGCCGGGAGGAGCTCTTTAGTACCGGTTCATGGCAAACCTTTAGCACCGGTTCGTGCCACGAACCGGTACTAAAGAGAGAGGTGGCAGGATGTTGTCAGAATGGGGCCCTACCAGCACCTTTAGTACCGGGTCGGGGCACGAACCGGTACTAAATGTCGCCCTATATAAATCCTTCGTCCACCCGCACTCTGTTCTTCCCCTTTCCCTCTCCCTCTCCTCTGTTCTTCCCTTCTTCCTCTCGAGTTCATCACAAAATTTGCCCCAAATTTGTCAAGATTCTGAGCCCTCATCCATTCAAATGATCACCAAGGTTAGCAACTTTGTCCTTTCATCTCTCATTGCTAGATTAGCTCTTGCATTGGTTTATATAGTGACTAATTGTGGGTTTTAGTAATTTGGGAGGAATTATATGTGGTAGTATTTGATTTATATGCAATTTGAGGTCAAAATAACACTTCGTTTGCATATGTAGGTGTGGTTTACTTAGTGCCTTCTAAATCTACTGTCAGAACCACCGTCGATCGCCTGCACTGGTCCCGTCACGCAGCACCTTGTGGTGAGCCTCTTGTTCATGAAATTTTATATAAAAATTGATGTTTGTGTGATTTGGATATATAGTTACTCGTATAATAATTATCTTACCCGTCGTTGTTTGTTATACATAGTGCCATGGTTTTGATATCCGGCCCCGTCGTCCCTCGTCCTTGTTATGATTCGGATGTGGTATATTCTCTTTTAAAACTATTTGTTGCATTTCGTGTTTATGACAAATTATGCCCATCAAGTTGACATAGATATTTTTATCTAGGAGGTATGTGAACCGGAAATTCCAACCGACCCTATTGTCGAGAGGTTAAATTTAGTTGAAAGATAAAACGAGTACTTGAAAGAAAAATTGAAAAGAAATGAGCGGGAGAATATGGAATTGGAGTTGCATGTTGCCGATGTCATCGATGATCACAAGATCAAGATGGAGAAAATGCGCTTGAAGATTAGAAAGATTAGAAAATATGCCATCGATAGTGAGGCTTGGCATCATTATGCTTTGTTGGATCAATTGTTACCTTAGTTGCGATCTTGATCGCATTTGTTGTTGCATTTAAATGCTTTAGCTAGAGAGTTATTTGTTTGTTGCATTTAAGTGTTGTATGAACTTTATGTATGAACTTGTATTAATTTGGTCTATTCGGTGTTGTGTAATGAAGATGAGCCGGCAATGGATGTACGATGACCGATGTTGTCCCCAGTTCGTTGAGGGCGTGCATACTTTTCTGCTTGCGGCTGAGGCAAACAAGCGGGCGGATGGTTTTATGCCTTGTCCATGTGCTGGTTGTAAGAATGGCCGCAATTACTCTACGTCAAGAACCATTCACGTCCACCTGTTTGAGTCCGGTTTCATGCCCCACTATAATGTTTGGACCAAGCACGGAGAAAGAGGGGTTATGATGGAAGACAATGAAGAAGAAGAGGACGCATTTACAGCTATCCCGCCATGGGTTCCCTGAATACGATGATACAACAATGGGGAAGAAGCTGAGCCGTAATGCGGAAGAAGCTGGGCGGCAATGCGGGAAGAAGCTGGGCCGGCAATGCGGAAGAAGCTGAAGAAGAGGCATCGGATGAGCCCGTTGATGATCTAGGTCGGGCCATTGCCGATGCAAAGAGAAAGCTAGCAAGTGATTTGGAGAAGAAGAAGTTGCAACGCATGTTAGAGGATCACAAAAATTGTTGTACCAATTGCGTGGGTGACAAGAAAAAGCTGGGCACCACACCGGAATTGCTGCAATGGAAGGCGTAGAATGGTGTATCGACAAGGGATTTGGAAAGTTGCGGTAATGATAAAGTATATGCTTCCAAAGGACAACGAATTGCCCGAGAGTACGTCTGAAGCAAAGAAGGCTATCTGCCCTCCGAGGTTAGAGGTGCGTAAGATACATGCATGCCCTAATGATTGCATCCTCTACGCGGTGAGTACGAGGATTTGAATGCTTGCCGGTATGTGGTGCATTGCGCTATAAGATCAGCCGCGATGAGCATGGTGATGTCGGCGGCGCCCAGAAGAAGATTCCTGCCAAGGTGATGTGGTATTCTCCTATAATACCACGGTTGAAACGTTTGTTCCAAAACAAAGAGCATGCCAAGGCGATGCGATGGCACAGAGAAGATGTTGAATTTTGGAAAACTAGATGAAAAACTACTCACAAATAAATAGAAGAAAATAAATATAACAGAAAAGAAAAAACTATACAAAAAACTATGCAAAAATAAATAGAAGAAAATAAAGCGGAAAAGAAAAACTATAAAAAAATTGGGCGCTGCCACTGTGGGCTGATAGGCCACGGTGTGTAATAACAGGCCTTAAAGGCCCAAAGCAGACTCACAGGCAGCCAGCGTGAAGTTTAGGCCCACAAGCCTGCTATACTGAGAGGAGTTCGAAGTGGTAGCCATGGCTGGGTTTATAAACCAGTCTGGCTGTCCTTCGCCCGTGAGGTGGGACTAAACTTTGGGGTGGTGGCGAGGCCTTTAGTACCGGTCGTGGCACAAACCGGTACTAAAGGGGGCCTTTAGTACCGGTTTGTGCCACCACCGGTACTAAAGGGGTCGCTTCCCGCCGCTTGGGCTGGCCAAAACAGGCCTTTAGTACCGGTTGGTGGCTCCAACCGTACTAAAGGTGCTTCTATATATACAACACTTGAAAATTTCATTCCCTCTGTTTCTTCCTCTGTTTCCGTCGTCTCCGTCATGCCGCCGCCCGTCCCGTCGCCGCCCTCGTCTCCGTCGCCCGCCCGTCTCCGTCGCCGCCCCGTCCCGTCGCCGCCCTCGTCTCCGTCGCCCGCCCAGGCCCGTCCCGTCGCGCCGTCCCAGCGTCGCCGCCCGTCCCGTCACCGCCCTGGCCGTCGCCTACTTCGCCTCGCCGTCGCCGTCGCCCCGCTGTGAGCTCTCCCCCTCTAACCCCTCTCCCTCGCCCCCGGTGGCCACCATGGGCGCCGCCCCTCCCCGAGCCCATACACACACACAAGCATGATGAACACACACACACACATATGTATGAATTAATGCATGTATATATTAGTATATACGTATTTTGTATGTTTAATTAGTTTAGATTATTATTTTTCACTATTATATATGTATGAATGCATGTTAGATGGATATAATTAGTGTTTAATTAGTATGGAAATTTTTATATAATGTTGTTTTTCAGTTTTTAATGGATGTATAGAAGTTGTGTTTTCTGTTTTTAGTGTTAGATGCTTAATTAGTATGAAATATTATATAGATTTTTGAAATAGTAGAAATGTTAGAAATTTTAGTTATCAAAATCCAATCATTAAAAAAATATTACTTTTTGCGGGCATATAGCTAGTGTTTGTTCTCGACGATGCCCGACCCGCATCCTCGCCGTCGACCCGTCTGCCACGACGTCCAGCCGACCCATGTCCGGGACTGGGCTCCGCCGGGCTAGCACTGGGAGGTGCTGCCTGGAGGGGCGCGCCGCTTGATGAGGAACCCGGCCCCGGGTCCCGTCGTCGACCCTGATCTCGTTTGGTGGCGTTCGCGTGGGCCAGTTCGGTCTTGAGGGACCCGGCCGCCGGAGGAGGTACGTCGCCGTGTCGGGGAGGAGGGCGAAACGTCCATCGCTACATGGTTGCGTTAGAGGCGGCAGGTTCTCCAATACTGGCGATATCTTGAGGATCTCACTTCAGCTATGATCCTGTGAGGGTTCCTTCTCTTTGGGTGTCCACCGCCCGCGTCGCAGGAACCTCGAGTGTCCTAGATTCTTCTGTAGTATTCGATCTTTAATTAGCTAGCCATTGATGTACTATTCAATATTATATATTATTCGAGACGATGTATTCGAGATTATATCTATTATTCTATACGAAGTATTCGAGATTATATCTATTATTCGAGACGATGTAATTTGAATACTAAATTGTTTTATATTTCTTTTGAATTAGTTAAATAAAAGCTATGGCGAGACAATACCGACAGAGAGGAGAACAGACCATGTTCGATATGATACGCGGGCCGAGATGATGATCGTAATGAAGAAGATTATGACGGCTCCGAATTTCTAAACAACACCGAAGAGGGTGATATGATATTCGATCGCGACGACCGAATTGATGAAGTCATGAACTACGATTATGACGATGACGAAGAACATGTTGATCCTGAAACAACAAAGACCGGCGAGGTATATATATTTATATAAGCAGGTGTCTGGTGATCATCACATGTTTTAAATGACTTGAAGATATATTAACGAATCGATCTTTGTAATTTCAGCCATCCGGATCGAGCAAATCTTCGTGCAAAAGGACGAAAGCGAGGCCCGAACAAAAGTTGAAGGAGGCGTAAAGTACAATATCGAGGCGATCGGACCTAATGGCGAACCATTAGCGCCCTAAGAAGATTGCGGACAAGTTCGTTCGTCGGTCACGGAGTTCTTGTGAAGGACCAACTCCGATCTCCCTTCAAGAATGGAGAGAGCCAGCAAAAGACAAAGGACAAAAAGGCAAAGAGGGCGCTGCTCCACGTCCGGATGTTACTTTTGTCGACAAGAATCAAAAAGATCTGCTTTGGGATACTCTCATGGAACATTTCACCCCACCGGATCATTTCACGTAGCGAAGTGCAGAAAGTCAAGGACGCTGCTCTTAGGAAGATGGCGGTTGCATTCAAGAACCACAAGAATCGTGAATGGGACAAGTACGTCAAGGGAGGAAGGAAGACTCCATTCGAGGGAACACTAGAGAACCAACGTGCTCATTGGGACGATTTCGTGAAATTCAAGGATTCGGAATTAGCTAAGGAACGGTCGAGAATAAACAAGAAGAATGCCGAAAAAAGGATAAGTTCCATAAGCTGGGGCCAGGTGGCTATGCGGTGGCAATGCCTAAGTGGGATAAGTCCGAGAAAGAGATGGAGGATGCAGTGCCACTCCGGTTACTAAGAGCTGGCCCCGAGTCGGGACTTGGTTCTATGCGCATGGGGGAGTTGAACCCGAAGGCAGGCAATGTTTCGACGAGGGCAAGTCTGAAGGGAGCCGACGATGCGATACTTGTTGCAATAGAAGAGGCACGATCGGGGTGTTCCAGCCCAACAGAGAGAACGACGAGCTTCTGGCGTGCCACGAAATCCTGAACACCGGGAAGAACACGAGGCAAGGGTGCTATTCCTTGGTATGAGGGGTTTTCGGACCGGAACACCGACTACTGAACCCGTGCGAGAAAGAAGATTGTGGAGGAGAAGAAGAGGAAGATGGAGGAGGAGCGGAGGAAGCGGGACTATGAACGCCTTCAAGGCCTAGAAGCAAGTCAAGCGAATTGGTAGTCAAATTCCAGCGGCAGCGAGGCGGAATCGACTCACTTACCCAGCAAAGGGGTCTCGGCTGCAGCAGCTAGCGAATGATCCAGCATTGGATAGCACCGCCCCATCCATGCCGAGAAGTAGCGTGGGTTCCGCCCAGACGGCGCAATCTTTGGTAGATACCCCGTGGATGACATCACGGAGAACACTAGCTGTGAGCTACACGTCAAAATGAAGAACATATCCATGAAGGTGGCGGACGGCGTTGCTTTTCCAGTTACCCCCAAAGCAACCTACCATTGCATCCCGATTCCAGAGGGCTATGCTCATGTCATGGTTGACGAGGTGGTGGACCCATATTCGGGGCTAGAGCTTGACATTCCTGGAGGTGACGACGAGGGCTTTCTCAGAGACGCCAACCATCGTATCATCCTATGGAAAAAGGATTGCATCATCTTTCGAAGGCCACCGACACCGCGTCATCCGACTCCTCGTCGAAGTCCGTCACCGAGTCAGCAGCCTCCCGCTCCTGCAAGTCCACCAAGTCCGCAAAGTGTCAAGCCACTCCTCCTCCAAGTCCGCAAAGTGTCAGTCACTCCTCCTCCTCCAAGTCCGCCACAGCGTCAGGGCGTCCACTCCTCCTCCAAGTCCGGCACAACCTCAGGCCACTCCTCCTCCAAGTCCGCACAGCTTCAGCGGCCACTCCTCCTCGTCCAACTCAGCCCCGTCGGCCCGGCGTCTCCGCCGCCTCGGCAATCGCAGAAGAGACACCCCGCAGCTATGGTGCGTGGCAGTGAAGTCGAGGTAGTACAGAAGTACAATGCAGTGGAGGCAAGCGATATAAATATGGTCCAAGCCTCACGCCTCTTCCGTAGAGGTCTTATGACATGTCCGAGGAGGAAATCACAGCCATATCGAAGTCCGAGGTGGAAGCCCATTTTGCACCGAAACCGCCACCGCCGCCAAGGGAGAAAGTGCACGAGGAAAGCGATTGACCACTTCATTCGTATGGCTCAACCACCAGCTCCCAAGCCTGTTGACACAGACTATGAGCGCCACATCGGAAGTTAAATCGAGCACGCCCACGTAGGAGGCGAGCTCGGGATCGAGCAAACAAGAAGCGGTGTCAAAAATGCGGAAAACCATTCCCGGCTGGGAGAACAGTGGCGTAATCGATCCTCGCTTGTTGTGCCAACAACACGTGACGATCTGTGGCCCAATATTATTGTGGGCAAACAGTTTACGTTCTGAGGTGGGCAATGTGGTAATAAGGGAGGACCATATAATGCAGGCTGAAGTTCTCAAAATCACTGTTGGACAACTCCTCGAGATCGAGCCCATGCCTGTGCTTAGAGAGGATGAAATAAAGCGGAAATATGTCCGGCCAACCTTTGGTCGAGCTAGACAAGGTCAAGAACCTCCCAACGAGAATGTATGAATTGCATCAATGGTACATGAACATTACCAAGATTTCGATCGATTGTCCCTCATGGTGAATGTCAAGGAGGAGCATTACTTCCATGAGAAAGCTGTGTCCGTTAAGTATTCTGAAATGTTTCAGTTATACAATCAAGACGCACTCGACAAATCTATCGTCGGTTGCTATTGTCCGTAAGTGATTTCTTTACGTAATTTAAGTCTCAAGCTAGCTGTAGTGATCCTTTTGATCAATCATTACCTATAATTATCCTCACTATATTCTTTTCTGTGGTATTATATGCAGGATGAAGATGTATGAAATGAAAAAAGGTGGACGCTTTGGCATTGGGTTCATTGACCCAAACACCGTTAATGAATACACATGGAAAATAAATCCACGTCATCAAAAGGCCGTAGATGACAACATGCTAGAGTTCTTGAAGCGCCTCAAATACAATGAAGATATACTACTTCCTTACAACTTCCAAAGGAGTCACAATCGTCTTGCACTACAAATTCTCTGTTTTGCCTACTAGCTAGCTACATGTTTTTGCTTACATATGCCCGCTTAATTAAGACATGCAAGCGTGTGTGCATGCAGATTTCACTGGGCTTGTATATCATTAAAGTTGGCCTTGAACAGTTGAAATCTTTGGACTCACTACTCAAAGAAAAAACTGACTATAACATCTTGTTTGGGATAGTCAGCAGTAATTTCAATCATTATTAACTATATATCTCGGCCTATTTAGTTCGTCATTTTCATGATATGAACTATTTAATAACCCCTTTATTCATTTTCTTTGTCGGTAGGCAGGGCTTGGGCAAGGTTCATCAACAGGACCCCGTGGAGAATGGGAAAAAAAGCTTAAATGGTTTCGACCCAAGGTAAGTAACTAAGTAGTACTAGCTAGCTAGCTAGCTGCCATCTCTTTAATTATCATGCTTGATTAATTATTATCTGATCAAATTCCATTCTCGTAAAGGCCACAAGCGGTAGCGAGGGACTGATCTGTGTGCATTCTGCGTTTGCGAGAACATTCGCATGATGGCGTTCGAAAGGAGCGGATCTCAAAGACAGGAATGGGTACGCTTGTCAAAACACTATTCACAATTTTTACACCATTATCGATATCTAGTCACACAACTAATACACATGCATATTGATCTCCTTCTTAACAGTTCACAGAGGTGCGGGAGAAGCTCCTAGAAACGGAGCTCGTAGAAGCACTACAAGAGGAAAAAGCGGGATTGTAGCTCGACCAGGTCATAAATCCGAAGGAGAATACTATTACCGCTACCGCCCCCATGAAAACCACTTCCAATTGTCATCGTGCTCAAGGCACCAATTAGGCTAATGCCACTGGCTCAAGGCAACATGCATATGTAGGAGAAATTGTATATAGCTATACATGTGTGTATGTGTGAATTAATTAATATGATGGTTTGTGAGACAACGATGATATATATATATATATATGCATGATTGGTTCTACAAGAAATTCTATATATATATATATATATATATATATATATATATATGCATAACATGTACAATGTGTAGTATCGTAAAATACCAAAGAAGCGAAAAAGAATTAAAATGGAAACACAAAATTAAATGAAAAAGAAATCATAAAACTAAAACCCCCAAACCTTATAGTACGGTTGGTCTTACCAACCGGTACTAAAAGGGCTCGAGCCCCTGAGCTGGCTCGTACACGTGGTTTCCCTTTTTAGCACCGGTTCGTACGAACCGGTACTAAAAAGGGGGGGCTTTAGTGCCCACACTTTAGTGCGGTTATGGAACCGGCACTAAAGAACCTCTGAACAGTGCTATTGCGGTTACGCATTAGTGATTACAAGTGTTTGTTATTGTTGTGTAGTTTCCCACACTTATATTCTGTCTATGCTGCTTTGTCTTAAATATATATGATTTGAACTGTCTCTATCTTGATTTGGCAACATAAACTAGAATGATATAGACCATAGAGTGACCATACTACATAGATATATGTTTGTTTCATGCTGTTATCCTGTCCACCTTACTACTGAACTGGTTTACCAAAATGAGTTTCACATACAACATGGTAAACCTTTGATGTGTCTGTTTGTTTCTCTTTTAGAATGCGGATAAAATATTGGAGAAGAGTGCCCCGTTATGCAATGGTAAAGAAAGTAATGCAGATTAGGTTCAAGATAGTGAGACATCCCTGTTGGTCTCCAAGAAAGCTGATAAAAACTATATTGAAGACACTAAGTCAACCCCAAAGTCCTGTCTTCATGTACTGTTCGAGTTACTGGCTACTAGCCTACTACTGCTGACACCAACTCTTCGAACTCGCTGCCTGAATCAGTTCGGCTTCTTGAGTCTCAACTTCAAGTTGAAAGACATCGATCAGATGTTATGCGATAGGAAGCCGAATGACTGAGGAAGTCCCTGCAGAATTCAGATGCATACTTTCTGGTGCAACAACAATTGCTGGAGGATTTAAGCGCCAAAGAAGAGAAAGTTAATAAGCTTGCTAAGCATCTTGCCAGCATTATGGGTACCCAGGATATTGTTTCTTGAGCTCTTTTGAAGTGGTTTCAGTTCTAGACTTGCTTTGCTGCGGCGTTTATTTGCACGGGTCGCCAACTTTGACAAACAGTGTATGTGATATGCTGCTTTGTTCCTTATATTTGCACTGGTAGCGAAATTTGATGCCCCGTGGATGTAATATGTGTAATAGCCGTGATAGCGTAGCATAAGTTGCTTGCTTATTTATTTCCTTGTTATCTTGTTTATTTGTTTGCTTGTAATCAGTGCAGTTCTTTTTCCACGGTTTGCTAGTGGCCGCAATAACCCACTTTTAAAAACTAGGCCACAATAACCATGGGCTACATATTTATTGTAGTGACCCTGGGCCTCCTACGGGCCGTAGAAACAATGGGCCTTCTATAGGCCGTACAATCAATGGGCCTTTTATAGGCCATAGAAACAATGGGCCTTCTACTGGTCGTATCTTCAATGGGCCTTCTACGGGCCGTATCATCGATTGACCAAACATGGGCCAATAACATACCGCATTATGGGTCATAAACGGGCTAGAGTAGGAATCGTCCGTTCATGGGCCAACCATAAGGGGCCTTTGTTAATCGGCCGTATTTGATGACGCTATGAAAACGGCCCAATGGATTAATGGGCCTCAAATGGGCCGACTGTAACCACGGGCTGAATTTGGCCCACAAGCAGAAAGGGACAGTAACAGACAATAACTAACTAAATGCTGGAAATGAGCCCAAGAATAAATGGGCCCTGATACGTCTCCGTTGTATCTACTTTTCCAAACACTTTTGCCCTTGTTTTGGACTCTAACTTGCATGATTTGAATGGAACTAACCCGGACAGACGCTGTTTTCAGCAGAATTGCCATGATGTTGTTTATGTGCAGAAACAAAAGTTCTCAGAATGACCTGAAACTTCACGGAACAACTTCTTGAAAATAATAAAAAATCCTTGCAAAAGATGAAGGCCAGGGGGCCCACCACCTGTCCACGAGGGTGGGGGGTGCGCCTGCCCCCTAGGGCGCGCCCGCCTACCTCGTGGGCCCCCTGGAGCTCCTCCGGCGCCAACTCCAACTCTATATATTTGCTTTCGGGGAGAAAAAAAATCAAGGACAAGAAATCATCACGTTTTACGATATGGAGCCGCCGCCAAGCCCTAAAACCTCTCGGGAGGGATGATTTGGAGTCCATTCGGGGCTCCGGAGAGGGGGATTCGTCGCCGTCGTCATCATCAACCATCCTCGATCACCAATTTCATGATGCTCACCGCCGTGCGTGAGTAATTCCATCGTAGGCTTGCTGGACGGTGATGGGTTGGATGAGATCTATCATGTAGTCGAGTTAGTTTTTTTAGGGTTTGATCCCTAGTATCCACTATGTTATGAGATTGATGTCGCTATGACTTTGCTATGCTTAATGCTTGTCACTAGGGCCTGAGTGCCATGATTTCAGATCTGAACCTATTATGTTTTCATGAATATATGTGTGTCCTTGATTCTATCTTGCAAGTCTATAGTCACCTACTATGTGTTATGATCCGGCAACCCCGAAGTGACAATAACCGGGACCACTCCCGGTGATGACCATAGTTTGAGGAGTTCATGTATTCACTATGTGCTAATGCTTTGTTCCGGTTCTCTATTAAAAGGAGGCCTTAATATCCCTTAGTTTCTGATAGGACCCCGCTGCCACGGGAGGGTAGGACAAAAGATGTCATGCAAGTTCTTTTCCATAAGCACGTATGACTATATTCGGAATACATGCCTACATTACATTGATGAATTGGAGCTAGTTCTGTGTCACCCTATGTTATGACTGTTACATGATGAACTGCATCCGGCATAATTATCCATCATCGATCCAATGCCTACGAGTTTTCCATATACTGGTTCTCGCTTATTTACTTTCCCGTTGCTGCTGTTACAATCACTACAAAACACCAAAAATATTATTTTTTCTTTCATTACTCTTTTGTTACCGTTACCACTACTATCATATTACTTTGCTACTAAATACTTTGCTGCAGATATTAAGTTATCCAGGTGTGATTGAATTGACAACTCAACTGCTAATACTTGAGAATATTCTTTGGCTCCCCTTGTGTTGAATCAATAAATTTGGGTTGAATACTCTACACTCGAAAGCTGTTGCGATCCCCTACACTTGTGGGTTATCAAGACTAATTTCTGGCGCCGTTGCCGGGGAGCATAGCTCTATTCTTTTAGTCACTTGGGATTTATATCTGCCGGTCACTATGAAGAACTTGAAAGACGCTAAGACAAAAATTAATCCCTCAACTACGAGGGGAGGTAAGGAACTGCCATCTAGCTCTGCACTTGATTCACCTTCTGTTATGAGTAAGCTTGCGACACCTATACCTGCTTCAGCTATTCATTCTGATATGTCGCATGTTATTGATGATGCCACTTCTGTTATGCATGATACTTATGATGAAACTACTTCTATGCTTGATACTACTGTGCCCCTTAATGAATTTCTTGATGAACAAATTGCTAGGGCTAGAGAGAAAGAAATTATTGAAAATGATTATATTGTTGAAAGTGATGATGAAGATATGCCTGTTATTCCTGAGGGTTATGTTTTTGATATGGAAGCTTCTGCAGCTATTTTAGCCTGCAAAGGTAGATATGAGATCAAGAGGCTATTAGTTGAATGGAATAAGCAATCTCTTAAAGATAGAATGAAACCTGACCCTGCTTTTGCTACTTCACCTATTTGTGTTGCCGATAAGGATTATGAATTCTCTGTTGATCCTGATATAATTACTTTGGTTGAATCTGATCCTTTTCATGGCTATGAATCTGAAACTGTTGTGGCACATCTTACTAAATTAAATGATATTGCCACCCTGTTCACTAATGATGAGAGATCTCGCTACTTTTATATCCTTAAAATATTTCCATTCTCATTAAAGGGTGATGCTAAGATATGGTTTAATTCTCTTGATCCTGGTTGTGTGCGTAGTCCCGGGATATGATTTATTACTTCTCTGCTAAATATTTCCCTGCTCATAAGAAACAAGCTGCTTTAAAGGAAATATACAACTTTGTGAAAATTGAAGAAGAGAGTCTCCCACAAGCTTGGGGGAGGCTTCTCAAGTTACTTAATGCTTTGCCTGATCATCCTCTCAAGAAAAATGAAATACTTGATATCTTTTATAATGGACTAACCGATGCTTCCAGAGATTACCTGGATAGTTGTGCTGGTTCTGTTTTCAGGGAAAGAACACCGGATGAAGCTAAGATTCTATTGAATAATATGTTGGCAAATGAAAATAATTGGACACTTCCTGAGCCTATTCCTAAACGAACTCCGAAGAAGAGAGGTGTTCTATTTCTCAGTCCTGAAGATATGCAAGAGGCAAATAAATCTATGAAAGAAAAAGGTATTAAAGCTGAAGATGTTAAGAATTTACCTCCTATTGAAGAAATACATGGTCTTAATTTACACTTTGTTGAAGAAACACATGATCTTAATCCATTACCTATTGAAGAACCTCCTGGTCCCGATAACCCGACACAGGTAGTAAAGGTAAATTCTCTCTATAGATATGATAAAGCTGAAGTCCCTCCTACTAAAATTGCTAGCCAGTGCTTGGATGAGTTTGATAACTTTATGTTTAAGCAAGAAGACTTCAAAGCTTATTTTGGTAGACAATTAAAACAAAATGCCTATATGATTAAACACTTGGGCGATTATATGGCTGATGTTAGATGTGAACTTAAACTTGTTAGCAAACATGCTTCTATGGTTACCACTCAAGTAGAACAAGTACTTAAGGCTCAAAATGATTTGCTCAATGAAATGAATAGTAATAAAAATGATTATGCTGTTAGAGTGGCTACTAGAGCTGGTAGAATGACTCAGGAACCTTTGTATCCTGAAGGCCACCCTAAGAGAATTGAGCAAGATTCTCAGAGAAATAATGTTGATGCACCTAGTTCTTCTAAAAGGAAGAAAAGAAAATGATAGGACTTTGCATACTTCTAGTGAACCTGTTGCTGAACACCTGAGAATCCAAATGATATTTCTATTTCTGATGCTGAAACACAATCTGGTAATGAACATGAGCCTAGTGAAAATGCTAATAATGATGTTCATGATGATGCTCAACCTAGTAATGACAATGATGTAGAAATTGAACCTGCTGTTGATCTTGATAACCCACAATCAAAGAATCAACGTTATGATAAGAGAGACTTTGTTGCTAGGAAACATGGTAAAGAAAGAGAACCATGGGTTCAAAAACCTATGCCTTTTCCTCCCAAACCATCCAAGAAAAAAGATGATGAGGATTTTGAGCGCTTCGCTGAAATGATTAGACCTATCTTTTTGCGTATGCGATTAACTGATATGCTCAAAATGAATCCTTATGCTAAGTATATGAAAGATATTTTCACTAATAAAAGAAAGATATCGGAAGCTGAAATTTCCACCATGCTTGCTAATTATACTTTTAAGGGTGGAATACCAAAGAAACATGGAGATCCAGGAGTACCCACTATACCATGCTCCATTAAAAGAAACTATGTTAAAACTGCTTTATGTGATCTTGGAGCCGGTGTTAGTGTTATGCCTCTCTCTTTATATCGTAGACTTGATTTGAATAAGTTGACACCCTCTTGAAATATCTTTGCAAATGGCTGATAAATCAACTGCTATACCTGTCGGTATTTGTGAGGATGTGCCTGTTGTGGTTGCAGACGTTACTATTTTAACGGACTTTGTTATTCTTGATATTCTCGAGGACGGTAGTATGTCTATTATTCTGGGAAGACCTTTCTTGAATACTGCAGGTGCTGTTATTGATTGCAACAAAGGCAATGTCACTTTTCAAGTTAATGGTAATGAGCATATGGTACACTTTCTGAGGAAACAACCTCAAGTTCATAGTATCAACTCTATTGGAAAAATTCCATCGATTATATTTGGAGGTTTTGCATTTCCTCTTCCTATCGTCAAGAAGAAATATGATATTCTTATTATAGGGGATGTGCATATCCCCGTTGAGGTAACATAGTGTTATTCGAAATTTCTCCGGTTTCATGTTATTCAGAATGAGTTTGTTAACAAGACTTGATCAACCTTTTTAGTAGATTCCTTTTGACGAGCATGAGATGGACGAAACTAGAAGCACAATATAAAAATACCACGAAAATAAAAGTCCTCCAAATGCCATGCCAATTTAATATGATATTTTCTGGAATATTTGAGGATTTATGGTACTGAAAACACAGCGGGGGGAGTTGCCACCTGGCCACGAGGGTGGAGGGCGCGCCTACCCCAGGCGCGCCCGCCTCGTGGGCCCACGGTGGCCCTCCTCCACTTACCTGCACCCATCCACTTCTTCTTCCTCCCACAAACACGAATATCTAGCTCAAGCACAAGTTCTAGCTCACTTTGCTGCGATTTTCGATCTCCTTGCTCAAAGCACCTCTCACCAAACTGCTTGGGGAGATTGTTCCTTGGTATGTGACTCCTCCATTGGTCCAATTAGTTTTTTCTCTAGTGCTTTATTCATTGCAAATTTGTGATGCCTAGGTGACCATGTTCTTGAGCTTGCATGTCAAATTTATATGGTTCCAAGTAGTTCAAATGCTTGATATAGGCTCTAGGCACTTGTGGGAGTAGTTGCTATCAATTTTATTTAAGTTAGTTCACTTTTGTTTGAAGTTACTAAAAATTTCAGAAATTTTTCAGAAGAAGAAATATGCTTAGGAAAATGTTCCAAGGTGGTTCTTCAAGGAAGAAAGGACCCAGGCTTGCAATACGTGATGCGGATGAGGAGCCACCAAGGGATGCTCTAGTGCGGCCTTGTGAATGGCCTTCAGAAAATTTTATGGATCGAGCGGGAATAAAGGAAGAATTTAATGCATATTCGCGTAACACCGATCTTGTGAGCTTTGAGGCAGACAAATGCCCCCAGTACCATCAACTCACAAGCTCATTTGTGAGGAGGTTTGAATTTTCATATTCCTGTAATTCTCCAACAGTCATGTTTGATCTTTATGAAAAATCTTATACCATGGAGTTAGAGGATTTTACTTCTGCTTGCAAACTTCCACAATGGGGTAGTGTTAGTGATCCCCATAAATCTGAATTTAGAAACTTTCTTGCTGGTATAACCGTTGGGGAATCTAGAGATATAACACAAGCTACCATAGGGAGCATTCACTTTCCTGCTATACATTATTTTGCTCTCTTCATAGGTAGATGCATAAATGGTAAAGATGAAGCATGTCACATGTGTGTCCCTGATCTCAGTATTCTTAGGAGTGCTGTGTTAGGAGACCAATCTTATAATATGGGAGCCATTGTTGCACATAGGTTGCATCATAATAGATTTAATGGAGATTTCTTTGGAGGAATTTATGCAACCAGCTTAGCTGAGTTTCTTCATGTGGACATTCGTGAGGATGATATGGAGTTGCCTCCTACTTATTTAGACTTTGATTCTATGGTACACCAGTTTGTCGAGAGGAATGAATCACCTCTCCAGTATTGACTAATCTTTGATAAACGACGTGTTGTCCGTATTACTCTCCCTGCTCCTGCCTTCTTTGATTACCAGGCAAAAGGAAGATATGTTATTACCAGAGAGGAGGCAGATGAGTATGAGAGAAGGACGGAGGCAGCTCGCCGCCACGCTGCAGCTCAGAAGGCGATAGCACATCGCAAGATTTAACCCAGCTACACCTACGGGTATCCGCCAGCCATCCTCGGCAATGAACCAACTTAGGCCAAAAGCCTAAGCTCGGGGGAGTACGTATTTCCCACCGACATTACATTTATGTTTACACACACTCATTGCTAGATGTCGGTGCTCATACTCTTTCATTGTAATATCCATGCTAGTTTATTTTCTTTTTCCTGCTTTCTTCTTGTGTGTTAATAAACTTTAAGAAAAACAAAAAAAATTAGTAATAGCTTCTAGCTAGTTTACTTTCTTGCCGTAGTAGTAATAATTAAAAAGAAAACCCAAAAATATTTCCCGTTCTTCTTTTGTTTGTTGGGAGCTTTACCGTGTAAATAGTTTTTTTTCTTTTCTTTTCTTTGGGGGTCGATAGGAGTAAATTGTTGAAGTGGCTCTTATATGCATTATTGTTGATTTAACAAACAACCCATATTGCCTTGTCGTCTCCTGTTTATTGAATGCTCGCAGATTCCAGCTTAGTCCAATGCACGTGCACTCTTATTATTATGCACATCGTTCGGTCGTGCAAGTGAAAGGCAATTATGATGATACATGATGGACTGACTGAGATGAGAATAGCTGGTATGAACTCGACCTCTCTTGTTTTTGTAAATATGATGAGTTCATCGTTCCTGATTCAGCTTATTATGGATAAACATGTTTGCAATGACAATTAGAGATCATAGTTGCTCGTGCCATGCTTGATTAGCTATGAGTTATAATGGTTTACCATGCGCGCCAACATGCTATTAAAATGGTTGTGATGTGGTATAGTGGGGTGGTATCCGCCTTTGAATGATTTAAGTGACTTGACTTGGCACATGTTCACACATGTAGTTGAAACAAATCAACATAGCCTTCACGATATTTATGTTCATGGTGGATTATATCCTACTCATGCTTGCATCCAATGTTCATTAATTTTAATGCATGACTGTTGTCGCTCTCTAGTTGGTCGCTTCCCAGTCTTTTGCTAGCCTTCACCTGTACTAAGTGGGAATACTGCTTGTACATCCAATCCCTTAAACCCCAAAGTTATTCCATATGAGTCCACTATACCTTCCTATATGCGGTATCTACCCGCCGTTCCAAATTAATTTGTATGTGCCAAACTCTAAACCTTCAAATAAACATTCTGTTTTGTATGCTCGAATAGCTCATGTATCAACTAGGGCTGCCCTTATCTTCCATGTTAGGCGGGTTATTCTCAAGAGGAGTGGACTCCGCTCCTCATTCACGAGAAAATGGCTGGTCACCGATTCCCAGTCCCATGCTTTATGCAAACTAAATCAAAATAATTGCAAACAAAACTCCCCACAGGACTATTGCTAGTTGGAGACACTCGTTGTTTCGAGCAAGTCATGGATTGATGCTTGTTGGTGGAGGGAGTATAAACTTTACCATTCTGTTTGGGAACCGCCTATAATGTGTGTAGCATGGAAGATATCGCCATCCCTTAGTTGTTATGTTGACAATGAAAGTATGCCGCTCAAAATATTATTTATCTCTATTTCAAAACCGAGCTCTGGCACCTCTACAAATCCTTGCTTCCCTCTGCGAAGGGCCTATCGTTTTACTTTTATGTTGAGTCATCACCCTCTTATTAAAAAGCACTAGCTGGAGAGCACAGCTGTCATTTGCATTCATTACTATTAATTTATATTGGGTATGACTATGATTGGATTTCTTTTACCATGAATTACAATGGCTAGTCAGTCCTTGATCTTTAAAGGTGCTCTGCATTTTGTGTTTTGCGGTCTCAGAAAGGGCTAGCGAGATACCATCCTGTTATATCATATTATGATTGTTTTGAGAAAGTGTTGTCATTCGAGATTTATTATTATCGCTCGCTAGTTGATTATGCTATTGATATGAGTGAATATGAGACCTGAGAATTATTGCAAATGTGGTTAGTTATAATCTTTGCTGAAAACTTGAATGCTGGCTTTACATATTTACAACAACAAGAGCAAACAGAGTTTGTAAAAGTTTTTCTTTATCACTTTCAGTTTATAAACTGAATTGCTTGAGGACAAGCAAAGGTTTAAGCTTGGGGGAGTTGATACGTCTCCGTCATATCTACTTTGCCAAACACTTTTGCCCTGGTTTTGGACTCTAACTTGCATGATTTGAATGGAACTAACCCGGACTGACGCTGTTTTCAGCAGAATTGCCATGATGTTGTTTATGTGCGGAAACAAAAGTTCTCGGAATGACCTGAAACTTCACGGAACAACTTTTCGGAAATAATAAAAAAATCCTTGCAAAAGATGAAGGCCAGGGGGCCCATCACCTGTCCGACGCCAACTCCAACTCTATATATTTGCTTTCGGGGATAAAAAAATCAAGGAGAAGAAATCATTGCGTTTTACGATACGGAGCCGCCGCCAAGCCCTAAAACCTCTTTGGAGGGCTGATTTGGAGTCCGTTCGGGGCTCCGGAGAGGGGGATTCGTCGCGTCGTCATCATCAACCATCCTCGATCACCAATTTCATGATGCTCACCACCGTGCGTGAGTAATTCCATCGTAGGATTTCTGGACGGTGATGGGTTGGATGAGATCTATCATGTAATCGAGTTATTTTTGTTAGGGTTTGATCCCTAGTATCCACTATGTTCTGAGATTGATGTCGCTATGACTTTGCTATGCCTAATGCTTGTCACTAGGGCCCGAGTGCCATGATTTCAGATCTGAACCTATTATGTTTTCATGAATATATGTGTGTTCTTGATTATATCTTGCAAGTCTATAGTCACCTACTATGTGTTATGATCCGGCAACCCCGAAGTGACAATAATCGGGCCCACCACCGGTGATGACCATAGTTTGAGGAGTTTGTCACATCCCCAGTTCTGGTAATGCTTAGTGCTTGCATTAGAGTGATGCATCATGTTTAAATTTCAGTTAAACCTGAAATGGGGATTGATAAACCCTAGCACAAATGCAATTAAAATAGGTTCAACCAAAATATTTTTGTCTCCGTTATATCTTTTGGTCTGACCAATACTATCACCGTGTTCACATGATGGTGGAAGTCCAGTGATATGGAAATTCCGATGAGTTGCTGTTGAGCCCATCAACAGCAATTTTTCTCCCCCATGATTCATGTTGGACATCAACCTAGTGTTGGAAACTTTGTAAGTAATGCCTTCATGTTCCATTCATGAAGCTTATGCTTGGATGGAAGAAGTGATTTCCTCGAATTCATGTGCATTTGGTGCAAGTTGCCGCCGTGGGTTCGAGACAGATTGTTTTTTCTTCCTCTCGAATCATCCCAAGTTAGTCATGCATGTGCGAAGTATACTTTGGTTTGTGAGATTAGCTACCTTCATTCCATATGTGTTTCCTAGCACACCAAGCCACTGATTGATTTGTTCAAGGAGAAGAAGTTCCTTCTTAAGAGCATGCCTTATGCAAGGACTTCGATATCCTCGATGATGGTTCCCCACCTGAACTCGGTAGTGTTCTATTATAAGACTACTATGTGGTCATGCTTGTCTGGGACAGCGTTTCACTTGTATGTAGCAGAACCAGCTCATGTTTTGGAGCTTGCTATCGTGGTTCATTCCCCGAGAATTTCGCAACTCCATCTCGTCGATTTGTGTTGCAAACTTTCATTTCTCTTTCTAGACTTGATGAGTCTGGAATGTCCTGACACCAACCAGATCTGAATCTCAGGAAGATATGATGGTTGGGTCATTCCCAGTATTTGCATTTTGTTCCCAGCTTGCACCGTCATTGTGTTCGTCTACCATGGGTCCCATCCATTTCCGATGCTAAGCAAAATCATCCATTGCATTGTGTTCAACAAGGTAGTCCACATCATCCATTCTAGTCCGAGTATGTCATTCTTTCAAACTACTCCAAATGATCATTCGTAAATTGCCTCAGGCTGGTGAGAGGAGTTCCATTGATCTATGTATCAAAAGTAATTCCTTTTGTCACTTGAGGGAATAATCCTACGAGTCACCTTCCCCAAGGTGCCCCGTTATGGAATCATGGCAGTTATTTCCTCGCCACCTTGACACCATCCACCATGTTTCTAAGCATGGAATTGTTGCCCACCAAGTCAAACCCCGTCGTTGTTCCTCCATCCCTCTCGATGTGTTTTGTGTCTCAACTCGAGATGTTTCAACGTCTCATTCCGTGAGCTGATCGTCAGTTGTCCGATCTTCGAGAAGATCGATCCTTCTAGAGTTCTCCCTCTCCTCTCATTGTCATGATAGCTGGAGTTCTCAGAGCAAGACCTCGAGAAAAAGATGGTGATCGAATCAACGTTCTTGTGAGGTGCAACCTGGATGGTGAAGATTGTGTTAGTTTGCGTTCCCCCTTCATCTTACCCTACGCTTGAATCTCGGGACGAGATTCTTGTTTAGTGGGGGTGAGTTGTCACATCCCCAGTTCTGGTAATGCTTAGTGCTTGCATTAGAGTGATGCATCATGTTTAAATTTCAGTTAAACCTGAAATGGGGATTGATAAACCCTAGCACAAATGCAATTAAAATAGGTTCAACCAAAATATTTTCGATGACCTCAAAATATCCTTTTTAAATGTTCATGATTTATGGAAAAAGGTGAAAGCCTCTACCAGAGATGATGCATATTTTTCCAGGACATTTTGGTCATTGAATTAAATCATTATGGTATTTGAGTTGGAGTTTAAAAGTTACCATTAAATATTGGTTGCTCCAAATATTCTGAAATTTATTGTGTGGTTTGAAAATAATTCAAATATTCCTCACAAAAATTTACAGAATTAACCAAAGTGTTTTGGTTGGTATTTTATTTGCAAACATAAAGCAGAAAATTAGAAAACTGAATAAATTAGAAGGGATAGAGATAGAGAGAGAGAAGCCCAGCCACTTACCTGGAGCTGGCCCAGTTGGCCCAGCCCACCAACCCACCGCTGCCAGTAATCCTCCTCTTGCCAGAAGGCAGAGGAGAAGACAACCACGGCAGCCTTGGCGTACACGCCGGCACTGCCTACTGGGCTACCCCTCGTCGCCCAGGACGTCGCCACGCACTCCCCCGGACCCTCTGCACCTCTCCCCTCTCTCGCTGGATCTCTTCCCCCTCCTCTGCTCTCTCCCGCGACACACCCGAGCGCCGCCGTCGCCACCCTTCGCCGTAGCCACGCCCGCGGGCCCTCCCTCGCCTCGCCAATCTGTCCATGGCCTCCGCCTCGACGCCCTCGTCCTCCCTGTCGAATCACTCGACGCCGGACGCCCCTAAACGCTCTCCCCGTCGTCGTCTTCAACCTCGGGAAGCCGAGATCGCCACGGCCTCGTCGTCTGCTCCGGGCCTTCCCCGAGCCCTCTTCGACGCCCCCTGCACTCTCCGTGAGCTTCTTTCCCCAACCGCCCTCCTCTGCGCATCGTTTTCATGCCGTGGCTGTCCACTTGAGACCGGCAGCAGCGCCCGCCCAGATCTTTTTCGCCGCCGTGCCCACATACCGCCTTTCGATCTCGAGCACACCATCATGCTCAGCATGATCTCCCGAGCCTGTAGACACCCGCAGCACCTCCTCCCGTGCTCTGTAGCGGTGCGCCCGTGCAAACCCGTAGCTGCGCCGCCGCCAAAACTCGTCGCCGGCGAAATTCCGGCAGCCCCGCGACCCCCTGCCTGGCCCATTGGATGCGCCCGAGCAAGGGCTTCTCCCCGATGCTTTCTGCACGACAAACCGCAGCCTACAGCTCGATCCCGAGCGTCGCCGCCGCGAGCCGTGGTCGCCGTCGTTTAATCGCCGGCGCGGCCGACGTGGCTACGTCATTAGGGCTTAATGGCGTTTAGTTTAATCACACTAGCCGCTGATATTAGGGCCCACTAGCTAAATAACCACTGGTTATCCTTTTAATCAGTTTTAATTAAACCAATCGGGACCCACGCGTCGGAGTTGACCATGCTGACGTGGGCCTTGACTGGCCCCACACGTCAGTGACCAACGCAGCCCTATGAGACTGACCAATGGACCCCACTGGTCAGGTTTGACCTGGTCAAGATCATGACTTCTTGGCCGCAAGCATGACACGATCTTGACACAATAAGTGACTTTTCTGGTTTAAAATAAATCAGAAATTCCGGAAAATGTCCTAAACTTCTAAAAATCATAGAAAATCAACCGTAACTCCAAATCAAATAATTTATATATGAAAAATTATCAGAAAAATGCAACCTATCCATCTGTATCATTTTCATGCATGTTAGAACAACTTATAGCTGCTGTTTAGAACAAACCATATAAATGGCATTTTAATTTCCACATATGGAGTTTGAATTTGAATCTTGGATTCAAACCAACTTCATTTAATCTGGTTGCTAGTTGCATTAGCTCAAACCACAACATATTGTCATGCCACACTCATGCATCATGTTGTTGCATTGCATTGATTGTGTTCTTTCTCTGTTGCCGGTGTTTGTCCCCTCCCAGTAGACGATGTACCGACGATGTGTTCGATGACACCGATGAAGAACTATATTATCTTCGGAAGTGCCAGGCAAGCAAAACCCCCTTGTTCATTCTGATACAACCCCACTCTCTCGCTCCTGCTCTCTTTTACTGCATTAGGACAACAACGATTCATCTGTTACTTGCTGAGGTAGTTGAACCCCTTTATCCTCTGCATGACCTATCATTCCACAGTAAATAGATGAAACCCACTAGCATGAGTAGGACTTGTTTGAGCCCTGATGTGACTACTCATTCATGCTTGTTTGTCATGCCTGTTACTGCTTAGAGTTGAGTCAGGTCTGATTCATCGGGGATGAATCAGAGGTGTGTGAACATGTCCTACTGTTGAGAGGTAAGTGTGTGAACATGATTTGGTAAAGGTAGAGGTGAGAGGCCATGTAGGAGTACATGGTGGGTTGTCTCATTGCAGCCGTCCTCAGGAACTGAGTTCTGTGTTTGTGATCCATGAAACATTTACTACCACACATTGGGTTCCGGTAACTCGACCCCTCTCGGCTTATTAATCACCTCGATCTCTGTCCAGGAGTTGCAACTAGTTTCTGGTGTTTGTAGGAGATGTGTTGGGGCGTCGTGGCGCTGACCCTAGGGGTGGGCTATGTTGCGGTAGATACACTGTGGCACGGTGTACGGGCGCCCTTTGGTGTCTCGGGAACCCTGCTCACATCGTTTGGGGTTGTGGCGACACCCGGCGGATCTCCTTGCGGATGGAACCCGAATAGGCGATAAACCTGGACTAGAGACTTGTGTGGTTAGTCAGGTCGTGGCCGACTCCCTCGCCAAAGCTTCCGCTTGAAGGTTGCCGAGATACACGACGTGTACATGGTGGTAAGTGGCGAGAGCGTGTGTGAAGAAGTACACCCCTGCAGGGTTAACATCATCTATTCGAATAGCCGTGTCCAAGGAAAAGGACTTCTGGGTTGCCTATAACAGTTCATAGATAAGTGAAAGTGGATACACTAAAACGCGCAAGATAAGTGTGAGTGCTATGGATGGCGTTCTCGTAGGGAGACGGGAGCGGGTCCGTAGTGGTGTATTGATATGGTGAATATGTGGACTCATGTGCGCCACCTCAAAATAGTTACTTGCAGTCGTAGTTCAGGATAGCCACCGAGTCAAAGCTGGCTTGCTGCAGTTAAACCCCACCATCCCTTTGTTGATAATGATGCATATGTAGTTAGTTCTGATGTAAGTCTTGCTGAGTACATTTGTACTCACGTTTGCTATTTTATGTTTTGCAGAGAGACGTCAGTCTCGCTAGTAGTTTCGCGTGGACTTGACGTTTAGCTTGTTACCTCAACTACGATCTTGTGCCCTCGGCAGATCTGGTAGATAGTCAGGCTTCTCAGCCTTTTTCATTTATAGATGTCTGTACTCAGACATGTTTAGCTTCCGCATGTGTTTGACTTGTATGCTCTGAATGCTGGGTCGAGAGACCCATGTTTGTAATATCTTGGCTCCTCGGAGCCTAATGAATAAATACTTGAGTCGTAGAGTTATGTTGTGATGCCATGTTGTATTTACACATATCGAGCATATTGAGTGTATGTTTGAAATGCTTGGTATGTGTGGGATCCGACAATCTAGTTGTTTATCCTTGGCAGCCTCTCTTATGGGGAAATGTAGTCTAGTGCTTCCTTGAGCCATAGTAGTCCGCTACAGCCCGGTTCACCGGAGTCCTGCTAGCCCAGCACTACTGCAGGACACTTGACTGGCCGGCATGTGTTTCACTTCGTTCCTATGTCTGTCCCTTCGGGGAAATGTCACGCGGTGATATTAGGAGTCATGCCTAGACTGCTACAGCCGGGTTACCGGAGTCCTGTTAGCCAGTGCTACAGCCCGGATTCACAGCTGGCGACCGACATGCTCGATGTGATTCATGTATGCTCGTCCCCCATGGGTTAGTGCCGCTTTGGGTTCACGACTAGCCATGTCGGCCTGGGTTCTCTGTCATATGGATGCTAGCGACACTATCATATACGTGAGCCAAAAGGCGCAAACGGTCCCGGGCCATGGTAAGGTGACACCCGTGGGAATACCGTGCGTGAGGCCGCAAAGTGATATGAGGTGTTACCGGCTAGATCGTGACTTGGAATCGGGGTCCTGACAGAGTTCATATATTCACTATGTGCTAATGCTTTGTTCCGGTTCTCTATTAAAAGGAGGCCTTAATATCCCTTAGTTTCCGTTAGGACCCCGCTGCCACGGGAGGGTAGGATAAAAGATGTCATGCAAGTTCTTTTCCATAAGCACGTATGACTATATTCGGAATACATGCCTACATTACATTGATGAATTGGAGCTAGTTACATGTCACCCTATGTTATGATCGTTACATGATGAACCGCATCCGCATAATTATCCATCACCGATCCAATGTCTACGAAGTTTTCCATATCTTGGTTGTCGCTTATTTACTTTCCGTTCTTTCTTTGTTACAATCACTACAAAACACCAAAAATATTACTTTTGCTTTCATTACTCTTTTGTTACCGTTACCACTACTATCATATTACTTTGCTACTAAATACTTTGCTGCAGATATTAAGTTATCCAAGTTTGGTTGAATTGACAACTCAACTACTAATACTTGAGAATATTCTTTGGCTCCCCTTGTGTCGAATCAATAAATTTGGGTTGAATACTCTACCCTCGAAAGCTGTTGCGATCCCCTACACTTGTGGGTTATCAGGCCCTGAGAAGGCCGAAATATAACATGGGATGGAAATGACCCAATGGAATAATGGGCCGTTAATGGGTATAAAGTGATACACTATTCATTACGGGCCAGTTTCACCATGGGCCGTTAATGGGCCAAGAGTTAAAAAAGGCCTCATATGGGCCGAAAGACTTCATGGGCCATACATGGGCCAGAAGTTAGAATGGGCTGGAATCATATTGGACGACCCAGATGATGCTACTGTGCCTAATTCGGATAGGCCGTAACGGGCCATGGGTTAGCGGACTGTAAATGGGCTATATGTGAACAGGCCGTTAACGAGCTTTTTGTGGGCCGCCCGCTACCTTTTGACCAAGTCAAATGGGCCAGCCTTTTCACAGGAATGGGTCTTTGTTGGGCCGTGCCACGTGTCGACATATCATAGGCGCCTTCGGTCCAATGAGTGGATGACATCTGTCCCAACGGTGAGCCGACACGTGTTTCCTCCAGCCAATGATGATTTTACACGTGGAAAATCCCCATTGGTCGGGGCTGTTAACGGGTTATCGGATCCAAACCGGAACCCGATAGCTTAATGGCGACCCGTTATGGTGGATGCCATGTGTCGGTCACTCTTGACGAAAGCACTTCTATGACGCGCGATTTATCATCATGGAAGTGGACACTTCCGTGATGATAATTTTGGTAATGTCATGGAACACTTCTATGACAGCACATGTATGACTATCTTGATTCTTTCATAAAATCGTCATGGATGTACATGCATGACAGAAAACGTGACCTACTATGACAAACATGTATTATCACGGAAGTGTATTTTTTTGTAGTGATCTCTACTGACATTGACATCAATTGATGGGCATCTCCATAGCCCATTGATTAGCCGCATCGATGTGGGGCTTTCTTCCTTTTCGTCTTCTCCACACAACCTCCACCATCATATTTTATTCCACCTATAGTGCTATATCCATGGCTCACGCTCATGTATTGCCTGAAAGTTGAAAAGGCTTGAGAACATTAAAAGTATGAAACAATTGCTTGGCTTGTCATCGGGGTTGTGCATGATGAAATACTTTATGTGGTGAAGATGGAGCATAGACAGACTATATGATTTTGTAGGGATAACTTTCTTTGGCCATGTTATTTTGAAAAGACATGCTTGCTTTATTAGTATGCTTGAAGTATTATTGTCTTAATATCAAATGATAGACTATTGCTTTGAATCAATCGTGTCTTAATATTCATGCCAGGATTAGATTATATGATCAAGATTATGCTAGGTAGCATTCCACATCAAAAATTATCTTTTTTACCAGTTACCTACTCGAGGATGAGTAGGAATTAGCAACGTTCCCTCTTGGAACACGTATCTACGTCCAGTCCGGACAATGTGCCATGTCGTGTGTCACCCGGACACACGCACCATGCGCCACCTGCCCGCACACCTGACCCGCAAATGTCCGTGTAAACGCAAGGTAGGCTCTGATAAGCACGGAACTCAATTCCTGTGAGCCGTATCACAAGACAATCCACCATGTTATCTAACACGGCCTCTCATCATGAACTTGACCAAAACGGGTCAAGACACTTAAGTCTCATCATTAGGACATGATCATTCCAATCCATCACCCAGATGGATCAGACCCGACAAACTCGAAGCATAGAAAGCGAGCATCAAAGAGTGGTCACAACAAAGCTCAAGAAACTCCTAAGCATGCTAGGATGGTTTAGCTATTTGGTGACAATGACAGGTCATGCAAAGGAATGGGTTCAACTACCGAGAAAAGGTAACAGTTGAAACATTATTGTCCTAATGCAATAAAAAAGAGGCAAGAGTGAGAGAGTGGGATTGTATTGGAGTGATCAAGGGGTGGTTGCTTGCCTGGAACTTCTGAAGGTGAAACTTCACTTCATGAGTGTCAACAAATATAACACCGAAATCGTCTGTTACCGAGGAGTAACAAACACCAGCAAACAAGAGGGAACACAATCAATGCAATGCCCAACTAAATGAATGGCATGACATGTTAAGGTACTGAATTGACCTAATGCAATAGTAAGTCATATTAATTGAAGTGGAATTCAAACCTATAGCAAATTCCAACTCCAAATCTATTTACCAAATATTCCATAATCATGAATTGTCCTAGTTTCTGATGTTAGCTTGCTCAAACATGCATGAACATGGCATAACAGATTCTTTATATTTTTCTGATCATTTTTCATATACAAATCTTTTCCATCTGAGTGACATACTATTTTTAGAAGTTTTAAACAATTTCTGAAATAAATAAATCATTTAAGATTTATTTAAATTCCAGAAAAGAGTTACCACGTCAGCATGATGTTGGGGTGACGTCAGCAGGTCAACGGGTCGGCCAGGGTCAAACCTGACGCATGGGACCCATCAGTTAGTGTCTCAGTGTTTAATTAAGGTTAAAACTAATCTTAACAATAACTAATAGGGCCCGGGGGGGTCGTTAGTACCTAAACTAATTAGGCCATGTCAGCATGCTGGAGTTTGGCCGACTGCGACCTCAAACCGCGGCGGCGTCCGCCGGAGTTGCGCCAATGGCGATGGATCCATGCGTCGAGGACAGCACGAGGTAGCCCGTGCCCGCGCACATCCAGGGGAACCAACGGGAGGGCTCGGGGTGGCCGGAGTTCACCGGAAGCGAGCTCGTGGCGGTGGCCGGAATATGGCCTCAATGGTGGGCTAGCTACGGGTGCAAACGACGGCGGCGTTAGATGGGAAAAAATGGTGAGCTCACAGCGGGCTCGTAGAGGTGGTCGGCGAGCTCGAGGGAGGCTGGACGGCGTCGAATTGTCGGCGGTTGTCATCGGATCCCGCGGAATAAGACGAAGGCGAGGATGACGACACGGGGCACCCAGTGTCGCGTGGCTTGGCTTTAGGAACAGGGCGTCGCGGCGAAGCCGTTGTACGGTATGGAGAGGGGTAGGGTGGCCGGTGGAAATGCGGACGGTGACGACGAGCTTCGCTCGGGTGTGGCATGGGAGAGAGCCGGACAAGGGGAAGAGCATACGACAAACAAGGAGAGGGCGAGAGGGTGCGTGGCGTCTCCAAGGTCGGGAAAGCGAGCAGGTAGGCAGGAGGTGGCCAGGCGCGACGTCGACGCTCGCCACCGAGCTACTTCGTGCGCTGGCACACGGAAGATGACGGGCGTGCCCCTGGTGGGCTGGGCCACGTAGCTGGGCCGCCAGGTAAGTTAGGTGATTTTTGTTTTCTTCCCACTATTTTGAATTTATTTGAACCACCAAATGAATTCAAAATCATCTAAAATTTTAATATGTGATAGCTATAGACCCTTCCAAGCTAACATACAAATTTAAGGAATTTTGAGTTTATATTTTATTTAATAGCAATATAAACCCAATTCAAATATAATAAGATTTAAATTCAAAGCCCAAGATATTCCTACAAAATGTTCACTATTTTTGGTTTGCTGCAAAAGCCTTGCCAAAATATCAAACAATTAATAAGAACATTTTGGAAAACATTGAATGCAATTTTCCAGGGTTCTTTGCCCTTCTTTTAATTCAATTTTGAGGCTTTCAGATTTCCTCAGTTCAACATTCAATGTTTAGACATGATGCATGGATGCAATGCCACTAATTACAACCATTATTCTAGGGTTGTGACAACTCACCCCCACTAAACGAGAATCTCGTCCCGAGATTCAAGACATGAGGTAAGAAGGAAAAGGTACACTAATCTAACATTCTTAAGAAGTTGCTCCCCACTTCTACCTATTCTCTCACCATGCACACTGTCCACATCAGCTTTGTGCCATGTCATCATTCATTTTTTGCAAAATCAGCCAATCAGTCTCCCCCCCTACGGTCACGGTGGTGGAAAAAATCTATTTTCCCCTCTACCACAATAGCCGCTCATCCCGCACAGGGGATTTCAACCCAATCTTTCCACCCACCCCACACAGTTGGCGGCTCCATCGAATCTGCAGCGCCGGACTAGGAGTCAAACTTTTACTACGCAGCCATCCTGGTCACTGAAGCGAACCATCACTGTCGGTTCCTCTTTGTAACAGATGAATCAGTGTAACTGGAATAAGCCCATCATCTCCCACCTCGGCGTGCATCCCATCTTCACATTTTCTCCAATTCCGCTGCTCTTCCCACCTTATATATTTCTCTCCCATGTACAGTTCGCATCCAAACCACAAATCATCTTTGGACTCCTATATGAATCAGTCCAGCAGATCCACCTCTTCACTACCCTAGATGGCAAAGATGCATCTAACGACCTCGCCAACCGCCGCCACCGCGGGATACTACAGTGAGCAGCTGCGACGACCCCTGCCACCACCAGATTTAGTGGTGAGGAACGGCCACCCTCGCTCCTTTCCCCATCTTCGAATCCATGGAGACACCTTCAGTCCTTCACCTCTCTACTGCCCTGGCAGTGACGATCTGGAGTTGCGCCAACCCCTTCTACCATCAAGGTATGCGCTCGCTCCCTTCCCCATTTTAAATGTCACCCAGATGCAGCCCAATGAAAGGTGAGATAATACAAGAGATTTTGGTTTTCTAGAATAACAATGCAAGATCTGATCCTAAATGTGTGGGCTGTATGGAATCGTGAGCCCCTACATTTTATAAGTTAAGAGATCATGTTAGTACTCCCTCCGTAAACTACGCTCTTATATTAGTTTACAGAGGGAGTAGTTTTTTTCAAGAGGTTGGCCTAATTCTCTGTTCTTTAAAATGACTGCCTAGGCTGTAGATAATTAGATTAGCATGGTTTTCGTCTGTTATCCCTTGATTGTTACTAAAATTGGCTGATTCGAGTGTTATTCCAGTGTTGTGCGTCCTCTTTTGATGTTCTAGAATGTTACGGAGCTACTAAAATTTCCTGATTCCAGGCAACGTCCAAGAAAAAGTATGCATGTGCATACCTTCATTTTTCCATGTCTTAAGTTAAACAGAAACAAGCTACTACCGTTGATTTTTAGCTATGATTTGCCCTCCAGTTGCACCATCGAAGAGATGTGTTACTTGGTTCCTTTATACTTCCCTCTGTAAGTTTTTGTCTAGATTTCAGATAGAGCATGCACTATATATGGATGCATTAATAGATTATTCTGCAGTTTTATCTTTCATATGGTCGGTAGCACATAATGGAAACTGAGAATAGTGTTCCTAAATTATGATTTTTTGTGTGGTGATATGAATTATGAACATTATGGTCTCTTAAGAAAAGGATTTAACTTTGTTGAACATTACGTTGCTATTTCTCATTTTATTTTCTTAGCCGCCCCGAAGAGGCCCTCGTGTCACATGTTAGCCCTAATTTCAAAGCATATTGGTTTTACGGCTATCTAAGTGCACCTGAGATCCCCAAAATTATCAATTAAGGTCTGGAAAAAAATGCCATTGATTTGATTTTCCATGATACAGTGAGTTTATGCAAAATTCTAGATTTTATCAACCATGTTACTGAACCAATAAGGAAGGCAATTCGATCATCCACTCGATGCAGCCTCTGTTTTTCCATCCCCTCTTCAGGATCACATTTGCATAGATCCTATGATCGTGTATTGTTGAAGATATCCGATGAAGTTACTTTGTAATAAATTAGTTATTTCCATGGGAAAATGACCATATAATCCTCTATTCTGACTGTTCATCTGTTGTTCAGAATTGGATTGATATAAGTAGGAGGATCAATCATACTTTAAAATGTACCAATAACCATATTGCAGTCATGTATCATTCTAAATAATTGTTGTGGAAACAGAATCATATATTCATTCTGTTGTTGAACCTTTTTGGAGTCATTTTGCTGAGCAAGACATTAATTTGAGCAACATTTCCCGTAGCAACACGCGGGAAATTATCTAGTTATCACAATCTTCATGATCCAACTTGCACTTCATAAAACGCTGATTCGTTGCATCATGTTGATCTTGAAATCTTTGCCTCCGAGATATTCACCCAACACGATGGCGAGGAAAGAACTCTATAGTAATCGATCTTCTGGAAGATCGAGTATCTCTGGATCAACTCATGGATTGAGATGTAAAACATCTCTCGAGCTGAGACACAAAACACACATCAGGGGTGATGGTAAGGAGCTGATGACGGAGGTTCAATTTGGTAGGCAACAATTCCACGCTTAAGTAGATGGTGAGTATGTGTCAAAGTAGCGAGGAGATAAATTGCCATGATTCCATAGCGGCACCTTAGAGGAGGTGACTCGTAGAATTATTCCCTTAAGTGGCAAAAGAATTACTTTTGATATAGAGATCACTAATACTCTCTATACCAGCCTAGGGTAATACACAAATGATCGTTAGAAGGAGTTCAAAGAAATGGCACACTGATGGTTATAAAACAACTCGGCAAACAAGAGGCACATCCCAATTGATACCGAGGATATAACCTAATGACTGAGCGTGCTTTCAAGAACTTGTGCATTTACATATTCATCAGGGTTTTGCCAACCTCTGTGCCAAGATATTGGTAACACTTCATACTACCACGATGAATAATGATGGAGGATGCAGATGCAAAGGAAGAGAACACTTTCTCATATTTTACCTTAGCAATGCCAAGGAACCAAAATATGGATGATCGACCGAGACATTTAGCACTCCACTTCCAATGTTCCCCTTGACGTACTGCATACCACGATCATGCTTAAAGAACCAGCATGGTCATCACGTAAAGGTCGGACTTCCGAAGTGAAGGAATCCATAAGGAACAACTTCTAGAATAAGTTGCACAAGATCCTCATGGAGAAGATGGTAAAATTGCTCAATCAAGATACTACCATAATATACCTTTCCACTAGGCGTGTCGGTCAAAACATCAATCTTGCCGGAACCTACATTATAAATCTTGGAAATGTTCCAACCATCATATCTGCCCTAAGATTCAGATTTGGTTCGTGACAAGATGCTTCAGACTTAGCATGTCTGAAAAAGAATGTTTGCAACACAAATCGATGAGATGTCGTTGCGAGATTCTCAGGAAATGAACTATGATAGCAAGCTCCAAAACACGAGCTGGATTGTAAGATAAATGTGAAAATGTTGTGCAAGACAAGCATGAACACACAGAAGTCTCACAACAAACACTACTGAGTTCTGGTTGGGAACCATCATCGAGGATAGCAAAGTCCTTACATAAGTCATGATTAGATCTTAAGAAGGAACCTCTTCTCCTTGAACAAATCAATCAGTGACTTGAGGTGCTAGGAATTACACATGGAGTGGAGTTAGAGAGCCTATCAAACCATGGAATACTTTGCACATGCATGACTGCCTTGGGATGATTCTAGAGGTAGCAAAACTATCTTTCTTGAATTCACGGCGGCAACTTGCATCGAATGCACATGAGTTGGAGGAAGTCTCTTTCATCCAAACATATGCTTCATGAGCGGGACACGAAGAAAATGCTTCCACAAGTTTCCAACACCAGCTTGATGTTCAACATGAGTCATGGAGGAGATAAAATGCTGCTGATGGGCACAACAACAAGTCATCGGGATTTCCATATAGATTGAATTCCATAATTATGTGAACAAGGTGACAGCATTGGTCAGACCAAAATATATAATTGTGTATGCTCGAGGAATCAACCACGAGTAAGACAACATTACGAACATCGTTGGTTCTGATTTGATTTGACGATAGCCCACACTCAAATCAAAGTTTGGCAAGACAATAGATCCAACAATTAATCACGAAAATAAATTGATGAATATATCATCTTTCTTCAACGCAAACACAAAGATATCCCTTTGGAATGAACTAAGTTAGATAAAGCTTTTATCTTCCAACTCTCCAAGTTGTTGTTTAGCTTAACCAACTAGTTCAGGTGTATCCAACACAGATTCTTGGTGAAGGGGTGGTTTATAAGAAAACCAACTTGATCACGAGCTCAACATAACGGTCAGGAAACAACCTAGTGATACTTCCGAGAGGATATTCAGAAAATCACGAACCACCGATATGTTATTAAGCTCGAGAGCAATCTTGCTTCTGAGGCAAGATGATGTGATCAAATAAGCAAGGTATTGACACAATCTAACTCTTTGATCTAGAGTGCACCCGGAAATAAGGACTAGGTGATACGTCTCCAACGTATCAATACTTTTTGATTGTTCCATGCTATTATATATTCTGTTTTGGACGTTTAATGGGCTTTATTATACACTTTTATATTATTTTTGGGACTAACCTATTAACCCAAGGCCCAGTGCAAATTGCTGTTTTTTGCCTATTTCAGTGTTTCACATAAAAGGAATAACAAACGGAGTCCAAACGGAATGAAACCTTTGGGAGAGTTATTTTTGGAACAAACGTGATCCAGAGGACTTGGAGTGGATGTCAAGAAACGAACGAGGAGGCCACGAGGCAGGGAGGCACGCCTGCCCCGCTGGGCGCGCCCCCCACACTCATGTGCCCCTTGTAGCTCCATCGACCTACTTCTTCCTCCTATATATATACCTACGTACCCCGAAACCATCCAGGAGCACCACGAAACCCTATTTCCACTGCCGCAACCTTCTGTACCCGTGAGATCCCATCTTGAGGCCTTTTCCGGCGCTCTGCCGGAGGGGGCATCGATCATGGAGGGCTTCTACATCAACACCATAGCCTCTCCGATGATGTGTGAGTAGTTTACCACAGACCTTCGGGTCCATAGTTATTAGCTAGATGGTTTCTTCTCTCTCTCTGGATCTCAATACAAAGTTCTCCTCGATCTTCTTGGAGATCTATTCGATGTAACTCTTTTTGCGGTGTGTTTGTCGAGATCCGATGAATTGTGGGTTTATGATCAAGATTATCTATGAACAATATTTGAATATTCTCTGAATTCTTTTATGTATGATTGGTTATCTTTGCAAGTCTCTTCGAATTATCAGTTTGGTTTGGCCTACTATATTGATCTTTCTTGCAATGGGAGAAGTGCTTAGCTTTGGGTTCAATCATGTGGTGCCCGATCCCAGTGACAGTACGGGAAATGACACGTATTGTATTGTTGCCATTGAGGATAAAAAGATGGGTTTTATATCATATTGCTTGAGTTTATTCCTCTACATCATGTCATCTTGCCTAATGCGTTACTCCGTTCTTATGAACTTAATACTCTAGATGCATGCTGGATAGCGGTCGATGTGTGGAGTAATAGTAGTAGATGCAGGCAGGAGTCGGTCAACTTGTTGCGGATGGGATGCCTATATACATGATCATGCCTAGATATTCTCATAATTATGCACTTTTCTATCAATTGCTAGATACTAATTTGTTCACCCACCGTAATACTTATGCTATCTTGAGAGAAGGCACTAGTGAAACCTATGGCCCCCGGGTCTATCTTCCATCATATTAATCTCCCGTCAACTAGCTATTTGTTTCACCATTTATTTTGCAATCTTTACTTTTAATCTTTATCATAAAAATACCAAAAATATTTTCTTATCATCTCTATTAGATCTCAGTTTTGCAAGTGGCCGTGAAGGGATTGACAACCCCTTTATCGCATTCGTGGCAAGGTTCTTATTTGTTTGTGTAGGTACGAGGGACTTGCGTGTGGCCTCCTACTGGATTGATACCTTGGTTCTCAAAAACTGAGGGAAATACTTACGCTACTTTGCTGCATCACCCTTTCCTCTTCAAGGGAAAAACCAACGCATGCTCAAGAGGTAGCAAGAAGGATTTCTGGCGCCGTTGCCTGGGAGTCTACGCACAAGTCAAGACATACCAAGTACCCATCACAAACTTTTATCCCTCACACTACATTACTTGCCATTTGCCTCTCGTTTTCCTCTCCCCCACTTCACCTTTGAATTTTCTTCGCCTTCTTCCCTTATGTATTTTTGTGTGTGTTTCCACGTGCCTTCTATTTGCTTGCATCTTTGCTTGCTAAAAATCTATTGATACGGATCCACTTAAAGTGTTCTACTTGGATCATCTTCGATCCTTATACGCTCTTTCTGAAACCCCAACTAGCCTAGTTGATGTGAAATCTTTAGATGAGCATGCTCATTCTGTGCGTCACCGTTTGTCATAAAAGGGAGACTCTTATGGGATCAAATAAACAGATTGCTGTGTTATGCTTGGAATCTTTGTGAAGTTTATGATTTTACTTGTTGCTCTAAGAACCCTAAAGAACACCTTCCCTACCTATGTGAGTTTAATGAAAATGAAATCTTATCTTCTTATGCAAAGGGTGTTTACAGTTACTATGATATCAAACAAATTGAATAATTTGTTGCTTTTAAGGGTTCTTATGAAGTTGCTTCTTTGATTGAAAAGTATGATATTACTCTCTACGAATCTGAAAATTTTGACATACTTAAATATTGCTATGAAAACTATGCTCATAATGTCTATGTCAAAGAATGTATTGAAAGAATGACCGTTGCTTCTGAAGAAAATAATGATATGCATGAATCTATAGATAATTATGATTCCAATGATTTGATTGAAATATCCCTTGATGAACATGATGCTTGCTATTCTTGTGGCCATGATGCCAATATTTATGAAGATGAATTTGCTATAGTTCCTTATGTTAAACATGAGATCATTGCTATTGCACCCATACTTGAGAGTTCCTTCGATAAAAAGCATGATTGCAATGATTTTACTATAAATTCTCTTGAAGTCAATTGTGCTAATGATATGCAAAACATCAAGCTTGGGGATGCTAGTTTTGCTATGACTACTATTTGTTGCAATGATCATGATTGGGGTGAATCTTCTTATGATCTTGAATTATTTAAGCCTCATGATGAATATGAGATTGATAATAATGTTTGCAATAATATTGAAAGTGGGTTTGGAAGAGTGTCAACTTTAGATCCCACATATTTGGAGAATGTTCAATCTTATGAAGTTTTTGACAAAAGTGGGTTTGGAGAGGTCATGACTTTAGTTAATGTTAATCCCACTATTTTGGAAGAGTGTCAACTTTGCATACATGTGGATCGTGTTAAGAATATGTTTTGTGATAGCTATATTGTTGAATTTGCTTATGATTCTACATGTAGTTATTATGAGAGAGGAAAATATGGTTGTAGAAATTTTTATCTTACTAAATTACCTCTCGTCATGTTGAGATTGCTATTGTTTCTTTCCACTTCCTTGCATATGCTAGTTTTTGCTTGCTATGATAATTTGTTTGCCTATAAGATGCCTATGAATATGAAGTATGTTAGAATTAGATGTGTTTGTCACGTGTTTCATGATGCTCTCTTTGCGCTTCAATTCTTGTCTTTCATGTGAGCATCATTAAAATTATGAATGCCTAGCTAGGGGCGTTAAACGATAGCGCTTGTTGGGAGGCAATCCAATTTTATTTTTGTTTCTTGATTTTTTGGTTCTGTCTAGTAATAAAAATTTGATCTAGCCTCTGGTTAGATGTTTTCTAATGTTTTAATTAGTGTTTGTGCCAAGTAGAACCTTTGGGAAGACTTGGGTGAAGTCTTTTTGATCTTGCTGTAAAAAACAGAAACTTTAGTGCTCACGAGGTTAGCTACAACTTTTTACTGGAGAAAGATATTAAGTTGATTCTTTTTGAAGATGATTCTTAGATAAATTCCTCACGTCCAGAAATTTATTTTAGAATATTTGAAGTTCCAGAAGTATGCGTTTGATACAGATTACTACAGACAGTTATGTTTTTGACAGATTCTGTTTTTCGTGTGTTGATTGCTTATTTTGATGAATCTATGGCTAGTATCAGAGGCTACGAACCATAGAGAAGTTGGAATACAGTAGGTTTAACACCAATATAAATAAATAATGAGTTCATTACAGTACCTTGAAGTGGTGTTTTCTTTTCTTTCGCTAACGGAGCTCACGAGATTTTCTGTTAAGTTTTGTGTTGTGAAGTTTTCAAGTTTTGGGTAAAGATTTGATGGATTATGGAACAAGGAGTGGCAAGAGCCTAAGCTTGGGGATGCCCAAGGCACCCCAAGATGAAGTCTAAGGACAAACCAAAAGCCTAAGGTTGGGGATGCCCCGGAAGGCATCCCCTCTTTTGTCTTTGTCCATCGGTAACTTTACTTGGAGCTATATTTTTATTCACCACATGATTTGTGTTTTGCTTGGAGCTTCTTGTATGATTTGAATATTTGATTTTTAGTTCACCAAAATCATCCTTGCTGTACACACCTTTTTAGGGAGACACACATTAATCGGAATTTATTAGAATACTCTATGTGCTTCACTTATATCTTTTGAGCTAAACAATTTTGCTTTAGTGCTTCACTTATATCTTTTAGAGCACGGTGGTGGTTACATTTTATAGAAATTAGTGATCTCTCATGCTTCACTTATATTATTTTGAGAGTCCTTTAGAACAGCATGGTAATTTGCTTGGGTTATAAAATTAGTCCTAATATGATAGGCATCCAAGATGGACATAATAAAAACTTTCATATAAAGTGCATTGAATACTAAGAGAAGTTTGATACTTGATAATTGTTTTGAGATATGAAGATGGTGATATTAGAGTCATGCTAGTTGAGTAGTTGTGAATTTGAGAAATACTTGTTCTAAAGTTTGTGATTCCCGTAGCATGCATGTATGGTAAACTGTTATGTGATGAAGTCGGAGCATGATTTATTTATTGATTGTCTTCCTTATGAGTGGCGGTCTGGGACGAGCTATGGTATTTTCCTACCAATCTATCCCCCTAGGAGCATGCGCGTAATACTTTGTTTTGATAACTAATATATTTTTGCAACAAGTATATGAGTTCTTTATGACTAATGTTGAGTCCATGGATTATACTCACTCTCATCCTTCCACCATTGCTAGCCTCTCTAATACCGCGCACTTTTCGCCGGTATCATAAACCCACCATATACCTTCCTCAAAACAGCCACCATACCTACCTATCATGGCATTTCCATAGCCATTCCGAGATATATTGTCATGCAACTTACCACCATTCCGTTTATTATGACACGCTCCATCATTGTCATATTGCTTTGCATGATCATGTAGTTGACATCGTATTTGTGGCAAAGCCACCATTCATAATTCTTTCATACATGTCACTCTTGATTCATTGCATACCACGGTACTCCGCCGGAGGCATCCACATAGAGTCATATTTTGTTCTAAGTATTGAGTTGTAATTCTTGAGTTGTAAGAAAATAAAAGTGTGATGATCACCATTATTAGAGCATTGTCCCAAGTGAGGAAAGGATTATGGAGACTATGATTCCCTCACAAGTCGGGATGAGACTCCGGACAAAAATAAATAAATAAAAGAGGCCAAAGAAGCCCGAATAAAAAAAGAGGCCATAAAAAAGAGAGAAAAGGCCCAAATAAAAAAAATAAAAAAATGAGAGAAAAAGAGAGAAGGGACAATGCTACTATCCTTTTACCACACTTGTGCTTCAAAGTAGCACCATGATTTCATGATAGAGAGTCTCCTATGTTGTCACTTTCATATACTAGTGGGAATCTTTCATTATAGAACTTGGCTTGTATATTCCAATGATGGGATTCCTCAAAATGCCCTAGGTCTTCGTGAGCAAGCAAGTTGGATGCACACCCACTTAGTTTCTTTTGTTGAGCTTTCATACACTTATAGCTCTAGTGCATCCGTTGCATGGAAATCCCTACTCACTCACATTGATATCTATTGATGGGCATCTCCATAGCCCGTTGATACGCCTAGTTGATGTGAGACTATCTTCTCCTTTTTGTCTTCTCCACAACCACCATTCTATTCCACATATAGTGCTATGTCCATGGCTCACGCTCATGTATTGCGTGAAGATTGAAAAAGTTTGAGAACACCAAAAGTATGAAACAATTGCTTGGCTTGTCATCGGGGTTGTGCATGATTAAATACTTTGTGTGATGAAGATAGAGCATAGCCAGACTATATGATTTTGTAGGGATAACTTTCTTTGGCCATGTTATTTCGAGAAGACATAATTGCTTAGTTAGTATGCTTGAAGTATTATTATTTTTATGTCAATATTAAACTTTTGTCTTGAATCTTTCGGATCTGCACATTCATACCACAATTAAGAGAATTACATTGAAACATGAGCAGAAAGTTACATCTTCACATTTCCTTTTTACATTTTATACTTTGGCAAGCACATTGTGTTGGAAAGATCGTGATATATATATCCAATTGGATCTAAGGCATCATGAACTATTATTGTTGACATTACACTTGAGGTAAAAGGTTGGGAGGCGAATCTATAAGCCCCTATCTTTCTCTGTGTCTTATTAAAACTTTAAACCCATAAATATCGCGTGAGTGTTAGCAATTGAGAAAGACTAAATGATAGTTGAGTATGTGAAGTTTGCTGAATCAAAGCTCTGACATAGACTATGAGTAATAACGCGGTTTGTTAGTTTGAACAAAGTTTATGATCTATACTTTAACATGTGAATAGTTTGTTACTTGATCATGAAAAGTTTTATGAGATGAGCTACTGTTATGACATATGATGATGCTAGAAAAGGTGATTGAAATTATCATTGATCAAACTTGTGCACCTGCTAGCATTTACACTTCATAAATTGTTTCTTTTATCATTTACCTACTTGAGGACGAGCAGGAATTAAGCTTGGGGATGCTGATACGTCTCCAACATATCTATACTTTATGAAGTATTCATGCTATTATATATTCTGTTTTGGATGTTTAATGGGCTTTATTATACACTTCTATATTATTTTTGGGACTAACCTATTAACCAGAGGCCCAGCCCAAATTGCTGTTTTCTTGCCTATTTTAGTGTTTCGAAGAAAAGGAATATCAAACGGAGTCCAAATGGAATGAAACCTTCGGGAGAGTTATTTTTGGAACGAAAGCAATCCAGGAAATTTGGAGTAGACGTCGAGAAGCTGAGGAAGCCACGAGGCAGGGAGGCGCGCCCTACCCCCTGGGCGCGCCCCCATCCTCGTGGGCCCCTCGTGGCTCCCCTGACCGACTTCTTTCGCCTATATATATCCATATACCCTAAAAACATCATGGAACACAATAGACTGGGAGTTCCGCCACTTCAAGCCTCTGTAGCCACCGAAAACCAATCTAGACCCGTTCCGGCACCCTGCCGGAGGGGGGATCCCTCACCGGTGGCCATCTACATCATCCCAGCGCTCTCATGACGAGGAGGGAGTAGTTCACCCTCGGGGCTGAGGGTATGTACTAGTAGCTATGTGTTTGATCTCTCTCTCTCTCTCTCTCTCTCTCTCTCGTGTTCTTGAGATGGTACAATCTTGATGTATCGCGAGCTTTGCTATCATAGTTGGATCTTATGATGTTTCTTCCCCCCTCTACTCTCTTGTGATGGATTGAGTTTTCCCTTTCAAGTTATCTTATCGGAGTGAGTCTATAAGGATTTGAGAACACTTGATGTATGTCTTGCATGTGCTTATCGACAATGGGATATTCACGTGATCCACTTGATGTATGTTTTGGTGATCAACTTGCGGGTTTCGCTCGTGAACTTATGCATAGGGGTTGTCACACGTTTTCGTCTTGACTCTCCAGTAGAAACTTTGGGGCACTCTTTGAAGTTCTATGTGTTGGTTGAATAGATGTATCTGAGATTGTTTGATGCATATCATATAATAATACCCACGGATACTTGAGGTGACATTGGAGTATCTAGGTGACATTAGGGTTTTGGTTGATTTGCGTCTAAAGGTGTTATTCTAGTATGAACTCTATGATAGATCGATCCGAAAGAATAACTTTGAGGTGGTTTCATACCCTACAATAATCTCCTCGTTTGTTCACCGCTATTAGTGACTATGGAGTGACTCTTTGTTGCATGTTGAGGGATAGTTATATGATCCAATTATGTTATTATTGATGAGAGAACTTGCACTATTGAAAGTATGAACCCTAGGCCTTGTTTCCTAGCATTGCAATACCATTTACGCTCACTTTTATCGCTTGTTACCTTTGCTGTTTTTATATTTTCATATTACAAAAACCTATATCTACCATCCATATTGCACTTGTATCACCATCTCTTCGCCGAACTAGTGCACCTATACAATTTACCATTGTATTGGGTGTGTTGGGAAGACAAGAGACTCTTTGTTATTTGTTTGCAGGGTTGCTTGAAGAGAGACCATCTTCATCCTACGCCTCTCACGGATTGATAAACCTTAGGTCATCCACTTGAGGGAAATTTGCTACTGTCCTACAAACCTCTGCACTTGGAGGCCCAACAATGTCTACAAGAAGAAAGTTGTGTAGTAGACATCAAGCAGTTTCTGGCGCCGTTGCCGGGGAGGTGAGTGCTTGAAGGTATATCTTTAGATCTTGCAATCGAATCTTTTAGTTTTTTGTTTTATCACTAGTTTAATTTATTAAAGAAAACTACAAAAAAATGGAATTGAGGGTGCCTCATATGCTTCATCTTTTTAGTATCTTTCATGAGAATAAGGATTCTGATAATTGTGCTCAATTGCTAGAGGAAGAATGCATTAGAATGTTTGGCACTAAATCTCTGAATGATGAGCATGATTGCAATGTTGTTAGTATGAACTCCTTGAATATCCATAGTATTAATGATGATTGCACTAGTCATGATGAAAATGTCTCTTATAAGCATGTCAGCTTTTGTTGAGTGCATAGAGTTTGCAATTACACAGCAAATACGGAAAATAGATTTTGCAAGAGGCATAAGTATTTGGAAACTAAATGGTTGCAAGAAAGGCTAGATGTTCGTGCTGAGAATTTAAACTTTCTTTGCCGTCCTTGTGAACTTTTCAATGAACGTGATCATTTCAATACCCAATGCAAATTGTTTCATGATCGTATCGTGTCCAAAAATTTTGATGACTTGATTTCCCTTGCACATCATAATGAACTTAGTTTGCTTTTGGGTTATGAAGAAATGAAACGTATAACTAAGGATCTTCCAGAATTTTTCCTTGATAAAGTTCTTGATTTTGATCTAGAAGAAATTTTTATGTATTGTGTGGTGAATTGCATTGAAAATCCTTATATTGCCAATTACATAAAGAAAAGAAAAAAAATAGAGGATGAAGATAATACAAATGAAAGGGAAGAGGCTTCCCAATATCCTCCTATTATTTCCTATGATGAATCAGGTAACGAGGAGGAGCCTTCTATCCAACCAATCTCATCGGTAAGGAGCTAAAAAAAGAGGGTTAAACCCACACATGATGTGAAGAAGAAAAAGAAAAGACGGAGAAACAAAGGTAAAGAGGTATCCCTCCCAAATGTTGTTGCTCCTATTACTCATTGTGATGATGATAATTGCTATCTATTGGTGCTATTCATACTATTAATGCTGAGAGTGATTATGCTTATGATATGAAAATGCCCAAGCTTGGGGATGCTATGTTTGATGAGAATGACAAGTTTGAGAATATATTTGCTGAAATTAATGTTTGTCCCAAGCTTGGGGATGCTATGTTTAATGAAGATGATATTTTTAGTCTCCCAAGTTTTGATATGCAAATTTATTATGATGATAGCATGCCTCCTACTTATGATGATTATATTAATGAAAGTGGGTTTGGAAGAGTGTCAAATTTAGGAAGTAATGATCCCACTATTTTGGAGGGTTTTGAATCTTATTGTGATAATTATGAAAGTGGATTTGTAGAGTTCATGACTTTATTTAGTATTGATTCCACTATCTTGGAAGAGGTTTCAATTGATTATGATGAGAACAAAGTTGCTACTTATGATGATTATTGTGATGATACTTATGCTATAAAAAGTAGTGATGATTATATTTATAAAACTTTTCATGATTATGATTACCCTTTTTCTGAACATTACTCCTTTAACGTGGAAACAATTTATAGTATTCGAGTTTCTTATGATACTCCCACTATTCCGAATGAGAAGAATTTTTCTTATGTGGAGACTAATAAAATTTCTATGCTTGTAGATCATGAAAAATATGTTTTAGGTGCTGGTTACATTGTTGAATTCATTCATGATGCTACTTAAAATTATTATTAGGGAGGGATATTTTCTTGTAGGAATTGCAATAATATCAAGTTTCCTCTCTATGTGCTTAAAATTTTGAAGTTATGCTTTTTTGCCTTCCTATGCTAGTTGATTATTGTTCCCATAAGTTGTTTGGTCACAAAATCCTTATGCACAGGAAGTGGGTTAGACTTAAATGTTCTAGTCATATTCTTCATTATGCTCTCTTTATGTTTCAATTCTTATCTTTTATGTGAGCATCATTGAGATCATCATGCCTAGCTAGGGGCGTTAAACGTTAGCGCTTGTTGGGAGGTAACCCAATTTTATTTTTGTTCCTTGATTTTTGTTCCTGTTAAGTAATAAATAATCTATCTAGCCTCTTGTTAGACGTGGTTTTATGTTTTTATTAGTGTTTGTGCCAAGTAGAACCTTTGGGAAGACCTGGGTGAAGTCTTTATGATCATGCTGTAAAAAACAGAAACTTTAGTGCTCACGAGATTAGCTGCCACTTTTTACTGGAGAGTTCTTTTAGGTTGATTCTTTTTGCAGATGATTAATATACAAATTCCTCAGGTCCACCAATTTATTTTAGAATTTCTGGAGTTCCAGAAGTATACGTTTGATACAAATTACTACAGACTGTTCTGTCTTTGACAGATTCTGTTTTTCTATGTGTTGTTTGCATATTTTGATGAATCTATGAGTAGTATCGGAGGTTATGAACCATAGATAAGTTGGAATACAGTAGATATTACACCAATATGAATTTAGAATTATTTCACAACAGTACCTAAGTAGTGATTTATTTTCTTATACTAACGGAGCTTACGAGTTTTCTGTTAAGTTTTGTGTTGTGAAGTTTTCAAGTTTTGGGTAAAGATTCGATGGACTATGGAATAAGGAGTGGCAAGAGCCTAAGCTTGGGGATGCCCAAGGCACCCCAAGGAAATATTCAAGGACAACCAAGAGCCTAAGCTTGGGGATGCCCCGGAAGGCATTCCCCCTTTCGTCTTCGTTCATCGGTAACTTTACTTGGAGCTATATTTTTATTCTCCACATGATATGTTTTTAGCTTGGAGCGTCAATTTATGTTTTTAGGATTTGCTTGATGTTATATATAAAAATGTTTTGCATCTTTTATTTCAATACAAGTGGCATTGATAGCCTTTACTATGCCTATTTTACAAGTCTTCATGTCGCTGTTTGAAAACAGAAAGTTTACCGCTGTTGCAAAAATTCCCTAGAAAATTCAGAATGTGATAAAATGTTGAAACCTTTTGCATAATAATCTCTGATAAATTTACTACAGTGTTAATTTTTGTTCATAATTTTTTGAGCTAGGGAAGTATGGATCTTGCTGCATTCTTTACAGATTGTCCTGCTTAGGCAGATTGCTGTTATGTTTGCATTGTTTGCATATGTTTGCTTCTTTAATGATTCTATTTGAGGATATGACTATTAAATATGCAGAGGAATTTAGTATGCAATGTTGAATAATAATTTTAGTGATTTGCTACTGTAGAGTATGATATTGGTTTATACTAACTTATCTCACGAGTCCTTGTTGAGTTTTGTTTGGATGAAACTTTTGAGATTTAGGGAGACCGTGATATGAGAGGAATTAAGGAGACACAAAATCTAAAGCTTAGGTATGCCCAATGCATCCCAAGATAATATTTCAAGAAGTCTCAAGCGTCTAAGCTTCAGGATGCCCCGGTTGGCATCCCACCTTTCTTCTTCGACAACTATCGGTTAGTATCGGTTGATCCTAAGTTTTTGCTTCTTCACGTGATGTTTGCTATTCTTAGAATGTCATTTTATTTTGTTTTGCTTGCTGTTTGAATAAAGTATCAAGATATTAAATTATTAATTGGGAGAGTCTTCATATAGCTAAATAATAATTTAACTACTCATTGTTCTTCACTTATATCTTTTTGGAGTAGTTTGTCATTTACTCGTGTGCTTCACTTATATCCTATGAGTAAATAGTTGAATGATTTGAATATCATAAATATGAAATTATATATGTTTCATATGCTTATCCCATGGGGAGTGATGACTTCACATATAAGAAGTAGAGGTGGTAAATTTATTGAAGGTTAGCAAACATTGTATTGGTCACTTGAACAATTCATGAAAGAATATTGAGGGAAGAGAGGTTTCACATATAAATATACTATCTTGGACATCTTTTATAATTGTGAGCACTCATTAAAATATGACATGCTAAAAGGTTGGTGTTGGACAAGGAAGACAACGTAATGGGTTATGTTTTCTTATATCTGAAATAAAGTATATTGTCATGGATCATCCAACATGTTGAGCTTGCCATTCCCCCTCATGCTAGCCAAATTCTTTGCACCAAGTAGAGATACTACTTGTGCTTCCAAACATCCCTTAAACCAGTATTGCCATGAGATTCCACCATACCTACCTATCGATTGAGTAAGATCCTTCAAGTAAGTTGTGATCGGTGCATGCAATAAAATTGCTCTCTAAATATGTATGATCTATTAGTGTGTAGAAAATAAGCTTTATACGATCTTGTGATGTGGAAGCAACAAGAGCAACGGACTGCATAATAAAGGTCCCTATCACAAGTGGCAATATAAAGTGACGTTCTTTCGCATTAAGATTTTGTGCATCCAACTATAAAAGCACATGACAACCTCTGCTTCCCTCTGCGAAGGGCCTATCTTTTATTGTTGTCTTATACCTTATGCAAGAGTCATGGTGATCTTCACCTTTCCTTTTTACATTTTATCCTTTTGCAAGCACATTGTGTTGGAAAGATCCTGATATATATATCCAATTGGATCTAAGGCATCATGAACAATTATTGTTGACATTACCTGAGGTAAAAGGTTGGGAGGCGAATCTACAAGCCCCTATCTTTCTCTGTGTCTGATTAAAACTTTGAATCCATAAATATCGCGTGAATGTTAGCAATTGAGAAAGACTAAATGATAGTTGAGTATGTGAAGTTTGCTGAAAATAAGATGAATTGTAATTGTTTGATGACTAATAACGCGGTTTGTTAGTTTTCAAGAAAGTTTATGATCTATACTTTAACATGTGAATAGTTTGTTACTTGATCATGAAAAGTTTTATGAGATGAGCTACTGTTATGACATATGATGATGCTAGAAAAGGTGATTGAAATTATCATTGATCAAACTTGTGCACCTGCTAGCATTCACACTTCATAAATTATTTCTTTTATCATTTACCTACTCGAGGACGAGCAGGAATTAAGCTTGGGGATGCTGATACGTCTCCAACGTATCTATAATTTATGAATTATTCATGCTATTATATATTCTGTTTTGGATGTTTAATGGGCTTTATTATACACTTTTATATTATTTTTAGGACTAACCTATTAACCAGAGGCCTAGCCCAAATTGTTGTTTTCTTGCCTATTTCAGTGTTTCGAAGAAAAGGAATATCAAACGGAGTCCAAACGGAATGAAACCTTCGGGAGAGTTATTTTTGGAATGGAAGCAATCCAGGAGACTTGGAGTAGACGTGAGGGAAGCTTCGGGGAAGCCATGAGGCAGGGAGGCGCTCCCTACCCCCTGGGCGCGCCCCCACCATCGTGGGCCCCTCGTGGCTCCCCTGACCGACTTCTTTCGCTTATATCTATCCATATACCCTAAAAACATCGTGGAACACTATAGATCGGGAGTTCCGTCGCTGCAAGCCTCTGTAGCCACCGAAAACCAATCTAGACCTGTTCCGGCATCCCGCCGGAGGGGGGAACCCTGACCGGTGGCCATGTTCATCATCCCGACGCTCTCCATGATGAGGAGGGAGTAGTTCACCCTCGGGGCCGAGGGTATGTACCAGTAGCTATGTGTTTGATCTCTATCTCGTGTTCTTGAGATGGTACGATCTTGATGTATCGCGAGCTTTGCTATTATAGTTGGATCTTATGATGTTTCTTCCCCCCTCTACTCTCTTGTGATGGATTGAGTTTTCCCTTTGAAGTTGTCTTATAGGATTGAGTTTTTAAGGATTTGAGAACACTTGATGTATGTCTTGCATGTGCTTATCTGTGGTGACAATGGGATATTCATGTGATCCACTTGATGTATGTTTTGGTTATCAACTTGCGGGTACCGCTCGTGAACTTATGCATAGGGGTTGGCACACGTTTCCGTCTTGACTCTTCGGTAGAAACTTTGGGGCACTCTTTGAAGTTCTATGTGTTGGTTGGATAGATGAATCTAAGATTGTTTGATGCATATCGTATAATCATACCCACGGATACTTGAGGTGACATTGGAATATCTAGGTGACATTAGGGTTTTGGTTGATTTGCATCTTAAGGTGTTATTCTAGTACGAACTCTATGATAGATCGATCCAACAGAATAACTTTGAGTTGATTTCATACCCTACAATAATCTCTTCGTTTGTTCTCCACTATTAGTGACTTTGGAGTGACTCTTTGTTGCATGTTGAGGAATAGTTATATGATCCAATTATGTTATTATTGAAGAGAGAACTTGCACTAGTGAAAGTATGAACCCTAGGCCTTGTTTCCTAGCATTGCAATACCGTTTACACTCACTTTTATTGCTTGTTACCTTGCTGTTTTTATATTTTAAGATTACAAGAACCTATATCTACCATCCATATTGCACTTGTATCACCATCTCTTCGCCGAACTAGTGCACCTATACAATTTACCATTGTATTGGGTGTGTTGGGGACACAAGAGACTCTTTGTTATTTGGTTGCAGGGTTGCTTGAAGAGAGACCATCTTCATCCTACACCTCCCACAGATTGATAAACCTTAGGTCATCCACTTGAGGGAAATTTGCCACTGTCTTACAAACCTCTGCACTTGGAGGCCCAACAACGTCTACAAGAAGAAGGTTGTGTAGTAGACATCAATAACTAATAGATTTTTGCAATAAGTATGTGAGTTCTTTATAACTAATGTTGAATCCAAGAATTATATGCACTCTCACCCTTCCACCATTGCTAGCCTCTCTAATACCACGCACCTTTCGCCGGTATCATGCGCCCACCATATACCTTCCTCAAAACAGCCACCATACCTACCTATTATGCCATTTCCATAGCCATTCCGAGATATATTGCCATGCAACTTACCACCGTTCCATTAATTATGACATGCTTCATCATTGTCATATTGCTTTGCATGATCATGTAGTTGACATCGTATTTGTGGCAAAGCCACCTTTATAATTCTTTCATACATGTCACTCTTGATTCATTGCATATCCCGGTACACCGCTGGAGGAATTCACATAGAGTCATATTTTGTTCTAAGTATCGAGTTGTAATTCTTGAGTTGCAAGTAAATAAAAGTGTGATGATCATCATTATTAGAGCATTGTCCCATGTGAGGAAAGGATGATGGCAACTATGATTCCCCCATAAGTCGGGATGAGACTCCGGACGAAAGAAAAAAAAGAAAAAAAAGAGGCCAAAAAAAAGAGAAGACCCACATAAAAAATGAGAGAAAGAGAGAAGGGACAATGTTACTATCCTTTTTCCACACTTGTGCTTCAAAGTAGGACCATGATCTTCATGAAAGAGAGTCTCTTATTTTGTCACTTTCATATACTAGTGGGAACTTTACATTATAGAACTTGGATTGTATATTCCAATGATGGGCTTCCTCAAAATGCCCTAGGTCTTCGTGAGCAAACGAGTTGGATGCACACCCACTTCGTTTCTTTTTTTGAGCTTTCATACACCTATAGCTCTAGTGCATCCATTGCATGGCAATCCCTACTCACTCACATTGATATCTATTGATGGGCATCTCCATAGCCCATTGATTCGCCTAGTTGATATGAGACTATCTTCTCCTTTTTTGTCTTCTCCACAACCACCATTCTATTCCACCTATAGTGCTATGTCCATGGCTCACGCTCATGTATTGCGTGAAGATTGAAAAAGTTTGAGAACATCAAAAGTATGAAACAATTGCTTGGCTTGTCATCGGGGTTGTGCATGATTTAAATACTTTGTGTGGTGAAGATAGAGCATAGCCAGACTATATGATTTTGTAAGGATAACTTTCTTTGGCCATGTTATTTTGAGAAGACATGATTGCTTTCTAAGTATGCTTAAAGTATTATTATTTTCATGTCAATATTAAACTTTTGTCTTGAATCTTCCGGATCTGAACATTCATGCCACAATAAAAAAAAATTACATTGATAAATATGCTAGGTAGCATTCCACATCAAAAATTTTGTTTTATCATTTACCTACTCAAGGACGAGCAGGAATTAAGCTTGGGGATGCTTGATACGTCTCTAACGTATATAAATTTTTTGATTGTTCCATGCTATTATATATTCTGTTTTGGATGTTTAATGGGCTTTATTATACACTTTTATATCATTTGTGGGACTAACCTATTAACTCAAGGCCTAGTGCAAATTGCTGTTTTTTTGCCTATTTTAGTGTTTCACATAAAAGGAATATCAAACGGAGTCCAAACGGAATGAAACCTTCGGGAGAGTTATTTTTGGAACAAACATGATACAGAGGACTTGGAGTGGACATCGAGAAACGAACGAGGAGGCCATGAGGCAGGGGCGCGCTGCCCCCACTGGCGCGCCCCACCCTCGTGGGCCCCTCGTAGCTCCACCGACCTACTTCTTCCTCCTATATATACCTACGTTCCCTGAAACCATCCAGGAGCACCACGAAACCCTATTTCCACCGCCGCAACATTCTGTACCCGTGAGATCCCATCTTGGGGCCTTTTCCGGCGCTCTGCCAGAGGGGGCATCGATCACGGAGGGCTTCTACATCAACAACATAGCCTCTCTGATGATGTGTGAGTAGTTTACCACAGACCTTCGGGTCCATAGTTATTAGCTAGATGGCTTCTTCTCTCTCTTTGGATCTCAATACAAAGTTCTCCTCGATCTTCTTGGAGATCTATTCGATGTAACTCTTTTTTGCGGTGTGTTTGTCGAGATCCAATGAATTGTGGGTTTATGATCAAGATTATCTATGAACAATATTTGAATCTTCTCTGATTTTTTTATGTATGATTGGTTATCTTTGCAAGTCTCTTCGAATTATCAGTTTGGTTTGGCCTACTAGATTGACCTCTCTTGCAATGGGAGAAGTGCTTAGCTTTGGGTTCAATCATGCGGTGCTCGATCCCGATGTGATGGGGAAACGACACGTATTGTATTGTTGCCATCGAGGATAAAATGATGGGGTTTATATCATATTGCTTGAGTTTATCCCTCTACATCATGTCATCTTGCCTAATGCGTTACTCCGTTCTTATGAACTTAATACTCTAGATGCATGCTGGATAGCGGTCGATGTGTGGAGTAATAGTAGTAGATACAGGCAGGAGTCAGTCTACTTTTTGCGGATGTGATGCCTATATACATGATCATGCCTAGATATTCTCATAATTATGCCGTTTTCTATCAATTGCTCGACAGTAATTTGTTCACCCACCATAATACTTATGCTATCTTGAGAGAAGCCACTAGTGAATCCTATGGACCCCTGCTACCTCTTGAGCACTGCGTTGGATTTCCTTGAAGAGGAAAGGATGATGCAGCAAAGTAGCGTAAGTATTTCCCTCAGTTTTTGAGAACCAAGGTATCAATCCAGTAGGAGGCTACGCGCAAGTCCCTCGTACCTGCACAAAACAAATAACTCCTCGCAACCAACGCGATAAGGGGTTGTCAATCCCTTCACGGTCACTTACGAGAGTGAGATCTGATAGAGATGATAGATAATATTTCTGGTATTTTTGTGATAAAGAAGCAAAGTAAAAAAAAGCAAACTAAAAAGCAAAGGCAATAGTAAAGTGTTGGAAGATTAATATGATGAAGATAGACCCGGGGGCCATAGGTTTCACTAGTGGCTTCTATCAAGAGCATAAGTATTCTACGGTGGGTGAACGAATTACTATTGAGCAATTAACATAATTGAGCATATTTATGAGAATATCTAGGTATGATCATGTATATAGGCATCACGTCCGAGACAAGTAGACCGACTCCTGCCTATATCTAGTACTATTACTCCACTCATCGACCGCTATCCAGCATGCATCTAGAGTATTAAGTTCAAGAAAAAAGAGTAAAGCCTTAAGCAAGATGACATGATGTAGAGGGATAAATTCATGCAATATGATAAAAACCCCATCTTGTTATCCTCGATGGCAACAATACAATACATGCCTTGCTGCCCCTGCTGTCACTGGGAAAGGACACTGCAAGATTGAACCCAAAGCTAAGAACTTCTCCCATTGCAAGAAAAACACATCTAGTAGGCCAAACGAAACTGATAATTCAAAGAGACTTGCAAAGATAACCAATCATACATAAAAGAATTCAGAGAAGATTCAAATATTGTTCATAGATAATCTTGATCATAAACCCACAATTCATCGATCTCAACAAACACACCACAAAAAGAAGATTACATCGAATAGATCTCCACAAGAGAGGGGGAGAACATTGTATTGAGATCCAAAAAGAGAGAAGAAGCCATCTAGCTACTAACTATGGACCCGAAGGTCTGTGGTAAACTACTCACACTTCATCGGAGGGGCTATGGTGTTGATGTAGAAGCCCTCCGTGATTGATGCCCCCCTCGTGAACTCCTACAGGCCCCAACATGGGATCTCGTGGGTACAGAAGGTTGCGGCGGTGGAATTAGGTTTTTGGCTCCGTATCTGATCGTTTGGGGGTACGTAGGTATATATAGGAGAAAGGAGTACGTCGGTGGAGCAGCAGGGGGCCCATGAGGGTGGAGGGCGCGCCTGGGGGGGAGGGCGCGCCCCCTACCTCGTGGCCTCCTCGAAGCTTCCTTGACTTATGGTACAAGTCTCTTGGATCATGTTTGGTGAGAAAATCACGTTCCCGAAGGTTTCATTCCGTTTGGACTCCGTTTGATATTCCTTTTCTGCAAAACTCTGAATTAGGCAAAAAACAGCAATTCTGGGCTGGGCCTCCGGTTAATAGGTTAGTCCCAAAAATAGTATAAAAGTGGATAATAAAGCCCAATATGGTCCAAAACAGTAGATAATATAGCATGGAGCAATAAAAAATTATAAATACGTTGGAGACGTATGAGGCATCCCCAAGCTTAATTCCTGCTCGTCCTTGAGTAGGTAAATGATAAAAACAGAATTTTTGATGCGGAGTGCTACTTGGAATAATTCCAATGTAATTCTTCTTAATTGTTGTATGAATATTCAGATCCAAAAGATTCAAGAAAAAAGTTTATATTGACATAAAAATAATAATACTTCAAGCATACTAACAAAGCAATCATGTCTTGTCAAAATAACATGGCCAAAGAAAGTTATCCCTACAAAATCATATAGTCTGGCTATGCTCTATGTTCACCACACAAAGTATTTAAATCATGCACAACCCCGATGACAAGCCAAACAATTGTTTCATACTTTTGACATTTTCAAAACTTTTTGAATCTTCACACAATACATGAGCGTGAGCCATGGATATAGCACTATATGTGGAATAGAATGGTGGTTGTGGAGAAGACAAAAAGGGAGAAGATAGTCTCACATCAACTAGGCATATCGACGGGCTATGGAGATGCCCATCAATAGATATCAATGTGAGTGAGTAGGGATTGCCATGCAATGGATGCACTAGAGCTATAAGTATATGAAAGCTCAACAAAAGAAACTAAGTGGGTGTGCATCCAACTCGCTTGCTCACGAAGACCTAGGGCAATTTGAGGAAGCCCATCATTGGCATATAAAAGCCAAGTTCTATAATGAAAAATTCCCACTAGTATATGAAAGTGACAAAATGAGAGACTCTCTATCATGAAGATCATGGTGCTACTTTGAAGCACAAGTGTGGTAAAAGGATAGTAACATTGTCGGGTCTCTCTTTGTCTCTCATTTTTTTATTTGGGCCTTTTCTCTTTTTTATGGCCTCTTTTTTTTCGTCAGGAGTCTCATCCCGACTTGTGGGGAATCATAGTCTCCATCATCCTTTTCCTCACTTGGGACAATGCTCTAAAAATGATGATCATCACACTTTTATTTTCTTACAACTCAACAATTACAACTCAATACTTAGAACAAAATATGACTCTATATGAATGCCTCCGGCGGTGTACCGAGATATGCAATGATTCAAGAGTGACATGCATGAAAGAATTATGAATGGTGGCTTTGCCACAAATACGATGTCAACTAGATGATCATGCTAAGCAATTAATATGACAATGATGGAGCGTGTCATAATAAACAGAACGGTGGAAAGTTTCATGGCAATATATCTCGGAATGGCTATGGAAATGCCATGATAGGTAGGTATGGTGGCTGTTTTGAGGAAGGTATATGGTGGGTGTTTGATACCGGAGAAAAGTGCGCGGTATTAGAGAGGCTAGCAATGGTGGAAGGGTGATAAAAGTGTGTATAATCCATGGACTCAACATTAGTCATAAGGAACTCATATACTTATTGCAAAAATCTACAAGTTATCAAAGCAAAGTATTACGCGCGTGCTCCTAGGGGGATAGATTGGTAGGAAAAGACCATCGCTCGTCCCCGACCGCCACTCATAAGGAAGACAATCAATAAATAAATCATGCTCCGACTTCATCACATAACGGTTCACCATACGTGCATGCTACGGGAATCACAAACTTTAACACAAGTATTTCCCAAATTCAAAATTACTAAACTAGCATGACTCTAATATCATCATCTTCATATCTCAAAACAATTATCAAGCATCAAACTTCTCATAGTATTCAACACACTCAAAAGAAAGTTTTACAAATCTTGAAGACCAAGCATATTAGGATTATTTAAGCAATTACCATGCTATTTAAGACTCTCAAAATAATCTAAGTGAAGCATGAGAGATCAATAGTTTCTATAAAACAAATCCACCACCGTGCTCTAAAAGATATAAGTGAAGCACTAGAGCAAAACTATATAGCTCAAAAGATATAAGTGAAGCACACAGAGTATTCTAACAAATTCCAAATCATGCATGGCTCTCTCAAAAGGTGTGTACAGCAAGGACGATTGTGGTAAACTAAAAAGCAAAGACTCAAATTATACAAGACGCTCCAAGCAAAACACATATCATGTGGTGAATAAAAATATAGCTCCAAGTAAAGTTATCGATGGAAGTAGACGAAAGAGGGGATGCCTTCCGGGGTATCCCCAGGCTTTGGCTTTTTGGTGTACTTAGATTATCTTGGGGGGTGCCATGGGCATCCCCAAGCTTAGGCTCTTGCCACTCCTTGTTCCATAATCCATCAAAATATTTCACCCAAAACTTGAAAACTTCACAACACAAAACTCAACAGAAATCTCGTGAGCTCCGTTAGCGAAAGAAAACAAAAGACCACTTCAAGTTACTATAATGAACTCATTCTTTATTTATATTGGTGTTAAACCTACTGTATTCCAACTTCTCTATGATTTATAAACTATTTTACTATCCATAGATTCGTCAAAATAAGCAAACAACACACGAAAAACAGAATCATCAAAAAGCAGAGCGATGCAGTAGTAATCTGTAACTAACGCAAACTTCTGGAACTCCAAAACATCATCCAAAATAGGAAGACCTATGGAATTTGTTTATCGATCAGCAGAGGAATCACTATTTTATCACGTTCTGGTGATTTTTAACAATTATTTTTGTGAACAGAAAGTTTCTGGAAATTACAGCAAGATCAAACAACTAAGATCCTATAGGTTTAACTTGGCACAAACACTAATTAAAACATAAAAACACATCTAACCTGAGGCTAGAACAAAAATTTATTCCTAAACAGAAGCAAAAAGCAAAAAAACCAAAAATAAAATTGGGTTGTCTCCCAACAAGCGCTAGCGTTTAACGCCCCTAGCTAGGCATAAAAGCGATGATAGATCTAGGTATTGCCATCTTTGGTAGGCCATCCATAAGTGGCTCTCATGATAGATTCATATGGTAATTTTATTTTCTTCCTAGGGAAGTGTTCCATGCCTTTCTTTAATGGAAATTGGAATCTAATATTCCCTTCCTTCATATCAATAATTGCACAAATCGTTCTAAGGAAAGGTCTACCAAGAATAATAGGACATGAAGGATTGCAATCTATATCAAGAACGATAAAATCTACGGGCACACAATTCCTATTTGCAACAATAAGAACATCATTAATTATTCCCATAGGTTTTTTAATAGTGGAATCTGCAAGGTGCAAGTTTAGAGAGCAATCATCAAAATCACGGAAATCTAGCAAATCGCACAAAGTTTTGGGAATAGTGGAAACACTAGCACCCAAATCACATAAAGCAAAAAACTCATGATCTTTAATCTTAATTTTAATAGTTGGTTCCCACTCATCATAAAGTTTTCTAGGGATAGAAACTTCCAACTCAAGTTTTTCTTCATAAGATTGCATCAAGGCATCAACGATATGTTTGGTAAAGGCTTTATTTTGACTATAAGCATGAGGAGAATTTAGCATGGATTGCAACAAGGAAATACAGTCAATCAAAGAGCAACTTTCATAATTAAATTCCTTGAACTCCAAAATAGTGGGTTTAGCAACATCTAGGGTTTTGATTTCTTCAACCCCACTTTTATCAATTTTAGCATCAAGATCTAAAAACTCCAAATTTTTGGAACGCCTTCTAGGTAAAGGTGGATCATATTCAGTCTCATCATTATCAAGATTCATATTGCAAAACAAAGATTTAATAGGGGACACATCAATAACTTTTAGATATTCATCTTTATTTTCATAGAAATCTGGTTTAGCGGCCATCTTATTAACTAAGGTAGCCTGCTTATCCGATATTTCAGTAGTCAATTTCTCAAGACGAGCAATTTTGGATCTAAAACCATCAAATTCTTTAGACATATCATCGAGCTCTTTATTCATATAATTCATAAAGCTTTTTTGTTCCTTAAGCTCATTTATGAAGAAATTATTATGCTCAAATTGCAGAACCATAAAACTCCTGACGTTGCTTTCGATCTCTTCTAATCTTTTAAGGTGAATATCACTAAATATAGGTAGAGCCATCGCGACAAACAAGCAATCCAACACACGAGCAAACAAAAAGCATGCGAAAAGAGGCAAACGGAAAAGAGAGGGCGAATAAAACGGCAAGGGTGAAGTGGGGGAGAGGAAACCGAGAGGCAAATGGCAAATAATGTAATGCGGGAGATAAGGGATTGTGATGGGTACTTGGTATGTTGACTTTTTGCGTAGACTCCCGACAGCGGCGCGAAACTCTTCTTGCTACCTCTTGAGCACTGCGTTGGATTTCCTTGAAGAGGAAAGGATGATGCAGCAAAGTAGTGTAAGTATTTCCCTCAGTTTTTGAGAACCATGGAATCAATCCGGTAGGAGGCTACGCGCAAGTCCCTCGTACCTGCACAAAACAAATAACTCCTCGCAACCAACGCGATAAGGGGTTGTCAATCCCTTCACGGTCACTTACGAGAGTGAGATCTGATAGAGATGATAGATAATATTTCTGGTATTTTTGTGATAAAGAAGCAAAGTAAAAAAAAGCAAAGTAAAAAGCAAAGGCAATAGTAAAGTGTTGGAAGATTAATATGATGAAGATAGACCTGGGGGCCATAGGTTTCACTAGTGGCTTCTCTCAAGAGCATAAGTATTCTACGGTGGGTGAACGAATTACTGTTGAGCAATTGACATAATTGAGCATAGTTATGAGAATATCTAGGTATGATCATGTATATAGGCATCAGGTCTGAGACAAATAGACCGACTCCTGCCTGCATCTAATACTATTACTCCACTCATCGACCACTATCCAGCATTCATCTAGAGTATTAAGTTCAAGAAAACAGAGTAACGCCTTAAGCAAGATGACATGATGTAGAGGGATAAATTCATGCAATATGATAAAAACCCCATCTTGTTATTCTCGATGGCAAAAATACAATACGTGCCTTGCTGCCCTAACATCCTTTGGGAAAGGACACCGCAAGATTGAACCCAAAGCTAAGCACTTCTCCCATTGCAAGAAAAACCAATCTAGTAGGCCAAACCAAACTGATAATCCGAAGAGACTTGCAAAGATAACCAAACATACATAAAATAATTCAGAGAAGATTCAAACATTGTTCAAATATAATCTTGATCATAAACCCACAATTCATCAGTCTCAACAAACACACCGCAAAAAGAAGATTACATCGAATAGATCTCCACGAGAGAGAGGGGGAGAACATTGTATTGAGATCCAAAAAGAGAGAAGAAGCCATCTAGCTACTAACTATGGACCCAAATGTATGTGGTAAACTACTCACACTTCATCGGAGGGGCTATGGTGTTGATGTAGAAGCCCTCCGGGATCAATGCCCCCCTCCGTGAACTCAAGACAGGCCCCAAGATGGGATCTCATGGAGTGCAGAAGGTTGCGGCGGTGGAATTATGTTTTGGCTTCAGTGTCGATCGTTTGAAGTGCGTAGGTATATATAGGAGGAAGGAGTACGTCGGTGGAGCAACAGGGGGCCCACGAGGGTGGAGGGCACGCCTGGGGGGGAGGGCACGCGACCCTACCTCTTGGATCATGTTTTGTGAGAAAATCACGTCCCCGAAGGTTTTATTCCGTTTGGACTCCTTTTGATATTCCTTTTCAGCAAAACTCTGAAATAGGCAAAAAACAACAATTCTGGGCTGGGCCTCCGGTTAATAGGTTAGTGCCAAAAATAGTATAAAAGTGGATAATAAAGCCCAATATGGTCCAAAACAGTAGATAATATAGCATGGAGCAATAAAAAATTATAGATACGTTGGAGACGTATCACCCCTGGTCTATCTTCCATCATATTAATCTCCCGTCAACTAGATATTTCTTTCGCCGTTTATTTTGCAATCTTTACTTTTAATCTTTATCATAAAAATACCAAAAATATTATCTTATCATCTCTATCAGATCTCACTTTTGCAAGTGGCCGTGAAGGGATTGACAACCCCTTTATCGCGTTGGTTGCAAGGTTCTTATTTATTTGTGTAGGTATTAGGGACTTGCGTGTGGCCTCCTACTGGATTGATACCTTGGTTCTCAAAAACTGAGGGAAATACTTATGCTACTTTTCTGCATCACCCTTTCCTCTTCAAGGAAAAAACCAACGCATGCTCAAGAGGTAGCACTAGGTAGCACGATCAATCCTAGAATAGTGATTCGATAACCAACACACTAAGAATGCTATTATTGTCCTTTAACTACCAAACAACGGGGTTGCTAGGAGTATTGATTTCACACATTACGATTCACTTGTCCGTACTCCGGTTACAATAACACGAAGACCAATGGATGATTAATGATGGCGAGAAGTATCACTGTACCAAGAATTCACAAGATGGTGTGCAATTCGTATGATATTCTCGACATAAAGGGGGTAATACTCCATGGTAGAACAGAAAAAAGGTTGGATTGGCTTTCCTAATCCGCGGAATACAACCACTTTTACCAATCCTCGAAATGGACAAGGTACTAGAGTTTGTTTCTCCTGGTCCTTCCGAAGTAGAATGGCGTGATGGACCGCAAGAGTAATGGGCGTTGATGAACAAATACATGACATACTATTGACTACCAACTGATAGACTAAGGTCAGAATACCACTTAAGAGGGACAAATCAAAGGAACATACATTTTTCCGATTTGTGGATGCATGGACTAGCATGTCGAACAAGTTCATCATATTTCTTCCAAGTAACCCGTGCAGAAAGGTAGGACTTGCAGAGTCACAAATATAATGGAGAACTCATCAAGAGCACTCTTATTGTGACCTTTGGGCTCAAAAGAACTTCTTCCATATTGGTTCATGGTATTGGTAGAACGATATACCATGGACCTCGAGGACTATCACAAAGGTTACTAATATCCTAAAGAAACGAGCAATACTATCAATAGGAAGTAAGTAGAGCGAATCTTGGGTTTAATAACTGATAATCCACAAGTGCAGGGAATCATCGTAGAAATTCCCAATGGTGGAAGTGATAAGTATGGATTATCGAACCCACAAGGAGCTAAAGGTAAGATCAATATTCTCTCAAGTCCTATCTGCCACTGATACAACTCTACGTACACCGAACGTTTGCTTCCAACTAGAAGCGAGAAATAAAACTACGTTGTGGGTATGAAGAGGATAACTTTGCATGATATCGGAGAGCTAAAACATAAAAGTAGGTGTTGTTATCATAAAGTTAGAATATATTACTAAATATTATAAATAGGGAGTGTGGAACAATGATGGGTCGGTGTGCGAAATTATCCTAGGCAATTGTTAACAAGACCGGTAATCACTATTGTAATTTCATATGAGAGAGAGGCATAAGATAACATACTTTCTATTCTTGGATCATATGCACTTATGATTGGAACTCTAGCAAGCATCCGTAACTACTAAAGATCATTAAGGTAAAACCCAACCATAGCATTAAAGCATCAAGTCCCCTTTATCCCATACGCAACAACCCCCTTACTCGGGTTTATGCTTCTGTCACTCAAGAAATCCACTATAAGAGAATCATGAACGTATTGCAACACCCTACAGCTGGAATCCCTCACGCTTGCGCGACACGGAGGTCACAATAGGACAACACCAAAATAAAACATACACCAATCTAGATCATCAGTCAACCCAAATATAAAGGATATCTACTCAAAACATCATAGGATGTCAACACATCATTGGATCATAATATGTGGCATAAAGCACCATGTTCAAGTAGGGATTACAGGGGGGGTGCGGGAGAGTGGACCGTGTAAAAGAGATGAGGATGGTGCTGATGATGGTGATGTTGATGAAGACGATCACCGCGGCGATGATTCTCCTCCCGATGGCACTCCAGCGCCACCAAGAGAGAGGAGGAGAGGTTCTCCCCCTTGTGCTTCCTCCTCCATGGCCTCCCCCCTAGATGGGGAGAGGTTCTCCCTCTGGTCCTTGGCCTTCATGGCGATGATGGCACCTCCGGGATCCTCCTCCATGGCCTCCGGTGATGATGGCCCCCTCCGGCTAGGTGCCAGAGAGGGCCTAGATTGATTTCTCGTGGCTACAGAGGCTTGCGGCGGCGGAACTTTCGATCTAGGTTATTTTCTGGAGGTCTGGGTATTTATAGGAGAGGTTGGCGTCGAGAACAAGTCAGTTGGCTCCATGGGAAGTCCCTGAGGCACAGGGGCGCGCCCTCTAGCCTCGTGGGGCCCACGGGACTCCCCTCCGATAACTCTTCATTCCAGTATTTTTTATATTTTCCAAAAAAAATCTCCGTTGATTTTCATCGCATTCCGAGAACTTTTATTTCTGCACGAAAACAACACCACAGCAGTTCTACTGAAAACAGCGTCAGTCTAGGTTAGTTCTAATCAAATCATAGAAAACTATTGTAAACATGGCATGAATACTTCGTAAATTATAGATACGTTGGAGATGTATCAGCATCCCCAATCTTAATTCCTGCTCGTCCTCGAGTAGATAAATGATAAAAGAAATAATTTATGAAGTGTGAATGCTAGCAAGTGCATAAGTTTGATCAATCATAGTTCCAATCACTTTTTCTAGCATCATTATATATCATAACAGTAGCTCAACTCATAAAACTTCTCATGATCAAGTAACAAGCTAATCACATGTTAAAGTATAGATCATAAACTTTCTTGAAAACTAACAAATCGTGCTCTTAGTCATCAAACCCTCATGTGATATTTATGGGTTTATGTAAGAGCTTTGATTCAGCAAACTCCACATACTCAACTATCATTTAATCTTTCACAATTGCTAACACTCATGTGATATTTATGTGTTTAAAGTTTTAACCCGACACAGAGAAAGATAGGGGCTTATAGTTTCGCCTCCCAACCTTTTACCTCAAGGGTAATGTCAATAATAATAATTTATGAAAACCTACATCCAAGTATATATATATATATATATATATATATATATATATATATATATATATATATATATATCCGGATCACTCCAACACAAAGTGCTTGCCAAAAGAAAAAAGTGTAAAAAGGAAAGGTGATGATCACCGTGACTCTTGTATAAGGGTACAAGATAAAAGTAAATAAGCCCTTCGCAGAGGGAGGCAGAGGTTGTCATGCACTTTTATGGTTGGATGCACAAAATCTTAATGCAAAAGAACGTCACTTCATATTGCCGCTTGTGACAAAGACCTTTATTATGCAGTCCGTCGCTTTTATTTCTTCCATATCACAAGTTCGTATAAAGCTTATTTTCTTCGCACTAGCAGGTCATACATATTTAAGGAGCATTCTTTTATTGCATGCACCGATGGCAATTTACTTGAATGATCTTACTCAATCCATAGGTAGGTATGGTGCACTCTCATGGCAAAACTGGGTTGAGGAATGTTTGGAAGCACAAGTAGTATATCTACTTGGTGCAAAAAATTTGGCTAGCATGAGAGGGAAAGGCAAGCTCAACATGTTGGATGATCCAAGACAATATAATGTTTCAGATATAGGAAAACATAACCCATTAAGTTGTCTTCCTTGTCCAACATCAACTTTTTAGCATGTCATATTTTAATGAATGCTCAAAATTACAAAAGATGTCCACGATAGTATATTTATATGTGAAATCTCTCTTCCTTCAATATTCTTTCATGAATTGTTCAAGTGACCAATTCTGCGGTTGCTAACTTCCAATAAGTTTAGTACCTATACTTATTATGTGTGAAGTGATTAGTCCCCATGTTATAAGCATATGAAACGTATATAAATTCATATTTATGATATTCAATTCATTTAACCATTTACTCATAGGATATACGTGAAGCGCGTGAGTAAATGAAAAACTACTCCAAAAGATATAAGTGAAGAACACTAAGGATTCTTTTTCATTCAAGATTTCAGATCCAATGATTTTATTCAAACAGCAAGTACAATTGAAAATACGCTCCAAGAAAAACACATATCATGTGACGAATAAAAATATAGCTCCAAGTAAGGTTTACCGATAGTTTTGAAGACGAAAGAGGGGATGCCTTCCAGGGCATCCCCAAGCTTAGGCGCTTGAGTCTTACTTGAATATTACCTTGGGGTGCCTTGGGCATCCCCAAGCTTAGGGTCTTTCAACTCCTTATTCTCCTCATATCGATATCTCACCCAAAGCTTGAAAACTTCAATCACACAAAACATAACGGAACTTCGTGAGATAGGTTAGTATGATAAAGAGTAAGCCATTAACTTTGGTACTGTCAAGGACAAGGTTCATAATTGTTCTCACACAATGCCTACTGTACCATATCATTTCTACAATTTATATTGAGAAATATAAGCCATAGAAACTAGAAAACAAACAAACTATGCAATGAAAACAGAATCTGTCAGAAACAGAACAGTCTGTAATGATCTGAACACCAACCATACTTATGCTACTCCAAAAATTATGAAATAAGTTGGAGGACGTGAGGAATTTGTCTATTAATCTTCTGCAACAAGAATCAACTCAAAAGCACTCTTCTGTAAAAAGTGACAGCTATCCTCGTGAGCGCAAAGTTTCTGTTTTTTTACAGCAAGATCACATTAACTTTCACCCAAGTCTTCCAAAAGGTCTTAATTGGCACTTTATTGAAACAAAAGCTGTAAAACATGATTAATAAAGTAGCTTAATCATGCAAACACACAAAAACAGTAAGGGTAAATATTGGGTTGTCTCCCAACAAGCGCTTTTCTTTAATGCCTTTTAGCTAGGCATGATGATTTCAATGACGCTCACATAAAAGATAAGAATTGAAACATAAAGAGAGCATCATGAAGAATATGACTAGCACATTTAAATATAACCCACTTCCTATGCCTAGGGATTTTTTGAGCACATAATTTATAGGAACAAGAATCAACTAGCATAGGAAGGCAAAACAAGTATAACTTCAAAACTTTAAGCACATAGAGAGGAAACTTGATATTATTGCAATTCCTACAAGCATGTATTCCTCCCTCATAATAATTCTCAGTAGCATCATGAATGAGTTCAAAAATATACCCATCACATAAAGCATTATTTTCATGATCTCCAAGCATAGAAATTCTCCCCACATAAGCAAAATTCTTCTAATTCAGAATAGTGGGATCACTAATTCCTAAAGTTGACACTCTTCCAAACCCGCTTTAGATGATAGTATTATTCATACTCCAAAAGATATAAGTGAAGTTCATGGAGCATTCTACAATTAATATAGTCTAACCAATATCCAAGATCAAAATATATAAGTGAAGCACAAGAAGCATTCTATAAAATCATACTCAAAAGATTTAAGTGAAGCACAAAGAGCAATAAGATCATACTTAAAAGATATAAGTGAAACACATGAATCATTCTATAAATCGATGAAGGGATATCTCATACTAGCATGGTTCTTAAAGAAAAATAAAAACACAAATGACACAAATCATGTGAGCAAAACAAAAAACCGAGGTATACCGATAATTGTTGAAGAAGAAAGATGGGATGCCAACCGGGGCATCCCCAAGCTTATATGCTTGAGTATCCTTGGAATATTTACTTGGGGGTGCCTTGGGCATCCCCAAGCTTGAACTCTTGCCTCTCTTTATTCTTATCACATTGGTAACTCCTCGTTCTTCGAACACTTCATCCACACAAAACTTAACAAAAACATTGTGAGATCCGTTAGTATACTAGAGCAAATCACTACCTTTAGGTACTATTGCCAAATCATTCCAATTTCATATTAGCACTTTATCTACTGTATTCCAACTTCACCATGGTTCATACCCCCCGATACTACCCATATATTCATCAAAATAAGCGATCAACACATAGAAAACAGAATCTGTCAAAAACAGGACAGTCTGTAGTAATCTGGAAGTTTAGTAAACTTATGTAACTCCAAAAAAATTCTAAACAAATATGAAAATTTAAACAATTTGTACAGAATTAATGTGCAAAAAGTTTCAGACCCATTTGACTTTCCAGTAAAAAATGTATATTCACGCGCTATAGCCAAAGTTGCTGTTTCTGTACTGCACATAGTAAACAAGCAATGTAATCATCCTAAAACCAAAGCTTGGCACATTACTTTTATAATAAAATGGATATATAAAAGGGGATAATTATTTTCAGCGATGCTTCCATGAAATTTTTTACATTGTTTCCATGAGCATGAACACAAGTGCTCAAGGTCGACCCTCACTTCTTCAATGCATAACCTTCCAATCACTTCTCTTATTGAAAAACTTTTTAGGCATGAGAGGCAAGTAATTTTTTTTGTATTTTCATTCTTTAATTTTTTTGTATGTTTCGCCCACAACCAAACAGAAACAAAAAGGAAAAACAAAATCTACTTAGTGAAGAAAGCAAACAAGCACACACAAGAATATCAACCCCACACTATTGCTCCCCGGCAACGGCGCCAGAAAAGAGCTTGATAATCCCCAAGTGCAGGGAATCATCTTAGCAATTCCCAATGGTGGAAGTGATAAGTATGGAGTGTCAAACCCACAAGGAGCTACAGGTAAGATCAATATTCTCTCAAGTCCTATCTGCCACTGATACGACTCTACGTACACCGAACGTTTGCTTCCAACTAGAAAGGAGAAATAAAACTACGTTGTGGGTATGAAGAGGATAGCTTTGCATGATATCGGAGAGCTAAAACATAAAATTATGTGCTGTTATAATAAAGTTAGAATATATTACTAAATATTATAAATAGCGAGTGTGGAATAATGATGGGCCGGTGTGCGGAATTATCCTAGGCAATTGTTAACAAGACCGACAATCACTATTGCAATTTCATATGAGGGAGAGGCATAAGCTAACATACTTTCTCTTCTTGGATCATATGCACTTATGATTGAAACTCTAGAAAGCATCCGCAACTACTAAAGATCATTAAGGTAAAACCCAACCATAGCATTAAAGCATCAAGTCCCCTTTATCCCATACGCAACAACCCCCTTACTCGGGTTTATGCTTCTGTCACTCAAGCAACCCACTATAAGCGAATCATGAACGTATTGCAACACCCTACAGCGGGAATCCCTCACGCTTGCACGACATGGAGGGCACAATAGGATAGCACCAGAATAAAACATACAACTCATACCAATCTAGATCATCAATCAACCCAAAGACAAAGGATATCTACTCAAAACATCATAGGATGGCAACACATCATTGGATCATAATATGTGGCATAAAGCACCATGTTCAAGTAGGGATTATAGTGGGGTGCGGGAGAGTGGACCGCGTAAAAGAGATGAGGATGGTGATGATGATAGTGATGTTGATGAAGATGATCACAGCGGCGGTGATTCCCACTACAAAAAAATACACTTCCGTGATGATACGTGTTTGTCACAGTAGGTCACATTTTTTGTCATGCATGTACATCCATGACAATTTTATGACAGAATCAAGATAGTCATACACTGTCTTTGTCGTAGAAGTGTTCCATGACATTACCAAAATTATCATCACGGAAGTGTCCACTTCCATGACGATAAATCGCGCGTCCGCGAAGTGCTTTTCGTCAAGGGTGACCGACACGTGGTATCCACCGTAATGAACGCCGTTAAGCTAGCGGGTCCGGTTTTGGATCCCATAACCCGCTAATAGCCCCGACCAATGGGGATTTTCCACGTGTAAAATCATCATTGGCTGGAGGAAACACGTGTCGGCTCACCGTTGGGACAGATGTCATCCAGTCATTGGACAGAAGGCGCCTATGATACATCGACATGTGGCATGGCCCAACAGAGGCCCATTCCTGTGAAAAGGCTGGCCCGTTTGACTTGGTCAAAAGGTGGCGGGCCGGCCCATGGAAAGCCTGTTAACGGCCTGTTCGCATATAGCCCATTTACAACACCTAACCCGGGGCCCGTTACGACCTATCCGAATTAGGCCCAGTAGCGTCATCTAGGCCGTCCAATATGATTCCAGCCCATTTTAAGTTCCGGCCCATGTATGGCCCATGACGTCTTTCGGCCCAGATGAGGCCCTTTGTAACTCTTGGCCCATTAACGACCCGTGGTGAAACTGGCCCGTAATGAATAGTGTATCACTTTATACCCATTAATGGCCCATTAATCCATTGGGCCGTTTGCAGCCCATGTTATCTTTTGGCCTTCTCAGGGCCCATTTATTTACGGGCTCATTTCTAGCATTCGGTTACTTACGGCCCGTTACTGCCATTTTCTGCTTGTGGGCCAAATTCAGCCCGTGGTTACAGTCGGCCCGTTTGTGGCCCGTTAATACGTTGGCCGTTTTCATAGCGACATCCAATACGGCCTATTAACAACTGCCTGTTATGGTCGGCCCATGAACAGACGACTCCAACTCTAGCCCGTTTACGACCATAATGCGGTCTGTTTTTGGCCCATGTTTGGCCAATCGATCATACGGCCCTTCTAAGGCCCATTGATGATATGGCCCGTAGAAGGCCCATTGTTTCTACGGCCCGTAGGAAGCCCAGTGTCACTAAAGTAAATATGTAGCCCATGGACTATTAAAGGCGGGAAACTACTATAGGTTTAGACCTGCTAATGGCCCAAGCTGATTATAGGCCCATGTTTTGCCCCATATGAGTAACGAGCAAATCACGAAGACCGACAACACTGAGATCCACTGAACCTTCCGGCCTAAATTACAGCATACCGACCAAAGAATAGACCTAGACTATACAACAAAGAAATTACGTCATATTAGGAATCAAAGTTCGCTACCTGGTGATAATAAAGCGCAACATGACCGTGGATTACATACACTGGGCATCAAATGTCACCACCAGTGCATAGAAATGCGCCGACAAAAGAATATACAAAACTGAGAGCACTTCAGAAGGCACTAGACCTGGCAAGGTCGGGCCCCATAGCAACCGAACAAGTGATGACACCTCAGTTGTGTCAACGATAGACGCTTCATCCCTAGCTGTATGGCACCATAGTGCAGAAGGTAGTCCCCTGACAACTTCATTACATCTTTGACCTCAAGTCGGAGCTGAGCTGAAGCAAGCGTTTCCGCTTTAAGTTGAGACTGAAGAAGTCGAACTGATTGAGGCAACGACTGCACAGAGGTTGTCTCACACCTGCTGGTGAGTAGCTTCAATTCACTGTCTTCATCAAGACAGGACCTTGGGGTCATCTCGCTGTCCTCAAGATGGTTTGGCTCACTATCTTTCCTAAAGTTCTGCCTGGCATAAGAGATATGACTCTGAAAGAGAAACAAGGAGACACGTAACAGGTTTCACAATTATACAAGCAAATAAATGGATCTGTTCTGCATAAGGAACATGTTTTTACAACTACAATATAAACCTGGTAGTTGTTGCAAACCTCCAATCAGATGTAAACAGCAGTGGAGGAAATGATGCCTATCCAAATCCATACTAGAATAAAGTTTGAAGGATTGAGAAGGATGAACTTACATTACATGTTAGCACGGGCTGGACAAAGCCCTTCTCCATGTTGATGGAAAGATCATTCAATAAATTCCCCAAAGAAAATTCTTTATAAGCGTTGCCATTATTCTACATTTTGCAAAGAGTAAATATAGATCAAATAATATTGGAAGAAATAGAGGATAATGAAGATCAGGTGCAGACTGATGATACATAATCAAATAGCAATTAATTAAGTACACCGTTACAAGGCAAAATGTACTGACAAGAGGAATGCAGACATCAAGCAGTGGCATTGGCTTTATTCAACATTTTGGTAAAAGTAAGTGTAGATATGATAATTTGGAGAAAGTGGAGGGCAGGGCAGATAAGATGCAGACTAATGCTAGAAAATCAACTATCTCGCGATGCATGTACAGTAATACCACCACCGTCCGTTATTAGTTGTCACTCAAATGGATGTATCTAGCACTATTAAGTTCTAAATACATCCAATTGATAAAAAATTAATTCGATACAGAGGGAGTACATGACAACAGATACTTACATGAGCAATCCAAAACTTCATAACCATTGTGTTAATTCTACATTTATCTAAGAGTAATTGTAGATCTTATAATTTCAAGCAATGGAAGGATAAAGAAGCGAACATTTACAGTGATGCTACATAATCAAACAATAATGAGTGTAAGTATGCTGACAAAGGGCAAGAGGTACTGACAAGAGTGTAGAGCCCAGTATTGTCGTGAGACCCTATGATCCTTTGAGCAAGGAGATTCATCTGAAATTAGTTTTCATACAAGAGAGAAGGTAAGGCACATGCAGAAATTTAGGAGTTCAAATTTTGAATTCATATCATAGATAGTACCTGACGTTGAAAGTCAGCAGTTCTAATAGGGGTTTGGCCCTTTGGAGTAGGGGTAAAGGTCTGTTACAGTTGGGCCTGTGTTTTATGTGGCTGCTGATCTATCTGATTTAACAGGTATCACTACCTTTTCCAAATACCTAGTTTGTACTCCTTGAGGATCTGCAATCACCCTCTTCCTTTTGGACATCTATTATGAAAGAACAACATTTGACTGAAAAAACATAGTATGACTACACATGGAATAGGTACATAAAATTGATAGGTATGACATATACTCATATATGATGCTTAAACTAAGCAGATGGTGTAACAAAGTAGAAGTAATGCAAGAGGTTAGATGCAAAATATGTGCGACCAATACAACCTTGCCAAGTTAGAGCATGCACCTTGATGGGTGAATAAGATAGGTCATCCTCCACCATGCCAAGTTTGTTAGCCAGTGGATCGTTCCTAATATTCCTCTCGTCGCCCATTCTCATATTCATTTTGATAATGTTCTATACCTGACATGCATGAAAACATAAAAACAAGTGAGATTATCTTTGTAATGCAGAAGTGATTCTAATCCAATACTTCCTCCCTGTAAACCCCTTTGTGCTATCTCTGCAACTTCTAAGAGGTGCCGTGCATGCTGTACTTTGGTGTGTGCATTAATATAATGTGGCCTACTACTCAAAATATGAGAGCTCCAGAAGTGATGATACTTCGCAGATGACTTCAACATATAGTAAAGAAGAACAAGTCGACTGACTGTGATTCAAAATATACTAAGGAGAATAACTCGACACGACGATCATTGCAAGAGAAGAGGATCATCTTAAAGAAGAGCAGAAGAACAAGCAGATTGAAGATATTACAAGTCTTTGTATACAATGTCGGTTGGCCACCCATGATGAACCAGAGCGCACAGAGAAATACTATCCCTTTCGGTCTCTCCATATGTGGCTCACATGCATTTCGAAACTAAAGTAGGAACATTTAGCTGACCAATTAAACATCTCTCAGTTTTACTAATATCAGCATAATATCAGATTTGAATTTGTACAACTAAGCTTGTTTAGCTCGATGGGTGGAGAAGTGCTATTACGACACGAACCACGTAGGCTGATCGTGGTCATCATAAAATGGGGAAACCGTAAGCATGATGAGTATAGTCTTGACCGTGCCTGTGGGATGGCAGATCTGAAGCTGCAAACCGCGCAAAGGGTAGTTAGCAACCGATATTTGCTTTGAAATAACAACTAAGATTTGGTATGAACAAGAAAGTACAGTCAACAAGTGACAAAGAAATGCAATTCTGCTGTCTCTCTATATGTCACGACATGCATTTGGAAACTCAAGTGGGACCTTTAGCTAACCAATTAAATGTGTCTGTTAACTAATATCAGTATCATATCACAATCATATTTGAACAACTAAGCTTTGGAATTTTGAGTGTTGTGTTGTTTAGCTTGAAGGGTGGAGTAATGCTAGTATGATAGAAAGCACCTACGCAGATCATAGTAGAGTAGATAAAAGGGGAAAACCCTAAGCATCAAGAGTAAAACCAGGAAAGTGGAACTAGCTGGACCTGTGGGTGGCACACATGCTTTTCAAAACGAATATAGGAACATTAGGTGACCAATTAAACGTTCTTTGTTTTAGTAATATGAGCATCATATCAGATTCGTATTTCCACACGCAAGCTTTGGAATTATGAGTGGCATGTTGTTTCGCTTGATGGGTTGAGGTCTTGAGGAGCAGTGCTAGCACGACACGAAGCAGGGAAGCACCTACGATGATGGTAGTGAATATAAAGGGGGGAAACCATAAGCTTTACGAGTATAGTGACCGTGACATGGCGAATCTGAAGGTGCATACCGGACAAAGCTACTTCGCAATCAATGTTTGCATTGAACTAGCCACTACGATTTGGTACGGACAAGAAAAGTACAGTAAACAATTTAAGATCTATTTTCCGGGTGAGATCAATAACTTAAGCACATAAGGAAGAGTACCACCTCAACTGCGACGCTGTGTAGGCCCCTGCTGATACGTTGAGGGTGCTGCGGGTGCGATGGCTGTCGGCAGCGGGGAAGAAGACTTTAGATGGCAGACGACCGGGTTGGGGGATAAATCCTGTTTCCGTGGACGAGGCGGTCATAGGAGCGGCAATGGCAAAGTGGACGACGGCGCCGATGAAGCGAAACGACGCGACGAAAGGATCCTGGTCCGGCGCCGTGGATGAGAGACATCCATCTCTTGCAGTGGACGACGGGGTAGGGGTAGAGGCTCCGGCAAGGTGGAGGATGGGGTGGCGGACGGAGGAGGCTGGCCGCAGTGGGGAGGTTGTCGTGTCGCCGACGGTGTATGAATGGGGAAATGGAGGGGGAGGGGGGATCTCAAGCTTTGGGACGCGCTTGTCTGAAATTTGGGAAAGTTACAGACTTATCCCCCATTTAAAATTTTGGACATCACATCGGTTGGGGATAGGACGGTAATCTCGCATCTCCCAAATATTTGCCGGTAACGATTTCGGGTGAGGAGAGGGTGTTTTGCCGCCCACGGTTGGCGTCCACAGTGTATGAACGGGGCTGACAGGTAGGGCGGTTGTGTCACGTCTGAGGGAAGTTACACATCTGCCCCTACTTAAAATATTAGCCTACATCGATTTTGGACGAGGAGAGTTTGTTTTGCCGCCCATCGTGGATGAATGGGGAAATGGAGGGAGAGACACATGTCTTTCAGACAAGCTCGAATCAAATGTGTTTTGCCGCCCACGTTTGGCGCCGACCGTGTCTGAATGGGACCAGAGGCCGTCGTGTCATGTCTGATTGAAGTTACTAGTCTACCTGAGGGAGTTCCGGACTAGGGAGTGTCCGGATAGCCGAACTATCATCATCGGCCGGACTCCAAGACTATGAAGATACAAGATTGAAGACTTCGTCCCGTGTCCGGATGGGACTTTCCTTGGTGTGGAAGGCAAGCTTGGCGATACGGATATGTAGATCTCCTACCATTGTAACCGACTCTATATAAACCGGAGGGTTTTAGTCCGTAGGACGAACAACAATCATACCATAGGCTAGCTTCTAGGGTTTAGCCTCTTTGATCTCGTGGTAGATCTACTCTTGTAACACACATCATCAATATTAATCAAGCAGGGCATAGGGTTTTACCTCCATCAAGAGGGCCCGAACATGGGTAAAACATCGTGTCCCTTGTCTCCTGTTACCATCCGCCTAGACGCACAGTTCGGGACCCCCTACCCGAGATCCGCCGGTTTTCACACCGACATTGGTGCTTTCACTGAGAGTTCCTCTGTGTCGTCGCCGTCAGGTAGGATGCCTCATCTCGTCTTTAAAGATGATACTATCACCAAAGGAGCCTTGGCCGCTGGCCAGACTCTTCGGCTAGGTGGTTTTCTTATGACCGCCATCCGCCATCACACCGACGATGACCTCTCGAGTCATCGAAACCAATCTCCAGGTTAGTTCGGAACTTGCCAAACAGTTAGATCCGATCGAGCTCTCCTCCATAAACGAGCTCTTGGATCGCATCGCCGCCCTGGGAGTCGCCACAGACCACGACCGGATCGGGCCTAAAACCGATCTTAGAGAGATCAACTCTCCCCAGGCTACCCATCATGTTGCTGTGATAGAGCAGCAATGCGGCGATTCTTCTTGCATCTTAAGGACTAGTTACATCCTGATTCCCGATCCCTCCATGCCGGATTCCCGCAGAGGGACGAACGTTGATCAAGCCCTGAACTTAAAGTCAGGCAGTGGGTTGGACTCATGGGATAACACTCAAAAATCCAAACTTCCAAGTTCGGAAACTTCTCGGCCCTTGAGTCCTAAACTGGACGGGGTTCCGGATCTAGTTCCACCCGCCCACCCAAACATTAGCGATCTCTCTCAAATTCGGCAAGAGCCCGATGAAACAGTACATCATTACTGGGCCAGATTCCTCCTGGTTATGAACATGATAAAGGACTGCCGAGAGGAGGACGCAATCCCAATTTTCTGCAATAATTGCAGACAAGGGAATCCTAAACGCCATAAGTCGTCAGCGAAATTACACACTTTCTTGACTTGGTGACCATAGTACAAAAGTAATCTTGTGCGATGGAGAGAGCACAGGAAAACCGAAAGTAAATTTTGGGATAATCCGACCCGAATACATCCCTAGTCCGAAACAAAAGGGTGCATCATTATCAAGCACCGGGTTGAATACCAAAAACCAAAATCCCTAAAAGTGCGGAACCGTACTAGAGGGTTGGCTCAACGGACCCTGCAAAATCCACAGTACGGAGGGCGCCACTCCAACACACAGCCTTCGAGCGTGTTGGATACTACGGCAGGTGGCCAAAAGTGGCGTAGGCTTTTTAGCCCCGGGCAACCAACCCAGCAGTACCAGTACGGTATTAACAGTCTTCGAGACTTTCGCATCAAATAACATGTGGAAACGAACAATCCGCAGCCTCGCCGAAGTCTACCAAGTAGCAACAACAAATCCATGGAGCGACACGGCTATCACCTTCAACGCCCGGCGACGAACCTACATTCGAACAGCTAGAGCACCAGCCGCATTGGTCCTCAGTCCGATAGTAGACGGTTTTCGTCTTACTAAGGTACTCATGGATGGCGGCAGCGGATTAAACCTCATCTATGAGGAAACCCTTCAAAAAATGGAAATTGACTGGAGCCGCATTGGCGAAGCAGCACAACCTTCGGAGGATAATCCCTAGTCGAAATGCGCCGTGTAGGAAAAATCACACTAGATGTAGTGTTCGCTCACGGACAATTACAGGTCCGAGGAGGTCACGTTTCAAGTGGCCCCATTCGGCAGCGGATATCACGCTTTGTTAGGGCGAGAGGCATTCACAATCTTCCAAGCTATGCCCCACTACGGGTACATGAAGCTCAAAATGCCTGCATCTAATGAGATAATCACTCTACGCCGATGATCCAGAATCTGACACTCATTTGAAAATAAGACAGCCGCACTAGCCCTAGAGGCATTATCCGAAGCCCTAGCGGCAGAGGAACTAACTACGCTGCGCTCCACGGTGGATAGGGACGATGTAATACTCGATAAGAGGTCCAGGTCCACCTCTTTTAAACCAGCAGACGCAATAGTCAAATTTCAGGTCCATCCAACGGACTCCACAAAGACGGCCTCCATTGGGGCACAATTAAGTCCTGATGTCGAAGCCACACTACGAGAATTCCTTCGGGAAAATTGGGACATTTTGCAGCACCCTTGAGACATGCCAGAATCCCACGCAGTGGCGAGCACTACCTAAATATCCTAAAAGGATTCAAGCCGGTCAAACAAGCTCTTGGCGATTTTCCGAACCGTAAGACAGGCAATGGGAGAAGAGCTAGCCAAACTCTTAGAAGCCGGATTCATCAAAGATATAAAACATCCGGACTGGCTAGCCAATCTAGTAATGGTACCAAAAAAGGACAAATCCTGGCGCCTCTGCGTCGATTTTAAAGACCTGAACAAGGCCTGTCCAAAGGACCCTTTCCCCCTCCCTCGCATCGACCAAATCATCGATGCTACCGCAGGGCACGATTCATTGTGCTTTCTCGACGCATACTCCGGATACCATCAAATCAAGATGGCGGAGAAAGATCAGGCCGCAACGACATTCATTACTCCATATGGGCCATTCTGCTTCAACACAATGTCCTTCGGACTCAAAAACGCCGGTGCAACATATCAGCGCATGATTCAAACATGTCTTGCTACCCAGACATGCAAAACAGTAGAGGCATACGTAGACGATGTGGTCGTCAAGACCAAACACGTCGGAACTAGTAGAAGACTTGAGGGTGACATTCGACAACCTCCGAGCATATGACATTAAGCTCAATCCGGAAAAATGCGTCTTCGGTGTACCAACCGGAAAGCTCTTGGGCTTCATCGTATTCGGTAGAGGAATTGAAGCAAACCCGGCCAAAATCCGAGCTCTGTCACAATTGGATATTCCAAAAGACCTCAAGCAGATACAAAAACTAACCGGATGCGTAGCGGCCTTAAGTCGCTTCATCTCTCGTTTGGGAGAAAAGGCTCTGCCCCTCTACCGCCTCCTCCAAATAAGACCGAACATTTGAATGGACGGATGCTGCCACAGCCGGACTCGAAGAAATAAAAGCCATACTAGCAACAAATCCGGTTCTGGCCGCGCCCAACCTGGGCGAACCTATGATTTTATATATCGCAGCAACACATCAAGTTGTCAGCGTGGTACTCGTCGTTGAATGAGAAACAGAAGGGCACAAATTCCCTCTTCAAAAACCAGTGTACTACGTATCCACTGTTCTAACTCCATGCAAATCCCGGTACCCACATTATCAAAAGATAGCGTGTCACGGTGTTCATGGCATCCGGAAGCTCCGACACTAGTTTCAAGAGTGTTCAATAACGGTGGCCTCCGAAGTACCTCTCAACGATATTATAAACAATCGCGACGCAACGGGCAGGATTGCAAAATGGGCTATCGAGCTCTTACCATTTGACATAACGTACAAATCACGGCGAGCTATAAAGTCGCAGGTTCTGGCTGACTTCTTCGCCGAATGGACAGAAGCCGAACTCCCTAAAGAGTACGGCGCGTACTCCAACTGGATCATGCATTTTGACGGATCCAAAATGTTGGCTGGCTTGGGGGCTGGCATCGTCCTGACGTCCCCAACTGGAGACACAATCCAATACGTACTTCAAATAATGTACACGGACTCCAACAACGCAACCGAATACGAGGCCCTTCTACATGGCCTCCGGATGGCAATCTCCATGGGCATTCAACGCCTAGAGGTGCGTGGGGATTCAAACCTCGCAATATCCCAAGTAAATGGAGACTTTGACGCCAAAGATCCAAAAATGGCAGATTACCGCAACGCCGTCCTAAAAATGTCAGCTCGGTTCAAAGGACTAGAATTCCATCATGTAGCTCGGGATAATAACCAGGCAGCAGACGTGTTAGCATGCATCGGCGCGAAACGAGACGCCATCCCTCCTAACATCTTCCTGGAACGGCTCTTTAAGCCATCCGTATTATGGGAAGAGGAGTCCGTAAATAACAATCCAGAGCCAGCTGCATCACCTAACTCGCACCATTACGACACAATCAAGTGACTCACCCAATGAAATAACACCTTCAAATTTACGAAATAATGGCAGTAATTGCCCGTGGACAGATCCATTCCTAGCCTACTTAATGCGGCAGAACTTCCGAAGACCAAAATGAGGCCAGCTGCATAGTTCGTGATCTAAAGCCTACAAGGTCCATGAGGGAGAACTTTATAAGAAAAGCACAACCGGAGTCCTTCAAAGGTGTATCTCCGAAGAGGAAGGGCGAAATCTCCTGGCTGAAATTCACGCCGGACTTGGCGGGCACCACGCTGCAGCCCGGGCCCTTGTAGGCAAGGCCTTCCGTACAGGATTTTATTGGCCGACAACCCGGGCAGATGCTCAGGATTTAGTCCAACGATGCGTCGGTTGCCAGCTCTTTGCTAATCAGAGCCAGATGCCACCCACCGCCCTCAAAACTATACCCATTACCTGGCCATTCGGATGCAGGGGCTTGACATGGTTGGACCCCTTAAAGGGGGAACCCACAAGCACAAATACTTATTGGTCATGGTGGACAAATTCACCAAATGGATTGAGGCCAAGCGGTTAAAAGCAGCAGAATCCGGACCGGTGATAGACTTCATATCCGGGGTAGTACACCGTTTTGGCGTCCCCCACATCATCATCACTGATAACGGTACGAACTTCACGGCCGACGAGGTTAAACTCCGGTGCAAAAACATGGGCATCAAGCTCGATTACGCTTCAGTCTATCACCCCCAAACTAACGGTCAAGTCGAGCGAGCAAACGGTCTAATCATGAGCGGCATCAAACCCAGACTAGTGCGGTCCGTCAAGGAATCTAACACGCACTGGGTAGAGGAGCTCGACTCCATACTCTGGGGGCTGCGGACCACGCCACACCGAACTACTGGATTCACACCATTTTTATGGTATACGGCGCAGAGGCAGTTACGCCTGCGATATAATTCATGACTCACCTCGTGTGCGCATGTACGAAGAAAGAGAAGCCGAGTTGGATCGGCAGGACAGTTTGGACGCCTTAGAGGAGGAGCGGGACGTGGCAAAGGCTCGTTCCGCATTTTATCAGCAGCAGGCTCAAAGATATCAAAGCAGAGAAGTACGGGCCAAAACTTACAATGTTGGCAAACTTGTTCTCGCTTTGCCGGACAAGAAAAGGACAAACTTAAGCCCAAGTGGGAAGGTCCTTCATCATCGCACCAAGTCCTGACCGGCGGAGCATACCGTCTACGTAACACATCTGACAACCGACTCGAGCAGAACCCATGGAACGCAGCCCGTCTCCGAAGATTCTACGCCTAGCGCCGGACTCCGGGTTCGTCTCACTCCCCCGTCCACCCCTTTTTTTTTACTGTCTCTCGTCCTCCTCCTTCTTCCACCTTTTTTTTTCAATACCTTTTATGGGCTGATTTGCGCTTTGTTCGCACACACTTGATGTGCTCCGGGCACTCATTATACCCGGGGGCTTCTTCTACAGAAGCTTATTCATACGGGCTTTATGCCCAATACATGTGTCATACTTCCGCATGTACCTTTTATTCACCATTATATGCATTGATATTACTTAAGTTTTGGCCAAGCTGGGTTGCACGGCTCACTGCTTACCCCTCGTTCCCGATTGTTCGGCTAGGAGGTAAAGGGAGCACCTCTGCGATTGTTACTTCGGGTCAGCCGGATGTGTACCTCAGACTGGGTGAAGCCGAAAGCTAGCGCTCTTAAGAGAATATTCGGTCGGTGACTTGAAAGATGATTTATTACTTACTTATTTATCTGCCCCCATATGCTTTTTCTGCTATTTTCGCAGTCCGGCATTGCACTTTAGGGCATGCCTCCCAGGGAAAGGAACCCTTAACGGAACTATTCTCCCTAGAAGATGCTTCTTACTAACCATGTAATATAACATAACTAGTTGGGCACTTGTGTGATAAAGCAATTATGACCCAGACGCCTTGTCTCCATGCATGCCCCGGTTCTTTTATAACCGTAAGGGTATTCGGACACACTCCGGACTGTTGGGTCCCGAGGTTGAAGAGAAACGGTCCGCAAAGACAAACGATCTACAATCCGGCTAGAAGGCATTTTACATGTCATTTCAAATTACATCGTCAAATCGACTGATTGTACTCCTCCTCAATCCCATCTAACGAGCTGTCTAATTCTACGATCCTGTTGGGAATATTTCATGACGATTCTACTTGCCGTACATCAAGCTCACAGGATCTCCTTCCCATCAGGCCCGCAGTCCAACCTCGGCCATGTGGTTTGGGTCAGCCTTCGGGTAACGTGTCTTCACCATGGCCCAGGCCTCCCTGGCGCCCTGACGGCAGGCCGATATCTTCCACAAACAGAGGCATCGCCGTGCTCCCTGAAGCTTCTCAGCAAGCTCACCAAGGCCTTCGGGTAGGGAGACGAATGGCCATAAAGCATGAACGACGCCACTCAACGCCTGCCGAACACGTTCGAGCAATTGCACTAGCTCGGGAAGTTGGTCACCCGTTGACTCAGCATTTCCTCCATGAGGCGACCTATGAGCACACCTAACGACATGTTTACGTCAATCGACTTCCTCGCCCGAATTCCTCGTTTCAAAGGAATTTGTTCAAGCACTTACTATAAATGCCGCGGCAAGCCGCTGATTCTCCTTCACGGAGCTGCATACCTGGGCCCGAACACCTTTTAGCTCTTCTCCTCGCTGGGTGTGGGCATCTTGGAGCTTGTTTGTCTCCTGCTGCACCTTCATAAGCACCCTCTCGCCGGCTTTAGCTGCCGCAATAGCTGTTGCTTGTCCGGATCTAGTCCAGCGCCCTCTGCAATACTATTGTCAGATCCACGCCGCACTTTGTTAAATAATTATCTTTTCAAAGTACGTCTTACCAGTAGGGGTCTCTGTGGCTCCCCTTGTGGCAGCCAGTGCGACCTCAAGTTGGGCCTTGCACTCTTGGAGCTCCTGGGACAGATGGGTATTCTTCTCCGTAAGATCCTGCATCATAATTGATCCTTAAATCAGTTATTTCAACTATTTTAAGTCTCGGGGCCCTCTTGGCATATATAACTATTAAAATTACTTACCCGTATGTCTTTCACATACTGCTCCGTGGCTCGTTAACCCATCTTGAGCGGCACGAAGGTGCGCGTCTCCGCTTCAAAGGCATTTAACGCCTCCGGGAGAAACACGCGTCACGAAGAACTGTCCGGCGACGCCTGTGATTCATGGCGCTCTCCACCTCAGACCGGGTGGCGGACAGCCTGTCGGCATCCTCCGTCGGAGGAGCATCCGGCTGACGCCTTGTATTCGCCTCCCCTCCCGGACCATGCGTCGGAGCATGGCTGGCGGAGGCTTGATTGGCAACCTCTCCGGACCTTTGTCCGTGGCGCTCTTTCTGGAAAAGTTATGAGCATTAATATACCTCCTAGGGATCCTTCCCTTAAAAATAGCGGTGCTCTGTACCGTTGCGGCGACGTTTCGGTTCGCGTCGCGCTCCTCTTCCGCCAGCTGGGCCGGACTGACCCTTGTTGGCCGGCCGCCGCGGGTTCGGCTTCCCACCTTAAAGGCACCTCCTGCGATGCACCATCAGTATGGGATGGTCAGAGTTGAGCGCGGATCAAATGATGGTGTCGAGACCTCGGTCGTAGTCACCTGGGAGGCCGAAAACAAACCGGGGTAGTCAGCCGTAATGGCGACTAGCGCATTGTCTATGCTACGTTGGTGGAACACCCTGTCAATCAGATCCACCTTTATGTCCGGATCCTCTTCGGAGGTCGGATCAAGGGATCGTTCCGGATCCTCGGGCTGTGGAGTTAGGCTTCGTATGCCCTCCACGTCCCGGCGCAGCTCCTGCGTCGAAATTACAGAGTAAGATACTTGACTTTAAAAAAGTATGGATCGGGTAGATGAGCATCCGCTTACCCAGCTCCGAGGGTTATTCATAGAAAATCCATTCAACGGATTCTTGCGGAGGAAGTCCTCCTCCTCTCCCTTGTACAAGCCGGACAGGATCTTTGCTAGATCGGCTACCGAGCCTGGCCCTTTGCGGCCATGACGGGTGGCATCGTCTTCCCCATTGAAATCCCACATAGGGTGGCCCCTATATTGGAGTGGCTGCACCCCTCGCATAATGCATGTGGCCATGACTCCAATCATGGTCAATCCGGAGTGGGCGATAACCTAATCCGCCCATCGATAATGGGCGCTCCTATCATCTTCCGTTGAGGGCTCATGAGCGCCAACTCAGGCGTTTCTTCAAGGGAGCATTGTTGAACTCCGGGAGGCCGACCCGAACTGGATCCGGCAGGGGTGCGTCCTCCATGTAGAACCATTCCGAAGGCCAGTCTTCGGACGCCTTCTTCGGGGTGCCGGATAGATATCCGGTCCCGGCGATGCGCCATATTTCGGCTCCGCCCACTTGATATATCGACCCCTCATGAGAACGGGGTACGAGACAAAACAATCTCTTCCACAGCGTGAAATGGGGCTCGATGCCCAAGAACAGCTCGCAAAAAGCTACGAAGCCCGCGATGTGCAAAATGGAGGCGGGCGTGAGGTGGTGAAGTTGGAGTCCGTAGAACTCTAGGAGCCCCCGGAGAAACGGATGTATGGGAAATCTGAGTCCCCTTATTAGATAGGGGACAAAGCATACCCGCTCCCTTTTGGAAGGGTTGGGGATGCTCTCCGCCTGCTTTCCACCCTTGTAGGTGTCTAGTCCGGCTCGAACCGGAACCATGAAAGCTGGGGGAAGATATCCCTCGGTTTGAAGTACCACTAGCTCGCTGTGTGGAACTGAGCATCTCCCCCAATCTCCTGGCTTAGGGCTGGGAGCGCGAGAGGAGGAGCCGCGTCGGCTATCCATGATAGAATGGATTTTTGTCAGAGGCGCTTCAATGAGAACTTGCGGATAGAGAATGGTGTGAGCTGGATCTAGATCCTCGCCTCTCTTATAAGCGGCTCGTTCACACGGCTAGTGGGTAAAATGTAAAAATATCCCAGCCTTTCGCATTCGTACGACACGTGGAAGAAGGCCATTATTGGGTGTAGAAGCCAAGGAGCGCAACATTTATAAAGAAGCCGGACACTATTCGACGGGAACATGAAGATTGAAGGAGAACCCGCCTTATAACGCCGAAGACAATATACGTGCCGGACTCGTTGTCGCTGAAAGCCCGGTTCGGGGGCTACTAAGGGAGTTCCGGACTAGGGGGTGTCCGTATAGCCGAACTATCATCATCGGCCGGACTCCAAGACTATGAAGATACAAGATTGAAGACTTCGTCCCGTGTCCGGATGGGACTTTCCTTGGCGTGGAAGGCAAGCTTGGCGATCGGGATATGTAGATCTCCTACCATTGTAACCGACTCTGTGTAACCCTAACCCTATCCGGTGTCTATAAACCAGAGGGTTTTAGTCCGTAGGACGAACAACAATCATACCATATGCTAGCTTCTAGGGTTTAGCCTCTTTGATCTCGTGGTAGATCTACTCATGTAACACACATCATCAATATTAATCAAGCAGGACGTAGGGTTTTACCTCCATCAAGAGGGCCCGAACCTGGGTAAAACATCGTGTCCCTTGTCTCCTGTTACCATCCGCCTAGACGCACAGTTCGGGACCCCCTACCCGAGATCCGCCGGTTTTGACACCGACATTGGTGCTTTCATTGAGAGATCCTCTGTGTCGTCACCGATAGGCCCGATGGCTCCTTCGATCATCAACAACGACGCGGCCCAGGGTGAGACTTTTCTCCCCGGGCAGATCTTCGTGTTCGGCGGCTTTGCACTGCGGGCCAATTCGCTTGGCCATCTAGAGCAGATCGAAAGCTACGCCCCTGGCCTTCAGGTCAGATTTGGAAGTTTAAACTATACGGTCAATATCCGCGGAGACTTGATCTTCGACGGATTCGAGCCGCAGCCAAGCGCGCCGCACTGTCTCAATGGGCATGATCTAGCTCTGCGAACAAGGCCACGGAGGCCGCACCCGAATCCGCTCCGACCCTTAATCCGGAGCCGGATTCCCCGATCGAGGACGAGTGGTTGGACACCGCCTCGGGGGCTATAATCTCTACGGTGTTCGAGCCGAACTCCATCCCTGTCCTTTGCGAAAACCTCGGCTCCAGGGTGCCGGACTCCTCTCCGGACTCCGGACCCTCCGCGCCCTTACCAATCGAATCCGATTGGGTGCCCGTTATGGAGTTCACGGCCGCGGACATCTTTCAGCACTCGCCCTTTGGCGACATCCTGAATTCACTAAAGTCTCTCTCTTTATCCGGAGAGCCCTGGCCGGATTACGGTCAGGAAGGGTGGGATGCGTACAACGAAGAAATTCAACGCCCACCCACCACCCACTTGGTAGCCGCTGTCGATGATCTAACCGACATGCTAGACTACGACTCCGAAGACATCGACGGTATGGACGACGATGCCGGAGACGAACAAGAGCCAGCGCCTACGAGAACCTTTGGAAGGCCACCTCGTCATACGACATATACATGGTGGACATCCCAAAATATGGGAACGGCGATGGAACAACGGAGGATGACCCCTCAAGAAGCAGCCCAAGCGCCCGGTGTCATGAGGCCGCTCTAAATCCCGCCACAGCAAGAATGAAGATTCCGGCACCGGAGATAACAATACACCGGACAGTGCTGAAGACAATCCACTCCAGCAAGATCCAGCACAGGAGGATGGAGACGCCAGCCCTCACGAGAGAGCGGCAGAAGAAGAGGTAGAGGATTATATGCCTCCCTCCAAAGACGAAGCAAGCCTCGATGAGAATGAATTCGTCGTGCTTGAGGATCCCGTCGAACAAGAGCGTTTTAGACGCAGGCTTATGGCCACGGCGAACAACCTCAAGAAAAAGCAGCAACAACTTAGAGCTGATCAGGATCTGCTAGCTGACAGATGGACTGAAGTCCTCGCGGCCGAAGAGCATGAGCTCGAACGCCCCTCCAAAAGCTACCCTAAACGCAAGCTGCTCCCCCGATTAGAGGAGGAGGCTTACGAAACCGCATCACCAGGAGACAATACGGTGACCGACCACCACAATGGTCGCGACAGAAGGCCTCTAGGCCCTTCACTAAAACCGTACCCGGCATCGCTCAAAAAGCACACGGCCAAAGGGGAACGCTCCGACCTGCGAGATATATTGGAGGACAAGGCAAGACAATCAAGATCGATCTACGGATCGGCGTGGGCCCACGATGCGTGGCGACAACCGTCGCGCCCGGACACAGTAAGTCCGGCCGGGCCGAACAAAACAAAACAAAGCTCTTTTGAGCTCCGTCGAGATATCGCCCAGTACAGAGGCGCCGCACACCCACTATGCTTCACAGACGAAGTAATGGATCATCAAATCCCCGAAGGGTTTAAACCCGTCAATATTGAATCCTATGATGGCACAACAGACCCCGTCGTTTGGATAGAAGACTATCTCCTTCACATCCACATGGCCCGCGGTGACGATCTTCACGCCATGAAATACCTCCCCCTCAAGCATAACATCCACATTGGCTCAACAGCTTGCCAGCAGAATCAATTGGGAGCTGGGAGGACCTGGAAGCCGCATTCCTCGATAACTTCCAGGGCACTTATGTGCGACCACCAGACGCTGATGACCTAAGCCACATAATTCAGCAGCCAGACGAATCGGCGGACAATTCTAGACACGTTTCTTAACCAAGAAAAACCAAATCATCGACCGTCCGGATGCGGAGGCCCTCGCGGCCTTCCAGCATAACATCCGTGACGAGTGGCTTGCCCGGCACCTAGGACAGGAAAAGCCGAAATCCATGGCAGCCCTCACATCACTCATGACCCGCTTCTGCGCGGGAGAGGACAGCTGGCTAGCACGCAGCAACAACCTCAACACACATTCTGGCAGTCCGGACTCCAAGGACCAAAATGGCAGGCCGCGTCGTATAAAAAACAAGCGCCGCATTAACGGCGACAATACTGAGGATACGGCAGTCAATGCCGGATTCAGAGGCTCTAAACCCGGTCAGCGGAAAAAGCCATTCAAAAGAACTACCCCGGGTCCGTCCAATTTGGACCGAATACTCGACCGCTTGTGCCAGATACACAAGACCCGAAAAAGCCAATAACCACACCAACATGGATTGTTGGGTATTCAAGCAGGCAGGCAAGTTAATTGCCGAAAACAATGACAAGGGGCTGCATAGCGATGACGAGGACGAGACCCAACCGCCGAACAATTGAGGACAAAAGGGTTTCCCCCAGTGCAGACGGTGAACATGATATACGCAACGCACATACCCAAAAGGGAGCGGAAGCGTGCACTCAGGGATGTCTACGCGATGGAGCCAGTTGCCCCGAAGTTCAATCCATGGTCCTCCTGCCCGATCACTTTTGACCGAAGGGACCACCCCACCAGCATCTGCCATGGTGGATTCGCCACACTGGTCTTAGACCCAATCGTAGATGGATTTCACCTAACTAGAGTCCTGATGGACGGCGGCAGCAGCCTGAACCTGCTTTACCAGGATACAGTGCGAAAGATGGGCATAGACCCCTCAAGGATTAAACCTACCAAAACAACCTTTAAAGGCGTCATACCAGGTGTAGAAGCCAATTGTACAGGCTCAATTACACCGGAAGTGGTCTTCGGATCCCTGGATAACTTCCGAAGCGAGGAGTTAATCTTTGACATAGTCCCGTTCCGCAGCGGCTATCATGTCTTGCTCGGACGTACCGCGTTTGCAAAGTTCAACGCGGTGCCGCACTATGCATTCCTCAAGCTCAAGATGCCAGGCCCTTGAGGAGTCATTACGGTCAACGGAAACACTGAACGTTCTCTCCGCACGGAGGAATATACAGCGGCTCTCGCGGCAGAAGTGCAATGCAGCCTCTTAAGGCAGTTCTCGAGTCCGGCCGTTAAGCGGCCGGACACAGCTAAGCGCGCCCGGAGTAACTTACAACAAGACCACCTGGCATGTTCAGAGCATCGCCAGAGAGCGTGCGGCCCCAACCCCAGCCACCGCGAAACGTCAGCAGGTCCTTCGCGTACACCATTACGCTCAAGATACCATGGGCATGGGGAGGGGCACGACCACGATAAACCCTGCATCGCGGCTCAACCACACCGTGGGCTCTCACGTGTATCGTTCCTTTTTCTTTTCTTTTTTACCTTTTACTTTTTACCCACAGGACTCCGTTTGTCAGAAGCCCTGTCCGGCAGCAGACCTGCCGAACTCACGATGCAACAGCCAGGGAAGGATAAAGGCTACAACGAGTATAGAGGTGGTCTCCATTACGAGCATTTTCATACACCAATCTGCAGCTTACCCCTGGAGGGGGACATGTTTAACAGTCTCATACCTTGCTTATCGCACTATTTGTATCGTTCTGCATTCGTAGCAGCACTTACTGAATAAAACAATGCAGCACCTTTTGGTTTATAATTGCATTTCTTTTTCATACATATGTTCATTCACGACATGTTGCATCCGCACACTTTGGTATGGCTAATATACACCAGGGGCTTATGTTTCCCACGTTATGGTGTGATGAGTCCGAACACTTTCACAAGTGCGGCACCCCGAACTTATAGCATTATATGCATCGGCTCCGAATCATGTCTTGGGTCAATAGTTGGGTTTGCCCGGCTCCCGTGTTTTGGTACCTTACGTTCCTTATATCAGCTAAGGTAGCACCGGGAGAACCACTGCGATTCCGCCCCAGTTCGGCTGGGTTAACGCCTCAGTGGAGAAAGCTAAAACTGACCGTCATGATGAGGCGAGAGACCGGTCGCTGTTCGAGAGGTTTTTTGCGAGTCCTTAAAGACTTATGCCGCTTAGAGCGAGGAGCCGGATACTGTCCGGCCAAGGCATGGATAGCGCCCCAAATTCGGCCTTCCGAAGACTAGGGGCTTCGCCGAAATTTAAAATTATAGAATTCTATGGCTAAGTGAGAGTGTTCAAGCATTATAAGTCCGTTGCCTTGTTACTGTGTTGAGCGCCTCCCTAGATGGACCCAAAAATGGGAACAAGAGCGCTCAAGTTTATCCCGAACACCCCAAAGACTGCGTGGCATGGGGTTTGAAGCCGACGACTTGCCATCTCTCGATTTGATAAACAGCCGCGAAGGTAATATTTTAAATTAACAAGCGTTGCTTAAGCGATATGAACTAAGTTTTCAGCACACAGGATAACAAAATGCGAGTCTACTCAAATATTACATCTTTGGAGCACTCACCCGCAATAGTGCGGGCGCCCTTCAAGACACTCTTATAATACATCTCGGCGGCGATGCTCCTTGCCCTCTGGTGGCGGGTCCGCCACGAGCTTCGGGCATCCATTTTGCCCCAGTGCACCTTTTGCGCAAGAAGCAAGGCCCGACGGGCACCCTCGATACAAGCGGAATGCTTGATAACTTCAACCCACGGGCACGCATCCACCAGCCGCCGCGCAGGCCGAAGTAGCTCCCAGGCATGGCCTCCTTAGGCCACAGCCGAACTATGAAGCCCTTCATGGCCTGTTCGGCCGCCTTGTGGAGCTCGACCAGCTGCTTCAGCTGGTCGCTAAGGGGCACCGGATGTCCGGCCTTAGCATACTGCGACCAGAAGACCTTCTTCGTCGAGCTCCCCTCCTCGGCCCGGTAGAATGCGGTAGCATCGGACACGCTGCAAGGAAGATCTGCGAACGCCCCTGGAGAGCTCCGAATTCGGGTAAGCAACAGGTAATTAACACTCACATGCTTACTCTGCATGAAAAATGCCTTACCCGTTGCTATTTTCTTCACCGCCTCAATCTCCTGGAGGGCCTTGTAGGCTTTGGCACTCTCAAGAGCCATTGCAAGCTCAGACTCTCGAGTCTTCGAGTCACGCTCCAAGTTCTCATGTTTTTTCACGAGATCCTGGAGCTCTCGCTCGGTGCGTTCCGCGGCCGCATTATGTTCGGCCGCGGCCACCGCCTCCTTCAGGGTCGCCACCTCGTTAGTGGCCCCTACAATACCCACGTTATCCTTGTGATTTTTCTTGCAACCAAATCCTTTTCTGTAAGGTACAATTTTCATAAAGTATTACTCACCTTCTTTTTCCTCGAGCTGCTTCTTGGCATGACCGAGCTCGTTCTCGGACCGCTCGAGGTTCTTCTTCAAATTATTGACCTCTGCAGTCAGTGCGGTGGAGGTCAGCAGCACAGCCTGCAATCCCATATTGACATATTTTTTATGACTCATGCGTTTATCTTTCTAAAGATCCTCAGTCCGGCTTTTCTTTCCGAACACCGAACCGAGCAGCAGGGCCTACTGTGTATGCGGTACCATTTTACATATATTGAAATTCTTACCTCAAAGCCTGTTAGAAGACTGGTACATGCTTCGATCAGCCCACTCTTGGCGGACTGAACTGTCCGGATCACCGCACTCATAAAGGCGGTGCTCCTCCTCCTCGATGAGGCGCCGTTGGCGCCTCCAGAGCTATCCGGTGCCTCCGGTTGGGACGAAGGACACTGGCGTCTTACCCTTCTTGCGAAGGATCGTTTGCGGACTCGGAACCATCAAGGTTCGGCATGGAGTCCGGACAAGGGTCGGCCTTAGAGCCCATGGGGTCTTGCCCCCACGCTACCGAGTCCGGGGCTGCCTTGTGGCACCTCCTGCGCCACCTCCTCGGGACCAAGCCCCCTTTGGGGCCCCGCCGCGGCGTTGTCCGCAACATGAGGCGAGGAGGCGGTCGGAAGGGAAGTACTCTCCATTTCCGACGAGCCCAGGGACCCGCTCGATGAATCGGCGAACTCGCCTATGGGCGGGCTGCACGATTGTTTGACATTAGAGAACACTCTGCAATAATAAAACGACATGGGTATCCGGACACTTACGATTTCGCCAGGGGCTTGGCCTTGTAGGCCAATCCCCCTCGTCGTCGTCGACGTTGGTGGAGAAGTCCGGAGGAAGGGTTCTTCCCTTCTTGGACCCTCCGGCCTCCCCAGTTGGGGCGGCCTTCCTTTTCCTCTCCTCCCCCGCTGGGGGAGAAGCTTCTTATTCTTCCCTCTCGTCTTCAGGAGAAGATTCTGCTTCAGAATCTGACAGCACCTGGCGTCGGGAGCTCCTTCGAGTTCCCGTGGCCTCCTTCTTGGCCTTCTTCTCCGGCACCACATGGGGTGCCGGAGCCAGCAGCCCCGTCAATCGGGCGTCCGCTGGGTCTTCTGGCAAAGGAGCCGGATAGTTAATCTGTCCGGACGTCTTCAGCCAGACCTGTCGAAGAATAGGGAGTTTTTAGATCCCACGTAGAGTCAATCTATGAAAAAAGAGTCCCGTAAAGGGTAAAATAACTTACCTCGCCGGCTTGACGCCGCGAGCTGTATCCGCGATCTTTGTTAGCGGATGCGGGGGCTTCGGCGCCCTTGAACAGCACCTTCCAAGCATCTTCGTACGTGGTATCGAAGAGCCGGCTCAAGGTTCGGTCTTTGTGCGGATCGAACTCCCACAAATTGAAGTCCCGTTGTTGGCATGGGAGAATCCGGAGGATGAGCATCACCGGATTACGCCGACAAGCCTGCGATTCTTATCCACCGTGTTCCGGACGGCGTGTTTGAGTCCGGATAGCTCGTCCGAATCCCCGCACTTCAGGCCCGTCTCTTTCCATGACGAGAGCCGTGTGGGGAATCCAGATCTGAATTCGGGGGCCGCCACCCATTCAGGGTCGCGTGGCTCGGTGATGTAGAACCACCCCGGTTGCCACCCCTTTATTGTCTCCACAAAGGAGCCCTCGAGCCATAGGACTTTGGCCATCTTGCCGACCATGGCGCCTCCGCACTCTGCTTGGCTTCCCTTCACATCCTTCGCCTTGACACTGAAGGTCTTGAGCCACAAGCCGAAGTGGTGCTGGATGCAGAGGAAGGCCTCGCACACGATGATAAACGCCAAGACGTTGAGGACGAAATTCAGGGCTAGGTCGTGGAAGTCCAGGCCGTAGTAGAACATGAGCCCCCGGACAAATGGGTGAAGTGGAAAACCTAGTCCGCGGAGGAAGTGGAGGAGAAACACCACCCTCTCATGGGGACTGGGGTTGGAATGAACTGCCCTGTCCGGGCAGCTTTGTCTGCGATATCGCCGGACAAGTATCCGCCTCCCTTGATCTTGTGATGTGCCCCTCCGTGTGGAGGAGGCCATCCATCTGCCTCCCGCCTCGACATGGTTGGAGAAGGTTGAGGAGGAAAGTGCGGACTTGGGCGCTAGAGCTCGAGTGCACGGGAATGGATGAGCAAAGGAGGAAGAAGGCGCAGGTGAAAGGGTGGATCCTTATCCCCTTATATGGGCGGACAAAAACATGTGTCCCCACCAGCCTGGTAAAACTCGCTTATCTCCCAAGCGTCACAATCAATGGCGCGGTTGGGTTACCCACGTCCGTATTGATTGGAATCCCGGAATAAGGGGAACACGATCTCTGCCCGACAAGACGTGCCAAAGGAAACCGCTTCGCTAAACGCACCGAGGTGGAACAATAAAAACAATTTGAGTAAAGGCTTGGTAGTGGTGCGGCGTCACGCCCGCGCGAATCACGTCGGCAGATTGATCTTGTGTAATATTATTCTCTCTATGGTGGTATGTGGAATTTATTTTTGCGAGCGGACACTATCCTGGTGTTCACAATCTTCTATAAATTATTCGGAGGAGGAACCCGCCTTGCAATGCCGAAGACAACATGCGCGCCCGGACTTGTCGTCATTGAAGCCTGGTTCGAGGGGCTCTTGAGGAGTTCCGGACTAGGGGTGTCCGGATAGCCGAACTATCATCATCGGCCGGACTCCAAGACTATGAAGATACAAGATTGAAGACTTCGTCCCGTGTCCGGATGGGACTTTCCTTGGCGTGGAAGGCAAGCTTGGCGATCTGGATATGTAGATGTCCTACCATTGTAACCGACTCTGTGTAACCCTAGCCCTATCCGGTGTCTATATAAACCGGAGGGTTTTAGTCCGTAGGACGAACAACAATCATACCATAGGCTAGCTTTTAGGGTTTAGCCTCTTTGATCTCGTGGTAGATCTACTCTTGTAACACACATCATCAATATTAATCAAGCGGGGCGTAGGGTTTTACCTCCATCAAGACGGCCCGAACCTGGGTAAAACATCGTGTCCCTTGTCTCCTATTACCATCCGCCTAGACGCACAGTTCGGGACCCCCTACCCGAGATCCGCCGGTTTTGACACCGACATTGGTGCTTTCATTGAGAGATCCTCTGTGTCATCACCGATAGGCTCGATGGCTCCTTCGATCATCAACAACGACGCGGTATATGGTGAGACTTTTCTCCCCGGACAGATCTTCGTGTTCGGCGGCTTTTGCACCGGGGCCAATTAAGCTGGCCATCCGGAGCAGATCGAAGCTACGCCCCTGGCCGTCGGGTCAGATTTGGAAGTTTAAACTATACGGCCAATATCCGCGAAGACTTGATCTTCGACGGATTCGAGCCTGATCAAGCGCGCCAGCCTTGCTCTCGATGGGCATGATCTAGCTCTGCAGCCGAGCAGTGCCACAGAGTCCGCACGAATCCGCTCCGACCCTTAATCCGGGCCGGATTCCCGATCAAGGACGAGTGGTTGGACACCGCCTCGGGGCTATAATCTCTCTGGCGATCGAGCCGAACTCCATCCCTGTCGCTTTGCGAAAACCTCGACCTCTGGTGCCGGACTCATCTCCGGACTCGAACCCTCATACCCTTACCAATCGAATCCGATTGGGTGCACATATGGAGTTCACGGTCATGACATCTTTCAGACTCGCCCTTTGGCGACATCCTGAATTCACTAAAGTCTCTCTCTTTATCCGGAGAGCCCTAGCCGGATTACGGTCAGAAGGTTGGGATGCGGACGACGAAGAAATTCAACACCCACCCACCACCCACTTGGTAGCCGTTGTCGACGATCTAACCGACATGCTAGACTACGACTCCGAAGACATCGACGGTATGGACGACGATGCCGGAGACGAACAAGAGCCAGCGCCTACAGGGCACTGGAAGGCCACCTCGTCATACGACATATACATGGTGGACATCCCAAAAGATGGGAACGACGATGGAACAACGGAGGATGACCCCTCCAAGAAGCAGCCCAAGCGCCGGCGTCAGCGCCGCTCTAAATCCCGCCACAAAGCAAGAATGAAGATTCCGCACCGGAGATAACAATACACCGGACAGTGCGAAGACAATCCACTCCGCAAGATCCAGCGCAGAGGATGGAGACGCCAGCCCTCACGAGAGCGGCAGAAGAAGAGGTAGAGGATTATATGCCTCCCTCCAAAGACGAAGCAAGCCTCGACGACAATGAATTCGTCGTGCCTGAGGATCCCGTCGAACAAGAGCGTTTTAGACGCAGGCTTATGGCCACATCGAACAACCTCAAGAAAAAGCAGCAACAGCTTAGAGCTGATCAGGATCTGCTAGCAGACAGATGGACTGAAGTCCTCGCGGCCGAAGAGCATGAGCTCGAACGCCCCTCCAAAAGCTATCCTAAACGCAAGCTGCTCCCGCGATTAGAGGAGGAGGCTCACGAACCCGCATCACCAGGAGACAATACGGCTGACCGACCACCCGTGGTCGCGGACAGAGGCCTCTAGGCCCTTCACTAAAACCGTACCCCAGCATCGCTCAAAAGCACACGGCCAAAGGGGAACGCTCCGACCTGCGAGATATATTGGAGGACAAGGCAAGACAATCAAGATCGATCTACGGATCACGTGGGCGCCCCACGGTACGTGACGACAACCGTCGCGCCGGACACAGTAAGTCCTGCCGGGCCGAACAAAACAGACAAATCAGGGATCCGGCATGGAGGGATCGGGAATCCGGACGTAACTAGTCCTTAAGATGAAAGAAGAATCGCCGCGTTGCTCCTCTATCACAGCAACATGATGGGTAGCCTGGGGAGAGTTGATCTCTCTCAGATTGGATTTAGGCCCGATCCGTTCGTAGTCTGTGGCGACTCCCAGGGCGGCGATGCGATCCAAGAGCTCGTTTATGGAGGAGAGCTCGATCGGATCTAACTGTTCGGCAAGTTCCGAACTAACATGGAGATTGGTTTCGATGACTCGAGAGGTCATCGTCGGCGGGGTGGCCGGACTGGCGGTCATAAGAAAACCACCTAGCCTAAGAGTCGCCAGCGGCCAAGGCTCCTTTGGTGATAGTATCGTCTTTAAAGACGAGATGAGGCATCCTACCCGACGGCGACGATACGCAGGAACTCTCAATGAAAGCACCAATGTCGATTGAAAACCGGCGGATCTCGGGTAGGGGGTCCCGAACTGTGCGTCTAGGCGGATGGTAACCTGAGACTAGGGACTCGATGTTTTACCCAGGTTCGGGCCCTCTTGATGGAGGTAAAACGCTACGTCCTGCTTGATTAATATTGATGATGTGTGTTACAAGAGTAGATCTACCACGAGATCAAAGAGGCTAAACCCTAGAAGCTAGCCTATGGTATGATTGTTGTTCGTCCTACGGACTAAAACCCTCCGGTTTATATAGACACCGGATAGGGTTAGGGTTACACAGTGTCGGTTACAATGGTAGGAGATCTACATATCCGTATCGCCAAGCTTGCCTTCCTCGCCAAGGTAAGTCCCTTCCGGACACGGGACAAAGTCTTCAATCTTGTATCTTCATAGTCTTGGAGTCCGCCGATGATGATAGTTCGCTATCCGGACACCCCCTAGTCCGGAAGTCCTCAAGAGTCTCTGAACCAGGCTTCAATGACGACGAGTCCGGCGCGCATATTGTCTTCGGCATTGCAAGGCGGGTTCTTCCTCTGAATAATTTACAGAAGATTGTGAACACCAGGATAATGTCCGGCTCTGCAAAAAAGTTCCACATAACACCGTAGAGAGAATAATTTTTGCACAGATCTGCTGATGTATTCCGCGGCGTGACATCACACCACGGCCAGGCCTTCATATGAATCGTTTTTTATTGTTCCACCACAGCGTGTTTAGCGAGGCGGTTTCCTTGGCACGTCTTATCAAAGCGCAGACCGTGCCCCCTTATTCCGGGATTCTCATCAATACGGACGTGGGTAACCCAACCGTGCCCGTTGGCCTGCCTTCTCTATCAAAGGCGAGTCCTAATCGACCACGGGTTGGGCTCTTGGTATTCAACCTCTTTATAGTGAGACCAAGGCCCTCTTCTTTTTACACCCTCCATCGAGTTCGCCTCGCGCTTCGAGTTCCAACACCCAAAGCTTCAGATTCAGGCACTTCGGACTTTCGACGATGTCCGGCTCCGACCAGCACGGCCGATGGATGTCTTCCTCCGTCACAGAATAAGATGTGTTAAAGCTGCGAGACGCCAGGTATCTAACCGGCGAGATCTCGCCTGAGCTACTGCTCGGGGCAGGTCATTCCCACTCCCGAGCCCGGCGAGAACGTGGCGTTCGTGTCTCACTTCCGTCGGGGTTTAGGCTTCCCGACGGAATCCTTTGTGCGGGGGCTCATGTTTTATTATGGGCTTGATTTCCATTACTTGAATCCGGAGTCCATCCTCCATATCTCGTCATTCATTGTTGTATGTGAGGCCTTCCTCCATATTACCCCCCACTTTGGATTGTGGCTCAAGACCTTCAAGGTGGAGCCAAAGATGATCAAGGGGTAGCAACCGGAGTGCGGAGGGGCAATCATAAGCAAATGTGCTGATGCTCCGTGGCCCGAGGGCTCTTTTCAAGGGGAGCTTGGTTTGTGGCAACGAGAGTGGTTTTATATCACCGCTCCCAGGGGCACCAAATGGCGGCGCTCCCTGCCTTCCGCTTAGGTCCACCACAGCGGCTGGCGTTATGGTTCAACAAGGGGCTCGACCGGGGGTCGTCCAAGGACGTTCCCCTGCTGCAGGGCCGTATTCGAGACCTCCAGGAAAGAGGGATCAATCTGGTTGCAGTGGCGTAGATTATGGTGATCCGGCGCCTTCCGCTTGTGGGAATTCAATCCGGAGGGACCACGAGCTCTCCAAAATTTTATGGGCACGACGCCCGCGGAGATGTATAAACTGTTCTTCGGATCACAAGAGAAGTGTCCGGACTTGACCGAGGATGCAGAACTAAGCTGCAATTGCCCAGATGCTCAAGTAAGTAGTCTTGTAACCGGACAAGCTGTTCATTCATTTATTATATATATATGCCCTTTAAAGGAGCCGTTTCTTGAACAGGAGTGGATAGCCAAGACAAAGTTAATAAGGTGTCCGGCTCCCCTCCCAGAGACCACGCCGGATCCCATGTTGACCAATATGTCGAAGGTCGCGCCTTTTGAAGAACGCGAAGGGAGGAGCGGGGGAGCAACTGCCTCTGCGAAGGAGGCTATCAAGGAAGGAGGGATTAAGAGTCCCACCTTCCGAGGAGAGAAGAGGACCGCTTCAGAAGATCCAGAGGTCAAGGCCTCAAAGAAAGGAAGGGAATCTTTGGCAGAGAGTCCGGCGCTGGGAAGTAACCCAGCCGCATTATCTCCCCCAGGGGATCAGCCCTCCAGCGAGCCGTAAGTAGAAAGAAGGGGTCTTGTAAATAAGGAGCATCCCTTTATTTATTGATGAAGATAACCGAAATTGTACCTTGTAGTTCGGACCTCAGCCCTTCTCGTGAGCTCGTCTTGAGGATCTTCTTCCGGAGATGATGGAGAGCGAAACGCCTCCACCTGTCGCACCCTCATGGGAAGCGGACGACCCAGAGGTGTCGTCGCAGAGGGTTCCCCCAAGTCCGGCGGGGGCGGAAGGTCCGGCGCCGAGTGGTGTGCGGTCGGAGGAGCTGAAGGATTTGCTCGGGCGAGCGGCCGTCTCAGAAGATCACCATGCTCTAATGGGCACGGTGATTGAAATGATTGCATCCGCAGAGAGCGGATTGCACGAAGCCGTCAGAAGCTTACTGACCGGGTTTGAGGTACGCAAAAAATAATGTACCTTCAGCGATTATGCATATAAAATGTGCCATGTATAGATAGTAGCCCACGAGACTCGGCAGTTGTCAAAATTGACGACGTCGAGATCAAATTCTCGATTTTAACATATCGCCACTCCTAAACAGTGGCGGGCGTCCGGAGGCCAGCTGGACTGATGAATATGCCGAACTAAAGCGGCAGCTTGATGAGGCGGATGCGGCCATCGCGCTGGTCAATAAACGGTTTGACGAGTCACGAGGTATGCGACTTCTATGCGGACACCTGGTAAGGGAGCTTGACGCCCATGTGTTACTGTTTGTATGCTTAAAGCAGATGGTGCCGCTGCCGTGGAAGAGCTGCGGGCAGAACTTGCCCGAGCGAAAGAGCAAGCCAGAATGAGTAATGCGGCCTCTTTAAAGGCGGCCGAAGAGCTAGAAGCTGAACAGGGTGCTCACTGCCGAAGCAAAGAGGAGATGGCCGATATGGCCAAAATGTTAAGGAATACTACCGATCGCTGCAAGGTTCTTGAAAAAGAGCGTCAAGCGGAACAAGAGGGCCTAAAGAAGGCCGCCGCCGAATCCAAGAATACCCAATCGGCTTTGAGAGCTGCTAAGGAGGAGCTGAGTCAGGCCAGGGCAATTGCGGCTGGAAAACCGTTTCTGCTGCGGAGGAAATATACAGATCCAAAGTATGCTTAGTTGGATAAATTGTGGAGTTCAGAGGATGCTTATCTGGACTTGGCGGCGAGCGCCGTGGACGCGGTTGAGCACTTCCGGGGCCAGAAGGGGCACAGAAGGGAAGAGCTATATTGGTCGCAGTTCCATAGTCCGGAGCGTCCTCTGCCGCTGACCGATCGGTTGGCCGAATGGGCCGAGCTGAATCGATTGTCCGGATTTGCCATGAAGCATGTCTTGACTCTCTTGTGGCTGGACGGACCCCAGCCGAAGAGCTATTTTGGTTTAGTGCAGCAGTTTCTTGGTGCGGTGCCGCGTATCGACGCAATGAAGCGATCGGCGTGCATTGAGGGAGCGTGGATGGCTCTTGCCCGTGTCAAGACATCTTTGGCAGAGATGAAGGCCAGCGACGTTGCATCCCAGGATTCGGACAGAGGTCGAGTACCGCCGAGCACTACTTTGAAGAAGTCTGCCGGGCGCCGTTTAATAGAGACGCAGTGCTAGAAGGATATTATGTTTAAATGACATGTATGATTTGTGAAAACAACGTTTTCAATGTAATATAAGTGCTTTTTATACTTGTGCGTTCAAGTAGTAAACTACTCCTGTCTTGGCCCGTTTATGTATATGTGTATATAACACGAAAGATGGCAGTCCTTGGCTTCAGCCCCCACGCACATAGTGCGGGGTGTTTGCAAAAATCGCTTTTCACACTTAATCCAACGTCTTGGTCCTGTTAAGGAGGTGATAGCGTAGCAAACCAGGCAACCGGACTATAATGCTTTATCACTTTCACTTAGCCATAGGAGTTCGAGGGTGGGGCTACTATATAGCCCACAGGGCACCGCGCTCTCCCGAATTAAAGTGCGTATGTGCTGACGAAAACCGGTCCTTCGTTAATGCGGAGGAATTCTAAACATTCCTGTGAGTCATCGAGTGGTTGACCAGTCTCTCGCTATATCATGATAGTCAGTTTTCGGCTTTCTCTACTGAGGTGCTCGCCCGGCCGAACCGGGGCACAATCGCAGTAGTTCTCCTGGTGCCGCGTTAGCCGTGAAAACGGAACGTAAGGCAGCAAAACAGAGGAGCCGGGCAACCCAACATTTGACCTGAAAGATGCTGGTGGGTAGGCTCGATGGCTCCTTCGATCATCAACAACGACGCGGTCCATGGTGAGACTTTTCTCCCCGGACAGATCTTCGTGTTCGGCGGCTTTGCACTGCGGGCCAATTAAGCAGCCATCTGGAGCAGATCGAAAGCTACGCCTGGCGTCAAGTCAGATTTGGAAGTTTAAACTATATGGCCGATATCCGCGGAGACTTGATCTTCGACGGATTCGAGCGCAATAGCAGCGCCGCCTTTGTCTCGATGGGCATGATCTAGCTCTGCAGCGAGCGATTGCCACGGAGGCCGCACCCGAATCCGCTCCGACCCTTAATCCGGAGCCGGATTCCCCGATCGAGGGCGAGTGGTTGGACACCGCCTCGGGGGCTATAATCTCTACGGCGATCGAGCCGAACTCCATCCCTGTCCTTTGTGAAAACCTCGACTCCAGTGTGCCGGACTCCTCTCCGGACTCCGAACCCGCCACGCTCTTACCAATCGAATCCGATTGGGTGCCCGTTATGGAGTTCACGGCCGCGGACATATTTCAGCACTCGCCCTTTGGCGACATCCTGAATTCACTGGAAGGTTGGGATGCGGACGACGAAGAAATTCAACGCCTACCCACCACCCACTTGGTAGCCGCTGTCGACGATCTAACCGACATGCTAGACTATGACTCCGAAGACACAGACGGTATGGACGACGATGCAGGAGACGAACAAGAGCCAGCGCCTAGAGGGCACTGGAAGGCCACCTCGTCTTACGACATATACATGGTGGACATCCCAAAAGATGGGAACGACGATGGAACAATGGAGGATGACCCCTCCAAGAAGCAGCCCAAGCGCCAAGGCGTCGGCGCCGCTCTAAATCCCGCCACAAGAAGAATGAAGATTCGGCACCGGAGATAACAATACACCAGACAAAGGCCGAAGACAATCCACTCCAAAGAAGATCCAGCGCAGAGGATGGAGACGCCAGCCCTCACGAGAGAGCGGCAGAAGAAGAGGTAGAGGATTATATGCCTCCCTCCGAAGACGAAGCAAGTCTCGACGACAATGAATTCGTCATGCCTGAGGATCCCGTCGAACAAGAGCGTTTTAGACGGGCTTATAGCCACGGCGAACAGCCTCAAGAAAAAGCAAAGAACAGCTTAGAGCTAATCAGATCTGCTAGCCGACAGATGGATCAAGTCCTCGCGGCGAAGAGCATGAGCTCGAATGCCCTCCAAAGCTACCCTAACGCAAGCTGCTCCCCGATTAGAGGAGGAGGCTTACGAACCCGCATCACCAGGAGACAATACGGCTGACCGACCACCCCGTGGTCGCGACAGAGAGGCCTCTAGGCCCTTCACTAAAACCGTACCCCGGCATCGCTCAAAAAGCACACGGCCAAAGGGGAACGCTCCGTACCTGCGAGATATATTGGAGGACAAGGCAAGACAATCAAGATCGATCTACGGATCACGTGGGCGCCCCACGGTACGTGACGACAACCGTCGCGCCGGACACAGTAATTCCGGCCGGGCCGAACAAAACAGACAAAGCTCTTTTGAGCTCCGTCGAGATATCGCCCAGTACAGAGGCGCCGCACACCCACTCTGCTTCACAAACGAAGTAATGGATCATCAAATCCCCGAAGGGTTTAAACCCATCAATATTGAATCCTATGATGGCACAACAGACCCCACGGTTTGGATAGAAGACTATCTCCTTCACATCCACATGGCCCGCGGTGACGATTGGCTTAAAGGACCAGCCCGGCATTGGCTCAACAGCTTGCCAGCAGAGTCAATTAGGAGCTGGGAGGACCTGGAAGCCGCATTCCTCGATAACTTCCAGGGCACTTATGTCCAACCACCAGACGCTGATGACCTAAGCCACATATTTCAGCAGCCAGACGAATCGGCCAGACAATTCTGGACACGGTTCTTAACCAAGAAAAACCAAATCGTCGACTGTCCGGATGCGGAGGCCCTCGCGGCCTTCAAGCATAACATCCGCGACAAGTGGCTTGCCCGGCACCTAGGACAGGAAAAGCCGTAATCCATGGCAGCCCTCACATCACTCATGACCCGCTTCTACGCGGGAGAGGACAGCTGGCTAGCACGCAGCAACAACCTCAGCAAACATTCTGGCAGTCCGGACTTCAAGGTCCAAAATGGCAGGCCGCATCGTATCAAAAACAAGCGCCGCGTGCGGTGACAATCACGAGGATACGGCAGTCAATGCCGGATTCAGAGGCTCTAAACCCGGTCAGCGGAAAAATCCATTCAAAAGAACTACCCCGGGTCCGTCCAATTTGGACCGAATATTCGACCGCTTGTGCCAGATACACAGCACCCCCGAAAAGCCAGCTAACCACACCAACATGGATTGTTGGGTATTCAAGCAGGCAGGCAAGTTAATTGCCGAAAACAATGACAAGGGGCTGCATAGCGATGACGAGGACGAGACCCAACCGCCGAACAATTGAGGATGAAGGGTTTCCCCCCAAAGTGCGGACGGTGAACATGATATACGCAGCACTTACCCAAAAGGGAGCGGAAGCGTGCACTCGTGGATGTCTCTGGCGATGGAGCCAGTTGCCCCAAAGTTCAATCCATGGTCCTCCTGCCCGATCACTTTTGACCGAAGGGACCACCCCACCAGCATCCGCCACGGTGGATTCGCCGCACTGGTCTTAGACCCAATCGTCGATGGATTTCACCTAACCAGAGTCCTGATGGACGGCGGCAGCAGCCTGAACCTGCTTTACCAGGATACAGTGCGCAAGATGGGCATAGACCCCTCAAGGATTAAACCTACCAAAACGACCTTTAAAGGCGTCATAACAGTTGTAGAAGCCAATTGTACAGTCTCATTTACAGTGGAAGTGTTGTTCGTATCGCAGGATAAGTTCCGTTGGGAGGAGTTAATCTTCTACATAGTCGCGTTCAGCTGCGGCTATCATGCCTTGCTCGGACGTATCGCGTTTGAAAAGTTCAACGCGGTGCCGCACAACGCATACCTCAAGCTCAAGATGCCAGGCCCTCGAGGAGTCATTACGGTCAGCGAAACATCGAACGTTCTCTCCGCACGGAGGAACATACATGACTCTCGCGCGAAGTGCAATGCAGCCTCTTAAGGCAATTCTCGAGTCCGGCCGTTAAGCGGCGGACACAGCTAAGCGGCGCCGGAGTAACTTACAACAAGACCACCAGCACGTTCAGAGGATCGCGTAGCGATGCGGCCCCAACCCCAGCCCCGCGAAACGTCAGCAGGTCCTTCGCGTACACCATTACGCTCTGAAGATACCATGGGCATGGGGAGAGGGCACGACCACGATAAACCCGCATCGCGGCTCAACCACACGGGGGCTCTCACGTGTGTCGTTCCTTTTTCTTTTCTTTTTTACCTTTTACTTTTTACCCACAGGACTCCGTTTGTCAGAAGCCCTGTCCGGCAGCAGACCTGCCGAACTCACGATACAACAGCCAGGGAAGGATAAAGGCTACAACGAGTATACATGTGGTCTCCATTACGAGCATTTTCGTACACCAATCTGCAGCTTACCCCTGGAGGGGGACATGTTTAACAGTCTCATACCCGGCTTATCGCACTATTTGTATCGTTCTGCATTCGTAGCAGCACTTATTGAATAAAACAATGCAGCACCTTTTCGTTTATAATTGCATTTCTTTTTCATACATATGTTCATTCACGACATGTTGCATCCGTACACTTTGGTACGGCTAGTATACACCAGGGGCTTATGTTTCCCTCGTTATGGTGTGATGAGTCCGAACACTTTCACAAGTGCGGCACCCCGAACTTATAGCACTATATGCATCGGCTCCGAATCATGTCTTGGGTAAATAGTTGGGTTTGCCCGGCTTCCGTGTTTTGGTACCTTACGTTCCGTTATATCGGCTAAGGTAGCACCGGGAGAACCACTGCGATTCCGCCCCAGTTAATTTGGGTTAACGCCTTAGTGGAGAAAGCTAAAACTGACCGTCATGATGAGGCGAGAGACCGGTCGCTGTTCGAGAGGTTTTTTGCGAGTCCTTAAAGACTTATGCCTCTTAGAGCGAGGAGCCGGATACTGCCCGGCCAAGGCGTGGATAGCGCCCCAAATTCGGCCTTCCGAAGACTAGGGGCTTCGCCGAAATTTAAAATTACAGAATTCTATGGCTAAGTGAGAGTGTTCAAGCATTATAAGTCCGGTTGCCTTGTTCGCTGTGTTGAGCGCCTCCCTAGATGGACCCAAAAATTGGAACAAGAGCGCTCAAGTTTATCCCGAACACCCCAGCACTCGTGGCATGGGGGCTGAAGCCGACGACTTGCCATCTCTCAGATTTGATAAACAGCCGCACAGAAGGTAATATTTTAAATTAACAAGCGTTGCTTAGCGCACAGGATAACAAAATGCGAGTCTACTCCAATATTACATCTTTGGAGCACTCACCACATAATATCTTGGGCGCCTTGACACACTCTTATAATACATCTCGGGCGTGCGATGCTCCTTGCCCTCTGGTGGCGGGTCCGTCACGAGCTTCTGGGCATCCATCTTGCCCCAGTGCACCTTTGCGCGGGCAATGGCCCGACAGGCACCCTCGATACAAGCGGAATGCTTGATAACTTCAACCCACGGGCACGCATCCACCAGCCGCCGCACCAGGCCGAAGTAGCTCCCAGGCATGGCCTCCTTAGGCCACAACCGAACTATGAGGCCCTTCATGGCCTGTTCGGCCGCCTTGTGGAGCTCGACCAGCTGCTTCAGCTGGTCGCTAAGGGGCACCGGATGTCCGGCCTCAGCATACTGAGACCAGAAGACCTTCTCCGTCGAGCTCCCCTCCTCGGCCCGGTAGAATGCGGCAGCATCGGACACGCTGCTAGGAAGATCTGCGAACGCCCTGGAGAGCTCCGAATTCGGGTAAGCAACAGGTAATTAACACTCACATGCTTACTCTACATGAAAAATGCCTTACCCGCTGCTATTTTCTTCACCGCCTCAATCTCCTGGAGGGCCTTGTAGGCTTGACCTTAGCGGCTTTGGCACTCTCAAGAGCCGTTGCAAGCTCGAGACTCTCGAGTCTTGAGTCACGCTCAAGTTCTCATGTTTTCTCACAAGATCCTGGAGCTCTTGCTGTACCTCCGCCACCGCGCCTCCTGCTTCTCTCGCTCGGTGCGTTCATGTCGGCCGCATTATGTTCGGCCATGCCACCGCCTCCTTCGTGGTCGCCACCTCGTTAGTGGCCCCTTCAATACCCACGTTATCCTTGTCATTTTTCTTGCAACCAAATCCTTTTACAGAAGGTACAATTTTCATAAGGTATTACTCACCTTCTTTTTCCTCGAGCTGCTTCTTGGCATGACCGAGCTCGTTCTTGGACCGCTCGAGGTTATTCTTCAAATTATTGACCTCCTCGGTCGGTCTTGGCGGGTCAAGAAGACAGCCTGCAATCCCATATTGACATATTTTTTATGACTCCTGCGTTTATCTTTCTAAAGATCCTCAGTCCGACTTTTCTTTCCGAATACCAAACTGAGCATCAGGGGCTACTGTCTATGCGGTACCATTTTACATATATTGAAATTCTTACCTCAAAGCTTGTTAGAAGACTGGTACAGGTTTCGGTCAGCCCGCTCTTGGCGGACTGAACTGTCCGGATCACCGCACTCATAACAGTGCGGTGCTCCTCCTCGATGGAGGCGCCGTTGAGCGCCTCCAGTAAGCTATCCGGTGCCTCCGGTTGGACGAAGGACATCGGCGTCTTACCCTTATTGCGAAGGGATCGTTTGCCGGACTCCGGAACCACTGAAGGTTCCGGCATGGAGTCCGGGCAAGGGTCGGCCTTAGAGCCCCTGGGGGTCTTGCCCCCCACGCGCCTGGAGTCCGGGGGGTTGCCTTGTGGCACCTCCTGCGCCACCTCCTCGGGACCAAGCCCCCTTTGGGGCCCCGCCGCGGCGTTGTCCGCAGCATGAGGCGAGGAGGCGGTCGGAAGCGGCACTCTCCATTTCCGACGAGCGAGCCAGGACCCGCTCGATGAATCGGCGAACTTCGCCTTTGGGCGAGCTGCATGATTGTTCGACATTAGAGAACACTCTGCAATAATAAAAGCGCCATGGGTATCCGGACACTTACGATCTCGCCCAGGCATGGCCCTTGTAGGCCAATCCCCTCATCGTCGTCGACGTTGGTGGAGAAGTCCGGAGGAAGGGTTCTTCCCTTCTTGGACCCTCCGGCCTCCCGATTAGGCGGCCTTCCTTTCCTCTCCTCCTCGCTGGGGAGAAGCTTCTTCTTCTTCCTCCTCGTCTTGAGGAGAAGATTCTGCTTCAGAATCTGACAGCACTTGGCGTCGGGATCTCCTTCGAGTTCCCGTGGCCTCCTTCTTGGCCTTCTTCTCTGGCACCACATGGGGTACCGGAGCCAGCAACCCCGTCAATCAGGCGTCCGTTGGGTCTTTCGGCAAAGGAGCCGGACAGTTAATCTGTCCGGACGTCTTCAGCCAGACCTATCGAAGAATAGGGAGTTTTTAGATCCCACGTAGAGTCAATCTATGAAAAAGAGTCCCGTAAAGGGTAAAATAACTTACCTCGCCGGCTTGACGCCGCTAGCTGTATCCGCGATCTTTGTTAGCGGATGCGGGGGCTTCGGCGCCCTTGAACAGCACCTTCCAAGCATCTTCGTACGTGGTATCAAGAGCGGCTCAAGGTTGATGCTGTGCCGGACCGAACTCCCACAAATTGAAGTCCCGTTGTTGGCATGGGAGAATCCGGCGGATGAGCATCACCTGGATTACGTCGACAAGCCTGCGATTCTTGTCCACTAGGTTCCGGACGCGTGTTTGGAGTCCGGATAGCTCGTCCGAATCCCCCCACTTCAGGCCCGTCTCTTTGCATGACGAGAGCCGTGTGGGGAAACCAGATCTGAATTCGGGGGCCGCCACCCATTCAGGGTCGCGTGGCTCGGTGATGTAGAACCACCCCGATTGCCACCCCTTTATTGTCTCCACAAAGGAGCCCTCGAGCCATAGGACTTTGGCCATCTTGCCGACCATGGCGCCTCCGCACTCTGCTTGGCTGCCCTTCACAACCTTCGGCTTGACACTGAAGGTCTTGAGCCACAAGCCGAGACGTTGAGGACGAAATTCGGGGCTAGGTCGTGGAAGTCCAGGCCGTAGTAGAACATGAGCCCCCGGACAAATGGGTGAAGTGGAAAACCTAGTCCGCGGAGGAAGTGGGGGGGAAACACCACCCTCTCATGGGGACTGGGGGTTGGAATGAGCTGCCCTGCGTCGGGCAGCTCAGGCGCGATATCTCCGGACAAGTATCCGGCCTCCCGCAGTCTTGTGATGTGCCCCTCCGCGACGGAGGAGGCCATCCATCTGCCTCCCGCTCCTGACATGGTTGGAGAAGGTTGAGGAGGAAAGTGCGGACTTGGGCGTTGGAGCTCGAGTGCACGGGAATGGATGAGCAAAGGAGGAAGAAGGCGCAGGTGAAAGGGTGGATCCTTATCCCCTTATATGGGCGGACAAAAACATGTGTCCCCACCGGCCTGGTAAAACTCGCTTATGTCCCAAGCGTCACAATCCATGGTGCGGTTGGGTTACCCACGTCCGTATTGATGGGAATCCCGGAATAAGGGGAACACGTTCTCTGCTTCGACAAGACGTGCCAAGGAAACTGCTTCGCTAAACGTGCTGAGGTGGAACAATAAAAACAATTTGAGTGAAGGCTTGGTAGTGGTGCGACGTCACGCCACATAATACGTCAGCAGATTGATCTTGTGTAATATTATTCTCTCTACGGTGGTATGTGGAATTTATTTTTGCAGAGCCGGACACTATCCTGGTGTTCACAATCTTCTATAAATTACTCGGAGGAGGAACCCACCTTGCAATGCCGAAGACAACATGCGCGCCCGGACTAAATGCGTCATTGAAGCCTGGTTCAAGACTCTTGAGGAGTTCCGGACTAGGGGTGTCCGGATAGCGAACTATCATCATCGGCGGACTCCAAGACTATGAAGATACAAGATTGAAGACTTCGTCCCGTGTCCGGATGGGACTTTCCTTGGCGTGGAAGGCAAGCTTGGCGATCTGGATATGAAGATCTCCTACCATTGTAACCGATTACGTAACCCTAACCCTATCCGGTGTCTATATAAACCGGAGGGTTTTAGTCCGTAGGACGAACAACAATCATACCATAGGCTAGCTTCTAGGGTTTAGCCTCTTTGATCTCGTGGTAGAACCACTCTTGTAACACACATCATCAATATTAATCAAGCAGGACGTAGGTTTTACCTCCATCAAGAGGGCCCAACTCAGGTAAAACATCGTGTCCCTTGTCTCCCTGTTACCATCTGCCTAGACGCAGTTCGGGACCCCCTACCGAGATCTGCGGTTTTGACACCGACATTGGTGCTTTCATTGAGAGTTCCTCTGTCATCACCGATAGGCTCGATGGCTCCTTTGATCATCAACAATGACGCGGTCCAGGGTGAGACTTTTCTCCCCGGACAGATCTTCGTGTTCGGCGGCTTTGCACTGCGGGCCAATTCGCTTGGCCATAGGGAGCAAATCAAAAGCTACGCCCCTGGCCGTCAGGTCAGATTCGGAAGTTTAAACTATACGGCCGATATCCGCGGAGACTTGATCTTCGACGGATTCGAGCCGCAGCCAAGCGCGCCGCACTGTCTCGATGGGCATGATCTAGCTCTGCGGTCGAAAGTGCCTCGAGGCCGCACCTGCATCCGCTCCAACCCTTAATCCGGAGCCGGATTCCCCGTTCAAGGACGAGTGGTTGGACACCGCCTCGGGGGCTTTAATCTCTACGGCGATCGAGCCGAACTCTATCCCTGTCCTTTGCGAAGACCTTGGCTCCAGGAAGCCGAACTCCTCTCCGGACTCCGAACCCTCCGCGCCCTTGCCAATCGAATCCGATTGGGCGCCCGTTATGGAGTTCACGGCCGCGGACATCTTTCAGCACTCGCCCTTTGGCGACATCCTGAATTCGCTAGAGTCTCTCTCTTTTATCCGGAGAGCCCAGGACGGATTACGGTCTGGAAGGTTGGGATGCGGACGACGAAGAAATTCAACGCCCACCCACCACCCACTTGGTAGCCGCTGTCGACGATCTAACCGACATGCTAGACTACGACTCTGAAGACATCGACGGTATGGACGACGATGCCGGAGATTTACCAAGACCCAGCGCCTACGAGGGCACCGGAAGGCCACCTCGTCATACGACATATACATGGTGGACATCCCGAAAGATGGGAACGACGATGGAACAACGGAGGATGACCCCTCAAGAAGCAGCCCAAGCGCCGGCGTCAGCGGCGCCGCTCTAAATCCCGCCACAGCAAGAATGAAGATTCCGGCACCGGAGATAACAATACACCGGACAAAGGTCAAGACAATCCACTCCAAAGAAGATCCAAATAGCGAGGAAGATGGAGACACCAGCCCTCACGAGAGCGGCGAAGAGGAGGTATAGGATTATATGCCTCCCTCCGAGAGCAAGCAAGCCTCGACGATGATGAATTAAATGCGTGCACGAGAATCGCGTCGAACAAGAGCGTTTCAGACGCGGGCTTATAGCCACGGCGAACAGCCTCAAGAAAAAGCAGCAACAACTTGAGCTGGTCATGATCTGCTAGCCGACGGATGGACTGAAGTCCTCATGACGAAGAGCATGAGCTCGAACGCCCTCAAAAGCTACCCTAAACGCAAGCTGCTCCCCGATTAGAGGAGGAGGCTTATGAACCCGCATCACCAGGAGACAATACGGCTGACCGACCACCCCGTGGTCGCGACAGAGAGGCCTCTAGGCCCTTCACTAGAACCGTACCCCGGCATCACTCAAAAAGCACACGGCCAAAGGGGAACGCTCCGGACCTGCGAGATATATTGGAGGACAAGGCAAGACAATCAAGATCGATCTATGGATCGCGTGGGCGCCCCACGGTACGTGACGACAACCGTCGCGCCGGACACAGTAAGTCCGGCCGGGCCGAACAAAACAGACCAAGCTCTTTTGAGCTCCTTCGTGATATCGCCCAGTACAGAGGCGCCGCACACCCACTATGCTTCACAGACGAAGTAATGAATCATCAAATCCCCGAAGGGTTTAAACCCGTCAATATTGAATCCTATGATGGCACAACAGACCCCGCGGTTTGGATCAAAGACTATCTCCTTCACATCCACATGGCCCGTGGTGACGATCTTCACGCCATCAAATACCTCCCCTCAAGCTTAAAGGACCAGCCCGGCATTGGCTCAACAGCTTGCCGGCCAGAGTCAATTGGGAGCTGGGAGGACCTGGAAGCCGCATTCCTCGATAACTTCCAGGGCACTTATGTGCGACCACCAGACGCTGATGACCTAAGCCACATAATTCAGCAGCCAGACGAATCGGCCAGATAATTCTGAACACGATTCTTCACCAAGAAAAACCAAATAGTCGACTGTCCTGATGCGGAGGCCCTCGCGGCCTTCAAGCATAACATCCGTGACGAGTGGCTTGCCCGACACCTAGGACAGGAAAAGCCGAAATCCATGGCAGCCCTCACATCACTCATGACCCGCTTCTGCGCGGGTGAGGACAGCTGGCTAGCACGCAGCAACAACCTCAGCAAAAATTCTGGCAGTCCGGACTTCATGGACCGAAATGGCAGGCCGCGTCGTAACAAAAACAAACGCCGCATTAATGGCGAAAATATTGATGATACGGCAGTCAATGCTAGATTCAGAGGCTCTAAACCCGGTCAGCGGAAAAAGCCATTCAAAAGAACTACTCCGGGTCCGTCCAATTTGGACCGAATACTCGACCGCTTGTGCCAGATACACGGCACCCCCGAAAAGCCAGCTAACCACACCAACATGGACTGTTGGGTATTCAAGCGAACGCAAGTTAATTGCGAAAGCAATGACAAGGGGCTGCATAAGCGATGACGAGGACGAGACCCAACCGCCAAACAATAGAGGACGAAGGGTTTCCCCCACGATTCGCGGACGGTGAACATGATATACATAGCGCACATACCCAAAAAGGGAGCGGAAGCGTGCACTCGAGGATGTCTCTGGCGATGGAGCCGATTGCCCGAAGTTCAATCCATGGTCCTCCTGCCCGATAACTTTTGACCGAAGGACCACCCCACCAGATCCGCCACGGTGGATTCGCCGCACTGGTCTTAGACCCAATCGTCGATGGATTTCACCTAACCAGAGTCACGATGGACGGCGGCGAAACCTAAACCTGCTTTACCAGGATACAAGCCAAAATGGGCATAGGCCCCTCAGGGATTAAACCTACCAAAACGACCTTTAAAGGTGTCATACCAGGTGTAGAAGCCAATTGTACAGGTTCAATTACACTGGAAGTGGTCTTCGGATCCCCGGATAACTTCCGAAGCGGGGAGTTAATCTTCGACATAGTCCCGTTACGCAGCGGCTATCATGCCTTGCTCGGACGTACCGCGTTTGCAAAGTTCAATGCGGTGCCGCACTATGCATACCTCAAGCTCAAGATGCCAGGCCCTTGAGGAGTCATTACGGTCAACGGAAACACTGAACGTTCTCTCCGCACGGAGGAACATACAGCGACTCTCGCGGCAGAAGTGCAATGCAGCCTCATATGGCAATTCTCGAGTCCGGCCGTTAAGCGGCCGGACACAGCTAAGCGTGCCCGGAGTAACTTACAACAAGACCACCTGGCACGTTCAGAGCACGCATAGCAGTGCGGCCCCAACCCCAGCCCCTGCGAAACGTCAAAGCAGGTCCTTCGCGTACACCATTACGCTCTGAAGATACCATGGGCATGGGGAGAGGGGCACGACCACGATAAACCCAGACTGCGGCTCAACCACACCAGGGGCTCTCACGTGTGTTGTTCCTTTTTCTTTTCTTTTTCACCTTTTACTTTTTACCCACAGGACTCCATTTGTCAGAAGCCCTGTCCGGCAGCAGACCTGCCGAACTCACGATGCAACAGCCAGGGAAGGATAAAGGCTACAACGAATATACAGGTCGTCCCCATTACGAGCATTTTCATACACCAATCTGCAGCCTACCCCTGGAGGGGGACATGTTTAACAGTCTCATACCTTGCTTATCGCACTATTTGTATCGTTCTGCATTCGTAGCAGCACTTATTGAATAAAACAATGCAGCACCTTTTTGTTTATAATTGCATTTCTTTTCTCATACATATGTTCATTCATGACATGTTGCATCCGTACACTTTAGTGCGGCTAATATACACCGAGGGCTTATGTTTCCAGCGTTATGGTGTGATGAGTCAGGACACTTTCACAAGTGCGGCACCCGAACTTATAGCACTATATGCATCGGCTCGAATCATGTCTTGGGTCAATAGTTGGGTTTTCCGGCTCCGTGTTTTGGTACCTTACGTCCCGTTATATCGGCTAAGGTAGCACCGGGAGAACCACTGCGATTCCGCCCAGTTTGGCTGGGTTAACGCCTCGATGGAAAGCTAAAACTGACCGTCATGATGAGGTGAGAGACCGATCGCTGTTCGAGAGGTTTTTGCAAGTCCTTAAAGACTTATGCCGCTTAGAAGCGAGGAGCGGATACTGTCCGGCCAAAGGCGTGATAAGCGCCCCAAGTTGACCTTCCGAAGACTAGGGGCTTCACGAAATTTAAAATTATAGAATTCTATGGCTAAGTGAGAGTGTTCAAGCATTATAAGTCCGGTTGCCTTGTTACGCTGTGTTGAGCGCCTCCTAGATGGACCCAAAAATGGGAACAAGATCGCTCAAGATTATCCGAACACCCCAAAGACTCGTGGCATGGGGGCTGAAGCCGACGACTTGCCATCTTTCAGATTTGATAAACAGCCGCCTGTAAGGTAATATTTTAAATTAACAAGCGTTGCTTAGCGCATATGAACTAAGTTTTCAGCGCATAGGATAACAAAATGCAGTCTACTCAAATATTACATCTTTGGAGCACTCACCGCAATAGTCTGGGCGCCCTTGACACACTCTTATAATACATCTCGGGCGTGCGATGCTCCTTGCCCTCTGGTGGCGGGTCCGTCACGAGCTTACAGGCATCCATCTTGCCCCAGTGCACCTTTCTTGCGCGGGCAAGGGCCCGACAGGCACCCTCGATACAAAGCGGAATGCTTGATAACTTCAACCCACGGGCACGCATCCACCAGCCGCCGCACAGGGCGAAGTAGCTCCTGTGCATGGCCTCCTTAGGCCACAACCCGAACTATAAGGCCCTTCATGGTCTGTTCGGCCACCTTGTGGAGCTCGACCAGCTGCTTCACCTGGTTGCTAAAGGGGCACTGGATGTCCGGCCTCGATATCGAGACCAAGACCTTCTCCGTCGAGCTCCCCTCCTCGACCCGGTAGAATGCGGCAGCATCGGACACGCTGCAAGGAAGATCTGCGAACGCCCCTGGAGAGCTCCGAATTCGGGTAAGCAACAAGTAATTATCACTCACATGCTTACTCTGCATGAAAAATGCCTTACCCACTGCTATTTTCTTCACTGCCTCAATCTCCTGGAGGGCCTTGTAGGCTTCGGCCTTAGCGGCTTTGGCACTCTCAAGAGCCGTTGCAAGGTCAGACTCTCGAGTCTTCGAGTCACGCTCCAAGCTCTCATGTTTCTTCACGAGATTCTGGAGCTCTTGCTTTACCTCCGCTACCCGTGCCTCCTGCTTCTCTCGCTCGGTGCGCTCCACGGCCGCATTACGTTCGGCCGCGGCCACCGCCTCTTTCAGGGTCGCAACCTCGTTAGTGGCCCCTACAATACCCACGTTATCCCTATCATTTTTCTTGCAACCAAATCCTTTTCTGTAAGGTACAGTTTTCATAAGGTATTACACACCTTATTTTTCCTCGAGCTGCTTCTTGGCATGGCCGAGCTCGTTCTCGGACCGCTCGAGGTTTTCCTTCAAAGTATTGACCTCCGCAGTCAGTGCGGCGGAGGTCAGCAGCACAACCTGTAATCCCATATTGACATATTTTTTATGACTCATGCGTTTATCTTTCTAAAGATCCTCAGTCCGGCTTTTCTTTCCGAACACCGAACCGAGCATCAGGGGCTACTGTCTATGCGGTACCATTTTACATATATTGAAATTCTTACCTCAATGCCTGTTAGAAGGCTACTGCAGGCTTCGGTCAGCCCGCTCTTGGCGAGCTGAACCTTCTGAATCACCGCACTCGTAACAATACTGTGTTCCTCTTTGATGGAGGCACCGTTGAGCGCCTCCAGCAAATTATCCGGCACCTCCGGTTGAACGGAGGCGGCCGGCGTCACGGTCTTGCCCTTCTTACGAAGGGGTCGCCCGCCGGACTCCGGAGCCACTGTGGCCTCCGGGGCTGAGTCCGGTGCACAGTCCGGGAGGGTGTCCTGTGACACCTCCGGGGCCTCCCCCTCCTGGTGGGTCCTTTTCTGGGATCCCACCTCGGCGTCGTCCGCGGCACGGGGGGTGGAGGCAGTCGGAAGGGAATCCATATCCGACGCACCCAAGGACCCGCTCGACGAAATGGGAAGATCATCCTTGGGCGGACTGCAGGGTTTATGCGGCATTAGAAAGACATTATGTTGCGAAAATGAAAAACCCTGAAGTTATTCGGGAGTCCGGATACTTACGATCTCACCTGGGGCTTGGCCCTTGGAGGCCAGTCCTAAATCACCGTCCATGGCGTTGGCGGAGTAGTCCGGGGGAAGAGTTTTTCCCTTCTTGAAGCCTTCGGCCTCCCTTGTTGGGGAGGCCTTCCTTTTCTTCCCTCCCCCTGCTGGGGGAGAGGCTTTTTCCTTCTCGTCCTCGCCTTGGTGGGAGGAGTCGGCTTCGGATTCATCATCCGTAGCACCTGAAAACGGGAACTCTTCCGAGTCCCCGTGGCCGTCTTCTTGGCCTTCTTCTCGGCTGCACGTGGGTGCCGGAGCCAGCAGCCCCTGCAAGATTAGGCAGGCGTCCGCTGGGTCCTCTGGCAATGGGGCCGGACAGATAATCCGTTCGGCCTTCGCCAGCCATTCCTGTCAAAGGTAAAGGGAGTTTAGATCCCGTATAGAGCCAAACTATGGAAAATAAGTGGTGAAATCACTTACCTCATCAGCTGGACGCTGCGAGTGGAATCCGCGATCTTCGGTAGTGGATGCGGAAGCTTCGGCGCCCTTGAACAGCACCTTCCAGACATCTTCATACGTAGTGTCGAAGAGCCCGCTCAGGGTCTGGTGCTGCGCCGGATCAAACTCCCACATATTGAAGCCCGTCGGCTGTACGGGAGAATCCGGCGGATGAGCATGACACGGACTACGTTGACGAGCTTGAGCTTCTTGTCCACCAGCCTCTGGATATAGGCTTGGAGTCCGGTCGGCTCCTGAATTCCCCCAAATCCGCCGCTCTCTTTCCGGAGGTGAGCCGTGTGGGGATGCCAGATCTGAATTGGGGCACTGCCCAATCGAAGTCACGCGGTTCGGTGATGTAGAACCACCCCGATTGCCACCCCTTGATGGTTTCCACGAAAGTGCCCTCCAGCCACGTAACGTGGGACATCCTGCCCACCATGGCGCCTCCGCACTCCGGCAGCTGCCCTTCACAACCTTGACTTGACACTCAAGGTCTTGAGCCTAAGCGAAGTGGGGCTGGATGCGAAGGAAGGCCTCGCACCTGACGATAAACGCCGAGATATTGAGGATGAAATTCGGGGCCAGATCATGGAAATCTAGGCCGTAGTGGAACATGAGCCCCCGGACAAAGGGATGAAGCAGGAAGCCCAGTCCACGGAGGAAATGGGGAAGAAATACTACCCTCTCATGGGGCCTAGGGTTGGGGACGAGCTCTCCCTCGTCGGGGAGCCGATGCTGCGATCTTTGCTGGACAAATATCCGGCGCCGCGCAGCTTCTGGATCTTCCCCTCCGTGACGGAGTAGGCCATCCACTTGCCTCCCGCTCCAGACATAGTTGGAGAAGGTTGAGGTGAGCAGTGCGGACTCGGGCGTTGGAGCTCGAGTTCGCGGAGATGGATAAGCCAAGGAGGAAGAAGGCGCAGGTAAAAGGGTTGGATCTTTATCCCCTTATATGGGTGGACAGAAACATGTGTCCCCACCGGCCTGGTAAAACTCGCTTATCCCTCAAGCATCACAATCAATGGCGCGGTTGGGTTACCCATGTCTGTATTGATGGGAATCCTGGAATAAGGGGAACACGATCTCTGCTTCGACAAGACGTGCCAAGGAAACCGCTTCGCTTAAACGCTACCGAGGTGGAACAATAAAAACAATTTGAGTGAAGGCTTGGTAGTGGTGCGACGTCACGCCCACAAAATACGTCGGCAGATTGATCTGGTGTAATATTATTCTCTCTACGGTGGTATGTGGAATTTATTTTTGCAGAGCCGGACACTATCCTGGTGTTCACAATCTTCTATAAATTATTCGGAGGAGGAACCCGCCTTGCAATGCCGAAGACAACATGCGCACCGGACTCATCGTCATTGAAGCCTCAGGGGCTACTGAGGGAGTTCCAGACTAGGGGGTGTCCGGATAGCCGAACTATCATCATCGGCCGGACTCCAAGACTATGAAGATACAAGATTGAAGACTTCGTCCCGTGTCCGGATGGGACTTTCCTTGGCGTGGAAGGCAAGCTTGGCGATACGGATATGTAGATCTCCTACCATTGTAACCGACTCTGTGTAACCCTAACCCTATCCGGTGTCTATTTAAACCGGAGGGTTTTAGTCTGTAGGACGAACAACAATCATACCATAGGCTACTCTTGTAACACACATCATCAATATTAATCAAGCAGGACGTAGGGTTTTACCTCCATCAAGAGGGCCCGAACCTGGGTAAAACATCATGTCCCTTGTCTCCTGTTACCATCCGCCTAGACGCACAGTTCGGGACCCCCTACCCGAGATCCGCCGGTTTTGACACCGACATTGGTGCTTTCATTGAGAGTTCCTCTGTGTCGTCACCGATAGGCTCGATGGCTCCTTTGATCATCAACAACGACACGGTCCAGGGTGAGACTTTTCTCCCCGGAGAGATCTTCGTGTTCGGCGGCTTTGCACTACGGGCCTATTCGCTTGGCCATCTGGAGCAGATCGAAAGCTACGCCCCTGGCCGTCAGGTCAGATTTGGAAGTCTAAACTATACGGTCGATATCCGCGGAGACTTGATCTTCGACGGATTCGAGCCCCGGCCGAGCGTGCCGCACTGTCTCGATGGGCATGATCTAGCTCTGCAACCGAACAGTGCCCTGGAGGCCGCACCAGAATCCGCTCCGACCCTTAATCCGGAGCCGGATTTCCCGATCGAGGACGAGTGGTTGGACACCGCCTCGGGAGCTTCAATCTCTACGGCGATCGAGCCGAACTCCATCCCTGTCCTTTGCGAAGACCTCGACTCCAGGGTGCCGGACTCCTCTCCGGACTCCGAACCCTCCGCGCCCTTGCCAACCGAATCCGATTGGGCGCCCGTTATGGAGTTCACGGCCGCGGACATCTTTCAGCACTCGCCCTTTGGCGACATCCTGAATTCACTAAAGTCTCTCTCTTTATCCGGAGAGCCCTGGCCGGACTACGGTCGGGGAAGGTTGGGATACTGACGACGAAGAAATTCAATGCCCACCCACCACCCACTTCATAGCCATGCCGATAGCCTACACGACGTGCTCAATTTCGACTCCGAAGACATCGATGGTATGGACGACGATGTAGGAGAAAACAATGAACCAGCACCTATAGGATGCTGGACAACCTCACCCCATGATGTATACATGGTGGATACACCTAAAGCAAATGAAGACGAGGAGCAACGGGACGATATGAAGGATAAATCCCTCGAAAAGCAGTCAAAACGGCAACGTAAACGCCGAACAAAGTCCCACCTCAACAAAGACCCAGCCATAGAGCAGGGCGAACCGGTGGACAACGAACAAGCTATCGAGCAATCGTCCGAACAAGACAACTTGGATAAACAATTTGTCCCCGGCGAAGACAACAGTCCGGACGACCTCACGCCGGACAAACCATTGGAGCAAAATGACCTCCAGAAAAGGCTCGTCGCCATCGCTGTAGCCTGAAAAAGCGTAGCGGAAGCTCAAAACAGCGGAAGATGCACTCAGGATTAGATGGAGCAAAGTATTCAGCACACCGCAGATAAGTGCAATGACGATGCGCCCGAACAAGGAGCTATCCGAAGAGAAAGCTACTGCCCGAATTCGACGAGGAGGCCTTAGAGCCCCCGCAACTAAAAAGCAAGAAGGCCACCCGGTCGGATGGACGACCTCACGGCAAAAAGAGAGTGGCGAATGGCGCCGCACACAAGCTAATATGTGATCCACATAAGGATTCACATCAAGAGGATGGCCCAGTTAGGTCCATCTATGGGCCAAGAAAGGTGCTCACAAAGCAATGCAATACGCCAAAATTCGAAGATCACGACACACCCAAATACATCGGCGCCGACACCCCCTATGTTTCACCGACGAGGTCTTGGATCATGAATTTCCGGTGAGATTCAAACCCATAAACATAGAGGCATCTGACGGAACAATATACCTCGAGTCTGGATCGAGGACTACATCCTCCACATACACATGGCTAGAGGAGACGATCTCCACGCCATAAAATACTTACCCTTAAACTCAAAGGGCCAGCTCGGCATTGGCTTAAAAGCCTCCCGAAAATACCATTGGAAGTCGGGAGAGCTCGAGGATGCATTTCGGGAAAATTTTCAGGGGACTTATGTCCGCCCTCCGGATGATGCATTTATCTAAGTCACATAACTCAACAGCCAAGAGAGTCAGCCAGTAAATTCTGGAACAGGTTCCTTACTAAAAAGAACCAAATAGTCGACTGTCCGGACGCCGAAGCCTTAGCAGCTTTCAAACACAACGTCCGAGACGAATGGCTCGCCAGACACCTCGGCCAAGAAAAGCGAAGAACAATGGCCGCATTAACAAGCCTCATGACCCGCTTTTGCGCGGGAGAGGACAGCTGGGTGGCTAGATGCAGTACCAGCGACCCGAGTACATCCGAAACCAGGGATGGAAATGGGAAATCACGACGCAGAAAAGATCAGCGCCGGAATAAAGAAAATGGCCAAAATAGTACGGCGGTCAACGCCGGATTCAAAAGCTCTCGGCTGAACAACAAAACACTGCCCCTAAAGGATAACAGTGACGAGCTATCCAACCTAAACAAGATTCTGGACAGACCTGTGTCAAATACATGGTACCTCCGGAAGCTCGCAAACCATACCCACAGAGATTGTTGGGTCTTCAAGCAGTCCGGCCGACTTAATGTCGAACACAAGGGGCTCGACACACCAAGGGAATATGATGACGAGCACCACAAGCAGAGCCCCGGAAAACAAAATAATTTCCCACAAAAGGTTAAAACAGTAAACTCACTTCACGTGATCAAAGGGAAAAACAGAGCGGCGCCCACTAAAAGGCGCCGCACATTGGTTGTCAAAACCAATCACCTTCGACCATCGTGACTATTCCGAAAATATCCTAACGCAGGATGGACTGCCTTGATATTGGATCCTATAATCGACGAATTCCAATTTACACATGTCCTCATGGATGGTGGCAGTGACATAAACCTGATATACCAGGACACAATCCGCAGGATGGGGATAAACCCAACCAAAATTCGCCGTAGCAACACCTCCTTTAAAGGAGTATTGCCCGGCCCATACGCCCTCTGCACGGGCTCCATACTGCTAGAAGTTGTGTTTCGTTCATCCGACAACTTCCGTCGCGAAAGGCTACTCTTCCATGTCGCCCCGTTTAAAAGTAGCCATCAAGCACTATTGGGACGCGAAGCTTTCGCCCGCTTTTAACGCATAATCGCATTATGCATCTCTAACACTTAAAATGCCCGGTCCACGCGGCATCATCTCGTTAAAAGGAAGCATTAAGTGTTACTCGAGCACAGAAGAAGGGGAGACGGCATCGACAGCTCCACAGCTATCCGGCTCCACTAGGCAAAGAACATGTAATGGGTCATCCAAACCCCGGACACGGCTAGACGAGTCCGGCGCCTACTAGCGGCACACCCCCATACAGGGGCTACATGCATATATAACAAGAGACAATAAAGCTCAATTTTGTTCACTTCTTCGAACCGTACTCCGTTCATTTAATATTAAGTACATCTTTCGCACGCTCCTTTTTCTTTCAAACTAAGTTCGTCTCTTTTACAGATGAACAACGTGCTACACCCGTCCAGGATACGGCACAACGGAGACACAGGCGCAGACGTGCAACAGGGACCCGTTGCAAGGATTCTTTTCAGATTAAGACCCTGCGTAAACCTTTTTTCACTGTCTCTTGTTGATATACATTCCCCCAGTTCGTTAATATAACTGAGGAGGAGGCTGGTGCTTTGGCATTGGCCGCACCAGAATTTTTGCGCGTACCTAGACACAAAGGGCTTAGGGCCTTATTTTGCCCACTTTCATAAAGACCGAATACCTTCGGGAGTATTCGGCGTCTCGAGTTAGGCCTTATATGCATCAGCTCCGAATCATGTCTTTGGTCAAATGTTGGGTTGCCCGGCTCCTGTGTTTTGCTGCCTTACGTTCCGCTTTTCACGGCTAACGCGGCACCGGAGAACTATCGCGATTGTGCCCGGTTCGGGGCGAGCACCTCGAGAGAAAGCCGAAAACTGACTGTCGTGATATAGCGAGAGACTGGTCAACCACTCGATGACTCACAGGAATGTTTAGAATTCCTCCGCATTAACGAAGGACCGGTTTTCGGTCAGGCACATACGCACCTCGAATTCGGGAGAGCGCGGTGCCCCCAGGGGCTATATAGTAGCTCCACCCTCGAACTCCTATGGCTAAGTGAAAGTGATAAAGCATTATAGTCCGGTTGCCTGGTTTGCTACGCTATCACCTGCTTAACAGGATCAAGACGTTGGATTAAGTGTGAAAAAGCGCTTTTTTGCAAACACCCCCGCACTATGTGCGTGGGGGCTGAAGCCAAGGACTGCCATGTTTCAGGTTATATACACATATACATAAACGGCCGCACAGGGAGTAGTTTACTACTTGAACGCACAAGTACATAAAGCACTTATATTACATTGAAAACGTTGTTTTCACAAATCATACATGTCATTTAAACATAATATCCTTCGAGCACTGCGTCTCTATTAAACGAGCGCCCGGCAGGACTTCTTCAAAGTGGTGCTCGGCAGGTACTCGGCCTCTGTCCGAATCCTGGGATGCAACGTCAGTGGCCTTCATCTCTGCCCAGTATGTCTTGACACGGGCAAGAGCCATCCGCGCTCCCTCAATGCACGTCGATCACTTCATTGCATCGATACGCGGCACCGCACCAAGAAACTGCTGCACTAAACCAAAATAGCTCTTCGGCTGGGGTTCGTCCGGCCACAAGTGAGTCAAGACATCCTTCATGGCAAATCTGGACAACCGATTCAGCTCGGCCCATTCGGCCAACCGATCGGTCAGCGGCAGAGGACGCTCCAGACTATGGAATTGCGACCAATATAGCTCTTCCCTTCTGTGCCCCTTCTGGCCCCGGAAGTGCTCAACCGCGTCCACAGCGCTCGCCGCCAACTCTAAAAGCTGATTGGGCATTCTTGGATTCGGCAGCGGCCTTCTTTAGGCCCTCTTGCTCCGCTTGACGCTCTTTTTCAAGAACCTCGCAGCGATCGGTAGTATTCTTTAACTTTTTGGCCATATCGGCCATCTCCTCTTTGCTTCGGCAGTGAGCAGCCCGTTCAGCATCTAGCTCTTCGGCCGCCTTTAAAGCGGCCGCATTACTAATTCTGGCTTGCTCTTTCGCTCGGGCAAGTTCTCGCCTGCAGCTCTTCCACGGCAGCGGCACCATCTGCATTAAGCATACAAACAGGAAGACATGGGCGTCAAGCTCCCTTACCAGTGTCCGCATAGAAGTCGCATACCTTGTGACTCGTCAAACCGTTTATTGACCCGGTAGCGATGTCCGCATCCGCCTCATCAAGCTGCCGCTTTAGTTCGGCATATTCATCGATCCGCTGGCCTCCGGACGCCCCGCCACCTGTTTAGGAGTGGCGATATGTTAAAACTGAGAATATGATCCTCGGCACATCGTCAATTTTGACAACATGCCGAGTCTCAGGGGCTACTATCTATACATGGTGCATTTTATATGCATAAGCGCCGAAGGTACATTATTTTTGCGTACCTCAAACCCCGTCGATAAGCTTCGACGACTTCGCAATCCGCTCTCTGCGGATGCAATCCTTTCAATCACCGTACCCATTAGAGCACAGTGATCTTACGAGATAGCCGCCGCCCGAGCAAATCCTTCAGCTCCTCCGACCAAGACACCACTCGGCGCGGACCTTCCGCCCGCCCGGACTTGGGGAACCCTCTGCGACGACACCTCCGGGTCGTCGGCTTCACATGAGGGTGCGACAGGTGGAGGCGTTTCGCTCTCCATCATCTCCGGAAGAAGATCCCCTGAAGACGAGCTCTGCTGAGAAGGGCTGAGGTCCGAACTAGAAGGTACAATTTCGGTTATCTTCATAATAAAATACAGGGATGCTCCTTATTTACAAGACCCCTTCTTTCTACTTACGGCTCGCTGGAGGGCTGATCCCCTTGGGGAAATAATGCGGCTGGGTTACTTCCCAGCGCCGGACTCTCTGCCGAAGATTCCCTTCCTTTCTTTGAGGCCTTGACCTCCGGATCTTCTGAAGCGGTCCTCTTCTCTCTTCGGAAGGTGGGACTCTTAATCCCTCCTTCCTTGATAGCCTCCTTCGCAGAGGCAGTTGCTCCCCCGCTCCTCCCTTCTCCTTCTTCAAAAGGCGCGACCTTCAACATCTTGGTCAACATGGGATCCGGCATGGTCTCTGGGAGGGGAGCCGGACACCTTATTAACTTTGGCTTGGCTATCCACTCCTGTTCAAGAAACGGCTCCTTTAAAGGGCATATATATATAATAAATGAATGAACAGCTGAGCATATGGGCGATTGCAGCCTAGTCCTGCATCCTCGGTCAAGTCCGGACACTTCTCTTGTGATCCGAAGAACAGTTTATACATCTCCGCGGGCATCGTGCCCATAAAATTTTGGAGAGCTCGTGGTCCCTCCGGATTGAATTCCCACAGGCAGGGGGGGCGACAGAGGCTGAAGGCGCCAGATCACCATAACCTGCGCCATCGCAACCAGATTGATCCCTCTTTCCCGAGATCTCGAATGCGCCCCGCAGCAGGGGAACTTCCTTGGGCGGCCCCCAGTCGAGCCCCTTGTTAACCCATGATGCCCGGCCATTGTGGTGGACCTGAGCGAAGGCGTGGAGCGCCGCCCATTTGGTGCCCCCCGAGCGGCGGTAATATAAAACCACTCCCATTGCCACAAACCAAGCTCCTCTTGAAAAGAGCCCTCGGGCCACGGAACATCAGCACTTTTGCTTATGACCGCCCCTCCGCACTCTGCTTGCTGCCCCTTGATCGTCTTTGGCTCCACCTTGAAGGTTTTGAGCCACAATCCAAAGTGGGGGGTAATATGGAGGAAGGCCTCACATACAACAATGAATGACGAGATATGGAGGATGGACTCCGGATTCAAGTCATGGAAATCAAGCCCATAATAAAACATGAGCCCCGGCACAAAGGGGTCCGTCGGGAAGCCTAAACCCTGACGCAAGTGAGACACGAACACCACGTTCTCGCCGGGCTCGGGAGTTGGAATGACCTGCCCTGGAGCAGGCAGCCTGTGCGAGATCTCGCCAGTTAGATACATGGCGTTTCGCAGCTTTAACACATCTTCTTCTGTGACGGAGGAAGACATCCATCGGCCGTGCTGGTTGGAGCCGGACATCGTCGAAAGTCTGAAGCGCCTGAATCTGAAGCTTTGGGTGTTGGAACTCGAAGCGCGAGGCGAACTCTATGGAGGGTGTAAAAAGAAGAGGGCCTTGGTCTCACTATAAAGAGGTTGAATACCAAGAGCCCACCCCGTGGTCGATTAGGACTCGCCTTTGATAGAGAAGGTAGGCCAACGGGCACGGTTGGGTTACCCACGTCCGTATTGATGAGAATCCCGGAATAAGGGGGCACGATCTGCGCTTTGATAAGACGTGCCAAGGAAGCCTCGCTAAACAAGCTGAGGTGGAACAATAAAAAACGATTCATATGAAGGCCTGGCCGTGGTGTGATGTCACGCCGCGGAATACGTCAGCAGATCTGTGCAAAAATTATTCTCTCTACGGTGTTATGTGGAACTTGTTTTGCAGAGCCGGACATTATCCTGGTGTTCACAATCTTCTATAAATTATTCGGAGGAAGAACCCGCCTTGCAATGCCGAAGACAATATGCGCGTCGGACTCGTCGTCATTGAAGCCTGGTTCAGGGGCTACTGAGGGAGTTCCGGACTAGGGGGTGTCCGAATAGCCGAACTATCATCATCGGCCGGACTCCAAGACTATGAAGATACAAGATTGAAGACTTCGTCCCGTGTCCGGATGGGACTTTCCTTGGCGTGGAAGGCAAGCTTGGCGATACGGATATGTAGATCTCCTACCATTGTAACCGACTGTGTAACCCTAACCCTATCCGGTGTCTATATAAACCGGAGGGTTTTAGTCCCAGAGGATCGAACAACAATCATACCATAGGCTAGCTTCTAGGGTTTAGCCTCTTTGATCTCGTGGTAGATCTACTCTTGTAACACACATCATCAATATTAATCAAGCGGGGACGTAGGGTTTTACCTCCATGAAGAGGGCCCGAACCTGGGTAAAACATCGTGTCCCTTGTCTCCTGTTACCATCCGCCTAGACGCACAGTTCGGGACCCCCTACCCGAGATCCGCTGGTTTTGACACCGACATTGGTGCTTTCATTGAGAGTTCCTCTGTGTCGTCGCCGTCAGGTAGGATGCCTCATCTCGTCTTTAAAGATGATACTATCGCCAAAGGAGCCTTGGCCGCTGGCCAGACTCTTCAGTAGGTGGTTTTCTTATGACCGCCAAATGCCATCAAGGCCGACGATGACCTCTCGATTCATCGAAACCAATCTCCAGGTTAGTTCGGAACTTGCCGAACAGTTAGATCCGATCGAGCTCTCCTCCATAAACGAGCTCTTGGATCGCATCGCCGCCCTGGGAGTTGCCACAGACTATGACCGGATCGGGCCTAAAACCAATCTGAGAGAGATCAACTATCCCCAGGCTACCCATCATGTTGCTGTGATAGAGCAGCAACGCGGCGATTCTTCTTGTATCTTAAGGACTAGTTACGTCCGGATTCCCGATCCCTCCATGCCGGATTCCCAAGAGGGACGGACGTTGATCAAGCCCCTGAACTTAAAGTCGGTGGTGGGTTGGACTCATGGGATAACACTCAAAATCCAAACTTCCAAGTTCGTAAACTTCTCGGCCCTTGAGTCCTAAATTGGACGGGTTCCGGATCTAGTTCCACCTGCCCACCCAAACATTAGCGATCTCTCTCAAATTCGGCAAGAGCCTCGATGAAACAAGACATCATTATCGGGCGATTCCTCCCGGTTATGAACAGGATAAAGGACTGCCGAGAGGAGGACGCAATCCCAATTTTCTGCAATAATTGCACGGACAAGGGAATCCTAAACGCCATAAGTCGTCGCAAAATTACACGCTTTACTGACTTGGTGACCATAGTACAAAAGTACTGTGCGATGGAGAGCGCCTGGAAAACCGAAAGTAAATTTTGGGATACACTACAAGAAATATGTCAACTAGTGACCTTCTGTCAGTGACCCTGGAAGAATTGGTCATAGATCTATGACCATTTCAGACCAATTGGTCAAAACCTGTTCGGGGGGCTCCAAATCCTAAAACATTGCGACCATTTTGGTCAGAAAGGTCGTAATTTCCTTACAGGAAATGGTCATAAAGCAAACAGTGTTGGTCCGCTGCCTTATTTCTAGTTGTTAACGACCAATATATATATAGATGGTCATAGCCTTGTAGATTGTGGTGGGTTGTGATGACTAGGCGCCATCTCAACAGTTTTGCCTATGTGTCATGTCCATGTGTCAATTTTTTCCCTAGGTTGTGAAGCAACCTATATTTCTGTTATTCCAAAAATTCCCAAAAAATTCTCATAAATTTTTTGGATCATATCTTCATCAAATATGTCAAAAACCTTCCTTGCCTAGTTCAAAAATAAATCAACAATATTCATTTTCCTATTCTGTTCAGAGCAGCACTTAGTGAAGGAAGTACCACTTTGGCATGTCCAAATGGTATCCATTTTCTACAGTGCTTTCTTATGCCCAAATAATCATCCTCCACCAAATGCCAGCTCAATCCATTCATTGTTTTGAGCCCAGCTTCAACATTCAGATTTATGTCGGTGTGGTACTTTTGCAAAGCAAGTACCACCTAGGCTCCTCCTTTTGAGCTAAAAATTTGTGAAGACGGTCTTATTAATAACTGATCACCCTCAGCGAAAACTCACGCCCATTAGCCATGTGCATTTCCTGTACCGCTAATCAAACACTTGGCTGCTTATTCATGTTTGAGCATCGATCGGTCTCCTCATGAGAATCTTATGTTGTGATTTTATTCCTAGCACCTACCTGGGGAGCGCCCAACCCACTAGACATGCCTAGGACGCCCAGAACACATGGCAACGCCACGGTCACGCGGTGACCACGCGGCGGGCCTGCGAGTTTACGCGCTCTAGAGTTGGGGCCCTCGGCCACAGTCCAAACCTCGACGTATCGCCACCAGACCATGTATTTATGATTAAATAGGTACTTATGTAACTAGAAATGATTTTTGGAAAAAATAAATAGCAAACTATAAGGCAGCTGCAGTTCAATTTGACCCGCTTCCTCCTGAATCGGCGGGAATTTGTCTTTTTCACCAGAGGTGGATCAAAACTTTTGACACCCAACCATTTTGTCAATTGTGCATTAAATATGGCCTAGAGTTTTAGAAAATTGATTTGGTCCAATTTTGCAACAAATATATGGTAGGTCCTTCACAAAAAAACTCATTTCAGGCACTCGAAAAATGGAAAATGAATTTTTCGTGCAAAGAAAATGAAAACTCCCTTAGGCAACATTGTTTGGAATTCCAAAATGCCCCCTTGTGCACAATATGAGATCATTTGAACAAACTATGTCATGAATGTGGCCATAAGATTGATCATTTGGCTTGAAAGCCATGAATCTTCACGCATAATAACTCATTTCTGAGAACACTTTTTAAAAATAATTTCCGTATTACAAGTTAATTATTTTTCCTGGAAACTTGGTCACATATAATGACACAATGCGAAGGTTTTCCAATTTTTTTATTTTTTTTTTGAAATTTTTATGCCCGTTTCAAAATGTGGTCAAAACGGCGGGCTTGACCGTTCCTAGCTAGTGGTTGAATCTTGAATTTTTTTTGATGTTTCTATGATTAAATAGGTACTTATGTAACTAGAAATGGTTTTTTGAAAAAATAAATAGCAAACTATGAGGCAGCTACAGTTCAAATTTGACCCGCTTCCTACTGAATCGGCGAAAATTTGTCTTTTTCACCAGAGATGGACCAAAGCTTTTGACACCCAACCATTTTGTCAATTCCGTATTAAATATGGCCTGGTATTTTAGAAAATTGATTTGGTCCAATTTTGCAATAAATATATTGTAGGTCCTTCAGAAAAAAAACTCATTTCGGGCACTCGAAAAATGGAAAATGAATTTTTCGTGCAAAGAAAATGAAAACTCCCTTTCGCAACATTGTTTGGAATTCCAAGATGCCCCCTTGTGCACAATACACTACTAGGAAAAGGGCTATAGATAGGATTGACACTAATGGCACACCAGGGAAGTAGTGCGCCACTACTATATACTAATGGCGCACCGGTTGGTGATGCGCCATTAGTGTGGAAGACACTAATGGCGCACCACACAAAAGGTGCGCCACTAGTTATAATTTTTTTTTATTTTTACATACATACAAATGACGCATCAGACCGAAGTGCGCCATTACTAGTTCCAACTAGTAATGGCGCACCAGACAGGGTGTGCGCCAGTACTGAATTTATTTTTCCAAAACTACTAATGGCGCATCGCCGCTGGGTGCGCCATTAGTAAGCTTCCCCTACTCCACCTATTCCGCTCCCTCCCTTCCTCCCCAACCGTCACACGCGCCAGACGCCCCATCCGTCCCCTCCGTCTCGCCGCCGCCCCAACCCTAGCCGGAATCCATCCTCGCGCCTCACCCCAGGCTTCACCACCATCGCAGCTCCCAGCTGCCGCCGCCTCAGCCCCACGCCCCCACGATCGCAGCTCCCACCGCCCCCACGCCCCGCGCCCCGAGCCGGAGGAGGAGGACTAGGAGGAGGACGAGGAGGAGGAGACTACTCCCAGTGCAGCCTCGCCGTCGCTAGGGAGAGCGGGGCAGCCTGCTCCACCACTGCGGCCACTCCGGCCGGCGACCGCGCGGCGTCCTACAGCGAGGTGCTTCACTTCGCCCCACCCCCTCTGCATTCTTCTCCCGCTCCCTCCCTGTTTGCCGCACCCACCCGCTCCGCCTTTTCGCTGCGGGACCCCCTCCAGCCCGGCGACCGACGGTGATTCAAGGCGGCGGCGGCTGCCAGCGAGGTTACTCCCGCACCACCTCGTCGCTCGTCCCATCCGCTTGCTGATCCTAGGTTTTGGCCCCCAGTTTGCGTCGTACGAGCGAACCCTAGGTTTTGTTCGTGAGATGAAATAGGGTTGCTGTTGAGGGGGGATTTGGGAGAGGAGAGGCATAATGGGCCACATTATGTGTGGACTAATCGATTTCTGGTAGCATCGGTCAAGCTGCAGGTGCAGTAAACCGCAAAGAGCAAAAGCTCTCCGCCTCCTATCTGTCTATGCTGTGTGCTGGAACAACGGAAAGAAGGGCCAAAGTTGCCTTTTCCTTGGCCGGGTAAAAAGGGTTAATTGATTTTTTTGGAGTCAAAGTGTTAATTGATTTTGTTATGTGAAGAACGAGGAATTCAAGAAGTATCGTACTCCAAAGGTGCGTAAACTCATTGAATTACTCCAGTTTGCAAAAGTTCTATACTCCAGTATTTGTTAATTTTGAAGTACATCTATCTAGCTTAAATGGAGTAGCTTAAAATTAACTAAACCCATGTGTGCTTGGAGTAATTAAAATTAACTTGTGCTTGTGCAGCAATGTCCTCTCTTCCTCTCTTCTTTTTAGTAAAGTGTAGAAGTAATTAAAATTAACTGAGACCATTTGTGTTAATTAAAATTAAATGGAATCTCTCTTTTCCTTTACTCTGAAGGCTTATGTTCATCTAACTGTCCCGCAGTGAGGTGTTGCAATCTGCACTAGAGCTTGTGCAGTTTACAGAGTTGACAGGGACAGGTGATTAGGCACAAGGAGATCAAGATCCAGAAGTTCAGAACACTAGCCAAGGCTTTTGAACACCAGGTACTGTACACTTGCTGACTTACATAACCAAGCATTATATAAGGATCACAAACTTTGTCCCTATTAAAACTGTTGATGCCCAAAATTTGAAAGAAATGCTTTTCCAGGAAATCAATGTATTGTTTGTATATAAAATCTGTGAGATAATCAATTGTTGTTGGTCCCTTTGTATGTCAAAACTGTATGTCAAAACTCAAAACTGAAAAACTATCAAAACTACTCATGCTAAATTTTCCATCAGACTGTGTCTACATATTGCTGTCAAAATATCATAGCAATGATCATCTAGTCAGATGTGTGCACAGGTTGCTGTTACATGTTCATTTTGGTCATTTAGTGAGATAATGGTCATTTTGGAGATGCCATATGAAGATTTTAGGGTCATTTTGGAATAATGGTCATTTAGTAATGCGAAACATTGACTATTACTATGGCAAGTATTGTGTCAAGTACTCCATGTGTTTTTGTTGGCAGTTTATCATGAAATTGTGTTTATGGTCATTTAGTAATTCAGTCAAATATTGTCTCAAATCTGTGGAGTACTGGAACTGGGACTAGTAGTATTGTGTCATTCTCTTCTCTTCTCTGAAACTGTAGCATTTCAGTTTAACAGTGGATCTCTGTGGAACTGTGTAGCATTTCAGTTTAACAGTGGATCTCAAAATTGGATGCTCCCGACGTGCCAGCAGCGGAGTGGCTCCCGACCTAGGTGTTAGAGGTGCAGCATATGTGCAATTTTGACCACTGACTATAACAAATTGTTTGAAATATAGACCACTATGTGATGGAATAACTCCAGTGAGTGATTCTTGCTATGGGGAGGGATAGTGATAACATATTAAATAGATTGATTGTTCTTACATTTTAGTGATAACATATTAACATTCTTGCTATGGGGTGGGACAGTGATAACATTTTAGCTAGATAGAATATATGCACATTTGGTCTGCTTCTGCTAGTTTTGATGTTTCCCGTCTTCCGTTTACGACAAGAGATTTTGTCTATAGAAAAGCATATCGGCAGCTGTTCATGTATTGTTTGGACTAAAGAATCCTCAAGTCCTCCGGATATATGTTTGAATGCTAGATGGTTCATGCATATTTCTGTCTACTTCCTCTAGAATTAGATGGATGTATATATGTCATCTACTTCTTCTAGAACTAGTGTATTACCAAGATTCCAACACTATTTATGCAGTATCCAGATTGAAAATACCAGGTAGCATTTTGCATTCTCTTTCAGATTCAATGTGACTAGAATTCACTTGTTCTTATATGGGTGAAACTTCACTTGTTTTTAGGCTAGTGCAGGGTGTTTGCTTCATTCTGTCATCATTTGTAACTATGTCACAAATAAATTGTTCCTTCTTCTTTATTTGACAAGTAATGACTGTTGATAAGCTGAGGCATGGATTAAGCTGTTTCTTTGCTCTGAATTACTTGTGATGCCTCTGAATTACTTGTGATCACATTGAGAAAGACTTGTAAAGATGATGATCATCTTTTACAGAAAAAAAATTCTGATGATTTTGCTAGTTTGCTCGGTTTTGTCTCCGACCATCGTGTCGTGATGATTGTGCAGGTACCCCGAGAGGCCCTTGAGTTTGCCGGAATGTCGATTAACTTCCGTTCCGGCAAATTCGGGTACTCCATATGTCCTATTTTCAGCAAAGGTCATGCTGAAATTTTTCGTGAATTTTAGCATGACTTTGCTAAAAATAGGACATATGGGGTACTTATGACTAATGCCCTGTTATCATGCATGTTTTATGATCTGTTGTAAGGGTACTAATTGGTCTCTTTCTGCTGCTTATAAAAGATGGCGGAAGCAGCCACCATGACTCTGCGACACCGCATGATTTGAGTTGGATGCTTCCGAGTTCTTCACTACCATACTTGAGACTTCAAGATCATCCATGACGCAGTATATAAAACGAGAGATCTCCCCTTCACCCATCTCATTATGATATTTGTTGTTTGCTACATCACTCATTGTCCCAAACTGCAGAGGCTGCCTGGCAGTTTTATGAACATGCTGATGGGTGAAGATCCGCCAAATAATGTGAAGCTGCGACAGGCCGGCAATGGGTTTCGCAGGAAGTGGGATGTGGAGTTGGTGATCAAGGAGGGCCACATGTACTTGTCTCGTGGGTGGGAGAAGTTCTACCGTGCCTACGACCTGCGGCTGGGGTACTTCCTTCTCTTCAGGTACGACACTGACGGCACCATGCTCATCGTGAAGGTGTTCAACGCGACTATGTGTCGCATGCGCTTCTGGCCCGACGATGATGATGCCGGTACGTTCTGCCTCTTCTTATTCCTCTACATTTGGCTTTGTCTCACATCGACAGTCATTGTTGCATTTTGGACAGGTAATGGGAGCAGCAACAGCAACACTGGCAGCCGCGATTACGGGTCAGAGCGAAAGCAGCGATTCTCGGGTCAGAAGCGAAGCAGAAGGATTCTTCTTTGTAGCGAAAGCAGCAGCGTTCGAAGCAGCATAGACAACAAGAAGGATGATCTGGACTGGAGTGCGGGAGAAGAGGAGCGAGTGGGGATGAGGAGCTGCAGGATGACGATGGGCATCGGTGAGGATTACCTAAGAGATGGTGGTGGCTGACCATGGGCAAGAGATGGTGGTGGCTGACCATGGGCAAGAGATGGTGGTGGCTGACCATGGGCAAGATATGGAGGTGGCTGAGGATGACCTAGCGATGGTCGTGCCTGAAGGTGGCCTCGCGATGGTGGTGGTGCGTGACAATGACCATGCATCGGTGGTGGCGCCGACGATCCCACACCGGGCGACTTGACCACGCCAATTGTGGTAGAAGACTACATCCCGCTGCCTCCCTTTGCCTCCACCGCCTCGCCGCTCTTGGCGCATCAGGCTGAGGAAGGAGAAGGAGAAGGAGAAGAACAATGCATGAGAACTGAACTTTGTCAGGTATGTCAGATCTCCAAAATGATATATATATACTTAGTTACCTATGTTATCTCTAATATGCTAGGTTTCCTATAGGTTAGCTTCATTTTACCTAAGTTGGCTCTAATATGCTAACTTAGAGCTTAATTATATGCTTAGTTTCCTATAGGTTAGCTCCAAAATAACTTATGTTAGCACAAAATGATCAAGTTTACATAATAAGCTTATAGTCTTCTTCTTATTCTTCTTCTTTTCCAAAATGACATAGGTTAGCTTCATTTTACCTAAGTTGGCTATAATATGCTAACTTAGAGCTTATATGCTTAGTTTCATATAGGTTAGCTCCAAAATAACTTATGTTAGCACAAAATCATCAAGTTTACATAATAAGCTTATAGTCTTCTTCTTATTCTTCTTCTTTTCAAAAATTCTTCTTATTCTTCTTCTAGTGTTCTTCTTCTAGTATTCTTCTAGTCTTCTTCTTCTTCTTCTTCTTCTTCTTCTTCTAACTTGTTTATCATTTTGCAGATTTGATTTAATTCACGGAAGATTGCATGGATGGAGTGCTTCTTTTCCATTTGTGTTCTTATTTTGTATCAATGTGAAACTTTTGTGAATTGATGGATAACGGTGTTGGATGAACAATGTGAAACTTTTGTAATATGTAACGATGGAACTATGTGTTGGCTATGTATGTATATATGATGGAACTTGTGTGTTGGCTATGATTGTTATATGGATGCTTGTTGTATATATATGTGTTGGATTTCTCATATGTGAAATAGTGACCTGACATTAAGAAAAAAAATTAAAAAAATTGTTACTAATGGCGCACTACCATGCGGTGCGCCATTAGTATAGCAGACACTAGTGGCGCACTATGTGCAAAACTAATGGCGCACTGCGTGGTGCGCCATTAGTACACCAGATACTAATGGCGCACCAGTGGTGCGCCATTAGTAAAAAATACTAGTGGCGTGATACTAATGGCGCACCGGTAGTGCGCCATTAGTAGGCAAAACCGGTGCGCCATTAGTAGGCCTTTTCCTAATAGTGATATGAGATCATTTGAACAAACTATGCCATGAATGTGGCCATAAGATTGATCATTTGGCTTGAAAGCCATGAATCTTCACGCATGATAGCTCGTTTCTGAGAACACTTTTTTCAAATAATTGCCGCATTACAAGTTTATTATTTTTCCTGGAAACTTGGTCACATATAATGACACAATGCGAAGGTTTTACAATTTTTTTATTTTTTTTATTTTTTATGCCCGTTTCAAAATGCGGTCAAAACGGCGGGCTTGACCGTTCCTAGCTAGTGGTTGAATCTTGGAAAATTTTTCATATTTCTCTGATTAAATAGGTACTTGTGTAACTAGAAATGATTTTTGGAAAAAATAAATAGCAAACTTTGAGGCAGCTGCAGTTCAAATTTGACCCGCTTCCTACTGAATCGGCGAAAATTTGTCTTTTTCACCAGAGATGGACCAAAGCTTTTGACACCCAACCATTTGCTCATTTGTGCATTAAATATGGCATGGTATTTTAGAAAATTGATTTGGTACAATTTTGCAATAAATATATTGTAGGTCCTTCACCAAAAAAACTCGTTTCGGGCACTCGAAAAATGGAAAATGAATTTTTCGTGGAAAGAAAATGAAAACTCCCTTAGGCAACATTGTTTGGAATTCCAAGATGCCCCCTTGTGCACAATATGAGATCATTTGAACAAACTATGCCATGAATGTGGCCATAAGATTGATCATTTGGCTTGAAAGCCATGAATCTTCACGCATGACAGCTCGTTTCTGAGAACACTTTTTTAAAATAATTGTTGTATTACAAGTTTATTATTTTTCCTTGAAACTTGGTCACATATAATGACACAATGCGAAGGTTTTCCAATTTTTTGATTTTTTTGAATTTTTTATGCCCGTTTCAAAATGCTGTCAAAACGGCGGGCTTGACCGTTCCTAGCTAGTGGTTGAATCTTGGAAAACTTTTGATGTTTCTCTGATTAAATAGATACTTATGTACCTAGAAATGATTTTTAGGAAAAATAAAGAGCAAACTATGAGGCAGCTGCAGTTCAAATTTGACCCGCTTTCAGCTGAATCGGCGGAGATTTGTCTTTTTCACGAGAGGTGGATAAAAACTTTTGAAACCCAACCATTTGGTCAATTGTGCATTAAATATGTCCTAGTATTTTAGAAAATTGATTTTTTACAATTTTGCAACAAATATATTATAGGTCCTTAAAAAAACTCATTTTGGGCACTCGAAAAATGGAAACTGAATTTTTGGTCCAAAGAAAATGAAACCTTCCTTAGGCAACATTGTCTGCCATTCCAAGATGCACCCTTGTGCACAATATAAGATCATTTGAACAAATATGTCATGAATGTTTCCATAAGATTGAGCATTTGGGTTGAAAGCCATGCATCTTCACATTTAACAGCTTGTTCCTCAGAACCCTTTTTTTAAAATAATTGCCGTATTACAAGTTTATAATTTTTGTTGGTAACTTGGTCACATATAATGACACAATGTAAAGGTATTCCAATTTTTTTTAATTTTTTATACCCGTTTCAAAATGCGGTCAAAACGGCGGGCATGACCGTTCCTAGCTAGTGGTTGAATCTTGAAAAACTTTTTGTTTTTCTATGATTAAATAAATACTTATGTACCTAAAAATGATTTTTGGAAAAAAAAATAAAGAGCAAACTATAAGACAGCTGCAGTTCAAACTTGACCCGCTTCCAGCTGGATCGGTGGAAATTTGTCTTTTTCATGAGAGGTGGATCGAAACTTTCGACACCCGACCATTTGGTCAATTGTGCATTAAACATGGCCTAATATTTCAGAAAATTGATTTGATCCAATTTTGCAACAAATATATGATAGACCCTTCACAAAAGAACTCATTTTGAGCGCTTGAAAAATTTAAAATGGATTTTTAGTCAACTACGACCAATTTTTTAGTCAACTATGACCTATTTAGAAGGTCATAACATCGTTCGTGTGTACTGCATTTTGATTGGTCCGTTGGCGCTTCACGCGGATCGTGCATGGAACACCGTCGGATGATCGTGGATCCAACGGTAGTCCTCACCCCAAGCCCACATAAGCCTATACCCTAGCTCTCAGGATGCTCGTGGACTTCTTCCATCCACCCCCGCCTCCTTCTTTTCTCCCCTCCCGCTCTTCTCCTTCCTCTCTCCCCTCCCCTGCGCCACACGCCCCACTGCCGCCCACGCGCGCCCTCACCTCCTCCGAGACCGCCGGAGACCCCCACCCTCTCCTCTACTCCACCATCGCCGGTGTCCCCAAGCCTCTACCACCACCACTGCCGGCTCGCCGGAGACCGCGCGCGCCTTCTCCTTCTTTCCCAAGCGCCCGAAACCCTAGCCCGCGGCGCAACCATGGCGACCGAGCTCTATCCGCGGGCTGGAGGTGCAGCACCGGATCCTCCCTCCCCTCCACTGCACCGTACGCCTCCTCCTTGCCTTCCCCTATGCCGCCTCCACCGTGCTCGACGACTTCCTCCACCGCGCCCGGATGCGCCGAGGCCAGCCTCGCCCGCTGCCCGGGCAGGCGTCTTCTCGGGTGGCGCTGAGCTGGCGCCGCTGGCCGCTCAAGGCTGAGGGCTGCAGGTCGCTCTGCCACGACCTCTCGGCTGCGTCCGCCAGATCAGGAAGCGGCTTGACGAGATCTCCGCCAACCGCGCCGCCTACCACATCGAGCACGCGCCCTCGCCCGCCTGGGCCGCCTCCTCCGCCACCACCCTCGCCGCCTGGTACGCACGCACCCACGCTCCCAAAATTACTTGTGTTCTTCCACTCTGGTTCTTTCTTTCAGATAAAATCAACACCCAAAATCAGAGACAAAATCAATAATGAGAAAGAAGAGTTGGAAGATACGAATCTATTTGTTTGTTCTGAGATTTCTTCCTTGATTTTGTGCTGTATTTTATCTTCGTCTTGTTCTACGAGCAAAGATTCTGCTGAACTATCACGCAGCTTATAGAATTTTACTCTCTGAAAATGACAACAAACGCATGTAAAATAAAAAATGCAATAGATACTTCAAATGATCGCCTGCTTGAGTTAATCAATGTAGATTCTGCTGAATTGTCAAGCTACTTCATTTTATATGCCAGGATTTCTCACGCTGAAAATGACATCGAAGTGGTTCTATCTAACCATCATGTTGCAATCATGTTGAATTGATGTTGAATTCAAGCCAAGGTACCCGTGATTAACCTCCTCTTTCCTCTCTCTCTCTCCTTGTCCAGCGAGTGTTGATTGGTCACCTCCAAGCTCAGGTCCATGGAGCTCGAGTGTCAAGGGCACTAAGGTCAGCTACCTGCTGCTCCTTTGTTGTTTCTGGATCCATTCCTTCCTTCCTAGCACATGTCTCATCTTCTTCTTGTGCAGCAGTAGCAGCAGCTCAAAGTCTGTCTGGTGTCCATGAGTGACTGATGAAGGGGATGATGCTACTATGGCCAATACCTCTGAGCCGCTGTAATCTTATTTTGATTGTTGCTTTAATTTTTGATGTACAACTTTTGTACAGACTTGATTGGTAGGGCGGATTGATTAATTTGCCAGGTTTTTTGTCCCATAGGTTTTCCTAGTGGATGTCGAATTCATGAACCTTTTTTGTGTTTCTGGGTATTGTTGCCGAGTATAAACAATGCTCTGTTGATTCTGTAAAGAATTTAATAAGTGCATGCTATATTGTTGCTTACTAGGCTAGAAGTGTTTTTTATGATTGATCTCTTGTTAAGTCTACCCGTTTTAGTTTTGATAAATAAGTTGCTGATGTCAGTTTTGGTTCTGAATAACTGGTGACCACTAATGCTAGAAGTCATTAGTAGATCATGAATCCTTCATTTTGTGTTGCGTTCACCAGAAAACTGCTATTTATCATGAATCCTGCTAGTTCTGGATAATTTGGTGACTACAAATTAAATCCCCGAGTTAGATATAAATGGATCGCCAATGCTTTTAAGTAGTAAGAATGGAACTGAATCCTTCACAAGCCACATTTATCTCGGTTCCGTTGACCTAAAAATATCACACAAAGTATACTGTTCTTCCTTGCCTAATGTTCTTGTTGCCGATAATAGGGCCTGTAGATAGCAAGTTATTTCCTAGTGGTTACTTATGCTTATTGTGTATCACATTGAAAAATAAAATGCACAATGAGTTTGTTTGATCTTTTTTATGCTTATGTATACTTGATCAGGGAAGTCCTATTTCCTGTGATCTTTCCAATCATTTGCTAGTGTGATGCTTCAAGATGACAAATTTTAAAACCCAAACTATTGTAAACAAACTTTCTACATCTTGAGAATTAATTTTTCATGATAGCCGAATAGTGTAGTTGATCATCACTATTGCTAAATGCTATTGCCTGATATAATATAAGTATGAGCACTCAACCATTGTACATATGTTTGCATATTTGTTTTGTATTTTTATAAATGATGATAGTTTGTGCAAGATGTTCACATGTCATTTTTTTACTAAAATATCTTATGCCCTTGACTTAGCTTGACCCAGAACAGCAGCATCCTTGATGCGTACTGACCTTCACCTCATTCTTTCTCTCACAGACTCGAAGGAGACTGTATGCAAGGCACCTCCTCTTTGGCTGTGAGAGTGTCCAGGGTTGTGGGTGCGGCTAATGCCTATGTCTGTGGCTGCACTTGACACTGCCCTCTCTTTAAGGGCATGTATCATTTTTTCTCAGTCTGCTATCTTTTCCCAAGTCATGTACTGCTATGTATTGTTTGATACTAATTACCCAAGTTAGTGCATGATGTTAAGGATAACATGAGAACACTTGCCTAAGTTTATAAGATATGACATGTGATAGTCCATGCTTTTGTTGGTGTACTGTGCTTCTCTAGTTGTTTGAAGGCTTCTGCTACTAGCCTGCTAGGCTGCTACTAGCTTGAATAGGTGTGCACTTGTGCTGGTGGTGGTGCTGCTTGTGCTGCTCCCACTGATTTAATGCTTATGCTCACGCTGCTGTTGATTAAATGCTTATGTTGCTGCATGCTTATGCTACTGATTCAATGCTTAGGAAATTGATTGAATTGAACCTGTTGTAATCCTTCCTGTTGCTGCATTCTTATACTCGGTTTATATATGTGGTGTGTAGGGATTCAATCTGGAACAGTTGTGTGTGATTGATGTCAGCATGTGGTATAGCCACAAGGTGATTTGATAACTGACTAAATTGGCTGTGCAGTATTGATGTTATGCTCATTGCTGTGTAAAGTACTAAACTTGTACAATTCTTGTCCTGTTTCCACACAAACATTAAGATTAGAGTCGTGATTTTTGAGTGTTTTGCTGATTTTTATGGCCCGTGTGCTAGCAAACTGAGCTAAGGGTGCTTCATCTTTGTCCTTCAGCTTCTATTCTTATGACAATTAAATAGAGGATCTATTTTGCTCCCTGCTCGGATTGGTTTCAATCGATGCACTCTGAGTATCAATGTGTTGTTTTAATCCTGATGATGACGTGGTAGTATGAAGGGGACACCATATTCCTGTTTAAATGCGCGCATAAGGAATAATTTGTTTCATCATGTCCTGGTTTACCTATGCCAGATTTGTTGCTTCCGGAACTCTTGGTTCTTCATATCTAAAGTTTACATGTACTATAGAAGCTCTACTTTATGCTAATACCTGCTTGTGTAACATTTTGCATGGTATACTTCTAAATGGACAAATACATGTGGCGTCCAACATTAACGATGATGCAGACTAGAAGAACCATCCATCATATCAACACAAAGTCAGGTATGTTCTTGTCTTGTTGAACAAATAAGGGCCTGCTGCTTGATGGCCTTATGCTTGATGCATGTATCATTGGACACACACATTAGTAAATCTGAATTAATTTTGACATAGTTGCTTATTGATTGAATATGAGTATTGTTCCTTATACTCAAATGGAACTTTGATCTGCTGTAACTTTGATTTTGAATGATCATTTTCAAACTTGTCGTGTATGTGAAACATTCAATCTTTTTTCTTGCTAAGTTTGTCATATGTGCCAATTCAATTCCCAGTTTTGATGAATATGCCTATTCCAGATAAGTAGAATGATCTTCTTAAAATAATAATAAGTAGAATGATAAAATACTGGTGTGTCTTTAGTTTTTATTTTAGGAGTATCCGTGTAATATTTGTTCTATCAGTGACATACTTTTTGTTCTCTTTTGAATGTCCAGATGTTTTGCAAAAGGAAGGAGCAGTACTTGAAGAAGTAGATTACAATGTTTTCTCGTGTACTTGAAGAAGCACTAGATAGGCTTGTTCTATTTATTTTTCCTGTTCTGGAGTATTCCAGCACCTGAATGCTTGACTACAACATGTTGTAGGTTGCTTGGATCTGTATAAAATACATATGTGATGGAAATTTGTAGAATGTGTGTTCTGAGATATTTCCATAATATTCAGCTAATTCGTGATAACTTGATACATGTTGTTACTCAAACTGGTTTGAAAATGTTCGCTAAATGTGCTGGAGTTGGAAAAATATTTTGGGTAAAAAAGTAAAACAAAAATAAATGAATGTGGAAAGGCCAAGGCCCAGGAAAGAAAAACCTGGAAAACATAGGGCTGGACTCATTTGAAAAAAAGATAAAAAGGCTGCAACGTTGGGCTTGGCCCATGAAGTCGACCAAAAATTCATAGAAAAAAAATAGAAAGGCTGAATTAATTGGCCCATCTAAAGCACCGAAATGGACCGGGCTGATTCTAAGTAACGACCTTTTCAATTGGTTATAATTTTGCCATGTCAGATTGCCACGTCCGATCCGACGTGGCCTGGGCAGACAACTAGTGACCAAAACAAAAGGTCATGGGTTCAACGACCTTCATTTTGGTCGTAAATGTCTCGACCTTCTCACCACGTAAGGTCGTTAATTTCAATTCTGACTGCCAGCTTTTGACCTTCTGTTTTTGGTCACAAAGAGGTCGCAAATGAAAAACAATGACCTTTCAGTGACCAATAGTCAAGGTCACAAGTTGACATATTTCTTGTAGTGCGGAAAGGTTTCAGATGAGATCGGGCAATTTCTGGAGTACCGGGGGGGGGGGGTACCGGAACCCCCCCGGGGCTTAATGGGCCTACATGGGCTTTAGTGGAAGAGAGAGGAGAAGGCCAAGAGGAGGGGCGCCCCCCAAGCCCAATCCAAATTGGGAGGAGGGGCCGGCCCCCCTTTCCTTCCTCTCCTCTTCCCCTTCCTCCCCCCCCCTCCTATTAGGACTAGGAAAGGGGGGAACCTACTCCTAGTAGGAGTAGGATTCCCCCACCCCTTGGAGGCGCACCATGAGGCCGGCCGGCCCCCTTCCCCCTCCTTTATATACGGGGAGGGGGCACCCCATAGACAGACAAGTTGATTGTCTTAGCCGTGTGCGGTGCCCCATCCATAGTTACACACCTCGGTCATATCGTTGTAGTGCTTAGGCGAAGCCCTGCGCCGGTAACTTCATCATCACCGTCACCACGCCGTCGTGCTGACGGAACTCTCCCTCGGCCTCAACTGGATCAAGAGTTCGAGGGACGTCACCGAGCTGAACGTGTGCAGATCACGGAGGTGTCGTGCATTCGGTACTTGATCGGTTGGATCGTGATGACGTTCGACTACATCAACCGCGTTACTTAACGCTTCCTCTTTTGGTCTACGAGGGTACGTGGACCCACTATTCCGCTCGTTGCTATGCATCACATAGATAGAACTTGCGTGACCGTAGGTAATTTTTTTGAAATACTGCGTTCCCCAACACCGTGGACCTCGATCGCGGCTTCGGCTTCGCGGAGGTCGAGCTCTACAGTGACTTCGTGCTCCGCTTCGTCAGCCACTCGGATGGCACGGACGTGCCCTTCTTGCCGGGGTTCGAGGGCGTGACCAACCCGGGTGCCGTGGACTACAGCCTGACGCGGTTCAACCACGTCGTCGGCAACGTCCTGGAGCTTGCCCCCGCCGCCGCCTATGTCGCCAGCTTCACAGGGTTCCATGAGTTCGCCGAGTTCACGACGGAGGAAGTGGGCACGGCCGTGAGTGGGCTCAACTCGCCAACAACTCGGAGGGCGTGCTGCTGCTGCTCAACGAGCCCATGCACGGCACCAAGCGTCGGAGCCAGATACAGACGTTCCTGGAGCACCACGGCGGCCTGGGCGTGTGTCACGTCGCGGTGGCCAGCAGTGACGTGCTCAGGACGCTCTGGGAGATGCGTGCGCGCTCCGCCATGGGCGGCTTTGACTTCCTGCCACCCCCGCTGCCGAAGTACTACGAAGGCGTGCGGCACATCGCGGTGGCCAGCAGCGGCAGGAGCGCGCCCACCGCGAACGCCAGCGCCGACACGAGCGCGGCCAGCGACGGGCTCGGCAGGCTCTCCTTCTTGCCCTTGGCGCCGTCGCGCTTGATCTGGGACGCCACGGAGACAAGGCCGTCGTTGGCGCCGAGGACAGCCGCGCGCGCGGGGCGACAGCAGCGGAGGGCGGCCACGGCCAAGCGCGGGCGCGAGCAGCTACAACGCGGGGCCAGCGGAGGCGAGGAGCGGGACGGCGCGGCGAGGAGGACGGTCTCTCTTGGGTGTGGAAACGGCTGGAGATTTTCTCATCCCAGGCCAAAATTTTCACCGACAGCCCCCCAAGCGGCGAAAAAATGCCTCTTGAAAGGCTCAACGGCCGGAGATGCTCTAATATTCAGCGAGAAGGATACCCACCTGACTTCCAATGCCACGCGACCATGTATGACCAGACATGTGAATCTGACTGGATCGGTGCGTCTGTTTACCTGAACCGAGGCGGACTCTGCTCTGCCGCCCGAGCCGGATTCCGAATCCTCTACTATGTAGCTCGACTTGGCCCTACAAATTCAGCAGCAACCCGTCCGCTTCGTTCCACCCCCGATCACAACCTTTCCTTTGCCCACGTACGTACGAGTGCGCTCTGCTCAGCCGATTCGATCGTCCTCCACGAACAGGGAAGCCGGCGGCTACGACAGACTCGTACCAACTCCTCCAAGATGGCCGGCGGCCCGTTAGCGCAAGCAAAGCCACGGCCACAGCAGTACGGCGACGACCAGCAGCTCGACGACCGGCAGTTCGACGAGCTGTCTCAGCAATATGGGCCCTCGCATCTTTCTGCCCACCAGCGGGTGGCCGCCGCGCCGGCCGTCGCTCGGAAGACGATCCTCGAGATCTGTTTCGACAAGGGCTACCCGGAGTTCTCGGACGCCACCAGCCACTACGGCGTCGGGGTGGACGAAGCGACGAAGATCGCAGGCGGTGCAGAGACGACGATGAGTCGTCGGATGAGGAAGAAGCTGGCCCCGCCCGTGCTGTCTAGATTAGTTTGAACTACCACTGTATTTCTTTTGAACAGTCGTGGTGTCTCAATTTCAGTTAGCTAACTAGTTTTGGTCTTGCAGAACTGAGATCCGAGCGAGATAGATGAACTGGTGTCTCTCTTTGAACGAAAATCGACCGTGGTGTAAGCAGACATCGGAAGTTATTACAATTTACAATCCGTAGGAACTGAAGTTTTATTAGGAGTTTCTGATTTATGGAATTATAAAGAACTTGGAAATTCAAAACTGTTTTTGAACTCAATTTCAAAAGTTAGCATGTTTTTTCGGACTGTCAATATTTATCTTTTTATTAAAAGAGGCAAGTTGCATTATGCAGCATTGATCCGCATCAAGATTCACAAATCCTTTCGAGTTTATGTACCGGGTCATCCGTGGCCGGCTTGATTTGAGGGGTGACGGTGAGTCTAGACGTATGTGACCGGTTTAAGGAGCCATTCATTCAGTTACTATTGATTAGCACAAGCACATTCATGGTTCGTTTCTCCCAAGATCAATGCATGCATTGCAATTCATTCAGGTCTGGCACGATGGAAAATCCTACTCATGTTGCCTCTAGAACGTATGGTAACTACCCAAAAAAACGTATGCTAGCCTACCACTACAACGACGAAGCAAGTGAGAGGCAACGCAAGAAACCGCATTGAGTGGAGACGCGGAAGCACCGACGATTGCCGCCTTTTCTCAGGCGAGATCTCCAAATTCCTCTTCCTCTGGTGAGATCGCCCTTAACCTCGCTGCGATTTCCTCTTCCCCAAAATCCTACTCATGTTCGCCCGCTCCAGAACTTTCTCTGTAGTCATGCCTGTCAGAGCAGACGTGACAGGACGGTCACCTACCTGCATTCGTGTCGCTTGGCTGACATCTATTTACCTGATATTCGCACGGGTGTCGCGATCCAGAATCCAACTCTGGTGCATTGAAGCTTCACCGGGCCCGCCCCAACTATTAAAGCTTGCCAGGCTCGGACACAAACCCTATACTCCATCTCTTCTCCTCCATCGTCACCGCACACTAGCACACCTCCCGACTGATTGTCGCGATGGGAAAGAAGTCTGAAACCTCCTACCGGTGGTCCGCGCGCGGCTCCGAATCTGGGTGTCGCTCTGGGTCCGATTAGCACCGCCACCCACGGTCATCGAGGTCGTTGTCCTCTAGAACTCTGTTCTTCGTCAAGGTGGAGCCGATCTCATCGAACAAGGAGGAACAGAAGCCGCCCCTCCTGGCCGAGGTGGCCCGACGGACTAGGAATTCATGCGGCACATGGAGATCGTTGTGCAATGATGTTTGATCAACCTCAAATGAACCGGCGCTGGTGCCTCGTCATACAAGTGTAAGGCCGAGGCAAAGGGAGCGAAAATGCTAAACCTACAAACGCCTACGTACCTGTTATGTAAACTTCAAACTAATCTAACCCCCCCCCCCCCCCCCCGATTTTTAGGTGGGGTGGGCCTCACCCTCCCATTTAATCCAATCAAATACTCCCACACTAGATCTATTCGTAAATTTACGTAAATCATCACGTGGATGTATAGCATTGCTCCGGAGGCAGTGCCGGAAGCAGCACAATGGTGCGTTTGCAAAGAGCCAGGTCACATTGGCTTGGGTGCTCGACTGCTCGCAGAGACTTGGGTGAAGTCTGGGTGCGCCACCTTCATCCGACCTGCCGACATCGTTAAAGACAAGCAGTGCAAGACGGTGAAGGATGCGGTGGAGCTTCTGCACCGCGAGCATGCTGCGGCGACCGGGCAGGGATGCCGTGATGGGGGCCTTCTGCCGCTGGCGACGACGACAACGACGGCGGAGGCGTCGGTGGCCTCGGAGGCCATGCGTACAAGGTCATCATCGTCCAGTACTTAGTGTAGTCTAGTTTAGTTTTAAGATTTTGTTTGAACTTAATAAATTTTGTTCATTTGACTGTAAATATATCAATCAAAAATTAAAAAATACCATCGGTTTCGCGTCAAATTTGTCCGTGCTTGTGTTTGGTTCAATTAAAATGACCGAACATTTGGTGTGGTTGGATGGCCAACGCCTCGCCCTCTATCCACGGATGTCGAGACGTGTACGCATCTTTGGTGTTGTCCATTTGATGATCTGCATGGGAGCTGGCCTAAGAGCATCTCCACTAGGGCCCCCAGGATGTCGCCCCAAGCACCTTTTTTTAGCACCGGCGGTAAAAAAACGTCCCAGCCAGGCCCGCCAAGACATGTTTTGCGCCGGATTTGGCGTTTTTTACGGCCGGCACGCCCACCCCACACCCAAATCCCTGGGGGGCAGCTAGGGGACGCCGACGTTTTCCTTTTGCATGCACAGGCCCACTTGCAGCCCCTCTCTCTCCCCTCTCTCTCCTCTCTCTTCTCCTTTTTCTCTCCTTTCTCTCTTCCTTCCACCACCGCCCAGCACACAGCTCGCGCAGCCGGAGCGGAGAGCTCGCGCGGCCGATGTAGCCCCGACGCCTCCCTCGCCTAGCGTCGCCGGCCCCGCCCCGCATCTCCCTGCTCGCCGCCTTGCTCCTCTCCTCGCCACGCTACCTCGCCGCTCCCTGCCTGCTCGCCGCCGTGCTGCTTCACCCCCGGCCGGGTCCGCTCGCCGCACCGTCAGGCTCCACCCGCGCGCGCCTCCAGCCCTCGCCGCGCGCGCCTCCCGCCCTCGTAGCAGCCGCCTCCCGCCCTCGCAGCAACAACCGTTGAGCCCCCAGGAGGTCGCCGGACGGGACGGGGCGGTGAGCGGACGAGGCCTTCCGTGCCAGCGTCGACGGAGGTACGTGCCAGGCCTTCAGGCCCCTGTGAAGGAAATATGCTAGAGGCAATAGTAAAGTTGTTATTCATATTTCCTTATATCATGATAAATGTTTATTTTTCATGCTAGAATTGTATTAACCGGAAACTTAGTACATGTGTGAATAAATAGACAAACATAGTGTCACTAGTATGCCTCTACTTGACTAGCTCGTTGATCAAAGATGGTTAAGTTTCCTAGCCATATACATGAGTTGTCATTTGATTAACGGGATCACATCATTAGAGAATGATGTGATTGACTTGACCCATCCGTTAGCTTAGCACTATGACCGTTGAGTTTTATTACTATTGCTTTCTTCATGACGTATACATGTTCCTCTAACTATGAGATTATGCAACTCCCGAATATCGGAGGAACACTTAGTGTGCTATCAAATGTCACAACGTAACTGGGTGATTATAAAGATGCTCTACAGTTGTCTCCGATGGTGTTTGTTGAGTTGGCATAGATCGAGATTAGGATTTTTCACTCCGATTATCGAAGAGGTATCTCTGGGCCCTCTCGGTAATGCACATCACTACAAGCCTTGCAAGCAATGTGACTAATGAGTTAGTTGCGGGATGATGCATTACGGAATAAGTAAAGAGACTTTCCGGTAACGAGATTGAACTAGGTATAGAGATACCGACGATCGAATCACGGGCATGTAACATACCAATGACAAATGGAAAAACGTTTGTTGTTATGCGGTTTGACCGATAAAGATCTTCGTAGAATATGAGGGAGCCAATATGAGCATCCAGGTTCCGCTATTGGTTATTGACCGAAGATGAGTCTCGGTCATGTCTACATAGTTCTCGAACCCGTAGGGTCCGCACGCTTAACGTTCGATGACGATCGGTATTATGAGTTTATGTGTTTTGATGTACCGAAGGTTGTTCGAAGTCCCGGATGTCATCACGGACATGACGAGGAGTCTCGAAATGGTCGGGACATAAAGATCGATATATTGGAAGGCTATGTTTGGACACCGGAAAGGTTTCGGATGAGATCGGGCATTTTTCGAAGTACGGGGGGGGGGGGGGGGGGGAACCGGAACCCCCCGGGGGCTTAATGGCCCTACCCGGGCATTAGTGGAACAGATAGGAGAAGGCCAAAAGGAGGCGCCCGCAAGCCCAATATCTGGTGGGAGGGGGCCGACCCCCCTTTCCTTCCTCTCCTCTTCCCCTTCCTCCCCCCTCTTATTAGGACTAGGAAAGGGGGGAACCTACTCCCAGTAGGAGCAGGATTCCCCCCCTTGGGGGCGCACCATGAGGCCGGCTGGCCCCCTCCCCCTCCTTTATATACGGGGGAGGGGGGCACCCCATAGACAAAAAAGTTGATTGTCTTAGTCCTGTGCGGTGCCCACCTTCACAGTTACACACCTCAGTCATATCGTCGTAGTGCTTAGGCGAAGCCCTGCGCGGGTAACTTCATCATCACCGTCACCACGCCGTCGTGCTGACAAAACTCTCCCTCGGCCTCAACTGGATCAAGAGTTCGAGGGACGTCACCGAGCTGATCGTGTGCAGATCGCGGAGGTGCCGTGCGTTCGGTACTTGATCGGTTGGATCGCGAAGACGTTCGACTACATTAACCGCGTTACTTAATGCTTCCGCTTTCGGTCTACGAGGGTACGTGGATAGACTCTCCCGCTCGTTGCTATGCATCACATAGATAGATCTTGCGTGACCGTAGGTAATTTTTTTGAAATACTGCGTTCCCCAACACCGTGGACCTCGATCGCGGCTTCGGCTTCGCGGAGGTCGAGCTCTACAGTGACTTCGTGCTCCGCTTCGTCAGCCACTCGGATGGCACGGACGTGCCCTTCTTGCCGGGGTTCGAGGGCGTGACCAACCCGGGTGCCGTGGACTACGGCCTCACGCGGTTCGACCACGGCATCGGCAATGTCCCGGAGCTTGCCCCCGCCGCCGCCTATGTCACCGGCTTCACGGGGTTACACGAGTTCGCCGAGTTCACGACGGAGGACGTGGGCACGGCCGAGAGTAGGCTCAACTCGCCAACAACTCGGAGGGCGTGCTGCTGCTGCTCAACGAGCCCGTGCACGACACCAAGCGTCGGAGCCAGATACAGACGTTCCTGGAGCACCACGGCGGCCCGAGCATGCAGCACATCGTGGTGGCCAGCAGTGACGTGCTCAGGACGCTCAGGGAGATGCGTGCGGCACATCGCGGTGGCCAGTAGCGGCAGGAGCGCGCCCATCGCTAACGCCAGCACCGACGCGAGCGCGGCCAGCGTCGGGCTCGGGAGGCTCTCCTTCTTGCCCTTGGCACCGTCGCGCTTGATCTGGGACGCCACGGAGACAAGGCCGTCATTAGCGCCGAGGACAACCACGCAGCGGCGGCAGCGGCGGAGGCAGCCAGCGCGGTAGCGCAACGCTTCTGGCGAGGGCCAGCGGAGGCGAGGAGCGGGACAACGCGGCGAGGACGACGGTCTCTCTTCGGTGTGGAAACAGCTTGAGATTTTCTCATACCCAAGCCAAAATTTTCACCGACAGCCCGTTATCCTTCTCGCTGAATATTAGAGCATCTCTCGCCGTTGAGCCCCCAGGAGGCATTTTTTTCGCCGCTTGGGGGGCTGTCGGTGAAAATTTTGGCCTGGGGAGGAGAAAATCTCGTGCCGTTTCCACACCGAAGAGAGACCGTCGTCCTCGCCGCGCCGTCCCGCTCCTCGCCTCCGCTGGCCCCGCGCTGTAGCTGCTCGCGCCCGCGCTTGGACGTGGCCGCCCTCTGCTGCTGCCGCCCCACGCGTGTGGCTGTCCTCGGCGCCAATGACGGCCTTGTCTCCGTGGCATCCCAGATGAAGCGCGACGGCGCCAAGGGCAAGAAGGAGAGCCTGCCGAGCCCGACGCTCGCCGCGCTCGTGTCGGCGCTGGGGTTTGCGGTGGGCGCGCTCCTGCGCCTGCCACCATCATGATAGCCGCACGCCCGTAGTACTTCGGCAGCGGGGGTGGCAGGAAGTCAAAGTCGCCCATGGTGGAGCGCGCAAGCATCTCCCTGAGCGTCCTGAGCACGTCACTGCTGGCCACTACGATGTGCAGCACGCCCGGGCCGCCGTGGTGCTCCAGGAACGTCTATATCTGGCTCCGGCGCTTGGTGTCGTGCACGGGCTCGTTGAGCAGCATCAGAACACCCTCCGAGTTGTTTGCGAGTTGAGCCCGCTCTCGGCCATGCCCACGTCCTCCGTCGTGAACTCGGTGAACTCGTGGAACCCCGTGAAGCCGCGGCGTGGCGGCTGTGGGGCAAGCTCTGGGGCGTTACCCGACGACGTGGTCAAACCGCGCCAGGCCGTAGTCCACGGCACCTAGGTTGGTCACGCTCTCGAACCCCGGCAAGAAGGGCACGTCCGTGCCATCCGGGTGGCTGACGAAGCGGAGCACGAGGTCGCTGTAGAGCTCGACCTCCGCGAAGCCGAAGCCGCGTCCGAGGTCCACGGTGTTGGGGAACACGGTATTTCAAAAAAAAATACCTACGGTCACGGAAGATCTATCTATGTGATGCATAGCAATGAGCGGGAGAGTGTGTCCACGTACCCTCGTAGACCGAAAGCGGAAGCGTTAAGTAACGCGGTTGATGTAGTCGAACGTCTTCGCAATCCAACCAATCAAGTACCGAACGCACGACATCTCTCCGATCTGCACACGTTCAGCTCGGTGACGTCCCTCAAACTCTTGATCCAGTTGAGGCCGAGGGAGAGTTCCGTCAGCACGACGGCGTGGTGACGGTGATGATGAAGTTACCGGCGCAGGGCTTCGCATAAGCACTATGACGATATGACCGAGGTGTGTAACTGTGGAGGGGGGCACCGCACACGACTAAGACAATCAACTTTTGTGTCTATGGGGTGCCCCCCTCCCCCGTATATAAAGGAGGGGGGAGGGGGCCGGCCGGCCTCATGGTGCGCCCCCAAGGGGGGGAATCCTACTCCTTATAGGAGTAGGTTCCCCCCTTTCCTAGTCCTAATAAGAGGGGGAAGGAAGCGGAAGAGGAGAGGAAGGAAAGGGGGGACGACCCCCCTCCCAATGCGGATTGGGCTTGGGGGGGGGGCGCCCCTCCTCTTTGCCTTCTCCTCTCTCTTCCACTAAAGCCCATGTAGGCCCATTAAGCCCCCGGGGGGTTCCGGTACCCTCCCCCCCCCCCCGCCCACTACAAGAAAAATGCTCGATTATGACTAAAATTATTGACGGCGGTTTAATTGGTCACTAATCCATGACCAAAATTCGCAAATTTGTCATGAAGAGTCTAGAGGGGTCCAAGCCCTATAATCTTGTGACAATTCGTGGCCAAAAGGTCGTTATCTGATTGCATAGAATGGTCATTAAGATGTGAATAATGCATACCACCTTATTTCAAGTCCCTCATGAACAAATTATATCATCATTGAAATTATACGAGGGTGATTGGATGACAACATGGCAATTTTGTCTACATGTGTGCCTAGTTGTGATTTTCCTATTTTGTTCACACAAGTCCAAGTACGCCGGACCCACCAACTACATGATACATAGGCCCCACCATACTGACTAGTGGAACCCACATGCCTTCAATGAATGCAAAAGAAAAAAAATATTGCTACAAGTAGAATTCAAACCAATGCCATGGTCTAGCACAGCAAATAAGCAGCAAAAGGAGGGTCCTCATAGGGTTCGAACCCATGATCTCCACATTCTTCCCAGCCGCGCCTAGCCACTACGCCAACAGCCACTTGTTGACACAAGAGCGCCCAAAGCATCATTTAAAGTGTGCACCCAGTGGAGCAAAGCAATTTTGATTGGTTGAATCGTATTGAGTTCCGGTCTCTTTTGGGCCTTAGTGGAACGAGGCCACCTCTTTTTTTTATCACATTTGTCTGACGACTGGGCCTTGGGCTTCGGTGGGATAATGCTACATTTTTTCTTTCTTTTTTCTACTTTCGTTTATACTTTTGCCAAAAAAAACTTTCATTTATACTTCCAAATATTCTAAATAATTATATTACAAAAAATACATAAAAAATGTGTTAACCAAGCATTTATACTTCCAAATATTCTAAATAATTATATTACATTTGTATAAAGAAAATGTTTATCATATATAGTTCTATATGAAAATATACAATGTGTGTACAAAAAGTTGATTGTGTATTTAAAACATGTTAATCACGTATTCAATAGATATTTTAGAAAAGTATTTTAGAAAATTAAATATGGCCTAATATTTGGTCAATTGTACATTAAATATGGCCTAATATTTGGTCAATTGTACATTAAATATGGCCTAATATTTTAGAAAATTAATTTGGTCCAATTTTACAACAAATATATGGTAGGTCCTTCACGAAAAACTCATTTTGGCACTCAAAAAAATGGAAAAATGAATTTTTCGTCCAAGGAAACTGAAAACTTCCTTAGGCAACGTTGTTTGACATTCCAAGATGCACCTTTGTGCACAATATGAGATCATTTAAACAAACTATGCTGTGAATGTGGATATAAGATTGATCATTTGGCTGGAAAGCCATGAATCTTCATATATGAAAGCTACTTTTTGAGAACACTTTTTAAGAAAAATTACCGTATTACAAGTTTATTATTTTTCCTGATAACATGGTGACATATAATGACACAATGCGAAGGTTTCCCAATTTTTTGTTTTTTTTTCATGCTCATTTCAAAATGCGGTCAAAACAGCGGGCATGACCGTTCCTAGCTAGTGGTTGAATCTTGGAATTTTTTTGGTGTTTCTCTGATTAAATAGATACTTTTGTACCTAAAACTGATTTTTGGAAAAAATCATGAGCAAACTATGATGCAGCTGTAGTTCAAACTTGACCCACTTCCAGCTGAATCGTCGGGAATTTGTCTTTTTTACAAGAGGTGGATAAAATCTTTTGACACCCAACTGTTTGGTCAATTGTACATTAAATGTGGCCAAGTATTTTATAAAATTGATTTGGTCCAATTTTGCAACAAATATATGGTAGGTCCTTCATAAAAAAACTCATTTTGGGCACTCGAAAAATGGTAAATGAATTTTTCGCCCAAATAAAATGAAATTTTTCTTAAGCAACATTGTTTTTCATTCCAAGATGCAAACTTGTACACAATATGATATCATTTTTTAAATATTTTATGTGAAAAAGTAGAAGAAAACAAAAGGAAAAACACAATTGCATGTGTGCTTTATTCTCATTGGTGGAATTACTTGTGAGACGGATCAATGACATGGCGCCCATCCATCCATCCATCTCTCCATCCCACATCTATCCATCCATCAATCTACAGAAAAGAAGAAGAAAAGAAAATGAAAAAAAGATCCCACGCACCCCCTCGCTCGCTCTCTCCCTCACGAACCCCTCTCTGTCTTGCAACCTCTCCCTCTCCCCCATGAACCTCTCTCCCTCGCCGCCACTCACCACCCACATCGGCCAGTTCCGTCGAGCTTCGGCGGCGCGTAGCACAGCCCCAAGCTCCCCTATGTCCGTACCTCCTTCCCCTTCGGCTAGAATCGATGCACAAGTTGTCCACCAGCCCCATGGCTAGCTAGGGTTTTGGCCGCCACCCCTTACCTGGCCGGGATCCGCCACATCCGGCGACGTCGAGGCCAGCAAGCGTCAGATCCGGCATCGGCGTGGCCCAGGTTGGTCCCTCTCGATTGATGCAGATTCATGCCCCTCCCCCCCCATCCAGATCCGCGCCTCAAGGCCTGCACCCTCGCCAGCGGCTAGGGTTTCTTTGCCGGAACCCGCCACAACTGAAAATGGAGAGGTCGGAGCTCGCGGGATCCGTCACCAGCTTTGCCTAGGTAGGCCCTTCCCGTCCTTCCTCACGCGGATCCACCCTCTCCTCCTCATCTCACCTTCTCCGCCTATCCACCCCTTTGCTGCAGGTCACCATGGTGTGGAGACGACGACGGCGACAGGGGACGTAGGCCTTGCCCAGCTTGAGGAGGAGGAGGGGCGCACCTAGCCGCCGGCCCTGCTCCGCTCGAGGAGGAGGGGCGGGAGGGGTCTGCTCCTAGGGCGACCAAGAGATCCTGCCCGAGCTCAAGAACGGCCATGATGACCCATCATGCAGGTGGCATCTCCCTTCCCCTCTTCCTCTGCTCACTAATGATGCTAGTTAAGGAATATTTGACGCAAATCTCCCTGCTGTTTGTATCGTTTGGATTGCAAGAAATTCAGTTTTAGGTGAACCTGCATCTAGTTTAACTTCTCTGAATAATGAACCATCTGACATAAATATGTTGTGTACATTCTGAATCCCCAACATGACAAAAATTCAATTGCTAGTGTTTGTGAACATAACCTCCCTGTTCACCAAATGAAGAATCCACCCAAGATTCTGGCCATGTCGGCCGAGTCCACCCGTCCAACGCAAGCTCTACACCGGCCTTATCCCTCCCTTTTACCTATATGGGTAAACTTACTATAGATTATTCACAATTTCTCCATTGTTAGCAGCAACTGCTTAACTAGAATTTTTAGAACTGGTTATACGCTAAAATTACAACAGTTAACTCTTTTATCTGTATGTTACCTGATCTGTTGCTCGTGGCCAGATTCTTGTTATACTAAGATTGTCCAGATTATCCTAAGATTGTAGATTTATTTTTCTTGCAAAGGCAATGGCGGGAGTGCCATATTGGGCAGAGGAAGAGGATGAGAAGAAAGAAGGCTTGGCGTGAGTGGGTGCTGGGTGGCGGCGGCCTTCCACTACCTACCCCATGGCACCTCACTCTACCGCGGTGGCAAGTATGTTTGACTTCCACAACTCCAACCTCCTCTATGTGCATGTATATACGTCACCGACCACAAACCCTAGATTTAGCTTGCTTGTATAATACTATGATGTGACTTGTGCACTGTCCTCTCATTTATTTATGTATAATGGAGATTTCAAATATGTTGTTATGCGGGAGGACGAGTCTAGTTAGGCTAGCAACAGTGGGGAGCTACAAAGTTACCTTACCTGATCTGAACTATGAGGACCTGATGATTTGTGTGTGCAAATAAATGGAAGTCAAAATGCTTTTGGTTGTGACTTACTATTCCTTAGCTTATATGTATGTCTTAGTTAAACTTGAATCATTATTTTCTCCTATATGTGATTAAGTAATAAATTAGTAGACCTGAATATTTCTTGTTCTGATCAGTCTTGTGTGTAAGATATGACCTTCTTTGAAATATGTTGCTCAAAGGTTCCCCGTCATAGCTCTTGTTCTTGTTTTTGTTGATCTAAGAAACATCTTGCATGATATAGAAGTCCTACTAGCTAAACTTGCCTTGTAGTAGTCTCCATAAAAGTGGTTGTATTTTGATTTTAATTCTATTTGTTTGCTGCAGCAGAATGCTCATCACCTTGTAGGGAAGATCTGAACCAAGTAACTACAAGGGTTGTTTGGCAATGTGTAGGTCAATCTCACCCTTGTGTACAAGTAATATTTTTCTCCAGATTTAGTCTACACTGTCCAGGTTGTATGCTTCTACTGAGATCCCATCAAGGTAATGCTCTTCCCCCACATGTTGTTCTGCAAGAAAAGTATACACAAAATTCAAGTGAGCGTTTATGGGGTTGCATGTTTGTATGATTTGTTCATGTGCTTCATGTTGTAATTCCTGTCAAGTAAAGACTAAAGAAACATACCACCCTCTTTACTACTGAAATTTTGCGACCATGTTATAGTTAATGCAAATTGCTGGGACTCTTCTGAGAAGATTATTTCAATAGTTTATTTATGTAACTAGTTGTTAGCATTTTCCTTTTCAATAATAAAGGTTGAGATCACTGCAAGAAATGATTCTGATTGGTACTCCTTAGATTCAAACTGGTGAATTATGTTAAGTTTTACATATGAGGTTATGTTTCTGCCATGTATACTTTGTGTGCATGTGTTGTTTGTGTTGAGGATAACTTATAATTTGCAATCAATCTGTTCATTGATGTGAACTTTTAAGTCTCACTTCTAAATGTAAAACCACCATTTGTCTTTTTTTTCTCATATTTTGTATGCTTTCTTATGTTTGATTATTCCAATTACCAGGATGATCTGAAGCACTCAGAAGAAGCGGAGCACAGAAGGAGGGCACGAGAAGCTTTGTTTCTCATTGTTGTTGTGAGCTTGTGTTTGTAGAATTATTTTGCTGTGCACTTGTTGCGCCTTGAATCTTGATTGTGTAGAGGAGTCGATGGATGATGTATTGTATTTCATGTGGTGTGCTACCAAATGAAATATACAGTTTATCTGCAATATTGTATTCTTTTGTACTTATTTTTTTAATGGGCCTATCTTGAGATATGCATGATTCTGACAAAATAATACATCAGCCCAAATAAATCAAACGTTTTCAATAATAAAATAGGTATGTAGGCCCAAACAAATCAGACATTTTTAATAACAAAATAGGTATTGGGCCAGGCCCATGTAGGCTAGATTGGTGGACTGGGCTGTGAAATTTTATGATGATTCCATTTGGTCACTAGCAATGCCATGTCACCTCAGCCACATCAGATCCTACGTGGCTCAGACAAATGGGTACTGACCAAACCAAAATTTTCGTCAATAGAGAGCTATGACCAAAATTTTAGAAAGGTCATGTTTGTTCATTCTTGACGGCCAACTGTTGACCTTATGAATTTGGTCAAAAGAAGGTCATAAAACTTAAATGATGACGACTCAATGACCAAAATGGAGGGTCAACAATGAACAAATTTCTTGTAGTGATAATCCGGCCCCGAATACATCCCTAGTCCGAAACAAAAGGGTGCATCATTATCAAGCACCCAGGTTGAATACCAAAAAACCAAAACCCCCTAAAGGGTACGGAACCGTACTGGAGGGTTGGCTCAACGGACCCTGCAAAATCCATAGTACGGAGGGCGCCACTCCAACACACAGCCTTCGAGCGTGTTGGATACTACGGCAGGTGGCTTTTTAGCCCCGGGCAACCAACCCAGCAGTACCAGTACGGTATTAATAGTCTTCGAGACTTTCGCATCAAATAACATGCGGAAACGAACAATCCGCAGCCTCGCCGAAGTCTACCAAGTAGCAACAACAAATCCATGGAGCGACACGGCTATCACCTTCAACGCCAGCGACGAACCTAAATTCCGAACAGCTAGAGCACCAGCCGCATTGGTCCTCAGTTTGATAGTAGATGGTTTTCGTCTTACTAAGGTACTCATGGATGGCGGCAGCGGATTAAACCTCATCTATGAGGAAACCCTTCAAAAAATAGAAATTGACTGGAGCCGCATTGAGCGAAGCAGCACAACCTTCAGAGGGATCATCCCTAGTCGAGAAGTACGCTGCACAGGAAAAATCACACTAGATGTAGTGTTCGGCTCACCGGACAATTACAGGTCCGAGGAGGTCACGTTTCAAGTGGCCCCATTCGGCAGCGGATATCACGCTTTGTTAGGGCGAGAGGCATTCACAATCTTCCAAGCTATGCCCCACTACGGGTACATGAAGCTCAAACATCCGGACTAGCTAGCCAATCTAGTAATAGTACCAAAAAAAGGACAAATCCTGGCGCCTCTGCGTCGATTTTATAGACCTTAACAAGGCCTGTCCAAAGGACCCTTTCCCCCTCCCTCGCATCGACCAAATCATCGATACTACTGCAGGGCACGATTCATTGTGCTTCCTCGATGCATACTCCGGATACCATCAAATCAAGATGGCGGAGAAAGATCAGGCCGCAACGGCATTCATTACTCCATATGGGCCATTCTGCTTCAACACAATGCCCTTCAGACTCAAAAACGCTGGCGCAACATATCAGCGCATGATTCAAACATGTCTGGCTACCCAGACAGGCAAAACAGTAGAGGCATACGTAGACGATGTGGTCATCAAGACCAAACACGTCGGAACTCTAGCAGAATACTTGAGGGTGACATTCGACAACCTCCGAGCATATGACATTAAGCTCCATCCGGAAAAATGCGTCTTCGGCGTACCAGCCGGAAAGCTCTTGGGCTTCATCGTATCCGGTAGAGGAATTGAAGCAAACCCAGCCAAAATCCGAGCTCTTCACAATTGGATATTCCAAAAGACCTCAAGCAGATACAAAAACTAACCGGATGCGTAGCGGCCTTAAGTCGCTCATCTCCCGTTTGGGAGAAAAGGCTCTGCCCCTCTACCGCCTCCTCCAGGCACACCGAACATTTCGAATGGACGGATGCTACCACAGCCGGACTCGAAGAAATAAAAGCCATACTGGCAACAAATCCGGTTCTGGTCGCGCCCAACCTGGGAGAACCTATGATTTTATATATCGCAGCAACACATCAAGTTGTCAGCGCGGTACTCGTTGTTGAACGAGAAACAGAAGAGCACAAATTCCCTCTTCAAAAACCAGTGTACTACGTATCCACTGTTCTAACTCCATGCAAATCCGGTACCCACATTATCAAAAGATAGCGTATGCGGTGTTCATGGCATCCCGGAAGTCATGACACTACTTTCAAGAGTGTTCAATCGCGGTGGCCTCTGAAGTACCTCTCAACGATATTATAAACAATCGCGACGCAACGGGCAGGATTGCAAAATGGGCTATCGAGCTCTTACCATTTGACATAACCTACAAACCACGGCGAGCTATAAAGTCGCGAGGTTCGCTGACTTCGTGGCGAATGGACCGGGGAACTCCCTAAAGAGTACGTACAGCATTCTAACCGGATCATGCATTTCGACGGATCCAAAATGTTGGCTGGCTTGGGGTCAAGGCGTCTGGCGTCCCCAACCGGAGACGCAATCTAATACGTACTTCAAATAATGTACACGGACTCCAACAACGCAGTCGAATCTGAGGCCCTTCTACATGGCCTCCGGATGGCAATCTCCATGGGCATTCAACGCCTAGAGGTGCGCGAGATTCAAACCTCGCAATATCCCAAGTAAATGGAGACTTTGACGCCTAAAGATCCAAAAATGGCAGCTTATCGCAACGCCGTCCTAAAAATGTCAGCTCGGTTCGAAGGACTAGAATTCCATCATGTAGCCCGGGATAATAACCAGGCAGCAGACGTGTTAGCACGCATCGGCGCTAAACGAGACGCCGTCCCTCCTAACATCTTCCTAGAACGGCTCTTTAAGCCATCCGTATTATGGGAAGAGGAGTCCAGAAATAACAATCCGGAGCCAGCTGCATCACCTAACACAATCGGCGGCTTAGCCAATGAAATAACACCTTCAGCCCACGAAATAATGGCAGTAATTGCCCCGTGGACAAAACCATTCCTAGCCTACTTAATGCGGCAAGAACTTCCCGAAGACCAAAACGAGGCCCGCTGCATAGTTCGGCGATCTAAAGCCTACAAGGTCCGTGAGGGAGAACTTTATAAGAAAAGCACTACCGGAGTCCTTCAAAGGTGTATCTCCGAAGAGGAAGGGCGTTATCTCCTGGCTGTAATTCACGCCGACTCGTGAGCACCACGCTGCAGCCCGGCCCTTGTAGGCAAGGCCTTCCAGACAGGATTTTATTGGCCGACAGCCCGGGCAGATGCTCAGGATTTAGTCCAACGATGCGTCGGTTGCCGGCTCTTTGCTAATCAGAGCCACATGCCACCCACCGCCCTCAAAACTATACCCATTACCTGGCCGTTCGCGGTATGGGGCCTTGACATGGTTGGACCCCTTAAAGGGGGAACCCACAAGCACAAATACTTATTGGTCATGGTGTACAAATTCACCAAATGGATTGAGGCCAAGCCGGTTAAAACGGCAGAATCCGGACCGGTGATAGACTTCATATCCGGGGTAGTACACCGCTTTGGCGTCCCCCACAGCATCATCACTGATAACGGCACGAACTTCACGGCCGACGAGGTTAAACTCTGGTGCAAAAACATGGGCATCAAGCTCGATTACGCTTCAGTCTATCACCCCCAAACTAACGATCAAGTCGAGCGAGCAAATGGTCTAATCATGAGCGGCATCAAACCCAGACTAGTGCGGTCCCTCAAGGAATCTAACACGCACTGGGTAGAGGAGCTCGACTCCGTACTCTGGGGGTTGCGGACCACGCCAAACCGAACTACTGGATTCACACCATTTTTTATGGTATACAGCGCAGAGGCAGTTCTGCCCTGCGATATAATTCATCACTCACCTCGTGTGCGCATGTACGAAGAAAGAGAAGCCGTGTTGGATCGGCAGGACAGTTTGGACGCCTTAGAGGAGGAGCGGGACGTGGCAAAGGCTCGTGCCGCATTTTATCAGCAGCAGGCTCGAAGATATCAAAGCAGAGAAGTACAGGCCAAAACTTACAATGTTGGCGAACTTGTTCTACGCTCACGGAAAAGAAAAATGACAAACTTAAGCCCAAGTGGGAAGGCCCCTTCATCATCGACCAAGTCCTGACCAGCGGAGCATACCGTCTACGTAACGCATCTGACAACCGACTCGAGCCGAACCCATGGAACGCAGCCCGTCTCCGAAGATTCTACGCCTAGCGCCGGACTCCGGGTTCGTCTCACTCCCCCGTCCACCCCTTTTTTTACTGTCTCTCGTCCTCCTCCTTCTTCCCACTTTTTTTTTCAATACCTTTTATGGGCTGATTTGCGCTTTGTTCGCACACACTTGATGTGCTCCTGGCACTCATTATACCTGGGGGCTTCTTTTACAGAAGCTTATTCATACGGGCTTTATGCCCAATACATGTGTCATACTTCCGCATGTACCTTTTATTCACCATTATATGCATCGATATGACTTAAGTTTTGGCCAAGCTGGGTTGCCTGGCTCCTGTGGTTACCCCTCGTTCCCGATTGTTCGGCTAGGAGGTAAAGGGAGCACCTCTGCGATTATTCTTGCCGGGTCAGCCGGATGTGTACCTCGACTGGGTGAAGCCGAAAGCTAAGCGTTCTTAAGAGAATATTCGGTCGGTGACTTGAAAGATGATTTATTACTTACTTATTTACCTGCCCCGGATGCTTTTTTCTGCTATTTTCGCAGTCCGACATTGCACTTTAGGGCATGCCCCTGTGAAAGGAACCCTTAACGGAACTATTCTTCCTGGAAGATGTTTCTTACTAACCATGTAATATAACATAACTAGTTGGGCACTTGTCTGATAAAGCAATTATGACCCAGACGCCTTGTCTCCATGCATGCCCCGGTTCTTTTACAACCGTAAGGGTATTCGGACACACTCGGACTGTTGGGTCCCGAGGTAGAAGCGAAACGGTCCGCAAAGACAAACGATCTACAATCCGGCTAGAAGGCATTTTACATGTCATTTCAAATTACATCGTCAAACCGACTGATTGTACTCCTCCTCAAGCCCATCTAACAGTCTGTCTAATTTACAGTCCTATTGGGAATATTTCGCGGCCAGTTCTACTTGGTCGTACATCAAGCTCACAGGGATCTCCTTCCCATCAGGCCCCGCAGGTCCGACCTCGGCCATGTGGTTTGGGTCAGCCTTCGGGTAACATGTCTTCACAATGGCCCAGGCCTCCCTGGCGCCCTGACGGCAGGCCGATATCTTCCACAAACGGAGGCGTCGCCGTGCTCCCTGAAGCTTCTCAGCAAGCTCACCAAGGCCTTCGGGTAGGGAGACGGATGGCCATAAAGCATGAACGACGCCACTCGCCGCTTTAACACGTCCCGAGCAATTGCACTAGCTCGGGAAGTTGGTCACCCGTTGACTCAGAATTTCCTCCATGAGGCGACACTGTGAGCACACCTAACGACATATTTACGTCAATCGACTTCCTCGCCAATTCCTCTTTTCAAAGGAATTTGTTCAAGCACTTACTATAAATGCCAGCGAAGCCGCTGATTCTCCTTCACGGAGCCACACAGCTGGGCCCGAACACCTTTCAGCTCTTCTCCTTGCTGGGTGTGGGCATCTTGGAGCTTGTTTCTCTCCTGCTGCACCTTCATAAGCACCCTCTCGCCGGCCTTTAGCTGCCACAGTAGCTGTTGCTTGTCCGGATCTAGTCCGGCGCCCTCTGCAATACTATTGTCAGATCCACGCTGCACTTTGTTAAATGATTATCTTTTCAAAGTACGTCTTACCAGTAGGGGTCTCTGTGGCTCCCCCTGTGGCGGCCAGTGCGGCCTCAAGTTGGGCCTTGCACTCTTGGAGCTCCTGGGACAGATGGGTATTCTTCTCCGTAAGATCCTGCATCATAATTGATCCTTAAATCAGTTATTTAAACTATTTTAAGTCTCGGGGCTCTTGGCATATATAACTATTAAAATTACTTACCCGTATGTCTTTCACATACCGCTGCGTGGCTCTGGTTAACCCATCTTGAGCGGCACGGAGGTGCGCGTCTCCGCTTCAAAGGCATTTAACGCCTCGGGAGAAACACGCGTCACGAAGAACTGCCGAGGCGACGCCTGTGATTCATGGTGCTCTCCACCTCGGACGGGTGGCGGTCAGTCTGTCGGCATCCTCCGTCGGAGGAGCATCCGGCTCACGCCTTGTATTCGCCACCCCTCCCGCACCATGCGTTGGAGCATGGCCGGCGGAGGCTTGATTGGCAACCTCTCCGGACACTGTCCGGCTAGCTCTCTTTCTGGAAAGGTTTTGTGAATTAATATACCTCATATGGATCCTTCCCTTAAAAATAGCGGTGCTCCATACCCGTTCTTGGCGACGTTTAAAGCGTCGCGCTCCTCTTCCGCTTCTTTGGGCGGACTGACCCTTGTTGGCCGGGCCGCCGGGTTCGCTTCCCACCTTAAAGGCACCTCCTGCGATGCACCATCAGTATGGGATGGTCGAGTTGAGCGCTGAATCAAATGATGGTGTCGAGACCTCGGTCGTAGTCACCGGGAGGCCGAAAACAAACCGGGGTAGTCAGCCGTAATGGCGACTATCGCATTGTCTATGCTACGTTGGTGGAACACCCCGTCAATCAGCTCCACCTTTATGTCCGGATCCTCTTCGGAGGTCGGATCAAGGGATCGTTCCGGATCCTCGGGCTGTGGAGTTAGGCTTCGTATGCCCTCCACGTCCCGGCGCAGCTCCTGTGTAGAAATTACAGAGTAAGATACTTGACTTTAAAAAAGTATGGATTGGGTAGATGAGCGTCCGCTTACCCAGCTCCGAGGGTTATTCATAGAAAATCCATTCAACGGATTCTTGCGGAGGAAGTCCTCCTCCTCTCCCTTGTACAAGCCGGACAGGATCTTTGCCAGATCAGCTACCGAGCCTGGCCCTTTGCGGCCATGACGGGTGGCGTTGTCTTCCCCGTTGAAATCCCACATAGGGTGGCCCCTATATTGGAGTGGCTGCACCCCTCGCATAATGCATGTGGCCATGACTCCAATCATGGTCAATCCGGAGTGGGCCAGTCTTCGGACGCCTTCTTCGGGGTGCCGGATAGATATCCGGTCCCGGCGATGCGCCATATTTCGGCTCCGCCCACTTGATATATCAACCCTTCATGAGAACGGGGTACGGGACAAAACAATCTCTTCCAATGGGCAAAATGGGGCTCGATGCCCAAGAACAGCTCGCAAAAAGCTACAAAGCCCGCGATGTGCAAAATGGAGGCGGGCGTGAGGTGGTGAAGTTGGAGTCTCAGAGAACTCTAGGAGCCCCCAAGAAAGCGGATGTATGGAAATCCGAGTCCCCTTATTAGATAGGGGACAAAGCATACCCGCTCCCCTTTGGAAGGGTTGGGGACGCTCTCCGCCTGCTTTCCACCCTTGTAGGTGGCTAGTCCGGCTCGAACCGGAACCATGAAGGCTGGGGGAAGATATCCCTTGGTTTGAAGTACCACTAGCTCGCTGTGTGGAACTGAGCATCTCCCCCAATCTCCTGGCTTAGGTGCTGGGAGTCGGAGAGGAGGAGCCGCGTCGGCTATCCATGATAGAATGGATTTTTGTCAGAGGCGCTTCAATGAGAACTTGCGGATAGAGAATGGTGTGAGCTAGATCTAGATCCTCGCCTCTCTTATAAGCGGCTCGTTCGCACGGCTAGGGGGAAAAATGTAAAAATATCCCAGCCTTTCGCATTAAATGCGACACGTGGAAGAAGGCCATTATTGGGCGTAGAAGCCAAGGAGCGCAACATTTATAAAGAAGCGGACACTATTCGACGGGAACATGAAGATTGAAGGAGAACCCGCCTTGCAACGCCGAAGACAATATCGCGCGCCCGGACTTCGTCATCGCTGAAAGCCCGGTTAAAGGGGGCTCTTGAGGGAGTTCCAGACTAGGGGGTGTCCGGATAGCCGAACTATCATCATCGGCCGGACTCCAAGACTAGAAGATACAAGATTGAAGACTTCATCCCGTGTCCGGATGGGACTTTCCTTGGCGTGGAAGGCAAGCTTGGCGATACAGATATGTAGATCTCCTAGCATTATAACCGACTCTGTGTAACCCTAACCCTATCCGGTGTCTATATAAACCGGAGGGTTTTAGTCCGTAGGACGAACAACAATCATACCATAGGCTAGCTTCTAGGGTTTAGCCTCTTTGATCTCGTGGTAGATCTACTCTTGTAACAAACATCATCAATATTAATCAAGCAGGATGTAGGGTTTTACCTCCATCAAGAGGGCCTGAACCTGGGTAAAACATCGTGTCCCTTGTCTCCTGTTATCATCCGCCTAGACGCACAGTTCGAGACCCCCTACCCGAGATCCGCCGGTTTTGACACCGACATTGGTGCTTTCATTGAGAGATCCTCTGTGTCGTCACCGATAGGCTCGATGGCTCCTTTGATCATCAACAACGACGCGGTCCAGGGTGAGACTTTTATCACCGGACAGATCTTCGTGTTCGGCAGCTTTGCATCAAGGGCCAATTCGCTTGGCCATCTGGAGCAGATCGAAAGCTACGCCCCTGGCCGTCAGGTCAGATTTGGAAGTTTAAACTATACGGCCGATATCCGCGGAGACTTGATCTTCGACGGATTCGAGCTGCAGCCAAGCACGCCGCACTGTCTCGATGAGCATGATCTAGCTCTGCAGCCGAACAGTGCCCTGGAGGCCGCACCCGAATCCGCTCCGACCCTTAATCCGGAGCCGGATTCCCCGATCGGGGGCTATAATCTCTACGGCGATCGAGCCGAACTCCATCCCTGTCCTTTGCGAAAACCTCGACTCCAGGGTGCCGGACTCATCTCCGGACTCCGAACCCTCCGCGCCCTTACCAATCGAATCCGATTGGGTGCCTGTTATGGAGTTCACGGCCGCGGACATCTTTCAGCACTCGCCCTTTGGCGACATCCTGAATTCACTAAAGTCTCTCTCTTTATCCGGAGAGCCCTGGTTGGATTACGGTCAGGAAGGTTGGGATGCGGACGATGAAGAAATTCAACGCCCACCCACCACCCACTTGGTAGCCGCTGTCGATGATCTAACCAACATGCTAGACTACGACTCCGAAGACATCGACGGTATGGACGACGATGCCGGAGATTTGAACAGAGCCAAAGGCTCATGTGGCAATCGGAAGGCCACCTTGTCATACGACATATACATGGTGGATATCCCAAAAGATGGGAACGGCGATGGAACAACGGAGGATGACCCCTCCAAGAAGCAGCCCAAGCGCCGGCGTCAGCGGCGCCGCTCTAAATCCCGCCACAGCAAGAATGAAGATTCCGGCACCGGAGATAACAATACACCGGACAGTGCCGAAGACAATCCACTCCAGCAAGATCCAGCGCAGGAGGATGGAGACGCCAACCCTCACGAGAGAGCGGCAGAAGAAGAGGTAGAGGATTATATGCCTCCCTCCGAAGACGAAGCAAGCCTCGACGACAATGAATTCGTCATGCCTGAGGATCCCGTCGAACAAGAGCGTTTTAGACGCAGGCTTATGGCCACGGCGAACAGCCTCAAGAAAAAGCAGCAACAGCTTAGAGCTGATCAGGATCTGCTAGCCGACAGATGGACTGAAGTCCTCGCGGCCGAAGAGCATGAGCTCGAACGCCCCTCCAAAAGATACCCGCAAGCTGCTCCCCCGATTAGAGGAGGAGGCTTACGAACCCGCATCACCAGGAGACAATACGGCTGACCGACCACCCGGTGGTCGCGACAGAGAGGCCTCTAGGCCCTTCACTAGAACCGTACCCCGACATCGCTCAAAAAGCACACGGCCAAAGGGGAACGCCCGACCTGCGAGATATATTGGAGGACAAGGCAAGACAATCAAGATCGATCTATGGATCGCGTGGGCGCCCCATGCACGTGATTTACAACCGTCGCACCGGACACAGTAAGTCCGGCCGGGCCGAACAAAACAGACCAAGCTCTTTTGAGCTCCGTCGTGATATCGCCCAATACAGAGGCGCCACACACATACTGTGCTTCACAGACGAAGTAATGGATCATCAAATCCCCGAAGGGTTTAAACCCGTCAATATTGAATCCTATGATGGCACAACAGACCCCGCGGTTTGGATCGAAGACTATCTCCTTCACATCCACATGGCCCGCGGTGACGATCTTCACGCCATCAAATACCTCCCCCTCAAGCTTAAAGGACCAGCCCGGCATTGGCTCAACAGCTTGCCAGCAGAGTCAACTTGGAGCTGGGAGGACCTGGAAGCCGCATTACTCGATAATTTCCAGGGCACTTATGTGCGACCACCAGACGCTGATGACCTAAGCCACATAATTCAGCAGCCAGACGAATCGGCCAGACAATTCTGGACATGGTTCTTAACCAAGAAAAACCAAATCGTCGACTGTCCGGATGCGGAGGCCCTCGCGGCCTTCAAGCATAACATCCGCGACGAGTGGCTTGCCCGGCACCTAGGACAGGAAAAGCCGAATTCCATGGCAGCCCTCACATCACTCATGACCCACTTCTGCGCGGGAGAGGACAACTGTCTAGCACGCAGCAACAACCTCAGCAAACATTCTGGCAGTCCGGACTTCAAGGACCAAAATGGCAGGCCGCGTCGTATCAAAAACAAGCGCCGCATTAACAGCGACAATACTGAGGATACGGCAGTCAATGCCGGATTCAGAGGCTCTAAACACGGTCAGCGGAAAAAGCCATTCAAAAGAACTACCCCGGGTCCGTCCAATTTGGACCGAATACTCGACCGCTTGTGCCAGCGATACACATAGACTCGAAAAGCCAGCTAACCACACCAACAGGGATTGTTGGGTATTCAAGCAGGCAGGCAAGTTAATGGCCGAAAACAAGGACAAGGGGCTGCATAGCGATGACGAGGACGAGACCCAACCGCCGAACAACAGAGGATGTATGGTTTCCCCCCAGTTGCGGACGGTGAACATGATATACGCAACGCACATACCCAAAAGGGAGTGGAAGCGTGCACTCGTGGATGTCTACGCCGATGGAGCCAGTTGCCCCAAGTTCAATCCATGCTCCTCCCGCCCGATCACTTTTGACCGAAGGACCACCCCACCAAAGATTCCGCCACGGTGGACTCGCCGGACTGGTCTTAGACCCAATCGTTGATGGATTTCACCTAACCGTAGTCCTCGATGGACGGCGGCAAAGAAATGAACCTGCTTTACCGGATACAGGCGAAGATGGGCATAGACCCTCAAGGATTAAACCTACCAAAACGACCTTTAAAGGCGCCAAACCAGGTGTAGAAGCCAATTGTACAGGCTCAATTACACCGGAAGTGGTCTTCGCATCCCGGATAACTTCCGAAGCGAGGAGTTAATCTTCGACATAGTCCTGTTCCGCAGCGGCTATCACGCCTTGCTCGGACGTACCGCGTTTGCAAAGTTCAACGCGGTGCCGCACTACGCATACCTCAAGCTCAAGATGCCAGGACCTCGAGGAGTCATTACGGTCAATGGAAACACTGAACGTTCTCTCCACACGGAGGAACATACAGCGGCTCTCGCGGCAGAAGTGCGGTGCAGCCTCTTAAGGCAATTCTCGAGTCCGGCCGTTAAGCGGCCGGACACAGCTAAGCGCGCCCGGAGTAACTTACAACAAGACCACCTGGCACGTTCAGAGCACGCATAGAAGTGCGGCCCCAACCCCAGCCCCTGCGAAACGTCAAAGCAGGTCCTTCGCGTACACCATTACGCTCTAAAGATACCGTGAGCTTGGGAAGAGGGGCACGACCACGATAAACCCAGACTGCGGCTCAACCACACCAGGGGCTCTCACGTGTGTCGTTCCTTTTTCTTTTCTTTTTTACCTTTTACTTTTTACAAACAAGACTCCGTTTGTCAGAAGCCCTGTCCGGCAGCAGACCTGTCGAACTCATGATGGAACAGCCAGGGAAGGATAAAGGCTACAACGAGTATACAGGTGGTCTCCATTACGAGCATTTTCATACACCAATCTGCAGCTTACCCCTGGAGGGGGACACGTTTAACAGTCTCATACCTTGCTTATCGCACTATTTGTATCGTTCTGCATTCGTAGCAGCACTTATTGAATAAAACAATGCAACACCTTTTTGTTTATAATTGCATTTCTTTTTCATACATATGTTCATTCACGACATGTTGCATCCAGTACACTTTGGTACGGCTAATATACACCGAGGGCTTATGTTTCCAAGTTATGGTGTGATGAGTCCGAACACTTTCACAAGTGCGGCACCCCGAACTTATAGCACTATATGCATCGGCTCCGAATCTTGTCTTGGGTCAATAGTTGGGTTTGCCCGGCTCCCGTGTTTTGGTACCTTACGTTCCATTATATCGGCTAAGGTAGCACCGGAGAACCATCATGATTCCGCCCAGTTCGGGCTGGGTTAACGCCTCGATGGAGAAAGCTAAACTGACCGTCATGATGAGGCGGAGACCGATCGCTGTTCGAGAGGTTTTTTAAGTAGTCCTTAAAGACTTATGCCGCTTAGAGCGAGGAGCCGGATACTGTCCGGCCAAGGCGTGGATAGCGCCCCAAATTCGCCTTCAAGACTAGGGGCTTCACTAAATTTAAAATTATAGAATTCTATGGCTAAGTGAGAGTGTTCAAGCATTATAAGTCCGGTTGCCTTGTTCGCTGTGTTGAGCGCCTCCCTAGATGGACCCAAAATGGGAACAAGAGCGCTCAAGTTTATCCCAACACCCCAAAGACTAGTGGCATGGGGGCTGAAGCCGACGACTTGCCATCTCTCGATTTGATAAACAGCCGCATGTAAGGTAATATTTTAAATTAACAAGCGTTGCTTTAGCGATATGAACTAAGTTTTCAGCACACAGGATAACAAAATGCGAGTCTACTCCAATATTACATCTTTGGAGCACTCACCCGCAATAGTGCGGTCGCCCTTCAGCACACTCTTATAATACATCTTAGCCGTGCGATGCTCCTTGCCCTCTGGTAGCGGGTCCGTCACGAGCTTCTGGGCATCCATCTTGCCCCAGTGCACCTTTGCGTGGAAAAGGGCCCGACGGGCACCCTCGATACAAGCGGAATGCTTGATAACTTCAACCCACGGGCACGCATCCACCAGCACCGCAGACCAGGTCAAGTAGCTCCTGTGCATGGCCTCCTTAGGCCACACCGAACTATGAGGCCCTTCATGGCCTATTCGCCGCCTTTAGGAGCTTGACCAGCTGCTTCAGCTGGTCGCTAAGGGGCACCGGATGTCCGCCTCGATATCGAGACCAGAAGACCTTTCTCCGTCGAGCTCCCTCCTCGGCCCGGTAGAATGCGGCAGCATCGGACACGCTGCGAGGAAGATCTGCGAACGCCCCTGGATATCTCCGAATTTGGGTAAGCAACAGGTAATTAACACTCACATGCTTACTCTGCATGAAAAATGCCTTACCCACTGCTATTTTCTTCACCGCCTCAATCTCCTGGAGGGCCTTGTAGGCTTCGCCTTAGCAGCTTTGGCACTCTCAAGAGTTGCTGCAAGCTCGGACTCTCGAGTCTTCGAGTCACGCCCGAGTTCTCATGTTTTTTCACGAGATCCTGGAGCTCTTGCTGTACCTCCGCCACCCGCCTCCTGCTTCTTCTCGCCGGTGCGTTCCGCGTCAGACATTACGCTCGCCGCTGCCACCGCTTCCTTCGTGGTCGCCACCTCGTTGGTGGCCCCTACAATACCCACGTTATCCTTGTCATTTTTCTTGCAACCAAATCCTTTTCTCAGAAGGTACAATTTTCATAAGGTATTACTCACCTTCTTTTGCCTCGAGCTGCTTCTTGGCATGACCGAGCTCGTTCTCGGATCGCTCGAGGTTTTTCTTCAAATTATTGACCTCCGCAGTCAGTGCGGCGGAGGTCAGCAGCACAGCCTGCAATCCCATATTGACATATTTTTTATGACTCATGCGTTTATCTTTCTAAAGATCCTCAGTCCGGCTTTTCTTTCCAAACACTGAACCGAGCATCGTGGGCTACCGTCTATGCGGTACCATTTTACATATATTGAAATTTCTTACCTCAAAGCCTGTTAGAAGATCGGTACAGCTCGTCAGCCCGCTTGGCGGATCGAATTGTTCGGATCACCGCACTCATAACCGTGCGGTGCTCCTCCTCGATGGAGGCGCCGTTGAGCGCCTCAAGAAGCTATCCGGTGCCCCGGTTGGACGGCACATCACGGCGTCTTACCCTTCTTGCGAAGGATCATTTTCCGGATTCAAACCATCAAGGTTCCGCATGGAGTCCGGACAAGGGTCGGCCTTAGAGCCCTCGGGCGCCTTGCCCCACGCCGCTCGAGTCCGGGTTGCCTTGTGGCACCTCCTGTGCCACCTCCTCGGGACCAAGCCCCTTTGGGGCCCTGCCGGCGTTGTCCGCAGCATGAGGCGAGGAGGCGGTCGGAAGCGGCACTCTCCATTTCCGACGAGCCTGTGGACCCGCTCGATGAATCGGCGAACTCGCCTTTGGGCGGGCTGCACGATTGTTCGACATTAGAGAACACTCTGCAATACTAAAACGCCATGGGTATCTGGACACTTACAATCTCGCCAGGGGCTTGGCCCTTGTAGGCCAATCCCCTCGTCGTCGTCGACGTTGGTGGAGAAGTCCGGAGGAAGGGTTCTTCCTTCTTGGACCCTCCGGCCTCCCTAGTTGGGGCGGTCTTCCTTTTCCTCTCCACTTCACCGGGAGAAGCTTCTTCTTCTTCCTCCTCGCCTTCGTGGAGAAGATCCTGCTTCAGAATTCGACAAAGACTGGCGCCGGAGCTCCTTCGAGTTCCGTGGCCTCCTTCTTGGCCTTCTTCTCCGGCACCACATGGGGTGCCGGAGCCAAGAGCCCCTGGCTAATCGGGCGTCCGCTGGGACTTCTGGCAAAGGAGCCGGACAGTTAATCTGTCCGGACGTCTTCAGCCAGACCTGTCGAAGAACATGGAGTTTTAAGATCTCACGTAGAGTCAATCTATGAAAAAAGAGGCCCGTAAAGGGTAAAATAACTTACCTCGCCGTCTTGACGCCGCGAGCTGTATCCGCGATCTTTGTTAGCGGATGCGGGGGCTTCGGCGCCCTTGAATAGCACCTTCCAGGCATCTTCGTACGTGGTATCGAAGAGCCGGCTCAAGGTTCGGTGCTGTGCCGGATCGAACTCCCACAAATTGAAGTCCCGTTGTTGGCATGGGATAATCCGGCGGATGAGCATCACCTGGATTACATCGACAAGCCTGCGATTCTTGTCTACCAGGTTCCGGACGCGTGTTTGGAGTCCGGATAGCTCGTCCGAATCCCCCCACTTCAGGCCCGTCTCTTTCCATGACGAGAGCCGTGTGGGAAATCCAGATCTGAATTCGGGGGCCGCCACCCATTCAGGGTCGCGTGGCTCGGTGATGTAGAACCACCCGATTGCCACCCCTTTATTGTCTCCACAAAGGAGCCCTCGAGCCATAGGACTTTGGCCATCTTGCCGACCATGGCGCCTCAAGACTCTGCTTGGCTGCCCTTCACAACCTTCGGCTTGACACTGAAGGTCTTGAGCCACAAGCCGAAGTGGGGCTGGATGCAGAGGAAGGCCTCGCACACGACGATAAACGCCGAGACGTTGAGGATGCAATTCGGGGCTAGGTCGTGGAAGTCCAGGCCGTAGTAGAACATGAGCCCCCGGACAAATGGGTGAAGTGGAAAACCTAGTCCGTGGAGGAAGTGGGGGAGAAATACCACCCTCTCATGGGGACTGGGTTGGAATGAGCTGCCCAGCGTCGGGCAGCTCAGGCGCGATATCGCCGGACAATTATCCGCCTCCCAGTCTTGTGATGTGCCCCTCCGTGACGGAGGAGACCATCCATCTGCCTCCCGCTCCTGACATGGTTGGAGAAGGTTGAGGAGGAAAGTGCGGACTTGGGCGCTGGATCTCGAGTGCACGGGAATGGATGAGCAAAGGAGGAAGAAGGCGCAGGTGAAAGGGTGGATCCTTATCCCCTTATATGGGCGGACAAAAACATGTGTCCCCACCGCCCGGTAAAACTCGCTTATCTCCCAAGCGTCACAATCAATGGCGCGGTTGGGTTACCCACGTCCGTATTGATGGGAATCCCGGAATAAGGGGAACACGATCTCTGCTTCGACAAGACATGCCAAGGAAACCGCTTCACTAAACGCGCTGAGGTGGAACAATAAAAACAATTTGAGTGAAGGCTCGGTAGTGGTGCGACGTCACGCCACAAAATACGCCAGCAGATTGATCTTGTGTAATATTATTCTCTCTTCGGTGGTATGTGGAATTTATTTTTGCAGAGCCGGACACTATCCTGGTGTTCACAATCTTCTATAAATTATTCAGAGGAGGAACCCGCCTTGCAATGCCGAAGACAACATGCGCGTCGGACTCGTCGTCATTGAAGCCTGGTTCAGGGGCTACTGAGGGAGTTCCGGACTAGGGGGCGTCCGGATAGCCGAACTATCATCATCGGCCGGACTCCAAGACTATGAAGATACAAGATTGAAGACTTCGTCCCGTGTCCGGATGGGACTTTCCTTGGCGTGGAAGGAAAGTTTGGCGATACAGATATGTAGATCTCCTACCACCGTGTAATCGACTGTAACCCTAACCCTATCCGGTGTCTATATAAACCGGAGGGTTTTAGTCCCAGAGGATCTAACAACAATCATACCATAGGCTAGCTTCTAGGGTTTAGCCTCTTTGATCTCGTGGTAGATCTACTCTTGTAACACACATCATCAATATTAATCAAGCAGGACGTAGGGTTTTACCTCCATCAAGAGGGCCCGAACCTGTGTAAACCATCGTGTCCCTTGTCTCCTGTTACCATCCGCCTAGACGCACAGTTCGGGAGCCCCTACCCGAGATCCGCCGGTTTTGACGCCGAGACAATTTAAGATCTATTTTCCGGGTGAGATCAATAACTTAAGCACATAAGGAAGAGTACCACCTCAACTGCGACGCCGTGTAGGCCCCTGCTGATACATTGAGGGTGCTGCGGGTGCGATGGCTGTCGGTAGTGGGGAAGAAGACTTTAGATGGCAGACGACCGGGTTGGGGGATAAATCATGTTGCTGTGGACGAGGCGGTCGTAGGAGCGGCAATGGCAAAGTGGATGACGGCGCCGATGAAGAGAGACGACGCGACGAAAGGATCCTGGTCCGGCACTGTGGATGAGAGACATCCATCTCTTGAAGTGGACGACGGGGTAGGGGTAGAGGCTCCGGCAAGGTGGAGGATGGGGTGGTGGACGGAGGAGGCTGGCCGTAGTGGGGAGGTTGTCGTGTCGCCGACGGTGTATGAATGGGGAAATGGAGGGGGAGGGGGGATCTCAAGCTTTGGGACGCGCTTGTCTGAAATGTGGGAAAGTTACAAACTTATCCCCCATTTAAAATTTTGGACATCACGTCGGTTGGGGATAGGACGGTAATCTCGCATCTCCCAAATATTTGCCGGTAACGATTTCGGGTGAGGAGAGGGTGTTTTGCCGCCCACGGTTGGCGTCTACAGTGTATGAATGGGGCTGACAGGTAGGGCGGTTGTGTCACGTCTGAGGGAAGTTACACATCTGCCCCTATTTAAATATTAGCCTACATCGTCTTTGGACGAGGAGAGTTTGTTTTGCCGCCCACCATGGATGAATGGGGAAATGGAGGGAGAGACACATGTCTTTCGGACAAGATTGAATCAAATGTGTTTTGCCGCCCACGTTTGGCGCCTACCGTGTCTGAATGGGATCAGAGGCCGTCGTGTCACGTCTGATTGAAATTACTAGTCTACCCCTATCAACAGCAGTGTTAATCCAGTCGATAAGGATGTCAAGTGTCAGGGGTAGACAGTAGTTTCCATCTTGCAAACACTTGCTTCGGGCAGCCCACAAATGATAGTGGATGTTTAGCCGCTTCGTTCAAAACTTGGGAGAATTAACATTCACGTTTGCCCTGGGCCCTGGCAACTAAATCCAAATCCAATTTTTATTCGATTACGAATATCCATAGATAATTCTACGTTTTGGTATTTATTTCTTCAAAACCACAACAAAGATTTATTCCACCTTTATATATGATTATGATTTAGAAATGTCGTGATCTTCGAATTCAGTAGGTTGGATACACCTTGAGTCAAACAGTTATTTCATCCAATACAATATGCTCACACGAAAAACAGTTCACCTTATGTCATCATACAAGTACTGAGGATTACCTCGCCTAAAAAATTCGGATCATTACTACACATGGACAACATAGGGGGTCTTACACATAATCCATTCGGAGACATGACACAACATGCAAGTACAATAATCTAATGACAATTTCAACTGCTATCTAAAGAAGAACTGGGATTACCTTAGGCTTCAGATAGCAGAAGCAGCATGACCTCCTCTATCTTCAAATGCAACATTCTTACTTCCTCCATTTCTTGGGTTGCTCGCATAATGCGTGCAGCTAATTGCATAATTTCCAGCTTCAAGATCGAGATTACCTCATTCATGGCAGCCACACCATCTCTTTCTGCCTCTAGTAGAGCCTCAAGAACTGTAATATCTGTGCTCAGACTGCTCTCCTGCGGTGTTGCCTCTGAACTGCTACCATCTGGTAACATGGATGGTGCACTGCTTCCACAAATAGATTATGGGGTTGTACATTGTGTCCTAGTGTGAACGGCATCCTGAAAGGTTTCACCGGATGTAAGTAAGAGATAGTTATAGCATGATCCAGCAAGAAGCTTAGATGGTAAACGACATACGAATTATTGCCGAGCATGGCAAGCTATATTTAAATGGTTCGAAGCAGCATCATCCGAAAAGAAATTAAAATGGTAAGATGAAACTAGGGATGTAAGTGGCAAATAAACGACATCCGCCAATCCCATCTAGTTAGTTTTTGCTAGCTCCCTGGTTCATTTTCCTTAAAAAACAAAAACACTTTTGAACTATCATACCACTAGTGGACTTTAATCGGGATTAAACGGGACCCAATTGACATCCCTAGTTGAAAGGGAGTGTACCACCGCTAAGTTGCCAAGGCATCTAAGCAGTTGTAATAATCTGAGAAAGCACTTAACAGTGGGGCCTTATATAAACTACGAAGACAGTCTTGTGATGAAGTTCAGAGGAAAAGTTAAGGACTCAAATGAACTAGGCATGCATTTCTTTACGATAGTATAGCAGGCACTGCTGACATATTGGCCAACTCAGGTATAGCGTAACAAGTAACAAACAAGCATTCGAATCAAGCAATACAAAGAAAGCGCATAACCGAACTATTTGTTATTCTGTAGGATTACAGGTTGAGGGCACAAGCCAAGAAAGCAACCCACACGCATTACATTTCACATGTACTAAAACACACTGGCTTACCATATGTTGCTGTGAAGCCTCACTGCTGTTGCAATGTTCTTTGAAGATATCGTCAGCATCCCGTGGTTGCAAATCTACTTGTTCTAGTTTATTCTGCACCCTCTATTTGGGTAAAATTAATTTTAATCGCATGCACTGGTTCGAATTGATCATCAATGGTTCATCTAAACTAATGAAAGAAGGGTGTGTGCATACACGACAATATATCTGCTTCCCTCTATTTTTATGCTTGTTCGAGGTGCCAGCCCCAAAAGAACAAATATTTTGCTTGACGGGGTTGGCAACTCCATAATAGAAAATTAGTCATAAAAATGGAAGCATCAAAATAGTCATACAGCTTGGGAAGATCAAGAACACACAAAAAAGTAATGAACAAAGGCTCGTAGCAGTGATGTAATAGCTAGCATCAGAAAATGCAGGGTAAAATGAACAAAAACCAGCGGAACCACATGCTAGTTTGCTGATGTGTAATTAATCGTAGAGAACATGAAGCAGTCTGATGGAACAAATAGGTGGCATCAGAACAACACCATTATCATAAATATAGCATGCAAGAAGTAAAATAGTAGGCAGTGATATCTAGGAAGTACAGTAATACTTAGGACAAAACTAAACCATATTAACTATATGTGCACTGGTATGTAATTTAGCACATGTAACATGTTCACTTCCAGAAGTATGGCCCAACAGGTGCAAGCAGAATAACGCGTCTCATGAAAAACTGAATGATGCCCTGAAGAAATTCAAAGGTCCGGTGCTTATGCTAAGAAAGAGAACGTAGGCGCCGGCCGTTGGATAATAGTACCTGATTCTCAGCGGCGTATGGGTATTGTTGGCATAGTTGCACTACAAAAAAAAAGACACATCCATGACATTTTGGGCCGAATGAATTTTTTTTTCCGTCATACATATGACACTTCTATGACGATAATTGTGACAAAACTCGGTATCATCATAGATGTGGTGGGCTCCTACTTCTATGACAAAAAATCATGACAGAAAATGGGCTTTTTGTCCTGGGCGGGCCGGAGACGCAGCTGCATGACATTCTTTGGGCCGTCCATGACGGAAAAAACCGTGGTAGAAGCGAGGGGGAGGAAAATTTCGGGGAGTTGCCAGTTACGGTGGGAGGTCCGGGGCGGAGCGAAGCACGTTTCTCTCATACAGGTACGAGCGTGTGTTCGAGGCGTTGGATCTAACTGAAGCCGAGCGAGGCGTTGGGCTCTAACTAAACCCGGCGACAGACCGCAGGCTACGTTCATCGAACCCGAGCGATCGATCGATGGCTGTTAAGTGAACCCGATGGAGCGATTCCTTTGCTACCGCTGCTAAATGAAGCCGATCGATGCTGCCTCTGGGATGAACAGTGAGCGTTGCGGGGTGGGGTGGGGGGTTTGGATGAACAGTGAGCGGTGGCGCTGCCTCTGGATGAACAGGAACCCGTGGTGTGGAGGGCTGGATGAACAGTAGACGGTGGAGGGGTGGCCGTGGAGGGGTGGTTGAACAGGACCCCGTGGTGTGGAGGGCTGGATGAACAGTAGATGGTGGAGGGGTGCCCGTGGAGGGGTGGTTGAACAGTAGCCGGTGGAGTAGCGCGCGGTGGAGGCTGGATGAATAGGAGCCTGTGGAGGCTGGAGGAGATCGACGGTAGCCCGTGGAGGCTAGAGGAGGTCGACAGTGGAGATGAACAGTATCCCGTGGAGTCCTGCTTATGCACGCCACACCTCCCCGCTTCGACCGTAGCGCCCAACACAAGTCCGCTTTCGTCCGTTTTGCAAGATGCCACACCCTCCCGATCAACAGAACCCCTGCTTCGACCGTAGGGAGGTCCGCTTCTCCGCTTTGCGGCACGCCAGCCCCTCCCGATCAACAGACCCGTTTCGACCGTAGGGAAGTCTGTTTCTCCGCTTTTGCGGTACGCTGCACCCCTCCCGATGAACAGGATCCCTGTTTCCAACGTGGCGGTCGAACACAAGGCCGTTTGCTCCGCCAGCGGTACGCCAGCCTCGCTTCCATCGCTGTTCCGTCCAAGCCCTCCCGATGAACACGACCACGCATTCCGCTCCAACCCAGCCGGTTGGCTCCCACGCTCGCTCTGTTGCCTCCCGATGAATACACGACGCATTCCGCTGCCTCCCCATGAACACGACGACGACGCTGTTTCTCCGCTTTCGACCCAGCCATGTATGCGTGATGCGCGAGTAGGCGTCGAGACCCTGCCCGTATGTACGTATGTGGTCAGATTTTCTTTCTTGCACCCTCGCCGCTGACGTGACGCGTGTATGCGCCTCTACTACGACCAAGATGTACGCATATCGCTTTGCGACCAGAATGACAACGCTACGTACGCTTCGACCAGGTGGGTCCCAGCAGTCAGGGGGGCGAATCATTTTTTTTCCGGACGAACTTCCTTGCGCGTGAAGATGTAGCTGGTGGGTCCCAGCTGTCAGGGGGGCGAATCGTTTTTTTTTTGCCCGGACACACTTCCTTGCGTGCGAAGATGTAGCAAGTGGGTTCCAGCAGTCAGGGGGAAATGTTTTTTTTGTGAAATACGGTGGCCCGTCCGGTGGGTCCCCGCTGTCAGGTGGAGGAATAATTATTTTGCGCGTAATAAGGAGGCACTTCCTTGCGGCCACCGTGGACCCAGCTGTCAGCCTCTCCACGTACAGTACTCTTCCGATGGAAGTCGGTCGTTGACCACATTGACCACGCTGCGCCGAGAGCACCACGGCGGTGGACGACGGCGAGGCCTAGGAAGGGGACGACGCAGAGCCGGGGAAGACGCAGCAGTGGATGCTCACGTGAAGAGGAGTACGAGGGTGAGGCTGCCGTTGCTACAGAATAACAGGGGGTGTGGGTGAGTAGAGGGATGGTCTGGCCAGCGGTGGGAGTAGTAGGGGGCGGTGAGGCCTCCTTGGCATCACAACCGGCCATGGGAGGCAGGAGCACGCGGCACGACCGGCGCTGCTTTGGGCGGCTGGAGCACGAAGACCAGAGGTTCAAGAAGAACTACGGCCGTTGGATGGACATCGTACGATCACTAGAGCTAGAGTCGTTCATATTGACTAAGTTGACAAAGCCCTCATCCCCGTAAACTTAGTAGGCCCACAAGTCAGCCTCCCACCAAGGTGAGTCCCAGCTAGCAGGGGGAGTATTTTTTTTGTGCGTGTTAAGGAGGCATTTCCTGTGGGTCCGAGCTGACAGCGGGGGGAACGTTTTTTTCATGAAATACAGAGACCCTTCCGGTGGGTCCCAGCTATCAGGTGGAGGAATCATTATTTTGCGCATAATAAGGAGGCATTTTCCTGTGTGGGCCCCTACTGTCAGCCTCTTCCGATGGCTGTTGTTTGTTGACCATGTTCCTTGCCGCGCCGAGAGCACAAACGCGGTGGACGAGGGCGGGGCCCAGGAAGAGAACCACCCGGAGCCGGCGGAGCCACCGCAGCGGATGCCCACGCTGAGGGGAGAACGAAGCGCCGATCGATTTGCCAAGGGTGAGGCCGACGCCACCGGAAAATAACAGGATGTGTGGGTGGTTAGAGGGATGGCTGGCGGCAAAGACCCAAATTACCACGGAGGAGGGAGCAGCAGTCTACCGGGCGCTGGTTTGGGCGGCCGGAGCAGAAGATCGAGATTGAAGAACTGACGGCCGTCGTTGGATGGACATCCAACAACATCGCTGTGGTGTTGACTAAGTTGACAAAGCCTTGCGTACGCGTCAAAAAAAAATTAGGACTGCATCATCGTCAACCTAGTAGGCCCAGAAGTCAGCCTCCAAATCTGTGGAAAACAGCATACAACCCATTAGCCATTATTTTCAATAATTTACATCCCATTTGCTAATTCTTAAGGATATTTGAAGCTCATATTCTTTTTATTAGCATTACAGACCATATATTCTCGGCATCAAGAAAAAAATTCAACGAAATTTTGCATATTTTGGTGGGGTCCGAACTCTTTTAATCACGAATTTTCGAGTCACGTTAAAAATAGTTTTCAAAAAATTATATCAAATAAAATTCAAAAAACAATTCTCCGCAAAAAAATGAATGAAATTTCGAATCTTAGCTAGCAAGATGCCCGTTCGTTGCACGGAACATGAAGATGCATTTGTATGAGTAGTTTATCTTGTGGGTGAAAAGATATTATTTTAATGTAATTGCCAGTTGGCTTTGGTTTTTATAAGAGTAGAGAGTAGAGAAATCCTGAAAAATGATATTTTAATGCAATTGCCGGTTGGCTTTGGTTTAAAAATTTACAACCCATTTCTTAGAACTTATAGCCCGTTTTCTGGGGAAGCCCATTTCTTATCCCTCCTCGTCTTGAAAGATTTGCAACCCAGCAGGGCTGAGAAAAGCAAGTAGGCCTCGGTTTTGGTATTCTCCAAAAAAAAAAAGAACTGGGCTAGCCAATTTTAGAAAGAAAAAAAACATCAACTGGGCTCGTCATGTGCTTAATAAAAGCGCAAGCGTGGGCTAGACGGGCCACAGCCCCCGCACAATGCGCAGTTGAGCTCCGTCTCTGAAACTGAAAAACAACTGGGCGAGCTGCTGGGTCCCTGGTGTTATCCGCTCGTTGTGTAATTTTCTCGTTTATTGACTACATTGAAAATGGCGTGGAACCTAGTTGTCAAACAATTAGGAGGAAGTATTGTTTTGGCTTGTAATAACGAGGCACCTTCTTGCAAAATGCAATGAGCCTGGTGGGTCCCTACTGTCAGCCTCTCCACGTACAGTCATCTCCTGATTCCTCTTGGTTGTTGACCATGTTGACAACACCAGACGGCGGCGAGCACAACGAGCTAACCAAGGCGGAGAACGACGGCAAGGCCTCGGACGGGAACGAACAGCAGCCACGAAAGATGCGGCAGTGTAGTGGCAGGTCGAGGGGAGTACGAGGGAAACAACATGCAAGTCAAGCATACAAATGGTACAAAAAGCCCAAGGATTAATTGTTCATCTAATTTTTAGACAAAACCCAGATTGAACATGACAGTAACATCTAACCCAACCACTCTTTCTTGCAGCCACAAACAAATGGATCGCTCTGATCCATAAAATCAACATCCTGTGCAAAAAAATTTATTTTAGGATGTCTACAACTTGTTGTAAATAGAAGCCGATCACGTTTAGAAGCCCATTTGTCCACCTGAAACTTCTTTTTTTGCTATTCAACATGTTCGTCCGTGAGAAATCTCTTGCTGTAAAAATTAAGCCTCATGGACAATAGTAACCTCGCATTCAACAGAAGAATGTGACAAAGCTTCTGTTTGCCTGGTTGGATGCATATCGTCCCATCGTTATTGTCCTCAAACGAATGTCATGAGAACTGAGAAAATCCTTGTGCTTATTACACCAACGATTGGTTATATGTTTTGTCCATGTAGTTCTGCCTAAGTAGACATGAAGATTGAAAACAGTTAAGGTCTGAAAAAAGAGTATGTCGAAAGAACGACAGCTGAATAGTTAATTCTAGTACAATATATACAAGCTTTCAATGTGCATGAAATCATCACCTCTATGTATAAATTCTCCGGAGATCGAAAGCATCGCAGTTAGTTAATAATTATGTCCAGATCAAAACTATACATTCTGATATATATGATCTTGACATAATACAACAAAGATTGATAGGCTATCAATGGACGAACTCTTCATTGAGCATGTAACATAATATTAGTACCCAAAGTGTACTCCAAGATGATATAAAACTTATGCGCATAAATGAAAAATGCAGCATATGATTACAAATGTGTAGATGATAATATACAATACCTGAAAAGGTGAGGAGCCAAACACCAACTCCTTGTGATTATTAAACGGGTCACGAATTACACCCAAGGTCTCCAGTTTGGGTGCAGAGACGACAATTATTTCTGACGGTGTATAGCAATTATGAAGGAGCAACCTTTCAAGTGAAGGGGCATCTTCGATGATGAGCTGTTGTCCTTCAAAACAAATTCCAATGCTTTTAAGGCGAGGCGACTTTATTTGGAGACAACTGATACCGATTTCTATTCCCAAAACAATCATCAAGCGCTCCAGGGCAGGGCAACTAGAGTGGATGATGCTGTGCAGTGAGGCCTCCGACAGATAAACCACCACAAGCAAAAGTCTTTTTAGCAGTGGGAGTCGAAGCATTTGTACCAGATCGTCTGGTAGATGGCACCGGGCGAAGGTGGCGGTGTGGAGAGAGGAGGAAAACCGCGAGATGGACAACGGTGGTGTGGGCACGAATTCTTGGTATGTTCGTGGTATGAAAATTTCGTGGTAATGGTAGAACTCAAACTGCTGGAGTTTTTCAAATTCAGGGGATGTCAGCCAAGCGTCCACCTTGCCGGGTATGGACAGCAGGTAGCTTGTTGGGATGCAGAGGCATTTAATGGGGCCCTGCTGGTGAGAAGAGACGATGGCTCTGATGAGATCAAATTCAGGAAGGAGAGATATCCGACGACAATCGAGATTGAGGGGCGCTGTGTGCCATAGAGGGCACCACCGAGTTGAGAGGACTTGTATGCGGCAGCAATCCTTGGTGGGGAGAAGCGAGATGATCTCCTCAAGGATGACGTCCGGGAGATTGCTGACGCGGTCCATCGGAGATTCTACCGGTTCCTCATATTCGGGTGGGGGGGGGTCACGCTTCCCCCAGCCACTGGGTGCGGATCTACAACCGACATCGCCAGCTGGCGGAGCCTCATCTTCTTGGCGCTGGGCCAGCCGACTCCATTTTCCTTGTGGGCGTCGCGCCGAGCTCACGGGTTTGAGCAGAGTAGCTAGGGATGAGCCTAGTGGCAGTGCGAGTGGGGAAGAAGGACGGCTGGGGATTTCTATAGGAGTGGAAGAAGAGGAGCAGGCGTTTTCTGTACGAGTGAGGAAGAAGGTGAGCGGGGTTTTCTGGATGAGTGAGGAAGATTGGGGAGCGGGGGGAATTGGGTGGGGAGACGTAAGCGGGAGAGCGAGCTTTTCGTGTTTATAAGGCACGCTGCACTAAGTACTCGCTTTTTCCCAAGAACCGCTCTCTTCTTTTGCGTTGCTACATGACTGGCCATGCATGCAGGATGCATGTGCCCGCCGGCCACTGCATGCGCCTGGTTTGTTACTAGGCCTATTTAATAGGGTGGTTATGGAGTAAATTAAGGAGATTTATTTTCTCTGTGTGCATCCACCAAATTAGAGGATGTGGTACTGGATGCAGACACTCACATTAAACTAACATTCATAAGAACAAAAGTTCAACATGTCTATCCATCTCAATGATTCACCATACTATAACCAATATACAAAACTATGAGAAGGTGTGGAAATAAAGAAAATCGGTCGATGCTTCTCTGAGCAAAGGGCCTCCCAGCCGCACGCATTAATTTCCAGGGATGCTTGTTTCTTCTCAATGTTGCGAGCACTTTGAGCATGTTGGCAACTCCACAGCTATCTAGCTGCCTCATCTTGCAATTGATGCTGACACATTTGCAGCAAAAACATGAGGCAATAGAGATGACTCAACATGGGTCCATATTGTGCAGTTCCCCTGATATCCTATTCATTTTCCTGAATCTGAAAAGATAGGAAAACAGTAGCCATACTTAAACGGTGTTGCAAAACAGTAGCACATATCAATAGCTTGGCATGACAAAACACGATCATCTGGACGAAGGTGATACTGACATGCCTGAGGAAGATTACATATAATTTCATAAGTCCTTGGTTGATTTCCACCTTCGGCTGCACTGCTTGTTTGCTGCTCCAGACATGACAGGATCGTTCCGCACTGCATTCAGCAAGTCAACGTATTTAATAAGCTAATTTCATCTTATGCGGTGGTCACTGTACCTAGTTACGAATATAGGAATACCGAGCACCATGAGGTTAATGACAGCAGGTAGATGCAGCCATATAAAATTTGTGCGGTGCTACCAAAATTGAGGTTTGTATCCCTTCCCGTTATGAGAATTCTTCTTGAAGTTGGTAGACTGTGACGGCTTGTTCTTTGCATCAAACTTCCCTTTCCCCTGAGATATGTTCTTGTTGTTTTGGGGCTGGTTGGGCTAGAAGTTCTTCTCGTGTACCATGTGGGCACTAGAAGCTCCCTCGGCGACCGAAAGCACGTGTGTCTTTTGCTCTCGCCTTCTCCTCAAAATCAAGAGTGCTAGTGAGATCCAAAATAGAAAACTCATGTCTCTTGTTTTTCAGAGAAGTAGCAAAATCGTTCCACGAAGGTGGAAGGTTGGCAATGATGGTCCTAGCAAAATCGTTCAACTTATCAACTACCACTCTATTTTCTTTCATGACACGACCTGGATGCTGGATGTCCCACGTGTCGGCAAAAGGAGGAAGAACCCGACCAAATCTTCGGTTGTGCTCTCGGATTAGACTAGTTGTGCTAACTTAAAAATTTTATTGTGTACTCCCTCCGCTCCAAAATACTTGACTTCCATTTGTCCAAAATGGATGTGCCTATATACTAAAACATGTCTAGATACATATATATTTTGACAAATACTACCTCCGTCCGGTTTATTGGTCCCCTGCCGGTGTCAAACCGCGGATCTCGGGTAGGGGTCCCGAACTGTGCGTCTAGGCGGATGGTAACAGAGACAAGGGACACGATGTTTTTACCCAGGTTCGGGCCCTCTCGATGGAGGTAAAACCCTACTCCCGCTTCATTAATATTGATGATATGGGTAGTACAAGAGTAGATCTACCACGTGATCAGAGAGGCTAAACCCTAGAAGCTAGCCTATGGTGTGATTGTTGTTCGTCCTACGGACTAAATCCCTCCGGTTTATATAGACACCGGAGAGGGCTAGAGTTACACAGAGTCGGTTACAATGGGAGGAGATCTACATATCCGTATCGCCAAGCTTGCCTTCCATGCCAAGGAAAGTCCCATCCGGACACGGGACGAAGTCTTCAAGCTCAGATCTTCATAGTCCAGAGTCCGCCAAAGGTTATAGTCCGCTATCCGGACACCCCTAATCCAGGACTCCCTCAAGAGCCCCGAACCAGGCTTCAATGACGATGAGTCCGCGCCAGATTGTCTTCGCATTGCAAGGAGGGTTCTTCTCCAAATTCCGTGTACCTATTGAATAGTGTCCGCTTCTCATGAATATTGCGCTTCTTGGCTTCCACGCCCAATAATGGCCATCTTCCACGCATGCATTTAATGCGAAAAGCCAAGGTGTTTTTACATTTACCCCCCTAGCTGTGTAAATGAGCTGCCTTTTAAAGAGACGAGGATTTAGATCCAAATCACACCAACTTCCCTTAGCGAGCATTCATCGGAGCGCATCCGACAAAGATCCATTCCATCATGGCCAGTCGACACAACCCCTCCTCTCGCCCTCCCAGCCCTCAGTTTGGAGATTGGAAGAGATGTTCCGTCCCGCACAGCGAGCTAGTGATGCTTCAGACCAAGGGATTTCTCCCTCCAGCCGGGCCGGGCTCGCCACCTATATTGGCGGAGAGCAAGCGGAGAGCGTCCCCAATCCCTCCAAGGGAGAGCAGGTATGCCTTGTCCCTTATTTTATAAGAGGGCTTGGATTTCCAATTCATCCTTTCTCCGGGGGCTCGTGGAGTTCTACGGCCTCCAGTTGCACAACCTTACGCCTGCCTCCATATCGCATATTTCGGGCTTCGTAGCCCTTTGTGAGCTGTTTTTGGGCTGCGAGGCTCATTTCGCGCTGTGGAAGAAACTGTTCTGCCTTGTGCCCCGTTCTCAGGAGGGGTCAATATATCAAGTGGGCGGAGCCGAAGTATGGCGCATCGCCGGGACCGGATATCTATCCGGAACCCCAAAGAAAGCGTCCGAAGACTGGCCTTTGGAATGGTTTTATATAGAAGATGTCCCCCTGCCGGATCCTGTTCGGATCGGCCTCCCAGAGTTTGATAATGCTCCCTTGAAGAAGCGCCTGAGCTGGCGTCCATGGAGCCCCCAGAAGGAAAATGACAAGGACGTTTTTTATCTGATGAGCCGGATAAGGCTGTTAGCTCATTCCGGACTGACCATGATCGAGGTCATGGCCACATGCATTATGCGGGGGGTGCAGCCGCTTCAGTATAGAGGCCACCCCATGTGGGATTTCAATCGGTTGCCTCTCTGACGAAGATCTTGTCCGCATTGTACAAGTGAGAAGAGGAGGAATTTCTCCGCGTCAATCCACATGGCGGATTTTCTATGTACAATCCTCCAAGCTAGGTAAGCAGACACTTCTTTTTGCCCATCCGTTCCATATTCCCATAGTCAAGTACCTTATATTGTGATTTCGACGCAGGAATTGCGTCGGGCCGTAAAGGATATAAACAAACCTCCACCACAACCCGAGGATCAGGAACGGTCCTCGATCCGCCTCCTGTGAGGATCCGGACATATCCGTGGAGCTGATCGATGGGGTATTTTACCAACTGAGCATCGACAATGCCTTGGTGGCTATTACAGCCTATTATCCTGGACTTCTCCCCGCCTCACAAGTAACTGAGACCGAAGTCCCAATACTTCGAAGATGATCCATCCGTGCTTATTTTTGAACACCGTATACCAATGGCATTTCGCAGGGGAGGATCTCGAGGCGGAATGCCAAGCCTGCGGCGACTAGCCCACAAGGGACCGCGAGGGCGGGCAGGCTAAAGAGACACGCAGTCCGGGTCGAGGCACCGGCGCAACAGTGTAAGGCGCGCCGCCTTATTCCAAGGCATCATTCTTATGATGCATACTAATGCCCGTGCTTTTGTTAGGAAAAAGAGGGCTCGCCGGACTATATCCGGAGAGGTTGCCAATCGCTCCTTCACCAGCCAGGCTCCAAAGCCAGGACCAGAAGCAGAGGCGAACACGAGGCGTGCGTCGAACGCTCCTCCGACAGAGGATGTGGACAGACTGTCCGCCGCCAATCCGACGTGGAGAGTGCCATGAATCATAGGCGCCGCCGGACAGTTCTTCGCAACGCTTGTTTCTCCCAAGAGGCATTGGACGCCTTCAATTCGGGAGATGCGTACCTCCGTGCTGCTCAAAATGGTCTAGCTGTACACGGAGCAAAGATGTGAAAGACATACGGGTGAGAAAATTTAATGATTATATATATATATATATATATATATATATATATATATATATATATATATATATATATCAAGAGCCCCGAGACTTGAAACAGTTAGAATAACTGATTTAAGGATCATGTATTATCTGAGTTCTTACAAAAAGAATACCCTACTGTCCCTGTGAGCTGGAAGAGTGCAAAGCCCAACTTCAGTCAAGACTAGCCGCAGCAGGGGAGCCCAAGAAGACCCCCTCTCGTATTATATGCCTCAATTGATAAGTATTATGTAGAGTGCGGCGTGTAGGCAAGTCTGACAATAGAATTGCAGATGGCGCCGGATTAGATCCGGAGAAGCAACAACTCCTACGCCAGCTAGAGGCTGGTGAGAGCGTGCTGACAAAGGTGAGGCAGGAGAAGAATGATCTCCAAGATGCCAACACCCAGCTGGCGTGGAACTAAAGGATGTTCGTGCCCAACTGTCGGACTCCGTGAAGGAGAATCGACGGCTTCAACGCGTCATGTTTAGTAAGTGCTTGAACGAACTTTGAAAAAGAGTTCGGCGAGGAAGTCGACTAACAGAGTTATGTCTGTAGGTATGCTCACAGGTCGTCCTGCAGAGGAAATGCCCGGTTCTACGGGTGACCTTCTTCCCGAAGTTTACAACCGCATTTAACGAAGTTCGGCAGTGATGAAAGGCGCCGCCTGTGCTTTAGGCCATCTGTCTCCATGCCCGAATGCCTTGGAGAGCTTGCAGAGAGGCTTAAGGGAGCGCGGAGGCACTTCCGATTATGGAAGATATCGGCCTGCCGTCAAGGCGCCAGGGAGGGCTGGGCCATGGTGAAGACGCGGTACACGAAGGCTGACCCAAACCACATGGCCGAGGTTGGACCTGTGGGGGCCGATGGGAAGGAGATCCCTGTGAGCTTAGTGTACGGCCAAGTAGAGTTGGTCATTAATATTCCCAACAGACTGTAAACTAGACAGCCTGTTGGATGGTATTGAATAGGAATATACCCAGTCAAATTGACTATGTAATTTAAGATGACATGTAAAATGCCTTCTAGCCGGATTGTAGATCGTTTGTCATGGCGGACCTTTTCGCTTCAACCTCGGGACCTGATAGTCCAGAGTGTGTCAGAATACCCTCTCGGTTATGTAGGAACCGGGGCATGTGTGGAGACCAGGCGTAGGGGTCATTAGTGCTTCAATAGACAAGTGCCCAACTAGTTATGTTATATTACATGGTTAGTAAGAAACATCATCCAGGGAGAATAGTTCCGTTAGGGGTTCCTTTCCCTGGGAGGCATGCCCTAAAGTGCATGTCCGGACTGCGAAAAAAGCAGAAGAGCATCTGGGGGCGGATAAATAAATGAGTGAGAAATCATCTTTAGTTCACCGACCGAGTATTCCCTTAAGAACGCTAGCTTTCGGCTTCACCCAGTCTGAGGTACACGTCCGGCTGACCCGGCAGTAACAATCGCAGAGGTGCTCCCTTTACCGCCTAGCCGAACAATCAGGAATGTAGGGGTAAGCACAGGAGCCAGGCAAACCATCTTGGCCAAAACTTAAGTCATATCGATGCATATAATGGTGAATAAAAGGTACATGCGGAAGTGTGACACATGTGTTGGGCATGAAGCCCGTATAAATAAGCTTCATTAAAGAAGCCCCGTGTATAATGAGCGGATAAGCGCGTCGGTTGTAATGTGAACAAAGGCGCGAACGATCCCTTAAATACTGTAAGAGAAAGGGAGGGAGAAGAAGAGAAATATAAGACAGCTAATGTGTAAAAAATAGATAGAGGAAGGAGACGAACACAGAGTCCGGCGCTAGGCGTAGATTCTTCGGAGACGGGCTGCGTTCCATGGGTTCGGCTCGAGTCGGTTATCCGATGCATCTCACAGACGGTACGCTCCACCAGTCAGGACTTGGTCAATAATAAAGGGACCTTCCCATTTGGGCTTGAGTTTGTCCTTTTTCTTGTCCGGCAGCGAGAACTAACTTCGCCAACATTGTAAGTTTTGGCCCGTACTTCTCTGCTTTGATATCTTCGAGCCTGCTGTTGATAGAATGCGGAACAGGCTTTTGCCACGTCACGCTCCTCCTCCAAGGCATCCAAACTGTCCTGCCGATCGAGTTCGGCTTCTCTTTCTTCGTACATGCGCACGCGAGGTGAGTCATGAATTATGTCACAGGGTAGAACCTCCTCTGCGCCATATACCATAAAGAATGGTGTGTATCCGGTGGTGCGATTCAGCGTGGTCCGCAGCCCCCAGAGTACGGAGTCGAGCTCCTCTACCCAGTGCGTGTTAGATTCCTTGAGGGACCGCACTAATCTGGTTTTGATGCCGCTCATGATTTGACCATTTGCTTGCTCGACTTGACCGTTAGTTTGTGGGTGATAGACTGAAGCATAGTCGAGCTTGATGCCCATGTTTTTGCACCAGAGATTGATCTCGTCGGCCGTAAAGTTCGTGCCGTTATCAGTGATGATGCTGTGGGGGACGCCGTAATGGTGTACGACACTGATATTAAGTCTATCACCGGTCCAGATTCGGCCGTCTTAACAGGCTTAGCCTCTATCCATTTGGTGAATTTATCCACCATGACCAATAGGTATTTTTGCTTGTGGGTTCCTCCTTGAAGTGGTCCAACCATGTCAAGCCCCCAGACCGCAAAGGGCCAGGTGATGTTATAGTTTGGAGGGCGGTGGGTGGCATATGGCTTTGGTTAGCAAAGAGCTGGCAACCGACGCATCGTTGGACTAAGTCCTGAGCATCTGCCCGGGCCGTTGGCCAATAAAATCCTGTACGGAAGGCCTTGCTTACAAGGGCCCGGGCTGCGGCGTGGTGCCCGCTTGAGTCAGCATGAATTTCAGCCAGAAGATTCCGCCCTTCCTCTTCGGAGATACACCTTTGAAGGACTCCGGTGGTGCTTTTCTTATAAAGCTCTCCATCATGGACTTTATAGGCTTTAGATCGCCGCACTATGCAACGTGCCTCGTTTTGGTCCTCTGGAAGTTCCTGCCTGGTTAGGTAGGCTAGGAATGGTTCTGTCCACGGGGCAATGACTGCCATTATTACATGGGCTGAGGATGTTACTTCGTTGGCAAAGCCTCCCCTTATGTCAGAATGTTCGGTGTCGGGCAGTGCGGTTGGGTCCGGGCTGTTATTTCTGGATTCCCCTGCCCATAATACGTATGGCTTGAACAGCCTCTCCAAGAAGATATTGGGGGGGATGGCATCGCACTTTGCGCCAATGCGTTCCAAGACGTGTATTGCCTGATTGTTTTGCCGAGCTATATGGTGAAATTCGAGCCCTTCGAACCGAGCTGACATTTTTAGGACGGCGTTGCGATAAGCTGCCATTTTCGGATCCTTGGCATCAAAATCTCAATTTATTTGGGATATCGCGAGGTTTGAATCCCCGCGCACCTCTAGGCGTTGAATGCCCATGGAGACTGCCATTCGGAGACCATGTAGAAGGGCCTCGTATTCGGCTGCGTTGTTGGAGTCCGTATACATTATCTGGAGTACGTATTGAACTATACCTCCTGTTGGGGACGTCAGAATGACGCCAGCCCCCAGACCAGCCAACATTTTGGAGCCGTCAAAGTGCATGATCCAGTTGGAGTATGTGCCGTACTCTTTAGGGAGTTCGGCTTCAGTCCATTCGGCGACGAAGTCGGCCAAAACTTGCGACTTAATAGCTCGCTGTGGCTTATAGGTTATCTCGAACGGGAGGAGCTCAATAGCCCATTTAGCAATCCGGCCCGTCGCGTCGCGGTTGTTTATAATATTGTTAAGAGGTACTTCAGAGGCTACTGTTATCGAACACTCTTGAAAGTAGTGTCACAGCTTCCGAGATGCCATAAATACCGCGTACGCTATCTTTTGATAATGCTGGTACCGTGACTTGCATGGAGTGAGGACAGTGGACACGTAGTAAACTGGCTTTTGAAGGGGGAATTTGTGTCCGTCCATTTCTCGTTCGACGACGAGCACTGCGCTTACAACTTGATGAGTTGCCGCGATGTATAATAGCATTGGTTCGCCGATGTTAGGCGCGGCCAGGACCGGGTTTGTTGCCAATATGGATTTTATTTCTTCGCGTCCGGCCGAGGCGGCATCCGTCCATTCGAAGTGTTCGGTGCGCCGGAGGAGGCGATAAAGGGGTAATGCCTTTTCTCCCAAGCGGGAGATAAAGCGGCTTAGAACCGCCACGCATCCGGTCAATTTTTGTATTTGTTTGAGGTCCTTTGGGATATCCAATTGTGACAGAACTCGGATCTTGGCTGGGTTTGCTTCGATTCCTCTACCGGATACAATGAAGCCCAAGAGCTTTCCGGCTGGTACGCCAAAAACGCATTTTTCCGGGTTAAGCTTGATGCCATATGTTCGGAGGTTGTCGAATGTGAGCCTCAAGTCGTCTGCTAGAGTTTCGACATGCTTGGTTTTGACGACCACGCCATCTACGTATGCCTCCACTGTTTTGCCGATCTGGTTTGCCAGACATGTCTGAATCATGCGCTGATATGTTGCGCCGGCGTTTTTGAGCCCAAGGGCATTGTGTTGAAGCGTAATGGGTCGTATGGGGTGATGAATGCCGTTATGCTTGGTCTCGCTCTGCCATCTTAATTTGATGGTAGCCGGAGTATGCGTCGAGGAAACACAATGAATCGTGTCCTGCGGTAGCATCGATAATTTGATCGATGCGGGGGAGGGGGAAGGGATCCTTTGGGAAAGCCTTGTTGAGATCCTTGAAATCGACGCATAGGCGCCAGGATTTGTCCTTCTTTGGTACCATCACCAGGTTTGCTTGCCAGTCCGGATGTTTTATATCTTTGATGAATCCAGCCTCCAGTAGTTTGGCTATCTCCACTCCCATGGCTTGTCTCTTGGGTTCGGAGAAATGCTGAAGAGCCTGCTTGACAGGCTTGAATCCTTTTAGGATGTTTAGGCTGTGCTTTCGCCAGCCGGCGTGGGATTCTGGCATGTCCGAAGGGTGCCGAGCAAAATGTCACAATTTTCGCGTAGGAATTCTCGTAGTGCGGCGTCTACATCAGGGTTTAATTGCGCCCCGATGGAGGACGTTTTTGTAGGGTCCGTTGGATGGACTTGGAATTTGACTATTTTGTACGCCGGTTTAAAGGAGGTGGACTTGGATCTTTTATTGAGTATCACGTCGTCCCTGTTCACCGTGGAGTGCAGCGATCGGTTCCTCGGCCGCTAGGGCTTGGATAGTGCCTCAAGGGCCGCAATGCTGTCTTATTTTCGGCGCGGAGTGCTATGTCCGGGTCACTAGAAAGAGTGATGATTCTGTTGGGCCCGGGCATTTTGAGCTTCATGTACCCATAATGGGGTATAGCTTGAAAAATTGTAAATGCCTCTGGTCCTAATAGAGCGTGATATCCGCTGCTGAACGGGGCCACTTGAAACGTGACCTCCTCGGTCCTGTAATTATCCGGCGTGCCGAACACCACATCCAGTGTGATTTTTCCTGTACAGCGCGCTTCCCGACTGGGGATTATTCCTCTAAAGGTTGTGCTACTTCGCTCAATGCGGCTCCAGTCTATTTCCATTTTTTGAAGAGTTTCCTCGTAAATGAGGTTCAATCCACTGCCACCGTCCATGAGTACCTTGGTAAGGCGAAAGCCGTCCACTATTGATTTGAGGACCAAAGCGGCTGGTGCTCGGGCTGTTCGGAATTTAGGTTCATCACTGGCATTAAAGGTAATAGCCGTGTCACTCCATGGGTTTGTTATTGCTACTTGGTAGACTTCGGCAAGGCTGTGGAGTGTTCGTTTCCGCATATTATTTGATGCGAAAGTCTCGAAGACTGTTAATACCGTACTAGTATCCTTGGGTTGGTGCTCTGTGGATTCTGGAGTTAGAAGCTCTTCGCCACTTCTCGCCACCGCCGGAGTATCCAACATGCTCTAAGGCTATGAGTTGGTGTGGCGCCCTCTGTACTATGAATTTTACAGGTCCATTGAGCCATCCCTCCAAAGACGGTTCCATGCCCTATAGAGGGTTTTTGCTTTTGGTGTTTAACCGTGCTGGCGATAATGCACCCTTTTATTTCGGATCGGGTCGTATTCAGGCGGATTGTCCCAAAATTTTATTTCGGTTTTCCAGGCGCTTTCCATCGCACAGTACTTTCGTACTATGGACGCCAAGTCAGCGAAGCGTGTAATTTCATGGCGACTTATGGCGTTGAGGATTCCGTTGTCCGTGCAATTATTGCAGAAGAATGAAATTGCATCCTCCTCGCGGCAGTCCTTTACCCTGTTCATGACCAGGAGGAATCTGGCCCAGTAATGGTGTACTGTTTCTGCGGATTCTTGCCGAATTTGGGATAGATCGCTTATGTTTGGGTGGGCGGGTTGAATGAAATCCGGAACCTCACCCAATCTGAGACCCAGTGGCCAAGGAGTTTCCGAACTCGGAAGCTTGGGTTCGTGGATGTTGTCCAATGAATCTAGTCCGCTGCCTGACTTTAGGTTCAGTGCTTGAGTGACATCCTCCCCTCCGCGGGTATCCGGCTTGGAGGGATCGGGAATCCGGACATAACTAGTCCTTAAGATAGATGAAGGCTTGCCGCATTGTTCCTCCACCACTGCAACGTGATGGGTGACCTGGGGAGAGTTAATCTCTCTCGATCGGGTTTAGGCCCAATCCGATCGTAGTCTGTAGCTAATCCCAGGGCGGCGATGCGATCCAAGAGCACGTTTAAGGAAGAGAGATCCATCGGATATAACTGCTCGGTGAGTTCCGAGTTGACGTGAAGACTGCTTTCGATGGCCCGAGAAGTCATCGTCGGCGCGGCGGCCGAACATGCGGCCATAAGAAAACTGCCTAGCCGGAGAGTTTGGCCGATAGCCAAAGCTCCTATAGCAACAGTACCGTCTTTAAAGACGGGATGAGGCATCGTTCCTGATGGCGACGGCATAGCGGAACTCTCAATGAAAGCACCAATGTCGATGTCAAAACCGGCGGATCTCGGGTAGGGGGTCCCGAACTATGCGTCTAGGCGGATGGTAACAGGAGACAAGGGACACGATGTTTTTACCCAGGTTCGGCCCTCTCGATGGAGGTAAAACCCTACTCCTGCTTGATTAATATTGATGATATGGGTAGTACAAGAGTAGATCTACCACGAGATCGTAGAGGCTAAACCCTAGAAGCTAGCCTATGGTGTGATTGTTGTTCGCCCCACGGACTAAAACCCTCCGGTTTATATAGACACCGGAGAGGGCTAGAGTTACACGTAGTCGGTTACAATGGGAGGAGATCTACATATCCGTATCGCCAAGCTTGCCTTCCACGCCAAGGAAAGTCCCATCCGACACGGGATGAAGTCTTTAATCTTGTATCTTCATAGTCCGTGAGTCCGCCAAAGGTTATAGTCCGGCTATCCGCAGACACCCCTAATCCAGGACTCCCTCGGTCCCCATTATATTTCGTACAAATTTTGACCATAGATTAAACTAACAAAATGTTTACGCATGTCACCAAACATTATATTTTTGAAAACTATGTTCAAATACGAATCCAATGAGATAATTTTTCTTGACATGCATTAACATTTTGTTAGTTATATCTTTAGTCAGAATTTGACACAAACTACAAAGGGGACCTATAAACCAGGACGGAGGTAGTAGAACGGAGGGAGTAGAATGGATGCAAGTTTTTGTATTGGGAAGAAGAGTACATCCATATATTGATAGAGCGTTGGAGTTTGCCTTACAAGTGGGACCGCAGTTGAGGAAACCAACTATCGGCAAACACCCACCTCGCCCGCCGCGCGATGGCTGAGTTAGAGAAACGATGAGGTTGAAGAGATTGCTCTAGCACGGACTCCAAGAAATATGGTGTCATGTGGAAGTCGTGCTGGTGGCGTGAGCCGTACTCCTGGACGTGAATGCTTGTTCTGGCCCATGCCACCCTACTACTCCAACTACTTACTATATAGTACTACTAGTATCGAGGATTCGAGGTGCTGGTTACGTAGTACAATATGGGTAAAGTAAAAACACCTGCACGACGCGCGAAGCATGTGAAGCTAGTACAAATAGTGTACTACTATTGTTGATGATTGGCCTCATCCGATAACCTATAGCAATGCACGTACAATTATGTATTTGGAAAATATTTTTTTGCCTCGTCGCACCACTCACTCACAGAAGCAACTCGAAAGCCATTCATAAATTTAGTAAGTTTATCACAGGCATATCATTTTATTACGTACAACAGGTCATCAGCCCACATCGACAATGAGGATACATTATAAATACTAAAGTTTTCACCACACAACAAATAACAAGCAATGAAATGAACTTCAACTCAACCATTCCTCGGCATTGGAAACACTTGCTTTGAACCACAAGTGATTCTCTGGGACGGGGCATCTATTTGCGATCTCGAGACCAAGCATGACTGATCATCCAGGCTGAAGCGGCCTACTATATCAGTACCAGGGTAGGGATCCACGCTAATGTCCGAGGTATAGACACAGTTGCTTCTCATAAATGGTGCTAGTAACGTTGTGTCAACAACATTTGGATCGCCTTTCACCATCATCGGATAGTTTTGTCCAAGGAAGAGCGAGTTTTCTCCAAGACTATCAGTTCTGTAACAGGGAGAAGGTGTTGGCGCTAGAACACTAGTATCCATCCCGAATACCATGCAACGGGTGTTGGAATAGGTCCGGAGAATGCGACCATGGGAGACTACACCTGCTTCCTTAGCAGTAACATCATCAGTGGGCTGTATACACACGAGAAGAGGTGATCCATCAGAATTAGTTGCCAGGCGCCAACGAGTATATGGGCGCTGCTCGTCCTCATGCTCGTGATCATCACCATCGTCATCCCCCCCTTGGTTATAAAATTTTTCAAGTATAGGTGGTGGAATTTGCACAGGACCTTGGAAACACAAGAAGAAGGTTAATTAGTAAAGGGAAACTTGCTAACCCGCATGCATGTGGATGAAACAATTATAATTACGGTGGAAGACAAACGTACCGAAATCATAACGATTCCATGCAAAAACAGTGCCACGAGTGGTGGCAGCAAACACAAGGCCCTCGTATTCAATTGCATCACAGTACTCATCCATGTACAGAAACTGATTTTTCAGCAATGTCCATCGAGTCAAACCAGCAACGATGGCAACAAGCTTGTCGAAGATAGAAACAACTTCATAGTTGTTGTAATTCCAAGAGAGGGTGGGAACTCGAGAAATTGCTATCTTTCGTAGAAGACACTCACCATGATTGTATTTGAACGTGCGTACAATACCGATGTGGTCAACCTCTGGGCAGTCTGCTGAGATTTTTGGAAGCGGAACCCGGTCACGAGTGTACACATTCACAAGTTCCCACTAGCAGTTGGACCCAATGTAAACAACCCAATCTCCATTTGCGCCTGCCCGGGCCTTGCCCACAAGAGATGGCATCTTAACATCATAAGTATCATTATAAAGCTGCATCAACTTGCACAGGCGAGGCCTCCGTCGTGACGGCGCCGGTCATCGTGGTCACGGTGAAGAAGATACGGGAGATCAAACCGTTCCTTGACTCTTGGGTTCCTTGTAATGATGTTATTAGTTGAGTCAAGAATGGGCTTGAACGAACCTGCCATGCTAGCCGAGGTGATGACGTCGCACCGATCAATGAGTTCCTCCACCACGTCATCTTTCAGATCGGGGCAAGAATAACGGAGTCATTTCCGTCATGTTCCCTCCATGGAGAAGACGATCGAACAATGGTAGAAGAAAGCGTGAAGGGTTGAAGGAAAATGGAGGAGGGAGAGGAAGAGCGTGCGACAGCAGTTCCAAATCGAGAGGGAAAGGCGAAGCGTCGGTGGATGGTTGCCAGTTTGCCATGGTTCATGAAGGGGCGCCCCGGCCTACACGTCGTTTCGGAGATACTCCTACTACTCGCCGTCATCTCACTGGTATGTTGGAACGGGACCACATGTCAATGAAACATGGTGTGTAATTTCTCGTGCAAAATGTGATCTGGCTACGTTGGCCCGAAGTGCCGCATTAGTTTTTTTGAAAGTTTGCCGCATTAGTTATCGACCTTTATTTTTTTAACATGCAATCTGAATGGATAGCTCCCGTGGTCATCACACGTGAGCGGATATACTGATGGTTGATTCGCCCGAGCAACTTTACTGTGGGAATATGGGAGTACCAAATGATTCAAGGAATAGAGAAATGATGGTTGCTTCGTCTGAGCAACTTACTGTGGCGAAGGTGGGGCTCTGTGATTTGACTGCTCACTAGTCATTACTACTGCGGCGCAATGACCGGGGTGAATCTTTCCCTGAAGTTGTGTTGTGCACTCAATATTGCTGCATGGCAGGTGGAGCCGGATGAAGGATGTCCAACATGTCGGCGAAACGAAGTTGAATTGTTTCTGGCATTGCTATCAATCCTTCAGGATTTGTTTATATGTACGCATAATTTTGATGAAATTGTACTGTGATGCTATGAAGGTTTCAACTCTGGTTCCCGCAGGAAAAAAAAGGTTTCAACTTAGGATTCATGTGTCTTGCCTCGAGATTATCTCGTTACAACATTCCATCAAATACAAATGAAACTACCATGGCTAATGCATCTCAATGGTTCGCAGATCAGCGCCAATATTCACATCACAATTGAAGACAAAGTTGTGAGAAGGTGTACAAATAAAGAAAAAAATATAATTGATCGATGCTGTTCGTAGGCATGGCTCCATTTCCTTGGCACAATGTTCATTGCTTGGCAGCTAGTTTCACCCAGCTCTGTAGCCAAAAAAGAAGTGTATGAAGGACACCACAATCCAATCATTTTGTGCAGCTCCACTAAAATCGGGCGGACCATCCCTGTTAGCAAAGATATCCAGTAAATGTGATTACAACAATAGTGGAACTAGATGATGAAACATAACACACATAAATAGAAGCCGATCACCTCTACGATCTCTCTTTACGACTAACTTCTTGTCGGAGAAGATTAGGCACGGAGTTGGATGAGGAGGATAGCAAAACCAATCTCCCTTTCCGCAGTCCCACGTAAATGTAAAAACATTGCCCGTGTGACATTTTAGGCGGAACTGCACAAAACACTCTTCGTAAAAGTGGTTTGTGCAGTTCACCAAAAGGTTGCAATAGCAACGAGGTGAAAATGGATAGCCCTGTTTGCAAAAGGAGGTCGAAAGGAAACAATTACTGCCCAATAACACAAGTTGAAGACACATACGCCGACAAAAAAGAAGCATGTTCCATGTAAAAAGGGAAAGATAGCACATGGTGGTTTATCAAAAATGGTTTGAGGACGAGATTGCAAGATGGAAAGTACGCCGGCCGAGATACGATTTAAGCAAACAACTAAAGAAGATCCACATGCGTAAACATGGGAAGATGGGCGGTGGAGCAAGGCCGAGGAAGCTGTACTGAGGGTCTTCGGATGTTACTAGGATGGTGCCCGGCGGGATCTTCCCATACCGCGGCAGCGAGCAAGTGGCGAAGGCCCTACCGCCGCCGTAGCTTGGTCGAGAGAACGGCGGGTACCGCAGATCAGGACGAGCTGCCTCAACACCGTCGAACGGAGAGACGATGCACATCCTCCCTTTCCGCCGGCGGATGGGATGCGGCCGGATCACTGACCAACGCTGAGAGAGAGGCCACGTCGGCCTTGTGTGAGATTGTGTGACGAGACTCACGAGAGACAAACCCATTTTTCCCTTTTCCCCACGGCAATCGTTTTATATTCTAGGCATGGTACCCGACCCTCCTTCGAGTAAACAACTGCTACACGCGTCAAATTATCACGTGGTCTTTCTTTTCATACAGAGACGAACTCCACCGTGTACCCGCGCGGGCGTGGTCGGGAACGAGACGTGAGTACGTGCGTCTTGCGTGCACTTCTTCTTTAGGTGCAGGTACGTACGTGGGTGGGTGTGAGAGAGATGGTTTGTGCGAAACAGAGGCAATGTGTTGATGATATCTCAATCAGGAAAACGTAACATATGCAATGTGTGTGAAACGAAGTCATGGACGTGAGATATCGATAGAATTGAAAACAGGGATGAAGTGTGTGGCTGCGCGATCGATAAAGAGTGCCATCGAATTTGTGTTTGCCCACGCCAAAGATACAGGGCGGCTGGCCCACTCGAATTTGAGAGGGCGGAGGGGCAGTTCTTCTCCGTGGCATGGATACCTGCCTACAACGTTCGACTATCGGGGTGTGTGTGTGGGGGGGGGGGGGTAGATACCGGTCGACTAGTATATGTCTGGGAAGGAGAGAGACCTAGCTATGTATTGAGGGAGATCGATCGACATCCATGGATATGTGTAGCAGAGGAATAAGGTTGGGAAAAAGACAAAGGTAGAGCGTCGGAGGGTTGGTGGTGGAGTGGCGTCTCACAAATGGTGGGAGAGGCCTGCTCGACAAACGGAGGATATGAGTGCAATATCAATAAGAGAGGGCGGGGGATGTCTGTCTGTCTATGCACGTGCGTGTGAGAGACGGGTCGGGAGGTATTCAAGGATGATGAGCGGAGAAGATATGGCTGTGGTAAGCATGCGTAACTACATAGGAAGATCAACCGTCGTGTGTCTGAGAAAAGGAGAGACATAACTAGCGAGGTAAGTGTATCGTTGCTTGGTGAAAACGAATTATAGTCGACCTGGCTATATGTAGGGAGATCAGTTCATACACACGCCTGCATGTGTTAGAAGCAAATAAGGTCCGGAGAGGCAGACAGGGGGAGAGAGTGTGGCTAGGAGGTGGTGCGAGAGGCCTACCATGTCGAGGGGGAGGAATGTGCGAGCATGTGACTAATGAAAAGAGAGGCGGGAGTGTGCACCTGCATGGAATCGTATTGGACATATGAGGGCATGGACGGTGAGAAGAGAAGAGGGGAAGTATATATGTGTTTGTTGTAGGCACACTTGGCTAGATAGGTACATCGACCGGTGTGTGCCAGAAAGAAGGAGCCGGTGGCCTACACACACCGCTGGTGTACGACCTAAAGAGAAATAATGAACGTGCGCGATGGAGGGGACGCTAAGGGTGTGTGAGGGGGGCGGGCGTGTGCATGCACGATAGAAAGTTAGCGCTAGCTAGCTACAAATAGAAGAGGATAGTGAAGGTGTAAAAGACGAACAAAGATCATAATTCATTATAAAAAGGTGGATACGGATACTTGAAGAAGATATCATAATGTACAACATTGATTATAATTTGGGCTAATGTGTGGCTTTTGCAACTCAGGTCTAAATACTTGTCATAACGTAGGGGGCGGGGCACTATACTTTGTGTGATAAACACGGTGTACGTATTGAACATGGTATAGATTATGAATATATAGTTAGTACATCAAATATACTATTATTGGAATCAACATCAAGTGTATTCAAAAAATAGAATTCGAGTTCATGTAGTACACATAGTTCATATCTATCTCTATAGTAATCATGTGGTGTGTTATTAAGGTAATACACGAATGATGGTTGAAGTTGGCAACAATCATGATTGTAGATTCTTATTGAAATAGAGAAACGAATTCAAATTTAGTTCGAATTGCAGCGGTAGTATAGACGTTTGGAATGCACTAAAATATTGGTATGAGTAGGTTACATGCATTATACAGCAAAGCGAAAAAAATTAATCGGACATAACATGGATTCATACTCCCTCCTTCCATCTATATAGGGCATAATGAGATTTTTAAGACCGGCTTTGACTGTTGACAAGACTAATAGTGCATGACATGCACCATGTGAAAATTATATCATTCAAAGAACCTTTCACAGACGAAGTTAACGGTGTGCTTTGTGTAAGTTGCATGTCATATATCATTTCTCTAATATTTGGTCAAACTTAGCATCGAAAAACGCATTAGGCCCTATATAGATGGAAGGAGGGAGTAGCTTTGAGTAGCATTTGTATAGTAAAACGGGGCAAGACTCTCTCTTTGTGTGGTGTGAATAGTTTTATTTTTTTCGTTTTCTTTTGGTTGAGGGAAGTGCGAATTGATTTGGTACGCGTACAAGTACAATATTACTACATCGTTAGGCTTGTCCCTAAAATTCAACCCGCGTCTTGTTATATCCCAAAAATTCAGATATCGTGGTCCCAAAACTGGCGCCTTCACAACCCGCGCCTTGCTATCCCGAAATTACAACGCGCACAAAAACTCCCTCCAGCTGCCAAATCCCGACACGCGAAATCCCCCTTCTGACCCCGAGCCGAAAGGGCCGCTTGTTCAAATCGGTGGGGGGTACTTTTGTAACACACCCTACATTTTGGACATTCGAAATCCCAGGCCGCCATAACCTCTCCGCTCCAGCCGCGAAACCGCACCCTCCTCGGTCCGCCACGTCACCGCTGCCCAGTCGGAGCCTCTTCCCCGACGACGTCGTCCACCGCAACAGCTCAACGTCCCTCGTCCACCTCCCCGGATGAGGATTCGTCGTCCATCTCGCCGTCTCGCCGTTCAGCCGCCCGTCCTCCACCTCCAAGGAGCTGCTGTGACGATCGCCTTCGCCTATCGCGGCTGCTCCATCCCCAGCGCCGCCTTAACCTGCTCCACCGGAACCGCAACATCCTCACCGACTCCTCGGACGAAGCCGAGGCCTACTCGGCGCCACCAAAGAGGTTGTACACTTATCGCATCGCACCTTCTCCTTAACTCGACCTCCCGGCGCCGATGGTGCTCCATCCCGCACCCCCATGGAGCTGGTACCTTGAAGCCGGCGCCGCAGGCGGCATCTCCACGGCGGATCTCCCCCAGTGCGAGGCCCCTTCAGCGGCGGCGTCCATACCAGCCGGATCTGCTGCTGCTGCTCCGGCTCTCACTTTCGCTTCGCCACTTCTTGCTGCTGCTCGCTCTCGCCGATCGCTCGCCCGCCCAGCTATCGCTCTCCCCCTCGCCGTGCTGCTGCTGATCCGATTAAGCCACACTTCATCGACTGAATCGACTTTTGGGTCATCGATTTTCAGGGGTTGGGGGGCTCGCGGAGTTAAGGAAGAACCACCCAGCGAGGACGGGGCTCACGGAGAGGTACCCCACTATCTATCTTTGGGTTCAGGGTGGGGGGGGGGCTAGAGGGCTGGCCGGTGCGGCGGTGGCGAGTTGTTTCTGGGCGGCGAGGCGGCGCTGGGGCCGGCGGTTCGGCCGGTGATGGCAGGCGGCTCAGGGGTGTGAAGGTTGAAGATGCACTGCAGGCCCTCCCTAAACTACATGTCAAGTGTCTCTCTCGCTACCATTGCGTTCAGTTTCGACAAAGAGCATTCAGATTCCACAGCTAATTTCAGTTTCGACAAAGAAGTTCAGAGTCAACAATTTTTACCTCATCTGTTGTAGTCAGGTGGTTTTTGGTGATGTTAATTTTACATCCATTTTTCATCATCTATTAGAGATGCTATTAGAATCCCACTTGATATTGACGATGTCTGTCTTGTGCTGCTTCAGCCTTGACGTCTTACGGCTCACCGGAGCTGCTCCAACGACAGAACGATCCATCACAACAGAGCAGTGCCCTGGATGCCGTCTACAGATTCCTCAGATCTTCCTCCACACCTCCGACAGCCACCTCTGCATCAACTGCTTCAGCGACCAACCCAATGATGTTGAGGTCGACACGGCTACGGCAAAGAGGTTGTACACTTGTTGCGTCACTTATTACTATACATTCACGTCAATCCACTAGGGCTATTTTGGTTCAACGGAAAACATAGCAATAGGGAATTTTCCAATGGCACTCTACTATTCAATTATTCATGCATTTTGTTGAAAGGAATGAAGCAAAACATCCACCTGGACCTACTTTTCAAAATCCTATGCATGAAAACAAGACCAAGTGCATTAGTGCCAGAATAACATTCTAACTATACACGCTTTCATATGGTTTCTCTTTATTTTGGCCATGTTTCTTTGCATTCCTCTGCTCTTCCAATTCCTGTAAACAAAACACCCAAGTTGACAGAAATCCTGTGATTACAAATGCTCTATTTACCATGTGCATTTTCCGATCCTATTCCGGTGTTTTTCCTATCCCTGCATTTTAAGAATCATGCAAGCCAAATGAGCCCTTACAGAATTACTTCAGTTACAGGTACGTGTCGAAGGGAACTTTGTGTGGTTTGTCCTGCTCCTGCCGCGACGTCGTCCACCTCACCTGAGCTGCTCCATCGACAGAAGCATCCACCAAACCAGACATCACGACTCCTGACCGTCTTTCGCCGCCTCAGATCTCCTTCCTTGCCGCCAAAGATGCACCCCAACGGCATGACCATCATCGACTCGTAAGATGAACCCGAGGAGTACATCGTCCACAAGAGAGGTCGCACTCTTTGTTTCTCGCTTATGTTATGCATTGCTTAAACTTACCTGCTACTTTATCGTCTCTGTTCAGCTCTTGGACTCCCAACTCAGGTCCAAATTCATGTTCAAACTTGAGTTCTAAATTAGTTGTGGGGCACATATCGAGGCAGCAATGAATTGTATGTCCGCTTCAATATCTGGTTCACCTAGGGTATTCCTATGTTGTTCATCTTGGGTGGGAAACAAATAGTAAAGCAATCATCATCTGTATTTTTATTAATTTAAAGCAATCATCAACCTCCTATCATTATTTTTGGATCCATCCACTGGTTGTTACCATCACTCTAAATTTCTGCATGCTCTCCTTACGTAATCTCACCATATTTTTTTGTATGCATGTCAGATATTGTACACAGTCATGCTGAACATGCAGAGAAAAAGAGAAGAGTTTTGTGCGGAAATAGAATGTCATGAAAATATCGCTCCATGGTGGGTTCAATGGCAAACCCTCCCCACCCCTCTCGAGATTGTAATCCAGAGGAAGATATCTGTTCTGAGGCGGATTCGCATCACGACCACTCCTATTTACCCCCCAAGGTGTTTGCTCTACCTTGGCATGATGATGTTAGTCATATCATGCATATATATGTTGCCTTGCAGTGCCTACTTTTGACATCATATATGTCATCTACTTAGTTTAGACATGTTCTGTAATGCCACCTGTTTAGTTTCTATATCATATATGGGAATTATGCAGTCTCATGTCTTTTAGCCAGCCATAATATATGTGAAATGTGCAATGCCATCCTGTTTAACCAGGCATCATATATTTGAAGGATATCTTGCCCATCCTTTTCTTCATTACATTTCCATTTGTCGACAATGTTTGTACATTAAACTACTCTTCCTGTGAATCAGCAATTTGGGTGGGAGACGGAAAAATCTGGAGTGAAAACAAGGCCTTCAGAGGCAAGCTACACCGTCAAGAAAATATCTTGTTGGGTCCCGATAGCTCCTCGTAGATGGATTCGCAGACAGATGACCAGTCCTATTCCCCACCGACGTGTATGCTCTAACTTGGCACGGTTATATCGCTCATATCATGCATACGGTGTCTTATGCTGCATAGTTTAGACATCATATACACAATATTCAACACCATGTTCTTAGTTCGGGCATCATATCGAATGCCCTCTGCTTAGCATATAAATCACATATGTGAATTAAATGATGCGATCCTGATTACTTAGATAACATGTAGGTGAATTATGTCATGCGATCATGTTTTGTTATTCATCATATCTTTGAATTATGTTATGCTATGCTATCCAGTTTAGATAGACATCATATATGTGAAATTATGTCATGCTATCCGCTTTAGTTAAACAATATACATGTCAACTATTTCATGCCCTCTTTTTCCACACTATCTATTGCATCTATCTCTCATACAATGTCTGTACATTCAACTATGTTTCCTGTTTATCAGCCATTTGAATTGGAGCGGTGATGCCAGATTCAGCGGAATAAAAAGACGGTCTTCAAATAAAACAGTGCTACCTATTGGTGGAGATAGCACCCCGGTTGTACATGCACAAGAAGCAGCCCTACCACACATAACCCATACTCTCGCAGATTGTACCCCTACTGTGATGGACAGAGAACCAGCTTCACCCAATCTAACCCCAACCCAGCCGATAGTAACCCAGTTCCTGTTGACACAGCACCATCTCCACCACAGAGCTCCCAAACAAGAGCAGTTAGTAAGGCAGCTCCAGTGCCCAAAGGGCGAGTACTATCACGGCGAACCCCAGCTCCACCATTTAGTACGCCTATTCCCATGGAGGAAGCACAACCAGCCAGTCGTAGTTTAGCATCTATCGCATTTGATGTTGTTAAATCGTATGTGCGTATCTTCCCATCTTGGAAATATTATAGTGAAGATGAAGGAAAATGCCAGTTGCAGGTGTTTGTCCAGGAGTTATGTGTAAGTAATGTTATTCATGGCAATTACTTTGCTTCGTCCCATACATCCTACCTCCATGATGGTTATAATACAACAAATTTTCCCATTTTTCTCTATAGAGAAGGACTGATTTGGAAACTCAGGATGAGGTAACCTGTGCTAATACCTCTGCTACCTTCAAGAATGCTTGGTGGCAGTATCGGAATTACCTGAAGAAAACGTATTTTACTGGCAAAGAAACTCATCAAATTCCCTTACGTTCTCCTGAGACACATTTACTGGACGATGATTGGGAACGCCTTGTTCTATACTGGTCCCGAACCAAGAATGTGGTAAGGTCCATGAGCTCATTTTCTATTTTTAAGTATTATATTCTTGCGTCTTACTGTACTATGTTCATGTAGAACAAGTGCCTAAACCTGAAGAACAACTGTTCTAATTTAAGATTCCATTGATATCATAGTTCAAAAAAGCGCTAGGCGTTAATTGTGCGTTTTGCCACCACCTTGCACTTTACTGACCAAAGCGCATGCTTATGCGCAGTTATGCACAGATTAAGTGTAGTTATGCACAATGCGTTTTGCCAACGCCTAGAGCCTAGGCGCGCTTAAGCACTCGCTTAGGCGCGCCTTTTTTAACTATGATTGCTTTGCTCTTGTTTCATTGTATTTACTCATACAAACTTATTTTTAAATTGAAGAATCCAATCGAAACTCCAATGGCACGGCAGGTATGTTCACGCATGTTTCTTTAACAGGCTTGCTCTTATCAATAGCTCTTTTGGTTTCAATTTCAATTGTGCATACAGTTGACTTTCATATTATGCACATTACTAGCATCACAACAGAGCCAATAGTGTTGTTGTACATGTAGACCCGTGGTACCCATCTGAAATCTTGTCGTGCCGTGTAGTTTCCCACGCTTTGTATTCTTTCACTACTGCTTTGTCTTGAACTGATATGATTTGAACCGTGTCTCTATTTTGATTTGGCAAGACAATGCAAAGGACCATAGGACATAGATATATGTTTGTTTGATGCTTTTATTATGTACTAGTACTTGGCAATAGAAGACTTGGTAGTTTAATCCTATCCACCTTACTAATGAACTGGTTCACCGAAATGAGTTTCATATACTAGTACATGCTAAACTTGTTATGTGTCTACTTGTTTCTTCCTTTAGAATGCTGACAGAATATTGGGGAAGAGTGCCTTATTAAACAATGGTAAAGGAAGTAATGCAGATAAGGTTCAGGATAGTGACACATCCTTGTTGGTCTCCAACAAAGCTGATAAAATAGCTAAGGAAGACTATCTTGAAGACAGCGAGACAACCCCAAAGTCCTTTCTTGGTTTAGTGTTCGAGTTACTGGCCACTACTGCACGCACAAGCTATTCAAACTCACTGTCTGAATCAGTTCGGTTTCTTGAGTCTCAACTGCAAACTAAAAGACATCGATCAATTGTGCTGCGACAAGAAGCGGAAGGACTGCGGAAGTCCCTGGAGCATTCAGATGCATACTTTCTGGTGCAACAGAAAGCGTTGGAGGATTTTAGCGCCAAACAGGACAAAGCTAATCAGCTTGCTAAGCTTATTGCCAGCATGGTGGATACCCAGGATAACGTTTCTTGAGCTCTTCATAAGTTGTTTCAGTTATGCTCTTGTTTTGCTGCCGCGTTTATTTACACTGGTGGCCAATTTTGACGACCAAGTGTATGTAATATGCTGCTTTGTTCCCTATATTTGCACTGGTGGCGAACTTTGATGCCCAGTGGATGTAATATGTGTAATAGCGGTAATAGGCTAGCCTTAATTGCTTGCTTATTTATTTCCTTATTGTCTTGTTTAGTTGTTTGCTTGTAGTCACCGCAGTTATTTTTTCTCGTGTTTTCTAGTGGTCACAATAGCCTATTTTTGGTAACTAGGCAAAAATAATCATGGCAACACACGGACTGTTGTAACCATGGGCCTCCTGCAGGCCGTATGATCCATGGGCCTTCGTTCGGCCGTAGGAGCATTGGCCTTCTATACGGGCCGTAGGGTCCATCGGCCTTCTATACGGGCCTTAGGGATCAATGCGCCTTCTACGGGCCGTTGGGTCCATGGGCCTTCTACGGGCCATACTATCCATGGGCCTCATACGGGCCGTAGGATCCATGGGCCTTCTATGGGGCGTATCATCATTTCGCCAATCATGGGTCGTACTATTCGTGGACCATAACGGGCCGTTAATAGGTCGTATTTGATAACTCTATGAAAACAGCCCAACGGGTTTTTTGACATGAAAACGGCCCAACGTATTAACGGTCCGCAAACGGGCCGACTGTAACGACGGGCTGAATTTGGCCCACAAGCAGAAAATGACAGTAACGGGTCGTATGTAACCGAATGCTGCAAATGAGCCCAAGAATCAATGGGCCCTGAGAAGGCCGAAAGATAACTTGGGCTGGAAACGGCCCAATGGAATAACGGGCCGTTAATGGGTATAAAGTGATACACTGTTCATTACGGGCCGCCACCACGGGCCGTTAATGGGCCAAGAGGTACAAAGGTCCTCATATGGGCCGAAAGAAGTCATGGGCCACACACGGGCCGGAAGTTAAAACGGGCTGAATCATATTGGACGGCCCAGATGACGCTACTGGGCCTAATTCGGATAGGGCGTAACGGGCCCTGGGTTAGCGGGCTGTAAATGGGCTATATGCGAACATGCCGTTAACAGGCTTTCCGTGGGCCGGCCCGCCACCTTTTGACCAAGTCAAGCGGGCCGGCCTTTTAACAGGAATGGGCCTTTGTTGGGCCGTGCCACGTGTCGCCGTATCATAGGCGCCTTCGGTCCAATGAGCGGATTACATCTGTCCCAACGGTGAGCCAACATGTGTTTCCTCCAGCCAATGATGATTTTACACGTGGAAAATCCCCATTGGTCGGGGCTGTTAACGGGTTATCGGATCCAAAACCGGACCCGATAGCTTAACGGCGTTCCGCTACCGTGGATGCCACGTGTCGGTCACCCTTGACGAAAGCAGTTCTGCGGACGCGATTTATCGTCATGGAAGTGGACACTTCCGTGATGATACTTTTGGTAATGTCATGGAACACTTCTACGACAAAGACAGTATGACTATCTTGATTCTGTCATAAATTTGTCATGGATGTACATGCATGACAAAAAACGCGACCTACTATGACAAACACGTATCATCACGGAAGTGTATTTTTTTGTAGTGTTGATAGCTAAGGATCGTCGATGATGCTCGTTTTGCGGTAGAGTTTGGGCCGGCTGACGCCGTCCCTGAAGCGGCTCCGGTGCTACTGTTGCGGCGCCTGTTGTCAGTTCAATATCCGGCGTATCTCGTAGTAGGGGTCCTAAGCTAGGCGTCCTGGAGCGATGGTAACATGGACACGGGGTTTTACCCAGCTTCGGGCTCTCTTGATGAGATAATACCCTACATGCTGCTTTTGATTGTATTCGTATGGGGGATAGTACAGAGTACATATGTCTACCATGAAATTGTAGTAATGAATATGAAATTGTCTATTGACTACCCTGGCCTCGATATATATAAGACACCGGAGGCCTAGGGTTTAGGAGAGTCCTTGTCTTGGGCACCAAGTCTTGCGGAATCTTCCTTGCATGTGGCAGGGGTTGTCCGAACTGGCCCATAAGTATACGACCGTGGGGGTCCTCGGCCCAAACCAACTGATCGGGAGACGACACGTTGAGTACCCCCTAATCCAAGACACCGTCAGTAGCCCATTGAACTGGTCTTCAAGTTGGGAACGCTCCTCGATCCTTCCGAACTGTTCTTCACCTTCGGTCGCTGGTCTTGAAAACTGGTTCAACAAATCTTCCCATCTTCGATCTTAAGGATCGCCAAAGTGAATCTGAAGAGTTTACACGTCGGGTATCCGAGGAGCCCCTTTAAGTTTCCGGCCTTTATCAATGCCTTGTCATTTTTATGCCACGCCTCGGGTTTGAAGTTGTTCCCAAGGGGCAACGTCCTCTTGCGTCCGAGCTCCAACGTCGGACTGTATTCGAGGTATCTTTAGCAGCCGAGCACCAACGCCGGACCGCTTCCGAGCTCCAACGCCGGAATGTATCCGAGCTCCAATGCCGGACTATGTCCAAGCTCCAACGCCGGACTGTATACGAGCTCCAACGCCGGACTGTATCCGAGCTCCAACGCCGGACTATGCCCAAGCTCCAATGCCGGACTATATTCGAGGTGTCATAGATATCCTTGGTTCAAAAAAGTTGAAGGAGTTTAGCCGAGCTTAATGCCGGAAATGCCCTCTACGTAGCCAGCCACTGGCGTCCGAGCTTTATGCCGGACTGCTTCTGGGATGTCTATTGTAGTTGAGCACCAAAGCCGGATTGTATCCGAGGTGGTGCACCACCTCGGCCATGGGCTGATTTTTATGAATTTAATTCCGAATTATGCAATGTAATCTCTGCCGAGATGTACAGCCAGTAGCCCTCAAGGTGCGTGTTGGCCTAATATCCGGGATGCACCTGAAGGAAAAAATCAAGCCGCTGACCCTAGTAGGCTCTGAGACTCACGTCGATTCATAAAATCAGCCTGAAGATCAATTCCCAGCTCGGCAGCATACTTAGGAATAGAAACGCGGTGTGCAAAGTCCTCGAGACTCATGTTGGGTGCGGCCGACCAACCTGAGGATAATAATCTCCTCGAAAACTATATGCACTTCAAATTTTCTGCATTGGATTGTCAATGCAGTAGCCCCCGAGACACTGGTCGGGTGGCAACAACAGATCAGGGGATCGATGTGCCCCTTTAATATTTGTAAATGATAAGCACGAAGCCTAGTAGCCACCGAGCCTTAATGTGGGCACGGGTGGCCGAATTAAGGATCGATGTCCGAAATAAAATCACAAATTATGTGTAATGATTCTACGTACCCAAGTACTCTACATCATTAATACTCAAATCCGCATTGTACAAAAACTTTGTTGGCCGACCATTGGCTTAAACCTCCTCGGCCAGTAGCTAGGGAGTGTTTGTCCCACTTTATAAAGCCTTTATGAGGGCAAAGAATTACGACAAACAAGGCAATCCGGCCATACGGTTTTATAAAAAAAGGTACACGGAGAGATATGTTATATTGCTTTATAATGTAAGAAACATCTTCCAAAGAAAATAATCCCGCTATCAGTTTGTTTATTTCAGTTGTCATGCTAAGCATGATCATGGAAACCTCAGCTCCGATCAATGTGAGAGGAAAATACTAAGGATTTAGTTTGGGGAAAACTTCCGAACTCTGTGGTCTAAATGAACCCAAATTTTTACCTTCGTTGCGACCGTTTATAATCTGAAAGTGGCCCATCATCGGCTTCTACCCCCTTGTAGATGCTACACAGGGTGTTTCTGCAATAACAAAACAACCCTTAGCCGACGTCTCGGTGCCCGAAGGAGGTTGTGTTTAGCGGAAATGAGGCAATCAGATATGCGGGCTTTATAACTTTCACTTAGTCACAGGAGCTTAAAGTTGGGAGGCCATTAAGTAGCCCCCCTGTTAGTGTTCGGCGACAGCCGAGGTCAAGCCGTAAACACTTCGGCCAATGTTATGAACGACCCATCATTTAATACAGTCATCGGACCGCTGACCAGTTTACGCTTATTGTGACAGTCAGTTTTCGGCTTTCTCCACTGAGGTGCTTAACCATGCGAGCTGGAAGCACAATCGCAGTGGTTCTCCCTTTGCACACCTAGCCGAACAAAGCGGAACGTAGGAGGCAAGCACAGGAGCCGGGCAACCCAACTATTGACTGGAGACACAATTCAAAACTGTGCATATATAGCAATATCCGAGAATCCTTGCCGAATCTCTAAAGATGTCCGGTGTTGCACTGCGAGACTTATGCGGAAAACACACAAATAGTTGAAAAAGTGCCATAGGATTGGAAAACCAAAAACGTCAGGAAAAACTCGACGTCCGAACTAGATCAATTGTTCGGTGCCAATCAGAAAATTGGTCTTAGAGGAAAAAAGTGCTTGTGTCGTGCTTTAACATGACACGTCCTATCTCAAGACTTCAAGCGGGTCAGCCTACGGCTTCAACCTCCTATCCCGAAGGCGGAGTACTTCTCGTTAGGCCAGTTTAGCAAACTTTAGCGGCTTTGAGAGAGAAATTAGGCTCCCCGGCTATTGACCGCACACTCGCGCCGAAAAAAGGAGTGATAGAAAAAAGACTTTGCAACGACTAAGAAGAAGAACACTTATTATAAAACAGCTCTCATAAGTTTAAGAGCCCCCGAGTAACTTGGGTAAAAGAATGATTGTATATACCAAAGTATTTATATCATATCTATATGTTCACCTGAACTTTAAACGCGTCTTAACCGACCGTCGGCTTCTCCCTCTTCGGTGAAGGACCAAAAAGTGTTATGCACTCCACCTGTTGAGAATATCGACGGTGTTTCCGATAACCAGGAAATCAGGTCATAAGGCTGTAACAGACAAAGTGCGCTCAGGGAACTTATGCTATATTACTAATGAAGTGTAAGAAGCATCTTCGAAGAAAAAAGTACCCCCACCGATACCTTTCTTAGGTGCTCATTTTTAATATGAGACTTGTGCAATAGATTTTTTGTACTCATGAGTTCCGTTGTGTGCCGACCATGATTGAAAACAATAAGGGCGCTAGCTTTCGGCTTCACCCAGTCTGAGGTCCGGCTCGGATGAACCGATCGTGACAATCGCAGAGGTGCTGTAACATCCCAAATTTTCAATTTGGAATGTTATATATTAAGTCATCATGCATATCATATTTTCTTGCATTTTCTGATCCTAGAAAATTTCTCGCAACTCAAGGACCCTCGGAGAGAGTTGGAGATTTCATTATTTTCATATTTGAGCTTTCTCAAATTTTGAAAATAGGATCATTCGGATTTATTTATTTTTATCTTCAAATATTTTTACAATAAAAAAATAAGAGAGGGAATAATATGACTTTCCCAAAATTTAGGAAAAATGAAGATTTAATAATAAATCAAATTTTGGATTTTTTGGAGTTTATTTGCTTTAGGGAAAAATTTCGTATTTTAAAAAAAATTGCATTTTTGGCCCCGTATTAAAGTTCATTTTGTTCAACTCATTTTTAGAAGTCGGAGAAAATTTACTTTATTAATTTTGGAGTTCATTAGATTATATTTTTATTTCTTTTTCTGCACGCTATATTTGTTTTTTTTAAAGAGGACTCCGCTATCGCTACTGATCGGGCTAAGGCCCACCGACGGCCCACTCCTCACGCCGCCTCGGCCGGGAGACCTGGCCGCCGCCTGTTCGAGTCCCGGCTCGGGATCGACGCCCGCCCGCCGTGGCCCCTCCCCAAGGCACACCCCCTCCTCCTTAAAAGCCGCCACGCCTCGACTCACCCCGAGCCGCCTGACGCCGCCGCCCGCCCGCCCCTCGCCTCACCCCGCCAAGCCCGCCGAGCCTCGCCGACCCACGGAGCCCGTCCTCCCGCCCATGACCTCGCCCGGAGGTATAGCTGCGCCAGCGCCACCCTCCCCTTCGGTGTTTTTTATAAAAACCGTCCGGTTTTCTTTTCCGTTGTTCGGTTTTTTTTAAAAACCCTATATCGGTTTTATTTTATTTTTTTGGTTTAGCTACTTAGCGAACGTTCACCGAATCTGTTCGTTTTAACGAACGTGTTCACCGGTTAGTTTCTGTTAACGAACGTCCGTTCGTTTAACCGTTCGTCGTTTTTCTTTTAATCTTATTTAATCCGTTATTTTCCGATCTCGATTTCAGATTCAATCTTCGTTCTAGTTTATTTTCTCGCTCGTTTATCGGAATCAGGTGATTCAAGCGCCTGGAGTTTCGTTACGAAACCGCCGTTCCGACTAATCCACTTAAACAAAGTTTTGCTACTGTAAAATTTGGCTTAGTTTCAACTTGCTATAACCAAGTTGTTTTCTTTTGTCGTTTGACTTTCGTTGCTTTATTTGATTCGATTCTTTTTGCAACTAGGGTTCTTAAGTTGAACTTTCTGGTTAGATCTTTTATTCGAGTTTTACCCGTGCATTAGATGAGTACTTATTGTATGCTTGTTGTTTGTCTGCGATAGATCACCGGAGTCGCCGCTTGTTACTTGAGTCTCTAGGTTTCATGGATCGTCGACAAGGCAAGTAACACTTGATCATACCTTTTATACTACCCAGTTTTATGCATTAGATCTATTCCTCAAACACTTGCATGATTAGGATCTAATTAAATTGTGGGTTTTGGGAAGTAGATTGAGGTAGTACCTATTACCTGTTTTACTTATGAAACCTTGGGAGTTACTTCTGCGTTTGCTGATTATGCCATGCTATGCTAGTAGACGTGGATTGGGTGAGTGAATATCCATGACAGATGTGAGATTGTTAATTTAATGGTTTATCTAAGGTGGCAACTTAAACACACATCTGGGTGGATTGAGGCACTGGTTTCTATCAGACTTGCCTGTTTTTCTTCTGACCGCCACCAGTGCTCAAAGGGATCATAAGATCATTCAAACTAGAAACTTCCGTGTGCAGCCACAAGCCATTATGGGCTCTGGCATAGTTGAGTAAGTCGTGCGAACTCTTATAGTGGTGGACTAGCAGATGTAGGGGATGTAGGTGTACCGATCCACCCATCGTAAGGTGCTAGCGCTTCTGAAAGACTGTGTCTCGGTCATCCGTCTCTCAAACACCATGTAGTGCGAGAAACCAAACGGAGGCGATCGAGTCTTGTGGGGAAAAGTGCGCAAACCTCTGCAGAGTGTATAAACTAATCATGATTAGCCGTGTCCCCGGTTATGGACATCTTGAGTATCTAGTACTTGAATATCATGTGAATCTCAACATGTTACTTTAATTAATGTTATTGGGTTTTTAATGAGTACTTTTAATTGGGATTGAGGATGTTGTCAACCATTCTCAATGTTTAACAACCACCATGATAGTTAAACAAATTTATTCCTTTGCAGTATGGAAAAACTAGCTTTATGCAAAATTGTAACCGTAGAGCTTTCCACCAGCCATATATGCATGTAGTATAGGCTTATTTCTTCATTACTCTCTATGTGTTACATTGCCGGCATATTCCATGTGCTGACCCGTTTTCGGGCTGCAACTTTCATGTTGCAGAATTTTCGCATTTACGAGTAAGGTGTTTTAGGTCGTGGTTCTATACTCGATGATGCCGATGGAGTTGATTGACTAACTTATCTTCCAATCTTCCGCTGTTATCGTTATTAGATGGCCTTAAGCCATATTTATTGTAATAAGTACTCTTTTGGACAACGATGTAATAAGTGTGTGATTGCTACTCTGTTATAAATCCTTCGAAGTACTGTGTGGTGTCAGCATTACTGATCCAGGGATGACACCTGAGCACAGAGACTTGATCCATTCGGGTCGGGTCGCTACATGTGCTCCCTTTACTCCCTAGCCGAACAATCAGGAACGTAGGGTTAAGCAGAGGAGCCAGGCAACCCAGCTTGCGGAACACTTAGGTCAATATGGTGCATATTGTGGCGTAATACATAAACAAGGAACGAAGCCGTACAAGTAAAATCATATGCAAGAGGAAAAGCTCCATCAAGGGAGCCCCCAGATAAACGGGGTATTTGAATATGTGCGTCACAAACAAAGTTTGGACAAACAAGTTTTTCACAAACAACTTTTTGCTAAAAAAAAGTATAGTGCTTGGTCGAACCGAAAAAAATTTAAAACTGAAAGTTTTTGAGCATGAAAGCGACTTAGCTGGTTAATGTGTTCGGCATTGATGGCGAAATCCAAGGTCGATGTGGGAGGAGGTCTCAACCCCCAAGCCCGATGTGGCCGAGCGAAGAGTTCGGCCCTCCGAAGAGGTGAAGCCCCCAGTCTAGCAGAGGTGATGGAGCAGGTCGGCCGTGCGATGCCGGAGTCTCCGGCGGAGTAGGTTGACGAAGCAGCGACGCGGGGTTGCCAACATAGGGCAGCGCGCCAAGACGACGACACAATTTGGTCGACGGAGGCGACAACGCGGCTTAGTCTAAGTCGATTGGTGAGCGTCGAGGTCGGACCGGCGAAGCCGCAATGTGGAAAAGTTGACACAGGGACACGCGTCGACGCGACGCCACGACTTGGTCAACATCGGCGGGACGACGATATCGCCTTGCCAAGGTGTTAGCGCGGCCCAACCTAAATAGATTGCCTGCACACACAAAATAGTGCAACCAAGAAATAATAATAGTGAAAAAAAGGATGCATAATTAATTTATGCGAAAAAAAGTTTGGTAAATATGGCCTGAGCGCTGAGGCTAGCTTGATGGCGCGTTGGCGTCGTGGCACGGCGATGTCGGCGAAGGTCGGCTTGCCCAGGTGACAGGGAGAGGCCGGCTGGACTGATGCCAGGTACCAACTTCGGTAGAATTTCTCTGCCAAAATAATGCAGTACAGGCCGACAAAAAATATTCTGTGTATAATAATGCTAGACGAATAATTTGGAAAAAATACCACCTGAACACCAGCAGCAACGACTGTAGCAAACCGGAGCAAACGGACGAACTGATCCGTGCCGAACATGCTGCAAAGCCAATCCTCGATATGCGTAGCAGCACTTTTATTCTGTGTATTTGTCAGAAAAAGTAGAAGACAATCAGCGGTCGACTACACAGGTATTGAATTAAAAAAAGAAAAGAAACAAATCTCTCTGTGGTGTGCTCCCATCGAGCCGAGTTCTAATCGGTACACTGCTCCGCACTATCCCTTTGGCAGGATTACCCATGGGCCAGATTGAAGCCGGATCCGATGCATTGCCGAGCAGTGGACGCGAACATAGGCCGTACTGCGATCTGATAATTTGTGAGGCAATCAGTAGTGAATAGACGTCAGAGAGGCAGTCAGCTAGCTATAAGACATCAGATCCAAATCGAGACGGCGCACGAGGTCTAGCATCTCACGTGGGTGTTGGCAAGTATTGGTGTACTACTCGTGCAAGGATAAAATCCATCTAATACTGGAAAAGGTGCCTGGAAGGCACACGACAAGACAAAAGCGTAGACTGCCACCACACTTGATTAAAAAATGAATAAAAGAAGAGGAAGGATGGAATCTTCCTGCAGGTTGTCGCATGACTGGATTCACGTGGGCCCCGGTGTACTACTCCATGAGAAGTATTACTGCGCGTACGTTATTTCCTCGGCTGGAACGCCGCCAGGCGGATCATCACCTTTTTTTGTTGCGCTGACCTAGATCAAGGCCGCAATCTCTGGGCTATTGTTTGCATGGTGGCACTTCTCGAATCCAACGTACTGCCCGACGGTGGATGCATCTGCCTGTAAACAAAGCGGCACAGTGCGACGACAATAATTTTGCAAAAGAGAAGATGAAACAAATCTTTACTGAAAACATATCACCTGATTGTTGATCTGGATTCCCGTCGAACCATGGCGATCACCTAGCAGGCTCTCAATGAAAGCACCAATGTCGGTTCAATATCCGGCGTATCTCGTAGTAGGGGTCCTAAGCTAGGCGTCTTGAAACGATGGTAACATAGACACGGGGTTTTACCCAGCTTCGGGATCTCTTGATGAGATAATACCCTACATGCTGCTTTTGATTCTATTCGTATGGGGGATAGTACATAGTACATATGTCTACCACGAGATTGTAGTAATGAATATGAGATTGTCTATTGACTAGCCTGGACTCGATATATATAAGACACCGGAGGCCTAGGGTTTAGGAGAGTCCTCGTATTGGGCGCCAAGTCTTGCGGAGTCTTCCTTGTATGCGGCAGGGGTTGTCCGAACTGGCCCATAAGTATACGGCCGTGGGGGTCCTCGGCCCAATCCAACTGATCGGGAGACGACGTGGTGAGTACCCCCTAGTCCAGGACACCGTCACCTGTCGACATACAAGAAAGCTCATCTGTGGTAAGTGAACAGTTGCACTATAAAGTGAAAAACCGATGGAGTACAGATCGAAATAACTTGATGAGGTTGCGGCGTAGGTAAAGCAGGGCCGGTGGAGTTGAATATGGCATCCGTGGAGCGGGTCTGGTGCAGTGGACGAAGGCTTCGGCAGGCGCGTTGTAAAGTGCTTTTGGTGAGGCGGATCTGTTGCGGCGGACGAGGGATTGTATGAAGGGCCAGCGAAGGGACGGACGAGGGAGTAAGTGAAGGGCCTACACTATGGTGGACGAGGACGCCGGTTAAGCAGATCCGGTGCGGTGGACCAGGATGGCGGTCAAGGAGATCTGGAGCGGTGTACAAGCGATTCGCTGAAGCGGCTCCGGTGAAGTGGTGAGTTGGCAGTTGGGGGTTCCAAGGGGTGTGGAAGGTAGATGCGTCGGGGTGTGAGGTCCACCGCTGCGGCGGAGGACTAGATTCGGCGGCTTGCCGGGTTGGGTGGGGGGGAGGGGAGGGGAAGGGGAGGGGCTCTAGGGAAGAACGTTGGGGGCAAAGAGGGGAAAACAATGGAGTTACCAAATCAGCCATTTTCCGTTCATGTGGCAGGGGTAAAAGAGGAATATCGCAGGGCTAAACTTTCGGGCGCGAGATATTTCGATGTGAGCTGGAAGTTTGAAAGCTTTTGGCGCCTGAAATTATATTCTGCTCTTGTACGGCCGACTATGATATCATGGCCGAGAATTTGTTTATTTTGCACAAAAAAAGTGCAAGTTTGGAAAATCAATGTCTCCAACTCGAAACTTAGATTGTCCATTCAATTCAAATATGGATCATTGAGCTACTACAAGCAAATACCATCATATGGTCCAATTCAAATGAAATTCCAAATGTGTTTCTCCTAAATATGATGACAAAAGCAAAAATGTGTATGTGTATGAATAAAGTGGATGATTATAAAGTTTGAACATGCCCGTATGTGTATATCTCTAGGTTTGATATATCAATTTGAAATCACGAAATCCCGGCTTAAAAATGTACTTCCGTTTAAATGAATTACAAAAGCTAATGATGGATTCGAATTCCAAAATTCCAATCTTAGGTTTGTAATTCTGGTACATCAAAGTATATCACGCATCTTCAAAAGTATCGTTATCTCATAGTCCAAACTGTGAAACAAATTGATCAACTTTGAGTGCACACACTATTGACCATGTGTATCTCAATTATGCTAAAGTCCCTCAAATATAGACACCTCACTCTTTATCTGAAGCAAACCCCCCCTCGTCGCCCCCCACACACACGTAAGTCGTTCTCTCCCGAACACCAACACACGAGCACATTAACACCCTCTCTCTTCTAAAGTCCGGACCCCAATATAGGTCTCTACCACTTTATCTCTTGGGCATGCACACATCTCTTCCCCCACTCTCTAGCTAGGTCTCCCGGCATCTCTCTTTCCCAAGCACACGCACTATGTAGAGTGTATCTTTCCCATACACACAAAACATCACCCCCAAACATCTATCTCCCTAGTTATGTAGTTCTCGCACACTCACCTCACACACCACCCCCACTACAAAACAAGCACACTTTTTCTCCTTGTGCACCACTCTCCTCTTTCTATCTCTCCCACATGCGGACCCGCCCCAGCTCCTCCCTCAGATACATATATGTCGTGACTCTTTCCATAGCTCCCTAATGTATCATCGTTCTCGATCTCGCACATTGTTCTCTACACCATCTATTCTAGATCTCTCATGAAGTCCCTATCACACACACGATGACTCGCTTCCCTTGCATCTCCATACATAGGCCAATTTCAAACAACATCAACATTGTCTCCCTATCTATACGCCATTTATGGACACAAACGCCCCCTCTCTTCCTCTCTCTCACACACACACACACCCCTCCCCAACACACAATCGATGTCTCTTCCAAATAGTCTCCCGCACCCATGCTATCCCGCTACTACATATGTCACACCATTCCCCCTTCCCTTATACTAGGTTTACATCATTAGTGGTCTCTCTACTCCACATACACACACTCCCTCTCCCACACAAACGCGCGCACAAACACACACAGATACGCACAAACACCCATTAATCTAGATCCTCATCTCTCCCATGTCCGCATGTGTATCTCGCACACTCACTCTCTAATTATGTATATGTGTCTCCACATCAACACAAAGCCCCATGTACATGTCTCTCTCTATCCTCCACACACATAGACACAAAGAATTTGTTATCATTGCCTCAGTCTCTAGACATATCACACATGCACTCTCTCTCTCTCTCTCTCTCTCTCTCTCTCTCTCTCTCTCTCTCTCTCTCTCTCTCTCTCGCAAACACGCTCAACAAGGGTTTCCCCATGAATAACTTACCGACTATTCATCAATAGTCGTGGCAGTACGGCGAAAACGAGATGTGAAAAAGAACAAATCTACATGTGCTTAGACCACCTAGTATGACTACTAGGACTAGATCAAGCCAAAAAGCGCGCCACCGTCACCCCCTCCTTATCGGCGACGGGAAAACCTTTGTTTTACACAGTCGAGAAGTCATTGTGCTAAGGCCTCACATGCTGAGGCGTTGAATAGAATATAGTTTACGGAAACAAGTATCGATAATACGTTTGTATCTCCATACTTATATTTCTTCTCTTATAAAAAAACGAGTTGGTGATGATGGTACGCGTGCCATCTTGCAATATAGACCGTCCGATCTATATCTGACTCATGGAAATTAAACTAAAAGATACCCGCACCCCTCTCCACATTTGCAGACAAGGCCTTCCCTCGTTCATCCTTATCTTCAACAACCTCATTGTTGAGCAATTGAGAAAGGAAGCCTCAGGAACAAACTGGCCTGGTGGCCACTGCCGACGTCATCAATCCCCATGCCTCCGCTCAGTCCGACCACCGATCACCACCACGCCCCACTCCTCTTCACCTTATCTCCTATTTCTCAAGATATCATTAGTTTTTACACATGGGATTACTCCCGCATGGGTCAATCACAACGAGTTTTGTTATAAAAAAATGCATCTTGATGTTCCGTGTAATGCACGGATCTTGCTAGTACTCCTACAGAAGACTAAGTTGGTGATGATGGTGTGTCTGCCATCCGTCGTTTGTGACCATTGGATCTACATCTAACGACTGTGAGGTAAGTTGTTGCCTTTTCTCACAAACATCCCACTTGTCTACCCATAATTAGTATCTTAAAACCAACCACATCCCTCCCCGACCTCACCAAAACAACCCAAGGAATATATTCTAATTGAAACATAATATATCTGTAGTGATATATGTATATCAAAATTAGAGTGTTTTGTATCAAGTTTGTGAATGAGTATTATTCTAATTATGATTCGTGGCAACGCACATGAACATTGCTAGTATTTCCAACCATGCAAAAATTTTCCCTAGTATTCCATAGTTTCGAGTTTTCCATCAAGATATTAGTCACTCATGGTTGATATTTACTTTCAATCATGTACACATATGCACTATGTAACTAGCCTTGCTTATTGGGTTCCAAAGCTTAACTTTCACTCCTACTTACAATATGTAGAGTATTTAACAAAAAAACTACCAGTTTCAACCAGCCCTAGGATGAATCTATTGTACAAAAAATAGCAAAAACATACCCAAAATTTCTTAATCCACGCCAAAAACTACTACCTACCGATTAGGTTAGTTTAAACCCATTTATGACAGGGTTGGCCCACACGTCTGTGCTGACGAGGCAGCTTAAACCAACACATTTTGTTTGACCGTTGACACGAGCGCCCCACATCTGACCTTCTATCCTGTTATTCACCCTCAAATCATTATTTTTCCTGAACATTACTTCAAACAGTGCTGATGCGTGTTCGCCGGTGGCGCCGGTGATGAGCGAGTTGGCCGCCACTCCGCTGGACGGGCCGGACGCCGCGCTGGCCTCCGCACGGGTTGGTAGGCTGGCCCGAGCATGACTCACGAGCGAGCAAGCCACCGCGCTGGCCTTCGCTTGAGCCAGATGGCTGGCCTTAGCGCGGCGCGTGCGAGCAAGCCGCCGCGCCGCCGTGCCAATCTAGCTAGCAAACCTTGCAGACAAGCAGCTGGACGGAGCTATCTTGGCTAGCTAGAGGCCGCGAGCGCCGGACGGAGATGGCATCCGGGCTGCCGCAAGATGGGCTCCGCACCGCCGGCGGTTTTGACGTCGCGTTTTACCGGCAGTGGTAGCTGCGTCCCATGGCCGAGGATGACTAGGTGGACGGGCTGGAGGTAGGAGGTCACTCGGGGATCTTTGTGCAGACTGACATGTAGGTCCCACAAGTCATAACGCCCGGTCGAATAGAAGGCGTTGAATTAATGGGCGACACGGGCCCTGTTTGGATACTCTAAGCCAGAGGTTAGATTCTAACCCTGAACTAACTCTAACCAAAGTGGTGTTTGGATGGCAGGGTTAGATTGACAACAAATGTATCCAAACAGGGCCATGGGTTGAAACGTGCCTATAACGGCACTTTGTAGAGTAGTCGTTTCTTGGTAGGGCTGGTTGGTAAGAGCATGTACAATGGTTGATAAGGTAGTCTTATCTGAAGTCTGCCACGTATGCAAGTGGTAGTAGTTTCTTGGCATTATTAGTGGTTTCTTGCATTATTAGGGATTTCTTGTAAGGAAAAATGTACTACTAGCGACAAAAGGCGATTCTAGGCTGCGTTGTACTCCAACGAGTACTACTAGTGGTCGCTGGAGTGTATACCTCGTTTTGTGGGTTCGATCCCGGCCGAACGCACGGCCTTTTTTTAAATAGTAACTTCGCTGCGAGCCAATATTTTACACGGGTAGTTTGAGTTTTGAAGTCAAACGGACGTGCGGCACCACAATCTAGGTGCACTGGATAGCCTAGCCACGTGAACGGGTTTTCCTTCCCAGCATCTCGTGGCTCGCGTGCTCGCCCTAGCCGCACCTCGCTTGCAGCTTCCTCATCAGCTAGTAGCATATTAAAACTAGCGCCTCCCAATTAAGCCCGAGGAACCAGAAAAGCATGGCAGGGCATTGGGAACTGTGTGATATGGCTATGTACGTAAAGTGCTCTACTACTACTCTGTAGCTTGTGGCGTTGCATGCATGGACTTCACTTCATTATCGGCTCTATTATAAAAGAAATTCCTCTTAGACGTGTTTTTTTGAAACGGAGGCAAAAGCTTTGCTTCATCTCATTCGTAAAGAAGGAACTACTACTAAGTTCGACGAGATCCATTACACCTCCACAAATGGAAGTGAAAAGCCTAGTCTGGCTGTATCAAATAACTCAAATGTTCTGCCCCCGCAGTAACCATCGCTGATAAACAGGCTGCTAGTGTGTGCGTGAGAGGAGCGGCTGAGTAGTCCAGCTACGTGAGAGGAGCGGCTGAATAGAGCACCGAGAGTACCCACTAGGCCACTACGCAGGTGTACTTTCCCTGCATTGATAGTACAGCGATGGTTCTAGAGAACAGTAGTACCCTCCACTTCCAACTGTAGCTCCTTGGCCCCGAGATTCAAGAGTTCAAAACTGGTGCACTATACTAGAAGTACAGTACATAGCACTAGTAGTACCCTGGCACTACTAGTTGAGAAAGTAGTACTAATACTGCTACAGTACGAGTACGTACTCCTCCGTCACATAATGTAAGAAGTTTTTTGACACTAGTTAGTGTGTACAAAAAAGAGCAAAAAAATACCCAAAATTTCTTAATCCACGCCAAAAACTACTAGCTAGTGCCAAAAATTTCTTACTAGTGCTATTATTTACAGTATAATGCAATCCCATAACATCCCATAATGCTAGTACTAGTAGTAAATAATAGCCTCACCCCTTCGCTACAGTTGGAAGGAACGATCTACAGTTGGAAGGGACGAGGCCCTGCGGTTACTATGCTCTTATCTCCTCCTCGCCAGTTCCCCTCCCCCCGCAGAGAAGGCAGGTCGTCGCTGCTCCCATGGATTCGCCTGGCGGTTCTCCTCCTCGTTGGGTCTAGGAGACCTTGGACGACGATCCTTTGTGAGAAATCGCACGCCGCTCCGATGTCCTCACCGCCGCAAGACTCGGTGCTTCCTGCACCAACTATTTCAAGACGGTGCTTAAAATGTCTTGGGAAAAGGCCATGCTTGTTGGTCTTCCATGCGTCCTCAAGGAGAAGGTTCTTCTATGGGACAATCCTTCAAACATTCCACCACTCCCTGGCCATGGTTGCATGTTGACTCCGCTAGAGTTGCCGACGTTGAGAGGTGGTCGGATTTTGTCCGATTAGCAGGTCAGTAATGGAGTTTGATCATGTAGTACTTAGTTATTCCAGTTCCATCCTATAATTTCTCCGCTTCCCACCATCTTATATATAGGTCTTGGTCGGTGCCAACGAATATTGGCTTGCATACCTCCGGCCGGATACCGCCATCATTTTGCACAACATCCACAACAGTGCGGCCGTTCCGGTAGACCTCTTCTCCACCATTGGGATCGGCCTTCCGGACTGGCTGGGCTTGAATACGTATGATGATGCCTACATGAGATTGAAGAAGATAGCAATTGAGGACCCAACGACAAAGCGACGCGGCTATGACGATTACTATCTCATCACGGTGTTCGACATAAGGATTGCCATCAATGCAAGAGGCAGTAACAGCAGAGGCTGGCGCATGCTGGCGGCGGCATATTTGTACCCCGATGTAGCACCCGAACCGAATGGATCAAGTTTCTGTGCTTGAGTGTCATCCCTGGATCGGTATGCTAACACACACAGTACTCAAGGATTTATAACAGAGGTAAATCACATGTATAAAGTAACGTAAATACTATTACCTCAATCCAAATAGCGGAAGTAACAAGGTTGTGGATTCCCATCAACACCAACGGCAAAGTTGAGTGTAGAAATCGTAACCCTAACGTATCACTTACTCGTCGTAAGATCCTGCAACATGAGACGTTGCAACCACAAAGGGTCAGTACATTGAATGTACTGGCAAATTCACACCATAGAGCAATGATGAATAATAACTATCACTACATGCATATATGGCTGGTGGAAAAGCTCTATGGATATAATGTTTTGCGAAAAGCCAATTTTTTCCTACATCAAAGGAATAAATTTTATTTAACTATCATGGTGGTTGTTAAGCATTGAGAATGGTTGACAGCATTCTCAATCCCAATTAAGTAACATCATTAAACCCAACAAAATTAATTAAAGTAACATGATGAGATTCACAGGAAAATCCAAGTACTAGATACTCAAGATGTCCATAACCGGGGACACGGCTAATCATGATTAGTTTATACACTCTGCAGAGGTTTGCGCACTTTTCCCCACAACACTCGATCTCCTCCGTTGGAATTCTCGCACTACATGATGTTTGAGAAACGGATGACCGAGACATAGTCTTTTAGAAGCGCTAGCACCTTACGATCGGGTAGACAGTACCAACCTACATCCCCTACATCTGCTAGTCTACCATTGTAAGAGTTCGCACGACTTAGTCAACTATGCTAGAGCCCATAGTAGCTTGTGGCAGCACACGAAAGTTTCTAGCATGAATAATCTCTTGATCCCTTTGAGCCTGGGTGGCGGTCCATAAAAAAACAGGCAATCGCTGGAATACCCAGGTGCCTCAATCCACCCAGATGTGCATTAAAGTTGCCACCTTAAATAAACCATTAAATTAAGAATCTCACATCTGTCATGGATACACTCACCCAATCCACGTCTACTAGCTAGCATAGCATGGCATAATAAGAAAACGTAGAGTAATGATAACCCGCAAGTATATGGGATAGTTGTAGCCTCTTTCGATAAGTAAGAGTGTCGAACCCAATGAGGAGCTAAAGGTAGAACAAATACTCTGTCAAGTCCTATTAACCACCGATACAACTCTACGTACGCTTGACGTTCGCTTTACCTAGAACAAGTATGAAACTAGAAGTACTTTGTAGGTGTGATAGGATAGGTTTGCAAGATAATAAAGAGCACATAAATAAAAGCTAGGGGATGTTTAAATAAAGAAGCAATAAAAGTAAATATGGCGAGTGTGGAAAAGTGGTGGTAGGAGTTGTGAAATTGTCCCTAAGAAATTGACTATGTTACTAGACCGGTAATCACTATTGCAATTCTATTTGAGGGAGAGGCATAAGCTAACATATCATTCCTTACTTGGAATTCTATGCACTTATTATTGGAACTCTAGCAAGCATCCGCAACTACTAAAGATTCATTAAGGTAAAACCCAACCATAGCATTAAAGCATCAAGTCCCCTTTTATCCCATACGCAAAAACCTACTTACTCGGGTTTGTGTTTCAGTCACTCACGCAGCCCACCATAAGCAAATCATAAACATATTGAAAACCCTACAACGGGAATCCCTCACGCTTGCGCGACACGGAGAGCACCATAGGAAAGCACCAATAATAAAACATGCAACTCAAACCAATCATAGCAATTCATCAATCACCGATAGGACAATAGAAATCTACTCAGACATCATAGAATGGCAACACATCATTGGATAATAATATGAAGCATAAAGAACCATATTCAAGTAGAGGGTACAACAGGTTGCGGGAGAGTGGACCGCTGAATATAGAAGGGGGAAGGTGATGGAGATGTTGGTGAAGATGACGGTGGTGTTGGTGAAGATCGCGGTGATGATGATGGCCCCCGACAGTGCTTTGGCGCCACCGGAAGCAAGGGGGAGAGAGGCCCCCTTCTTCTTTTTCTTCCTTGACCTCCTCCCTAGATGGGAGAAGGGTTTCCCCTCTGGTCCTTGGCTCCCATGGCTTGGGAGGGGCGAGAGCGCTGCCTAAATTTTGGCAACAACTACGTTGTCCAAGGGGAAAATGCTTATACCATTCTAAGGTTCAACAAGGTTTAATATCGTCGTCACTCTACTATAGGTAGGTCACTCAGATTTACCATCACATATAGCAAAGCGAATAATAAGAGTAAGTTGGTATGGTGATCAATCCATCCCGCACCCAAATCATTACCTTGTTTACGGTTTAGTGAATCTCGCATTCTAACACTCGGTCATCCTCACAAGCATTGCAGAATTTCTCTTGTCGACGAACCAAGTTCGGATAAATCCATTGATTCTGCAAGCCAAACAAACATCTATCGTTCCTTAACAACTCTCAGGTTTTGCGTAAAGTCCTATAGGATCGTTTGTCGATAAAAGCATATCCTCTTCCAGGGTTTTTTTCCTTCAGCAAGACTGTGCTTGCTTCTTGGCAGGTCCTAGGGCCTGTGGGTTATGGCCCATCTCATCACTTGTAAACCTTGAACTCATCATCGGGGCAACTGATCATTATTCCAACATCCAGCTTCCTAGCATTCTTAAATCCATTCAATTGTAATGTCTCCCTACCTTCTATCGTATCACACTAAGACGTGATTACTCAAACTCTCCATGGAGTTACAATTGCTCCATGTTACCAACATTATACCTCCTTTATATCCAATAGTACTTCATCCCTTCATACTCTTGGGATATCCCACATATCGAGATAAAACTCATGCTTGTTTAGTCCGAAATCCACTATGTGGAATATCATTATCTTTTCCAGGGGTCAGATCTCGTCACAGGGTACTACCACCCTTAAAATGAACAAATCTTCCATAGACCATATTTCTCATATCCTCGAAAATGGTCAAAATCTTCCTTCATAGAGTAACAACTCATAAGATCCAAGTAAGTACCAACGATGCTAACTTTATTGGTTCTCAAATTATTACAATCTCCTGCACTTCCATTACATGCCTCAACTCAACACCTCAATATAAGAGGAATGTTCCCTCTACTACTACCATACTTCTTCTGTTGCAAACTCAACTATTTAGCACAAGCCTCCTTCTCTTTGGGACAATCTCTGCCAAAGTGCCCTGCTTCATTACAACGAAAACATATCACTTCTGACAAGTCTCGAGGTTTCCTTTTTGGGCAATTGCTGAAGTAGTGCCCTGACTCCTTGCACCTAAAATAGGTGATATGACTCAGGTCCTTCTTGGTATCCAATCTACTTCTCTTCCTGGACTTTTCCGTTCCAATCAGGGCTTCTATTTCCTCTGGGTCATACTCTACTTCCTCTGTCGAGAATTCTACTAGATCTCCATTCGGTTGGGATATGTGTCCTTCTTCTCCACATGAATAGCATGACTTGGTGTAAGGTCTAATTGGTTCTTATTTAGGTGTGTCCTCCATCTCTCCCTTGATCACAGGTTCTTCTAAAATATCCATGAGGGCTCCTTTCATTGCTTCTTTCTTCTGTTGGATGGTTCGTTGTACCATGGTGTAAATGTGACACTGAGTAGAGTAGTGGGTAGTCACTTCACATAAGAAACAAGTAATCTGCGTAGTTGGGCATTCTTCAGTTGGGTGTCTTCCTTCACAATTAGGGCATTCATCATTGTGTTCTTTATGGTTGTGTCCTATTTCTCCACGAAGCTTGCATGCACAGGGTTTCTTCATACCATTTCCATAAGGCTTCATCTTCTGGGACACAAGCCGAGACCTTAGCATGGTCAACTTAAATTCATTCCAAGTGGTTATTCCTTGCCATCCATTGATGGTTTGGTACATCCTCCACCAAGTTGCAGCACCTCTTTCAAAGCATTGAAGAGCATGTTGGGCCATATCCTTTCTAGTTATAGGGTTATTCTTCATGTGATCCTCCATGTTCTGAATCCATTAGTCCGTCTCCAATTGACTCATCGGTCCAAATAATATGAGCTCATCTCCATTCATCCTCTATGGGGTCCATGGGTTTTGGGGTGGGATAAGAGAGATAGAGAGGGATACACACAATACAAACAAAAGTTTTGAAAAGATAGATTTTATTGTGGCTGCCAGAAAAACAACAACAAATGACAGCTCACAATCGTCACATCTAGCGCAGGTATATAATAGGAGTTTGGGCTTCTAATGGTCAATAAATCTTCAAAGTCATCAAACTCTTCGATTCTTGTTCATATCTCCGATGGCTTCTTTCGATCATGCTTGTCCTACTCAAGTTCTTTTGCCAGATCATCTCTGTTGTCGCAAAGTCTATCATGATGTCCTTTAATATTTCTGGAGTTGCATTCCAAACTTCTGGGTTTCAATATCCATGGCATGAACCATGGTCCTACTGCCTTTCAGTTCCTCACGAATCTCCGTTATCTCGAGATTTTGCTCCTCCAGCTTGGCTACTTTCAGTTTCCGGATCCTGAATTCTTCACGAAATGCTCCTTGTCAAATATAGCTTCCTAAAGGTCCATCTTCAAATTCTTGATGTAATACTCCAGATACTGGTGGTACAACAGCTAAGGTTAAAATTTCCTTCTTTGCCGATAGATGCTCCATCAACCTTCTTCCATCCAATCCTTTCATGCATTCGCATGCTTAACTCAAGACGATGACAATAGCATAAACGGGCGATAAAACCATGGTTAGCCATGTCTATGCCCATGTTACTGCCATGAGCTATAATTCATAATTGATCTCTCATGTCTTGGGTTTCCTGACAAAAATTTTGAGTTCTAATGCTCCATATTCCGGTCTTTCTCCGATACACCTTGATCTCGGGTATTGACAGCTTCCATAGTCTGCCAGGTTCCATAAGGGTAGTTGTTGGGGATATTACCACCAGAGGTAAACCGGCCAGGACAGGCCGGGTTAACTTCACCAGTAGTTGAACATGTTAAAGCCCAAGTAGGTAGCAGAGGGCTTATGGCCCATAGCCGGTTCACGCCAGTAGTTGTAAACCGGTGTCAGTATGTATCTTGTGTTGTAAGTTAGGAATAGTAGAGACCGAGCCGGATACGTCTATGAACCGGCATCGGGACTCTGTAAACCGACGGGCGTCACCCATGTATATAAGGGGGCGACCCGGCGGCGGTTTGGGACAGACAACAACAACTCGAGGCTTAGGCAAAGCTTGTTTGCTCCCTAGTCATCGAAACCCCATCAATTCCATCACAACTAGACGTAGGCTTTTACCTTCCTTGAAGGGGCCAAACTAGTATAAAACTCTCGTGTCCTTGTGTCCGCTTTAACCCCTTCAAGTTAACCCGTAGCGATGGCTCCACGACTAAGTCCTTTCACGAGGACATCTGCCGTGACAAACCCACGACAGTTGGCGCCCACCGTGGGGCTATCGCACGATGGTTTGACTTTCTTGGAGGGCAAGTCCGAAGGACTCAAGGGCTATCTTTGTGGGCCGGATGACCAAGAGTCGTCGCGGCAAGCTCTACATCGACGATGCAGGATGGGGCCCCGAGGCCGGCTCAATTGAGTACGGGTACCGGGTCCCCTTTGGGGGCATACACGTCTTCATCGGCAAGATCGGTGAACCGGGTCCTGAGCCGGACATCTGCACCGACCTCGTCGAGACGGCTCAGCGTGCGAGATCTGCCCAGGTTAAACCGGCCGTGAAGCGTGCCTTCGTGGGGGTCATCCACGGAGGAGAGTATGAGGACGGATCGGGATATGGTAGCGAGACCGTCGTCTATTCCGGCGACGAATCCTCAACCGGAGAAACCGAATCGCTGTATCAGTTGCAAGACGACCGGATTGGGGGCTGTTCCGACGGCGACAGTATTCTGGACCCCTACGATCTTCCCAACCGGGTTGGAATATTCATGGCCGGTATACAAGCGGCGATCCACTCTTCGACCGCAGCAGCAATGTTCTCTGGATCGTCAGCGGTGGCGGCGGCTGGGGCAGGAGGTCCTGTGCGCCCGCCGGCTCAAGTCTTATCTGATCTGTTTGATGCGCTAGTTGTGCTCATGGCAGAGGCCAACCCGGCGAATCAGGATGCCCACAACATAGAAATTGCAAAGGTGAGAGAGCAGATCGCTCAGGCCAAGGCTGATTTGGCAGCTGAGAACGACAGGATGGCCGTAGAGCGGGCCGCTTTATACTCCCAGGCCTATAAGCTTATGCTAGATCAGAACGCGTCGCATGAGGTCTTGAAGCGGAAGCATAGATCCCGCTTGCCTTCGGTTTTCGATGCCAGAAACCTCTTTCACACCTCAGGAGCAGGAACCAGTAATCCGCCAGAGGTAAACCGGGCGGAGGCGCCGGGCCAAAGCACCGGTCCAACCTCGCCTAATGGAACCTCCTCGGCAGAACAATATCGTACCTCAGCCGGTCCAGACACCTCCAGGTCATTATTCCAATCCTATGGACAATCTTGTCGGAGCCGCTTCACGACTGGAGGCCATCCCGATCGAAGGTGATTCCCCGCAGGCGGTGGAGACATGCCTGATCAAGGAGCTCCTTCAGACCGCTTTGATTCAACAGGAGGCATACTCATACAGCCGTGACAGGATTCATTCCACCCCTCGTCCGAGCCGGAGCTACAGCAGGCGTGTGGAGGAGCCGGCCCTATCAAGCAACGCACAGAACCGTGAAGCGGCCCGCGGCAATAACCCGGCAGGAGGTCTTCGTGATGCTCAGGAAGTGGTAGACAGGGCCCGGGCACGCAGGGAGGCCGGGTTAGCAGCACAAGACGAGGCACGTCAACTTACGCCGGTTCATCCCACTATTTCAGTCGAACCAGGGGTCGCTTCTAGCTCCTTGGGGGTGCCCTGTCTCGTCCCCGCTCTATGCAATGTGCGCTTACCTAAAGAATTCAAGGGTTCACGTAAGGTACCAAATTACACTGCTGATTTGTCTCCAGAAGCATGGGTAGAGAGTTACGAGATGGCCATGGAGATGCTAGATGTGGATGAAGCCGCGTGTGCAAAGTACTTTACCATGATGCTTGAAGGGACGGCTCGTACCTGGTTAAAAGGCTTGCCGCCCAATTCTATCAGCTCATGGGCCCAGTTGCGAGCCCGGTTTATACAACATTTTAAGGACACCTGTAAACAGCCCATGTCAATAGTGGACTTAGCGGCCTGTGTCCAGGAGGAAGGAGAGTCAACAACCCATTGGGTACGCCGTGTCTCGGAAATTTTGCACTCGTCAGACCGTATCAACGCTGAATCTGTGATTATAACCCTGGAAGGCAACTGCCGGTTTACGCCTCTGAAGTTAAAATTGGGACGAATGAAGCGTTTTTGTAACGACATGGGTACCCTCATGGGTGCTTTAGTGAAGTATGCTGATTCTGATAGTACCAAGGATCCCGAGTCTGAGGATGACTAGGCAGGGAAGGGAAAAAAGAACAGCAACTCCAAGGGTCAGCAACACAACGCGGCAGGTCATGGGAACGGGGACAAACGTAAAGCGGATGATTTTGTGGCTAATACTAACACGCAGGACAAGGGTCAGCGACGCAAGGGTAAAGCGGCGAATCGCGGTGGAGCTCCGAATCCTAACCCGGATCGCTTAAACTATTTGTTGAACCAGCCCTGTCCAAAGCACGGGACGAAGGAGGTGCCGGCCAACCACCTTTGGAAGGACTGTTACATTATGCAGGAGTTCAAGAATTCTAATGCTTTTCGTTATGATCATGGACCGGGCGGCGGTTCAAGATCCGGTTTCCATGGGCCGGGTCATGATGGAGGAGCTTCCGGTTCAGGCTTCAATGGCAATCAGGGTGGACATAACAATCAGAATAACCAAGGTAGTTACAGCCTGCAGCAGCAGTCGGGTTATCAGAGCCATCCAAAGCAATTGAATAGTGGGCGATATCATGTTTTCACGACTAGCTTGGATAAGCGAGACCGGAAACTCCATAAGCGAGCGGTGAAATCTGTTGAACCGGTCGTACCACGTTATTTACGTTGGTCGAAACAACCAATCGTATGGAGCAGGGAGGATCACCCTCTCCGGGTTGACAATCCGGGTCAGCTAGCATTGGTGGTAGCCCCTCAGGTGGGAGGTTATAAATTCACCAAAGTGCTCATGGATGGAGGGAGCAGCATTAACATCCTATATTATGAGACCTTCCGCCGTATGGGGCTGACAGATAAAAATCTTAAACCGTCCGATACAGTATTCCATGGTGTGGTACCTGGCAAGTCAGCATATCCTGTTGGCAAGATAGCTCTGGAAGTGGCCTTCAGGGACGAGCATGATTCCCGATCCAAGACGCTGACTTTTGAAGTGGTGAAGATCCGGAGCCCATATCATGCTCTATTTGGGCGGCCGGCTTATGCCAAATTCATGGCACGTCCTTGTTATATCTATTTACAGCTCAAGATGTCGGGTCACAAGGGCACAATAACGGTTCATGGAAGCCGTAAGATTGCTTTGGAATGCGAGGAAGGTGATGCGGCCTATGCAGAGTCGGTTTGTGCTACGGAGGAGTTAAAATATTACAAGGACAATGTTGATCCGGCGGACATGACCCCGTTGAAGAAGCCAACTACAGAGCATGATCCGGATTTGAAGTTCAAATCGGCGGCTGAGACTAAGCTTCTTGACTTCGTGCCTGGCGATTCGTCCAAGTAGTTCACTATCAGTGCCAATTTTGACCCGAAATAGGAAAGCGCGCTCATCGAGTTCATCCATGAGAATCGGGTCATTTTTGCATGGAAGCCTTCTGACATGCCAGGTGTACCGAGGGAACTCGCTGAGCACACTCTTAATATTGATCCTAAGTACAAACCGGTGAAGCAGTTTCTCCGTCGGTTTAATGAGGAACGGCGCAAAGCTATTGGAGAGGAGGTGGCCAGGCTCTTAGCGGCCGGTTTTATTGTGAAGTCTTCCATCCAGAATGGCTTGCTAATCCGGTGCTTGTTCTTAAGAAAAATGGCACTTGGCGCATGTGTGTGGATTACACAGACCTTAACAAAGCATGTCCAGCAGACCCCTTTGCCCTCCCCCGCATTGACCAGATTATCGATGCCACCGCGGGATATGAGCGTTTGAGTTTTCTGGATGCATATTCTGGTTATCATCAGATCAAGATGGCAGTTAAGGACCAAGAGAAGACAGTGTTCATAACTCCCTTTGGAGCCTTCTGCTATGTGTCTATGCCTTTTGGGCTCAAGAGCGCCCAGGAAACTTATCAACGGTGTGTACAGAATTGTCTTCATAAACAGACCGACCGTAATGTGCATGCCTATGTGGATGATATTGTGGTTAAGTCAAGGGAGAAGGAGACGTTGATTGACGATTTGAAAGAAACCTTTGATAACCTACGGACTTACAAGATAATGCTCCACCCGGCCAAATGCGTTTTTGGTGTACCGGTAGGCAAGTCATTGGGTTTTCTTGTGTCCAACAGGGGGATTGAAGCTAATCCGGAGAAGATTACAGCTATCACCTCCCTGGCTAAACCGAAGTGTATCAACGACGTTCAGCGTTTGGCAGGACGGATTGCCGCGCTAAGCCGGTTTATCAGCCGCCTCGGTGAGAAGGCGATCCCCTTGTATCACATGCTGAAGAAGACGGATCAATTCGTCTGGAGTTTGGCTGCTGATGAAGCTTTTGAGGACTTAAAGCGGCAATTAGCCAATCCACCCGTTCTCGCAGCTCCGATTGACAAGGAACCATTACTACTGTATGTAGCGGCTAATGCTCGTGCAGTCAGCGTGGCTATAGTGGTGGAGCGCAAGGAGGCGGGCAAGGAGTATTCGGTTTAGCGTCTGGTTTACTATATCAGCGAGGTACTTATTGAGTCCAAGCAAAGGTACCCGCATTGGCAGAAACTGGTGTATGGGGTTTTGATGGCGAGCCGGAAGCTTAAAAAATACTTCCAAGGACATCCTATCACAGTGGTCAGCTCTGCTCCTTTGGGAGATATAATTCAGAACAGGGAGGCGACTGGCCGGATTGCCAACTGGGCTATAGAGCTTGGTTGGCACGGTTTGCAATACGTACCTCGGACGGCGGTCAAGTCTCAAGCACTTGTTGATTTCATCAATGATTGGACGGAGCTACAAGCACCTGAAGAGAAGCCGGATCACACTTATTGGACTATCCATTTTGATGGGTCCAGCAATTGGAGGGCTCGAAATTTGGAGTCGTATTAACTTCCCCACGAGGTGATAAGTTCTGTTATGTTCTCCGCTTAATGTTCCCTTGTACTAACAACGCAGCTGAGTATGAAGCTTTGCTTCATGGTCTCCGGATGGCAAAGGAGATGAATCTCAGCCGGGTTAAATGCTTCAGTGACTCGGACCTGGTGGCTCAACAAGTTTCTGGCACTTGGGATTCCAAGGATCCGCTCATGGTAGCTTATCGTCGTGAGGTGGATATTGTTGCGGGCCACTTTAAGGGTTACCAGGTGGATCATGTGGACAGATTGAAGAACGAAGCGGCGGACGCCTTAAGCCGGCTGGGCTCTCAGCGTAAACCGGTCCCGCATAACGTCTTTTTAGATGTCCTGCATAACCTGTCCATCAAGCTCCCTGGTGAAGAGGATTTGGCTATTCCTGATCCGGAGGCTCAGTTGGTGGCAGCCTTACATGTTATACAGGATTGGACAGTTCCTTATCTTGCGTACATGAACCGGGGCGAGTTACGGAAGGGCGAGACTCGGCGAGCAGATAGTCCGCGATCCAAGTCCATGACCATTATCAACGGCGAAGTTGCATCATTGCAGCGTATCGACGGGGAAGCGCTTTTCAGTGTGTCCCCTGAGGAAGGCTGTGAAATTTTGCATGAAATCCATGAAGGGGATTGTGGTCACCATGCCGGTTCAAAGTCTCTGGTAGCTAAGGCGTTTCGTCACGGTTTCTACTGGTTGACTGCTCATGCTGATGCGGAGGACCTGGTGAAACGATGTGATGGCTGTCAGAAATTTTCAAGGCGTGCTCATATGCCGGCTCAAGAATTGAGGATGATTCCAATTACTTGGCCGTTTGCCACTTGGGGGCTGGATATGGTTGGACCCTTCAAAAGGTCCAAGGACAAGAAGACCCACCTTTTGGTGGCAGTGGACAAGTTCACAAAGTGGGTTGAAGCAGAGCCCGTGAGCAAGTGTGATGCAGCCACGGCGGTTCAATTCATTAAAAAGGTGATTTTCCGGTTTGGATTTCCGCACAGTATCATTACTGATAATGGTACCAATTTGTCCAAGGGCGCTATGAAAGAGTTTTGTGAGCGTGAGCACATCCGGCTTGACGTGTCATCAGTAGCTCATCCACAGTCCAATGGCCAAGCAGAGAGGGATAACCAAGAGATCTTACGAGGCATCAAGCCCCGGCTTATGGTTCCTTTACAACGAACGCCGGGATGTTGGGTTAAGGAATTACCATCTGTGTTATGGAGCATCAACACCACGCCCAACAGGTCGACAGGATACACACCGTTCTTCAAGGTCTACAGAGCGGAGGCGGTCCTCCCCAGTGATATCCGTCACGATTCGCCTCGTGTAGCGGCATATGTTGAAGCGGACAACGAGGAAGCACAACAAGACGCTTCGGACCTGTTGGACGAGGAGCATGACGTCGCCGCCGCCCGTTCGGCGATTTACCAGCAGGATCTTCGTCGATATCACAGTCGCCGAGTTAAAACCAGAACCTTTCAAGAAGGAGATCTGGTGCTTCGACTCATCCAAGACCAGCCTGATATGCACAAGTTTTCCCCGCCTTGGGAGGGACCTTTCGTGGTCAGCAAGAATCTGCACAACGGGTCGTACTATCTGATCGATGTTCGAGAGCATAAAGACTCACGCACGTCAGAGGAGGAGACCAACAGGCCCTGGAACATAGCTCATCTTCGACCTTACTATACATGAGCCATAGGCTCTGCTTATGTACATATTAAGACAATGTATATATTATGATCAATATAATAAACCGGAGCCCTAGCTAAAGCGGGGTCTCTGTTCTTTTTATATCATGTGTGGTTACACGGAGTTTTTATCTTAAAGCGACCTCCGGTTTACCCCTTGAGTTAGCTTTTTCCAGCAAGCTTTGTATCATGTCTCTAGGGGGCTTGGTCATATCCGAACCAATGCAACACCTTTAGACCGGCGAAAGCCACGAGATCACTTGGGGACTTGGTCATGTCTGAACCAGTCACGCCTCTTGATCGGCCTAAGGCCACAGAATCACTTGGGGGCTTGGTCGAACCCGAACCATCGCTACACCTCTTGATCAGCGTCATGCCACTACATCATTTGGAGACCTTGGCTGACATGAACCATAGCTACACCTGCCGGGAGCTTGGTCGCGTCCGACCACGGTAATGCCACTTGATCGGCTCAAATAGCCTCTTTTTTGCAAATAATTCTGTTTGTCCTTGCTTGAGCTATAGTTCTCTTATTTGCATATGTTTTGTTGTGTTCTTATACCAACGACTGCTAAGCCGGTTCGACTATCAATTGACGAAACATGGACTATTCTTAATCCGGAGACATCTTGCCCGGTTTGATTTTCTGTTAAACATCCTATTTTGGGGTAATGATAGTCTTTTCTATAAACCGGAACGGTTACTTGGTAACCCGACCTTATGTTCACAGGAGCTATTCTCCTGCGATAGTGGTTTTCTTAAAATACTCTGGTTTACGATTGGCATAGCCAACTTCATGGCCTATGATGGCAGGTATCATATATTGTTATGTTTGATCATATGTTTAAATCTAAGAAGTTTTCTTTGATTTCATATACAATCGATATTATGACCCGTCTGGTGGTACAACCACAGCGGCATTTTAAGACCTTTTTTGCAGATAACGGTTTAACATTGATGATTCAAAGGAAGCATAAGTTGCAATATGTATGCACGGAGGCATATCAGCACCAAGTGTGGCAGCTAGTCTATTACACGGCTACATGGTGCCCAGATAAGATAATTGTTTTCCATCATATCATAATGAAACAACAAATATAAACCGGTTTCTGGTTTATGCTTGGTCACCAGCTTGCTCTGATGGTTGCGGATCATTCTGCGCCGCTTCAGCTTCTGCTCCTCTACCCAGCGGCTGGAAATCAACAGTTGTCCAGTCGATTCCCATTAATGCTTGAAATACAGCTTCATTGTCGATCAGCAAGGACGGTTCAATGTCAGGAGCGTAAGTATGCTTACGGATTGGAGGGATAAGATTTTCCGCTTCAGGAACTGGTGCAGCCACACGTTTATTTTGACCATCATATTGAGCTTGATAGTGGGACAAATTTGCCTCTTCAGCCAATTGACAAGCCAGAGGGCGCACTTCCCGGTTTATAGCTCGGAGATCCTCTTCACTGAATTCTGTCCCATCCTCCTTCACGCTTGGGAAGCCTTGGGCCGCTTCAACAGGATCAAAATCTGGAACCCATGCTTTTGCCCGGATTAAGGCGTTTATAGCGCCGGTTCTAGCAGCAGATTTCTTCAATTCTTCAATCCGGGCAGGAAGCATTGACAACCTCTTGATGGTGTCCTGAATCAAGGTCGGGCTGGGTTGTTGTGAGAAGCGATCTTTGATGATCCGTTGCGCTCGTATACAATTGTTTTATCAATGTATAGGCGGCTTTCGATTTCTTCCAATACGTCCCTGATCCCAAGTGGCCAATACGTGTCCCTGAATCATTCAAAGGGTTGGTAAACCGGCTACAATATGAGGAGGCATCGTTATTGCAGGACATAAAAATGCTTACCAAAGACGGCAGCGGTCATAGCATGCACTTGACGCTTTACGCTGGTCAGCTCATCTACTACCGGTTTGAGTGCAGCTTCAGCTTTTTCTGCCCTTTGAAGCAAAGCGGCTTTCTCAGTGGCCCAATCTGCCCGTTCCTTCTTCAAATCCTCTTTAAGCTTTTCCATGACGCTTAAAGCGCTAGTTAATTCATCTTTTGCTTTCGAGGTTTCAATCTGTTGAGATTTCAGGTTTTCTTGAAGATCAGCAACTTGGCTTTCTTTCTTGCCAAGATCACCCTGCATACAGGTCATTGATTAAAGATTATGATGCAGAATTAAAGTACCAACCACATAACAAGTTATGCCCTTGGTACTTGGGGGCTAATGCATATTTGCTTTTTATCCAAATTTCATATAAGTCCCAAGATCAATACAAGTATTCAACTTGGCACTTGGGGGCTAATGTGTATGTGCTCTATCTTCTAGTGACAATGGCATTCTTATCAGACAAAGTCCGGTTTAGCTTGCTTAAGTTAAACCGGCCCTTGGGGGCTACAGCCTCAAAGTAAAGCTCCATTCAAAAAAAGGTTCAAATTGGAAAGTCCCGGTTTAAGTTACTATCTTCAAACCGTCACTTGGGGGCTATTGGAGTTGACAGATTTAAATGCGCAAGGAGAGTTGTATGAAATTTACCTCATATTTGTCCTTCATCATTTTTACCAAGTCAGCTTCACAATCACGGCTGGTATATATCCGATTCAGATAGCCGGAATAAAGCTCCTGAGGGTCCAGAGTAGCAAAAGTGGCTAAATCTGTGTTCCATTTGCCTTTACCAAAGGCTGCAAATTCATCTTTGGCGGTGTGCCTGGACAAGACGACAGGATTGCCCGGATCAGCATGACCAAAGCCAGTAATAATGACATCATCATCCTTGGCTTCGCCAGTTCGCATTGGGGTCGCCGGATTGTCGGTGCGCTTGGAAGGGCTCGCTGTCTTGTCAGTTTGGACAGGGCTCGTGGGTTGATTAACGGGGCACGAGGTATCAACATGCACCTCTTCAAAGAACAACATCATGGTCTTGCGGTGGTGGGTCGTTCATCACATCATCATGGATAGGTTCTTCCGGATCTATCGTTACGGCGGTTCAGGAGTGTCATCTTCTTCCGCCGCTTTGTCCAGACGAGCTTTTTTGCTGGGCCTAGGCTTGGTCCTGAAAGTAAAAAAATGGATGAATCCAGTAAATATGGAAAGTACTATATCAAGTAGAATTATCAGTAAAACGGCTCACTCAAGCACAATCTTGAGTGGTGGGAGCTGGGTGGCCGAAGACTCGCCGGACGAAGAATGAGAAGTGCCCTGATAATCGGAGTCAGAGGGATTAAGAGGTTGCCGAAAACAACCCGCTTTAGGATAAGCATTGACGAAACAGTTAGAGACCTCTGAACGGCGTTTTCGAACCGGATTGTTCGGTAAACTGACGGAGGTAACTACCTGACCGCTATGCCGGGTTGTGCGGCGAGCTTCGTGCTGTTGTGTCTTCATAAGAAAGTTTCGGTCCAGGTAAGCAAGGGGATGAGAGAATTTAACTTTCCGGTTTGCCCGACAAATTTTTAGTGAAGGTAAAGGATTGGAATCAGAAGAAAGAGTGATTACCTCTACAGCGTTAGCATGACTGACCTCAGCTTCATCCTGACAATAATTATTATCAATAAGGCGTGTGAAAAGTAAACCAAGTGGGTCAAGTTCTACCTCAAGGTCCGGATTACCCACATAAATCGTCAATTTGGAGGATCGGAGGAGGCAGTGGTTCTCTTTCGGTGGGCCGGTTTCTTCACAACGCGGGTCTTGGGCCGGATTACCTTCTCCGGTTTCTCCCGAGGAGTCTTTTTGCTCCAAAATGGATCATCACCCTGTTTGAAAGGCATTAAAATTAACAGAGGGTATTTAAAAACATGGCAAGATTTCATAAAGATATATAATATGAGGCTTACAGCTGGCGGTGTGTTCTTGGCAGAGAAAGGAAGCAGGCTGGTTTGAGCGCAGGCAGTCTCAGGTTCATTCAACATCTTCTTAATAGCCTCGGTGACTTCATCGTCTGACAGCTGGACTTCAATGTGCCGTAGAGGGTCTTTTAAGTCTTCTGTGTATTCACACATCAAACCGGAGCGCCGGCTTAAGCGTAGTACACTCCAAGATATCCAGTAGCGGGCAAGGTCAACTCCGGTCAGCCCATTAGCCATGAAGGCCCGGAGCATGGATAGTTGAGGAGCATATTTGCTTCTCTCCCTCGTAGTCAGTCTGTGAGGGAGGAGATGTGTATTTCTTAACCGTTCCGGACGGTAACCCGGCAAGGGATTTTCTCCATCAGGCGAAGTATCTTTGCAGTAGAACCATGTCGCATTCCATTCTTTGGGATGGCTGTGCAGTCTGGCGTGAGGATAAGTAACTTCTTTTCTCTTTTGAATCGCCATGCCTCCTAGTTCTGTGTTGGGGCCGTCTGAAAATTCGGTGCGGAGGTTTAGATGGAAACAGTCTCTGAATAGTTCAACTGAGGGCTCCTCTTGAAAGAACACCTCACAAAGCACTTGGAAGTGACAGATATTGGTTACGGAGTTAGGGCCAATATCTTGTGGATGCAATTGGAAGTTGGCCAAGACATCCCGGTAAAACTTTGAACCGGGTGGACTGAAGCCCCGGGCCATATGGTCGGCAAAAACAACAACTTCTCCATTCTTGGGATCCGGAACACTTTCCGGGCCAGGGACCCTCCAGTGAATGACATCTTTTTTTCCCAAAGTGCCAATTTGGACTAAGTTCTCCAGCTGCGTTTAGGTCACTCAAGAAGCGACCCAGTTGCACTCATATACTGTCTTGGCCATGGTACATTCTGCAGAATATTTATACCGGTTCAAAGATATGTTGGAAAGATATATACCAATGCATTCATTATTAAACCGGAGGAAGTTATTTATAAACCGGAGTTCTCCAAAGCGGCACTATTTAAATAAAATCACTGGTGGTTCAGTAAGGGGACTAATGGTATATCCCGAGTTATCAGTTTTTTCTACAAAATTAAACCGCCCGGTTTGAAAAGGATGCAGAGTCAGAACTGCGGTGAAAACATGTTTTACAGTATTGCTTAACAGTTATCGGATCTGGAGCATGATCAGAAAAAGAAGTGAATATTCAAGATTTGGAAAGAAGCAGATGCTGAGTCCATGAGCAAAAATACAGATCGATCTATGGCCCTGAGAGGCGTAAGGACAAACGGATGGTAGAATTTGTCGTTATATGGGACCAAGATTTACAGATTTATCTGAAGACTGCTTTATGAACGAGAAGCATCTGACGAACGCTGAGGAACACAAGAACCCTAGAACAGATCTACGGGGCAAAGGAAAGAAGACTTACCGGGCTGTGGAAGAAAAGGAATGTCGCCGCAGTATTCTGGTACACTCAGGTTGATGCAGCGGCCGAGGACAGTGCTGAGGTCGACGCTGGCGGCGGAGCTCTGAAGCAGGGCGGCGCGAGGAAGACAAAGAAGAAGAGAACGAAGGGAAAAAAAGAAATGACCCCTCGGGCCTATTTATAAGGCAAGGGACATGTGTCAGGCGCGGAAATCAAGGAGCCGTGTTCTTGGGAGCGGAGCTGCAGCCTCGATTCTCGTAGATCTATTAACAAAAGATACTGTGGATAACTTTATGATAGGTGATGTCATGCCGGTTCACGACAATCAGAGAAGATGACATCACGGCGGTTTACCAAATTATACAAAGATGCAGAAGATGAATTTTTTTACTAAGGATTGACATGAACCTGTTCAAATCAATCTGGGGCTTAATGTTGGGGATATTACCACTAGAGGTAAACCGGCCAGGACAGGCCGGGTTAACTTCACCAGTAGTTGAACATGTTAAAGCCCAAGTAGGTAGCAGAGGGCTTATGGCCCATAGCCGGTTCACGCCAGTAGTTGTAAACCGGCGTCAGTATGTATCTTGTGTTGTAAGTTAGGAATAGTAGAGACCGAGCCGGATACGTCTATGAACCGGCATCGGGACTCTATAAACCGACGCGCGTCACCCATGTATATAAGGGGGCGACCCGACGGCGGTTTGGGACAGACAACAACAACTCGAGGCTTAGGCGAAGCTTGTTTGCTCCCTAGTCATCGAAACCCCATCAATTCCATCACAACTAGACGTAGGCTTTTACCTTCCTTGAAGGGGCCGAACTAGTATAAAAATCCCGTGTCCTTGTGTCCACTTTAACCCCTTCAAGTTAACCCGTAGCGATGTCTCCACGACTAAGTCCTTTCACGAGGACATCTGCCGTGACAAACCCACGACAGTAGCCTTCCTTGGTCATACTAAATCTGGAAATTCTTCATATCCCTCAAATTCTCCTAGTCTTCGGAATCTTCAACCATTGTAGTTTCCATTATTCAGATGCACGGTAAAAGCTCCTTCATTCCGTAGTGGTCATGGTTGTCCTGATATCTGGTACTCCTTGGAGTGGTCTCATAAGTCGAATCTTTGAGTGGTCAAAAGGGAAAAGGGGTATGATCTCCCTAAAAGGGAATATTTGAATAAGCTCAGAAGAGAAGAGAGGTAAAAGATCTTTTTGAAAAGAAAGTTGTAGAGAAAAATCTTCCTATGGGCTTGCCAGTTTCTAGGGTCACGTCCTACAGTCAACATGTGCTCTTATACCATCTTGTAGCGACCCGATCCGAATGGATCAAGTCTCTGTGCTTAAGTGTCATCCCTAGATCGGTATGCTGATACACTCAGTACTCGAGGATTTATAATAGAGGTAAATCACATGTATAAAGTAACGTAAATACTATTACCTCAATCCAAATAGCGGAAGTAACAAGGTTGTGGATTCCCATCAACACCAACGGCAAAGTTGAGTGTAGAAATCGTAACCCTAACGTATCACTTACTCGTCGTAAGATCCTGCAACATGAGACGTTGCAGCCACAAAGGGTCAGTACATTGAATGTACTGGCAAATTCACACCATAGAGCAATGATGAATAATAACTATCACTACATGCATATATGGCTGGTGGAAAAGCTCTATGGTTATAATGTTTTGCGAAAAGCCAATTTTCCCTACATCAAAGGAATATATTTTATTATACTATCATGGTGGTTGTTAAACATTGAGAATGGTTGACAACATCCTAAATCCCAATTAAGTAACATCATTAAACCCAACAAAATTAATTAAAGTAACATGATGAGATTCACAGGAAAATCCAAGTACTAGATATTCAAGATGTCCATAACCTGGGACACGGCTAATCATGATTAGTTTATACACTCTGCAGAGGTTTGCGCACTTTTCCCCACAAGACTCGATCTCCTCCGTTGGAATTCTCGCACTGCATGATGTTTGAGAAACGGATGACCGAGACATAGTCTTTCAGAAGCGCTAGCACCTTACGATCAGTTAGACAGTACCAACCTACATCCCCTACATCTGCTGGTCTACCACTGTAAGAGTTCGCACGACTTAGTCAACTATGCTAGATCCCATAGTAGCTTGTGGCTGCACACGGAAGTTTCTAGCATGAATAATCTCATGATCCCTTTGAGCATGGGTGGCGGTCCATAAAAAAAGCAGGCAATCGCTGGAATACCCAGGTGCCTCAATCCACCCAGATGTGCATTAAAGTTGCCACCTTAAATAAACCATTAAATTAACAATCTCACATCTGTCATGGATACACTCACCCAATCCACGTCTACTAGCATAGCATGGCATAATAAGCAAACGTAGAGTAACTCCCAAGGGTTTGATAATAAGACAGGTAATAGGTACTACCTCATCTACTTCCCAAAACCCGCATATTAAATCAGATCCTAATCATGCAATTGTCTAAGGATTGATCTAATGCAATAAAACTGGATATGAAAAAGGTATGATCAAAGTGTGAACTTGCCTGTATGGTTGATGAAGATGATTCACACTCAAAACCCTTGATAGTTCTACTCGTCACACTCCGGTCAATCTATCGTAAGCAAGCAATAGTAACAACACATAAGCAATCACTCAAAAGATCGGAAAGAACGAAGAAGACAAATCGGAAAACATCAAACCCAAGCAAATAACTCTTGCAACATAAAACAATTTCTAAAAGTACCAAAATTAAGTGATTTGCCTTATCAGAAAGTTTAGGTTAAGAGCTTCGATTTGCAAAAAGAATCAACTCAAACGGAGTTACGGAACTGAAACTACGATCAAACGAAGTTCAAATACAAATCTGTTTGAATTAAAATTTTAAAACTTTCAAAAACATGTTTAAGTTGATTATCTGGATAGAGGAGATCATAACAAAGAAGTGGGCGTTGGTTTCGTTGGATTTGGACCAACAAGTAAAAAGTTGTGCCCGTTCTAAGATCAGGGACTAAACTGAAAATAAAAACATCTATGATGAGGTCCCTGAAAAAAAATAGATCTAATATAGAAACGTTCACTGCTGAGGCCTAAATAACGAAAATGTTCGCTGCGACCGCTAAACGAATGAACGTTCGTATACTAACAGAAACTGTTTCGAGTAAAAAAAACTATCCTAGATCTAATCCTAGCCATAGATGACAGATCGGATGGGCGAGGTGAGAGGCGAGGCGTACCGCGGCGACGGTGGCTGCCAGCAGCGAGGGAGACGGCGGCGGCGGCTCGGACGTCGACGGGGTGGCGGCTCCGGTGGGTCTCCGGCGGCGGCGAGGGCGTCAGGGGGCTCTGTGCGGCGCAGCGGTGAGGATGGAGGGGGCAGCGTCGGTCGGGAGTGGCGGGGTGAAGCGGGGCGATGGTGGCAAATCTCGTCGGGGCGGGAGCTCCGGCGAGGGCGGCGGCGATGGCTCGGGGAGGAGAGGAACGGGGCCCGGGGCCTCGAATTTTAAAGGAGGGGGCGAGGGGTGGCATGGGCACGGGGCTAGGCGGCGGGGAGAGTCCGGTGGCGGCACGGACGTCGAGGCGGCGGTGGCTGTCATGGCGGCGGCGGACTCCTGCGGGAGAGACGGCGCGCGGGACTAGGCCGTTGCTGGGCTAGCGCGGAGAGAGAGAGAGAGAGAGAGAGAGAGAGAGAGAGAGAGAGAGAGAAAGATACACAGAGAGAGAGAGAGAGAGAGAAAGAAAGAGCAGTGCTGGGCTTCGGCCTGGCACTGTTCGAAGAGTTTTTTTTACAAATTTTTAGAGAACTAAAATAATAAAAACAAAATAACTAAAACTATTATATAGGCATATTATATATCAAAATTTTCAGAAAAAGATTTCCTACAAGATGAACATTATTCTAGCTTCAAATAAAATCTACAAAAATTCAAATAATTCAAACAGTGCTACTGCTCTAATAAAATCCACTGAAAATCATTTTAAAAATATCAAAATGACTTCAAATTAATCTCTCTCCAATTTTCTGATGTAGGGAATCATGTTACCCTATTTTCCATATATTTTATTTTTGGAGAAATATAATTTGAATAAAATCCAAATAACTCCAGATAAAAAAAATTCCAAAAGGACTTTGAATTTGATCTTTTGAAACTCCCAAATCATATTTCATATGTTTTGAAGAAGTCATTTTATCTTCGCTCGTGAAAATCATTGAGTTGCATAAAGTTTCAGAATTGGAAATATTCTCAAATGAAATTCAAATATTTTCAACACCCCTTGTCATTTAAATAAATGGAAGAAGTCATGTCATCTTCTCTCCAGGGTTTTATGGTGAAAATAATTTGAATTCACGGAGATCATAACATGCAAAATGAAAGTTTGGGAAAGTCCTTTTACTCCCTCTCATTTAACTTTCAAAAAGTTTCGAATTTCACTCAATCAATCAAACAATCAATCAAATCTATCTATTTATCATAACATTCCAAAATTTACGAATTTTGGGATGTGCATTTGCATCCGGGATTCGGTCTAACCTGGAACCTTGTAGCTAACTTAGCAGTCGTTACCCATGGTACCACTGATGTGCAACATGGTCACACAATCTACCACGATTGGACCGTCACCATCTACCCAAGTATTCCATTTTTTAACCCTCTCACCTTCTCTTTCATTGTTGTACTAGTACTCTACTTACGTACTAGTAGGAGTACTTTTTACCTTGGAGGATGCGTATAGCTAGCTAGGCCCTTGAAGACTTGAACCCACTAGCTGCCACCATTTTTGTTTTCCATGTCTTACTATCTCATCCATGTAGACAACAGTGGCTATATATAATAAGCCGGTTATTTTACTTCCTCTATACGGGAGTAGTACTATTTGTCGCACAAAGACATCGACCGCCATATTTGAGCACAACATTATTATGCATGGACCTTGACTATGTATTTCACCATCTGTCCAGATATGAGATGTAGTGTGTACCAGATGAACGGTGCCGAGTTCGACCCCCGTGTTGCTACGTGGGTGCCGAGGAACACTCTTGGAGAGTACTCGCTTTTCATTGGGGACATCTATCCCATTGTGAAGCAGATGCTACCTTCCGTGCACGACACGGATGGCCTGCCGTTCATGAAGCATGATTGTGTCTTCCGTGTGCACCGCCGGATGAATGACATGCTGGGACACGCTATCCCTTATTTATGCCGCTTCAGCTTGGATGAGTCTTCATCGTGTGGAACCAGACTAGAAAGCTGCGACAATGATTCCCGTTGCCCACCGCTATGGATCGTGCCATCCATGAAGAACACCTGGGACTGGAACCTGGAGGAGGACATGTAGCCCATCTATAACGTGTAAGTGGAGTACGGTAAATTGAACGGTAGCGCTGTGAATATATATAGACTAGTCGTGCACAAATTTATCACATGAATTGGAGATGAACTTGTGTGGCATACTGGCATTTGTCCTTTAAAATTTATTACTAGTAAATGTGTTATGTGTACGTGCAACTTGTGTGGTTGTTGCACGGGCTCCAACACGCTCTTTGTGAAAAAAAGGTGGCACAACTTTGGATATAATGTAACGCATGGCGGCATCATACAGTAGCATCGTTCGCTATAGTTGTAGTACGCTCCTACTAGGACGACAACTCCTATAAAACCTTGCGCTTGGCTCTTTGCCTCTTCAGGAGGTTCAACAGTTTGTACTCGTGTGAACCTTGAACTTGGCTCTTCGCCTCTTCGGAAGGTCCAACAATGATGATACTACATTACACATTATGCTTCTGGCAATCTGACACCGATTGAACTGCTGCACGTCCACCACGAGGGCGAGGGAGAGGGAGAGGGCGCGCTGTAGTAAAAACCCTCTCCTCGTCCTGTGAACCACCGCGCGCGTGGGCGAGGGAGAGGCGTAGTAAGCAAGCTCCTCCTCATTCTGCGAGTTGATGGGACACATCAAAGCAGTACTAGTACTAGTCCATACTGTGTCCTTTTCGGTTAATATGGCTTAATTTGAAACGAGAAAAATACCATAATGGCAGAACCGACTGACATGCAGAGCCGCGATTGGAATTCCCTCCCCGATGTTCTCTTGGAGCAGATCTGTAATCGTATGGACCTACTTCAAGACTGGCCCGTCTGGCCGCATGCTCGGTGTCTTTGTACAGTCTACTCGTCTGCAACCGGCCGACTCTTTTCAAGACACCCTGCTTGCTGATGCCCAAATCTCATTTCCAGGTTTTTTATAACAACACATGTTATTGCTTAGAGTTGATATGATAACTGTAGTAAGTGCTATGGTAGAATATGAGTAGGCCCTGTCATATATATTTTCCTCTCATTGTTAAATGATGTTTGAACCATGATATATTGCTAGAATATGAAAGCCATTGGCTTATTTTTTTAACTTGGGGTATGATTATGACCACGGCATTGCAATTCTCTATGGTAGAATATGAGTAGGCCCTGTCATATATATTTTCCTCTCATTGTTAAATGATGTTTGAACCATGATATATTGCTAGAATATGAAAGCCATTGGCTTATTTTTTTAACTTGGGGTATGATTATGACCACGGCATTGCAATTCTCTGTCTATGATATGTGTCACTGTTATAATAATCTTAATTCCATACATACTCTGAACATGTTTGTTTATGTTTGTCCTTTTGGTCTCCAATTTGAATTGTTGCAGCAGACGCAAATGCACTGGCCTTAATGATTCCAGGACCTGGAATCATACCAGCCGATGGGTGGTGGTTTATCGCTCTTTCAGCTGACGGTGGTCATTTGATGCTCATTTTCACGTACCAAATTGATCAAACCATTTCATCAAACCACATGCAGTACAATGCCTGGGGCGTTCCTGACATTGATGGCTATGGCTGCTTCGTGTTCGAGAAAGATCCCAGCTCCGTTGGGCCAGGCGTATTCAACTGGAGGCGGGTTTACAGCCTCGGCAACCACTCCATGTTCCTCGGGCTCAATTATCCGATCATCCAACCAATCATTAATCATATAACCGTCGATGATTACCGTGGTATGCAACTTCCATTCGCCAGGGGGGATTGTGTTTACACATCATACCATGGGTTTCATGAATCACCATATCCAGAGATTTATCGACACAGCTTTTTGCAAGATAATCTTTAGTGTGTGAAAGGCATCAAGCTTCCATGCGATGGATGGCTTTTGCAAACCCGACATGCGGCGGTTCATGCCAACAGCAAATATGCACAACTTGATTCATACTGATATGTAGACTCAGCCATGTATTCTGCTGCTGTAGCACGACCCTATTTTGTTGGACTATTGTTAGTTTGAATCACTCCTCTGGTTTGAAGGATAGATACCTTTCTGGGATCAAGTGCATCCTAACTCACCTGCGCAGGATGTACTGATAATGATGATGGAGATGTTGTATATATATATATATATATATATATATATATATATATATATATATATCAGTTAGGCTTCAAGTACTTGTTAGTTAAACCTATGGTTAAAATGTGACAGTAAATACTACTAGTAAGTAGTACAGTAGCAGTACTAGTATACGTCGGTCAAATTATTCATCATGTCCACCAATTGAATTGATGTGACAACACGCTGCGCGTGAGGTGACACAAGAACCCCGGCGGCGTGTTCGGTATTCTGGACTTCAGATTTGGAGTACCACTTATCTGTCGAAATCTTTCATCATTCACTTAAAGCAGTCAATTGATCATAGATTGAGTACCATATAAATGGAATTAACCCATGCAAGTCGAAGAAGGATTGGCCGGTGCTGCCGGCTGGCGTCAAGTTCGATCCCATGGATCAGGAGCTGATCGAGCACCTTGAGGCCAAAGTGAGTGCTGATAGCGCGAGATCTCACCCTCTCATCAATTTGTTCATACCAACCATAGCGAGCACGACATATGCTACACCCATCCTGAGAAATTTCCAGGTAAGACACCGATCAGCCATCTATTTGCACAAACATATTCCTTTGTTTATAGCTCTATTTTTCTTTTTAGACGCAGACCTGGTGAAGCAATTACAATTTGACAGCTAATAAAAAGTGAAACAAGTGACTGCAACATGCCAAAGATGTTATGAAAATGCCAACTACATACACTAAAACCTGTATTCGACAATACTGCAGGTATCACACTGAGTGGCCTAAGCAAGCATTTCTTCTAGCGCAATTCCAGGGCGTTCAAAAGGGGCATGTGGATGCGTCGCAAGATATAGTCGGAGTGCGGCATGCACGCGATGTGGCACAACATCGGCAATACCTTGTCGGTGATGGTCAACGGCCGGCAGACGTGCATCAAAAAGGTTCTGGTGCTGCACAGCAACAAAGAACTTTGACCAGCGCATTTAATTAATCGGGTGATGCACCAAGTACCACCTCGGGGAACTGAGCAAGAGAAGGAGCGGGAGCTGGTCCTCTACAAGATTTTCTACCAGACGAACACTAGGGCCAGGAGTAAAAAGATTATAAGTTAGTTTGGTATTGGTACTTGTACTACCTTGTCGTCCGCAAGTTGGTATTGTTGTTAACGATCTTTTGGTTTGAACTTGGCATTTGCTTCCAACCATCACGCCGAGGGTCGACGTGGATATAAAGCTGATTCATTTGTTTCGAAACGAATTTTCAGGCACCTGATTTTTATTTGATGGGTAGCATAAGCTCCTGTCGTTCGAATTTCCAGTTCTCCATTTTTTCCGAAACAAGTGCATGCTCTTATTATCACGATGAAAAAACAATATCCCTGTTGCATCCCGATATCGATGCACTTGCGAATTCTCTCATTTATTGAGCACGTATATTATTTTTTAGGCCGAGCATGTTTCAACTGGGCTGTAGACTGCCCAGGCTTGGGTTTGTTTTTAACAGGCCCAGCCCATGATGATAATGGGGCACAAAGATCCAGCAGGTATCTATGGCCTCCGCCCACCAAATAGTTATATTTTGTCTTACAACATCCATGAGGCAGTTTTTTTTACTGAATCAAACACACAGCCCATTTCTATTTTCCTCTTGAAACGCATGTCCTACATCCGTTTTCTAATCTCTACCTATAGTTTTACTAGTTCATATACACGTATCATTATATTGAAAATACATAAAATTCACTTTTCATATTTACATCCTTATTTTTGTTGTTGTTTTCCCTCCCAGCGCTGATTTTTTTACCACTGGTTTTCCCTTAAACCAACTCAATTGTCCCACGTCTTATTTGCTTACAAAAACAAAACGATTTTTTTGGCAAATCAATAAGTTCTTAAAAAATGTTTATCATTTCGGGATTAGAAAAGTTCGGACTCCACCAAAATATGCAAAATAAGGTTGAACTTTTTGAGTGTGGTCCTGGGCAGAAAATGGGATGTAATAAATTACTTAAGAATTAGCAAATGGGCTTCAAATTATTAAAAAATAGCAAATGGGCTCTATGTTGTCTGCCACAGATTTGGAGGCTGACTTGTGGGCCTACTAAGTTCATGCGTACACAAGGTTTATCAAAAAAGAAACTTAGTCAACAATCGACTCTACCAGCGTCACACGGTTAGATGTCAATCTAACGGCAATCGTGCTTCTTCAGTCTCTGATCTTCCTGCCCCAGCCGGCCAAACCAGCGCCGTCGGAACCACCTGCTCCCGCCTCCCGTGGCCGGCTGTGCTACCGGGCAGGCCTCACGGCCCCATCATATACTCGCATCCCTGGCTTGTCTATCCCTCCACTCACCCACACCTCCTATTATTTTCCGGCGACGGCAGCCGAACCAGTCAACCCTCGTACTCTCCACCGCGTGGGCAGCCCCTGCCCTATATTCCCCGGCTCCGTGTCGTACCCATCGTACGCCTCGCCTCGTCCACCGCCCTGGTGCTCTCGGCGTGGCGTGGTCAACATGGTCAACAAACGACATCCATCAGAAGTGGATTGTACGTGGAGAGGCTGACAGCTGGGTCCACGGCCGCACACAAGGAAATGCCTCCTTATTACGCGCAAAATAATGATTCCTCCACCTGACATCTGGGACCCGCCGGAAGGGCCTCTGTATTTCGCGAAAAAACGTTCCCTCCGCTGACAGGTCGGACCCACCAACTATATCTTCGCACGCAAGGAAGTGCCTCCTTATTGCGCACAAAAAAATGAATACCCCCCTGCCAGCTGGGACCCACCATAGTGGGAGGCTGACTTGTGGGCCTACTAAGTTGACGGGGACGGAGGGCTTTGTCAACTTAGTCAATATGAACGATTCTACCTCCAGTGACCGTACGATGTCCATCCAACGGTCTTAGTGCTTCTTCAACCTCTCGTCTTCTTGCTCCAGCCACCCAAAGCAGCGCCGGTCGTGTCGCATGCTCCTGCCTCCCGCGGCCGGCAGTGCTGCCGCGGAGGCCTCACCACCCCCTACTATTCCCACCGCTGGCCAGGCCCTGCGGTGACGGCAGCCTCACATCACAGCTGAACCAGTGAATCCTTGTACTCCTCTTCGCGTGGGCTTCCACTGCCGCGTCTTCCCCGCCTCCGTGTCGTCCCCTTCCTAGACCTCGCCGTCGTCCACCGCCCTGGTGCTCTCAGCGCGGTGTGGTCAACATGGTCAAGGAACGGCTTCCATCGGACGTGGACTGTACGTGGAGAGGCTGACAGCTGGGTCCACGGCTGCAGCAAGGAAGTGCCTCCTTATTACGTGCAAAATAATTATTGCTCCACCTGAAAGCAGGGACCCATCGGATGGGCCACCGTATTTCGCGAAAAAAATGTTTTCCCCTGACTGCTGGGACCCACCAGGTACATCTTCGCATGCAAAGAAGTGCGTCCGGGCAAAAAAAATGTTTCGCCCCCCTGACTGCTGGGACCCACCAGCTACATCTTCGCAGGCAAGGAAGTGCCTGACAGTCGGGACCCACCTGGTCGAAGCGTATGTTGCATTGTCATTCTGGTCGCAAACGTGTATGTACATACTGGTCGATGTAGAGGCGCGTACGTCTCCTAGTAGAGGCGCTCACGTAGCATGTACGCGTACGTACAGTGGCCAGTGTGCAAGAAAGAAATTACGGCCACGTACGTACATACGGGCAGGGTCTCGAACGCCTACGCGCAAACGTACGGCCAGGGCTCCTGTACATGGCTGGGTCGGAACGAAGAAACAGCATCGTCGTCGTGTTCATGGGGAGCCAACCGGCTGGGTCGGAACAGAATGCGTCGTCATGTTCATCGGGAGGGCTAGGATGGATCGGCCGATGGAAACGAGGCCTGGCATACCGTAGAACGGAGGAAACGGCCTTGTGTTCGACCGGCCACGTTCGAAACGGGATCCTGTTCATCGGGAGGGGTTTGGCGTACCGCAAAATGGAGGAAACGCACCTCCTACGGGCGAAACGGGGGTCCTATTGATCGGGAGGGGTGTGGCGTACCGCAAAATGGAGGAAACGGACTTGTGTTGGAGTGCTACGGTGGAAATGGGGGTCCTGTTCATCAGGAGGGGTGTGGCGTACCGCAAAACAGGACTCCACGGGATACTGCTCATCTCCACTGTCGACCCCCTCCAGCCTCCACGGGCTACTGTTCATCCACCGTCGACCTCCTCCAGCCTCCACCGCGATCGCTCATCCACAGGCTCCTGTTCATCCAGCCTCCACCGCGCGCTTCTCCAGCCATCGCTCAACCAGCCCTCTCCATGGGCTCCTGTTCAACCACCCCTCCACGGGCTCTGCTCATCCTGCCCTCCACCGTCTCATCGCTCATCCTGCCCTCCACGGGGTGGTCCTGTTCATCCTGCCCTCCACGGGGTCCTGTTCATCCAGCCCCAACCGGCTCGAACGATCGGTCTCCTATTCATCCACCCCCACCGGGAACCGTTCATCCAAACCCCCAGCAATGCTCACTGTTCATCCATAGGCAACGCCACGGGGTCCTATTCATCCACCCCCACCGGGAATTGTTAATCCAAACCCCCCACCAATGCTCATCATTCATCCAGAGGTAGCTATCGGTGTGGAACGACACCTATGAGATCACAAGAATCCCTACTACGGTTGCCGGGGCGCAGGATTGCAAGAAGAGCAGGATCAGTAGTCAAGACGAGGATCGTCTACCCAGGTTCGGGCCGCGAGGATGCGTAAAACCCTAGTCCTGGTTTGGTGGATGTATTTCAGAGAGTTCTTGAGCTCCCGAACTAGCTATGGTGGGTTCGTGGTTCGGAAGAGCCGAATCCTTCTCAAGTATGCCATGGGCCTCCTTTTATAGTCGAAAGGGGCTGCCACAGTGGCACACAGGTGGTGGAAAGGCGTACAGTACTACGAGCTTATCCCTCGTATTACAGGACAAGACGCATTTAATGCGCCGCTGAGGTGTCCCCTAGCTTTATTGGGGACGGGGGCGAGGCCCGTCCCGTCCGTCGCAGCTCCTCCTCGCTTCGACACGCGCCCTGGCCAGCGACGCAAGCAGCGCCATGTAGGCAGGCTGGCAGCTGAGGTGGCGCGGTGGTAGGGTTTTCACGAAGATCTACATGCCGCCACGCAGGCGCCTGCTGAGTTGGCCTGGAAGTTGCATGTTGCCACGCAGGTGCCTGCCTAGCTGGTTTGGCTGGCAGCTCCATGTGAACGGCGGTGGAGACTTGGCTGGTGCGGGCTTGGCAGTGGCCCTGCTGGCATCCTCGGCGAGAGCCTTGCCGGGGGGGCCCAGCAAGGGTCTTGCCGTGGCGTGCTGTCGTCCCCGGCAAGAATCTTGCCGGTGGTCTCGTGGCTCTCCTCGGCAAGGATCTTGCCGAGGATCGTTGTCTTCTAATTCTCATCTGATCTTGAATATGTATTCATAAAGATCTGCATGCCACCACAGAGGTGCCTCCCGAGTCCTGGCCCAAAATAGTCGATAGTGTTGGAGACCGTGGGCTCGAGGGTGGCTTGCTCTGTTGGTGTTTGGGCGCGCTGCCCCGGCAATGGTCTTGCCGGGGCTGCTGAGGCCTTCCCCGGCAAGGGTCTTGCCTGGGGAAACTGCTCCGCCCCTCTGCTTCTTTGCGTTCTTGGTCTTGGCGTTGCTCTGCCTGTCTTGGGCTTTGGTTTTGCGTTGGTTCACTTCCCCTATTCTGCTTGGTGCGGCCGCGGGCGCGACTCTGACTGTCCGTGCACAGGTAAAGGGGTACAAAGGTGCGTCCCTTATTTTGTACACTGGCAGGAGCCCCCGAGCCTGGGCCACACATAAGCGCGACACGTTGTTGGGCCAGGCCCAAAACGGTGCGCGGGACGCCGGGGCGATTTTTACCGCGGTAAAACTTTTCACGCGCTGTGCTTCCCATGACCCGTGCGCGACATGGAGGGGTGCGCGTGACGTGGGCGGCATGCGTGGGGTGGTTTCCGCACATATGCGTCACATCTCTATAAAGAGGCGCTCGTGCCTTCCCCGTGAAAAGAGGGAGGCATGGAGGCGCGGCTCATTTACAGAATGGGGCCGGGTCGCGGTCTTCAAGGCGTCCACACCCCACGATCACGGGGTGGGAAGAGGTCTCTTCACTCGTCCCCTCGGTTTCTGCACATTCGCCACACATCCTCCATGCGCTTGGGGTGGCAAGCGGTGGAGACGGGAAACCGGGCCGTCGCTGGTTGGGGCAGCGGGTCGGCCCCGATTCCCTGCACCTCTCATGGTTGGATTGGCCGAGCGGGGAGGCCTAGCCCCGACCCTGCACCTTTATAAGGAGAGGGAAGGGGAGATGGCATCCTGCATTCTTCTATCTTCTATCTCATTCTGCTTCTTCCTCCCATCTTCCATGGAGAAGGGGAACCCTGGTCCCTCTACTGTGGCGGCAAGGGTCGCCGCTCGACAGCGCGTCCCTCCTCCTCCTGAGCTTGTGATGGTGGGGCCGGCTGCAAGGGGAAGGGGGAGGGGGTGAGGCCGTGGGCGAAGCCTTGGCAGACGTCGTGGTGCTCGGGGAAGTGGAGGAGGGGCGGCGCGCCGGCCTCGCCCCCGCCAATGATGCCTTTCCCGACGGAGGGCCATGTTGGAGACCAGCCCTGCGAGTTCTTCATGAGGCTACGCCGGCCTCCATGTCATCGTCTTCGTATCCCCGTCCCGTTTTCTCGGGTAATGGAGCGTGACCCGCCCCAGACCCTCAGGTTGCACATGAGGGGCTGTGGGAATGGGGGCACGCGGGTCGACGTCGACTTCCCGGCTCCTCGGGTCATGTACCTCCGCCGTGGATGGAAGATGTTTGCTCGCATCCACAGCCTGCCGCGGGGCTCGTCCTCTACTTCAAATTAATGGAGGACGGGTTGCTCTCCGTCACGGTCTTCGGAGTGTTTGGAGCTCCTCCAAGGGAGACTCCGACGATGGAAGCTCTTCCTCGAGCGAGAGTGACGAGGAGGACAGCGGTGAAGATGACGGGGACGAGTCCGACTAGGCGTCGGACACCCCGCGCCGGGGCGGGTGCGGCAGCATCAGCATTTGCACCTGGCCGCTCCTCCGGCGGGGTTTTGCCGGGGGAGGGGCCAGCTCCATGAACTTCTTGGGGCCGTCTCCTTGGGCGGCTGGCGTCGGGAGGCTGCGGAAGAGGAAGAGGGCGGGCGGCAAGGCCGTCAACTCGGAGTACGCGGACACCGACGCCTTCATCGCGTGTCCGACGTCCTGCTGCCTCATCTTCGAGCTCCTTTCCCGGCACCGCCGTCACTGGCCTACCCTAGGGTAGCCGCCGAGGTTTTCTCTTGGTGCTTTCTGCTGCTCGGAGCTCGCCTAGGCACCCCTTTTGCCCTTTCTCCTTCTTGACCTGCCTCCTGAGGAGAGGGACAAGAAAGGGATCATGGGCATCTCATCTCTTTTTTAGTTTGTAAGCCTTCGGGCCTTTGTTAAATTTAGAACTTGTAATCCCCTTGCTCATGTTTTTCATTCGGTACGGACTATACCTATGTGGGATGTTTTTTAATGAAAAAGGGATGTTTGCCGGGTTTTTCGTTCGTGGGTAGACCCCGCGACAAGGAGCGAATCCTTGTTACAATTTAAGATAAACGTTTTTCGCCCGGCAACAGACCTTACCATCCCCCACACTTTGCTCGACCATTATGGCGCTCTTGGCGGAGGCAGGAATGAAGTGGGCTTAGGCTCCTCGTTCTATCTCCTTGCCGCCGCAGCTAGAACCAAATCCGGACCCAAGAGATAATCCCTACGTATAGGAAAATAGGGAGCACGGTAGCCTAGAGATAAAATGAGGTTTCACATGCCCCAGTTCCGTTCCGAAATGCATGATAGAGGATGAAATACTTATCTGGATCTGCAGCCCCCGGCAACCTTGTCTTGCCACGGTTGGTTCCTTTTGCTTGCAGCCCCGGGCAACTCTGGTTTGCCTGGGTCGGGACGCCGGTCCGTTTCCTTTCTTCCAAGTAGCTCAGCAGAAGTGCTCATGTGCCTTGCGAACCAAAGGAGGACAAAAAAGAACAGATAGACGCGCAGTCAACCTCTAGGCTAGGGGTTAGTCACCGCTAAGCACTATCAACCCTAACCAAGGAAGAGACTCGACCTAGCATGCATGCTATAAATTAAGGCGCCATCGCTTCATTTATTTATGCTCAGGGTCTGCGCCTGGCTTTGTACAAAGGGTTACATGCCTTGCCGGCAAAGCTTGTACAAAAGGTGGCTTGCCGGGAGGCCCGGCAAGCCGCGCCTTATGGGTAAAACTTGCGAAGATGCTCGATGTTCCAGGAGTTGCTCACTAAGACAGCATCTTCGGTCTCCAGGCGGACTACGCCGGGCCTGGTGACCCGAATTACCTGATAAGGGCCTTTCCACTTTGGCGTCAACTTGTTGGAATTCTTGGCCGACTGAACACGCCGAAGAACAAGGTCGCCTTCCTCAAAGCTTCGGGCATGAACCTTGCGGCTATGGTAGCGGCGCAAGGCTTGCTGGTAGCGTGCTGCTCTCACAGCCGCCCGAAGACGATATTCCTTAAGGAGCGTCGCGTCATCTTGGCGCATCTGCTCTTGATCAAGCTCATCATAAGCGAGCACTCGAGGTGACCTGTATATGAGTTCCGTGGTGAGAACTGCTTCTGCCCCGTATACCAGGGCAAAAGGTGTCTGGCTAGTGGCTCGATTTGGCGTCGTCCTGATTGACCAAAGAACCGCCAGCAATTCATCAATCCAGCGCCTTCCGTTCTTGCGCAGCTTGTCAAAAGTCTTTGTTCTTAGGCCTCGCAACACTTCAGCATTTGCCCTCTCCGCTTGGCTGTTGCTCCGTGGGTGTGCCACGGAAGAAAAACAGACCTTGCTGCCGAGGTCTTGAATGTATTGCATGAAGGTGTGGCTTGTGAACTGCGTGCCGTTGTCGGTGATGACTCTGTTTGGCACACCAAAACGGGAGACTAGTCCCTTGAAGAACTTGACGGCTGACTGTGTTGTCACCTTTCTCACTGCTTCCACCTCCGGCCACTCTGTGAACTTGTCAATTACAACGTACAAGTACTCAAAGACCCCGACAGCACGGGGGAAGGGGCCGAGTATGTTGAGCCCCCAGACCGAGAATGGCCAGGGGATAGGGATTGTTTGAAGGGCTTGAGCTGGTTGATGAAGCTTCTTTGAATGGAACTTACACGCTTCACACTTTGTTACTAGTGTCGCCGCATCCTGGAGGGCGGTGGGCCAGAAGAAACCTTGCCGGAATGTCTTGCCGGTGAGGGCCCTCGACCCTATGTGGGAGCCACATATACCTCCATGTATCTTCGCCAACATCTCCAGTCCTTCCTCCGAGGGGATGCACTTCAATTTCACACCGTTCTCCGCTTCTTCCTGCTCCTCAGGAAGCTCCCCTGTTTGGAGGAATCGGACGGTATGCTGCGCCCATGCCGGAGCTCCGGGCTCGGCAGCAGGACCAAAGGCATCTCTTCCGCCACCGGAGCGGCTGTCTCTACGGCCAGTGCTTGACGCCCTGCCGGAGCCAATTGCTCTTGGGCAGGCTCAGTGTGCACGACAACATCCTTGCTGGCCGCCCCAGGGGGCTCGGTGGGAAAGTACTTGCCAGGACCTGATTTCCTTCGCTTGTTCTGCCCCATTGAGGGTTCAACAGATGGCCGAGTTAACCGGAGCAAAAAGGTACCTGGTTCCACAGGTAGCTTGAATGCCGCACGCTTTGATAGGTAATCGGCGATTCGTTCTCCATTCAGGGGACGTGCTCCGCTTGGATACCGTCAAAGCGCTCACCCAACTTCCTCACCTCATCTACGTAGGCCTCCATCAATGGGCTCTGGTAATCCTTGTTGACCTGTCTGACAACAAGCTGCGAGTCACCCCTGACGATGAGCTTCTTAACCCCGAGGTCTGCCGCCATCCTGAGACCAGCAAGCAGCCCCTCGTACTCCGCAGTGTTGTTGGTGGACATCTCCCTGGGAAAGTGCATCTGGGCCACGTACTTGAGGTGCTCTTCGGTGGGTGCGACGAGTAGTACGCCGGCACCGGCGCCTTGCAACGAGAAAGCCCCATCAAAGTACATGATCCAGTCGCGGTCTGCTTCCTTGCCGGGGAGGGCTGTCTCCTGGACTTCTTCGTCGGGCGTTGAGGTCCATTCTGCAATGAACTCCGCCAAGACTCTGCTCTGGATTGTCGAGGTACTTTCAAACTTCAAACCAGAACTTGACAACTCCAAGGCCCATTCCACAATCCTTCCGGTTGCATCTGGGTTATGCAGTATCCATTGCAATGGGAGGCGGGTGATGACAGTGATCTCGTGGGCTTGGAAGTAATGATGCAGCTTCCTCGAGGACATAAGGTGGCCGAGGAGCAACTTTTGCACACCGGAGTACCTCGACCTAGCCCCTTGCAAGAGGGAGCTGACAAAGTAAACCGGGGTGCTGCATCATCTTCTTATTCTGCACCGCCTCGCCTGACTGCGCAGGCACTGCCTTGGTGGCGTCAGACCCTGCCGGGGGCCCTGCCTTGCCGGCACCAGGCCCTTCCTGGGGGATCTTAGGCTTGCCATCCGCTAGTTCTGTTGTCGCCACTGCCTCCCCATTGACCTCCATCTTAGCCACCAGTGCGGCGCTGACCACTTGATTCGTCGCCGCTAGATACAGCAGCAACGGCTCTTGTGGTTTAGGCTCAACCAGTATTGGCATGGAGGAAAGGTATCTAGAGGATATTTGCGTGGTATGGTGGTCAAAACCTTCGGAAGATTATATAATGAATTTTTACCGACCAAAAGAAGTATCGTGCAAGAAAATGGAGTCCGCAGAGCACACGAGGTGCCCACGACGCAGGGGGCGTGCCCAGGGGGGTAGGGCGCGCCCTCCATCCTCGTGGATGCCTCGAGTCCCTTTCGGACTACTTCTTATTTTCCTATTTTCTTAATCATTCCAAAACGGAGAAAAATTGTTATTAGAACTTTTTCGGAGTCGGTTTACTTAACGTACCACGTACCTATTCCTTTTTGGAGTCTGAAACGTTCTGGAAGGTGTCCCTTATGTATTCCTCCGGGGATACGGTTTCAATAACATTAGTTTCAACATTTACTGGATTACCTAATTTATGGCACCAGAACGATAGATCTCCTCGATAACATAAGGACCTTCCCATTTAGAGAGGATTTTTCCTGCAAAAAATCTTAAATGAGAGTTGTATAGCAAAACATAATCACCTACATTAAACTCACGCTTTTGTATCCTTTTGTCATGCCATCTTTTAACTTTTTCTTTAAACAGTTTGGCATCTCATAGGCCTGGGTTCTCCACTCATCAAGTGAGCTAATGTCAAATAGCATCTTCTCACCGGCAAGTTTGAAATCATAATTGAGATCTTTAATGGCCCAATATGCCTTCTATTCTAGTTTGAGAGGTAAGTGACATGCTTTTCCATAAACCATTTTATACGGAGACATACCCATAGGGTTTTTATATGCAGTTCTATAGGCCCATAATGCATCATCAAGTTTCTTGGACCAATTCTTTCTAGATCTATTAACAGTCTTTTGCAAAATTAATTTAAGCTCTCTATTACTTAGTTCTACTTGGCCACTAGATTGTGGATGGTATGGAGACGCAATTCTATGATTAACATCATAGCTAGCAAGCATTTTATGAAAAGCACCATGAATAAAATGTGAACCACCATCAGTCATTAAATATCTAGGGACTCCAAACCTCGCGAAAATAACTTCTTTAAGCATATTAATAGAGGTGTTATGATCAGCACTACTAGTTGGAATAGCTTTTACCCACTTAGTAACGTAATCAACAACAACTAAAATATGTGTATACCCATTAGAGGAAGGAAACGATCCCATATAATCAAAGCCCTAAACATCAAATGGTTCAATAATGAGTGAATAGTTCATAGGCATTACTTGGCGTCTACTAATATTACTAATTCTTTGACATTCATCACAATACAAGACAAACTTACGGGCATCTTTGAATAGAGTAGGCCAATAAAAAACCGGATTGCAATACCTTATGTGCAATTCTATCTCCAGCGTGGTGTCCTCCATAAGCCTCGGAGTGACACTTGCGCAGGATCTGTTCCTGTACAAGCTCAGGTACACAATGTCTAATAACAACATCTACTCCTTCTTTATAAAGGTGTGGGTCATCCCAGAAGTAAAGTCTTAAGTCATAGAAAAACTTTTTCTTTTGTTGGTATGTGAAACTAGGTGGTATAAATTTAGCAACAATGTAATTAGCATAATCAACATACCATTGAGCAGTATGAGAAGTATTTATGACAGCTAATTTTTCATTAGGAAAGCTATCATCAATAGGTAGTGGGTCATCAAGAACATTCTCTAACCTAGATAAGTTGTCTGCAACGGGGTTCTTAGCTCCCTTTCTATCTATAATGTGCAAATCAAATTCTTGTAGTAGGAGAACCCATCTAATAAGTCTAGGTTTAGCATCTTTCTTTTCCATAAGATATTTAATAGCAGCATGATCAGTGTGAACACTTACTTTAGAATCAACAATATAAGGTCTGAACTTATCACAAGCAAATACAACTGCTAAAAATTATTTTTCAGTAGTAGCATAATTTCTGTGGGCACTGTCTAGAGTTTTACTAGCATATTGGATAACATTTAATTTCTTATCAACTCTTTGTCCTAGAACAGCGCCTACAGCATAATCACTAGCATCACAAGGTTAAATTTCAATCAGGTGGCTGAACAATAGGTGCAGAAATCAAGGCTTTCTTAAGTATTTCAAATGCTTTTACACAATCATCATCAAAGACAAAAGGAACATCTTTTTGTAAGAGATTAGTCAGAGGCCTAGAATTTTTTTTAGAAGTCTTTAATGAACCTCCTATAAAAACCGGCATGACCAAGGAAACTTCTTATAACTTTAATGTCCTTAGGACACGGCATCTTTTCAATACCATCAACTTTAGCTTTATCAACTTCAATACCTATTTCAGAAATTTTATGCCCCAAGACAATGCCTTCATTAACCATAAAGTGGCACTTCTCCCAATTCAAGACAAGATTAGTTTCTTCACATCTCTGCAAAACTCGATCAAGGTTGCTTAAGCAATCATCAAAAGAAGTTCCATATACGGAAAAATCATCCGTGAAAACCTCAACAATCTTTTCACAAAAAACAGAGAATATAGCAGTCATGCATCTTTGAAAGGTAGCAGGTGCATTGCATAAACCAAAAGGCATACGTCTATAAGCAAAGATACCGAAAGGGCAAGTAAAAGTAGTCTTTTCTTGATCCTCTTTTGACACAGGTATTTGAGAGAAACCAGAATAACCATCTAGAAAAAAAATGTGTATGTTTGGATAATCTTTCTAGAATTTGATCAATAAAAGGTAAAGGGTAATGATCCTTTTTAGTAGCTTTATTTAGTTCGCTGAAATCCATTACCATTCTATAACCTATAACAATTCTTTGTGGGATCAATTCATCTTTATCATTACGAACAACAGTAATACCTCCCTTCTTAGGGACACAATGGACAGGGCTTACCCACTGACTATCAGCAACGGGATAAATTATACCTGCCTCCAGAAGCTTTAGTATTTTCTTTCTTACCACTTCTTTCATGTTAGGATTTAACCGTCATTGGTGATAAACAACCGGTTTAGTGTCTTTATCCAATTTTATTTTGTGTTGGCATAGAGTGTGACTAATGCCCTTAAGATCATCAAGAGTATATCCAATAGCAGCACGTTGCTTCTTCAGAGTTTTCAATAATTTCTCTTCTTCCTTCTCTGAAAGGTTAGCACTAATAATAATAGGATATATCTTCTTTTCATCAAGATAAGCATATTTAAGAGTATCTGGTAATGGTTTAAGCTCAAACACGGGATCACCCTTGGGTGGAGGAGGATCCCCTAGAATTTCAATAGGCAAGTTGTGTTTCGAAATAGGTCCCTGCTTAAAGAATACTTCATCTATTTCCCTTCTTTCATTCATAAACATATCATTTTCATGGTCTAGCAAATATTGTTCTAAAGGATCATTCAGAGGCACAACAATAGAAGCAAGACCAATAATTTCATCTTTACTAGGCAATTCTTTATCATGGGGCTGTCTACAAAATTTAGCAAAATTAAACTGATGAGACATATCCCCTAAACCAACAGTTACAATATCCTTTTCGCAATCTATCTTAGCATTAACAGTATTCAAGAAGGGCCTACCAAATATAATGTGACAAAAGTCATCTTGTGGGGAACCAAGAACAAGAAAATCAGTCGGATATTTAACTTTCCCACACAAGACTTCAACATCTCTAAAAATCCCAACTGGTGAAATAGTATCTCTATTGGCTAGCTTAATTGTAACATCAATTTCTTCTATCTCAGCAGGTACAATACCATGCATAATTTCTTTGTATAAGGAATGAGGTATTGCACTTACACTAGCACCCATATCACACAAGCCATGATAACAATGATCTCCTATTTTAACAGAAACAACATGCATGCCAACAACAGGTCTATGTTTACCCTTAGTATCGGGTCTAGCAATTCTAGCAGCTTCATCACAGAAGTAAATAACATGCCCATCAATATTATCAGCCAAGAGATCTTTAACCATAGCAATACTAGGTTCAACTTTAATTTTCTCAGGGGGTGTAGGTGTTCTAGTATTACTCTTACGAACCAAAGTTGAAGCTTTAGCATGATCCTTTATTCTAACAGGGAAAGGTGGTTTTCCAATATAAGCGGTAGGAACAATAGGATCAACATTATAAGTGATAGTCTTTTCTTCAACTTTAATAGGTTCAACTACTTTTACTTCAATGGGAGGATTATATTTAAACCACTTCTCCTTAGGGCGATCAACATAAGTAGCAAATGATTCACAGAAAGAAGCTACTATCTCAGAGTCAAGTCCATATTTAGTGCTAAATTCACGGAAAGCATCGGTATCCATAAAAGATTTAACACAATAAAACTTAGGTGTTATACCTGACTCCTTATCCTCGTCGAGTTCCCAATCTTTAGAGTTGCATTTAATTCTTTCCAATAAATCCCATCTGAATTCAATAGTCTTCATCATAAAAGAACCAGTACAAGAAGTATCGAGCATGGAGCGATTATTGAGAGAAAGCCGAGCATAAATTTTTTTAATAATAATTTTCTTGAGAGCTCATGATTGGGGCATGGATATAACATTGACTTAAGCCTCCCCCAAGCTTGAGAGATGCTTTCTCCTTCGCGAGGCCAAAAATGATATATATAATTACGATCATGATGAACCAGATGCATAGGATAAAACTTCTGATGAAATTCCAATTTCAATCGGTTGGAGTTCCATGATCCAATATCATCGCATAGCCTAAACCGTGTCAATGCCTTTCCCTTCAAAGATAAAGGGAAGACCTTATTCTTGATAACATCCTAGGGCATACCTGCAAGCCTAAATAATCCACAAGCTTCATCCACATAGATTAGGTGCAAACTGGGACGCAATGTTCCATCTCCTGTAAAAGGATTAGCTAGCAGTTTCTCTATCATACCCGAAGGAATTTCAAAGTAAACATTTTCAGTAGGTTCAGTAGGTTGAGGAGCAACTCTTTTCTCTACTGGTCGGGGTGAAGATACCCCGAACAAGCCCCTCAATGTATTATGTTCCATAGTAACGAGTGACAGTAAATTTCAGCACACTATATAAATTTTTCCTTACCAAAGGCGCTTCACTCCCTGGCAACGGCGCCAGAAAAGAGCCTTGATGACCCACAAGTATAGGGGATCTATTGTAGTCCTTTCGATAAGTAAGAGTGTTGAACCCAATGAGAAGCAGAAGGAAATGACAAGCGGTTTTTAGTAAGGTATTTCTGCAAGCATTGAAATTATCGGTAACAGATAGTTTTGTGATAAGGTAATTTGTAATGGGTAACAAGTAACAAAAGTAAATAAAGTGCAGCAAGGTGGCCCAATCCTTTTTGTAGCAAAGGACAAGCCTGGACAAACTCTTATATAAAGTAAAGCGCTCCCGAGGACACATGGGAATTATCGTCAAGCTAGTTTTCATCATGCTCATATGATTCGCGTTCGTTACTTTGACAATTTGATATGTGGGTGGGCCGGTGCTTGGGTACTGCCCTTCCTTGGACAAGCATCCCACTTATGATTAACCACTCTTGCAACATCCGCAACTACAAAATAAGTATCAAGGTAAACCTAACCATAGCATGAAACATATGGATCCAATTCAGCCCCTTATGAAGCAACGCATAAACTAGGGTTTAAGCTTCTGTCACTCTAGCAACCCATCATCTACTTATTACTTCCCAATGCCTTCCTCTAGGCCCAAACAATGGTGAAGTATCATGTACTCGACATTCACATGACACCACTAGAGGAGAGACACCATACATCTCATCAAAATATCGAATGAATACCAAATTCACATGACTACTTATAGCAAGATATTTCCCATGTCCTCAGGAACAAACATAACTACTCACAAATCATATTCATGTTCATAATCAGAGGAGTATTAATATGCATAAAGGACCTGAACATATGATCTTCCACCAAATAAACCAACTAGCATCAACTACGAGTAATCAACACTACTAGCAACCCACAGGTACCACCAATCTGAGGTTTTGCGACAAAGATTGGATACAAGAGATGAACTAGGGTTTGAGATGAGATGGTGCTAGTGAAGATGTTGATGAAGATTGACCCCATCCCAATGAGAGGATCGATGGTGATGACGATGGTGATGATTTTCCCCTCCCGGAGGGATGTTTCCCCGGCAGAACAGCTCTGCCGGAGCCCTAGATTGGTTCCGCCAAGGTTCCGCCTCGTGGCGGCGGACTTTCGTCCCGACAGCTTCCTTATGATTTTTTCCAGGGCAAAAAACTTCATATAGCCAAAGATGGGCACCGGAGGCCTGCCAGGGGGCCCACGAGGCAGGGGGCGCGCCCCCACCCTCGTGGATGATGGGTGGCCCCCTCTGGTTCTTTCTTCACCAAATATTTTTTATATATTCCAAAACCTGCCTCCGTGAAGTTTCAGGAATTTTGGAGTTGTGCAGAATAGGTCTCTAGTATTTGCTCCTTTTCCAGCCCAGAATTCCAGCTGCCGGCATTCTCCCTCTTCGCGTAAACCTTGTAAAATAAGACAGAATAGGCATAAGTATTGTGACATAATGTGTAATGGCATCCCATAATGCAATAAATATCGATATAAAAGCATGATGCAAAATGGACGTATCAGACTACGTCACGGGGATGCCAGAACACATCAACGAGAAAGAAGAACAAAATCGGTAACACGAGCAACAATATAGTGAGCATGGTGATGACTCAGGAGGATACCAACGCACAACGGGTTTTCTAAAGTATTGCAAAGAAAAGGGAACATCACATGACAACCAAAGCTTCACTCGAATATCATTCATATAATCATAGGGACCGATATGGATGTCCACATTTCCGCTATCGATCATCGAACGAAGGGGTTTCATTCATGTCTATTATTTAACGAACATACGGGGTCACAAATTTAAGGAAATCACAATCTGCTGAGTGTTACAAGGATGGGAGTGATGAGAATATATTTTTGGAAATCTTTCATTAATACCTGGAATAGTTCTAAGAGGTTCCAGATGCGTTTCACGGTTACCGGGAGGGTTTCGGTGAATATCGGGTAATAGCGGGTATTACCGATTAATTATATATCAGTGGAAAATGTTCCCGGGGATGTTAAATTATATATATATATATATATATATATATATATATATATATATATATATATATATATATATATATATATATATAAAGGTCAAGAGGTGGAAGGCAACTTGGGCCAGAAGGTCCCAAATAGGAAGGCCCCCTGTTTTCAGTCCTACTCCTCCCCTATTACTACTAGGGAAAACCTTATACACAGAGGTATAGCAGTAGCGTTGGTCAAAACTAAGCGCTACTGCTACTTAGTAGTAGCACTTGTCACAAAAGCACGCTACAACTATAGTTGTAGCAGTAGCGCGTCAACACAAAAAAGCACTACTACTATAATTCCCACACTATTGACGGTAGGCTAGGAATAGTAGTAGCGAGCCTGAGGGAAACACGCTATTGCTAAGTGCCTTGTAGCAGCGTGTTTCTGTTGTAGAGCGCTACTGCTAAGAATAAGAAAATAAGTAGAAAAATAAATAGAAAAGTAAATAAAAATGAAAGAAATAGAAAAAGGAGAAATGAAAAAAATAAAAAGAAAAATAGTGGAGAAAGGCATAGCAATAGCGCTTGTTCTCAAAAAGTGTTATAGTTATATTAGCAGTAGCGCGTTTTGTGTTCCCGCGCTATAGCTAAGTTCCTTAGATAAAAGAAAAAGAAAAAGGAATAAATAGCTACTTCATGGAGCAGTAGCGCGGTTTGGCTGAAAGCGCTATAGCTAACTTAGCAGTAGCGCGTTTTTCCTACCAGCGCTACTGCTAGTTTGACTTAACCACGCGCGGGCTCAAAATTTTGCTAAGTCCTTTCCCCCCTCTCCACCTTATTCCCCCAACTCCTCTGTCGCCACCATCGATGACGGACGCCCTCAACCTCACCACTGCCGCCCGAGGCCGCTCTCAACCCCATCGCCACCGCCTGAGGCCGCCCTCAACCTCACCACCGCCGACCGAGGCCGCCCTCGACCTCACCGTCGCTGCCCTCGACCTCACCGCCGCCGCTCGAGCCCGCCCAGGACTGTCGCCGCCCGAGCCCAAGCCCGTCCTTGCCGCCGACCGTAAGGATCTCCCTCTCCTCTCCCCTGCCCTCCTCTCTCTCTCTCTCTCTCTCTCTCTCTCTCTCTCTCTCCCCCTGGTAGGGAAATTCATATGTTACTGCTTGATGATGTTCATATATATGAACCCTAGGTGTTCATATGAACCCCAGATTTGTTTAGGGCAGTAGGCATTTTTTTAGCATTTAGGAAAAAAGATGAGCAAATCTTTTTAGGAAATTAGCTAGGGCAAAGTTTAATGAAAATGCCTAAACAACAATTCCATTAGCTTTAAATTAACAGAGGGTATATAAATTATAGTTGCATTTAGCTTTAAATTAATAAAGGCTATAAACAAAAAATAATAGCATTTAGCTATAAAAAATTATTTGGACTATGGACCTGCATCTTGTCCAAATTTCATTCAAATGAAATTTGAATTATTTGGACTATGGACCTGAATATTTTTGAAGAAATTGGGTGTAGGTACTAAGATCTTGCTGTGGAAATTTTGGTGAGGTCAGAAGGTAAGAGAAAATGGAGTTCCTTTGCAGTTTGTAATAAGGTCAACTATTGTTGGAATATTTGCTCTAAAACAATTTGGAAGAAAAGAAAATAATGTGTATGTGTGTGTGTGAGGAATGGCTAGAATGGAATTTGGGTTCTGTCCTAGGCAGAGAAGTGTTTAGTGAGGTCATTTTGCAAAGGTTTTTGATTTTTGAAAAGACGACTATTTTTCAAGGAAAAGAACTTAGGCAAGTTTTATTTTAAAGATGATCCCTTCCTAGACATTTTTCTTTTAACAAAAAACAAAAGCATTTAGCTAAAAATAAAAAACTATAGCTATGGCATTTAGCTATAAACAAAAACAAAATTGATGTTATATGATATATGTCATTGATGTTCATTTGCATTTTCCATTATTGTTGATTATATATTTTCATTGAAGTGGTTCGATTGTGCCCAAGTGGCCTTTTGTTGTTTCCAGGGAATGAAGCCGAGTGGCCTATGTTTTGCCGGAATGTTGACTCATTTCCGTTCCGGCAAATTTCAGGTGCTCGATTTGTCCACTTTTTAGCAAAGGTCATGCCGATATTTTCTGTGAATTTTGGCATGACTTGTGCTACAAACTAGGACATATCGAGTTCCCGGGATTTGCCGTACCAGGAAGGAATCAACGTTCCTGCAAAACATAGGCCTTTTTATGTCATTATTCATTTTATTAGGTCTAGAATTAATTGACTAGATTTAATCGTAGGAAACATGGCTACAAACGATGAAGGACAGGGTTCTGGTGATTGCGACGACGTCTACCGGGCGGCAGACGAATATTTGAACCTTGCCGATGATCAACGGTTGTTTTTGCTGGGCCCACCTGTCACATCAGAGACTGAGACCGACATCAAGACCACTGCTGAGACTGAGACCGGAGCCAAGACTGGCACCGAGACTGGCGGAGCCGGTATAGAACCGAAACCAAAGAGGCAACGTCTCCCAGACTAGCTCATCACTACTAGAGTGGTGGTCACGGAGGTGGACGACGACAATTTTGAGCCAGAAGAGCCTGCGGAAGCGCGGGCGTGCTACGGCAATCAAATAGGCTGCATACTACGGGCTTGCGCCACCATCAACAATGTGAAACTACAGAAGATACCAGATATGAAGCAATCCCTCCTAACGAATCTGCACCAGGTGTTCTTGTTCCCAGGCCGGGATGAAAAGAAATATAAAAATCCAAATAAAGACCCGGCAATGAAGAAGATAAATAGATGCACCAGGGGCAAGTTTAGCGGCGCGTTCTCCGCCTGGAAAGTAAGGGTGAAAGCAGGGATCATCGACAAAAAGGAGCTCTGCTCTCAGATTGTAAAGGATAATCCGACAATTACGGAAGAGGAGTTTGAAATATTCAAGGCGGCTTGCGTTGCCGAAGCTTCCAAATAAAATTCGGAGTACATGAAGGGGATTCAAGAGAGGAACATGGGGTGCCACCACCTCGGAAGCCGTGGTTACGCCGGGAAGAGGTCCAAATGGGCCAAGGAGGACGCAAAACGCAAAAGTTTGGGCATCCCAGACCCCTTGGCGGAGTTCACCATCCTCCAGGAGCGTGACGTCCTAAGGGCCCGGTACCATTGGGACCCAGTCAAGAAGGTTTTCAAGACGGACCCGGTCAAGACAGAGTTCATGAGACTGCTGGTAATTTTTAATCACCCCCTAATTTTAGCTCCTGATAAATTCGACTGCACGTTCAGTCATATTTGTAAACATCCTTGTTCCTTTTGCAGGGAGAGCAGCATAGGATCGCGGCCAAAAGTGACTCGCTGTCTGATGCGTTGGCGAGGCCCAAGTGGGACAACCCATTCAACCGGGCCTTGAACATATTGAAAGGACTCCCGGTGAACACTCAGCCGTCATATGGACGCGTGCACGGCGTCGAAGACGGCGCCACATGGAAGAAGTACTACCGTGAGATCACAGAGGAGAGAAAGGAAAGACGGAGGTTAACTAAAGAAAACATCGAAAAGAAGGTTGACACTGCGGTTGAGAAGAAATCAGGTGAGATAATCAAAGCAGCTGTAGCTGCCGCAAAATGGGAGATGGTAGCTACGTGTGGTGTCTTGGTTCCGGCTATGTTTAGTTGGAGCAGGCAAAATCCAAATAAAGATGCAGCAGACTTTCCCCTTGCCGACTTCTTCGGGAGCAGCTCCACTAGCGTTACACCAGCACCGGCTCCCGCACCTGCACCATGACTTCATGACGATGTGCTACAGAGAGAGAGAGAGAGAGAGAGAGAGAGAGAAAACCCTCATCGCCTCGGAAAATCCAGTGTTAGAATACCGTTTAAATCTTCTGCAATCTATACTTCCCTCTATCTCTTCTTCTCTGTTTCCTATCATGACTCCTCATGTATCGATGAGTCCTAGCGATCATCGTAGACTTGTACGCCACGACAGGGGATGTTCCTGTCTTCCATAAGTAAACGCACGCTGCTCCCATCGGGAGTAGGAACGCTTCCACAGATAAATTCATTCATGGTATACAGAGCCAAACCTCTTCCCTATCATCTAGCCACATAACCAGAAAAACATCCATCACCATGGCCTCTAGCTCGGCTGTTGTTGCCCTTAACCTAGGTGCTCCACCAACCAAGAAACTGACGAGGGGGAACTACCTCCTCTGGAAGGCGCAACTGATGCCACCCCTGTGAGGTGCGTAGGTGACTGGCCTCCTTGATGGCAGCGACGCCGCACCACCGAAGACGTGGAGATCGCTCAAGCGGACAAAACTACCAGAACAGGGCCGAATCCTCTGTATGGTCCATGGATATCGAAGGATGAGCAGGTTCTGAGCTACCTGCTAAATTTGCTCTCGCAAGAAATTCTTGCACAGGTCATTAGTAAGGAGAATACCTTCGACCTCTGGACTACTCTCACGACATTATTCGCCTCGCAGTCTTAGTCCAGGATAACCAATTTGTGAATCGCTATCTCCAACACCAAGAAGGGCAGCATGTCAAGCAATGCTTTCATCGCCAAGATGAAGAGCCTCGGCGACGAGCTCGCCGCGGTTGGGCGCCCTGTGAGCGATCTAGAGATGGTAGACTACATCCTCGCTAGTCTTGATCGGGACTACGATCCCGTCGTCACAATAGTGGGCGCCATCTACAGAGGGCTAGGGTAGTCCCGCGGTAGAGGAGGTCGTGGGCGAAGTAACAGAGGGGGACGCGGTCGTGGGAACCGCCCGTCTCCCTCTCCTACTCGTGGCGGTGCCCGTCAGCAGTGTCCTCGGCCGCAACCACAACAACATCAGCAGCAAGAAGGAGACTACCCAGAGTGCCAGATCTGTTACAAGTTTCATCCCGGCGGGGCAAGAGCCTGCTGGTGGCGCTATGAGAAAGATCAAGAAGAGAAGAAGAAGGTGGCAAATCTCATCACCAACTCCTATGGGATAGACACAAATTATTATGCAGATTCAGGAGCCATCGACACATCACAGGGGAGCTCAATAAGTTAAGCATGCAAGAAAGGTACCATGGTGGTGATCAAATACACACGGCAAGTGGAACAGGTATGGATACTTGCTACCTCTTGAGCACTGCGTTGGTTGTCCCTTGAAGAGGAAAGGGTGATGCAGTAAAGTAGCATAAGTATTTCCCTGAGTTTTTGAGAACCAAGGTATCAATCCAGTAGGAGGTCACGCTCAAGTCCCTTGCACCTACGCAAACAAATAAGAACCTCACAACCAACGCGATAAAGGGGTTGTCAATCCCTTCACGGTCACTTACGAGAGTGAGATCTGATAGAGATGATAAGATAATATTTTTGGTATTTTTATGATAAAGAGTAAAAGTAAAGAAAACAAAGTAAACAGTAATGGAAATAACGGGAGATTAATATGATGGAAAATAGACCCCGAGGCCATAGGTTTCACTAGTGGCTTCTCTAAACATCATAAGTATTACGGTGGGTGAACGAATTACTGTCGAACAATTGATAGAATTGAGCATAGTTATGAGAATAACTAGATATTATCATGTATATAGGCATCACGTCCGTGACAAGTAGACCGACTCCTGCCTGCATCTACTACTATTACTCCACACGTCGACCGCTATCCAGCATGCATCTAGAATATTAAGTTCATAAGAACGGAGTAACACTTTAAGCAAGATGACATGATGTAGAGGGATAAACTCATGCAATATGATATAAACCCCATCTTTTATCCTCGATGGCAACAATACAATACGTGTCCTTTCCCCTACTATCACTGGGATCGAGCACCGCAAGATTGAACCCAAAGCTAAGCACTTCTCCTATTGTGAGAAAGATCAATCTAGTAGGCCAAACCAAACTGATAATTCGAAGAGACTTGCAAAGATACCCAATCATACATAAAAGAATTCAGAGAAGATTCAAATATTGTTCATAGATAATCTTGATCATAAACCCACAATTCATCGGATCTAGACAAACACACCGCAAAAGAAGATTACATTGAATAGATCTCAAAGAGAATCAAGGAGAACTTTGTATTGCGATACAAAGAGAGAGCAGAAGCCATCTAGCTAATAACTATGGACCCGAAGGTTTGAGGTAAACTAATCACACATCATCGGAGAGGCTATGGTGTTGATGTAGAAGCCCTCCATGATCGATGACCCCTCCGGCAGGACGCCAGAAAAGGACCCAAGATGGGATCTCACGGGTACAGAAGGTTACGGCGGTGGAATTAGGTTTTCGTGGTGCTCCTCGATGGTTTGGGGGTACGTAGGTATATATAGGAGGAAGAAATAGGTCGGTGGAGCCACGAAGGGCCCACAAGGGTGGTGGGCGCGCCTGGGAGGCGGGGGATAGGCACGCCCCCTGCCTCGTGGCCGCCTCATTTTTGCTTGATGTCCACTCCAAGTCATCTGGATCATGTTTGTTCCAAAAATCATGCTCCCGAAGGTTTCATTCCGTTTGGACTTGTTTGATATCCTTTTTCTGCGAAACACTGAAATAGGCAAAAAAACAACAATTTGGGCTGGGCCTCTGGTTAATAGGTTAGTCCCAAAAAAATATAGAAGTGTATAAATAAGCCCATTAAACATCCAAAACAAAATATATAATAGCATGGAACAATAAAAAATTATAGATACGTTGGAGACGTATCAAGCATCCCCAAGCTTAATTCCTGCTCGTCCTTGAGTAGGTAAATGATAAAAACAGAATTTTTGATGTGGAATGCTTCTTAGCATAATTCTCAATGTAAATATTTTTATTGTGGCATGAATATTTAGATCTGAAAGATTCAAGGTAAAAGTTTAATGTTGACATAAAAACAATAATACTTCAAACATGCTAACCAAGCAATTATGTCTTATCAAAATAACATAACCAAAGAAAGCTTATCCCTCAAAATCATATAGTTAGGCCATGTTTCAATATTGTCACACAAACTCTCTCATCATGCATAACCCCGATGACAAGCCGAGAAATTGGTTCATACTTTTTAACGTGCTTCAGCCTTTTCAACTCTTACGCAATACATGAGCGCAAGCCATGGATATAGCACTATGGGTGGAGTAAATTATAATGATGGGGGTTATGAGAGAAGACAAAAAAGGTAGAAAGTCTCACATTGACGCGGCTAATCAATAGGATATGGAGATGCCCATCAATTGATGTCAATGAGAGGAGTAGGGATTGACATGCAACAGATGCACTAGAGCTATAAATATATGAATGCTCAACAAAAGAAACTAAGTGGGTGTGCATCCAACTTGCTTGCTCACGAAGACCTAGGGCATTTTGAGGAAGCTCATCATTGGAATATACAAGCCAAGTTCTATAATGAAAAATTCCCACTAGTATATGAAAGTGACAACATAGGAGACTCTCTATCATGAAGATCACGGTGCTACTTTGAAGCACAAGTGTGGAAAAAGGATAGTAACATTGTCCCTTCTCTCTTTTTCTCTCATTCTTTTTTCTTTTCCCCTTTTTTTGGGCCTTCCTTTTTTTTCTTTGGACTCCCCTTTTTTTATTTACTCCGGAATCTCATCCCGACTAATTGGGGGAATCATAGTATCCATCATCCTTTCCTCACATGGGACAATGCTCTAATAATGATGATCATCACACTTTTATTATTTACAACACAACAATTACAACTCAATACTTAGAACAAAATATGACTCAATGTGAATGCCTCCGGCGATGTACCGGGATATGCGATGAATCAAGAGTGACATGTATGAAAAAATTATTAATGGTGGCTTTGCCACAAAATACGATGTCAACTACATGATCATGCAAAGCAATATGACAATGATGAAGCGTGTCATAACAAACGGAACGGTGGAAAGTTGCATGGCAATATATCTCGGAATGGCTATGGAAATGCCATGATAGGTAGGTATGGTGGCTGAAGGCTTATGTGTGATAGAGCGTATCATATCACGGGGTTTGGATGCACCGGCGAAGTTGGCACCAACTCTCAAGGTGAGAAAGGGCAATGCGCAGTACCGTAGAGGGTACAAAATTGTGGAAGGTTGAGAGTGCGTATAATCCATGGACTCACATTAGTCATTAAGAACTCATATACTTATTGCAAAAGTTTATTATCCCTCGAAGCAAAGTACTACTACACATGCCCCTAGAGGGATAGATTGGTAGGAAAAGACCATCGCTCATCCCCGACCGCCACTCATAAGGAAAGCAATAAAAGAACACCTATGTGTCAAAATTGTCACACAACTTTTACCATACATGCATGCTACGGGACTTGCCAACTTTAACACAAGTATTTCTAAATTTCACAATTACTCAACTAGCACACTCTAATATTACCACCTTTATATCTCAAAACACTTATCAAGTATCTAACTTCTCATGATATTCAATGAACTCAATATGGAAGATTAATTTCACAATTAAAGAAAATTACCATGATGTTTAATACTCTCAAAATAATATAAGTGAAGCATGATAGATCGATAATTTCTATAAAATACAACCACCGCCGTTCTCAAAAAGATATAAGTGAAGCACTAGAGCAAAAACTATATAGCTCAAAAGATATAAGTGAAGCACATAGAGTATTCTGACAAATTCCGAATCATGTGTGTCTCTCTCAAAAGGTGTGTACAGCAAGGATGATTGTGGCAAACTAAAAAAAAGACTCAAATCATACAAGACGCTCCAAGCAAAACACATATCATGTGGTGAATAAAATATAGCTCCAAGTAAAGTTACTGATGGATGAGGACGAAAGAGGGGATGCCTTCCGGGGCATCCCCAAGCTTTGGCTTTTTGGTGTCCTTGGATGTACCTTGGGGTGCCTTGGGCATCCCCAAGCTTAGTCTCTTGCCACTCCTTGTTCCATAATCCATCAAATCTTTACCCAAAACTTGAAAACTTCACAACACAAAACTTAACAGAAAATCTCGTGAGCTCCGTTAGCGAAATAAAACAAAATACTACTTCAAAGTACTGTATTGAACTCATTCTTTATTTATATTGGTATTAAACCTACTGGATTACAACTTCTCTATGGTTTATAAGCTCTTTTAGTAGCCATAGATTCATCAAAATAAGCAAATAACACACGAAAAACAGAATCTGTCAAAAACAGAACAGTCTGTAGTAATCTGTAACTAACGCAAACTTCTGGAACTCCAAAAACTCTACCAAAATAGGAAGACATAGATAATTTTTTTATTGATCTACTTCAATTGGAATAAGTATTTTATCACGTTCTGGTGATTTTTAACAATTGTTTTCGTGAACCGTAAGTTTCTGGAATTTTCAGCAAGATCAAATAACTATCATCCAAGAAGATCCTACAGGTTTAACTTGGCACAAACACTAATTAAAACATAAAAACACATCTAACCAGAGGCTAGATCTAAGATTTATTGAGATACATCAAGAAAAAATATTGGGTTGTCTCCCAACAACGCTTTTCTTTAAAGCCTTTTTAGCTAGGCATTGAGATTTCAATGATGCTCACAAGAAAGACAATAATTGAAGCACAAGGAGAGCATCATAAAACACGTGGCAAACACATCTAAGTCTAACATACCTCCTATGCATAGGAATCTTATAGAAAAACAAATTATCATGGCAAGCAAAAAATAGCATATGCAAGGAAGCGGAAAGAAACAATAACAATCTCAACATAACGAGAGGTAATTTAGTAACATGAAAATTTCTATGAACATATTTTATTCTATCATAATAATTACATGTAGGATCATAAGCAAATTCAACAATATAGCTATCACATAACATATTCTCGACACGATCCACATGCATGCGAAGTTGATACTCTTCCAAAATAGTGGGATTATCATTAACTAAAGTCATGACCTCTCCAAACCCACTTTTATCAAAAATACCATAAGATTGAACATTCTCCGAATACGTGGGATCTAAAGTTGAGACTCTTCCAAACCTAATTTCAATATTATTGCAAACATTATTATAAATCTCATATTCATCATGGGGCTTAAATAAATTTTCAAGAACATAAGAAGAATTACCCCAATCATGATCATTGCAACAAGTAGTAGACATAGCAAAACTAGCATCCCCAAGCTTAGGGTTTTGCATATTATTAGCACGAATGACATCAAGAGAATTTATAGTAAAATCATTGCAATCATGCTTTTTATTCAAGGAGCTATCGTGAATCTCTTCATAAATTTCTTCATCACAATTTTTAGATTACGAATTTCAAGCAAAACCTCATAAAGATAATCTAGTGCACTCAAATCACTAGAAATTGGTTCATCATAATTGGATCTCTTAAAAAGGTTAGCAAGGGGTTGAGGATCCATATCAATAGATTTTTAGCAAGCGAAGATGCAAGAACATAGAAGGCACATGGCAACACAAGCAAACGAAAAAGACGAACGGAAGAAGGGCGGATAAAACGGCAAGGGTGAAGTGGGGGAGAGGAAAACGAGAGGCAAATGGTAAATAATGTAACGTGAGGGATAAGAGTTTGTGATAGGTACTTGGTATGTCTTGACTTGTGTAGACTCGGCAACGGTGCCAAAAATGGCTTGTTGTTGGGAGTCAAATCTTGACTTGACTTGGCGCATACCTCCCCAGCAACGGCGCCATAAATCCTTCTTGGTACCTCTTGAGCACTGCGTTGGTTTTCCCTTGAAGAGGAAAGGGTGATGCAGTAAAGTAGCGTAAGTATTTCCCTCGGTTTTTTAGAACCAAGGTATCAATCCAGTAGGAGGTCACGCTCAAGTCCCTTGCACCTACACATTCAAATAAGAACCTCGCAACCAACACGATAAAGGGGTTGTCAATCCCTTCACGGTCACTTACGAGAGTAAGATCTGATAGAGATGATAAGATAATATTTTTGGTACTTTTATGATAAAGATTAAAAGTAAAGAAAACAAAGTAAACTGTAATGGAAATAACGGGAGATTAATATGATGGAAAATACACCCGGGGGCCATAGGTTTCACTAGTGGCTTCTCTCAAGAGCATAATTATTACGGTGGGTGAACGAATTACTGTCGAGCAATTGATAGAATTAAGCATAGTTGTGATAATATCTAGGTATGATCATGTATATAGGCATCACGTCCGTGACAAGTAGGCCGACTCCTGCCTACATCTTCTACTATTACTCCACACATCGACCGCTATCTAGCATGCATCTAGAGTACTAAGTTCATAAGAACGGAGTAATGCTTTAAGCAAGATGACATGATGTAGAGGGATAAACTCATGCAATATGATATAAACCCCATCTTTTTATCCTCGATGGCAACAATACAATATGTGTCATTTCCCCTACTGTCACCAGGATCGAGCACCGCAAGATTGAACCCAAAGCTAAGCACTTCTCCCATTGCAAGAAAGATCAATCTAGTAGGCCAAACCAAACAGATAATTCGAAGAGACTTGCAAAGATAATCAATCATACATAAAAGAATTCAGAGAAGATTCAAATATTGTTCATAGATAATCTTGATCATAAACCCACAATTCATCGGATCTCGACAAACACACCGCAAAAGAAGATTACATCGAATAGATCTCCAAGAGAATCGAGGAGAACTTTGTATTGAGATCCAAAGAGAGAGAAGAAGCCATCTAGCTAATAACTATGGACCCGAAGGTCTGAGGTAAACTACTCACACATCATCGGAGAGGCTATGGTGTTGATGTATAAGCCCTCCGTGATCGATGCCCCCTCCGGCAGGACGCCGGAAAAGGCCCCAAGATGGGATCTCATAGGTACAGAAGGTTGCGGCGGTAGAATTAGCTTTTCGTGGTGCTCCTCGATGGTTTGGGGGTACGTAGGTATATATAGGAGGAAGAAGTAGGTCGGTGGAGCCACGAGGGGCCCACGAGGGTGGAGGGCGCGCCTGGGGGGGGGGGGGGTAGGCGCGCCCCCTGCCTCGCGGACGCCTCGTTGGTTGCTTGACATCCACTCCAACTCCTCTGGATCATGTTTGTTCCAAAAATCACGCTCCCGAATGTTTCATTCCGTTTGGACTTCGTTTGATATCCTTTTTTTGCGAAACACTGAAATAGGAAAAAACATAGCAGTTTGGGCTGGGCCTCCAGTTAATAAGTTAGTCCCAAAAATAATATAAAAGTGTATAAATAAGGCCATTAAACATCCGAAACAGAATATATAATAGCATGGAACAATCAAAAATTATGGATACATTGGAGACGTATCAATATTACTCATGTTGGTAACTCAATTGTTAAAATTCCTGTAAAAGATCTACATCTAAATAATATTCTTCATGTTACCCAAGCATCAAAGAATCTTGTCTCTGTTCATCGCTTTACTCTTGAAAATAATGTTCTCATAATTTTGTATCCTCATTCCTTTGTGATCAAGGACTTGGCAACGAGAGTCATTCTTAGAGGAAAGTGTGAGGGAGGCTTGTATCCGCTCATATCATCATCACCTTCATCATGGTAGAATAAGCAAGCATGGAGTGTCACCAAACCTTCCTCGGCAAAGTGGCACAGTCGTTTGGGTCATCCTTCTTCAGTCATTGTTCAACATGTCCTTAGTAGAAATAAACTTCTGTTTGAGTCTAGTGTAGAGTCAATTTGTGGTGCTTGTCAACAAGCCAAAAGTCATCAATTACCATATCCCATCTCTACAAGTGTATCCACTGCTCCATTGCAACTTATTTTCTCAGATGTGTGGGGACCAGCCCCTACTTTAGTTGGTAGATTTTCTTATTATGTTAGCTTCATTGATGACTATAGCAAGTTCACTTGGATTTCTTTGCTAAAGAAGCGATCTGATGTGTTCCAAGTATTTATCAATTTCCAAAATCTTGTTGAACGTCAATTAAACTCAAAATACTTGCTATGCAAACCGACTGGGTGGTGAGTATGAGAAACTAAATTCCTTTTTCCAAAAGATTGGAATTTCACATCATGTGTCTTGCCCCACGCTCATAAGCAAAACGGTTCCGCTGAGCGAAAACATCGTCATGTTGTTGAAGTAGGACTGTCATTGCTAGCAAATGCTTCCATGCCACTTAAGTTTTGGGATGAAGCTTTTCTCACAGCCACATACCTCATAAATATTCGTCGTAGCAAAGTCATAAACTTTGAAAATCCCATCACACGTCTTTTTGGTGTTAAACCAGATTACAAGTCTCTCAGAGTCTTTGGATGTGCATGTTGGCCGAACCTAAGGCCATACAACACAAGCAAGCTTGTGTTTCGTTCAAAAAGATGTGTCTTTCTAAGCTATAGTCCTATGCATAAAGGGGTCAAGTGCCTTGATGTGCCCACGGGCATAGTCTATATATCTCGAGATGTTGTATTTGACGAGTCTGTATTTCCATTCGAATCTTTACATCCAAATGCCGTAGCCCTTCTTCATCAGGAATTCTTCTTCTTCCATCCACACTTCAAGATTTTGATCACGGGGGAAACAATTGTGCTAACCAATATGATAATATTCCCGGTAGAACCAGTTCTTCTATTGTACATATGCAGGTCCTTGAAGAAAACGGCGCACAAAATGATCAACATGATCACAATCAGGCTCAAGATGATGCTATATTTCATGTGGAAGAACAAGACGAAGCTGGCGCGGCGTACGAAGAGGATATGGTAGCACCTGAAACTCCTATATGTCGATCTCCTTTGGATCCCGCACGCAGATCGCCCTTGGATCACGAGCCGGCCAGTTAGGAGGGCCAGGCTGCAGTGAGCCGTCCCGCGCCCGACACGTCATCACAAGCGGATTCTCCCTCGCGGCACGAGCGCACTCAGCGCATGCAGCCAACAGGCGTGGTGTGCGGGTCGCGCATGCAACCGATAGCGTCGCCAGGTGCGGGATCTTCTGTGGCGGATGGTTCGGCGGCTGCAGACGCGGTGGCCACATTGATGGCTACTGGATCTTCTGCGATAAGTTCTGAAACTTCTCCAGGAGCTTCTGCGACAACCAGATCAGTTCAACCCCCAGAACAATAGCGTGTCCAACCTCAACCTGCCGCATCAAGAGTTATGACTCGGTTGCAGAAAGGTATAAAAAACACTAAGGTGCGAAAAGATGGTACTATACCATATGGCATGTTGTGTGTTTCAGTTGAACCAACAAGATTGGACGATGCATTAAGAGATCAAAGGTGGAAAAAGGCCATGGATGAAGAGTACAATGCACTCATGAGGAACAAGACTTGGCACTTGGTACCAAATCAGAAAGGAAAGAATATCATTGACTGCAAGTGGGTGTACATAATCAAAAGAAAGGCAGATGGCTCCATTGACCGATATACGGCATGTCTCGTTGCTAAAGGCTTTAAACAATGTTATGGCATTGATTATGAGGACACCTTAAGTCATGTTGTAAAGGCTGCAACTATAAGACTTGTGCTAGCTATTGTTATATCTAGGGGATGGAGCTGAAGACAGCTAGATGTGCAGAACGCATTTTTGCATGGTGTTCTGGAAGAGGAGGTCTACATAAGATAGCCACCAGGTTATGAAAACAGAAAAGAAAAAAACTTCACTATGTGTGCAAACTTGACAGGGCTCTCTATGGTTTGAAACAAGCACCTAGAGCATGGTACTCTAGGTTGAGTATGCAATTGAAACATCTTGGTTTTATTGCATCAAAGGCTGACACGTCTCTCTTTATATATAACAAGGCAAATACTGTTATTTTTTGCTCATATATGTTGATGATATTATAGTTGCAAGTTCTTCAAAGAATGCTACTGATGCTCTTTTGTGTGACCTGAGTTCAGAATTTGCCTTAACGAATCTTGTTGATTTGAACTTCTTTCTAGGCATTGAAGTTAAGAAGGTTCAAGATGGCATAGTGTTAAAATAGGAAAAATATGCCACTGAACTTTTGGCTCGGATGGGAATGAAGGATTGCAAACCTTCACCCACACAGTTATTCTTTTTCAAAACAATTGTCAGCACATGAAGGGGGGGGGGGCACTTAAATAGGAAGAAAGCACTAGATATAGAACTGCGGTTGGAGATTTGAAATACTTAACCTTGACACGGCTAGATATTTCATTTGCTGTTAATAAAGTATGTCAATATCTGCATGCTCCTACCTCAGTTCATTGGACAGCTGTTAAGAGAATCATATGGTATGTTAAGCACACTGTAGGATTGGGACTACAAGTCAGACGTTCAAATTCTACACTTGTTAGTGCTTTCTCTGATGCAGATTGGGCAGGCTACAATGATGATAGAAAATCAACAGGAGGTTTTGCTGTTTTCTTTGGTTCTAATCTTATTTCATGGAGTGCCACGAAACAAGCAACTGTGTCAAGGTCAAGTACTGAAGCTGAATACAAGTCATTGGCAAATGCTACTGCTGAAATTATTTGGCTTGAATCTTTGCTTGAGGAATTGGGAGTGAAGCAACATTGTATCTCATATCTATGGTGTGACAATATGGGTGCTACTTATTTGAGTGCTAATCCAGTCTTCCATGCCAGAACTAAGCATATTGAGATAGACTTTCACTTTGTACGAGAAAGGGTTGCTGAGAAAAATTGGAGGTGTGTTTTATTCCATCCAAGGATCAAGTGGCAGATGGGTTTACTAAAGCTCTTCCAGCAAAACCGTTTGAGGAGTTCAAGAAAAATTTAAATATAGGGTAGTTTAGATTAAGGGAGGCTGTTAGAATACCGTTTAAATTTTCTATAATCTAAACTTCCCTCTATCTCTTCTTCTCTATGTCCTATCCTAACTCCTCATGTATCAGTGAGTCCTAGAGATCATCATAGACTTGTACGCCACGACAGGGGTTGTTCCTGTCTTCCATAAATAAACGCATGCGGCTCCCATCGGGAGTAGGAACGCTTCCACAGATGAATTATTTCATCCAGGACACCCACTCTACGTAGTTAACGTGCCCCGGCAAAGGTTGTACGTCGACACATTCCCCGGCGGAGAAGTTCTTCCTTCGATTTGATTACATCTTCGACATGTTTCACTTGAATAAGCTGGATTTTACATTTGTCTGCCTTTATGCCTTGTACATGAACTACATCATCGGGGTTGAGCAGATACCTTATATCTGTGTCGCTGACCCGTACTTCATGCACAAGGGCTTCTTGGCAGTCTGCACAGAGCATCGTGAATACGCGAGGGACTACATTATCAATTTCATGGTCGACAATAAGGACAAGAAGACGATTATCATGCCTTATCATCCCATGTAAGTCATCCGCGCGGATATCCTTCCTTCGATTTCAATCATTCATTTGCACGGTGGAGGCTAACTAATTTGAGGCGTACTTATTTTGCGCAGCGGCGGGCGCGTTGTCCTCATCTTCCTTTACCACCGATACTCCCACGCTCTTTACTTGGACTCATCGAAGAACATGAACAAAAAGTGAGGGATTCCTGGATTAGGGGGTGTCCGGGTGGCCGGACTATGACCTTTGGCCGGACTCCTGGACCATGAAGATACAAGATTGAAGACTTAGTCCCGTGTCCGGATTGGACTTTCCTTGGCGTGGAAGGCAAGCTTGGCGATACGGATATATAGATCTCCTCCCATCTGTAACCGACTCTATGTAACCCTAACCCTCTCCGGTGTCTATATAAACCGGAGGGTTTTAGTTTGTAGGATGAACAACAATCATACCATAGGCTAGCTTCTAGGGTTTAGCCTCTCTGATCTCGTGGTAGATCTACTCTTGTACTACCCATATCATCAATATTAATCAAGCAGGAGTAGGGTTTTACCTCCATTGAGAGGGCCCGAACCTGGGTAAAAACATCGTGTCCCTTGTCTCCTGTTACCATCCACCTAGACGCACAGTTCGGGACCCCCTACCCGAGATCCGTCGGTTTTGACACCGACATTGGTGCTTTCATTGAGAGTTCCTCTGTGTCATCATCTTTAGGCCCGATGGCTCCTCCGATCGTCAACAACGATGCGGTCCAGGGCGAGACTTTTCTCCCCGGACAGATCTTCAGATTCGGGCGGCTTTGCACATCAAGGGCCAATTCAACGCCATCCGAGTAGATCGAAAGCTACGCCCCTGTCCATAAGGTCAGATTTGGAAGTTTGAACTACACAGCCGACGTCCGCGAAGACTTGATCTTCGACGGGTTCGAGCCACAGCCAAGCGCGCCGCACTGTCACGACGGGCATGATCTAGCTCTGTCACCGAACAGTGTCCTGAAGGCCACACGAGTGTCCGCTCCGACCCTTATCTCGGAGCCGACTGCGCCAATCGACGACGGGTGGCTGGACGCCGCCTCGGGGGCTGCAATCTCTACGGTGATCGAGCCGAACACTATACCTGTCCTTTGCGAAGCTTGTGACTCCAAGGTGCCGGACTCCTCTCCGGACTCCGAACCTTCCGCGCCCCTGCCAATCAAATCCGATTGGGCGCCGATCGTGGAGTTCACCACCGCGGACATCTTTCAGCACTCGCCTTTCGGTGACATTCTGAATTCACTAAAGTCTCTCTCTTTATCAGGAGAACCCTGGCCGGACTATGGTCAACAAGGTTGGGATACAGACGACGAAGGAATTCAAAGCCCACCCACCACCCACTTTGTAGCCATTGTCGATGATTTAACCGACATGCTCGACTTCGACTCCGAAGACATCGACGGTATGGACACCGATGCAGGAGACGACCAAGAACCAGCGCCTACAGGCAATCGGAAGGCCACCTCGTCGTATGACATATACATGGTGGACACCCCAAAAGAAGGGAACGGCGATGGAACAACGGAGGATGACCCCTCCAAGAAGAAGCCTAAGCGCCGGCGTCAGTGGCGCCGCTCTAAATCCCGCCAAAGCAAAAATGATGATTCTGGCATGGGAGACAATAACACCCCGGACAGTGCTGAAGACAACCCCCTCGAGCAGGATTCGGCACAGGAGGATGGACAAGCCAGCCCTCATGAGAGAGCGGCAGACAGAGAGATAGAGGACGATAATTACATGCCTCCCTCCGAAGACGAGGCAAGCCTCGACGACAACGAATTTGTCGTGCCTGAGGATCCCGTCGAACAAGAGCGTTTAAACACAGGCTTATGGCCACGGCGAGCAGCCTCAAGAAAAAACAGCAACAGCTTAGAGCTGACCAAGACTTGCTAGCCGACAGATGGACTGATGTCCTTGCGGCTGAAGAGTACGAACTCGAACGCCCCTCCAAGAGCTACCCAAACGCAGGCTGCTACCCCGATTAGAGGAGGAAGCACCTAGACCTACATCACCAGCGCATGATGCGGCCGACCGGCCACCTCGTGGCCGCGACAGAGAGGCCTCTCGGCCCTCCACTCAAACCGCACCGCTGCATCGCTCAAAGAATACCAAGGCACGGGGAAATGCGCCAGACCTGCGAGATATACTGGAGGACAGGGCACGGCAAACAAGATCGATCCATGGATCGCGTGGGTGCCCCATGACACGTGACGATAACCGTCATGCCGGATACGGTAAATCCGGCCGGGCCGAACACAGTAGACAAAGCTCATTTGAGCTACGTCGTGACATAGCCCAATACAGAGGCGCCGCACACCTACTATGCTTCACAGATGAAGTAATGGATCATCAAATCCCCGAGTTTTTCAAACCCATAAACATCGACTCATACGATGGCACAACAGATCCGGCGGTATGGATCGAGGATTATCTCCTTCATATCCACATGGCCCGCGGCGATGATCTACACGCCATCAAATACCTCCCACTCAAGCTTAAAGGACCAGCTCGGCATTGGCTTAACAGCTTGCCAGCAGAATCAATTGGTTGTTGGGAGGACCTGGAAGCCGCATTCCTCGACAACTTCCAGGGCACCTGTAATGCGACCACCAGGGCGCCCGATGACCTAAGCCACATAATTCAGAAGCCAGAGGAATCAGCCAGACAATTCTGGACACAGTTCCTAACGAAGAAAAATCAAATAGTCGACTGTCCGGACGCAGATGCCCTTGCAGCCTTCATGCATAACATCCGTGACGAGTGGCTTGCCCGGCAACTAGGACAAGAAAAGCCGAAATCCATGGCAGCCCTCACAACACTCATGACCCGCTTTTGCCCGGGAGAAGACAGCTGGCTAGCTCGTAGTAATAACATGACCAAGACCCCTGGTAATTCGGATACCAAGGACAACATTGGCAGGTCGCGTCGCAACAAGCAAAAGCGCCGCGTGCTTGGCGGCAATGCCGAGGATCTGGCGATTAATGTCGGATTCAGATGCTCTAAACCCGGTCAGCGGAAAAAGCCATTCAAAAGAAATACTCCGGGCCCATCCAATTTGGACCGAATACTCGATCGCTCGTGCCAGATACACGACACCCCCGAAAAACCAGCCAACCACACCAACAGGGATTGTTGGGTGTTCAAGCAGGCAGGCAAGTTAAATGCTGAAAACAATGACAAGGGGCTGCATAGTGATGACGAGGAGGAGCCCCGGCCGCCGAACAATAGGGGACAGAAGGGCTTCCCCCCACAAGTGCGGACGGTGAACATGATATACACAACCCACATACCCAAAAGGGAGCGGAAGCGTGCACTCAGGGACGTATATGTGTTGGAGCCAGCCGCCCCAAAGTTCAACCCATGGTCCTCCTGCCCGATCACTTTTGATCGAAGGGACCACCCCACTAGGATCCGCCATGGCGGATTCACCGCATTGGTTCTAGACCCAATCATTGACGGATTTCACCTCACTAGAGTCCTGATGGACGGCAGCAGCAGCCTGAACCTGCTTTATCAGGATACAGTGCGAAAAATGGGCATAGATCCCTCAAGGATCAAACCCACAAAGACGACCTTTAAAGGCGTCATACCAGGTGTAGAAGCCAACTGTGCAGGCTCGATTACACTTGAAGTGGTCTTGGATCCCGGACAATTTCGGCGAGGAGTTAATCTTCGAAATAGTCCCGTTCCGCAGTGGCTATCACGCACTGCTCGGACGAACTGCATTTGCAAAGTTCAATGCGGTGCCGCACTACGCATACCTCAAGATCAAGATGCTAGGCCCTCGAGGAGTCATTACGGTCAATAGAAACACCGAATGCTCTCTCCGAACAGAGGAGCATACGGCGGCCCTCGCGGCGGAAGTACAAAGCAACCTCTCAGGGCAATTCTCCAGTCCGGCCATTAAACGTCCGGACACCGTCAAGCGCGCCCGGAGTAACCTACAACAAGACCGCCTGTCACGTTCCGAGCACGCGTAGCAATGCGGCCCCAACCCCAGCCCTCGTGAAATTGCGAAACCAGTACTACGCGTACATAGCTACGCTCTGGAAATACCATGGGCATAGGGGGAGGGGCACGACCACGGCATGCCCAAAATGCGGCTCAACCGCACCAGGGGCTCCCGATTTTGTCATTCTTTTTTTCTCTTACTTTCAGGACTCCACTTTCCGGAAGGCCTGTCTGGCAGTATAATCGCCGAACACACGATGCAACAGCCAAGGAAGCAGAAAGCTACGTCGAGTGTCCAGGTGGTCTCTATAACGAGCAATATACTCGTTCCACATATCATCCCGCAGCTCGCCCCTGGAGGGGGACATGTCAAATAGTCCCATCTCTTGCTTATCGCACTATTTGTATCGTTCTGCTTTTACCGCAGCCTTTTCAAATAAACAATGCATAGCTTTTGACTATTATTGCATTCCTTTTTTTATCTGTATATGTTCATTAATGACATGTTGCACCCGTACACTTTGGTACGGCCAAATACACCAGGGGCTTAAGTACCCAAAATACGGTGTGATAAGTCCGAACACTTTCACAAGTGCGGCACACCGAACTTATAGCATTATATGCATCAGCTCCGAATCATGTCTTGGGTCAATAGTTGGGTTTGCCCGGCTCCCATGTTTTGGTACCTTACGTTCCGTTATATCGGCTAAGGTAGCACTGGGAGAACCACTGCGATTGTACCCCGATTGAGCTGGGCTAAGCACCTCAGTGGAGAAAGCTAAAAATGACCGTCATGATAGGGCGAGAGCTGGTCACTGTTCGAGAGGTCTTCGAGTCCCTAAAGACTTATGCCGCTTAGAGCGAGGAGTCGGCTTTGTCCTGCCTAGGCATGGATAGCGCCCTGAACTCGGTCTTCCGAATACTAGGGGCTTCGCCGAAATTTAAAATTATAGAATTCTATGGCTAAGTGAGAGTGTTCAAGCATTATAGTCCGATTGCCTTGTTCGTTGTGTTGTGCGCCTCCCTCGGACCCAATAATGGGAAAAAGAGCGCTCAAGTTTATCCCGAACACCCCAGCACTCGTGGCATGGCAGAAGCCGACGACTCGCCATCACTCAAATTTAATAAACAGCCGCACAGAAGGTAATATTTTAAATTCAAAAGCGTTGCTTAGCGCATATGAACAAGTTTTCAGCGTACAGGATCACAAATGCGAGTTTACTCAAAATTACATCTTTGGAGCACTCATCCGCTATACGGCGGGCACCCTTCAGGACGCCCTCATAATACATCTCAGGCTTGCGATGATCCTTGCCCGTGAGGTCCGTCCGTCACAAGCTTCTCAGCGTCCATCTTGCCCCAATGCACTTTAGCACGGGCAAGGGCCCTCTGAGAACCTTCGATGCATACGGAGCGCTTGATGACTTCAATCCATGGACAGGCGTCCACCAGCCGCCTCACCAGCCCGAAGTAGCTCCCAGGCATGGCTTCCCCAGGCCACAGCCGGACTACGAGACCCTTCATGGCCTGTTCGGCCACTTTATGGAGCTCGACCAGCTGCTTCAGCTGGTCGCTCAAGGGCACCGGGTGTCCGGCCTCAGCATATAGAGACCAGAATACCTTCTCCGTCGAGCTCCCTTCCTCGGCTCGGTAGAATGCGACAACATCGGATACACTGCGGGGAAGATCTGCGAATGCTCCTGGAGAGCTCCGGACTCGGGTAAGTAACAAGTAATTCACTTTCACATGCTTGCTTTGCATAAAGAATGCCTTACCCGCCGCTATCTTCTTCATCGCCTCAATTTCCTGGAGGGCTTTTTGGGCTTCGGCCTTAGCAGATTTGGCGCTCTCAAGGGCCGAGGTAAGCTCGGACTCTCGAGTCTTTGAGTCAAGCTCCAACCTCTCGTGTTTTTTCACGAGAGCCTGGAGCTCTTGCTGCACCTCCGCCACCCGCGCCTCCTGCTTTTCTCGCTCGGCGCGTTCCACGGCCGCATTGTCTTCGGCCTTGGACAACGCTTTCTTCAGGGTTGCCACCTCGGTTGTGGCCCCTGTAATACTCACGTTGGTCCTGTCATTTTTTGCAACCACATCTTTTTTATATACTTACATAAGGTATTACTTACCTTCCCTATCCTCGAGCTGCTTCTTGGCAAGGCCGAGCTCGTTCTCGGACCGCTCGAGGCTCTGCTTCAATGCATCGACCTCCAGCGATCGGTGTGGCAGAGGTCAGCAGCGCAGCCTGCATTACCATATTGACATACTTATGTTAGACTCCTGCGTATATCTTTTTGATCCTCAGTTCGGCTTTTCTTTCCGAACACCAAACTGAGCATCAGGGGCTACTATCTATGCGATAATATTTTTACATATCTTAAATACATACCTCAAAGCCTGTTAGAAGGCTGGCATAGGATTCAGCCAGCCCGCTCTTGGCGGACTGAACCTTCTGGATCACCACACTCATAATAGTGCGGTGCTCCTCGTCGATGGAGGCGCCGTTAAGCACCTCCAGCAAATTATCCGGTGCATCCGGTTGGACGGAGGTCACCGGCGTCATAGGCTTGCCCTTCTTAGTAGGGGGCCGTCTGCCGGATGCCGGAACCGTGGAAGGTTCCGTTGCGGTGTCCGTCCGAGGGCCGGACTTAGAGGCCTTCGGGGTTTTATCCCCTTTGCGCCTGGAGTCCGGGAGGTCGCCTTGCGGCGCCTCCAGGACCACCCCCTCCTGGCTTGGCCCCTTTTGGGACGCCACCTCGGCATCATCCGCAGCGCGAGGAGAGGAGGCGGTCGGAAGTGAAGTGTTGTTCACATCCGACGAACCCAGGGAACCGCTCGACGAAGCGTCGAGCCCGGCCTTGGGCGGACTACATGATTATATTCAGTGTCAGAAGGTACTGTGCAATGAAGGAGCGCCATGATTCATTCTGGTATCCGGATACTTACAATTTCGCCAGGGGCTTGGCCCTGGCTGGCCACTCTTCTTCGCCGTCGTTGGCGTTGGTGGAATAGTCCGGAGGAAGGGTCCTTCCCTTCTTGGACCCTCCGGCCCCCCAAGTTGGGGCGGCCTTCCTTTTCATTCCTCCCCCCGCTGGAGGGGGAGAGGTTTCTTCCTCCTCCTCCTCCTCTTCGGAGGAGGAGTGCGCCTCGGAGTCATCGGACGATGAATCCGGCACCACCTGGCGCCGGGAACTCTTTTGAGTTCCCGTGGACTTCTTCTTGGCCTTCTTCTCCGGCACCACATAAGGTGTCGGGACCAGCAGCCCCGTCAAGTGGGCGTTTGCTGGATCTTCGGGCAAAGGAGCCGGACAGTCGATCTATCCGGTCTTCGTCTGCCATTCCTGTCAAAGGAATGGGAGCTTAGATCCCGCATAGAGTTAAACTATGAAAAACAAGTATCCCGTAAAGGGTAAAATAAGCTTACTACGTTGGCTTGGCGCTTCGCGCGGAATCCGTGATCCTCGGTGATGGGAGGGGGAACCTTGGCGCCCTTGAAAAGCACCTTCCAGGCATCCTCGTGCGTTGTGTCAAAGAGCCTGGTTAGAGTTTGGTGCTGGGCCGGGTTGAACTCCCATAAGTTAAAAGCCCGTCGTTGACACGGGAGGATCCGGCGGATGAGCATGACCTAGACTACGTTGACGAGTTTAACCTCTTTGTCCACTAGGTCTTGGATGCAGGTTTGGAGTCCGGTCCGCTCTTCCGAATTACCCCATGGCAGGCCCTTCTCTTTCCAGGAGGTGAGCCGTGTGGGGATGCCAGATCGGAATTCGGGGGCCGCTGCCCATTCAGGGTCACGCGGCTCAGTGATGTAGAACCACCCCGATTGCCACCCCTTTATGGTCTCCACAAAGGAGCCCTCGAGCCATGTAATGTTGGGCATCTTGCCCACCATGGCGCCTCCACACTCCGCTTGCTGGCCGCCCACTACCTTCGGCTTGAAGGTCTTCAGCCATAAGCCGAAGTGGGGCTTGATGCGGAGGAAAGCCTCGCACACGACGATAAACGCCGAGATGTTGAGGACGAAGTTTGGGGCCAGATCATGGAAATCCAGGCCGTAGTAGAACATGAGCCCTCGGACAAACGAGTGAAGTGGGAAACCTAGTCCGCGGAGGAAATGGGTGAGGAACACCACCCTCTCATGGGGCCTGGGGGTGGTGATGAGCTGCCCCTTGTCTGGGAGCCGGTGCGTGATGTCGTTAGACAAGTATCCGGCCTCCCTCAGCTTCTTGATGTGTCCCTGCGTGATGGAGGAGACCATCCACTTGCCTCCTGCTCCGGACATGGCTAGAGAAGGTAGAGGTGGGATGTGCGGACTTGGGCGCTGGAGCTCGAGTGCGCGAAAATGGATAAGCAAAGGAGGAAGAAGGCGTAGATGGAAAAGGTGGATCCTTGTCCCCTTATATGGGCGGACGAAACTATGTGCCCCCACCAGCCTGGTAAAATTCGCTTATCTCCCAAGCGCCGTAAATTAATGGTTCGGTTGGGTTACCCACGCCCGTATTGATGAGAATCCCGGAATAAGGGGACACGATCTCTGCTTCAACAAGACATGCCAAGGAAACCGCCTTGCTAAGTGCGCTGAGGTGGGACAGTAAAAACGATTCGAATAAAGGCTTGGTCGTGGTGTCACGCTGCGGAATACGTCAGCAGATTGGATTTGTGTAAATATTATTCTCTCTACGGTGGTATGTGGAAATTATTTTGCAGAGCCGGACACTATCCTTGTGTTCAAAATCTTCTATGAAGTATTCGGAGGAGGAACCCGCCTTGCAATGCCGAAGACAATCTGCGCGCCGGACTCGTCGTCATTGAAGCCTGGTTCAGGGGCTACTGTCGGTGTCAAAACCGGCGGATCTCGGGTAGGGGGTCCCGAACTGTGCATCTACGCGGATGGTAACAGGAGACAAGGGACATGATGTTTTACCCAGGTTCGGGCCCTCTTGATGGAGGTAAAACCCTACGTCCTGCTTGATTAATATTGATGATTTGTGTTACAAGAGTAGATCTACCACGAGATCAAAGAGGCTAAAACCTAGAAGCTAGCCTATGGTATGATTGTTGTTCGTCCTACGGACTAAAACCCTCCGGTTTATATAGACACCGGATAGGGTTAGGGTTACTAAGAGTCGGTTACAATGGTAGGAGATCTACATATCCGTATCGCCAAGCTTGCCTTCCACGCCAAGGAAAGTCCCATCCGGACACAGGACGAAGTCTTCAATCTTGTATCTTCATAGTCTTGGAGTCCGGCCGATGATGATAGTTCGTCTATCCGGACACCCCCTAGTCCGGAACTCCCTCAGTAGCCCCTGAACCAGGCTTCAATGACGACGAGTCCGGCGCGCATGTTGTCTTCGGCATTGCAAGGCGGGTTCCTCCTCCGAATAATTTATAGAAGATTGTGAACACCAGGATAGTGTCCGGCTCTGCAAAAATAAATTCCACATACCACCGTAGAGAGAATAATATTACACAAGATCAATCTGCTGAGGTATTTTGTGGCGTGACGTCGCACCATTACCAAGCCTTCACTCAAATTATTTTTATTGTTCCACCTCAGCGCGTTTAGCGAAGCGGTTTCCTTGGCACGTCTTGTCGAAGCAGAGATCGTGTTCCCCTTATTCCGGGATTCCCATCAATACGGACGTGGGTAACCCAACCGTGCCATTGATTGTGACGCTTGGGAGATAAGCGAGTTTTACCAGGCCGGTGGGGACACATGTTTTTGTCCGCCCATATAAGGGGATAAGGATCCACCCTTTCACCTGCGCCTTCTTCCTCCTTTGCTCATCCATTCCCGTGCACTCGAGCTCCAGCGCCCAAGTCCGCACTTTCCTCCTCAACCTTCTCCAACCATGTCAGGAGCGGGAGGCAGATGGATGGCCTCCTCCGTCACGGAGGGGCACATCACAAGACTGCGGGAGGCCGGATACTTGTCCGGCGATATCGCGCACAGGCTGCCCGACGCGGGGCAGCTCATTCCAACCTCCAGTCCCCATGATAGGGTGGTATTTCTCCCCCACTTCCTCCGGGAACTAGGTTTTCCACTTCACCCATTTGTCCGGGGGCTCATGTTCTACTACGGCCTGGACTTCCATGACCTAGCCCCGAATTTCGTCCTCAACGTCTCGGCGTTTATCGTCGTGTCTTGAGGCCTTCCTCTGCATCCAGCCCCACTTCGCTTGTGGCTCAAGACCTTCAGTGTCAAGCCGAAGGTTGTGAAGGGCAGCCAAGCAGAGTGCGGAGGCACCATGGTCGGCAAGATGGCCAAAGTCCTATGGCTCGAGGGCTCCTTTGTGGAGACAATAAAGGGGTGGCAATCGGGGTGGTTCTACATCACCGAGCCACGCGACTCTGAATGGGCGGCGGCCCCCGAATTCAGATCTGGATTCCCCACACGACTCTCGTCATGGAAAGAGACGGGCCTGAAGTGGGGGGATTCAGACGAGCTATCCGGACTCCAAACACGCGTCCGGAACCTGGTGGACAAGAATCGCAGGCTTGTCGATGTAATCCAGGTGATGCTCATCCGCCGGATTCTCCCATGCCAACAACGGGACTTCAATTTGTGGGAGTTCAATCCGGCACAACACCGAACCTTGAGCCGGCTCTTCGATACCACGTACGAAGATGCCTGGAAGGTGCTGTTCAAGCGCGAAGCCCCGCATCCGCTAACAAAGATCGCGGATACAGCTCGCGGCGTCAAGCCGGGCGAGGTAAGTTATTTTACCCTTTACGGGCCTCTTTTTCATAGATTGACTCTCGTGGGATCTAAAAACTCCCTGTTCTTGACAGTCTGGCTGAAGATGTCCGGACAGATTAACCGTCCGGCTCCTTTGCCGAAGACCCAGCCGACGCCGATTGACGGGCTGCTGGCTCGGCACCCCATGTGGTGCCGGAGAAGAAGGCTAAGAAGGAGGCCACGGGAACTCAAGGAGCTCCCGGCGCCAGTCTTTGTCAGATTCTGAAGCAGAATCTTCTCCAAGACGAGGAGGAAGAAGAAGAAGCTTCTCCCCAGTGAAGAGGAGAGGAAAAGGAAGGTCGCCCTAATCGGGAGGTCGGAGGGTCCAAGAAGGGAAGAACCCTTCCTCCGGACTTCTCCACCAACGTCGGCAACGACGAGGGGATTGGCCTACAAGGCCAAGCCTGGCGAGATCGTAAGTGTCTGGATACCCATGGCGTTTTAGTATTGTAGAGTGTTCTCTAATGTCGAACAATCGTGCAGCCCGCCCAAAGGCGAAGTTCGCCGATTCATCGGCGGGTCCCACAGGCTCGTCGGAAATGGAGAGTACTTCGCTTCCGGCCGCCTCCTCGCCTCATGCTGCGTAAAACGCCGCGGCGGGGCCCCAAAGGGGGCTTGATCCCGAGGAGGTGGCGCAGGAGGTTCCACAAGGCAACCCCCCAGACTCTAGGCGCGTGGGGGGCAAGACCCCCAGGGGCTCTAAGGCCGACCCTTGTCCGGACTCCATGCCGGAACCTTCAGTGGTTCCGGGGTCCGGCAAACGATCCCTTCGCAAGAAGGGTAAGACGCCGGTGTCCTTCGTCCAACCGGAGGCACCAGATAGCTTACTGGAGGCGCTCAACGGCGCTTCCATCGAGGAGGAGCACCGCACTATTATGAGTGCGGTGATCCGGACAGTTCAGTCCGCCAAGAGCGGGCTGACCGAAGCCTATACCAGTCTTCTAACAGGCTTTGAGGTAAGAAATTTCAATATATGTAAAATGGTACCGCATAGACAGTAGCCCCTGATGCTCGGTTCGGTGTTCGGAAAGAAAAGCCGGACTGAGGATCTTTAGAAAGATAAACGCATGAGTCATAAAAAATATGTCAATATGGGATTGCAGGCTGTGCTGCAGGCCTCCGCCGCACTGACTGCGGTGGTCAATAATTTGAAGAAAAACCTCGAGCGGTCCGAGAACGAGCTCGTTCATGCCAAGAAGCAGCTCGAGGAAAAAGAAGGTGAGTAATACCTTATGAAAATTGTACCTTACAGAAAAGGATTTGGTTGCAAGAAAAATGACAAGGATAACGTGGGTATTGTAGGGGCCACCAACGAGGTGGCGACCCTCAAGGAAGCGGTGGTCGTCGCCGAACGTAATGCGGGCGCAGAATGCACCGAGCGAGAGAAGCAGGAGGCGCGGGTGGCGGAGGTACAGCAAGAGCTCCAGGATCTCGTGAAAAAACATGAGAACTTGGAGCGTGACTCGAAGACTCGAGAGTCTGAGCTTGCAACGGCTCTTGAGAGTGCCAAAGCTGCTAAGGCCGAAGCCTACAAGGCCCTCCAGGAGATTGAGGCTGTGAAGAAAATAGCAGCGGGTAAGGGATTTTTCATGCAGAGTAAGCATGTGAGTGTTAATTACCTGTTGCTTACCCGAATTCGGAGCTCTCCAGGGGCGTTCACAGATCTTCCTCATGGCGTGTCCGATGCTGCCGCATTCTACCGGGCCGAGGAGTGGAGCTCGACGGAGAAGGTCTTCGTCTCGATATCTTGAGGCGGACATCCGGTGCTTATAGCGACCAGCTGAAGCAGCTGGTCGAGCTCCTAAGGCGGCCGAACAGGCCATGAAGGGCCTCACAGTTTGGTTGTGGCCTAAGGAGGCCATGCACAGGAGCTACTTGACTGGTGCGGCGGCTGGTGGATGCGTGCCCGTGGGTTGAAGTTATCAAGCATTCCGCTTGTATCGAGGGTGCCGTCGGGCCTTGCCCGCGCAAAAGGTGCATGGGGCAAGATGGATGCCCAAGCTCGTGGACGGACCCGCCACCGGAGGGCAAGGAGCATCGCACGCCCGAGATGTATTATAATAGGGTCTTTGAAGGGCGCCCGCACTATTATGGGTGAGTGCTCCAAATATGTAATATTTGAGTAGACTCGCATTTTGTTATCCTGTCTTGCTGAAAACTTAGTTCATATGCGCTAAGCAACGCTTGTTAATTTAAAATATTACCTTCGTGCGGCTGTTTATCAAATCGAGAGATGGCAAGTCGTCGGCTTCAGCCCCCATGCCACGAAGTCTTTGGGGTGTTAGGGATAAACTTGAGCTCTTGTTCCCATATTTGGGTCCATCTAGGGAGGCGCTCAACACAGCGAACAAGGCAACCGGACTTATAATGCTTGAACACTCTCACTTAGCCATATAATTCTATAATTTTAAATTTCGGCGAAGCCCCTAGTCTTCGGAAGGCCGAATTTGGGGCGCTATCCACGCCTTTGGCGGGACAAGATTCGCTCCTCGCTCTAAGCGGCATAAGTCTTTAAGGACTCGCAAAAAACCTCTCGAACAGCGACCGGTCTCTCGCCTCATCATGACGGTCAGTTTTAGCTTTCTCCACTGAGGCGTTAACCCAGCCAAACTGGGGCGGAATCGTAGTGGTTCTCCTGGTGCTACCTTAGCCGATATAACGGAACGTAAGGTACCAAAACACGGGAGCCGGGCAAACCCAACTATTGACCCAAGACATGATTCAGAGCCGATGCATATAGTGCTATAAGTTCGGGGTGCCGCACTTGTGAAAGTGTTCGGACTCATCACACCATAACGCGGGAAACATAAGCCCCTGGTGTATATTAACCGTACCAAAGTGTACGGATGCAACATGTCGTGAATGAACATATGTATGAGAAAAGAAATGCAATTATAAACAAAAAAGGTGCTGCATTGTTTTATTCAATAAGTGCTGCTACGAATGCGTAACGATACAAATAGTGCGATAAGCAAGGTATGAGACTGTTAAACATGTCCCCCCTACTGTGGGTAGGCTGCAGATTGGTGTATGAAAATGCTCGTAATGGAGACCACCAGTATATTCGTTGTAGCCTTTATCCTTCCCTGGCTGTTGAATCGTGAGTTCGGCATGTCTTTTTCCGGACAGGGCTTCTGACAAACGGAGTCCTGTGGGTAAAAAGTAAAAGGTAAAAAAGAAAAGAAAAAGGAACGACACACGTGAGAGCCCCTGGTGTGGTTGAGCCGCAGTCTGGGTTTATTTTGTTCGTGCCCCTCTCCCCATGCCCATGGTATCTTCAGAGTGTAATGGTGTACGCGAAGGATCTGCTTTGACGTTTCGCAGGGGCTGGGGTTGGGACCGCACTGCTACGCGTGCTCTGAACGTGCCAGGTGGTCTTGTTGTAAGTTACACCGGGCGCGCTTAGCTGTGTCCGGCCGCTTAACGACCGGACTCGAGAATTGCCTTAAGAGGCTGCATTGCACTTCTGCCGCGAGAGCTGCTGTATGTTCCTCCGTGCGGAGAGAATGTTCAGTGTTTCTGTTGACCGTAATGATTCCTCGAGGGCCTGGCATCTTGAGCTTGAGGTATGCGTAGTGCGGCACCGCGTTGAACTTTGCAAACGCGGTACATCCGAGCTAGGCATGATAGCCGCTGCGGAACGGGACCATGTCGAAGATTAACTCCTCGCTTCGGAAGATATCCGGGGATCCGAAGACCACTTCCAGTGTAATTGAGCCTGTACAATTAGCTTCTACACCTGGTATGACGCCTTTAAATGTCGTTTTGGTAGGTTTAATCCTTGAGGGGTCTATGCCCATTTTGCGCACTGTATCCTGGTAAAGCAGGTTCAGGCTGCTGCCGCCGTCCATCAGGACTCTGGTTAGGTGAAATCCTTCGACGATTGGGTCTAAGACCGGTCGGCCGAATCCGCCGTGGCGGATGCTGGTGGGGTGGTCCCTTCGGTCAAAAGTGATCGGGCAGGAGGACCATGGATTGAACTCGGGGCAACTGGCTCCATCGCGTAGACATCCCGGAGTGCACGCCTCCGCTCCCTTTTGGGTATGTGCGTTGCGTATATCATGTTCACCGTCCGCACCTGTGGGGGGTAACCCTTCTGTCCTTTATTGTTCGGCGGTTGGGTCTCGTTCTCGTCATCGCTATGCAGCCCCTTGTCATTGTTTTCGGCAATTAACTTGCCTGCCTGCTTGAATACCCAACAGTCCCTGTTGGTGTGGTTAGCTGGCTTTTCGGGGGTGATGTGTATCTGGCAAAAGCGGTCGAGTATTCGGTCCAAATTGGATGGACCCGGGGTAGTTCTTTTGAATGGCTTTTTCCGCTGACCGGGTTTAGAGCCTCTGAATCCGGCATTGACTACCGTATCCTCAGTATTGGCGCCGTTAATGCGGCGCTTGTTTTTGATACGACGCAGCCTGCCATTTTGGTCCTTGAAGTCCGGACTGCCAGAATGTTTGCTGAGGTTGTTGCTGCGTGCTAGCCAGCTGTCCTCTCCCGCGCAGAAGCGGGTCATGAGTGATGTGAGGGGTGCGATGGATTTCGGATTTTCCTGTCCTAGGTGCCGGGCAAGCCACTCGTCGCGGATGTTATGCTTAAAGGCCACGAGGGCCTCCGCATCCGGACAATCGACGATTTGGTTTTTCTTAGTTAAGAACCGTGTCCAGAATTGTCTGGCCGATTAAATGCCTGCTGAATTATGTGGCTTAGGTCATCAGCGTCACGGTGGTCGCACATAAGTGCCACAGAAGTTATCAAGGAATGCGGCTTCCAGGTCCTCCCAGCTCCCAATTGACTCTCTTGGCAAGCTGTTGAGCCAATGCGGGCTGGTCCTTTAAGCTTGAGGGGAGGTATTTGATGGCGTGAAGATCGTCACCATGGGCCATGTGGATGTGAAGGAGATAGTCTTCTATCCAAACCGCGGGGTCTGTTGTGCCATCATAGGATTCAATATTGTGGGTTTAAACCCTTGAGATTTGATGATCCATTAGTTAAATGCGTGAAGCATAGTGGGTGTCTGGCGCCTCTATCTTTGGCGATATCTCGGACGGAGCTCAAAAGAGCTTTCTACTGTTTGTTCGCCCGGCGGACTTATCGTGTCCGGCGTGCGGTTGTCGCCACGCATCGTGAGGGCGCCCACGCCGATCCGTAGATCGATCTTGATTGTCTTGCCTTGTCCTCCAATATATCTCGCAGGTCCGGAGCGTTCACCTTTGGCCGTGTGCTTTTTGAGCGATACCGGGGTACGGTTTTAGTGAAGGGCCTAGAGGCCTCTCTGTCGCGACCACGGCGTGGTCGGTCAGCCGTATTGTCTCCTGGTGATGCGGGTTCGTAAGCCTCCTCCTCTAATCGGGGGAGCAGCTTGCGTTTAGGGTAGCTTTTGGAGGGGCGTTCGAGCTCATGCTCTTCGGCCGCGAGGACTTCAGTCCATCTGTCGGCTAGCAGATCCAGATCAGCTCTAAGCTGTTGCTGCTTTTTCTTGAGGCTGTTCGCCATGGCCATAAGCCTGCGTCTAAAACGCTCTTGTTCGACGGGATCCTCGGGCACGACGAATTCATTGTCGTCGAGGCTTGCTTCATCTTCGGAGGGAGGCATGTAATCCTCTACCTCTTCTTCTCCCGCTCTCTCGTGAGGGCTGGCGTCTCCATCCTCCTGCGCTGGATCTTGCTGGAGTGGATTGTCTTCGGCACTGTCCGGTGTATTGTTATCTCCGGTGCCGGAATCTTCATTCTTCTTTGTGGCGGGAATTAAATGGCCTTGGCCGCCGGCGCTTGGGCTGCTTCTTGGAGGGGTCATCCTCCGTTGTTCCATCGTCGTTCCCATCTTTTGGGATGTCCACCATGTATATGTCGTATGACGAGGTGGCCTTCCAAAGGCCACAGGCGCTGGCTCTTGTTAAATCTCCGGCATCGCCGTCCATACCGTCGATGTCTTGAGTCGTAGTCTAGCATGTCGGTTAGATCGTCGACGGCCGCTACCAAGTGGGTGGTGGGTGGGCGTTGAATTTCTTCGTCGTCTGCATCCCAACCTTCTGGCCGTAATCCGGCCAGGCTCTCCGGATAAAGAGAGAGACTTTAGTGAATTCAGGATGTCGCCAAAGGGCGAGTGCTTTGAAAAGATGTCATGGCCGTGAACTCCATAACGGGCACCCAATCGGATTCGATTGGTAAGTATGGAGGGTTGAGTCCGGAGAGAGTCCGACACCACAGAGTCGAGGTTTTCGCAGCGACAGGGATGGAGTTCGCTCGATCGCCGTAGAGATTATAGCCCCGAGGCGGTGTCCAACCACTCGTCCTCGATCGGGAATCCGGCTCCGGATTAAGGGTCGGAGCGGATTCGGGTGCGGCCTCGAGGCACCGGCAGAGCTAGATCATGCCCATCGAGGAGCGGTCTGGCGCTTGGCTGCGGCTCGAATCCGTCGAAGATCAAGTCTCCACGGATATCGGCCGTCTAATTTAAACTTCCAAATCTGACCTGACGGCCAGGGGCGTAGCTTTCGATCTGCTCCAGATGGCCAAGCGAATTGGCCCGCAGTGCAAAGCCGCCGAACACGAAGATCTGTCCGGGGAGAAAAGTCTCACCCTGGACTGCGTCGTTGTTGATGATCGAAGGAGTCATCGAGCCTATCGGTGACGACACAGAGGATCTCTCAATGAAAGCACCAATGTCGGTGTCAAAACCGGCGGGTAGGGGGTCCCGAACTGTGCGTCTAGGCGGATGGTAACAGGAGACAAGGGACACAATGTTTTACCCAGGTTCGGGCCCTCTTGATGGAGGTAAAACCCTACGTCCTGCTTGATTAATATTGATGATGTGTGTTACAAGAGTAGATCTACCACGAGATCAAAGAGGCTAAACCCTAGAAGCTAGCCTATGGTATGATTGTTGTTCGTCCAACGGACTAAAACCCTCTGGTTTATATAGACACCGGATAGGGTTAGGGTTACACAGAGTCGGTTACAATGGTAGGAGATCTACATATCCGTATCGCAAAGCTTGCCTTCGACGCCAAGGAAAGTCCCATCCGGACACGGGACGAAGTCTTCAATCTTGTATCTTCATAGTCTTGGAGTCCGGCCGATGATGATAGTTCGGCTATCCGGATACCCCCTAGTCCGGAACTCCCTCAGCCACTGAGGGAGTCCTGGATTAGGGGGTGTCCGGGTGGCCGGACTATGACCTTTGGCCGGACTCCTGGACTATGAAGATACAAGATTGAACTTCGTCCCGTGTCCGGATGGGACTTTCCTTGGCGTGGAAGGCAAGCTTGGCGATACGGATATGTAGATCTCCTCCCATTTGAAATCGACTCTATGTAACCCTCACTGTCGGTGTCAAAACCGGCGGATCTCGTGTAGAGGGTCCCGAACTGTGCGTCTAGGCGGATGGTAACAGGAGACAAGGGACACGATGTTTTACCCAGGTTCGGGCCCTCTTGATGGAGGTAAAACCCTACGCTGCTTGATTTATATTGATGATGTGTGTTACAAGAGTAGATCTACCACGAGATCAAAGAGGCTAAACCCTAGAAGCTAGCCTATGGTATGATTGTTGTTCGTCCTACGGACTAGAACCCTCCGGTTTATATAGACACCGGATAGGGTTAGGGTTACACAGAGTCGGTTACAATGGTAGGAGATCTACATATCCGTATCGCCAAGCTTGCCTTCCACGCAAAGGAAAGTCCCATCCGGACACAGGACAAAGTCTTCAATCTTGTATCTACATAGTCTTGGAGTCCGGCCAATGATGATAGTTCGGTTATCCGGACACCCCCTAGTCCGGAACTCCCTCAGTAGCCCCTGAACCAGGCTTCAATGACGACGAGTCCGGCGCGCATGTTGTCTTCGGCATTGCAAGGCGGGTTCTTCCTCCGAATAGTTTATAGAAGATCGTGAACACCAGGATAGTGTCCGGCTCTGCAAAAGTAAATTCCACATACCACCGTAGAGAGAATAATATTACACACGATCAATCTGCTGACGTATTCTGTGGCGTGACGTCACACCACGACCAAGCCTTTACTCAAATTGTTTTTATTGTTCCACCTCAGCGCGTTTAGCGAAGCGGTTTCCTTGGCACGTCTTGTCGAAGAAGAGATCGTGTTCCCCTTATTCCGGGATTACCATCAATACGGACGTGGGTAACCCAACCGCGCCATTGATTGTGACGCTTGTGGGATAAGCGAGTTTTACCAGGCCGGTGGGGACACATGTTTCTGTCCGCCCATATAAGGGGATAAAGATCCAACCCTTTTACCTGCGCCTTCTTCCTCCTTGGCTTGTCCATCTCCACGAACTCGAGCTCCAGCGCCCAAGTTCGCACTTCTCACCTCAACCTTCTCCAACTATGTCCGGGCGGGAGGCAAGTGGATGGCCTCCTCCGTCACGGAGGGGCAGATCCAGTTGCCTGCAGCGACGGATATTTGTCCAGCAAGATCGCGCGCGCCGGCTCCCCGACGAGGGAGAGCTCGTCCCCAACCCTAGGCCCCATGAGAGGATAGTATTTCTTCCCCATTTCCTCCGCTGGACTGGGCTTCCCTTCATCCCTTTGTCCGGGGCTCATGTTCTACTACGGCCTAGATTTCCATGATCTGGCCCCAATTTCATCCTCAATATCTCGGCGTTTATCGTCGTATGCGAAACCTTCCTCTGCATCCAGCCCCACTTGACTTGTGGCTCAAGACCTTGAGTGTCAAGCGAAGGTTGTGAAGGGCAGCCAAGCGGAGTCTTGGAGGCGCCATGGTGGGCATGATGTCCCACGTTACGTGGCTGGAGGGCACTTTCGTGGAAACCATCAAGGGGTGGCAATCGGGGTGGTTCTACATCACCGAGCCGCGTGACCCTTATTGGGCAGCGGCCCCCGAATTCAGATCTGGCATCCCCACATGGCTCACCTCCTAGAAAGAGAGCGGCCGGATTTGGGGGAATTCGGAGGAGCTGACCGGACTCCAAGCCTGTATCCAGAGGCTGGTGGACAAGAAGCTCAAGCTCGTCAACGTAGTCCAGGTCATGCTCATCCGCCGGATTCTCCCGTGCCAGCGACGGGGCTTCAATATGTGGGAGTTTGATCCGGCGCAGCACCAGACCCTGAGCGGGCTCTTCGACACTACGTACGAAGATGTCTGGAAGGTGTTGTTCAAGGGCGCCGAAGCTCCTGCATCCGCTACAGAAGATCGCGGACTCCACTCGCAGCGTCCAGCTGACGAGGCAAGTGATTTCACCACGTGTTTTCCATAGTTTGGCTCTATGCGGGATCTAAACTCCCTTTACCTTTGACAGGAATGGCTGGCGAAGGCCGAACGGATTATCTGTCCGGCCCCATTAACAGAGGACCCAGCGGACGCCCGTCTAATGGGGCTGCTAGCTCCGGCACCCCACGTGGTGCCGGAGAAGAAGGCCAAGAAGACGGCCACGGGGACTCGAAAGAGTTCCCGTTTTCAGGTGCTATCGGATGATGAATCCGAGGCCGACTCCTCCCACCAAGGTGAGGAGGAGAAGAAGAAAGCCTCTCCCCCAGCGGGGGGAAGGAAAAAAAGGAAGGCCTCCCCAACAAGGGAGGCCGAAGAGTCCAAGAAGGGAAAAACTCTTCCCCCGGACTGCTCCGCCAGCGCCAGTGACGGCGACGAGGACCGGCCTCCAAGGGCCAAGCCCCAGGCGAGATCGTAAGTATCCGGACTACCGAATAACTTCAGGGTTTTTCATTTTCGCCACATAATGTCTTTCTAATGTCGCATACAACCCTGCAGTCCGCCCAAGGATGATCTTCCCGTTTCGTCGAGCGGGTCCTTGGGTGCGTCGGATATGGATTCCCTTCCGACTGCCTCCACCCCCCGTGCCGCGGACGACGCCGAGGTGGGATCCCAGAAAAGGACCCACCAGGAGGAGGAGGCCCCGGAGGTGTCACAGGACACCCTCCCGGACTGTGCACCGGACTCAGCCCCGGAGGCCACAGTGGCTCCGGAGTCCGGCGGGCGACTCCTTCGTAAGAAGGGCAAGACCGTGACGCCAGCTGCCTACGTTCAATCGGAGGTGCCGGATAATTTGCTGGAGGCGCTCAACGGCGCCTCCATCAAAGAGGAACACCGTACTGTTATGAGTGCGGTGATTCAGAAGGTTCAGCTCGCCAAGAACGGGCTGACCGAAGCCTACAGTAGCCTTCTAACAGGCTTTGAGGTAAGAATTTCAATATATGTAAAATGGTACCGCATAGACAGTAGCCCCTGATGCTCGGCTCGGTGTTAAGAAAGAAAAGCCGGACTGAGGATCTTTAGAAAGATAAACGCAGGAGTCATAAAAAATATGTCAATATGGGATTGCAGGTTGTGCTACTGACCTCCGCCGCACTGACTGTGGAGGTCAATACTTCGAAGGAAAACCTCGAGCGGTCCGAGAACGAGCTCGGCCATGCCAAGAAGCAGCTCGAGGAAAAAGAAGGTGAGTAATACCTTATGAAAATTGTACCTTACAGGAAAGGATTTGGTTGCAAGAAAAATGACAGGGATAACGTGGGTATTGTAGGGGCCACTAACGAGGTGGCGACCCTGAAAGAGGCGGTGGCATGACGAGCGTGTCTGACGCGGAGTGCACCGAGCGAGAGAAGCAGGAGGCGCGGGTGGCGGAGGTACAGCAAGAGCTCCAGGATCTCGTGAAAAAACATAAGAACTTGGAGCATGACTCGAAGACTCGAGAGTCTGAGCTTGCAACGGCTCTTGAGAGTGCCAAAGCCGCTAAGGCCGAAGCCTACAAGGCCCTCCAGGAGATTGAGGCGGTGAAGAAAATAGCTGCGGGTAAGGCATTTTTCATGCAGAATAAGCATGTGAGTGTTAATTACCTGTTGCTTACCCGAATCCAGGGGCGTTCGCAGATCTTCCTTGCAGCGTGTCCGATGCTGCCGCATTCTAGCAGGCCGAGGAGGGGAGCTCGACGGAGAAGGTCTTCTGGTCTCAATATACTGAGGCCGGACATCCGGTGCCCCTTAGCGACCAGCTGAAGCAGTTGGTCGAGCTCCATAAGGCGGCCGAACAGGCCATGAAGGGCCTCATAGTTCGGTTGTGGCCTAAGGAGGCCATGCACAGGAGCTACTTGACTGGTGCGGCGGCTGGTGGATGCGTGCCGTGGGTTGAAGTTATCAAGCATTCCGCTTATGTCGAGGGTGCCGTCGGGCCTTGCCAGCGCATAAAGGTGCACTTTGGGGCAAGATGGATGCCTAGAAGCTCGTGTGGACCCGCCACCGGAGGGCAAGGAGCATCATACGCCCGAGATGTATTATAAGAGTGTCTTTGAAGGCGCCCGCACTATTGCGGGTGAGTGATCCAAAGATGTAATATTTGATTAGACTCGCATATTGTTATCTTGTGCGCTGAAAACTTAGTTCATATGCGCTAAGCAAAGCTTGTTAATTTAAAATATTACCTTACGTAGGCTGTTTATCAAATCGAGAGATGGCAAGTCGTCGGTTCAGCCCCATGCCACGAGTCTTTGGGGTGTTCGGGATAAACTTGAGCGCTCTTGTTCCCATTTTGGGTCCATCTAGGGAGGCGCTCAACACAGCGAACAAGGCAACGGACTTATAATGCTTGAACACTCTCACTTAGCCATATAATTCTATAATTTTAAATTTCGGCAAAGCCCTAGTCTTGGAAGGCGAATTTGGGGCGCTATCCACGCCTTGGCCGGACAGTATCCGGCTCCTCGCTCTAAGCGGCATAAGTCTTTAAGGACTCACAAAAAACCTCTCGAACAGCGACCGGTCTCTCGCCTCATCATGACGGTCAGTTTTAGCTTTCTCCACTAAGGCGTTAACTCACCGGCTGAGGCGGAATCATAGTGGTTCTCCTGGTGCTACCTTAGCCGATATAACGGAACGTAAGGTACCAAAACACGGGAGCCGGGCAAACCCAACTATTGACCCAAGACATGATTCGGAGCCGATGCATATAGTGCTATAAGTTCGGGTGCCGCACTTGTGAAAGTGTTCGGACTCATCACACCATAACGCGGGAAACATAAGCCCCTGGTGTATATTAGCCGTACCAAAGTGTACGGATGCAACATGTCGTGAATGAACATATGTATGAGAAAAGAAATGCAATTATAAACAAAAAGGTGCTGCATTGTTTTATTCAATAAGTGCTGCTACGAATGCAGAACGATACAAATAGTGCGATAAGCAAGGTATGAGACTGTTAAACATGTCCCCCCCCCCCCCAGGGGTAGGCTGCAGATTGGTGTATGAAAATGCTCATAATGGAGACCACCTGTATATTCGTTGTAGCCTTTATCCTTCCCTGGCTGTTGCATCGTGAGTTCGGCAGATCTGCTGCCGGACAGGGCTTCTGACAAACGGAGTCCTGTGGGTAAAAAGGAAAAGGTAAAAATAAAAGAAAAGGAACGACACACGTGAGAGCCCCTGGTGTGGTTGAGCCGCGATGCAGGTTTATTTTGGTCGTGCCCCTCTCCCCATGCCCATGGTATCTTCAGAGTGTAATGGTGTACGCGAAGGATCTGCTTTGACGTTTCGCAGGGGCTGGGGTTGGGACTGCACTGCTACGCGTGCTCTGAACGTGCCAGGTGGTCTTGTTGTAAGTTACACCCGGCGCGCTTAGCTGTGTCCGGCCGCTTAACGGCCGGACTCGAGAATTGCCTTAAGAGGCTGCATTGCACTTCTGCCGCGAGAGCTGCTGTATGTTCCTCCGTGCGGAGAGAATGTTCAGTGTTTCCGTTGACCGTAATGATTCCTCGAGGGCCTGGCATCTTGAGCTTGAGGTATGCGTAGTGCGGCACCGCGTTGAACTTTGCAAACGCGGTACGTCCGATCTAGGCATGATAGCCGTTGCGGAACGGGACCATGTCGAAGATTAACTCCTCACTTCGGAAGTTATCCAGGGATCCGAAGACCACTTCCAGTGTAATTGAGCCTGTACAATTGGCTTCTACACCTAGTATGACGCCTTTAAAGGTCGTTTTGGTAGGTTTAATCCTTGAGGGTCTATGCCCATTTTGCGCATTGTATCCTGGTAAAGCAGGTTCAGCTCTTTGCCGCCGTCCATCGTGACTACGTTAGGTGAAATCCATCGACGATTGGGTCTAAGACCGGTCGCGGCGAATCCGGGTGGCGGATGCTTTGGTGGGGTGGTCCCTTTGGTCAAAAGTGATTGGGCAGGAGGACCATGGATTGAACTTCGGGGCAACTGGCTCCACCATGTAGACATCCCGGAGTGCACGCCTCCGCTCCCTTTTGGGTATGTGCGTTGCGTATATCATGTTCACTGTCCGCACCTGTGGGGGGAAACCCTTCTGTCCTTTATTGTTCGGCGGTTGGGTCTCGTCCTCGTCATCGCTATGCAGCCCCTTGTCATTGTTTTCGGCAATTAACTTGCTCGCTTGAATACCCAACAGTCCATGTTGGTGTGGTTAGCTGGCTTTTCGGGGGTGCTGTGTATCTGGCACCAGCGGTCGAGTATTCGGTCCAAATTGGACGGACCGAGTAGTTCTTTTGAATGGCCTTTTCCGCTGACCGGTTTAGAGCCTCGAATCCGGCATTGATTGCCGTATCCTCAATATTGTCGCCGTTAATGCGGCGTTTGTTTTTGTTACGACGCGGCCTGCCATTTCGGTCCTTGAAGTCTGGACTGCCAGAATTTTTGCTGAGGTTGTTTCTGCATGCTAGCCAACTGTCCTCACCCGCGCAGAAGCGGGTCATGAGTGATGTGAGGGCTGCCATGGATTTCGGCTTTTCCTGTCCTAGGTGCCAGGCAAGCCACTCGTCACGGATGTTATGCTTGAAGGCCGTGACGGCCTCCGCATCCGGACAGTCGACGATTTGGTTTTTCTTGGTTAAGAACCGTGTCCAGAATTGTCTGGCCGATTCATCTGGCTGCTGAATTATGTGGCTTAGGTCATCAGCGTCTGGTGGTCGCACATAAGTGCCCTGGAAGTTATCGAGGAATGCGGCTTCCAGGTCCTCCCAGCTCCCAATTGACTCTGCTGGCAAGCTGTTGAGCCAATGCCGGGCTGGTCCTTTAAGCTTGAGGGGGAGGTATTTGATGGCGTGAAGATCGTCACCGCGGGCCATGTGGATGTGAAGGAGATAGTCTTGATCCAAACCGCGGGGTGCATTGTGCCATCATAGGATTCAATATTGACGGCCCTTGAGGATTTGATGATCCATTACTTCGTCATGAAGCATAGTGGGTGTCTGCGCCTCTGTCGGGCGATATCACGGCCAGACTCAAAAGAGCTTGGTCTGTTTTGTTCGGCCCGGCGGACTTATCGCGTCCGCCGACGGTTGTCGCCACGCACCATGGGCGCCACGCGATCCATAGATCGATCTTGATTGTCTTGCCTTGTCCTCCAATATATCTCGCAGGTCGGGCGTTCCCCTTTGGCCGTGTGCTTTTTGAGCGATGCCGGGTGCGGTTCTAGTGAAGGGCCTAGAGGCCTCTGTCGCGACCCCGGGGTGGTCGGTCAGCCGTATTGTCTCCTGGTGATGCGGGTTCGTAAGCCTCCTCCTCTAATCGGGGGAGCAGTTTGCGTTTAGGGTAGCTTTTGGAGGGGCGTTCGAGCTCATGCTCTTCGGCCGCGAGGACTTCGGTCCATCTGTCGGCTAGCAGATCCTGATCATCTCTAAGCTGTTGCTGCTTTTTCTTTAGGCTGTTCGCCGTGGCCATAAGCCTGCGTCTAAAACGCCCTTGTTCGACGGGATTCTCAAGCACGACGAATTCATCGTCGTCGAGGGTTGCTTCGTCTCCGGAGGGAGGCATATAATCCTCTACCTCTTCTTCTGCCGCTCTCTCGTGAGGGCTGGCGTCTCCATCTTCCTGCACTGGATCTTGCTGGAGTGGATTGTCTTGACCTTTATCCGGTGTATTGTTATCTCCGGTGCGGAATCTTCATTCTTGTTGTGGCGGGATTTAGAGCGGCGCCACGACGCCGGCGCTTGGGCTGCTTCTTGGAGGGTCATCCTCCGTTGTTCCATCGCCGTTCCCATCTTTTGGGATGTCCACCATATATATGTCGATGACGAGGTGGCCTTCAGGTGCCACATGGTATTTGGGTCTTGGTCGTCTCCGGCATCGTCGTCCATACCATCGATGTCTTCGGAGTCGTAGTCTAGCATGTCAGTTAGATCGTCGACAGCGGCTACCAAGTGGGCGGCCAGGGCTCTCCGGATAAAGAGAGAGACTTTAGTGAATTCAGGATGTCGCCAAAGGGCGAGTGCTGAAAGATGTCCGCGGCCGTGAACTCCATAACGGGCGCCCAATCGGATTCGATTGGTAGGGGCGGAGGGTTCGGAGTCCGGAGAGGAGCCCGGCTTCCTGGAGCCAAGGTCTTCGCAAAGGACAGGGATGGAGTTCGGCTCGATCGTCGTAGAGATTAAAGCCCCCGGGGCGGTGTCCAACCACTCGTCCTTGATCGGGGAATCCGGCTCCGGATTAAGGGTCGGAGCGGATGCAGGTGCGGCCTCCGTGGCAATCGCTTTGTTAATTGCGAGCTAGATCATGCCCATCGAGACAAAGTCTGCGCGCTTGGCTGCGGCTCGAATCCGTCGAAGATCAAGTCTCCACGGATATCGGCCGTATAGTTTAAGCGTCTGAATCTGACCGACGGCCAGGGGCGTAACTTCGATCTGCTCCGGATGGCCAGCGAATTGGCCCGCAGTAAAGCCGCCGAACACGAAGATCTGTCCGGGGAGAAAAGTCTCACCCTGGACCGCGTCGTTGTTGATGATCAAAGGAGCCATCGAGCCTATTGGTGACGACACAGAGGAACTCTCAATGAAAGCACCAACGTCGGTGTCAAAACCGGCGGATCTTGGGTAGATGGTCCCGAACTGTGCGTCTAGGCGGATGGTAACAGGAGACAAGGGACACGATGTTTTACCCAGGTTCGGGCCCTCTTGATGGAGGTAAAACCCTATGTCCTGCTTGATTAATATTGATGATGTGTGTTACAAGATTAGATCTACCACCGGACTAAAACCCTCCGGTTTATATAGACACCGGATAGGGTTAGGGTTACACAGAGTCGGTTACAATGGTAGGAGATCTACATATCCGTATCGCCAAGCTTGCCTTCCACGCCAAGGAAAGTCCCATCCGGACACGGGACGAAGTCTTCAATCTTGTATCTTCATAGTCTTGGAGTTCGGCCGATGATGATAGTTCGGCTATCCGGACACCCCCTTGTCCGGAGCTCCCTCACTAACCCTCTCCGGTGTCTATATAAACCGGAGGGTTTTAGTCTGTAGGACGAACAACAATCATACCATAGGCTAGCTTCTAGGGTTTAGCCTCTCTGATCTCGTGGTAGATCTACTCTTGTACTACCCATATCATCAATATTAATCAAGCAGGAGTAGGGTTTTACCTCCATCGAGAGGGCCCGAATCTGGGTAAAAACATCATGTCCCTTGTCTCCTATTACCGTCCGCCTAGACGCACAGTTCGGGACCCCCTACCCGAGATCCGCCGGTTTTGACACCGACAAAAAGGATTACACCCACATCAAGTCTGTTCTCAACAGTGCTATCTTTTACTACGGCGTACGGGGTGGAGAGATCAAGACCAAGAAGGCAAGGAGTGACAGGCCCGCCTTCGGCCATAAGACTTCTGCTGCATCCAGCAACCAAGTGATACTCTTAGTGATGGATTCTATGTCCTACACCACATGCTGGAGTACAGACGGGATCAGCAAAACCTTCACATGTCACCTACATCCGGTGATGCCCATATTCTGCAATGGGCAAAGAACGTATGAGATATTCCGGATCATCGACTACGAGCTGAGTTCTATCACATCCAGCGTGAACTTGCCCAAATCATCATGAAGGAGGTCCTCGAAAAAACAGGGATGTTCTACGAGGAAGGGTAAATGTCACAAGAAGATGTCCGAACACACGTAGCCGCTCATCATCTCGACCTGAACCCTTTCCCTAAGCTCGGATACTATCTCCCTGACTTGGATGGATGGCATGACATGTTGGAGTGATTGTCATTATATGACAATGTGTCCGTTTAGTCCATACTTTCTGAATGACGAAACTTTGAGTTATGCATGACGGAACTTTATTTGTGATGTAATTAAACCGTCCTCCTCAACTAGCGAAGATCACTCTAGTTAGGGCATTTCGGGTACGATGAACTTTGTTATTTAGCTTATGATATGTTGCTTCTATTTTTCCCAGTCTGTCTTTTTCTGTTGCTCAACTATATATGTTGCGCTTCACCGACTCATGCGACGATACAGGTGCATAGATCATCGATGACGAAGAAGTGCTACACCAGGAGTATACGACGAGTGGTCAGAGTGTTAGGCCCAGGTGTACCGGTTTCCGGTTTCGGAGCGACAGCCAGTAGTTAGTTTAGGTTCACGCTTGTGCGAGAGAGGGATACGAACTCATGTACTGCATAGTTCCGCTCTCACTCATAGTGATAGCTCTTCTCGCGTATATCATTTTTTAGATGGATGAGGATGTAGTTGCAAGTAATCGAGACTTGTATCGCTATTTTCGAGATGATGGCGAGAGACTACTTTGTGTTGGATGATTATTATGATGAGACTATTTGTATGTATATGCTATGATTACATTTGTATGTGTATGATATGCTAAAGATTATTGTATAAAGCCTCTTCAAATACAAAATAAATATGCTGGAAAAAAAACAGAAACTAGTAAAACTAGCAGTAGCGAGGGGAATAAAGTTAGCTGCAGCGCGGTCTTACTAGTAGCCAGTCCTAGTTAAAAGCGCTGCAGCTATTAGCAGTAGCGCGTTGCACTAAAGCTCGCTGCTGCTAGCCATGTGTAGCAGTAGCACGGGACAACATGTGCTACTGCTAGATATTAGTTGTAGCGCCTTATCAGTAGCACGGCACCCCGCGCTACTGCTAGGAAAAAAACCAGCGCTACTGCTAGGCTTTTCCCTATTAGTGTATGGCCAGCGCCCCAAAGGGGGACTTTCCCCCTTTGGTGGCTGACCTCTCCCTCCCCTCTAACCTATATATACTAGAGGTTTTCCACCCTATGATAACACAAGTTTTGGAGCCTCCTCTAGGTAATCTAGTGCACATTCTAGTTGGTCCTAGTTGACTAACTAGAGCAAGTCCTAGCCACCTCTAATCCTCATAATTAGAAGCCCCGTGTGGTTCTAATCTCCTCCCTTTAATGCTCCGACGATGATTAGCTCTGGACGGCGAAGCGATGCCGGATCATGAAGAACGTACGCTTGCAACCAAGTAGATAGGACGTGTTTTCGGTCTTCCATTCGAGGGATCGGTCGTGGGCGGTTTGCAGGATCCTCATCAACGTCCGAGAGACTTCAAGTACGATCTACACCGACTCATCTACTTCCGTTGCACTCCCAAAGTCAGTAACGATCATTGATCACCACCCCTTATGCATCTTCATTTTGTTCCTGGGTGATCGTAGGGCGGAAATATTTTTGTTTTCTACTATGTTTCCCAACAACTTGATTAAAGATCTTCATCCTTGGTATGTGAGAATTATCAAATACCCTACCATTCTTCTCCCACCATATGCTCCAGGTGACCAACAACACCAAGGTGTTCACGGAGTTACTTTTGGTTCCCTGAACTCTTGCTCTGGAATCTTGCCACTAGTCTCCCAAAGTTTGATGAAGCTGAAGTATGACCTCCTTTATCCCGGCCCAACGAAGGACCCAACTCCATAAAGTTGAGATTACGCTGCATCCCCAGACCAAATAGTGTGAAGTTTCTTGAACCGCACTCAAAAGCAGCGGAAACCATCGTGTGGAAGTCCTCGCTTAGCTAGGCGATCAGCCGTTCACATACGCCCTCTCACGACCAATCATAGGAAAAGCTTACATTTCAGTGCCTGGCGGCGCACTCTGGTGGCGGGAAGAGGGGGAGGATATGGAGTTGTGCGGGTTTAGTCGCCGATGGTGCCTCTCAAGAAAGCGATTTGTATCGCTGATCAGTACACATCGAATTTAACAACACATGTGATGTGGGAATCGAAGGCGATTTATATGGCAAAATAAGATTCTGATTTCAACTTATCAAATGGAGATTATTAAAATGCAAAAAAAATGTTAAGTGACAAAATTAATATTCGACCAATATAGTCTCATGGTACATCGAGGGTTCGTTGATGGCGGCTGTTGGTCATGTCTGATGATCAGCACCGACAGTCCGATGATCAGCAACGCCGCGTTCCTCCTAGCGGCCTCATGGTGGCAGGGCGAGTTGCTGAGCGAAAGCTCTGTGCCTTAGCAGCGACGACACCGACACTCGTGGTTGCCGCGTTCTCCTCGAAGACGTCGTTGTGGTTCTTCTCTCAGTGTCAGGGTTCCGGTTGAAGACCTTTTCCGTGGAGTCGGCAGTGGTGGCGCTCTGCGCCATTCTCCCTCTTGGGGGCGTTGTCGTGCACTTTAGGTGTGCTAGGTCGTAGCGTGGGGTGTGTTTAGTTCTCCCGGTGCTCTTTGTTGGTAGCATAATCACGTGTGTTCTATGTCTGTCGGTTATATTAGGATTTGCTTTGTGAGAGGGCTATCTCACCATCTCGTATCTTTCGGATGTGTACTTCATCGGGTGTTGCTTTATAAATAAAACGGGGTGAAAGACTATTCCAAGAGGATGGTCGTCTAGTTCTACAGCGGCTTCACGAAGCGCAAGTTGATAGACTTTAAATTTTTGAGTGAGACCAAGATTGCTAGATTTTTGTAGTTCAACACGGATTGATTTTCATTTTATAGCCACCAACGCACATGGGGTTAGATTTTTTTTTTTAAATCTCATGGGGTTAGATCGATACATATGGATTGCTGGTGTTACTATTACTCCGGGCCTGTGCGGCTACAACCACCTCGTGCGCTGCGCTCACCAGCCCATGTCAAGGCAGGCCGAGGACGACGGAAACTGAAACTTGTTGTGTGGCCTGGACTTCAGGGTTGAAGCAGAATTTCTATGAACCTGGTGCGGCCATCACGGCTTAGTGTTGGTGCACGTACCAATTTTTAAGCCTAATGGCTTGTAATCTCTCTGTTGACCCGGGTGCACGTACATCAATTCCCCTCTGCACGTGGTGCTGCTGGCACATAGACACGAGGAACCATAGCCACTTGCATGTACTCTGGAACTCCGTGTGCATGCCATTTGCACCTTAATTTGTATGTCCCGGGGCCTCCTATTCCCATAGACCGCACGGATGGTTAGGAGTTAGCAAACCGAAAGATGGAACGGTGGGGGGGACAAGGGGAGGCGTGGAGGCTAGACAAACAATTTATTGATAAAAGGATGGAGATGGCAAAGAGAGCATGGAGAAGGTAGATGAAATTTATAAGACGGAACAAGGGTGGGACCCAGATGGACGGGGAGTTCGGCTGAACTCCCCATGGCGCCATGCCTCTCCCCTAGGTCTGCCCCCGCGATCTATGTTTTCAAGTCATATATTGACATGACAAGTACATGTGTGGTTGCGTAGCCGAACACGCAACATAGGTATAAGGTGGAAAAACTGAACTATCTGAACAACCGAGTACCAAGACCATGTACTTATCTAAAACAAACAGACGGGTGCCCTCGATCCATCACTGACTTTTTCTTTGGAAATGGGGATGATATGACATAGAGAATTAAGGTTTTGATGTAAGCCCAGGTGTGAGTCATAATAGGAGTACTATAAACCCTGGAGTACTATAGTAAAGTCAAAATAGGAGTACATAGAGAATTAAGGTTTGGATGCAAGCTCGAGTGTGGTTAGGATTAGTAAAGGGTGATCAGCGTTGCCGTTGATTAGTTTAGGAAAGTTATCGCGTGTTTGAGTCGAGGACGTGGTAGGATAGGCTGGCCTGGCGTGTCCATGTGTGTGCGTGAGTCTAGTCCTACTAAGTTTGGTTGGTCGTGTCAGACTGTGTAGGTCTAAGTCTCAGTTGGGTCGGTGGCTGCTATGCTATATATACGCAGCCAGGGGCCATTCAGATTTGTACCGTGTGGAGAATGAAATAAAGAGAGAGAAAAAAGGAACGACAAGGGCTCTTGGCTATCATTTGTTTGTGCGTGTGTTAGTGGAGTTTGATGTGATCGATTAGCGAATTTCCAAGATTGGAGGCGCTCTTCGAGTGAAGAGTCTTGAGCTCCAGAGTGGGAACTTCCGATCTTTATTGGTCCTCACAAACACACCCATATGTAAAAATAATAATATAGAGTTCTTGGGGGTGCCGAAGTCTTCTTTCACCTACATCCACCGGCCGGCGCCGTGATCATAGCTCGATGCCGCCTGTCAGTCTGAGCATCGGCGGAGCAAATACTTTTAAGCCCATGAGTTTGATGTAGACTAGAAGACACTAACAACTACGATCTATGAAGCAAATCGCCACCCTGAATAAAATGCCGATAAGGGATTATACAAACTCCAAAGACCCAGAAAGCCAATCGAATCCAAATGGATCCATTGAAAACCTAAATCAACCGGATTCTGGAAGGTCTGCTGGACAGACGGCTCCACGGGCCCTCCGCCGGCAATAAGGGCACCAATGAAATGGGGAAATGGCAGGGAGATCATTATTCCTATGCTGAGGCAACACTGTCGACTCATTTCCCCAAACTAAACACGATGACTGCCTAAAGAAAACAAGAAAAATATCAGCAATGCTGCCGCATGCCATGTCCGAGATTGAGGTCAAGCTCGCCAGTCGCCACCGTTCAGGACTATGCACCAACGTTCTCTTCTTCGATGGACTAGCCAGGCGAATCTGTTGTTGAAGAATGTCATGTTGCAACACCAACACCGTTGTCAAGCATTGCTTACCATATACCGCAACTCGTCCACACATCCCATCGCTGACCCACGCAGTCCACCGAACCTTCCACTGCAGGGCGCATGATCAGCAGCCTCCCCACCAGGTGGTGCACCCTGGTGGAGGCAAGAGGGGCAGGATATATAGCTGTGGCTAGTGTTTAGTAGCCGCTGGAGCCTCTCAAGAAAACGATTTGTGTCACTGATACGATTCGTATTACTGATCAGTAGACCTCGAATTTAACAGCACATGTGACGTGGAACAGGGAATATATGGAGAAATAAAAATTTGATTTCAAATTATCAAATGGGGATTAGTAAAATGCAAAATAAAATAAGTTAAGTGAGAAAATTAATTTTCGACCAATATTTTTTTTGAAATGAAGGCAAAAGTTTTGCTCATCTCATTAATAAAGAAGAAGAGAATTGCCCGATTAATTAACGGAAAACCATTACAACATGCCCACACAGGACACACAGGGCGACCTGGCAACCCACACAAGAACGCACACACACCATTGAGGAGGGAAGCATCGTCAACATGAATAGCGGCTTCACAAAGCACGAATTAGTAGATTAAACATTTTTGAGGGAGATGCAGATTACAAGATTTTTGTAGTCCAACACACATCGATTTTATTTCCTAAAAAAACATTGATTTTAATTCTAGGACACAGATAAACATGGATATAGAAAGATACATGTGGATTCCAGGTGTTAGTGTAACGCCTGAGACCTCCCTGTGGCTACAATCAACTCGTGCGCCACCGTCACCAGCCCTTGTACATGCAGGCCAACGGCGATGGAAACAAGGAGCGTGTCCCTCGGTTGCAGGATCGTGGCTGAAGTTCTACGAACTTAGGTGCACGTGTCACTGCTTAATCTCTTGCACACAACATTTTCTGGGCTACTTACTGCGAAGCTGCGCACTGATCCGGGTGTCTGTGCGCCAGGTAACGACTATCACGCTACCCCGTGCATCGTATGGTCCTCGCACACAAACACAAGGGACCATGGCCACTTGCATGCACTTCTGGAACTCCATGCGGATGCCATTTCCATCTTAATTCGTATGTCCCGGTGCGTCCTATTCCAATAGACCTCACGAATGGTCAGGCAAATTACTACGTATGAGTTAGCAACACGAAAGATGGAGCGGTAGTGGGGAGACGAGGGAAGGCAGTGAGGCTAGACGAACAATCTATAGATCAAAGGACGGAGATGGCAAGAGAGTGTGCAAAAGGTAGCTGAAATTTAAATGATAGGAGAAAGGTGGGACTGAGGTGGACGGGAGTGAGTAGAGAGAAGGATATATATATATATATGACACACTATGAATCTGTTGTAAGAGTGCATGTCGAATGTGTAGTCGAGTAAAGTGAAAGGTGCTCATGTTGCCTTCTTGCATATACATCAATAATCCAAAGAAGCATGGATACTGGCACTTAATTGTGCAATCTTAGAGATCAATCTATTAGTTATGAACAAGAGTATTATCTGGTTAATTAGCGAAAAATTAGACAAAGCCCGGCTCATCATGCCCATAATACATGGCAGCCTGGCCGATGTGGCTATCCATAAAGACCCACACACACCACAGAAGGGAGAAACTCTATCGAGGCTTTCAGTAAACTGTCACTTAATTATATGGTTACATTACTGGTGCCTAAATAAATGGTTTAACGCACGCATTGTCACTCAGTTGCGTGGATGTTATTTTTATAATTAACATATTGTGCACATTATCCTGTAGATATTGGGATGACTTCAAATAATATGTTAACCATAGCAGAAACCCTAAAAGTGCCCTTCCTTTAAAATATAAACCCCGCAAAAAAGACGCCCATATCAAGGTTGAGAGGGGAAAACACTATAGGACATTTCCTCTAGCTCCCTTTGTCTTTAAAGAGCACTCTCAAAAGTGGGTTGCAACCTTTAGGGGGCATTTGGATAGTGCCCTGGCTAGCCCAACCAAACCGCGTTGCGCCAATTACCCAACTTTTTGGCTGAGGTTTCCACCGCCGCAGTCTCGCTAGTTAGTTGGCATAAAAGTGTGTGAGAAGTGAATTGATAGATAAAAATTGGCTAAGATACAAAATTGGGGCTTCCATCCAAACATATATCCATGCCCATGATTAGCGGCAAAAAATTGGTTCGACGATTGCGGGCTATCATCCAAATGACATCCCATTATATTTAAAGGCTGGATGTGCTCTTTTAGGCCTCTATCAGTGCTCTTTCTCTTAATTAGCACATTATCAAAAAAGACCAACAAATTTAAACTTTAGTTAAAAGTTGCCTCAAAATTGACTTTCAGTTAGTCGTTTTTTCTAAGCGTTGATTGCTGCTCCAAGACCCATGCTCCTATTTTGTGTGGTATGTCTTATTTAGGCCAGGGAATTTCACTAACCTTTGTTTCGGCCTAGTCAATCCTTAACAAGCTGGAGCCCATTAGCCCGTCTGACAATCCAGACTTCCCCTATCTCCCTTTGTTTTTTAATGCTGTTTTTATGTGTTTTAATTTTACTTTACTTTTTTTATCAATATATTTTATTTTTCTTTTGTGGGTATTTTCGGGATATTTTGTGAGTGTAAATATATACACATAAATATTATACAGTGTGTTCCAAATTTGCACTATTATAAGATTATTCTTTGTATATTACAAGAAGTGCAATTTCAATGCAAAGTCGTGCATAAGTTTTTCTAAAATTTTAATTTTTTTTCATTATTTTGAAGTGTAATACCAATAACCCTAATTTTAGTCTTTCTCATAAAGATTCATTATTTTTATTATTTATTTTTGTATTATATGATTTTTTATTATAATTTTCTTTCTTCTTTAAGGCTAATACCAATGCTACTAATTCATTCCTTCTTTGGAAGCTTTCTTTTTGCAGAAATTACACCATTATATGTTTATTAATTTGACTTTGATTTATTCTTTCTTACAAAAGCACTTGTCGTCCCCTTGATTTATTCTTTCTTACAAAAGGGTAAATACCAATGCAACTAGTTTTTTCTTTCTAGAAGCGTAAAAGCAATGCAACTAGTTTTTTCTTTCTTTTTAAAGGGTAATAAAAAGGGCACTAATTCATTCTTTCTTATAAATTTATTATTTTGATTTATTTATTTTTCATTTCATTTCGTTTCTTTTTTACAGTAATACCAAAACCACTAATCATTTTTTGTGTAAAAGAATCACTATTATATGTTTATTCTTGCATATTAAAATATATATTTTTGTCCATATTGTGTGCAAATGTTTTCATTGTTCGTTTTAGATTTTTTTTATTTCTTCTTTAATGGTAACTCAATTGCCACTAAATTATACTTTCTTAGAAAATTTCATTATTTTAATTATGTTTTAGTTTTTTTCTTTCTTCTTAAAGGGTAAGACCAAATCCACTAATTCATTCTTTCTTAGAGAAATTCAATATTTAGATTTAGATTTAGTTTTTTATTTTATTTCCTTTCTTCTTTAAGGGTACTACCAATGCCACAAATTAATTCTTTCTTAGGAAGCCACGTTTTTGCAAACAAATCACCATCATATGCTTATTCTCGCATATTATAAAAAAACACATTTATGTGTATATTGTGTGCAAATTTTGTCATTGTTTATTTGAGAATTTTCATTCTTCTTAAAGGCTAATACAATATGCTATTAATTTACTTTATCTTATAAATCTTCATAATTTTGATATTGTTTTGGTTTTCTATTTTCCTTTTTCTTATAGGGTACTACCAAATACACCAATTAATTATTATTTTTAGAAAACTTAGTTATTTTGATTTTCATAGTTATTTTATTTTATTTTTCTTAAGGGTAATACCAACATCACTAATCAATTATTTTTTAGAAAACTTTGTTATTCTGATTTTCATAGTTATTTTATTTGATTTCTCTTTAAGGGTAATACCAATGCCACTAATTTATTCCTTCTTTGGAAACTACTCCCTCTATTCCAAAATATACTTTGTTTTTGTAGTTTAAGTTGAACTGCAAAAACTTTTATATTTTGGTAAAGAGGAGTACTTTTTGGAAAAATTTCACTATCATATACCTATTCTTGGGTACTGAAAAAACATATTTTTGTTTGTGAATTCTGTGCAAATTTTTTTGTTGTTTCTTTTCTTTAAATGGAAATACTAACACCGCTAATTTATCGCTTCTTAGGAAACTTACTTTCTTTTATGACAAATCAATTATTAAATGGTTATATTTACATATTAAAAATGTACAATTCATGTGCCAATTTATCGCTATTTCTTGTAATTTTTTTCATTTTCTTTATTCTTAAAGAATAATCAGTTTATCGTTAATAATGCACAAATGCCCATCGAACACACCTATATATACCCTATACGAAAATAACAGAAAACCGTTAGCCATCCTACATTTTTCAGCAATGCAGACACACGCCGACGCAGCTCGAGCAACAACGCACACACCACCCAACACGCTACATACTTGTGCTGTTGTTGCGTTGAATTCACTACTACTCAACAATTCTCACGACGTCGTCAAGCTCTCTCACTCCCAGGCCTAGGCAGGAGGAGATGGGAGAGCTCTGCCCGGCTCATCAAGCAAAGGCGGCTTTTATGACAAAATGGCATTTTGTTTTCAAATTATCAAATGGGGATAGAAAAAGATAAAATAAAGTTCGTTAAGAGATAAAATTATTTTTCAACAAATATGGCCTCATGGCACATCGAGGTAGGGGTTGATGGCGGCGGTTGGTCAAGTCTGACGATCAGCACCAACAACATGGGAATAAGGTGGTCGTCAACCTGAGCAGCGGCTTCACAAAAGCCCGAGTTGGCAAATTAAATATTTTAAAGGGAGATGCACATTACTAGATCTTTCTAGTCCAACACACATCGATTTCATTTTAAAATACCAACGCAGGTGGATAGATAGACACATATGGATTCCTGGTGTTACTGTTACACCTGACTTCCCTGTGGCTACAGCCACCTGGTGTACCAGCCTCAGCAGCCCATGTACAAGCAGATCGACGGGGAGGGAAACAAGGAGCATGTCCGTCAATTGCAGGACTGTAGCTGAATTTCTACGAACCTGGTGCACTCTTCATGGCTTAATCTGGTGCACATAACAATGTCCGGGCCCAATCGCTACGGTTATCCCAGTTGATCCGCTGCTCAGGTTAACGACTATCTTGCACCCCCCTGCACAGTAAGGAGCTGGCAAACAAACACGAGGAACCATAGTCACTTGCATGCACTCACGAAAGTTATACGGGTGCCATTTGCACCTTAATTTGTATGTCCCGGTGCCTCCTATTCCAATAGACCTCACGAATGATTATGCAAATTATGAGTTAGAAAAACGAAAGATGGAGCCGCCGGTGAGGAAACGAGGGGAGGCAATGAGGCCGTGCAAGTAATTTATAGATAAAAGGATGGAGATGGCAAAGATAGCATGAAGAAGGGTAGCTGAAAATTTATAAGACTGGAGATGGGTGGGACTGAGATGGACGAGGAGTAAGTAGAAAGGAGGATATAAATATGACACTACAAATTGCAGTGTTCATGTACCACATAGTTTATTTGTCTATAAATCCTGTAAGGACAGTCGTCGTCCTACATTTGAATACAACTAGTGCTATAGCATTCTGAGCAATGTCTCACTAAATAAATCGGTATACAATGTCTCGTAATAGCACACAATAGCGCGATATAGCATACAAATAACATATTTTAAGGGTCATGCTATTTTATCATAGCACGCTATTTTTTTTCATTGAGCATAAGTCTCAAACGAAGCTAGCAAAGAAGACAACACACAGAAGCTAGGAGATAAATTCCTCCGCCGGCTGGAAACGCACAGTCTCCAATGAAGCTATCAAAGCGGGCAGCTTGATCGATTTCTTCAGGAAGCAAGAACGTACGGAGCAGCTAGTTGATAAATTGCTCTGCCGGCCGGAAACGCATTGCAGAAAACAAAGATAGATCTGAGTTGGAGGACATGAGCGCACGCTCATCAGAGGCTATATGATTAATTCCTCCGCCGGCAGCGAATGTACGCAGGAAACACACACTGGTCCGCCCAAGAAGACATGAACACACGCCTATCCACTCCATCGGCCAAAGGCACTGAGGAGAACATGACGGCGGCGTGCGTGAACACACGTTAGGGAAATCTTGCCTTCCTTTTTCTTTTATCTTAACCGTGGAGGTGAAAGGGATATGAGATAACTTATTATTGAATGGCATTGGTGGGTAATTATTTTAAAATATAACATTAATACCTATTTTAAAGATCCATCGGTTGTTATTATCTAGATGGTTAAATTAAACACCGGATGTTTATGATTTTTGTGAGATTTTCTAGCATATTTCTCCATTTTTGACTCGTATTTTCTTTTAGTATATAACAGAGTACATAGATAGATATCGTTCCTACTTATAAAGGTTGAAGTTGATGGTGAGCTCACAAGCGGGATCATGCAAATAAACAAATGCACTTCTACACGAGCCGCACATCATCATCTCTAGAGAAACGTAACGATCAATCTCCAAGCGTTTTTTTTACCCGAAAAGGCAGGAGCTCTGCCATTGCATTATAGAGGAGAGAAACAAATGTACAGTAGAGTGATCAGACATGGGCTGATCCTCCCAAGGGATTACATGGGACTACTCCTGAGAGGCCTCTTCAAGGAGGCCGACATCATCTTTAATCATTTGCAACAAAACTGAAGGTAGTGTACTACTAGTGGCCTGGAAGATACGGCGATTTCGTTCTTTCCATAAGCGTGATAAGTAGGACTTGTACTAGGCCTCCGCTTCCCAAAAAGATAGGATTCTCTTCCTTCTGCCTGTGCCGGTGCCAATCCGTCCCGTCACCGGTGGCCTTAGGCCATGGAGGCGGAGTGGATTTCGGCCCTTGTCGTGGGAGGGCTTCATTTTTAGATCTTTTTTCGACCTTTCTTAGGGTTTATGTCTTACTCAGGAAGACGAGACGGCGGCGGCTCCCTAAAGATGGAATAAAGGTCTCTCCGCCTAAACCCCATTCCGGTGATGCGTCTAGCATCATCGGTGGGCGCCTGGAGGTGTGTCTCCGGCGGATCTGTCTTTGGTGGATTTGCTCGGATCTGTTCGTCGTTCGTCTTCGTTCGTGTGTCTTCAGGTTGGATCCTTATGATCTAGACTATTCATCCATGGCGTTTGTTGTTCTGGTGCGTTGGTTCTATAGGGCGTTAGCACGACGACTTCCCGACTGTCTATTGCAAAACCGGTTGCCCAGCTCCGGCAAGGGAGGGGCGACGACAGCGGCGGACCTTCGACTCGCTTCAGTGCTTGTAGTCGTCGCTAGGTTGTCTACGGATCTAGATATATTTTTTATTTTTTTCTAGTGTTCGTTGTACTACCATGATTGAAGATGAATAGATTGGAAGTTTTTTCCCAAAAAATGCACTTCTACACACATGTGACACTAACAACCTTTCAAAAGATATAAGAAACAAATGTTACTATAGTAATGAGACCAATCCCGAAAGTCCCTTTCTGCTCCCGAGCTCATTTGAGCTCGGTGAACAGTAAAATCGAAAAAAAATCAAAAAAAATTCAAAAAATTCCAAAAAAATTCTCAGAGAAACATTGACAAGAGTTCTAAGTGCTTGCAAAAATTCATCATGAAATCACATTCCTGTAAGGCGTGACAAAAAAAACAAATTCAGCCTCCAAAATGTTTTTGAAAGTAGCATTTTCAATGTACCGATTTTGTTTTTTTTTTGCCACGCCTTCTAGAAATGTGATTTCATGACGAATTTTTGCAAGAACTTAAAACTTTTGTCAATGTTTCTACCAAAAAAAATTGGAATTTTTTGAATTTTTTTTGAATTTTTTTCGATTTTACTGTTCACCCGAGCTCATATGAGCTCGGGTGCAGAAACTCCACGTCCGACCTATCCCAGATAAACAAATACACTGCTACAATAATATGAGCACAACACTCCTATAAAACATAGATTACAAATGCATATGATTCCAATTTAAAATCTTAGAATTTCTCTGCCCAACCATTTCTTCCAGCTCTATAGCATATATAATAGAAGATAACAAACACATTGCAATCTCAATATGGTCATATACATTGTCTCTTGTGCATTCAAATTACTCTATCTCATTGTAAATCTTGCAAAGGACCTACAATGGTCGCTTAAGTCTTTTTTTGAAAAAGAATTCTTCCTTCTTTCCATATATTAGGCAAAATTGGCATATGATGTATTGCCTTAGCTATCTTCCTATATTATTTACTGCACCTTTTGTTTGTAGAAATCCATAAGGGCTGATTTATAGCACATCTGAACATCCATGTACTTTTAGAAATATTCGAATCATGTTTATTCTGAAGATGCTTCTATATTTGCCTTCCAGATTTCCAGCACTGAGAAGATTATATTAGGGATAAAATAATGTAAGGGTTTTCTCTACTTGGTTGGTTTTGAAATTCTAAGCATGCTTAGTTAGCTTCAGTTTAATTAGCTTCAAGAGGTATAATATTCTGAAATCTGAAGCCCTCTTCATTAGCTTCAAGCCATCTTGATTTAATAATGGGACTTGCAAAGTATTAGAAATCTCCATTGTTTATAGTGGGATTAACAAGTGAGTGTCATTGTGCAACTAAGATGATATGTTTTTAACTCGTAAAAAAGATAGTTGATATGCTTTTACTTTAATGGTGTCTTAGTCAATACATGCAAATATTTGTACGTTCTTGTGTGGTGAGCGTGCCACCATAACTTCCTCGGTCTTCTACGGTGTCACTTCATGTTGTAACCTAAAAGTGCACGTAATTTATGACTTCATCTTGTATTTGTATGTTTGACCTTCTCAAGTCATTTTTTCATGCTAATCTCACTGAAGGGTTGTAGTTTTTCTTCCACTAATCATATTAGAAGATATTTGGCTTATTTGAGTCCAAACAGAACTGGCCATGCCGTATTGCAAAACAGGAAACTCCTTCCATTTGATCATTATAGACACAACTATTATTTTGAGTTTGGTAACAAGTGAGACTATCGATAGTTTAGGAGCTATACTTTAGTTTTGATTGCACAAGCTCGCAACCTACTTGATGTGCTCTCTAAATTTTATCTATAGAACATCCGGCAACAACGTCCTGCAGCAACGTGCGGGATATCATCTAGTTTATATATATACACACTTAGACAATGTATTTTTACTAATAAAAGGAGAACACAATGAAGGGAAAAAGAAAATAGAAAACAATAAGAAAAAAAATGGAGAATTAGCACTTGCTCGACTTGTGGGTTGGGTTTGTAACAAAACATTTGTAGCTTTTGGCACATGTATTAGTGAATAGTATTAAAATAGCTATTTATTTGATGCACTTAGCATTGAATAGCCATTTTAACAGCTTTTTTTCTCCCATAATTATAGTATTTTGTAACACAACATGCCCCTCTTTTTCATCTGCTCTTGGAATGTCACGGAAATTCATTCCCCTGCACCCATCTCCATTAATCAGTATTGCTTGTCTCTCCCTTCCCCTCTCTTTTTTCCTTTTGTCCATTTTATGCACACACCAGACAACATGCTACATACTTGTGCTGATGTTGCATCAGTCTTGTTGGATTCGCTACTACTCAAGGGTTCTCATGTTGCCATCAAACTCTGTCACTTCTAGGCCTAAGGATGAGAAGAGAGGAGAGCCTTGCCCGGTTGATCAAACAAAGGCAGTTTATATGGAGAAATAGAACTTTGATTTCAATTTATCAAACGGAGATTAGTAAAAATGCAAAATGAAGTTAGTTAAGCGAGAGAAATCAATTTTCAACCAATATGGTCTCATGGCACCATGAGGGAGGGTTAATTGCGGCAGCTGGTCAAGTCCTGAGATCAGCACCAACAGCCTGTGAAGAGAATGGTTCCCGACGTAAATTGAGGCTTCACAAAGCGCATGTTGATAGATTTTATATTCTTGACGGAGGCGCAGCTTTATAGATTTTTTTATTTGAAGCATTGACCATAGAACAATTGTCTTGTGGTAAATTCATATATAAGTAGATATAACTAATGGTTTTCTGCATCTTGGTATGCAACGGCCCAGTGTGGTTCTAATCTCCTGCCTCTAGATCTCCGGCTACTATTAGCTCTAGAGGCGAAGCACGGCCAGATCGTGAAGAGCATACGCTTGCAACTCATAGAGAGGTTGTGCTTTCGGTATTCCATTCGAGGGACTGTTTGTGGGTGGTTCGCGGGTTGGTTCATCTATGGTTTGAGGGACTCCAAGTACGATCTACACCGACTTGTCTTCCTCCGCACCTACTCAGAGTCAGTAACGATCAAATCCAAACAACTAATGCATCTTCATATTGTTCATGGGTGATCGTAGGGTGATTTTTTTTCATTTTCATCTACGTTTCCCAACATTTGGGCCGCGAGAAATGTTCTCGCGTGGTTGTATCATAGTTCTGGTCTTGGGTGTCCACAAGCGAAGGGGTTGTGATAGAGAAGTCATCGTGGTACCCGGGTTCGCTCGTCTCTACCCCACTACCAACTCTAATGCGCTCTCACTCCAAAATGAAAAAAACAATAGTTTTGGCGTGCCCTGCCACATGCCCCACCTTGATGTCTATGCGAGGAGGAGTTGTGGTCCATGAAACATATGCTCATTGGATGTGTTATCTCTTGGCAGGTTTGGTAGGAGGTTCTTGCTTTGTGTCGCTCCATTGCGGTCACCCCCTCCACGGTTTCCCCTTCCTCAGCTGGTTGGTGACGATGTTGGGTAGTGCTCCCTCCTGCAACCATTGTGACATCTCAACTCTGACCTTCTCACAAGTCTTGGAACCGGGTTGGAGGAGAGACATCGAGTCATAGCCCTCGTTGTAGGACACATGTGCCATTTTCGCAGGGACATTGTCTTGATGATAATCATATGGCAGTTCCACAAGCTCATCGTTTAGAGCCGGTTGTCTATCGACGAGGCAATATACTGTGGAATCGTAAGCATTTGCCTTCTATTAAGGGGCATCACCCAAAATGTGACACTGCTAAATAGGAAGAGACACAAATGAACTGCCATCATCTATTCTAGTAGATGCTGGAAATTTGATTTGCAGGCAAGGATCTAAAGAATCCAATGGCGGGAGTGAAACGAGACCTCCAAAAAGGATTCCTCCAAGGAGGAAAGTCGTGAGTGTCGCCGTGATCAACGTAAACTGAGGTTAGAGCCATATCTTCACCAGAGCTTTGCCACTTAGCTCGAGATTCGTGACAAGTTCGACCCAAGATAATTGTCCACAAAGTGGAGGCTAATAGACAGCCGCAAGACACAACACCCACCATCACAATACCTCGCACCACAACAACACAAACAAAGTCAGATTATACATTATTATTTGTGAAAAGGGGCCCAAGGCCATATATTAAATATCATAGATCCTTACAAACACACCCATACATAAAAAATTAGATTGGAATTCTTGGGAGTGCTAAAGTCTTCTTCCTCCTACATCCACCGGTGGTGTGCCGTAAGCATAGCTCGATGCCGCCTCTGAGCCTTTGCCTGGTGGATGACAACCCACAAGTATAGGGTATCGCAACAGTTTTCGAGGGTAGAGTATTCAACCCAAATTTATAGATTTGACACAAGGGGAGCCAAAGAATATTTGAAGGTATTAGCAGCTGAGTTGTCAATTCAACCACACCTGGAGATTAATTATCTACAGCAAAGTGATCAGTAGCAAAGTAGTATGATAGTTTTGATAATAGTAGCAGCAGCAACGGTAACGGTAACAGTGATAGCAGTAATTTTGTAGCAAGTGTAACAGTGATGATAGCAGTAGTAACTTAGCAAGAACAATATAAGATAAATTCGTAGGCATTGGATCGGTGACTTGTTGGATAATATTCATCATGAGACAGTTATAACCTAGGGCGATACGGCACTAGCTCCAGTTCGTCAATATAATGTAGGCATGTATTCCGTAAATAGTCATACGTGCTTATGGAAAGAACTTGCATGACATGTTTTGTCCTACTCTCCCGTGGCAGCGGGGTCCTATTGGAAACTAAGGGATATTAAGGCTGAGGGAGTCCTGGATTAGGGGGCCCTCGGACAGCCGGACTATATGCTTTGGCCAGACTGTTGGACTATGAAGATACAAGATTGAAGACTTCGTCCCGTGTCCGGGTGGGACTCTCCTTTGCGTGGAAGGCAAGCTTGGCAATTCGGATATGTAGATCTCCTCCCTTGTAACCGACTCTGTGTAACCCTAGCCCCCTCCGGTGTCTATATAAAACGGAGGGTTTAGTTCGTAGGACAACAAAAATGATAATCACAGGCTAGCTTCTAGGGTTTAGCATCTATGCTCTTGTGGTAGATCAACACTTGTAATACTCATATCATCAAGATCAATCAAGCAGGAAGTAGGGTATTACCTCCATCGAGAGGGCCCAAACCAGGGTAAACATTGTGTCCCCCGCCTCCTGTTACCATCCGCCTTAGACGCACAGTTCGGGACCCCCTACCCGAGATCCGTCGGTTATGACACTGACATTGGTGCTTTCATTGAGAGTTCCACTGTGCCGTCATCATAAGGCTCGATGGCTCGTCTTGTTGTCAAGGACAACATCACCTCGGCGGGAGCCCTGACTGTAGGCCAAACCCTCCGATTAGGCGGCTTCGTCATGACCGCCCGTTCGGCCGTTGCGCCGATGATGACTTCTCAGGTCATCAAAAACAGCCTCAACGTCGGCTCGGGATTCGCCGAGCAGATGGATCCAATGGAGCTCTCTTCCTTGAACGATCGCTTGGATCGCATTGCCGCCTTGGGAGTCGCATGGACTATGATCGGATCGGACTTAAACCCGACCAAAGGGAGATCAATTCTCCGCCGGTCACCCATCAGATAGCGGTGGTGGAGGAGCAACGCAGCGATTCTTCCTCTATCTTGAGGACGAACTATGTCCGGATTCCCGAGCTCTCCGAGCCGGATACCCGTCTACGGGAGGACATGGCCCAGGCTTTGAACCTAGAATCAGACAGCGGGCCAGATCTATTGGGCAACATCCCGGAGCCCGAACTGCCAAGCTCGGAAACTCCTCCGCCCCTGGGTCTCAGATCGGGTCAGGGTTCGGACCTAAATCTACCCACCCACCCAGATATAAGTAGTATTTCCCACATTAGACAAGAGCCCCAAGAGATAGTACATCACTATTGGGCCAGATTCCTCCTTGTAATGAGCAAGGTTAAGGACTCTCGCGAGGAAGACGCAATTTCATGCTTTTGTAAAAATTGCATGGACAAGGGAATCCTCAACGCCATAAGTCGCCGTGACATAGCACAATTCGCTGACTTGGCGGCCATAGTACGTATATCTTGTATGATGAAAAGCGCTGAAAACCCAAGCAAAATTCTGGGATCCTGCGGCTCTCACTGAACCCCCCGTCCGAACTAAAAGGGTGTACTCTCGTAAGTCACCCGATCCAATTACAAAGAAACAAAAGCCCACTATAGGGCGTGGAACCGTATTGGAGGGATGGCTCAATGGGCCATGCAAAATTCACAGTACAACGGATACCATGCCAACACATAGCCTTAGATCATGTTGGGTACTCCGACAGGTGGCCAAGAGCGGCGAGGATATCCTCATCAACAATGCAACATAACACCATCCCACGGAAAATAACAATACAGTATTGACAGTCTTTGAGACCTTCGCCTCAAATAATAGGCGTAAGCGTGCACTCCGCAGCCTTGCCGAAGTCTGCCACGTAGCAGCAATAAATCCATGGAGCGACACGGCTATAACCTTCAATGCCAGTGATCAACCTAAATTCAAACAACCCGAGCACCAGCCGCCTTGGTCCTTAGTCCAATTGTGGACGGCTTCCGGCTTACTAAAGTGCTCTTGGATGGTGGCAGCAGATTAAACCTCATCTATGAGGAAACCCTTCGAAAAATGGAAATAGACAAGAGCCGCATTGAGCAAAGCAACACGACCTTCAGAGGAATCATCCCTAATCGGGAGGCACGATGTGCAGGAAAAATCACACTAGATGTGGTATTCGGCACGCGGGGAATTATAGGTCCGAAGAAATCACATTGCAAGTGGCCCCGTTCAGTAGTGGATACCACGCCATTTTAGGGCAGGGGGCGTTCACGATCTTCCAAGCTATACCCCATAACGGGTACATGAAGCTCAAAATGCCCGGGCCCAATGGAATCATCACTCTAGCTAGTGATCCGGACATAGCACTCCGCGCCGAAAATAAAACCGCCGCACTAGCCCTTGAGGCGTTATCCGAAGCCCTTGCGGCTGAAGAACTAACTGCGCTGCGCTCCACACTGGACAGGGACAACGTGATACTCGACAAAAGACCCAAGTCCACCTCTTTTAAACCAGCGGACAAAATAGTCAAATTCCAAGTCCACCCAACGGACCCTGCAAAAACAGCATCCATCGGGGCACAGTTAAACCCCACAGTAGACGCCGCACTACGGGAGTTCTTGCGCGAGAATTGGGACATCTTCGCTTTGTCATCCTTCGGACATGCCAGAATCCCACGCAGGCTGGCCGAGCATAGCCTTAACATTCTAAAGGGGTTCAAGCCGGTCAAGCAGACTCTTCGGCGTTTCTCTGAGCCTAAGAGACAAGCCATGGGAGAGGAGCTAGCCAAACTACTTGAGGCCGGATTCATTAGAGAAATAAAACATCTGGACTGGCTAGCAAACCTAGTGATAGCACCAAAGAAGGACAAATCCTGGCGCCTATGTGTCGATTTCAAGGACCTTAACAAGGCTTTCCCTAAGGATCCCTTCCCTCTCCCCTGCACCGATCAAATTATCGACGCTACCGCAGGACACGACTCATTGTGTTTCCTCGACGCATACTCCGGATACCATCAAATTAAGATGGCGGAGTCCGATCAAGCCGCAACGGCATTTATCACTCCATACGACCCCTTCTGTTTTAACACCATGCCTTTCGGGCTAAAAAACGCCGGTGCAACCTACCGACGCATGATTCACACATGCCTGGAAACACAAATTGGCAAAACATTGGAGTCATATGTAGACGACGTGGTCATCAAAACCAGACACGTTGAATCCTTAATAGACGACTTGATGCTCACGTTCGACAATCTCCGAAAATATGACATCAAGCTCAATCCGGAAAAATGCGTTTTCGGCGTGCCCGCCGGAAAGCTCTTGGGCTTCATCGTCTCCAGTAGAGGAATTGAAGCAAATCCGGCTAAAATCCGAGCTCTGTCACAGTTGGCTATCCCAACAGACCTCAAGCAAATCCAGAAATTAACTGGATGCGTGGCTGCCTTAAGCCGCTTTATCTACCTACTAGGAGAAAAGGCACTACCACTTTATCGCCTTCTTCGACGCACCGAACACTTCGAGTGGACTGATGCGGCCACGACCGGAATGAAAGAAATAAAAGCCGTTTTGGCCTCCAACCCAATCTTGTCCACGCCAAATGTCGGCGAACCAATGCTATTATATATAGCGGCAACACACCAAGTTGTAAGCGCAGCGCTCGTCGTCGAATGAGAGACGGACGGACATAAGTTCCCGCTTCAAAAGCCGGTATACTATGTATCCACCGTCCTCACTCCATGCAAATCACGGTACCCACATTATCGAAAGATAGAATACACGGTCTTCATGGCATCCCGGAAATTACGACACTACTTTCAAGAGTGTTCAATTACGGTGGCCTCTGAAGTACCACTCAACGACATAATAAATAACCGCGATGCCACGGGCCGGATTGCTAAATGGGCCATTGAGCTCCTCCCGTTCGACATAACATACAAACCACGGCGGGCCATTAAGTCACAAGTACTGGCTGATTTCGTCGCCAAATGGACAGAAGCCGAACTCCCTAAAGAGTACGGCGCGTACTCCAATTGGATCATGCCCTTTGACGGCTCTAAGATGCTGGCTGGTCTGGGGGCAGGCGTCGTCCTGACATCCCCCACCGGAGATACAGTACAATACGTACTTCAAATATTATACACAGACTTCAACAACGCAGCAGAATACGAGGCCCTGTTGCAGGGTCTCCGGATGGCAGTCTCCATGGGCATTCAACGCCTAGAGGTGCGTGGGGATTCGAACCTGGCAATATCTCAAATAAATGGAGACTTTGATGCCAAGGACCCAAAAATAGCGGCTTACCGCAATGCCGTCCTCAATATGTCAGCTCGTTTCGAGGGGCTCGAATTCCACCATGTAGCCCGAGAAAATAATCAAGCGGCAGATATTCTCGCCCGCATATGCGCTAAACGCGACCCTGTCCCACCTAATATCTTCTTGGAAAGGCTGTTTAAGCCATCCGTGGTGTGGGAAGGGGAGACCGGCAATAGCAGTACGGATCTGGCCACAACACCAGATCCCGAAAACTTGGACATAATCGGAGGCTCCGCCATCGAAATAACACCTTCGGCCCACATGATTATGGCGGTCATCGCCCCGTGGACAGAACCCTTCTTGGCTTACCTAAATAAGCAAGAACTCCCCGAGGACCCAAACGAGGCACGTTGCATTGTGCGACGGTCTAAAGCCTACAAGGTCCACGAGGGAGAGCTTAATAAGAAAAGCGCTACCGGAGTACTTCAAAGGTGTATCTCCGAAGAGGAAGGACGACAAATTTTGGCAGAAATTCATGCTGGACTTGGCGGCCACCACACCGCAGCTCGGGCCCTTGTAAGCAAGGCCTTCCGTACTGGCTTTACTAGCCGACGGCCCGAGCAGACGCACAGGACCTCGTTCAACGTTGCGTCGGTTGCTAGCTTTTTGCAAACCAAAGCCATATGCCACCTACCGCTCTCCAAACAATCCCCATTACTTGGCCCTTTGCGGTCTGGGGGCTTGATATGGTCGAACCCCTTAAAGGGGGAAGCCATAAGAAAAAATACCTATTGGTCATGGTAGATAAATTCACCAAATGGATAGAAGCCAAACCAGTTAAAACGGCCGAGTCCGGACCAGTGATAGACATCATATCCGGGGTTGTACACCGTTACGGCGTCCCCCCAACATCATCACCGATAACGGCTCCAACTTTACAGTCGACGAGGTAAAAGCTTGGTGCGGCAACATGGGCATCAAGCTCGATTATGCCTTCATCTATCACCCACAAACAAACGGTCAGGTCGAACGGGCAAATGGTCTCATTATGAGCGGCATTAAACCCAGATTAGTGCGATCCTTGAAGGAATCAGATACGCACTGGGTCGAGGAGCTCAACTCCGTACTATGGGGCATGCGGACCACGCCGAATCGCACTACCGGATACACACCGTTCTTTATGGTATACAGTGCAGAGGCGGTACTGCCCTGCGACATAATTCATGACTCACCTCGAGTGTGCATGTACGAAGAGAAAGAAGCCGAGCTTGATCGGCAGGACAGTTTGGACGCCCTGGAGGAGCGTGACATGGCATAATCCCGCTCCTCATTCTATCAGCAACAGGCTCGACGGTATCAAAGCAGAGAAGTACGGGCCAAAATCTATAACGTCGGCGAACTCGTTCTACGCCTACCGGAGAAGAAAAAGAACAAGCTCAAGCCCAAATGGGAAGGCCCCTTCATCATCGATAAAGTTCTCACCGGTGGAGCGTACCGACTGCGTGATGCATCGGACAATCAACTCGAGCCAAACCCATGGAACGCGGCCAGACTCCAAAGATTCTACGCCTAGCGCCGGACTCTGTGTTCGCCTCCTTACCTCCGCCCTTATATATATATATATATCTATATATATATATATATATATATATATATATATATATATACATATATATATATATACATATATATACGCTCTCTGTCTTTCTTTCTTTCCTTCTTCCCTTATTCTTCATGGCATTAAAAGCTTAAAGTATGTCTTTACTACACAATCTTGATGCGTCATGCGTGCTCATTATAGCTGGGGGCTTCTTATACAGAAGCTAAATATAATTATATTCCGGGCCTTACCGCCCTGCACATGTGTTACTTTTTCACATGTACCTTTTCTTTACCATTATATGCATTGATATGACTTAAGTTTTGGCCAAGCTGTGTTGCCTGGCTCTTGTGTTTATGCCCTACATTCCCGTTAATTCGGCTAGGGCATAAGGGGAGCACCTCTGCGATTGTTACTGCCGGGTCAGCCGAAAGCTAGCGTTCTTAAGGGAATATTCGGTCGGTGAACAAAAGATGACTTTTATTTATTGTAATACATGCCCCCAGATGTTTATATCCTGTGCCTCTTTTCGCAGTCCAGACATGCACATTAATGCATGCGTACCGAGGGAAAGGAACCCTTAACGGAACTATTCTCCCTGGAAGATGTTTCTTACTATCCATGTAATATAACATAGCTAGTTGGGTACTTGTCTGTTCAAGCACTTATGACCCCTACGCCTGGTTTCCATGCGTACCCCGGTTTTTACATAACTGAGCGGGTATTCGGATACACTCCGGACTGTCGGGTCCGGAGGTCGAAGCGAAAAGGTCCGCCATGACAAATGATTTACAATCTGGCTAGGGACAATATATGTCACTTGAAGTACACAATCACTTAGGATCGACTAAATTCTTCTTCTATACCATCCAACAGGCTGTCTAGCCTACAATCCTGTTGGGAATACTTTGCGGCTAATTTTACCTGGTCATATACCAGACTAACGGGGATCTCTTTCCCATCAGACCCTGCAGGTCCGACCTTAGCCATGTGGTTCGGGTCAGCCTTGGTATATCGCGTCTTCACCATGGCCCAGGCTTCCCTTGCACCTTGTCGGCAGGCCGATATCTTCCATAATCAAAAGCGCCGTCGCGCTCCCTTGAGCATCTCTACGAGCTCCCCCATGCCTCCTGGCAGGGAGGCGGATGGCCACAAGGCCTGGGCAATGCCCTGCATCACCTGCCGAACTTGTTCGTGCAGTTGTGAGAGCTCTTGCAGAAGATCGCCTGCAGATCCGGGCATCTCCTCTTCGGGACGACCCGTCAGCATACCTACAGATATAACTCTGTTAGCCGGTTTCTTCTCCGAACTCTATAAAAGTCCGTTCAAGTACTTACTAAATACGCCGCGTCGAAGCCTCTTATTCTCCTTTACGGAGTCAGCAAGCTAGGCTCGAACATCTTTCAGTTCAACGCCCAGCCGGGTATTGGCATCTTGGAGATCGTTTTTCTCCCGCCTAACCTGCATAAGCACGCGCTCGCCAGCCTTTAGCTGTCGTTTGAGCATGTTGCTCATCCCCTCGTACGACCTCCGGATTCACTCAGGGGTCGTCTGCAGAATTTATTGTTAGAGCCGCATTCATGCCGAATACTAACTGGTACATGTCATTATTTTCAATAGAAACAAGTGTTACCAGATGGGGCCTTCTCGGCCTCCTTCATTGCGGCGACTGCGACCCGTAACTGGGCTTTGCACTCCTCCAGCTCTTGGGACAACTGGGTATTCTTCTCCGTGAGAACCTACACAGATAATGATCCTTAAATCAGTTGTGCCAACTGTTTCAAGTCTCAGGGGCTACTGATATACATAATTATTATATTTTTACCCGTATATCCTTTACATATTGGTCCATAGCTCTGGCAAGACCATTTTGAGCAGCTCGGATGTACGCGTCTCCTGAGTTGAAGGCATCGAATGCCTCTTGAGAGAAACAAGCGTCGCGGAGTACGGTCCGGCGACGCCTGTGATTCATGGAACTCCCCACTTCGGAATTCGTGGAGAACAGCCTATCCACATCCTCTGTAGGAGGAACATCCGGTGTTGGCCCCACGTTAGCGTCTGCCTCTAAGTCCGGCTCTGGAGCCCAGCTGGTAGAGGCGTGGCCGGCAGGCTCTCCGGATATGGTCCGGCGAGCGCTTTTCTGCTAGGAAACATGGACGTTGTTACATTTTAAAAGACGACAACCACGGAGCGGGGTTCCTTTTCATACGTCTGCGATGGCGTCTCAGTCCTGACAGCCTTCCTTTTAAGCCTACCTGGTTTTGGTGCCCCTTGTTGGTGAGTCACTACAGGTTCGGCATGGCGTCCCGAGGACCTTCCCTCTAAGACACCATATGTGTGTGGTAGGTGAAGTGCAAAAAAGGGATCCTTCTCGGAAGTTGGTACTCCGGTTTTACTTACATGCGATGCAGGGAGTAGTCCAGGATAATCGGCTATGATGGCCACCAAGGCGCCGTCGCAGCTTAATTGATAGAACGTCATGTCGATGAGCTCCACAAATGTGTCCGGATCTTCTTCGAGTCCGGGGTCGAGGGCCCAGTCAGGGACCTCTGGTTGTGGAGGCGGGCTGTGGACCTCCCTCATAGCATTTCGCAGTTCCTGCTATGAAATAGCAAGGTAAATACTTATGACGAAGAATGCGGGAGGGTTCGGAGTAAAAAGGTAGCAGCTCACCCAGCTTGGGGGGTTGTACATGGAGAATCCATCACGTGGCTTGATGCGGATGAACTCCTCTTCCTCTCCTTTATATATATTGGACAGTATTTTCGCTAGAGCAGGGACGGAGTCCGGTCCCTTACGACCGCAGCGGGTGGCATCGTCTTCTCCATTGAAGTGCCACATGGGTTGTCCCCGATACTGAAGTGGCTGCACCCCCGCATTATACATATTGACATAACCTCGATTATTCTCAATCCTGATTTGGCCAGCTTTTTATCCGGTCCATCAGGTAAAGGACTTCTCCATTTCTTCCTCCTGGGGGCTCCTAGGGCGCCAGCTGCGGCGTTTCTTCAAAGGGGTGTTGTCAAACTCAGGAAGGCCCATCCGAATAGGGTCCGGAAGAGGGACGTCCTCCATATAAAACCACTCTGAAGGCTAGTCTTCGGACGTCTTCTTCAAAGTACCAGACAAGTATCCGGTCCCGGCGATGCGCCATATCTCGGCTCCGCCCACTTGATATATTGACCCCTCCTGTGTACGGGTTACGAGGCAGAATACCCTCTTCCATAGCTCGAAATGAGCTTCGCAGCCCAAAAACTGCTCGCAAAGGGCGACATATCCAGCGATGTGCAAGATGGAGGCGGGAGTAAGGTTATGCAACTGGAGGCCGTAGAACTCCAGGAGCCCGCGGAGGAATGGATGGATTGGAAATCCGAGTCCCCTCAATAAGTAAGGGACAAGGCATACCCACTCCCCCATGGATGGGTTGGGAAAGCTCTCTGCTTGCTCCCCACCATTATAAGTGGCTAATCCGGCTTGGGCCAGGGACAATATCTGTGAGGAGGGAGAAACCCCTGGGTCTGTAACTCTACTAATTGGCTGTGGGGAACGGAACACTTCTTCCAATTGCCCGGCTTAGGGCTACGGGAGCGAGAGGAGGATCTGCAATGGCCGGCCAAGATGGGATGGACTTTTCCGGGCGCGCTCCGATGGATACTCGCTGTGGGAGGATGATGTGATCTGGATCTGAGGATCCCCGTCTCTTTAAATAGACGATTTACTTACATGGTTAGGGTGGCAAGTGTAAAAATGCCCCAACTTCTCGCATTCGCTCGACACGTGGAGGATAGCCATTATTAGGCGCAGAAGCCGATGAGTGTAACATTCATGAGAAGACGGACACTACTCAACAAGTATTCAAAATTTGGAGAGGAACCCGCCTTGCAATGCCGAAGAAAATCTGCGCGCCGGACTCATCGTCATTGAATCCTGGTTCGGGGGCTACTGAGGGAGTCCTGGATTAGGGGGTCCTCGGACAGCCCGACTATATAATTTGGCCGGACTGTTGGACTATGAAGATACAAGATTGAAGACTTCGTCCCATGTCCGGATGGGACTCTCCTTTGCGTGAAAGGCAAGCTTGGCAATTCGTATATGTAGATCTCCTCCCTTGTAACCCTAGCCCCCTCCGGTGTCTCTATAAACTGGAGGGTTTAGTCCGTAGGACAACAACAATGATAATCATAGGCTAGCTTCTAGGGTTTAGCCTCTACGATCTCGTGGTAGATCAACTCTTGTAATACTCATATCATCAAGATCAATTAAGTAGGAAGTAGGGTATTACCTCCATCGAGAGGGCCGAAACTGGGTAAACATTGTGTCCCCCGCCTCCTGTTACCACCCGTCTTAGACGCACAGTTCGGGACCCCCTACCCGAGATCCGCCGGTTTTGACACCGACAAAGGCCTCCTTTTAATATAGAATCGGAACAAGGCATTAACACATAGTGAATACATGAACTCCTCAAACTACGGTCATCACCGGGAGTCACTAGTAGAAAACAGGGCTTTCTTCCAGGCCAGTTTAGCCCATTAGTCTCGGTTCAATCCAGAACCAGGACCAATGGAGCTATTTGCCCCGGTTCGTGAGCTCAGGGGGCCGGCCGGGCCACGTGGGCCATTGGTCCCGGTTCGTCCGGACCTTTTGGTCCCGGTTGGTGGTACGAACCGGGACCAATGGTCCTGCTCTGGCCCACCACTATTCGTCGGTTGGTGGCATGAACTGGGACCAAAGGCTTCCCTTTAGTCCCGGTTCAAGTCACCAACCGGGGCTAATGGTGCTGCCTATATATAGCCCCTCACAAGAGCAGAGCACACCGCTCTGCTTTTTTTACTGGCTGAGGGGGAGAGGGCTTGGTGGTGCTCTAGCTCACCTCCTATGCACACAAGGTGTTCGATGGAATGCCCGAGCCACACTACTTAAGGTTTCTCCTTTCCAAGCTCGACCGCCAAGCTCCATTTTCCTCAATATTTATCTAGGTTTAGCGATCCGTCACGCCCCGTCCCCGTCTTCATCGCCGTCGATCACCCGCGCCGATCTCATCGCCGACACCACCGTGGTGAGCCTCTTGTTCTTATCTTCTTTCTGAAAGGAAAAATATTATTACTTGTTTGTTTAGATAGATACTTGTATTATTTTCTTACTTTTATTATTGCATCTTATATAGTGCGATGGTTTTGGTATCTGCCCCGTCGGCCCTCGTCACATCTATGATTCGGATGTGGTATATATTATCTTTTCATAACTATTGGTTCATTTATTGTTTATGAAAATTATGCCGACCAACGTGACATTGATTTTATTTATCTAGGAGGTTGTTGAACCGGAAATTCCAACCGACCCTATTGTCGAGAGGTTAAATTTAGTTTAAGAAGAAAACAATTTCTTGAAGGAAAAAATAAAAAAACTTGAGGAGGAGAAGATGATATTGGAGTTGCATGTTGTGGATGTCGTCGATGATCACAAGATCAAGATGGATGCAATGCGCTTGAAGATGAGGAAGATTAGAAAATATGCCATTCATACCGAGGCTTGGTATCATTATGCCGTTGGATCAGTTGTTACCTTGGTTGCAATTATGATCGTATTTGTTTTCGCATTGAAATGTTTTACATAGTTTCAATGTATGGTTTAATTAATTTAGATGCTCTCTGAGCTTTATGTTGTTAGATGAGAACTATGTATGTACTTTGGTTTTATGTGATGATGAACTTCTATTAATTTGGTCACTTAATTATCTATTCATGATGTTCTGTAATGATTTTTGACACACTTAATTATATATAATGCACGCAGATGAACTGGCAATGGATGTACTGTGACAGACACACCTCCGAGTACATTAAGGGCGTGCATGATTTTCTCGAAGTGGCTGAGGCAAACAAGCAGAATGGTTTTATGTGTTGTCCTTCACACCCACCTGCTTTACAAGGGTTTCATGCCACACTATAATGTTTGGACGAGGCACGGAGAAATAGGGGTTATGATGGAAGACGGCGAGGAAGAAGAGTACGATGACAACTATGTGCCCCCTGAATACGGTGATGCTACTGAACATCAAGATGCACCAAATGATGTGCACGATGGTGCTGGAACGGGCGAAGCTGCTGAAGATCAAGAGGAACCAGACGATGTGCCCGATGATGATGATCTATGCTGGGTCATTGTCGATGCAAGGACACAATGCGAAAGTCAAAAGGAGAAGCTGAAGTTCGATCGCATGTTAGAGGATCACAAAAAAGGGTTGTACCCCAATTGCGAAGATGGCAACACAAAGCTCGGTACCGTACTCGAATTGCTGCGATGGAAGGCGAGAGAATCATGCTCGATAAAGGATTTGAGAAGCTACTGAAAATAATCAAGAAGAAGCTTCCAAAGGATAACGAATTGCCCGACAGTACATACGCAGCAAAGAAGGTCGTGTGCCCTCTAGGATTGGAGGTGGAGAAGATACATGCATGCCCTAATGACTGCATCCTCTACCGTGGTGCCTACAAGGATCTGAACGCATGCCGGTATGCGGTGCATTGTGGTATAAGATCGGGCGAGATGACCTGGTGATGTTGTGGCGAGCCTCCCAGAAGAGGGTTCCTGCGAAGGTGATGTGGTATGCTCCTATAATACCACGGTTGAAAGCGTCTGTTCAGAAGCGGAGAGCATGCCAAGTTGATGCGATGGCACGGTGAGGACCGTAAGAAAGGCGGGAAGTTGAGAGCACCCGTGACGGGTCGAAGTGGAGAAAATCGAGAGAAATCTTTGGGATGAGTTTGCAAAGGACCCAAGGAACGTATGGTTTTCTTTAAGCGCGGATGGCATTAATCCTTTCGGGAGCAGGCAGAAATCACAGCACCTGGTCTGTGAATCTATGTATGTATAACCTTCCTCCTTGGATGTGCATGAAGCGGAAGTTCATTATGATGTCAGTTCTCATCCAAGGCCCTAAGCAACCCGGAAACGACATTGATGTGTACATAAGGCCATTAGTTGAAGAACTTTTACAGCTGTGGAATGGAAAAGGTGTACGTCGTGGGATGAGCACAAAAGGAGGAATTTGACCTAAAAGGCGTTGTTGTTCGTGACCATCAACGATTGGCCCGCTCTCGGTAACCTTTCGTGACGGACAAACAAGGGATACCACGCATGCACGCACTGTTTACTTGACACCGATAGTATATACAGGAAGCTGGAGGAAGAATGTGTACCTGGGCCATCGTCGATTTCTTCCGACCAACCATCAATGTCGAAAGAAAGGCAATCATTTCAAAGGCGAGGCAGATCACCGGAAGAAGCCCGCCATGCGTACCGGTGATCACGTACTTGCTATGGTCAATGATTTACACGTAATCTTTGGAAAGGGTCCCGGCGGACTAGCTTTACCGAATAATGGCGAGAATCACGCACCCATGTGGAAGAAGAAATCTATATTTTGGGACCTACCCTCTTGGAAAGACCTAGAGGTCCGCTCTTCGATCGACGAGATGCACGTGACGAAGAACCTTTGCGTGAACCTGCTAGGCTTCTTGGGCGTGTATTGGAAGACAAAAGATACACCAGAGGCACGAGAGGACCTGCAAAGCTTGAACGAAAAAGAGGGCATGCCTCAAGCGATATGAAGGTCCTGCCGGCTAAGCTCTTACGAAGAAGAGAAAGAAATATTCTTTCAATGCCTGCTCAGTATGAAGGTCCCGGTGGCTTCTCGTCGAATATAAAGGGAATAATAAATATGCCGGAGAAAAATTTCCATAACCTAAACTCTCATGACTGCCACGTGATTATGACGCAAGCGCTTCCGGTTGCATTGAGGGGCTTCTACCGAAAAGCGTCCGATTAGCCATTGTGAAGCTATGTGCATTCCTCAATGCAATATCTCGGAAGGTGATCGATCCAGAAATCGTACCAACGCTAAGGAGTGATGTGGCGCAATGTCTTGTCGGTTTCGAGCTGGTGTTTCCACCATCCTTCTTCAATATCATGACGCAGCGTCCTAGTTCATCTAGTCGACGAGATTGTCATTACGGGGCCTGTATTTCTACACAATATGTACCCCTTTGAGAGGTTCATGGGAGTCCTAATGAAATATGTTCAGAATCGCGCTAGGCGGAAGGAAGCATCTCCATGGGCCATCAAGCGAGAGGATGTCATCGGGTTTTGTGTTGACTTCATTCCTGGCCTTAAGAAGATAGGTCTCCCTAAATTGCGGTATGAGGGAGACTGACCGAAAAAGGCACGCTTGGAAGAGACTCAATAATATGCGAGGCGGATATTCTTGGTCTCAAGCACACTACAGTTCTCTGAGAACTCTACCTTGGTGACCCATTATGTCGATGAACACAAGAACGATCTGCGCTCACCCAGGCGGTCTGACGATCGGATTACATGTGAACACATCGGGACTTTCAGCAGTTGGTTGGAAACACGTCTCGGAGGTGACAGCACTGTTTGTGATGAGCTGTACTTGTTGTCCGAGGACCATCTTCGACTGTAATGATTTGGAAAGGATACGAGATAAATGGGAATACATTTTACACGATTGACCAAGATGAAAAGAGCACCAACCAAAACAGCGGTGTCCGCTTTGATGCAAGAACCGACAAGGGAAATGACACATATTATGGTTACATAGTAGACATATGGGAACTTGACTATGGAGTAGATTTTAAGGTCCCTTTGTTTAAGTGCAAGTGGGTCAATCTGTCAGAGGCGAGTGCTGTAGACCCACAAGATGCGGAATGACAACAGTGGATCTGAAAAATCTTGGGTACACTGACGAACCGTTCGTCCTAGCCAATGATGTGGCACAGGTTATCTATGTGAAGGACATGTCTACCGGACCGAGGAAAAGAAAAGATAAGGAAGCGAATACATCATACAATGAGCCAAAGCGCCACATAGTTCTTTTCGGGAAAAGGGACATCCACAGGAGTGGAGGGCAAGATGGACATGTCGAAGAGTATGAAAAGTTTCATGAAATTCCCCCTTCAAAGTCAAGGCTGACCCAAGCATCCTGATAAACGATGAAGATTATCCATGGTTACTTGACGCAATAAGCAAAGCGACACAAGCGAAGAAAAAGTGAAGACTTTCTCCATAACTATTATGATGATACCATGCCAACTTTGTAATGCATTTAGTATGATACCATAGTCCGTTGTGTACATGCACATGCTATGCCAACATTTTCAGACTACATTTGAAAACTAAGAATTTGAAAACCTCGCCAACCGAAGGGCGCTCACACCGGTTTATAAGCCCGTCCCTCTACACACCGTTTTGTTGTAAGCAGAAACAAAATAAAATAAATAAAGAAACAAAGAAAACAAAAAAAGTGTTTTCGAATTTGAAAACTAATGGCACTAACAGAAAGTTCATAATTTTTCTAAAACTAAAAGCAAAAAGAATTAAAAAATAAAGCAAAAAACAACAAAAACTAAATAATGCAGAAAACAGAACAAAAAACTGAAAATAAAAATAAAAATAGCAACAATAAGTATTTTGTTGTAAGTAGAAACAAAATAAAAAAAATAAAGCAACAAAGAAAACAAAAAAAAGAGTTTTCAAATTTGAAAACTAATGGCACTAACAGAAAGTTTATAATTTTTCTAAAACTAAAAGCAAAAATAATTAAAAAATAAAGCAAAAGACCAAAAGAAAAATAAGCCAAAACCAAAATTGTAGCGACCCGACCTCAGATGGTCAAGTATCTGTGCTTCTGTGTCATCCCTGGATCGGTAATGCTGACACACACAGTACTCGAAGGATTTATAACAGAGTAGCAATCACACACTTATTACATCGAATGTCTCAAAAGAGAACTTATTACAATAATATGGCTGAAGGCCATCTAATGCGATAACAGCGGAACGCTTGGAAGATGAAGTGAGCCCATCAACTCCAACGGCATAACTGAGCTGCACGGCAACGACCTACAATCCAGTCCTCGTCTGAAAAGTCTGCAACATAATACGTTGCAGCCCGAGAACGGGTCAGCACATGGAATATGCTGGCAATGAAACACATAGGGTAATGAAAGAATAAGCTATACTACATGTATATATGGCTGGTGGAAAGCTCTATGGTTACAGTTTTGCGAAAAGCCAATTTTTCCCTACATCAAAGGAATAAATTTAATTTAACTATCATGGTGGTTGAAACATCATTGAGAAGGTACCCCCCACTCAGATGATCCCAATTAAGGTAATTAACAACCCAGCAAATTTAGTTACGAGAGTTGAGATACATGTGAATACTCAAGTACTAGATACTCAGAATCGTCCATAACCGGGGACATGGCTAACCATGATTAGTTTTACACTCTGCAGAGGTTTGCGCACTTTTCCCCACAAGACTCGATCGCCTCCGTTGGATTCTCGCACTGCATGATGTTTGAGAAACGGATGATCGAGACACAGTCTTTCAGAAACATTAATTCTCTACTCCGGATAGATCATACCAAACCTATAAAACCCACTACCTGCTGATCTACCTCTTCGAGAGCTTCACGTAACTTACTCAACTATGCTAGAGCCCATAATAGCTTGTGGCTGCACACGGAAGTTTCTAGCACGAATAATCTCAGTTCCTTTGAGCCTGGGTGGCGGTCCATAGGAAGATCACGCGGGTACCCGGGATTTCAAAAAAGCAGACAACCTTTGGGTTCCCAGGTGCCTCAATCCACCCAGATGTGTATTTAAATTGCCACCTTAAAGTAAACCATTAATTAATAATCTCACATCTGTCGTGAATATCTCTCAAACCCCAAACCACGTCTACGAGCATAGCATGGCAGTATAACCATAACGTAGAAGTAACTCCCAAGGGTTTGAAAGTAACAGGGCAATAGGTTCCTACCTCATCATCTACTTCCCAACCCACAAATTAATGACATCCTAATCATGCAATGTTTGAGGGTTGAAACTAATGCATAAAAACTGGGTAGGAAAAGATATGATCAAGTGTTACTTGCCTTGCTGACGATTCGTGAATCCTAGAGACTCGTAGTAACACGCTTCGCACTTCGGGAATTCTATCGCAAGCAAAAAACGCATACATAAGTAAACAAGCAAAGATGCACAAACGAAACTTCAACTGAAGAGGTTGACCGGAGAGTTCAACTTAAGAACTCCGGTTTGCAAAAAGAATCAAACCAAATGGAACAACGAAACTCAAACGGCGAGAAAAACAAGGTCCGTTTACTAATCTGAACTAGGGTCAAATTTTACAGGGATAAAAACTGGTTTAAGTTGATTATTCGGAAAGAGGGTTTCGATACGAAACTCCAGGCGCTTGAATCGCCTGATTCCGATAAACGAGCGAAAAGATAAACAGGTTTGAAAATTGGATCAGAAATCGCGATCAGAATAACCGCGGAATAATTCCAATAAAAGAAAAGCGACGAACTGTTAAACGAACGAACGTTCGTTAACAGAACTTAAACAGTGAACGCGTTCGTTAAAATGAACGGATGAACGGATGTTCGTTAAATAAATAAACCGACGAAAATAAACCGATCTATATAAAAAACGATCTATGGTTTTATTAAAAAAACAGAAGCGTTTTCAAAAAAAACATAATAAACCGGCGGCGGCGGGGTCGGGTACCTCCGGCGAGGCGTCCGCGAAGCGGCTCGGCTCGGCGAGGGGCGGCGGCAAGGCGGCGGCGACAAATGAGGCGGCGGGCGACGGCGCTGGAGCTCCGGCGGCTCGGGCTCGGCTAAGCGGGTGGTGGTGGCGGGTGGTGGTGGCGGGTGGTGCCGGGCGGTATTTAAAAGGGCGGCGGCGGTGGCTTGGGGAAGGCGGGCGGCTTGGGAAGGGTCGCCCGGGGTGGAGTCCGCTCGGACTCCCTCGGCGTCCGTGCCTCCTGGCCTTGAGGAGGGAGGCCAGCGGCGGCGCTCGTGGGCCGGCTTTCAGCTCGGTTGGGCCCTTGGCCCGGTCAGTATGGTCCGTTCGTTTTTAAACATTCCATGAAAGAAAAATTCCTAGAAAAATAAATAAAAATCTAAAAATTCCAAAATAAGTTTTCTCCGTCTAAATATAATATTTAGAACTAGATGAACTTTTCTTGGCCCCTAAAATGCAAATTTTAAAGCGTGCAAATTTTTTCTAGGGCTAATAAAATTCCAAATAAAATCAAATAAAATCCCAAAAATGATTTTAACATTTTTCCTCCGTTATTTCAATTATTTTGGAGAAGTCATATTATCTCCCTCATTTATTTGTTTAAATTGAAATAATTTTCCGGAGAGAAAATAATTAAAATCCAATATCCTCGCTCTTTCATTATTTGACAAAATTCAAATATGAAAATTGAAAAATCCCCAACTCTCTCCGAGGGTCCTTGAGTTGCTTAGGATTTTCGAGGATGGTAATCGAGAATGCAAATAAAATATGATATGCAAGAATGACCTATGTATAACATGCCAAATTGAAAATTTGGGATGTTACAAACCTACCCCTTAAGATGAATCTAGCCCTCGAGATTCAGGTTGGCTAGAAAATAGGTGCGGATGGTCCTTGCAAATATCCTCTTCTCGCTCCCAGGTGGCTTCTTCCTCGGTATGGTGGCTCCACTGAACTTTGCAAAACTTGATCACCTTGTTGCGAGTGACTCTGCTATCAAACTCGAGAATCTTTACTGGCTTCTCCTCATAAGTCAGGTTGTTATCCAATTGTATCGCCTCCGAGGCACTTTGTATCCTTTAGTGGTATGTCGGCCATCTCAGCGTGGCACTTCTTCGGTTGTGACACGTGAAACACGTCATGCACTCGACAATCCTTCGGGTAACTCCGGCTTGTAGGCAACTTCTCCCATCCGTTCCAAAATACAGTGCAGTCCTACAAATCTTGGGGCTAACTTTCCCTTTAGTCCAAAAGCGTTTCACTCCCCTCGGGGTGATACTGCATGAATATACTCTGTCTCCAATTTCATAGGTTACTTCCTTGCGTTTAGAATCTGCATAACTCTTACATCTAGGCGAGCAATCTTTAGTCATCTCTGATCAGTTTAACCTTCTCCTCGAGTCTTTGATCAAATCTGGTCCAAACAATCGACGGTCTCCAACCTCATCCCACATCAATGGTGTTCTACATCTGCGTCCATACAAAGCTTGAGCAGTGCCATCTTCAAACTGGCTCGGTAGCTGTTGTTGTATCGAGAATTCTGCGTCTGACAAATTGTCATCCCAACTAGATCCATAATCTAGCGCATGTGCTCTCAACATGTCCTCCAAAATCTGATTGACTCTCTCTGCATCCGTCCGTGCATGGGTGGAACGCAGATATTAAACTCCAATCTGGTACCCAAAGTCTGGTGTAGTTGATGCCAAAACTTTGAAGTAAAGCTGTGTTCCTCTATACGTCTGATACTCCTCGGAACTCCGTGCAAACATACTATCCTGGTCATATATATCTTGGCCAACTTTGCACTTGTATAAGTTGTTTTCACTTTGGGATGAAATGAGCTACTTTGGTCAAACGATCCACTACTATCCATATTGAATCATATCCTGCTTTGGTTACGGGTAATCCTGTGATAAAATCCATGCCAAGCTTGTCCCACTTCCATTCGGTATTGGCATAGGCTGCAACAGTCCTGCTGGCTTTTGATGCTCTGCCTTCACTCTCGACATACATCGCCATAACGGCTACATACTCGCAATATCCTTCTTCATACCAGCCCACCAGAAACGTTCCTTCAAATCCAAGTACATCTTGGTGTTTCCGGGGTGAATCGAGTATGGTGAGTCAAGGGCCTCTTGAAGTATTAACTTCCTGATCTCCGAATTGTTGGGCACATAAATCCGATCCTCAAACCACAAGGTATCATGCTCATCCTCGCGAAAACCTTTGGCTTTTCCTTTGCCCATCTTTTCTTTTATCTCAGCAATCTCTTTATCCTCCTTCTGAGCGTCTCGAATCTTGTCTAACAAGGTCGACTGAACCTCCATTGTTGCAAGAAAACCTCTTGGAACAATCTCCAACTGAAGTTCCATAACATCTTCTGCTAACTCCTTTGGCAGTCCTCTACCTTCAAGGATATTGGCATAACTCTTCGGACTCAAAGCATCTGCTACGACGTTGGCTTTTCCTGGATGATAGTGTAGCTTCATGTCGTAATCTTTTATAAGTTCCAGCCATCTCCTCTGTCTGAGGTTTAACTCATACGTGTGAAAATGTACTTTAAACTCTTATGATCCGTGTACACATCATAACTGTTTCCCATGAGATAATGTCTCGTGTCTTTAACGCATGTACTACGGCTGCTAACTCCAAATCATGCGTGGCATAGTTCAACTCATGAGGCTTCAGTTGTCGTGAGGCATACGAGACAACTTTTCCTTCCTGCATAAGAACACATCCAATTCCCAAGCGAGAGGCATCACAATACACTTGAAACTCCTTATGTATATCTGGCAATGTCTGCACTGGGGCTGTAGTCAACCGTTTCTTCAACTCTTGGAACTTGTCTCACAATCCTCTGTCCATCTGAACTTAGTATCCTTCTTTAGCAATTCTGTCATTGGTTTAGCAATCTTGGAAAAATTCTCAATGAATCTCCGATAATATCCTGCCAGTCCAAGGAAACTGCGAATCTCGCTGACTGAAGTGGGTGCCAACCATTCGATGGATCGACTGAATTTTCTTTGGGATCTCTTGCTATACCTTCTCCTGATATAACATGCCCAAGAAATCCAACTTCCTTTAACCAAAATTCGCACTTGCTGAATTTGGCGTATAACCGGTGTTCCCTAAGTTTCTCAAGAACCAAACGTAGGTGTTCTGCGTGCTCCTCTTCGTTCTTCGAGTAAACCATAATATCATCGATAAACACCACAACAAACTTGTCCAAATATTCCATGAACACTTTGTTCATCATACTCATGAAATAGGCAGGGGCGTTAGTCAGTCCAAACGACATGACAGTATAATCGTATAATCCATATCGTGTTGTGAATGCCGTCTTGGGTATATCCTTCTCTCGGATCTTCAATCGATGGTATCCTCGATCGTAGATCAATCTTAGAAAACACATTAGCTCCTTGCAACTGATCAAATAGATCATTAATCATCGGTAAGGGATACTTGTTCTTTATCATTACTTCATTCAGTAGCTCGGTAATCAACAACCATCCTTAGGGATTTATCCTTCTTCTCCACCAAAAATCTTGGAGCTCCCCAAGGTGATGAACTTCTACGAATGTAACCTTTCTCCAACAGCTCCTTGATCTGCTTCTTAATTTCCTCCAGATCATTTGCGGGCATCCGATAGGGTCTCTTTGATATTGTCCCTGTACCTGGTATTAGTTATATCAAAAACTCGATGTCTCGATCCGGTGGCATGCCTGGTAACTCTTCCGGAAAAACATCTGGATAATCCTTCACTACAGGTACTTCTTCTTGTACAACTCCCGTGAGGGTATTCACTTGGCTCCTCCTAGGCACATGCCTAGATACATACTTAATCCTTTTTCCCTTATGGGGTGGTGAGATAGATTGACTTGCTAGCACAGTCGATACTTCCTCCAAACTTCGACATCCAATCCATACCTAATATCACATCCAATCCTTGCGACTCCAAGATAATTAGGTCAGACGGAAAAACATGTGTTCCAATGATTAGGGGTAATTGGGTGCACCATCGCTAGCCATATACTCTGCTCCGGCGAGCTCACTAAAAGAGGGGTCCTAAAGGGTGCAGGTTGGTATCTTAATCTTATCCACAAATCACCTTGATATGTATGAATGCGATGCACCAGTATCGAAAAGAACAATAGCGGTAAATGACTGAACAAAAACTTACCTATTACCGCATCTGGCTGCTCTTCAACTTCCTCCACGTTAACGTGGTTCACTTGTCCTTTGTTGAATGGATTGGGCTTCTTCCAGCGCTCCCATTTCCGTTTCCATTCTTTCCTTGAGGCAGTCATTGGCATAGTGCCCTGTCTTCCCGCTTTAAAGCAAATAACTTGGCTCAAGTCTCTCTTAGCGGGTGTAGCTGGGTTAGAGCGATTCTGATTATTGTTGGCTGCATTTCCATTCCCATTCTTTGCACCATTATGCGTTCCTCCTCTAGTATGGTTATGTCCTCCATGGTTATGAACTAGTCCTCCCGAGTTCGGGGTTAGGCGAGGTTTCTGGTGAGCTCTTGAGTTATACTTCCCTTGTCCATACTTCCTCTTACGACTCTCAATTTGCTGCTGCTTTCCTTCAATCATTAGGGCCTTATCTACCAACTCCTGGTAGTTGTTGAAAGTTGCCACCATCAGCTGCATACTCATCTCATCATTCAGTCCTTCCATAAACTTCTCTTGCTTCATGCATCCGTGGCCACATCATCGTGGGCATAGCGTGATAACTTGCTAAACTCATCCACGTCTTTGGGCCACAGATGCGGTTCCCATAGCGTAAGTTATGCGGAACTCACGCTTCTTTATCTGCATGGCTCCAGCTTGAAACATGGGTCGTCGAAAAGCTTGTTGGAACTGGTCCCAAGTGACATTGGCTATAGGAAAAGTAGCCGTGTAATTCTCCCACCATGCGGCTGCTGGTCCATCCAATTGATGTGCGGCAAAGCGCACTCTCTCAAAGATCCGTGCATCCTGCGGTGGTTAACTCCTTCCAATACGGCGTAACCAGTCATCTGCAACTATTGGCTCGGTGCTCTTTGGAAAACACCGGCGGTTGTAACCTCGTAAAAGCAGGCTAAATTGTCCACTTTGGTGGCGGGTTGTTGTTGTTGTTGTTGTTGGCATTGCCACTGGTTACGAACTAGCAATTGCATCAAGGCATTCTGCGTTGGATCAATTGAGTGAGCTCGGTGGGAAAGCAAAACCGGGTCACGTCTAGGAGGCATCTGAGGGTTTAGGGGGGAGAGATTAGAAATAGAAAGAGGTCTAGTGATAAAACACTACCCATATGCACATGAGGCAAAACACACATTCATTCAATCAAGCAAGCAAGGGCATACAAAACGATCTATGACTATCGCATACGTGCTCAATTACTACTAGTTACATGGGGGAAAATACTACTAATATTTTGTGGTCATCTAGAAATTTTGATCGGTGGAAGACTCCATGATGTCTTCTCATGCTACGTCTTCATAGTCATAATCACTTGGATCTGAGTCGGTGTAAATCCGATGATGATGTAGTTGTCCGGACAAGCGGGATCTTCTTCCTCTTCTTGCTCTTCTTCCTTGGGTACTGGTCCTCCCATGAAAACTCCAATCTTCTTGACTAGGTCGTCGTTCTTCTCCGATGGTATCTTGATTTCTTCCTCATATCCATCAGCGTGTAGACTTGAGTTCTTCCTCCAATTCGATGATCTTAGTTTTCGCCTTCTTCAAATCCAGCATGTCTGCGCACATCTGGTTCTCATGACGTCGAATGTGCTGGTTGAGCTCCTGGATGTAAGCTGCAATGGATCTATCCTTCTTGCTGCCCCCGCTGTCACAGGGAAAGGACACCGCAAGATTGAACCCAAAGCTAAGCACTTCTCTCGTTGCAAGAAAGATCAATCTAGTAGGCCAAACCAAAATGATAATACGAAGAGACTTGCAAAGATATTAAATCATGCATAAAAGAATTCGGAGAAGAATCAAATATTGTTCATAGATAATCTTGATCATAAACCGACAATTCATCGGATCTCGACAAACACACCGCAAAAAGAATTACATCGAATAGATCTCCAAGAAGATCGAGGAGAACTTTGTATTGAGATCCAAAGAGAGAGAAGAAGCCATCTAGCTAATAACTATGGACCCAAAGGTCTGTGGTAAACTACTCACACATCATCGGAGAGGCTATGGTGTTGACGTAGAAGCCCTCCGTGATCGATTGCCCCTGCAGCTGAGCGCTGAAAAAGGCCCCAAGATGGGATCTCACGGGTACAGAAGGTTGCGGCGGTGGAAATAGGGTTTCGTGGTGCTCTTGGATGTTTTCAGGGTATATGAGTGTATATAGGCGAAAGAAGTAGGTCGGTACGTGGAGCCACAAGGGGCCCACAAGGATGAGGGGAGCGCCTACCCCCCCTCCCCCCCGGCGCGCCTCCCTACCTCGTGGCCGCCTTGTTGCTTCCTTGACGTCCACTCCAAGTCTCCTGGATTGCGTTTGTTCAAAAAATAACTCTCCCCAAGGTTTCATTCCGTTTGATATTACTTTTCTGCAAAACACTGAAACAGGTAAAAAAACAGCAATTTGCACTGGGCCTTTGGTTAGTAGGTTAGTCCCAAAAATAATATAAAAGTACATAATAAAGCCCATTAAACATCCAAAACCGATAATATAATAGCATGAAACAAAAAAAAATATAGATACGTTGGAGACGTATCATGCATCCATAAGCGATGTGTTGTGAGCATAGCTCGATGTTGCCTCTGGGCCTCCGCCTCGACGAAGCAAATATTTTTATACGCAAATATTTTTATACGCAGGAGCTTGTTGTAGCAGCGGTCGGAAAGTATCGATGCAGACCAGAAGACACAGACGGCCATGATCTGCTAAGCAAATTGCTACCCCGAATAAAACACCGATAAGGGCCTGTAGAAACTCCAAAGATCCCGAAAGCCAGTCGAATCTAGATGGATCTATTGGAAACCTAAACCAACCAGATCTGGAAGATCCTTCAGAGAAACGGCTCCACATACCCTCGCCAACGATAAACACACCAACGGAGTTAGCTCGTTGCTCCGAACCAAACACGATGATTGCCTAAAGAAAACAATAAAAAATCACCAGAGCTGCTGCATGCCATGTCCGAGATCGGTGTCGAGCTCGCTGCCGTTCAGGACCATGTATTGACGTTCTCTTCTTTGATGGCCTAACCAGGCGAGCCATTGTTGAAGAATGTCGCGTTGCAACACCAACACTGTTGTCAAGCATTGCATGGCGGATACTAGAAATGGTCCACACACCCCCGTCTTCGACACACAGCCGTCCACCGAACTTTGGACTGCAGGGCCCCATGATCAGCAGCACCCCGGCGCACTGCCACTGCATCGCATGGGCTTTGCCCGACAGCGCACCCTGGTGGCGGCAAGAAGGGTGAGAAGATGGCATTGTGGCTAGAGTTTAGTCGTCGCTGGAGCCTCTCAAGAAAATGATTCATATAGCTGATTAGTACACGTCGAATTTTATTATATGGTGAAGTAGCACTTTGATATCAAATTATCAAATGGAGATTAGTAAAATGCAAAATAAAATTAATTAAGCAAGAAAATTAATCTTCGGCCATTATAGTCTCATGGTACATCGAGGTAGGGTTATGGGCGGCGGTTGGTCAAGTCCGACAATCAGCACCAACAGACTGGAAAGGGGATGGTCGTCTACCTGAACAACGGCTTTGCAAAGCGAAAGTTGATAGATTTTATATTTTTGAGGGAGACCCATGTTGCTAGAATTTTGTAGTCCAACACGTATGGATTTTCATGTTAAGAACCACCGAATACATGCGTAGATACTAGATACTGTAGATGCATATGGATTCCTGGTGGCTGGTGTTACTGTTACGCCGGAGCTCCCTCTGGCTACAACCAACTCGTGCGCGACTCTCACCAGCCCATGTACAAGCAGGCCAATGGCGGCGGAAATGAGGGTTGTAGTTGAATTTCTACGAACCCGGTGCACTCGTCACGGCTTGATCTGGTGCACGCAACAATAATCGAGCATAATCGCTACCATTCTCTCGGATGGCCTGGGTGCATGTGCACCAGGTAACGACTATCTTGCTCCGCCCTGCACTAGCAGGCCCTGACACCTACACACGAGAAAGGATGGACACTGCACTCTGGAACTCCCCTGGGATGCCTTTTTCCCCTTGTTTTGTATGTCCCGATGCCTCCTATTTCAATACACTTCGCGAATGGTTAGGAAAATTACTGCGTTAGCAAAACGGAAAATGGATAGGTAATGGGTACACGAGGGGAGGCAGTGAGGCTAGATGATCAATTTATAGATAGAAGGATGGAGATGGCAAAGCGAGCGTGACAAAGGTACCTGAAAATTTAAAAGGTTGGAGAATGGTGTTGGACTGAGATGATGGATAGACATATATATGCAACAACGATCGGTTGTAAGAATGTTTCAGAGTATGTTATCAAGTAAAGTGGGTGGTGCATGCTCATGTTGCCCTCTTGCACATAACATCAATCAATTATCCACTGAACAAGATTGTTGCCTGGGTAATTGTACGTACGTTCTCTAAGTTCAATCTATTAATAAAGAACAACGGCGTCATCTTTATGAAAAAAAAAGAGCAGAAAACTGAATGAAAACTAGCACATCAGACCCACAAGATAGGGCAGTCAGGCCAATTTAGCTATACAAAAAGACCCACACACACCACCGCTGAGGCTTCCTGCAAACTGTCAGTTAATAGCATCATAACTGCCGAACGTTCTATTCTTAGCATCATATCCAAACGTCCCTCGATCAGCTGTTCCACCCTCATTAGTGCAGAACCGACCTTTAGTGCCGGTTCGTAACGGCCTACAGTGCCGGTTCGCCAACCGGCACTAAAGAGTGGGGACTAAAAGGCCCCCTCTTTAGTACCGGTTCGTCACGAACCGGCGCTAAAGAGCCACCATGTGGCACGAGCCAGGCTCGGGTGCGTGTAGGACATTAGTACCGGTTGGTAACACCAACCGGTACTAAATATTTGGGTATTTGTTTTTTATTTTTGCTTTAATTTTGTGTTTTCAATTTAGCTTTATTTTTCATTTAATTCTTTTTGTTTGCTGGTATTTCACGATACTATAAATTGTACACGTTATGCATATATATAAATAGATTTTATATATATAGGGATTGTCTATTCGTCAACCTGGGTGAGGAATAATTATTCTTCACCCCCACTATTTTACCATCAATACACCGTAATTTTATCCTCCTTTGGGATCTATGACCTGGTCGAGCAAAAATCCGGCTATTTCCTCTTGAAGTGCTAGTATGCGCTCCTCGGGTAGGAGCTTATCCCGCACCTCTCTGAACTGTTAAGAAGGAGATCAATATGCATGTGTATTAGTTGTGTTACAAGATATCGATAATGGTATGAATAGTGTTCTAACAACGTACCAAGTCCTGTCTTTGAGATCTGCTCCTTTCAGACGCCATCTTGCAAATGTTCTTGCAAACATAGGATGCATACAGATCATTCCCCGGCGCCTGCTTTAGGCCCCCCTTTAGTACCGGTTGGAGCCACCACCCGGTACTAAAGGGGGTGCGCTGGCTCCAGGCGGTGCACAAGTTTAGTCCCACCTCGCTAGCCGAGGGCTACCGTGACCGGTTTATAAGCCCAGTCGGTAGCTCTCTCGAGCTCCTCTCCTAAGCAGGCCCTCTTGGGCCTACCTGTTCTCTTCGCTTGATGGGCCCTCTTGGGCCTTCTTGAACCTGCATCCTGGCCCAACAAAAGGTTGGGTTCCTAGTCGTATGCAGGCCGCTTTGGCCCAGTAGGCGGGCTTTTTATTTTCTTAATTTTTTCGCTTTATTTATTTTTGTTTTATTTATTTTTTAGTTGTTTTTTGCTGTATTTAGTGTTTATTTGTGAATATTTTTGCTTTAGGTACAAAAAATTACAAACTTTCTATTAGTGCCGGTAGTTTTCAAATTTGAATAGTTTAAATTTTGAATTATTTGAAATTTGTGTGAATCACTAGTTTGTGAATAACTTAACTTTGAAAAAATATTTTTCAGTGATTCTTTTTTCTTATGTTTAATATTAGTGTGCTTTATCATTATGTTCAATTTGGTAATGCTTAGGTTATTTAAAAAATGAAATGCCTTTGTAACAGTTGAGTTTTCGTCGTAAACACTGATACTTCGAAAGAGATTGTCCATTTTGTACACGAAGTGCATCCAGTTTTTTCCGTAACCCTCTTTACTTTTTTGCACATGCTATTTGGATGAAATTATGATACCATGCCAACTTTCAACCTTTTCTAAGTTCATTTGAAATGCTTTTCAATTTAAGGGTCATTTAGCTGGAAAAAATCAGTAAATGCATGAAAAGAATTTGTTTGCACATAAAATTTCTTCGCGTTTCAAATTTCAAAACACATAACTACCCTAACTATTACAGAGATTCCCTCCTGGGTGTGAAACATAGAAGAAAGTGATGATAAGGAAGCCGATCACATCCCAGATCTTTGGGTGTGAAACTTTTTCTTCGCGTGTGTCCCTTTGCGCCGTAGCCATGGAAAATTTTCATCATTTAACTGGATGCTCGGGTCAATATTCACTGTGAATGGAGCAATTTCATCAAACTTTTCATAATCTTCTGACATGTCTGTCTTGTCATCCACTAGTAGAAAAAGGGTCAAACGTGAAACACATTAGTGCCAGTTTGTAAAAAAACCGGCACTAATGTGATCAATAGTGCCGGTTCGAATGGCTATGCATTAGTGCCGGTTCGTAATGAACCTTTAGTACCGGTTCGTGCCACGAACCGGTACTAAAGGGGTGGTGGCAGGTCAAGGCCGTGCCAGGGCCCCACGAGCCCCTTTAGTGACGGTTTGTGACACAAACCGGTACTAAAGTCTAACCTATAGTACCGGTTTGCGTCACCAACCCGGCACTACTGAAGTCTTAACCTATAGTCTGGTTGAAGACACAAACCGGCACTATAGGGCAATTTTCAAACTCTACCCCCCGTGTATCGCCATTTCAGTTTTGAAAAAATCAAAAGAAAATGATAAAAACTTCAGAAAATAAAATCTTTCGAGAGGTAGTTATATTACTACATCTACTAGTTAGGAAAATTTGAGAACTTAAATTTGGACATGTTTTGCAAAAGTGTAGGGAAAATGTAAAAGCGGCTATAACTTTTGCATACGATGTCGGAAAAAACGTATAATATATCAAAAATTCAGCACGAAAATCCGCATCCGATGGAGACCGCCTACGGCCTGTTTGCAATTTTTTAGAATCCTCAAATTCCAAAAGGAAAAAAAGATATGGTCAAATTTCAGTTTTTCTATAAAAAATTGGTTAAATCTGGTCAAACTACTTATTCAAGAAGTATTAATGTTACTACATAATTATTCAAGAATATTAGTGTTACTAAATAATTATTTCAATTTTTGAATTTTGGTCAAATATGGTCAAACTATGGTCAAACTGTGGTCAAAGTATGGTCAAACTTCTTCAAGAAATATTAGCGTTACTAAATAAATTACTGTTTTTTTAGAATAATAGTTTCAAACTCAAACGGCGAAATGTGTGACTTTATGCTCAAGCTAAACTCCTGAGGGTTAATAGGATTAACATCTTACTATTGTCAGGAAAACAACAAGTGCAGACTTGGAAACGAAGGAGAATAGAACCCGAAAGTTAAGCGTGCTCGGGCTGGAGTAGTGAGAGGGATGGATGACCGGTCGGGAAGTTAGATGATTTGGAATGAGTGATGCACACTTGAGCAGTTAAGAGAGGTGATTAGAGACTAAATTATCAAATAATTCGGAAAATTTAAAAATCGAAAAAAAATCAAATTTTTTTCCAAAATTTTCAAAAAAAATAAATAAAAAAACCTTTAGTACCGGTTGGTAACACCAACCGGTACTAAAGGTCCCCCATACCAGGGCGTGAGCTCACGCCACGTGGTGGCACTTTAGCGCCGGTTCGTGTAACCCGGTACTAAAGGGGGGCTTTAGTGCCGGTTCCATAACCGGCACTAAAGGCCCTTACAAACCGGTTTTAAAGCTCCGTTTACTACTAGTGATCCACTCCCACGATGTTTCTTTTTCCTGAAAGAACTATGTGGCGCTTTGGCTCGTCGTATGATCCATTCGCTTCCTTATCTTTTATTTTTCTCGGCCTGGTAGACATGTCTTTCACATAAAAAACCTTGGCCACATCATTGGCTAGGACGAATGGTTCGTCTGCATACATAAGATTGTTGAGATCCACTGTTGTCATTCCGTCTTTGCGGGTCTTCCGTTACCCCGCCTCGTGTCATATTGACCCATTTGCACCGAAACAAAGGGACCTTAAAATCACCTCCATAGTTAAGTTCCCATATGTCCTCTATTTAACCATAATATGTTTCCTTTCCCGTGTTGGTTGTTGCATCAAAGCGGACACTACTGTTTTGGTTGGTGCTCTTCTTATCTTGGGCGATCGTGTAAAATGTATTCCCATTTATCTGGTACCCTTTGAAAGTCATTATATTCGAAGATGGTAACTGGGACAACGAGTACAGGTCATTTTGAATATCGCCATCATTCAGGGCACGTTTCTGCAACCAACCAGCGAAAGTACTTGTTTTTCGCGTGTAATCCAGTCGTCAGACTTCTCCGGGTGTTTCGAGTGTAGAAAATTCTTGTGTTCCTCCATATACGGAGCCACCAAGGCGGAATTCTGTAGAACTGTAGTGTGCTTCAAAGAGAGAATGCCCGTCCATACATATTATTTGTTCCCTCCTAGCGTGCCTTTTCCATCCGATGCCCTTATGCATGATTCAGAACATCAATCGGCTTAAGGTCAGGAATAAAGTCAATACAAAACTCAATGACCTCCTCATTTTGATGGCCCTTCGAGATGCTTCCTTCTGGCCTAACACGATTATGAACATATTTCTTCAAGACTCCCATGAACCTCTCAAAGGGGAACATATTGTGTAGAAATACAGGACCCAAAACGTTAATCTCTTCACATAGGTGAACTAGGACGTGCGTCATGATGTTGAAGAAGGATGGTGGGAACACCAACTCGAAACTGACAAGACATTGCACCAAATCATTCTGTAACCTTGGTATGATTTCTGGATCGATTACCTTCTGAGAGATTGCATTGAGGAATGCACATAGCTTCACAATGGCTAATCGAACATTTTCCGGTATAAGCCCCCTCAATGCAATCGGAAGGAGTTGCGTCATAATCACGTGGCAGACATGAGACTTTAGGTTCGGAACTTTTTCTCTGCCATATTTATTATTCCCTTTATATTCGACGAGAAGCCAGATGGTACCTTCATGCCGACGAGGCATTCAAGAAGATTTCCTTCTCTTCTTTGGTAAGAGCGTAGCTGGCCCGACCACGATGTATGCCGTCTTTTCCGTGCATACGTTGCTGGTCCTCCCGTGCCTCTGATGTATCTTTTGTCTTCCCATACACGCCCAAAAAGCCAAGCAGGGTCACGCAAAGATTCTTCGTCACGTGCATCACGTCGATTGCGGAGCAGACCTCTAGGTCTTTTCAATATGGCAGGTTCCAAATTATAGATTTCTTCTTCCATATGGGTGCGCGTCCGTCAGCGTCCTTCGGAACAGGTTGTCCGCCAGGACCCTTTCCAAAGATTACCTTCAAATCCTTGACCATATCATGTACATCAGCACCAGTACGGTGGCGAGGCTTCGTCCGGTGATCCGCCTCACTTTTGAAATGCTTGCCTTTCTTTCTAACGGGATGCCTTGTCGAAAGAAATCGACGATGTCTCAGGTACATATTCTTCCTACAACTATCCAAATATATACTGTCGGTGTCATACAAACAGTGCGTGCATCTGCGGTATCCCTTGTTTGTCTGTCCTGAAAGGTTACTGAGAGCAGGCCAATCATTGATGGTCACGAACAGCAACGCCTTTAGGTCTAATTTTTCCTGTCCGTGCGCATCCTATGCACGTACACCTGTTCCATTCCACAACTGTAATAGTTCTTCAACTAATGGCCTTAGGTACACATCAATGTCGTTGTCAGGTTGCTTAGGGCCTTGCACTGGCATCATAATGAACTTCCGCTTCATGCACAACCAAGGAGGAAGGTTATACAAACATAGAGTCACAGGCCACGTGCTATGGTTGCTGCTCTGCTCCCCAAAAGGATTAATGCCATCTGCGCTTAGACCAAACTATACGTTCCTTGGGTCACCCGCAAACTCCTCCCAAGATACTTTCTCTCAATTTTTCTCCACTGTGAACCGTCGTGGTACTCTCAACTTTCTGTCTTTCTTACGGTCTTCTACGTACACCGCATCGCTTTCGCATGATCTTTGTTTTGGAACAAACGTTTCAACCGTGGTATTATAGGAGCATACCACATCACCTTGGCAGGAATCTTCTTCCTGGGGCGCTTGCCCTCGACATCACCAGGGTTATCGCGACTGATCTTATAATGCAATGCACCGCATACCGGGCAAGCGTTCAAATCCTCGTACTCACCGCGGTAGAGGATGCAGTCATTAGGGCATGCATGTATCTTCTACACCTCTAACCCTAGAGGGCAGACAGCCTTCTTTGCTTCATACGTACTCTCGGGCAATTCGTTGTCCTTTGGAAGCATATTCTTTATCATTACCAGCAACTTTCCAAATCTCTTGTCAGATACACCATTCTCTGCCTTCCATTGCAGCAATTCAAGTGTGGTGCCCAACTTTTTTTTGTCAGCTTTGCAATTCAGGTACAACAATTTCTTGTGATCCTCTAACATGCGCTGCAACTTCGTCCTCTCCGGATCACTTGCGCTTTCTCTTTGCATCGGCAATGGCCCGACCTAGATCATCGGTAGCTCATCTGATGCCTCTTCTTCAGCTTCTTCCCGCATTGCCGGCTCAGCTTCTTCCCCCATTGTTGTATCATCGTATTCAGGGAACCCATGGCCAGGATAGCCGTCGGCGTCCTCTTCTTCTTCATTGTCTTTCATCATAACCCCTATTTCTCCGTGCTTGGTCCAAACATTATAGTGGGGCATGAAACCGGACTCAAATAGGTGGACATGAATGGTTCTTGACGTAGAGTAACTGTGATCATTCTTACAGCCAGCACATGGACAAGGAATAAAACCATCCGCCCGCTTACTTGCCTCAGCGGCGAGCAGAAAAGTATGCACGCCATTAATAAACTCGGGAGAGCATCGGTCATCATACATCCATTGTCGGCTCATCTTCATTACACAACACCGAATAGACCAAATTAATACAAGTTCATACATAAAGTTCATACATAAAGTTCATATACATCACTTAATTAAATACAACATACAAATAACTCTCTAGCTAAAGAATTTAAATGCAACAACAAATGCGATCAAGATCGCAACTAAGGTAACAATTGATCCAACAGCATAATGATACCAAGTCACACTATCAATGGCATATTTTCTAATCTTTCTAATCTTCAACCTCATTTTCTCCATCTTGATCTTGTGATCATCGACGACATCGGCAACATGCAACTCCAATTCCATCTTCTCCCCCTCAATTCTTTTCAATTTTTCTTTCAAATACTCGTTTTCTCTTTCAACTAAATTTAACCTCTCGACAATAAGGTCGGTTGGAATTTCCGGTTCACATACCTCCTAGATAAAAATATCTATGTCAACTTGATGGGCATAATTTGTAATAAACACGAAATGCAACAACTAGTTTTAAAAGAGAATATACCACATCCGAATCATCACAAGGACGAGGGCCGACGGGGACGGATATCAAAACCATGGCACTATGTATAACAAACAACCAACGGGTAAGATAATTATACGAGTAACTATATATCCAAATCACAAAAACATCAATTTGGTAATGTAAAACATTCATGAACAAGAGCCTAACCACAAGGTGGTGCCGGCGACGGGACGATCTTGAGCGATCGGCGATGGTTACGACGGAGAATTAGAAGGCACTAAGTAAACCACACCTACATATGCAAACTAAGTGTTATTTTTGACCTCAAATTGCATATAAATCAAATACTAGCAAATATAATTCCTCCCAAAATAATCACTATACAAAGCATTGCAAGAGCTAATCTAGTAATGAGAGTTGAAAGTACAAAGTTGCTAACCTTTGTGATCATTTGAATGGATGGGCCCCTTCAAATCTTGACAAATTTTGGGCAAAATTTGTGAGGAGCTCGAGGAAGAGAGGGAAGAACAGAGGAAGTGAGGGAAAGGGAAGAACAGAGTGGCTCGGGTGGGCGAAGGGTTTATGTCGTCGACCTTTAGTACCGGTTCGTGCCACGAATCGGTACTACTAAAGGTGCTGGACGGGCCCAGACCGACAACACCCTGCCACCACTCTCTTTAGCACCGGTTCGTGGCACGAACCGGTGCTAAAGGTTTGCCATGAACCGGTACTAATGAGAACGGCCGGCTAGCCGTTGGAACCGGCACTAATGGACTCATTAGTGCCGGCTTAAAATCAAACCGGCACTAATGTGTCTCAGATTTGCCCATTTTTCTACTAGTGCCTGCTTCTCCCATTCGGCTTCTTCCGATTGATTTTTACACAATAACAGAAACACGATTAAACTTTCATTGTCCAGCCCAGCGATTCACTCCGCGAGTTTGTGAAATTGGATCCCTTAATTAATCTTAAGTGTGCATGTAAGCATCTAAGGACAAAAACTGGTGATGCCAGCGAAAGATTCTGCTCAAACTCAACATTCAATGTTTTCTAACTCAAACCATCGCTTCGATTGGAAAACTATTTCCGCATACAAGATTCACCGCGAGGAGACCTTCGAAACTAGATCCCACATTGATATATTCCGACGAGTTTTTTCAGGTGAAAAGTTACCACACGTGTGCTACACAAGTTATCATGGCAGTTGCGCATAAGTTATCATGTTGTTTATACAAAAATTACCGCTGCATAAAATATAGATCCTCCAATTTTCTGTCGCATACACATGTGTGCATGCATTAGAGAGATTTTTTTTATATCATCCTAGATTCTTCATATTTCAAAACTTTAACATGTTTTATAGCTTAAACCGTAGGTCTGATCGAAAAACCTTTTCACATAAAAAATCTGTCGTGATGGGACCTATAAAAGAAGATCTCATGTTGATATGTTCAGACGACTGTATTTCATGCAAATAGTTACCTTGCTAGGGCTACGTAAGTTACCAATTTGATGTGTGTATATTATCATGCCATTTAAACATGAGTTACCATGGTACGTTTTCAACAACATTTATTCCAGGACAAAGTTACCCGGTGTTTGTGCATGAGTTACCATGCCTGCAGTCCATATATTACCACATTAATTTGTATGTCCCGGTGTTTGTGCATTTTCACCTTAATTTGTATGTCCCAGTGTCTCCTATTCCAATAGACCACATGAATGGTTAGTCCAATGAGTTAGCAAAGTGAAAGATAGAGCAGTGTGAGGAGACAAGGGTATGTAGTGAGGCTAGACAAACAATTTATAGATAAAAGTATGGAGATGTCAAAGAGGGCGTGAAGAAGGGTAGCTGAAAATTTCAGATTCCCTGTAGCACCTCCTGCACTGCCAAGGCTTGCGCCCGCCTCGCTACATTCGACGAGGGCACACTTTTGGGGGAGATGGACACCACTATAGCAGTAGTGGTAGGAGTGTAGAGAAAGTGCACGAAAACAACACTCCACTAAAGTCAGTGTGCTTTCATTCATAGCAATAAAAAAGAGATAAGAATTTCTATGCTACAGAGGGCGTCAATGACATGAGAGATGAGACTACCTATCGACGCTAGGTTGAAATTAACTATAGGTGTGTTCCTTAGGGCATCTCCAACGTTCACCCCAAACTGAACACCATATCCATCCAAGGACCAGGAGGGACTTGTCCGTGGACACTGATGTAGGAGCTGACCATTTAACCATAGACACAAACATTTCAAAACGCATTTGGAGAAACAAGATGAATTACATGCAACACAACGGAATTCATCAAAGTTTGGATAGAAAAAACTCAATTCATCCATAATAGCATGCAAATATCTCTACTAGAACAATAATTAAAATTCAACGAGATAACCGGATATTAAAAAAATCATGGGTAGGTCAAATTCAAGATTGCTAGAATAATTAGAGCCGGCATAGATAGTCCCACTCATATTGCCCCTTGAACTTCATCCAACAATGTATGTGCATGAATGATCTACCCTCTGACTTGTAGTATATCACGATAGGGATGCAGGCTACACAACGTGTAGAGCATCATTGAGTGAATGAATGAATTAATCAACATGTAGAACAAGAAAATGCAAAACTTACGATCTCCATAGTGGGCATGCACAATGGAGACATTGCCTCCACCCGTTCAACCGTACCACAAAACTTCATGACAGAGTTCTAGATGGTATACCATCGATGCCCTAACGACTTCATATTGCGTTTATGGATGATTTGTATGTCGTACGATGCATACTTCTTTCACGCATGAAACGAACCATGCACACGCTCCCAAAAGACCATGTCCCTTGCGCTCGTGGCAACAAATTCTACAGACCCACCATGCTACGTACAACAACTCATCATGATGAGCCCCCGTCACCGTGCTTACTCTAAAAAACAACACGAAGTTTGAAAATAAGTTTAACGTCATTTGACCGAACACCTGTCGGGTATGGTGTCCATCATGGATTGCGTCAACGGGGCGGAGGTTACATGGCTCTGGACGGATCCTGTTTGGACGGCGGCGCATTACAATGGGAGCAGGTGCGTGGTAGGGGTCGCGGATGTCCGCCAATGCATGAGTGGCGGCCGAAGAGGTACAATGGTAGCAGCGGATGAGATGGTGCTGATAGAAAGGAAGGGAAAGCAGGGGCAGAGTGGGAGAGAATAGAACAAAGTGGGGGATTTGAGTGGGCCGGGGGTGTTGAAATCCTAAGTGTCGGTGGTCAGGACTCCCAAAGCTACACCCCCCTGCCCCACAAGCCCATCTAGTTTGCTTCCAATTTGCAAGAACACGAACGTCCTGGCCGCTTCACAGACCTATAGGGTACTACGTTGGATGGCAAAATGGGTCCAGACAGCTCGGTCCGGACAGTTTGAGAGTCCGTGTTGGAGATGCCCTAAAACTTTGGATAAAACAAAGAGTAGTTTGAAAATTAAAATTTTAAACACAGAGAAATGATAATGCTGATACAAATAAACCGCACATGTCTTCTTGTTCCGGTCCTCGGCGCTCGCCAATACGACAAGCCGGTGGCAACCGGCGACGCCGCCCACCACCATTCCTCTCAGAGCACATGCAATAAGGTGACGTAGGCGGGCTGTAAGATCTAAAATATTATATTTTTACTGAGTTGGAGGAAAGAGAAAAGAATCGGGTTATAGATTAACAGCACGTGCTCCTACAAACTATGTGAGAAAGCGAGGTGGGCCATATATCAATAAAGTAGTATACATTTACATCTAACTATTGTACTTATTAGCTAAAATATTAAGTATAGATGACATGGCAACATCATATAGCTGGACAAAAAAAAATATTAACCATGCTCTCGACTGCTCGGTTCTTCTGGCCAGAGAAGACCCTGTGAACCATCATCAAGTACGCAAGTATGCGCCAGCTCTGTGCACACTTTCGAACGAACACTAGTGTTGATGCACGCAGTGATTTGGTGAAAAAGTGAGCGGTCGGGGTGCCATGTTCGAAATCTGCCCGCGCATGAGAGAGACGAGGGCAGAGAACCCACGGAACCAAGCGGTCTGTGCGGACGACTGTGGGGTGTGGAGACGAGAGGTGGCTAGTCCGGTCCGGAGATGGTGTAAACGGCAGCTGCGGCAACTGGGCACGCGCATTAACACGCGCCTTGGCCGACGGATGATTTGGACGGCTAAGGCTGGTCACAATGGGGAGGAACTTAGGAGTAACATTACACACTTCAATACAACTTTGCTTATGTGGCACATATTTAATGAAGAGAGAGGTGCTTGTGGTAACTAGCTAAGTTACCGGAACATCACACACTCCAAGAAACAATGAGTCTATAACCTAATAAATACATCGTTGCGTGACACTACATAGATGTTCCTGTTGGAATATTAGGCAAGTTCATGATTAATTCCAGTAAATAATTCATGACTAGAAGAGATACTAGCATGCAATAATCTAGCAAACTAGAAGAACAACAAGACATGCATAACAGCAGCAAACACGTAACAATAGCTGTAGAAACAGACATGAACATAGGATGTTGGACGTACTGATCGTTAGCTATTATGGGTGCGACAGTGTTGATGACGATGTTGGCGACGATCCGCTGCTGACGGCGATGAATACGACGATGAGTAGCACCGCCCGACTTGGACGGAAGACGACCCGTGATGACGAATTTGAGCAGTCGCGCACAGCGCTTCCCAAAAACCTAATTCGTCATCTCCCGGTGCAGGATCCCAAAGACGAACGGTTCCGGAGACCTGCTCTCCCACGCGCCGATGCACGCCGGCGTTTGGGATGGAGTAGACTAGGATGGCGGCGCAAGTTGTGAGATGAGGCAAAACCCTAGGTGTTTTTTCGGTGTTCTCGGCCGCAGCCGGTAGCTGTATATATATTAGGACTGAGGCGGTATTGTGTCGCGACCACAATCCCAAACCGACTCGGTTTCTAATTCGTATACTTACCGGACAAGAAATCAAAAACTTGTCTGCCAAGACATAAAAATAAAACGGCAAAAGGAAGCGGTATTGTGTCGCGACCACAATCCCAAACCGACTCGGTTTCTAATTCGTATACTTACCGGACAAGAAATCAAAAACTTGTCTGCCAAGACATAAAAATAAAACGGCAAAAGGAAGCTGAGCTCCTGCAAGGAGAAGGACCGGATTTCGGCGGACCATTCACGCGCATGTCGCATGTACGCGCCGCCTCGCCCCAGCCCGGCCCGGCCCGGCCCGGCCGGCCCGGCCAGGCCAGGCGAGGCGAGGCGAGCGAGCGCGCGCATGTGGTTTTCCCTTTCTCTTCTCACACACCACTTAGAGTGGTGGAGAGAACCCACTATATAAAGAGGTCCAACTCTTCTTCAACTTCCAAGGTGGGACTAAACTTAGCACCACCACTTGCCATTTTACACATGGGCTTTGAGATTTCAGAAATTGCTATGGGCCTAGCCCATTAATTCTAACAATCCCCCACCAGATCTCAAATACCCATTAAGAGATTTGCCTTCTCTCATCACTTGTTTAATATACCAGTGTTTCAGCAGAGACTGTTAACTTGAACATCTGCCTAGAGCTTTAAGCTACATCCATTCACAAGTTGACAATGGACTATGCCTTGAATTGCTAGTTTTGTGTGAACAGGTTTCACTCAAAGTCTTAACCAGTACCCGACCGCCAGTAGGCTACCCCGCGGTTTGGAGCTTATACGTCATACTCCCTGGTCTCTTCGTGAGTTTACTAGAGATCACCCAAATCTCATAGATCATGACGCGTTCTGATCGAGAACTCATATAGGTGTGTTCTTTCAAGACTGCTCAGAGGACAGCATCTTTGCTAATTATAGCCAATAGAACCACATTAAGGCATGTTGCCGACCTGCCTTACAGATCTGAGCCTTACAGCTCTGAGAGTTTTGCATCTTCACTTGGAGACGATCATAAGTTATTACTCTCCTCAGTTAACCAATAGCTTGTTCTTTCCAGATCCTAATTCACGGGATCTCCGATCACAAAGGTTGGGTTACTACTATGTTGTAACATCTATGGGTCTCATACCCATCTCCCTCGATGCAATATCTATCACATTTCGTGATAGTCCCTTTGTAAAGGGATCTGCCAGGTTTTTGTCTGTTTATATATACGTAATGATTATTACTCCGGAGTTTCTCAACTTCCATGACTTCAAACGCCTTTTTCACGTGTCTTGATGACTTTGCATTATCTTTAGTATTGTTCACTTTAGTGATAACCGTTTAGTTATCACAATTCATAAGAATAGCCGGTACAGGTTTTTCAAAAACCGCAAGTCCATCAAGAGCTCACGCAGCCATTACGCCTCAACAGTAGCTGTGTCCAAAGCAATTAATTCTGCTTCCATAGTTGACCTCGTCAATATGGTTTGCTTGCAAGACCTCCATGACACTGCGCCACCACCATGAGTAAATACATACCCACTTGTTGCGTAAAGTACATCAACATCGGAGATCCAATTTGAATCACTATATCCTTCTAGCATAGCAGGATGCCCTGAATAAGTAATTCCGTAACTCATAGTACCTCTCAGATAGCGCAAGACCCTTTCTAGTGCATGCCAATGATCATCACCCGGGTTGGACATGAACCTACTCAGTTTGCTCACAGCAAAAGAGATATCTGGTCTTGTAGCGCTAGCTAAGTACATGAGTGAACCGACAATTTGAGAGTATCTTAATTGATCTCTCGTTTCTTTCTTGTTTTTTCTGAGTGTCACGCTGGGATCATAAGGTGTTGGAGAAGGCTTGCTATCCATAAAACCGAATCGGTTCAAGACCTTCTCAACATAGTGAGATTGCGTTAATGTAATCCCACTCTCATCCTTAATAAGTTTGATGTTTAGAATTACATCGGCTTCTCCCAGATCTTTCATGTCAAAACTTTTTGATAGAAAAGACTTGACCTCATTAATTGCATTAATGTTTGTACCAAAGATCAGTATGTCGTCCACATACAAACATAATATGACACTATTGCCCCCACCATGGCGATAGTAAACACACCTATCGACTCGTTAATGACAAATCCTGCAGAAGTCAAAGTTCTTTCAAACTTCTCATGCCATTGCTTAGGTGCCTGTTTGCACCATACAAGGATTTTAACAACTTGCACACCTTTCTCTCTTCACCCTTTACCACAAACCCGTCAGGCTGATCCATATAGATCTCCTCTTCCAACTCTCCATTGAGAAAAGTTGTCTTTACATCCATTTGATGAATGATAAGACCATAAGAGGCAGCCAAGGAAAGTAACACTCGAATGGTGGTCATTCTAGCAACGGGTGAATAGGTGTCAAAGTAATCTTCGCCTTCTTTCTGAGTGTAGCCCTTGGCCACTAGCCGCCGCCTTTGTACTTATCAATAGTACCATCAGGCTTTAGCTTCTTTTTGAACACTCCACTTACAGCCCACGGGTTTACAACCATATGGTCTATCAGTTAGTTCCCAAGTTCCATTAGAAAGAATTGAGTCCATCTCATTATGAACAGCTTCTTTCCAATCATCTACATCCGAAGATGCATATGCTTCTGCAATCGTCTTGGGTGTGTCGTCCACAAGGTATACAATGAAATCATCACCAAAGGATTTTGCAATCCTTTGTCTCTTGTTCCTTCTAGGAACTTCATTGTTATCCTTCTCAAGGACTTCCTCATGTGATTGTTCGAAATATTCATCAGTTGTACTAGATTCAGGAATTATCTCAGAAGAAAATCTAGCAATGTTATGCATATCTTTCATAGGAAATATGTTCTCAAAAAATGTTGCATCACGAGATTCCATTATAGTATCAACATGCATATCAGGTACTTCAGATTTTACCACTAAAAACCTATAAGCAATGCTCCGTTGAGCATACCCTAGAAAGAACAATCCACTGTCTTTGGTCCAAGTTTACGTTTCTTAGGAATAGGAATATTGACCTTTGCCAAACATCCCCAAGTGCGCAAATAAGAAAGTGATGGTTTTCTCCCAACCCACTCCTCATAAAGGGTTTTCTCTTTATTATTGTTGGGAACTCTATTCAGGACATGACATGAAGTCAATAGAGCCTCCCCCCACCATGCCTTAGATAAACCAGCAGTGTCTAACATGACATGAAGGAGGCAACTTTGCAATCATGCACCCAGCCACGAATTTGTCGGGTAGAACACATTTAAGGAGTTCAAGTTCCTTCACAATGCACTGTATCTCATGAGCTTGTTCAACCACAGAACGGTTATTCACCATCTTGTAGTCATGAAAACTCTCCATGATGTACAGTTCATTGCCTGCACCTGTTGCACGAATTTTGCATTCAGTGCATCCCACAGAATTTTTCCGTCGTTTATGTGCATGTACACATCACATGTGACGGTCAGCAAGAACACTCAGAATGCATCCCACAAACATAGTATTGGCTTCCTGGAATTTTCTCCGATCTTCGTCGGTCATTTCCTCTGGAGCACCAACACTAGCGTGGAAAACTTTCAGAGCAGTAAGCCAGAGCGTGGTCTTCACCTGCCACCTCTTAAAGTGCACACCGGTACACTTATCCGCCTCAAAGTGCATCAGCGAATCCAGCCATAGTTAACTCAGGAAATTGCCTATTATTAGGTTTTTGGATTGTTGGAATATTAGGCAAGTTAATGATTAATTCCAGTAAATAATTCATGACTAGAAGAGATACTAGCATGCAATAATCTAGCAAACTAGAAGAACAGCAAGACATGCATAACAGCAGCAAACACGTAACAATAGCTGTAGAAACATATATGAACAGAGGATGTTGGACGATCGATCGTTAGCTATTATGGGTGCGACAGTGTTGATGACGATGTTGGCGACGATCTGCTGCTGACGGCGATGAATACGACGATGAGTAGCACCGCCCGACTTGGACGGAAGACGACCCGTGATGACGAATTTGAGCAGTCGCGCATAGCGCTTCCCAAAAACCTAATTCATCCTCTCCCGGTGCAGGATCACAAGGACGAACGGTTCCGGAGACCTGCTCTCCCACGCGGCGATGCACGCCGGCGTTTGGGATGGAGTAGACTAGGATGGCGGCGCAAGTTGTGAGATGAGGCAAAACCCTAGGTGTTTTTTCGGTGTGTCTCTGGCCGCAGCCGGTAGCTGTATATATATCTGGCCGACTCGGTTTCTAATTGTACTTATCAAGATGTACGCTTCACCGCCCAAGCAGGCGAGGCGAGCGAAATGAAGCGCATGTGGTTTTCCCTTTCTCTTCTCACACACCACTTAGAGTGGTGTTGAGAAACCACTATATAAAGAGGTCCAACTTTTCTTCAACTTCCAAGGTGGGACTAAACTTAGCACCACTACTTGCCATTTTACACATGGGCTTTGAGATTTCAGAAATTGCTATGGGTCTAGCCCATTAATTCTAACAGTTCCTACCTACTATGGAGGTAGTAACATAGTCTAAGAAAGTGTATACGTTACTAGCTTATGTTCTTGCCCATTGTGACCAGCCTAACGGGAAACATCCATAGGTGCATCACGCGTGCATATCCGTTTCTTGTTGTTGGTTGGTCGGTTTGGTGCGACACACTTCTCACACGGCTCACAACACGTCAAATGCTATTGGCAAAACAGTGTACTTGCTACGCACTTACCATCACTGTGTCGCTGCTCCTACGTACATTCGTCCTAGCCACTCCACAACACACCGTTGAAACCGCTGCCCACGAGTTGTGATTTCGTGCGGCCTACTAATCTCCGCTAAGGACGCCGAGGATTTCTCAAAGCGTATTGCCTAGAGCAACATCAGATTCTGGCTCATGAGTGTCAAATTGCTTGCCCTCTGGTCGATCATTTCAAAGTTTGGGGACGGTCTTAGGGCATCACCAACGCGAGGCGCCTGTTCAGGCGCTTGGACAGTAAATTAACAATAATTTTATGGATAAGCGCCTGCTTAGCGTCCCTACCTCCAACGCTTTGTACATAGGCGTCTACTCAGGTCTAAGTCAGTTTACAGGACGAAAAACCTGAAGCGCTCGACGAAACATCTGGCATCGACGCTAGCAATTTTTCCAGGATCGGGTGGGAATCGTCAAAAACGGCCAAGATTCCGACCCTGGCATCCGTCCTTAGCGCCTGCATTGTAGGTGCCCTTATCCGCCGCATGCTTCACGGCAAGAGTGGCCGCCATATATGGCATCAGTGACAGTTTCATTGGAAATGAGGATGGTATACGTAGAGAATTAGGGTTTGGACGCACTCTTAAGGTAAAGAGTCTTGAGCTCCACAATGGAAACTCTAGGTCCGATCTTATTTGTTTTACTTGACAATGGCAATGTTTTAAAGTTGTTTCCTTCTTGAAAGCATAGCATGAAGATTACAGAGAATCCCTCGAGTGGTGAAAACCCTTGACCCAGCCTTCGTGGTTGGATCCGACCACAATGATGGCCGGGTGTCATTCCATTTATACAGGTGTTGATCTCACAGAACATTTCTCACAGTTCAGGTGCTACCGTCAATGGTGTTTGAAGTTGATGGTTGCTACTGTTTGATGTATATAGCTTCAGAGTGACTCTTGTTGATCTCTCCTTTGTTTTTAAATAATTTGGTTGTTGGGAAGCTTAAAGTCTCGACCAAAACTTCAAATGTTGTTGTTAAGACGCCAGATGTAGTAAAGTCACTTTGATATTACACTTTATAAAAAATCTGGAGAAAAATATCAATATAATTAAAATAAAAAATAAATTTGTTGATGACCTTCCTTGGACCTTTAGGTCACCATATCTCAGGTAATTTCATTGACAACCGCTCTGATCACCCCAAAAATATATCTAGCGCAAAGAGCATGAATGCAGTGGAAATTAAATCTCCTGCCCTGTCTGCATCAAACAATATATAGTTGTCCCTCCCTTCCCCACTCTCTTTCCGTTTGTCCATGTTATGAGCCACACGCCGATGCAACCCGAGCGGCAGCGCCCGAGCCACACAATACGCTACTCCCTCCCTCCCAAAATATAGGGCGTATTAGCTTTTTCATGCAATCCCATAATATTAGGCGCATACTACTTCCTCTCTCTCTCTTGTACAGTTAAGAATCCCTATTTTTCTGGAAATAAAACAAATCACGTCTGATGGATCTCTCATGCTGTTAGCTCACGTACAAAATTGTACGACGGCTCACGTAATAAACTAACGATAGACTTGTGTTAATCTTCGTGCTGAAACTAATACGCCTAATAATATGGGAAGGAGGGAGTACATATTTGCGCTCATTGGCGGAGCGTAGTGGAGATTAAACTGGGCTACGACCCCCCCTTTCCGAAGTGAAATTATTTTTTACTAAGTATGCTTGCGATCTGGCCCAGCCCATCAGGAGATATGGTCCACTGTCCACAGGACGCAGCCCATTTGCAGCACCGCTCGACAACACAGATCGAGACACCAACACCTCGTTGTGAGTCAACGAGTCGTTCCCCAAATCCCCAATCCCCACTCTGCTGCCTCCCTGCCTCCGCGTCCGGCGTCGCCGTGTCGGCGACCTAATTCCTCGATGACGGCGGTCGGCGGCGGCAACTGACGACGGCAGTCGGCTGCGTTCCCCTTCTCAGTCGGCTGCTCAAGCGGCCGCACCCGCGAGCGGCGCGCCCAGCGGCCAGCGGCCACACGCCCACACCCAGCGTCCGCAGCGGCTCATCCTCCTCTGCTCGTCTAGTTCACAACATCTACTCGTCCGCTTCTTGCTATTGCTAGGTACAGTGACTGATTTAGGGCTTCTATTGATTAATTGGATGCAAATCAACTGCTGGTACTCACTGCTTCTGTTAATTCCGACGAGTTGAGATGTTGTGGTAATTTTGATGTCTACCCAATTGATTATTTGATTGAAAATTTGATGTTGTATAAATATTTGTTTAGGTAGCAATGGTGAAACAACAGAAGATGCAGTCTTTTTTTAAAAGAAAAGGGGATGAGGGAATAGTTAAATCTCCATTAGCTCCAGATGCTCTAGCATTGGTGCCATATATGGATGGAAGACATGCTGAAGATGCACAAGAAGGTCAAATGGAAGATGACAATGTGCAGGAAAATCAGATGCAAGATGATGATGTGCCGGATGTAGAACAAAGAGCAAACGAACATGTCACTTTTCGAGGCATTGAGTTGTTGGAGCGAGATCCTGCACTACGTCCACAAATTTGGCAGTACCCCCCAAACCAAAGAGATGAAGTACGAAGAGCTTACTTGAGGCTGGGTCCCAATCAACCTAAACGAAAGAAATATAAAGCTATTGGAAAACCAGGACACAGAAGACGTTTTCAGTACAGCTATTTTCGTGATTTTCCATCATGGTTGGAGTATTCATTGACCTCTCATTGTGCATATTGTCTGTATTGCTTTCTCTTTAGCAAAAATAGAAAGAAAAGAGGCGGGTTTGATGTCTTCACAACACAAGGTTTTAATAATTGGAAGAAAGTTCATGATGGACAGAAATGTGCACTTTTAGTTCACATGGGATCAAGTCCTTGTTCACAACATAACAATGCAGTGAGAGATGGCCATGCTTTATTGGATCAGTCAAACCATTTGGCAAATATCTTTGAGGTGAAGACCATGGGGGATAAAGAAAAGGATCGTTTAAGGCTGAGAACTACGATTGCGGTTGTAAAGTGGCTCACATTTCAGTCTTGTGCTTTAAGAGGCCATGATGAGAGGCCGGAATCAAGAAACAGAGGTAACTTTCTTGAGATGTTGAAGCTTCTTGCAGACTTCAGCCCTGATGTTCAAGCTGTAGTTCTTGGGAATGCTCCACAAGTTTGCAAATACACATCACACGAAATTCAAAATGAGATCTTGAGCATTTATGCTATGAAAGTCAGGGAGCATATTCGAGCAGAAATTGGGGACTCAAAGTACTCTATTCTTGTGGATGAGACATGTGATGTGTCCAAAAGAGAGCAAATGGCACTAGTTTTCAGATTTGTTGATAAAGATGGTTATTCACAAGAAAGATTCTTTCATCTCATACATGTAGCCAACACAAAAGCACCGACACTAAAGATGGAGTTGTGTAAAGTATTATCCAAGCATGGATTTGATGTACAAAATCTTGAGGCCGAGGGTATGATGGGGCAAGCAACATGAGGGGAGAGTTGAATGGATTGCAAGCTCTATTCATTAAAGATTGCCCCTATGCATATTATGTTCATTGCTATGCTCATCGGTTGCAACTCTCCCTTGTTGGTGCAGCAAGAGATGTGGTTCCAGTCACCCAATTTTTTCAGAAACTTCACTTTGTTATAAACACAGTTGACTCCTCTTCAAAGCGACATGATGAGTTGCATGACGCCCAGGTGGTTGAGATTGCACGTTTGCTTGCTATCGATCAGATTGAAACAGGCAAAGGAGCCAATCAAATACGCTCATTGAAGCGACCAGGAGAGACTAGATGGGGTTCCCACTTAGGTTCGATTTCTAGTCTTATGCATATGTTCAATCCAGTGAGAGTTGTTCTAGAAAATCTAGTCAGCAGATTCATCATTTGGAGCAAACCGGGCTGATGGTGATACTTCTTTCACTTACCTGACCTCTTTGAGTTCAGATTTATCCTATGCATGATGAAAGAAATATTGGAAACTAGCGAAGATCTTGGGAAGGCTTTTCTGAGAAGAAAGCACAAGACATAGTCAATGCAGTTCGTCTAGTGCATTCCACAAAAGTACTTCTGGAAGAGATGAGATCAGATGAAGGATGGGAGTTGTTCATTGGAAATGTTGTTGAGTTCTGTGTGGAGCATGATATAGATATTCCAGACATGGAAGAACTATACATTCTGCGTGGTGGGCGTGCTCGTCGTCAACCTGATCAGTTTACTAGAGAAAGATATCTACGAGTGGAGATATTTCGAGCAACAATTGACAACCAACTAAATGAATTGAATCTTAGGTTCAATGAGAAAGTGATGGATCTCTTATCCATTAGTGTTACATTGATACCAAGAAATGGATTTACATCATTCAATGCTAAGGAAATATGTTCAATGGTGGAGAAATATTATTCTGCTGATTTTACACAACAAGAGAGATATGGGTTGGAGATTCAGCTCAACCATTTTGTCATGGATGCTAAAAACAGTGGAGACTTGAAGAAGCCCATCACCATAACTTCTTTATGTCGATGCCTTGTTGAGACAGGACGAGATAGAATTTACAATTTGCTTGATAGGTTGCTTCGATTGCTTGTTACTCTCCGGTTTCCATCGCAAGTGCTGAGCGTGCTTTCTCGAGCTTGAAGATTATCAAGTCAAGGCTACGTAATACAATGGAAGATGATTTTCTTGCAGACAGTCTGTTGCTTCAAATTGAACGAGAAATTGCATCAAAAATTCCTTGTGAAGATATAATTGCTGATTTCAAAAGTAGGAAGAATAGAAGATCGTATCTTTAGTTGACAGTAGTACTAGTTGGTTGGCAGCACTACTGGTTGGCAGTAGCACTAGTTGGTTCTGTTTATTTGTCTTTTGGTCATTTGGTGTCACTACTGTTTGGTGTGGTATGTTCTTTTGGAGCACCAAAATTTACCTATCAAAAATTCTCAGGTATGTCCGTATGTGTGAACCTGCTTGTGAACTTGTTGTATTTGTGTGTACAATATATATATATATATATATATATATATATGGCCCTCTAATTGTCCTTGCATATGTTCTACAACTTAGTGGGTTTTTATGCATATGGTGTGTTCTTATGTGAAATCGGCCCCCTCTTGAGATTTGGTCACGCTCCGCCACTGTTTGCGCTGATGTTGCATCAGTCCTGTTGGTATATATGGCGAAGGGAGGAGGGAGAGCTCTTCCTGGCTCATCAAGCAAAGGAGGTATATATGGCGAAATAACACATTGATTTCAAATTATTAAATGGAGATTAGTAAAATACAAAATAAAATTAGTTAAGCGTGAAAATTAATTTTCAACCAATATGGTCTCATGCCACTGGTGGAAAAACAGGCTTCCGTCCAGCCCCATAAGTCGCGGGTTGTAGGAATCATGATTAATGGGACCTTTAGTCGCGGTTACGGAGGTGAACCGCGACCAAAGGCCTGGGCCTGTGGCGCTCGGTGGCTTGGCGCCACGTGAGGTCTTTAGTCGCGGTTTGCCAGACAACCGCGACTAAAAGGCCTCGGCACCTTTTAGTCACGGTTTGCCGTGCCAACCGCAACTAAAGCCCTCCCTATATATACCCATCCAAAGCAGCCAACACTTAGCCATTTGGAGCCATTCTCTTCACAAGTGGGTGTAGGTTTGCTTTTGGTTCCTCTTATGCACATAAGGTGTTTGATGAAATGCCCCAAGAGCATGAAACAAACATGACATGAAGTGTTGGAGCCACACTCCTCGATCATGTTAGCAACTTGATGAACCTTTGATATGTCATTGATAAAATATGCATGTGTGTAGTTCATTGTTTAATTTATATTGTTTGTAGCTAGTTAGTTTAACAAATGCATGATGGTTAATTATATATTTTATATTATAATAATGCAGATGAATCGGCAATGGATGTACGGTAACCGACTCTCCGGCGAAGTTCACTACGGGTTTGAAAGATTTCCTCGTAGTGGCTAATGCGAACAAGCGGGGTTTTGTTATCTGTCCATGTGTTATCTGTAAGAATCGTAAGGGTTACTCTTCCTCAAGAGATGTTCACATGCATCCGCTTCGCACGGTTTCATGCCAAGCTATAATTGTTGGACCAAGCATGGAGAAAGAGGGGTTATAATGGAAGAAGATGAAGAAGGGGATGATTTCATCGATGAAAGCTATCTTGCTCATTTCGGTGATACTTTCATGGAGGATCTTTGAAGGTGAAGGGAAGGTGAAGAAGAGGCACGTGATGATCCCGTTGATGATCTTGGTCGGACCATTGCCGATGCACACGGAGACGCCGCTAAACTGAAAAGGAGAGGGAGAATTTGGATCGCATGTTAGAGGATCACAGAAAGGCGCTGTACCGGATGCGATGATGGTCTCAAAAAGCTGGGCTGCACAATCGGATTTGCTGAAATGGAAGGCGAGGCAGGTGTAGCTGACTCGGCATTTGAAAACTTGCTGAAAATGTTGAAGAATATGTTTCCAAAGGATAACGAGTTGCCCGCCAAGACGCATCTGAAGCAAAGAAGGTTGTCCGCCCTCTAGGTTTAGAGGTTACGAAGATACATGCATGCATCAACGATCGCATCCTCTACCGCGTGAATACGAGAATTTGAATGAATGCCCATGCACTGCATTGCGTTATAAGATCGTAGAGGCGATGACCCCGGTGACGATGTTGAGGGCCGTAAACCCGGAAGAGGGTTCCCGCCAAGGTGATGTGGTATGCTCCTATAATACCACGGTTGAAACGTCTGCTCAGGAACAAAGAGCATGCCAAGTTGTTGCGATGGCACAAAGAGGACCGTAAGTCGGACGGGGAGTTGAGACACACCGCAGATGGAACGCATAATGGAGAAAGATCGACGATGGTTCAAAGATTTTGCAGGTGACGCAAGGAACATAAGATTTGCTCTAAGTGCGGATGGCATGAATCCTTTTGGCGAAAGCGAGCTCCAGCCATAGCACTGCCCGTGACTCTATGCATCTACAACCTTCCTCCTTGGTTGTGCATGAAGCGGAAGTTCATTATGATGCCGGTGCTCATCCAAGGTCCGAAGCAACCCGGCAACGACATCGATGTGTACCTAAGGCCATTAGTTGATGAACTTTTACAGCCTGTGGGGTGGTGTCCGTGTGTGGGATGAGCACAAACAAGAGGAATTTGACCTCTGGCGTTGCTTTTCGTAACCATCAACGATTGGCCTGCTCTTAGTAACCTTTCGGACTGTCAAATAAGGGATACAATGCATGCACGCACTGCTTACATGAGACCGAAAGTGTACATTTGCCAAATTGTAAGAAGAACGTGTACCTTGGGCATCGCCGATTTCTTCCGAAAATTCATCCAAAGAAGAAAGAAAGGCAAGCATTACAACGGCAAGGCAGATCACCGGCCGAAGCTCATGGAACGACCGGTGCTGAGGTATTTGATATGGTCAAGGATTTGAAAGTCATCTTTGGAAAGGGTCTGGCGGACAATCAGTTCGAAGGGAGCCGACGGGCACGCAGCCATGTGGAAGAAGAAATCTATATTCGGGAGCTAGAATATTGGAAAGTTCTAGATGTCCGCTCTGCAATCGACGTGATGCACGTTACGAAGAATATTTGCGTGAACCTCCTAAGCTTCTTGGGCGTGTATGGGAAGACAAATGATACAAAGGAAGCACGGCGGGACCAAAGCAACGTTTGAAAGACCACGATGACCGGCATCCGAATGGTTTCAAGGTCGTGCCAGCTACGCTCGACCAAAGAAGAGAAGGTCATCTTTTTGAATGCCCGAGCAGTATGAAGGTCCCGTCTGGATTCTCGCCCAATATAAAGGGAATAATAAACATGGCGGAGAAAAAGTTCTAAAACCTGAAGTCTCACGACCGCCACGTGATTATGACGCAATTGCTTCCGATTGCTTTGAGGGGCTCCTCACGAAAATGTTCGAGTAGCCATTGTGAAGCTATGTGCATTCCTCAATGCAATCTCTCGAGAAGGTAATCAATCCGGAAGTTCTACCACGTTACAGAACGATGTGATCCAATGTCTTGTCAATTTCGAGTTGGTGTTCCCGCCATCCTTCTTCAATATTATGACGCACCTCCTGGTTCACCTAGTCGAAGAGATTTTCGTTCTCGGTCCTGTATTTCTACACAATATGTTCCCCTTCGAGAGGTTCATGGGAGTATTAAAGAAATATGTTCAGAACCGTGCTAGGCCAGAAGGAAGCATCGCCAAGGGCTATGGAAATGAGGAGGTAATTGAGTTTTGTGTTGACTTTGTTCCTGACCTTAAGCCGATTGGTCTTCCTCGATCGCGACACGAGGGAGACTAAGTGGAAAAAGGCACGATCGGAATGAAATCAACGATATGTATGGATGGCCATTCTCTGATCAAGCACACCACCTTTGTCTTGACCAATTCCAGCTTGGTGGCTCCGTACTTTGAGAAACACAAGAATATTTTACGTTCTGACAACCCGAGGAAGCCTGAATCCTGGATTAGGAAGGCCCACATGGAGACTTTCGGCAGTTGGTTGAGAAAACATTTAATGAATGACAATGATGTTGTAGATCAGCTGTACATGTTGGCCAAGACACCATCTTCGACTATAACGACTTTCCAAGGGTGCAGAGATAAATGGGAATACATTTTACACGATCGCCCAAGATAAAAAGAGCACCAACCAAAAGCAGTGGTGTCCGCTTTGATGCAGCAACCGAGAATGAGCAAGAGGTCACATATTATGGTTACATAGAGGAGATATGGGAACTTGACTATGGACCCTCCTTTAAGGTCCCTTTGTTCCGTGCAAATGGTTCAAGCTAACAGGAGGTGGGGTAAAGGTGGACCAGCAATACGGAATGACAATGGTGGATTTCAACAATCTTGGTTACCTTGACGAACCATTCGTCCTAGCGAAGATGTCGCTCAGGTTTTCTATGTGAAGGACATGAGTAGCAAACCGAGGAAACGGAAAGATAAGAAAACGATCAAGACATCATGCGATGATCCAAAGCGCCACATTGTTCTTTCAGGAAAAGAAACATCGTGGGAGTGGAGGACAAGATGTATATGTCAAGATTATAATATGTTTGCTGAAATTCCGCCCTTCAAAGTGAACACCGACCCAAGCATTAAGTTAAATGATGAGGATGCTCCATGGATACGGCACAATCGTAAGCAAGCGGGGACACAAGGGAAGAAAAATGATGTGTAATAATTTATTGTACCAAACTTTGTTGAATGGATCATGTGAATTATATTACCCGTGATGTGTTTGGTGTCCATTTTGAATGATTCGAGATACCACCGATGATACATGAAATTTGGAGTGATTTAGTCATACTCCTGCCTAGGCGTATAATATGCATACTGTAGTCTTCATAGCCGCCGTCGTCGTTGTCTTGGTAGTCGCCGCTTCTAAGTTGCCGCCGTCGTGCCGCTGCTTTGTCGTCGCTGTCGTCGCTGTCGTCGGGCGGCGCCGTGCTCGAATCGAGGGTAGCGCAGCGGGGATATCGCCGCCGTGATGTAGTCCATGACGCTCTGCAGAGTCCGCCATACCACCATAGCCGACGGCCGGCCTCGTGGAAGTTCCTGTGAGGCGCACCGTCCTCCTCATACCGGCGGCGCCCTCTCACGCCGATTGATGAAGAAGGCGTCCCAAGTATGCTGGTTATCGGGATGCCGGTGAGGATTCATCCGCTGCTCCGGCGTGAGGTCGAGGTAGTAGTGGTTCGTGATGGCCGCCCGCGCAGTACCGAGGGACGGGAGGGACCGGCACGCCACCGCGCTTAGGCTCCAGCCGGTGGGGACGCTGATAGCCCGGTGGACAAGGGTAGTTCGAGGCGCCAAAGCTCCTCCACCTGCTGGTAGGTTAGAGTGGGTGCGGTGGAAGCCATGAGAGAGTGATGAGAGATTGTAGAGATGTGATAATGCTTGGCCAAGCCGGGCTACATATATGTAGTGAGAAATGGCGGAAAAATGGGAGCGGGAAGACAGGAGGCGGGAAGAAAGTGGCGGGAAGAAAGAGGCGGGAAGACAGGGAAGAAATGGCGGGAAGAAGAGGAATCCAGAGTTGGTCATCTAACCTTTAGTCCCGGTGGTTGGTGCAACCGGGACTAAAGGTTAGACAGACGTGGGTAGCGCCTGACATACTGTCGGAGGAACAAGACAAAGCGAAGCGGCGCCGTGCCTATAAAAGGAGCATCGATACGCTGCCAAGATAGAGGCGTGAAGAAATGGCGGAAGACATAGGCGGAAAGAAGGCGGGAAGACTGGCCGGGAAGAACTTGTGGGAAGACAGAGGCGTGGGAAGAACTTCTCTGAATTTTTTGATATATTATTTGTATTTTTAGAATTTTGAAATAAATTAGTTCTATTTTTCTGAATTTTTGATATATTATTTGTATTTTTAACATATTGAATTGAATTAGTTTTATTTTTGACATATTATTTGTATTTGCCTCGTAGGGTTTGGAGACGGTTCAGAGATACAAAGGACGTAGAACTTTATATGCATTAAATTATGTATGGAAACTTGTTCAAAATTGTATATGGTCATCCGATGATATTGAATATATATTGTATATTCCTCTTGAATTCTTTTGGTTATAATTTCAAATTTGTTTGAAATTGTACATTCATATGCATGTATGTAGTACCGTAGAATATGTGAAACTCCTTTAAAATTAAAATAAAGCACAAAAGAAATAAAACAATACAAATTAAACAGAAAACAATACAAATTAAAAAGAAAACAATACAAATTAAACAGAAAACAGGTTTGGGGGGCTAAAACCCTAAACTGCATATGTTTAGTCGCGGTTGGCGGAACCAACCGCGACTAAAGGTGGGAAGCATAAAAACCCGCCAAAAACCCTTTAGTCGCGGTTGGGCAGGCGAACCGCGACTAAAGGGTACTGCTAATCATGGTCTCGTCGCCAACCGCGACTAAAGGGGGGCGCGAACGCAAAAACTCGCCAAAAACCCTTTAGTCGCGGTTGGGCAGGCGACCAGCGACTAAAGGGTACCTTTAATCATGGGTCTCGTCGCCAACCGCGACTAAAGGGGGCTATAAATACAAGGCTCCGATTCTCGTCTTCTCCGATTCGATTCTCGCCGTTCGTCTCTCTCGCGCCCTCGGCGCCGCCCGCCGTCGCCCTCGCCCTCGGCCGACGCCCGCCGTCGCCCTCGCTCGGCGCCGCCGCCGTCGCCCTCGCCTACAGCAGCGCCGCCCGGCGGCCATTGCCGCCTCGCTTCGCCCGCCCTCAACGCCGACCGGCCTCCCTCGCCCACAGCGCGCCGCCTCGCTTCGCCCGCCCTCGACGCAACTTTGTAAGACGAAGCCGCTGCTCTCGTCCGCCGCATCTCGCCGTCATAGCGCCACGGGAGGGTGGAGTGGGGATGGGGTGGGCGGCGGTGGTTCGACGGTGGAGCTAGCAAGACGCGGCGTGGAGGAGAGGTGGGGATCTGGATGGACGGCGTGGGCAGAGGCCCAATGGACACCAGCACAGGACTCGGGGCAACGAAGGGGCAACGGGAGCCGGGGCGAGGCCGGACTCCGGCGGCGGCGGAGTCGCCCCGAAGCGGGACTTCGGGCGGCGTCTTGCGCGAGGGAGAGGGAGGCGGGCGCCGGGCCTGGGCCGGCTGGCCGGGCCGGGCCTCGGTCGAAGGGAGCGCTTCGTTTTTTTAAATTAAAACAAAAGCGAAATAAATAAAATATCAAACGAACTCCGATTTAAATAAAACAAATTTTCCCGACTCCTAAAAATGAGTCGAACAAAATGTACTTTTAAAAACTGCAACATGCATAAAAATCTTAAATGCTCATTTTTGCCTAAGCAAAATAAATCTTTCGAAAACCAAATTTGATTTATTTATAATATCTTCGTTTTGCCTAAATGTTGGGAAAGTCATATTATTCCCTCTCTTGAGATTTTTATAGGAAAACTTTATGAAGATAATTTTAAATAAATCCAATGATCCTATTTCCAAAATTTGAGAAATCCCAAATATGAAAATAATAAAACTTCCAACTCTCTCCGAGGGTCCTTGAGTTGCGTGAAATTTCCTAGGATCGGAAAATGCGAGAAAATATGATATGCATGATGATCTAATGTATAACATTCCAAATTGAAAACCAAAAACAAATTGTATTTTTTTTACCAAACAATGACAAATGTTTAATTGCTTGCAAAGTTTCTTCACAAAATGACATTCGTGAAGACGTGGTTGTCTGTTGTCCTCGGCTCCCTCTCCGTGTGTGTTGTCCTCGCCTCCCTCTCCGTGACGCCTTGCTCGCCGCCCGTCTCAAGGCTCTACCGCGACACCCTCTCCCACCCTTCCTCGCCTCCTTTTGCCACCGCCCTTTTCGCCACCGCCACCGCCACCGCCCCCTTCTTCACTTAATTAATTTGTTTTTACTACATGTTTTCAGGATCGACATAATGGCGGACGATAGAGCTGACCCGATTATGGACAACTATGATCCGGACGGTGAAGCACATATGTTCGGCATCATAAACGGCGATATTCTATATGTGCCGACCGGAGAAGAAGAAGATGATATCTCTTCTTATCTGAACCTTGACGGTGAAGATGAAGGGCGCCCGTCGACAAGATGATGCGAACAAACGTCGATAAACGCAGCGATCTTCAAATGGAAGTAGCAACCACCTCCGGTAGCAGGTATATATATACATTGAGCCTCCGGTGATACAAACTCACCGATTTGAATAAATATGTGTGTACTAACGCAGCGACTCTCTTTCTTATTTTAGCCCTCGGCGGATCGTCGAAACAATCGAGTACGTCGTCAAAGCGTGGCGCAACCAAGACGATGAAACAAGGAGAAACATGCACCATCGAGGTTGTCGACGATTGCAACCGGCAGGCACCGGAGCCCCGCAAGAACGCCACCAAGTTTGTCGACCAATGCGGAGCCATTGTTAGAGACAACGTCTCGATCACCGTCGAGGAGTGGAATGAGCCAAAGAAGGCCGCGAATTGATGGTTTCACTTTTGTCGATAAGAGAACAAAAAGATTGCTTCAAGAAGCTTATGGAACATTTCGTTCTACCTCCGAATACAACAAATTCGATGAGGAGGGTAACAAGATTGAGGAAAACAAGGAGAGGAGGAGGCTAGTCAAACAGTTCGCTCTTCATAAGATGGCCGACGCATTCCGGAAATTCAAGCAAAATCTAGCCCATGACTTTGTCAAGCAGAACAAGACTCCGGATTTCAAAGGACAATATGAGAAAGCTGAAACATGATTGGCCTGAATTTGTGAAGCAAAAGAAATCGGAGGAGTTCATTCAAATATCGAAAAAAATAAGGAAAATGCGGCTAAGAAGGAGTACAATCATGTTATGGGGCCAGGAGGGTATCGCATTTGGGTGCCTAGGTTGGATAAGATGGAGAACGAGCTGAGGCGCGAGGAATCCGTCCAGTGCGGAGGATGGGACCCAAGGGCCAAAAAGCTGGTGGTACGGGCATGGGGGAACGCGAACCCGGAGACAGGGAGTGTGTTTACCGGGCAAATTAATTAAACCCACCCAAGCCCTTATTGGCGCAATGAAGGATGCTCAACAGGGAAGATCAAGTTCAACAGAGAGAACGACGCTACCGACAAAAGCCCTCGGGAATCCGAACACGGAGGACGTGTACGAGGCATGGGGCACATTCCGTGGAAAATAGGGTTCCCCGAGCGATGACCCGTCTGATTCTGAAGCCGTAAGAGAAAGATGGATCGGGAATCAGATGTTGTGGCGCGGTTGGCATCGGAAATGGATGTGATGAAGAAAACCATGAGTGTACTAGTAGCGAAAGAGATGCAGCTCGGGTGCAGCATGAAGATCATCCAGCGGATCTCGGAAGCCAGCGGAGAAGCAGCGTGGCTTCCACGGAGGCCCCACCGGTGGTGCAGATGCACCGACGATCGAAATTACTGCACCGGAGCCTCCGTGGTCGAAATTACTGCACGGAGCCTCTGGTGGTCGAAATTACTGCACCGGAGCCTCCTCGCTACCCCATGGACGATATAAAGGAGATGAAAGAATGTCATCTGTATTATCCTATCGGGAACATGTCCATGAAGGTAGCCATCGGCAGTGCTTTACCATGTTTACTGGAGCACTCCACCACAACAACCCCATTCAAGATGGCTATGCTCGTGTCATGGTGGAGGACATAGTCCAAGGGTTTGAGGACACGGAGATTGACATTTCTACACCAAGGGGAGAAAAGACTTGGAGATGTCAAGCGCTATTTCATTCTATGGCAAAAGAAGTTTATCAAGTTTCGAGCGAGGCGCCAAGGACAACAAGTCCACCCCCTACGGTGGTGGTGGTGGCGGTGGCGGTGGTGGTGGTGGTGGTGGTGGTGGCGGTTCACCTACACCTCCGCCACGTCACCGACGCCGCCCCCAGTCCACAACGTCCGGCGGGTGATCAGCCGCCGCCCCGATCCTCGTCAGGCGGGTGATCGACGCCGCCCCAATCCACCTCCGGCAAAGAAGCGAAGCAGTCCTGGATTATTAACCCGGACCCTTATGTACCTAAGACCACAAAGGTACCGGAGCCATCATCAAGCCTCTCCCCACAAGGCCTTGGGAACGTAGTGCCGAGGAAGTCGACGCTGCCGCTGCTGCTGATTTGGAGAAATGGAAGGCGGACTGCAAGAAGAAAAGAGAGCCCGAGCCCAAGCCGGATTTTTCGATGAGCAAAAGAAGTGGGCTAAGTCATTTTTGAGCACACCGTCCCAAGCCGCGAAGAATCTGCCTAACGACTATGCACGTGAACTTCGCAGGCAGGCACTCATGTTCAAGGAGAACAAAGTAAAATAAGCGGAAAACAAGTTGCCCAGCTCGGGGAACAAAGTAAACAATCGGTTGCCCCGCTTATAGTGGAAGCCTTCTGTCCGGATGCCCCCGAGATCATACAAGCTGCGGCAGCACAGGGATTGATATACGAGTGCCGAGAGAACAAGCGGCCAACTTAGGTATTACTCTTCGTGAACTGTTAGGCCTTGATGAGGCGCCGATGAAGGAGGTAGTAATTACATATGTCAAGAATGGGCCTCTCGTCGAGCTCTTGGCGAGAAAAGGATCTACCTCCACAAATGAAAGGTCTGCTGAAATGGTACAAGGGTTACATAAAAATAAAACGCCAAAGAATATATTTATGCGGAAGTTAGACATGAGCATCACTTCAAACATTACTATGTACAAATTGAACTGAGTGAATTGTTCCAGCTTTTCAATCTGCGCGAGCTCGACAAATCTATCATCGGTTGCTACGTTACGTAAGTGATTTATTAATTTCTACCTCATCTCGTTCATATTGCCTGCACTATATATATGTCCTAACTATATTGTTGTGTCCGCTATTATACATGCAGAATGAAGATTAAGGAATGCAGAGTAAGGAACATCCATGATGTTGGGTTCATTGACCCACACATCGTTAATGGACATGTGTTGGAGCCGTCACCCCGCCGACGTGGAGGCAGACCTGTGGCAGTTTCTTACAAAGCAGGAACTCAAAAGTGATATTCTATTTCCTTACCATTTTCGGTGAGTGTTTCTGTCTTGAGCACATTCTCTTTTGTTTACTCCATGCATGGTATGTGGCCGGCTAATCGATGAGTTATGCATGACGTCTGTGCATGTATCGTGTCCGCAGGTTCCACTGGATTCTGCTAGTAATTAAAGTTAACACCTCGTAATGTCTCGTCCACGACTCTCTGAATATGGATCCAAAGCTTTGGGCGGCATGAGAAGAATGCTGCAGAAGTAATTATTTTCATTCATTTTGCGCTCTATATCGATCGGCCTATTTCGCTCATTTCCTAATATCAAGTAACTAATAACTCTCTTGTTCATTTAATTTTCTTTGCCTCGTAGGGTTTGGAGACGGTTCGTAGATACAAAGGTCGGTGAATTCAAAAAGAGCTAGAATTCAAAAGGTCAAAGCCTAAGAATGCCGGGGATATTCAGCCACCGGAGACCAATCTATGTGGATACTATATGCGTGAGATGATCCAGAGATACACCTCTGAGCGGGTTCCGAGTGATACCAATGCTCGTATTTAATAACCTCCGGATGATGCTTAGTCCGTAAGCTCGCTTCCGACCACTTCAAGAGGAACTAGCTGGATGGTTCAGCAGGAAGTCCTCCATCCTAAAGGAGAACACTATTACGAGGACGTAGAACTTTATATGCATTAAATCATGTATGGAAACTTGTTTAAAATTGTATATGGTCATCCGATGATATTGAATATATATTGTATATTCCTCTTGAATTCTTTTTGGTTCTAATTTCAAATTTATTTGAAATTGTACATTCATATGCATGTATGTAGTACCGTAGAATATATAAAACTCCTTCAAAATTAAAATAAAGCACAAAAGAAATAAAACAATACAAATTAAACAGAAAACAGGTTTAGGGGGGCTAAAACCCTAAACCTGTGGCGGCCTTTAGTCGCGGTTGGCGGAAGAACCGCTGACTAAAGGTCCTCCTTGACGACGCCGCCTTTGGCGCCCACGTGGACGGGCCGTTAGTCGCGGTTCTTAAGCAGCCGCGACTAAAGGTGGGGGCATTAGTCGCGCTTATTTGGTCGCGGTTGCCCAACCGCGACTAATGGCAGTTGCGAACCGCGACCAAAGGCCTTTTTTCCACCAGTGTGCTACATCCAGGTAGGGTTGATGGCAGTGGTTGGTAGAGTCCGACGATGAGCACCAACAGCCTGGGAAGAGAGGATGGTCGTGGACCTGAACAACAGCGTCACAAAGCGCAAATTGATAGATTTTATTTATATTTTTTTGAGGGAGACGTACATTTATTTATTTATTTTGGTAGTCCAGCACAAATGGAGTTTCATTTTAGAACCACCGACGTACATGGTATTAGATCGAAACATATGGATTTTTGGTGTTACCGTTACTCCCGGACTCTGTGGCTACAACTACCTCGTGCGCCTTGCTCACCAGCCCATGTGACCATGTCAAGGTAGGCCATGGCGAGCGCGACGGAAACCTGCTGTGTGGCCTACAGTGCAGTATTGTAGAAGAATTTCTGTGAACCTGATACACCCATCACGGCTTAGTCTTGGTGCACGTACCAATCTTCAAGCCTAATCGCTACTAATCACTCTGTTGACCCCTGCATGAGTAGATCCTCGCACATAGACACGAGGAATCATAGCCACTTGTTGTAAGTCGCGGGTTCTTCCGTCGTTTTCCCCCTAGGTCTCACGACTAGGGTTTTCCAGTCCTTGGGTGGTGCCGCCATGAAGTTCCTAACTCCACGTTCGTCGGCCCCGACGAGACTTTGATTTTTCACATTAAAAAAAAGGAATCATAGCCACTTGCATGCAGTCCGCAACTCCGTACGGATGCCATTTGCACCTTAATTTGTATGTCCTGGTGCCTCCTATTCCAATAGACCGTACGAATGGTTAGGCCAATGAGTTAGCAAAACGAAAGGTGGAAGGATGGGGAGACGAGGGGAGGCAGTGAGGCTAGACGAACAATTTATAGATAAATGGATGGGGTGGCAAAGAGAGCATGAAGAAGGTAGATGAAAATTTATAAGACTGAAGACGGGTGGCACCGAGATGGACGGGGAGTTCAGGGAGGTCAGAACTTCCAATGGCGGCGGACCCAGGATTTGTTGACGCCCCAGGCAAGAAACTAAGGGCTAAAAACTACCCCCCAAAAACTCTTGGTTGCTTAAACAGCAAACAATAAAAGTAAAAGGCTGATTTGTTTTCAATGCTATATTCCAATCAGCCGTGATGATCATTGAACCAATAGTCATGAAAACCTATATCATTTATCCGTTCATATGCATGATTAGTTGGTTGGCATGGAGCCATACTAATGTACTCCCTTCTAGCAAGATTTCTAATGTTTGCATATAAATCCTCAATTGGTATTCTCTTACCGGGGTCAGATTCAACATCACCGAGTTTGAGTTCAGCTCTAACATTAGGGGTATTATCAGTCATTTGAGTTGAAGGACCTGTTTCCACGGTTTCGGTGTTTCAAACTTGAAAAAAAGAATGCAATGTCTTGTTTCTTTTACTCATTTTCCGTTCCTGTAAAAAGTTAGAGAAACAAAATTTTCCTGATGTCAAAATCAGTTTCTACATCTAACAAACAGACAACCATTGGCATCTAGCAACTAAAATCATCATCAAATAGTGACAATGTGACATCTACAAACAAAAACAGGGCATCAAGCCATCAAGTCATGGGTTTCTACAATTAACATCATCTACAAATAGTGACAATTTGGCAGGAGAGGAAGTGAGGAATGAGAACTACCTCGCCGGACGCCGGGCAGCCTGCAGACTGCAGCCTCGCGCCCTAGCCGAGGTCTCCGCGTCGTGCCCTCGCCGGACACGACGGGCCGACAGGGCAGGAGCCGCAGCGGCCCAACCAGAGGGCGCCGGAAGGAAGAGTGGAAGGGGGAGCCTGGGAGCGCTGCGGGACGGCGCTGACTGGCGACGACAGTCGGTGGCGGTGGCGGCGGGCGGCGGGCAGCGACCAGCGATGGCTTAGGGTTCGTCAGGTTGGGGGAAGAGGGCGGCTGCGTCTGGTTCGAGTGGTTCGTGCGGCGAGAGGGTGAGTTGGCCTGGGTGGCTGGGCTAGTCGACCTGGGCTGCCTGGGCTTGGAACTGGGCTACGCCCCAGGCCGAAGTATTTTTTTCTTAAATATAAGCCGAGAAATTTTCCCACGCCCCAGGCAATGGTCTGGGCTGCCTGGGGCCCAAATCCGCCCATGGCGCCATGCCTATCCTCACAATGTCTCCCCTCCTTCGATGTGTGTTTTGATGTCATCATATATTGCCAAAAATATCTCTAGCACCACGACCAGGAATGCCACGGAAATTCATTTCCATGCCCCCGTCTCCATCAAACATTACGTGTCTCTCCCTTTATTTCTACACTAGATCGGGTACGCGCCTTGACGCGAGGGTGCCGGTCCAAACATTTTGGTCAAGCGTGTAATGTTAAGTTAGTAGTAACCCAGGCTGCTATTCCGACAACAAGGGGCAATGAAAGCATGATTTTATCACCATGTGTTCAAATGGGACTAACATCGTCTGAAGTAACTGAAGCTGTAAATAGATGTCCGACAAAATGCACCTAAAAATACTGGTATTCGCTTAATATCACCTATTCATAATGCAGCCTCAGAAACCTCCAAACACCCATCCATAAAGTTGTTGTATACATAAATAAAGATAAATATTATATCTTAAGTGCGTGAGGTAAAAGGGTGCATGTCAAGTAGTTCTAAACCAAACAAAGTATGAAATAGTGACATCAGGAGTTGATTGTAAAGTTATTAATTGTAAGTAAGCTAAAACAGAATGAAACGAAACCATATCAATAAGTTAAATGGAGATGCAGATATAGCAGGAAGTCAAATGGAAATAAAGATCTAATCAGAATCAAAATGATCGAAGCAAGTAATGTTCCTTATCTAACACAAGATCGTAGAAAGCATCATAGGAGAGTAGGCATACACGGTGGAATGCATTTTCAGCCATGATAAAAAATGAACTACCGAAGAACCAGTAGGAAGCAAAGCTTGATCATATGCAGATCCGAGCAGGTATCTGCCAGTGACCCCAGCCCTTGGTAAGCCCCTTGACCCGCAAATTCCCTTTTTCCACCTTAGCCTTCAGATCTCTGATCTTCCTGTCCTTCTCGTCGACACTGCCCAACAGGTACTTCATCTCGGTCTAAATTTTCTGCATTTGAGGGCAGTCAAATTGAATATCCATGGTGGCCTGAAGATGCTCCAAGCACTGAGGAGCATCATTTTGCATGGCCCATTGGCATCCATAGCTGGGTCGCCATTGATCCTCATATGCTCTGCCGCTGCAGACGAACGCAACTATGATGGCCAGAAGATAGCAGTAGCCGCCACAAGGCCACGGTAAGATGCGCAGGTCTTGTACTTCACCTCGGGTAAACCATCTTCGGCAAGAACGGCGCTAAGCATAGCCTTCGGCCTAACCGTGGCAGAATGCTTCATCTATTAAAATATGTAGAGTGGCAAAGTCATTTACGCATAGTACAGACCACAACATAAATACGCGGAAATATCAGGCTACTAAAGCAATAGAAACATGGAAATGCATTAGCCTTTATCGGTGACGGGTTCAGGACAAGCAAAGCAAACGTGCAACAGAAACCTCAAAAACAAACCGAAGATCTGCAGCAACACAACGACGATGTAAACATGCTTTTAAGTAAGGCGGGGCACATTCTTTAAGGCAGGTCACAAACATCAATCGTGTTGTGTGTTGACCACGATTGGCAAACGCAAGCAGGTAAACTACAGAAGCCAAACGGCATGATACACAGCAGACCACAGAGAAAGCATGAACAGGGTAAAAAATGGCTATTCATGGGATCTAAAGAATCTGATACACAGTGGACTGCACAGCAAGCATCGACAGAGCTAATAGGACCATTCTACTACAAATCACATATCAAAAATATGCTCTGTGTGTCGTAGATCAACGACAGGCCCAATTGCATAAATCTCGAACAAATCTAGCAAATGCATGTTTTAGAGTTGACCAAGCAAACCGGGTCTACCTTGCTAGCTGGTGACGGTGTGGGACAAAGATCACGGTCATTGTTCATCGCATCGATGGAGAAGAGCTCCCTCCGTGTGCCTGATGCCATCACGCGAAGAAAAGCTTGGGTGCCTGGATGCACAGATCAACGGTCCTGTAAGAACATCTCCACATTATGGACTAAATTCGAGGAAGCCAGGATCCGTAGAGATAAAAAAGGAGCAAGGATCTCGCCTTCTCTGAGAAGAGGAGGGGAGAGCGCCGCCGTATATATGAACTTGAAATACAAATCTAAACAACCTAGAAAAAACACCGAAGAGGGCAGGTGAGAGGAAAGAATCACCTGCAAGGAAACCAGCGAAGCAACTTCGAGCAGCACAGCCCAGGAGCCAAGAGCACAAGCAGAACCCAGCCAGGACAAATCAACCAGCAAACCCCAGACAGATCCCTAAAGAACAACAAATCCCTGGATGAGCACATGTACAACACAAATGAGAAGACAATCAGAGAAGCGAAGAAAAAACTCAGCCATCTTAGAAGCTCTCCGGTGTACTCCCTCTCCGGTCAACTCGCAAGACAGCACTTCCGGCACGCCATCGTCCCAACCGCGACACATCCAAAAAGATGAGGAACATGGGAAGAAACAAGCAGAATAAAATACAGGACCCATCCACGTCCGTATCAAATCATACTGGCAAGGCAAATATTCATGCACACCTAGTATCAACAAGGGTAATTTCCATATAATTTTTTGGAACAATATTCATTTTTTATTTGAACTTGCAAAAACAGGCAACTGTTGTTTTGAACTCTTAACTACAGTAAGATCTTAGACTCACTCCTTACTAAAATATCCTCTCCCTCCTTGCTGCCTTTTTCATTTTCTTGTGCATCCATTCAGTGTTCTACAGATCATGTTGAGCGGCACATGCTGCAACAGAGGGCGGAAGACCAAACCGAGGGCCGAAGACCATACCTTGAATTACAGAATGTTTTAACAGAACTTTAGATGTTCTACATATCATGTACGACTCCCAGGTTCTAACAAAAAAAATTCAGACAACTCCTAGCAGTACATGACCTGAATTTAAAGGACCACAGAAATCCTGAAACAGTTAACTGTTACCGGCAGTTTCAGTTTACTGTTTTCAGGTCATGGATGTGGCTCAAACTATAGAGAGAAAATCATTTTGAGTTCACCGAATACTGCCATTAGTTGTCCCAATTTGCTCCATGTTCTAAATCACAGGAATCTTTGGCGTTAGTTGTCCCAATCAACAGCAACACTCCACACTCTATCAGTACTCCACACATACAGATTGCATTCAGTAAGCAAACTTGTGACTAAATTCAAGCTCACCAGTCACTACTTCGCAGATTAGAACAAGAAAAAAAAAAGACATGACAGTTTTAGTCAAGGACCAAGTCTTAGACCACCAAGAAATAATTGAACCTAGCAAGATACCTGTTGCAGGATAAGAGAAGCTAATGGTGCATGTGAGGCTGCAGATTGTCACACTCACCTACAATAAACTCCATTCAAATCCTTTGAAGCATCCGATTTCTGCATAAACCAAAGAGGAAAATTGCCAAATTAGCTCACCCGCCCACCAACAAGGATATAATGTAATCTCTTTGTTGCTGAAATTTCAAGCAGAAAAAAAAAACTAAGAGATGCTATTATTACTTTAAGAGATAACAACATTTTTCATTATTATTTGAACAGGGCATACCCTGTTCCAAAGAAAACAGAACTTCAATATATTAAGATTCATTTACATGTGATGCTATTGGAGGAACAACTAAATAACTAATCATGATTCTGATCTATCATGACATCTCAATGGCCACCTCTTTCCTATTTTGTTCTCTGTACAGTGTTTTTATTCATCTTTAGTTAGTCCTGGTCCTTGATTTCTATAGGTGTATCACCCAAAACACACAATCTTATTTAACACAATCTTATTTATGGCCATCAGGACTTAGAAATTAGCAGAAAAAAGTATAGAACTACATACAGATATAGTTAACATAGTAGACATAATGGGTTTGGTTTGTTTCTAAAATGAGAGTTACCCAATAAAGAAGAAGGATGAAATGAACAACGAAAATAGCATTTGCTTCAACCTGTTGGTAGGCTATGCTTTTAGAAGACAAATGTTCATCTGTAGAACAAATCCAACTATCATTGCACACACAATTGAACGAGGTAAATGTATCAGTTCTCCCATGGGCCAGCCTAATGAACAATTGACCATGGAGGAAGGGGTAGGGAGAACAGTAGAAGCAACTGGTATACCTGGAGGTGGTACAGAGATGACTCGTGAGCGACATCTTCTCGATGCCGAGGAGCGCAGCGACGCGCCCACACCAATGGTGCTGCTTCAACATGCCCTCCTTTTTGTAGCATGATTGTCTCCTGCAAGGCACACTGAGTTATCAATTCCTATTTTCATAACATTACCAGATAAAAGAAAGAGAGCACCAAGATTTGATCAACAATTTTATACAACATATGAGAATCTAGTTAAACCCTAAATACTCCCATGAATCCCAAGAAACAACAAATACATTCTACCATGACATATAATTTTTATTTCAAAGAGGCAAGACATCAAACATCTCGCGCCAAGAGAGATTTAGTAGAAAATTTACCGCCTAAACCAGTAGGCAAATAACAAGCTAGTGTGCAAGTGTACAAATAATAATGCATGACAGAACTGTAGAAACATAAAAATTTGAGACTAAAAAACGATGGCAAAAACAAAAACAAAGATCGTTGCATTATCTCATTAATCATTATTGAAGGAAATAGTAGACATAATAATATGTACTGGTATTTAGAGCATAACAAATTGTAGTTGTGATCGGACCTATTATTAGTATTTATCAGAAAAGACTATCCAATATGCCATGTCTAATTTATCTGAGGTCTGGGATAATACATCTGAATACTAATTAATCAGGGCAATTATTCTCCATAGCAATCCACAACTACAAAACCAAGAATAACCTTAGTGATCATGTCATGGATGAACTAACAAAAAGGGGACTGGGACGAGAAAAGATACATGCATATAGACTGAGGGAGACATTGCCTCACATTAGCACCACCAACCGTTGGATGCGACAACAAGCTCTCACTGCATTGACGACGTCATTTTTTTGCTCTATGCAAAAACAGAAAAGGGGGATCAGTACTGTGTGCATATGAGTGCATGCGAGATAGAGAAACCTGGATTTAGTACATGGTGAACTATATTAGATAAAACATATATATATATATATATATATATATATATATAGTATGTGTATTTGGATTTAGTACAATATGTAAATATGCATGAGAATCATCTCATAGTAAATCACATGCGTTGGCAATGGACCATGAGTATGAGTATGTAAATATGCATGATAATCAAAGTACACGGCACAGAATCTTGTTTCCAAGCTGTGGTCAGCAAAAAATATATAACCATTAAAACTGAACATGAGAACAAGTGAGGCAGGCCAAATGGAAACAAGATTCTATTTATTTGATGACAAAAGCTTAGAAAAACAACAATCGCCCTGGAGCTGATGTGCAGGCCCGGACACTCACCTGAGAGTGGCGCCGCATGTGCGTTGGTGAGCATGGCCGCGAAGCCGGAGAAGTCATGCATGTAGCAAAATAACAAGCTAGTGTGCAAGTGTACAAATAATAATGCATGACAGAACTGTAGAAACATAAAAACTTGAGACTAAAAAACGATGGCAAAAACAAAAACAAAGATCGTTGCATTATCTCATTGATCATTATTGAAGGAAATAGTAGACATAATAATATGTACTGGTATTTAGAGCATAACAAATTGTAGTTGTGATCGGACCTATTATTAGTATTTATCAGAAAAGACTATCCAATATGCCATGTCTAATTTATCTGAGGTCTGGGATAATACATCTGAATACTAATTAATCAGGGGAATTATTCTCCATAGCAATCCACAACTACAAAACCAAGAATAACCTTAGTGATCATGTCATGGATGAACTAACAAAAAGGGGACTGGGACGAGAAAAGATACATGCATATAGAGTGAGGGAGACATTGCCTCACATTAGCACCACCAACCGTTGGATGCGACACCAATCTCTCACTGCATTGACGACGTCATTTTTTTGCTCTATGCAAAAACAGAAAAGGGGGATCAGTACTGTGTGCATATGAGTGCATGCGAGATAGAGGAACCTGGATTTAGTACATGGTGAACTATATTAGATAAAACATATATATATATATATAGTATGTGTATTTGGATTTAGTACAATATGTAAATATGCATGAGAATCATCTCATAGTAAATCACATGCGTTGGTCAATGGACCATGAATATGAGTATGTAAATATGCATGATAATCAAAGTACACGGCACAGAATCTTGTTTCCAAGCTGTGGTCAGCAAAAAATATATAACCATTAAAACTGAACATGAGAACAAGTGAGGCAGGCCAAATGGAAACAAGATTCTATTTATTTGATGACAAAAGCTTAGAAAAACAACAATCGGCCCTGGAGCTGATGTGCAGGCCCGGACACTCACCTGAGAGTGGCGCCGCATGTGCGTTGGTGAGCATGGCCGCGAAGCCGGAGAAGTCATGCATGTAGCCAAATAACAAGCTAGTGTGCAAGTGTACAAATAATAATGCATGACAAAACTGTAGAAACATAAAAAATTGAGACTAAAAAACGATGGCAAAAACAAAAACAAAGATCGTTGCATTATCTCATTAATCATTATTGAAGGAAATAGTAGACATAATAATATGTACTGGTATTTAGAGCATAACAAATTGTAGTTGTGATCGGACCTATTATTAGTATTTATCAGAAAAGACTATCCAATATGCCATGTCTAATTTCTCTGAGGTCTGGGATAATACATCTGAATACTAATTAATCGGGGCAATTATTCTCCATAGCAATCCACAACTACAAAACCAAGAATAACCTTAGTGATCATGTCATGGATGAACTAACAAAAAGGGGACTGGGACGAGAAAAGATACATGCATATAGAGTGAGGGAGACATTGCCTCACATTAGCACCACCAACCGTTGGATGCGACACCAAGCTCTCACTGCATTGACGACGCCATTTTTTTGCTCTATGCAAAAACAGAAAAGAGGATCAGTACTGTGTGCATATGAGTGCATGCGAGATAGAGGAACTTGGATTTAGTACATGGTGAACTATATTAGATAAAACATATATATATATATATATATATATATATATAGTATGTGTATTTAGATTTAGTACAATATGTAAATATGCATGAGAATCATCTCATAGTAAATCACATGCGTTGGTCAATGGACCATGAGCATGAGTATGTAAATATGCATGATAATCAAAGTACACGGCACAGAATCTTGTTTCCAAGCTGTGGCCAGCAAAAAATATATAACCATTAAAACTGAACATGAGAACAAGTGAGGCAGGCCAAATCACTAGTAGAAAAAGGGTCAAACGTGAAGTATATTAGTGTCGGTTTGAATTTGAGCCGGCACTAATGTATACATTAGTGCTGGTTCCAACAGCTAGCCGGGCCGCTTTCATTACTACCGGTTCGTGGCGAACCTTTAGCACCGGTTCGTGCCACGAACCGGTACAAATGAGAGTGGTGGCAGGATGTTGTCAGACTGGGGCCCCTCCAGGCCCTTTAGTACCGGTTCTTGGCACGAACCGGTACTAAAGGTCATCGTACATAAACCCTTCATCCACCCGAGCTCGCTCTGTTCTTCCCCTTTCCCCTCTCCTCTCTGTTCTTCCCCTCTTCCTCTCGAGCTCATCACACATTTTGCCCAAAATTTGTCAAGATTTGAAGGCCCCATCCATTCAAATGATCACAAAGGTTAGCAACTTTGTCCTTTCATCTCTCATTGCTAGATTAGCTCTTGCAATGCTTTATATAGTGATTAATTTGTGAGTTTAGTAATTTGGGAGGAAATATATATATATATATGTGCTAGTATTTGATTTATATGCAATTTGAGGTCAAAAATAACTCTTAGTTTGCATATGTAGGTGTGTTTTACTTAGTGCCGTCTATATCTCCATCGTAACCACCGTCGATCGCCCACTCCGTCGCGTCGCCGGCACCTCCTTGTGGTGAGCCCCTTGTTCATGAAATTTTATATAAAAATTGATGTTTGTGTGATTTGGATATATAGTTACTCGTATAATTATCTTACCCGTATGTTGTTTGTTATACATAGTGCCATGGTTTTGATATCCGTCCCTGTCGGCCCTCGTCCTTGTTATGATTCGGATGTGGTATATTCTCTTTTAAAACTATTTGTTGCATTTCGTGTTTATGACAAATTATGCCCATCAAGTTGACATAGATATTTTTATCTAGGAGGTATGTGAACCGGAAATTCCAACCGACCCTATTGTCGAGGGGTTAAATTTAGTTGAAAGAGAAAACGAGTACTTGAAAGAAAAATTGAAAAGAATTGAGGGGGAGAAGATGGAATTGGAGTTGCATGTTGCCGATGTCGTCAATGATCACAAGATCAAGATGGAGAAAATGCGCTTGAAGATTAGAAAGATTAGAAAATATGCCATTGATAGTGAGGCTTGGTATCATTATGTTGTTGGATCAATTGTTACCTTAGTTGCGATCTTGATCGCATTTGTTGTTGCATTTAAATGCTTTTGCTAGAGAGTTATTTCTTTGTTGCATTTAAGTGTTGTATGAACTTTATGTATGAACTTGTATTAATTTGGTCTATTCGGTGTTGTGTAATGAAGATGAGCCGTCAATGGATGTACGATGACCGATGCTCTCCCCAGTTCGTTGAGGGCGTGCATACTTTTCTGCTTGCGGCTGAGGCAAACAAGCGGGCGGATGGTTTTATGCCTTGTCCATGTGCTGACTGTAAGAATGGTCGCAATTACTCTACGTCAAGAACCATTCACGTCCACCTGTTTGAGTCCGGTTTCATGCCCCACTATAATGTTTGGACCAAGCACGGAGAAAGAGGGGTTATGATGGAAGACAATGAAGAAGAAGAGGACGACGGCAGCTATCCTGGCCATGGGTTCCCTGAATACGATGATACAACAATGGGGAAAGAAGCTGAGCCGGTAATGCGGGAAGAAGCTGAGCCGGCAATGCGGGAAGAAGCTGAAGAAGAGGCATCAGATGAGCCCGTTGATGATCTAGGTCGGGCCATTGCCGATGCAAAGAGAAACTGCAAGTGATTTGGAGAAGAAGAAGTTGTAGCGCATGTAGAGGATCACAAAAATTGTTGTACCCGAATTGCGTGAGGTGACAAGAAAAAGCTGGGCACCACACCGGAATTGCTGCAATGGAAGGCGAAGAATGGTGTATCCGACAAAGGGATTTGGAAAGTTGCTGGTAATGATAAAGGATATGCTTCCAAAGGACAACGAATTGCCCGAGAGTACGTCTGAAGCAAGAAGGATGTCTGCCCTCTAGGGTTAGAGGTGCAGAAGATACATGCATGCCCTAATGATTGCATCCTCTACCGCGGTGAGTACGAGGATTTGAACGCTTGCACGGTATGTGGTGCATTGCTCTATAAGATCAGCCGCGATGACCCTGGTGATGTCGAGGCGGCGCCCAGAAGAAGATTCCTGCCAAGGTGATGTGGTATTCTCCTATAATACCACGGTTGAAACGCTTGTTCCAAAACAAAGGGCATGCCAGCGATGCGATGGCACGTAGAAGACCGTAAGAAAGACGGAAAGTTGAGAGTACCCCGACGGGTCGCAGTGGAGAAAAATCGAAAGAAAGTACGGGAAGGAGTTTGCAGATGACGCAAGGAACGTATGGTTTGGTCTAAGCGCAGATGGCATTAATCCTTTTGGGGAGCAGAGCAGCAACCATAGCACCTGGCCTGTGACTCTATGTTTGTATAACCTTCCTCCTTGGTTGTGCATGAAGCGGAAGTTCATTATGATACCAGTGCTCATCCAAGGCCCTAAGCAACCCGGCAACGACATTGATGTGTACCTAAGGCCATTAGTTGAAGAACTATTACAGCTGTGGAATGGAACAGGTGTACGTGCGTGGGATGAGCACATGGGGGAAGAATTTGACCTAAAGGCGTTGCTGTTCGTGACCATCAATGATTGGCCTGCTCCCAGTAACCTTTCAGGACAGACAAACAAGGGATACCGCGGATGCACGCACTGTTTGGATGATACCGACAATATATATTTGAATAGTTGTAAGAAGAATGTGTACCTGGGACATCGTTGATTTCTTCCGAGCAGGCATCCCGTAAGAAAGAAAGGCAAGCATTTCAAAGGTGAGGCGGATCACCGGACGAAGCCTCGCCACCGTACTGGTGCTGATGTACATGATATGGTCAAGGATTTGAAGGTAATATTTGGAAAGGGTCTGGCGGACAACCTGTTCGAAGGACGCCGACGGACGCGCACTCCAAGTGGAAGAAGAAATCTATATTTTGGGACCTGCCATATTGGAAAGACCTAGAGGTCCGCTCCATAATCGACGTGATGCACGTGGACGAAGAATCTTTGCGTGACCCTGCTTGGCTTTTTGGGTGTGTATGGGAAGACAAAAGATACACACGAGGCACGGAGGACCAGCAACGTATGCACGGAGAAGACGGCATACATCGGTGTCATGCAAGCTACGCTCTTACCAAAGAAGAGAAGGAAATCTTCTTTGAATGCACCTTTCGATATTAAGGTACCGTCTGGCTTCTCGTCGAATATAAAGGGAATAATAAACATGGCAGAGAAAAAGTTCCAGAACCTAAAGTCTCATGACTGCCACGTGATTATGACGCAACTGCTTCCGGTTGCATTGAGGGGGCTTCTACCGGAAAACATTCGATTAGCCATTGTGAAGCTATGTGCATTTCTCAATGCGGTCTCTCAGAAGGTAATCGATCCAGAAGTCATACCAAGGTTACGGAATGATTTGGTGCAATGTCTTGTCAGTTTCGAGTTGGTGTTCCCACCATCCTTCTTCAACATCATGACGCACGTCCTAGTTCACCTATGCGAAGAGATTAATGTTTTCGGTCCTGTATTTCTACACAATATGTTCCCCTTTGAGAGGTTCATGGGAGTCTTAAAGAAATATGTTCATAACCGTGCTAGGCCACAAGGAAGCATCTCCAAGGGCCATCAAAATGAGGAGGTCATTGAGTTTTGTATTGACTTTATTCCTGACCTTAAGCTGATTGGTGTTCCTGAATCGCGGCATAAGGGCAGACTGGATGGAAAAACACGCTAGGAGGGAACACATAATATGTATGGACAGACATTCTCTCACTGAAGCAAACTACACAGTTCTACAGAATTCCGCCTTGGTGGCTCCGTATATGGATGAACACAAGAATTTGCTACGCTCCAAACACCCGGAGCGGTCTGATGACTGGATTACACGTGAACAAACCAGGAGTTTCGCCAGCTGGTTGCGGAACACGTACCATGCATGACACCTCTATTGAAGATGACCTGTACTTGCTGTCCCGATTACCATCTTCGAATATAATGACTTTCAAAGGGTGCGAGATAAATGGTAATACATTTTACACGATCGCCCAAGATAAGAAGAGCACCAACCAAAATAGTGGTGTCCGCTTTGATGCGTAAACCAAGACGGGAAAGGAAACATATTATGGTTATATACAGGACATATGGGAACTTGACTATCGACGTGGTTTAAAGGTCCCTTTGTTTCGGTGCAAATGGGTCAATATGACACGAGGAGGGGTAACGGAAGACCCGCAGTACGGAATGACAACAGTGGATCTCAACAATCTTGCGTATGCAGACGAACCATTCGTCCTAGCCAATGATGTGGCGCATGTTTTCTATGTGAAGGACATGTCTACCAAGCCAAGAAAAAGAAAAGATAAGGAAGCGAATGCATCGTACGATGAGCCAAAGCGGCATATAGTTCTTTCTGGGAAGAGAAACATCGTGGGAGTGGATGACTAGACAGACAAGTCAAAAGATTATGAAAAGTTTGATGAAATTGCTCCATTCACAGTGAATATTGACCCGAGCATCCCGTTAAATGATGAAGATTTTCCATGGTTACGGTATGCAAAGGGACACACACGAAGAAAAAGTTTCACACCCAAAGATCCGGGATGTGATCGGCTTCACTATCATCACTTTCTTCTGTGTTTCACACCCAGAGGGGAATCTCTGTAATAGTTAAGGTAGTTATGTGTTTTGGCATTTGAAACGCGAAGAAATTTTATGTGCAAACAAATTATTTCACACGACTAAAGCAAAAATATTCACAAAGAAACTCTAAATACACAAAAAAAAACAACACAAAAAAAATAAAAAAAGCCCGCCTACTAGGCGAGAGCGGCCTGCATACGACTAGAAACCCAACCTGTTGTTGGGCCAGGATGCAGGCCCGCAAGAAGGCAAGTGGGCCCACAGGCAAGAAGAACACGTGGGCCCAGTGGGCCTGCTTTGGAGAGGAGCTCGAGAGAGCGACCGCACGGGGGTTTATAAACCCGGTCACGGTCGCCCCTCGGCTAGCGAGGTAGGTCTAAACTTGCCGCACCAAGACTGCTTGGCGCACCCCCTTTAGTACCGGGTCGTGGCACAAACCGGTACTAAAGGGGCCTTTAGTACCGGTTTGTGCCACCACCCGGTACTAAAGGGTCGCTTCCCGCCGCTTGGGCTGGCCAAAACAGACCTTTAGTACCGGTTGGTGGCTCCAACCGGTACTAAAGGTGCCTTCTATATATACAACACTTCAAAAAATTTCATTCTCCCTCTGTTTCTTCCTCTGTTTCCCCATTGAAGCACCGCCCGCCCCGATCGATCGACGCCGTCGCCGCCCCCGTCCCCATCGCCGCCCCCGTCCCCGTCGCCGCCCTCGTCTCATTCGCCCGCCCGGGCCCGTCCCATCGCCGCCGTCCCGTCGCCGCCCTCGTCTCCTTCGCCCGGGCCCATCCCGTCGCGTCCCGTGTCGCCGTCCCCACACGCCCGCCCGTCGCTGCCCCCGGCCGTCGCATCGCCCGTCGCCGTCGCCCCGCTGTGAGCTCTCCCCCTCTAACCCCTCTCCCTCGCCCCCGGCGGCCACCATGGGCGCCGCCCCTCCCCGAGCTCATACACACACACACAAGCATGATGAACACACACACACACGTATATATGTATGAATGCATGTAAATATTAGTATATACGTATTTTGTATGTTTAATTAGTTTAGATTTTAGATTATTATTTTTCACTAGTATATATGTATGAATGCATGTTAGATGGATATAATTAGTGTTTAATTAGTATGGAATTTTTTTATATAATGTTGTTTTTCTGTTTTTTAATGGATGTATAGAAGTTGTTTTTTCTGTTTTTAGTGTTAGATGCTTAATTAGTATGAAATAGCATATAGAATTTTGACATATGCAATGATAGCATAATTAGTGTTATATAGAAATGTTAGAAATTTTAGTTATCAAAATCCAATCATTAAAAAATGTTACTTTTTTGGGCATATAGCTAGTATTTGTTCTCGGCGATGCCCGGCCCGCATCCTCGCCGTTGACACGTCATGACGACGTCCGGCTGACCCATGTCCGGACCTGGGCTCACTGGCAGCACTTTGGGAGGTGCTGCCTGGAGGGGCGCACCGCTTGATGAGGAACCCGGCCCCGGGTCCAGTCGTCGACCCTGATCTTGTTTGGTGGCGTTCGCGTGTGCCAGTTTCGGTGCGGAGGGAGCCGGCCCCGCCGGAGGTGGTACGTCGCCGTGTCAGGGAGGAGGACGAAACGCCCATCGCTACATGGTTGCGTTAGAGGCGGCAGGTTCTCCAATACCGGCAGTTTCTTGAGGATCTCACTTCAGCTATGATCCTGTGAGGGTTCCTTCTCTTTGGGTGTCCACAGCCCGCGCCGCAAGAAGCGCGAGTGTCCTAGATTCTTCTGTAGTATTCGATCTTTATTAGCTACCTAGCCAGTGATGTATTCGAGATTATATCTATTATTCGAGACGATGTATTCGAGATTATATCTATTATTCGAGACGATGTTTTTGAGATTATATCTATTATTCGAGACGATGTATTCGAGATTATATCTATTATTCGAGACGATGTAATTTGAATACTAAATTGTTTTATATTTCTTTTGGATTAGTTAAATAAAAGCTATGGCGGACAATACCGGCAGAGAAGGAGAACAGGCCATGTTCGATATGATACGCCATCCTAACGGGCCAGATGATGATCAGAATGAAGAAGATTATGACGGCTCCGAATTTCTAAACAACACGGAGAGGGTGATATGATATTCGATCGCGACGACCGAATTGATGAAGTCATGAACTATGATTATGATGATGACGAAGAAAATGTTGATCTTGAAACAACAAAGACCGCGAGGTATATATATTTATATAAGCGGGCATCTGGTGATCATCACATGTTTTAAATGACTTGAAGATATATTAACGAATCGATCTTTGTTCTTTCAGCCATTCGGATCGAGCAAATCTTCGTGCAAAAGGGCTAAACGAGGCCCGAACAAAAAGTTGAAGGAGGGCGTAAAGTACAATATCGAGGCAATCAGACCTAATGGCGAACCATTAGCGCCTAAGAAGATTGCGGACAAGTTCGTTCGTCGGTCTTGGAGTTGTTGTGAAGGACCAACTCCGATCTCCCTTCAAGAATGGAGAGAGCCAGCAAAAGACAAAAGACAAAAGACAAAAAGGACGTTGCTCCACGTCCATATGTTACTTTTGTCGACAAAGACAAAAAGAACTGCTTTGGGATACTCTCATGGAACATTTCACCCTACCAGATCATTTCACGTAAGCGGATGTGCAGAAAGTCAAGGACGCTGCTCTTAGGAAGATGGTGGTTGCATTCAAGAACCACAAGAATCGTGAATGGGACAAGTACGTCAAGGGAGGAAGGAAGACTCCGATTCGAGGGAACACTAGAGAACCAACGTGCTCATTGGGGACGATTTCGTGAAATTCAAGGATTCGGAATTAGCTTAGGAACGGTCGAGAATAAACAAGAAGAATGCCGAAAAAAGGATAAGTTCCATAAAATTTGGGGCCAGGTGGCTATCGGTGGCAATGCCTAAGTGGGATAAGTCTGAGAAAGAGATGGAGGATGCAGGTGTCACTCCGGTTACTAAGAGCTGGCCCCCCAGGTGCAGGACTTGGTTCTATGTGCATGGGGGGGAGTTGGACCCGAAGACAGACAATGTTTCGACGAGGGCAAGTCTGAAGGGAGCCGACGATGTGATACTTGTTGCAATAGAAGAGGCACGATCGGGGTGTTCCAGCCCAATGATGTAACGACGAGCTTACGCGTGCCACAGGAAATCCGAACACCCGGAAGAACACGAGGCATGGGCGCTATTCCGTGGTATGAGGGGTTTTCAGATCGGAACAACGACTACGTAACCCGTGGGAGAAAGAAGATTGCGGAGGAGAAGAAGAGGAAGATGGAGGAGGAGCAGAGGAAGCGGGACTATGAACGCCTTCAAGGACTAGAAGCAAGTCAAGCGGAATTGGCGGTCAAATTCCAGCGGCGAGGAGCAGATCGACTCACTTAGCCAGCAAAGGGGATCTCAGCAGTTGCAGCAGCTAGCGGATGATCCAGCATTGGATAGCACCGCCCCATCCATGCCGAGAAGCAGCGTGGGTTCCGCCCCGGACGATGCAATGCTGGATAGATACCCCGTGGATGACATCACGGATAACACTAACTGCGAGCTACACGTCAAAATGAAGAACATATCCATGAAGGTGGCGGACGCCGTTGCTTTTACAAATCCCCCCAAGGCAACCTTCCATTGCAACCCGATTCCGGTAGGCTATGCTCGTGTCTTGGTTGATGAGGTGGTGGACCCATATTCGGAGCTACAGCTTGACATTCCTAGAGGTGACGACGATCACTTTCTCGGAGAGGCCAAACATCGTATCATCCTATGGAAAAAGGATTGCATCATCTTTTGAAGGCCACCGACACCGCATCAGCCGACTCCTCGTCAAGTCCGCCACCGAGTCAGCAGACTCCGCCTCCTGCAAGTCCACCAAGTCCGGCAAAGTGTCGTGCCACTCCTCCTCCAAGTCCGCAAAGTGTCGTGCCACTCCTCCTCCTCCAAGTCCGCCACAGCGTGGGGCGTCCTCCTCCTCCAAGTCCGCACAACCTCAGGCCACTCCTCCTCCAAGTCCGCAAAGTGTCAGGCCACTCCTCCTCCTCCAAGTCCGCCACAGCGTCAGACGTCCACTCCTCCTCCAAGTCCGGCACAACCTCATGCCACTCCTCCTCCAAGTCCGACACATCTTCAGGCCACTCCTCCTCGTCCAACTCAGCCCCGTCAGCCGTCTCCGCCGCCTCATCAATCGCAGAAGAGACACCCCGCAGCTTTGGTGCGTGGCACGAAGTCGAGGTAGTACAGGAGAAGTACAGGCGGAGGCAAGCGATATAAATATGGTCCAAGCCTCACGCCTCTTCCGCAGAGGCCTTATGACAGGTCCGAGGAGTAAAACGCAGCCATATCGAAGGCCCGGGTGGAAGCCCATTTTGCACCGAAACCGCAACCGCCGCCAAGGGAGAAAATGCCTAAGGAAACGATTGACCACTTCATTCGTATGGCTCAACCACCAGCTCCCAAGCCTGTTGACACAGACTATGAGCGCCACATCAGGAAGTTAAAACGAGCACGTCTACGTAAGGAGGCGAGCTCGGGATCGAGCAAATAATAAGAAGTTGTCGAAAAATGCGGGAAAACCATTCCCTAGCTGGGAGAACAGGCGGCGCAATCGATCCCCTCGCTTGTTGTGCCAACAACACGTGATAAAGACGCTGCTACCAATATTATTGTGGGCAAACAGTTTACGTTCCCGAGGTGGGCAATGTGATAATAACCAAGGACCATATAATGCAGGCTGAAGTTCTCAACATCACTGTTGGACAACTCCTCGAGATCGAGCCCATGCCTGTTGTCGGTGTCAAAACCAGCGGATCTCGGGTAGGGGGTCCCGAACTGTGCGTCTAGGCGGATGGTAACAGGAGACAAGGGACACGATGTTTTACCCAGGTTCGGGCCCTCTTGATGGAGGTAAAACCCTACGTCCTGCTAGATTAATATTGATGATGTGTGTTACAAGAGTAGATCTACCACGAGATCAAGGAGGCTAAACCCTAGAAGCTAGCCTATGGTATGATTGTTGTTCGTCCTACGGACTAAAACCCTTCGGTTTATATAGACACCGGATAGGGTTAGGGTTACACAGAGTCGGTTACAATGGTAGGAGATCTACATATCTGTACCGCCAAGCTTGCCTTCCACGCCAAGGAAAGTCCCATCCGGACACGGGACGAAGTCTTCAATCTTGTATCTTCATAGTCTTGGAGTCCGGCCGATGATGATAGTTCGGCTATCCGGACACCCCCTAGTCCGGAACTCCCTCAGTAGCCCCTGAACCAGGCTTCAATGACGACGAGTCCGACGCGCATGTTGTCTTTGGCATTGCAAGGCGGGTTCCTCCTCCGAATAATTTATAGAAGATTGTGAACACTAGGATAGTGTCCGGCTCTGCAAAAATAAATTCCACATACCACCGTAGAGAGAATAATATTACACAAGATCAATCTCTTGGCGGCGTATTTTGTGGCGTGACGTCGCACCACTACCAAGCCTTCACTCAAATTGTTTTTATTGTTCCACCTCAGCGCGTTTAGTGAAGCGGTTTCCTTGGCACGTCTTGTCGAAGCAGCGATCGTGTTCCCCTTATTCCGGGATTCCCATCAATACGGACGTGGGTAACCCAACCGCGCCATTGATTGTGACGCTTGAGGGACAAGCGAGTTTTACCAGGCCGGTGGGGACACATGTTTCATCCGCCCATATAACGGGATACAGATCCAACCCTTAACCTGCGCCTTCTTCCTCCTTGGCTTATCCATCTCCGCGAACTCGAGCTCCAGCGCCCAAGTCCGCACTTCTCACCTCAACCTTCTCCAACTATGTCCGGAGCGGGAGGCAAGTGGATGGCCTCCTCCGTCACGGAGGGGCAGATCCAGAAGCTGCGCGGCGCCGGATATTTGTCCAGCAGCATCGCGCATCGGCTCCCCGACGAGAGAGAGCTCGTCCCCAACCCTAGGCCCCATGAGAGGGTAGTATTTCTTACCCATTTCCTCCGCGGACTGGGCTTCCCGCTTCATCCCTTTGTCCGGGGGCTCATGTTCTACTACGGCCTAGACTTCCATGATCTGGCCCCGAATTTCATCCTCAATATATCGGCGTTTATAAATGCGTGTGCGAAACCTTCCTTCGCATCCAGCCCCACTTGACATGGCTCAAGACCTTGATGTCAAGCCGAAGGTTGTGAAGGGCAGCCAAGCGGAGTGCGGAGGCGCCATGGTGGGCGGGATGTCCCACGTTCACGTGGTGGAGGGCACTTTCGTGGAAACCATCAAGGGGTGGCAATCGGGGTGGTTCTACATCACCGAGCCGCGTGACCCTGATTGGGCAGCGGCCCCCGAATTCAGATCTGGCATCCCCACACGGCTCACCTCCTGGAAAGAGAGCGGCCGGATTTGGGGGAATTCGGAGGAGCTGACCGGACTCCAAGCCTGTATCCAGAGGCTGGTGTACAAGAAGCTCAAGCTCGTCAACGTAGTCCAGTCATGCTCATCCGCGGATTCTCCCGTGCTAGCGACGGGCTTCAATATGTGGGAGTTTGATCCGCGCAGCACCGGACCTGGCGGGCTCTTCGACACTACGTCACGAAGATGTCCGGAAGGTGCTGTTCAAGGGCGCCGAAGCTCCGCATCCGCCATCAAGATCGCGGATTCCACTCGCAGCGTCCAGGCAGACGAGGTAAGTGATTTCACCACTTGTTTTCCATAGTTTGGCTCTATGCGGATCTAAACTCCCTTTACCTTTGACAGAATGGCTGGCGAAGGCGAGCGGATTATCTGTCCGGCCCCATTGCCGGAAGGACCAGCGGACGCCCGCCTAACAGGGCTGTTGGCTCCGGCACCCCACGTGGTGCCGGAGAAGAAGGCCAAGAAGACGGCCACGGGGACTCGGAAGAGTTCCCGTTTTCAGGTGCTATCGGATGATGAATCCGAAGCCGACTCCTCCCACCAAGGCGAGGAGGAGAAGGAAAAAGCCTCTCCCGGTGAAGGAGGAAAGAAAAGGAAGGCCTCCCCAACAAAGGGAGGCCGAAGGGTCCAAGAAGGAAAAAATCTTCCTCCGGACTGCTCCAACGCCGATGTGACGATTTAAGATCGGCATCCAAGGGCCAAGCCCTGGCGAGATTGTAAGTATCCGGACTCCCGAATAACTTCAAGGTTTTATTTTAGCCACATAATGTCTTTCTAATGCCGCATTCAACCCCTGCAGTCCGCCCAAGGATGATCTTCCCGTTTAAATCGGCGGGTCCTTGGAGTGCGTCGGATATGGATTCCCTTCCGACTGCCTCCACCCCGTGCAGCAGACGGCCGAGGTGGGATCCCGAAAAGGACCCACCAGAGGGGAGGCCCGGAGGTGTCACAGACACCTTCCCGGACTGCGCACGGACTCAGCCCGGAGGCCACGGTGGCTCCGAGTCCGTGGCGACCCCTTCGTAAGAAGGGCAAGACATGACGCCGGCTGCCTCCGTCCAACCGGAGGTGCGGATAAGTTGCTAGAGGCGCTCAACGGCGCCTCCATCGAAGAGGAACACCGTCTTTGTTATGAGTGCGGTGATTGAAGGTTCATTTCGCCAAGAGCGGTGACCGAAGCCTGCAGCAGCCTTCTAACAGGCTTTGAGGTAAGAATTTTAATATATGTAAAATGGTACCACATAGACAGTAGCCCCTGATGCTCGGTTCGGTGTTCGAAAAGAAAAGCCGGACTAAGGATCCTTTAAAAAGATAAACGCATGAGTCATATAAAACATACGTCAATATGGGATTGCAGGCTGCGCTGCTGACCTCCGCCCTCACTGACTGCGGAGGTCATTATTTTGAAGGGAAACCTCGAGCGGTCCGAGAACGAGCTCGGCCATGCCAAGAAGCAGCTCGAGGAAAAAGAAGGTGAGTAATACCTTATGAAAATTGTACCTTCTGAGAAAAGGATTTGGTTGCAAAAAATGACAAGGATAACGTGGGTATTGTAGGGGCCACTAACGAGGTGGCGACCCTGAAGGAGGCGGTGGCCGCGGCCGAACGTAATGCGGCCGCGGAGCACACCGAGCGAGAGAAGCAGGAGGCGCGGGTGGCGCAGGTACAGCAAGAGCTCCAGGATCTCGTGAAAAAACTTGAGAACTTGGAGCGTGACTCGAAGACTCGAGAGTCTAAACTTGCAACGGCTCTTGAGAGTGCCAAAGCCGCTAAGGCCGAAGCCTACAAGGCCCTCCAGTAGATTGAGGCGGTGAAGAAAATAGCAGCGGGTAAGGCATTTTTCATGCAGAGTAAGCATGTGAGTGTTAATCACCTGTTGCTTACCCGAATTCGGAGCTCTCCAGGCGTTCGCAGATCTTCCTCATGGCGTGTCCGATGCTGCCGCATTCTACCGGGCCGAGGAGGGGAGCTCGACGGAGAAGGTTTTCTGGTCTCAGTATGCTGAGGCCGGACATCCAGTGCCCCTTAGCGACCAGCTGAAGCAGCTGGTCGAGCTCATCAAGGCGGCCGAACAGGCCATGAAGGGCCTCATAGTTCGGCTGTGGCCTAAGGAGGCCATGCCTGGGAGCTACTTCGGCCTGGTGCGGCGGCTGGTGGATGCGTGCCCGTGGGTCGAAGTTATCAAGCATTCCCCTTGTATCGAGGGTGCCCGTCGGGCCCTTGCCCGCGCAAAAGTGCACTGGGGCAAGATGGATGCCCAGAAGCTTGTGACGGACCCGCCACCAGAGGGCAAGGAGCATCGCACGCCCGAGATGTTTTATAAGAGTGCACTGAAGGGCGCCCGCACTATTGCGGGTGAGTGCTCCAAAGATGTAATATTTGAGTAGACTCGCATTTTGTTATCCTGTGCGCTGAAAACTTAGTTCATATGCGCTAAGCAACGCTTGTTAATTTCAAATATTACCTTCTGTGTGGTTGTTTATCAAATCTGAGAGATGGCAAGTCGTCGGCTTCAGCCCCCATGCCACGAGTGCTGGGGTGTTCGGGATAAACTTGAGCGCTCTTGTTCCCATTTTTGGGTCCATCTAGGAGGCGCTCAACACAAATGTAACAAGGCAACCAGACTTATAATGCTTGAACACTCTCACTTAGCCATAGAATTCTATAATTTTAAATTTCGTGAAGCCCCTAGTCTTCGGAAGGCGAATTTGGGGCGCTATCCACGCCTTGGCGGACAGTATCCGTTCCTCGCTCTAAGCGGCATAAGTCTTTAAGGACTACTTAAAAACCTCTCGAACAGCGACGGTCTCTCGCCTCATCATGACGGTTAGTTTTAGCTTTCTCCACTGAGGCGTTAACCCAGCCGAGCTGGGCGGAATCGCAGTGGTTCTCCCGGTGCTTCCTTAGCCGATATAACGGAACGTAAGGTACCAAAACACGGGAGCCGGGCAAACCCAACTATTGACCCAAGACATGATTCGGAGCCGATGCATATAGTGCTATAAGTTCGGGGTGCCGCACTTGTGAAAGTGTTCGGACTCATCACAACATAATGCGGGAAACATAAGCCCCTGGTGTATATTAGCCGTACCAAAGTGTACGGATGCAACATGCCGTGAATGAACATATGTATGAAAAAGAAATGCAATTATAAACAAAAAGGTGCTGCATTGATTTATTCAATAAGTGTTGCTACGAATGCAGAACGATACAAATAGTGCGATAAGCAAGGTATGAGACTGTTAAACATGTCCCCTCCGTGGGTAGGCTGCAGATTGGTGTATGAAAATGCTCGTAATGGAGACCACCTGTATATTCATTGTAGCCTTTATCCTTCCCTGGCTGCTGCATCGTGAGTTCGGCAGGTCTGCTGCCGGACAGGGCTTCTGACAAACGGAATCCTGTGGGTAAAAAGTAAAAGGTAAAAAAGAAAAGAAAAAGGAACGACACACGTGAGAGCCCCTGGTGTGGTTGAGCCGCGATGCAGGTTTATCGTGGTCGTGCCCCTCTCCCATGCCCATGGTATCTTGGAGCGTAATGGTGTGCGTGAAGGACCTGCTTTGACGCTTCGCAGGGCTGGGGTTGGGGCCGATCGCTACGCTGCGTTCTCCTGAACGTGCGCTGTGGTGTTGTTGTAAGTTACTCCGGCGCATTTTGCTGTGTCCGGCCGCTTAACGGCCGGACTCGAGAATTGCCTTAAGAGGCTGCATTGCACTTCCGCCATGAGAGCTGTATGTTCTTCCATGCGGAGAGAACGTTTAGTGTTTCCATTGACCGTAATGACTCCTCGAGGGCCTGGCATCTTGAGCTTGAGGTATGCGTAGTGTGGCACCGCGTTGAACTTTGCAAACGCGGTACGTCCGAGCAAGGCATGATAGCCGCTGAGGAACGGGACTATGTCGAAGATTAACTCCTCGCCGGAAGTTATCCGGGATCCGAAGACTACTTCCGATGTAATTGGGCATGTACAATTGGCTTCTACACCTGGTATGACGCCTTTAAAGGTCGTTTTGGTAGGTTTAATCCTTGAGGGTCTATGCCCATCTTGTGCAATCGTATCACGGTAAAGCAGGTTCAGATCACGCCGCCGTTCATCGTGACTACGGTTAGGTGAAATCCATCGACGATTGGGTCTAAGACTAGTCTGGCGAATCCACCGTGGCGGATGCTTTGGTGGGGTGGTCCCTTGGTCAAAAGTGATCGGGCGGGAGGACCATGGATTGAACTTGAGGCAACTGGCTCCATCGCGTAGACATCCACGAGTGCACGCTTCCGCTCCCTTTTGGGTATGTGCGTTGCGTATATCATGTTCGCCATCCGCACTTTTGTGGGGGAAACCATACATCCTCTATTGTTCGGCGGTTGGGTCTCGTCCTCGTCATCGCTATGCAGCCCCTTGTCATTGCTTTCGCAATTAACTTGCCTGCCTGTTGAATACCCAACAGTCCTGTTGGTGTGGTTAAGCTGGCTTTTTCGGGTGCCGTGTATCTGGCACAAGCGGTCAAGTATTCGGTCCAAATTGGACGGACCCGGAGTAGTTCTTTTGAATGGATTTTTTCGCTGACCGGGTTTAGAGCCTCTGAATCCGGCATTGACTGCCGTATCCTCAATATTGTCGCCATTAACGCGGCGTTTGTTTTTGTTACGACGTGGCCTGCCATTTTGGTCCTTGAAGTCCGGACTGCCAGAATTTTTGCTGAGGTTGTTGCTGCGTGCTAGCCAGCTGTCCTCACCCGCGCAGAAGCGGGTCATGAGTGATGTGAGGGCTGCCATGGACTCGGCTTTTCCTGTCCTAGGTGCCGGGCAAGCCACTCGTCACGGATGTTATGCTTGAAGGCCGCGAGGGCCTCCGCATCCGGACAGTCGACGATTTGGTTTTTCTTGGTTAAGAACCGTGTCCAGAATTGTCTGGCCGATTCGTCTGGCTGCTGAATTATGTGGCTTAGGTCATCGGCGTCTGGTGGTCGCACATAAGTGCCCTGGAAGTTATCGAGGAATGCGGCTTCCAGGTCCTCCCAGCTCCCAATTGACTCTCTGGCAAGCTGTTGAGCCAATGTCGGGCTGGTCCTTTAAGCTTGAGGGGAGGTATTTGATGGCGTGAAGATCGTCACCGGGCCATGTGGATGTGAAGGAGATAGTCTTCGATCCAAACCGCGGGTCTGTTGTGCCATCATAGGATTCAATATTGACGGGTTTAAACCCTTGAGGATTTGATGATCCATTACTTCGTCATGAAGCATAGTGGGTGTCTTGGCGCCTGCATCGGGCGATATCACGGCCGGAGCTCAAAAGAGCTTGGTCTGTTTTGTTCGGCCCGGCCGGACTTATCGTGTCCGGCGCGACGGTTGTAAATCACGTGCCGTGGGCGCCCACGCGATCCATAGATCGATCTTTATTGTCTTGCCTTGTCCTCCAATATATCTCGCAGGTCCGGAGCATTCCCCTTTGGCCGTGTGCTTTTTGAGCGGTGCTGGGGTACGGTTCTAGTGAAGGGCCTGGAGGCCTCTTTGTCGTGACCACGGGGTGGTCGGTCAGCCGTATTGTATCCTGATGATGCGGGTTCGTAAGCCTCCTCCTCTAATCGGGGGAGCAGCTTGCGTTTAGGGTAGCTTTTGGAGGGGCGTTCGAGCTCGTGCTCTTCGGCCGCGAGGACTTCAGTCCATCTGTCGGCTAGCAGATCCTGATCAGCTCTAAGCTGTTGCTGCTTTTTCTTTAGGCTGTTCGCCGTGGCCATAAGCCTGCGTCTAAAACTCTCTTGTTCGACGGGATTTTCAGGCACGACGAATTCATCGTCGTCGAGGCTTGCTTCATCTCCGGAGGGAGGCATATAATCCTCTACCTCTTCTTCTGCCGCTCTCTCGTGAGGGCTGGCGTCTCCATCTTCTGCTGGATCTTGCTGTAGTGGATTGTCTTGACCGTCCGGTGTATTGTTATCTACGGTGCGGAATCTTCATTCTTGCTGTGGCGGGATTTAGAGCGGCGCCACGACGCCGCGCTTCGGCTGATTCTTGGAGGGGTCATCCTCCGTTGTTCCATCGCCGTTTCCATCTTTTGGGATGTCCACCATATATATGTCGTATGACGAGGTGGCCTTCCAGTGCCCTGTAGGCGCTGGGTCTTGGTCGTCTCCGGCATCGTCGTCCATACCGTCGATGTCTTCGGAGTCGTAGTCTAGCATGTTGGTTAAATCGTCGACAGCGGCTACCAAGTGGGTGGTGGGTGGGCGTTGAATTTCTTCGTCGTCCGGATCCCAACCTTCCTGACCGTAATCCGGCCAGGGCTCTCCGGATAAAGAGAGAGACTTTAGTGAATTCAGGATGTCGCCGAAGGGCGAGTGCTGAAAGATGTCCGCGGCCGTGAACTCCATAACGGGCACCCGATCGGATTCGATTGGCAAGGCGCGGAGGGTTGAGTCCGGAGAGGAGTCCGCTTCCTGGAGCCAAGGTCTTCGCAGCGACAGGGATGGAGTTCGCTCGATCGCCGTAGAGATTAAAGCCCCGGGCGGTGTCCAACCACTCGTCCCTGATCGGGAATCTGGCTCCGGATTAAGGGTCGGAGCGGATGCAGTGCGGCCTCCGAGGCACCGTTCGCTGCAGAGCTAGATCATGCCCATCGAGACGGTCTTGGCGCTTGCTGCGGCTCGAATCCGTCGAAGATCAAGTCTCCGCGGATATCGGCCGTATAGTTTAAACTTCGAATCGACGCTGGCCAGGGGCGTAGCTTTCGATCTGCTCCATATGGCCAAGCGAATTGGCCCGCAATGCAAAGCCGCCGAATACGAAGATCTGTCTGGGAGAAAGGTCTCACCCTGGACTGCATCGTTGTTGATGATCGAAGGAGCCATCGAGCCTATCGGTGACGACACAGAGGAACTCTCAATGAAAGCACCAATGTCGGTGTCAAAACCGGCGGATCTTGGGTAGGGGTCCCGAACTGTGTGTCTAGGCGGATGGTAACAGGAGACAAGGGACACGATGTTTTACCTGTGTTCGGGCCCTCTTGATGGAGGTAAAACCCTACGTCCTGCTAGATTAATATTGATGATGTGTGTTACAAGAGTAGATCTACCACGAGATCAAGGAGGCTAAACCCTAGAAGCTAGCCTATGGTATGATTGTTGTTCGTCCTACGGACTAAAACTCTCCGGTTTATATAGACATCGGATAGGGTTAGGGTTACACAGAGTCGGTTACAATGGTAGGAGATCTACATATCCGTATCGCCAAGCTTGCCTTCCACGCCAAGGAAAGTCCCATCCGGACACGGGACGAAATCTTCAATCTTGTATATTCATAGTCTTGGAGTCCGGCCGATGATGATAGTTCGGCTATCCGGACACCCCCTAGTCAGGAACTCCCTCACCTGTGCTTACAGAGGATGAAATAAAACGGAAATATGTCTGGGGCCAACCTTTGGTCAAGCCAGACAAGGTCAAGAACCTCCCAACGAGAATGTATGAATTGCATCAATGGTACATGAACATTACCAAGATTTCCAATCGATTGTCCCTCATGGTGAATGTCAAGGAGGAGCATTACTTCCATGAGAAAGCTCATCCGTTGAGTATTATGTCTTGTTTCAGTTATACAATCAAGACGCACTCGACAAATCTATAAATCGGTTGCTATTGTCTCGTAAGTGATTTCTTTCTGTAATTTAAGTCTCAAGCTAGCTGTAGTGATCCTTTTGATCAATCATTACATGTAATTATCCTCACTATATTCTTTTCTGTGGTATTATGCAGGATGAAGATGTATGAAATGAGAAAAGGTGGACGCCTTGGCATTGGGTTCATTGACCCAAACACCGTTAATGAATACACATGGAAAATAAATGCACATCATCAAAAGGCCGTAGAGGACAACATGCTAGAGTTCATGAAGCTCCTCAAATACAATGAAGATATACTACTTCCTTACAACTTCCAGTGAGTCAACTGTCTTGTACTACAAATTCTCTGTTTTTTCCTACTAGCTAGCTACATGGTTTTTCTTACATATGCCCGCTTAATTAAGACATGGAAACGTGTGTGCATGCAGATTTCACTGGATCTTGTGTATCATTAAAGTTGGCCTTGAACAGTTGAAATCTTGGACTCACTACTCAAAGCAAATACTGACTATAACATCTTGTTTGGGATAGTCAACAGGTAATTTCAATCATTATTAACTATATATCTCGGCCTATTTAGTTCGTCATTTCATGATATGAACTATTTAATAACCCTTTATTCATTTTCTTTGTCGTGGGTAGGGCTTGGGCAAGGTTCATCGGCGTCACGGAAGGCGAATGGAAAAAAAAGCTTAAATGGTTTCAACCCAAGGTAAGTAATTAAGTAGTACTAGCTAGCTAGCTAGCTGCCATCTCTTTAATTATCATGCTTGATTAATTATTATCTGATCAAATTCCATTCTCGTAAAGGCCCTGCAGCAGGCGCAGGGGACTGATCTGTGTGCATTCTGCGTTTGTGAGAACATTCGCATGATGGCGTCCGAAAGGAGCAGCCAAAGACGGGAATGGGTACGTTTGTCAGAACACTATTCACAATTTTTACACCATTATCGGTATCTAGTCACACAACTAATACACATGCATATTGATCTCCTTCTTAACAGTTCACAGAGGTGTGGGACAAGCTCCAAGAAACGGAGCGCGTAGAAGCACTTCAAGAGGAAATAGCGGGATTTTTGCTCGACCAGGTCATAAATCCAAAGGGAGAATACTATTACCCGCTACATCGCCCCATGAAAACCACTTCCAATTGTCATCGTGCTCAAGGCACCAATTAGGCTAATGCCACTGGCTCAAGGCAACATGCATATGTAGGAGAAATTGTATATAGCTATACATGTGGGTATGTGCGAATTAATTAATATGGTGGTTTGTGAGACATTGATGATATATATATGCATGATTGGTTCTACTAGAAATTCTATATATATATATATATATATATATATATATATATATATATATATATATATATATATATATATATATATATATATATATATGCATAACGTGTACAATGTGTAGTATCGTAAAATACCAGCAAACGAAAAAGAATTAAAATGAAAACACAAAATTAAATGAAAAAGAAATCATAAAACTAAAAACCCCCCAAACCTTATAGTACCGGTTGGTGTTACCAACCGGTACTAAAGGGCTCCCTGCCCCCGGCGCTGCCTCGTGCCACGTGGTGGGCCTTTAGCACCGGTTCGTGCTGAACCGGTACTAAAGGGGGGGGGGGGCTTTAGTGACCACACATTAGTGCCGGTTGTGGACCCGGCACTAAAGGGCGTTACGAACCGGTGCTCTTGCCCGGTTCTGCACTAGTGAATGGAAACAAGATTCTATTTATTTGATGACAAAAGCTTAGAAAAACAACAATCGGCCCTGGAGCTGATGTGCAGGCCCGGACACTCACCTGAGAGTGGCGCCGCATGTGCGTTGGTGAGCATGGCCGCGAAGCCGGAGAAGTCATGCCTGTAGCCAAATAACAAGCTAGTGTGCAAGTGTACAAATAATAATGCATGATAGAACTGTAGAAACATAAAAATTTGAGACTAAAAAACGATGGCAAAAACAAAAACAAAGATCGTTGCATTATCTCATTAATCATTATTGAAGGAAATAGTAGACATAATAATATGTACTGGTATTTAGAGCATAACAAATTGTAGTTGTGATCGGACCTATTATTAGTATTTATCAGAAAAGACTATCCAATATGCCATGTCTAATTTATCTGAGGCCTGGGATAATACATCTGAATACTAATTAATCAGGGCAATTATTCTCCATAGCAATCCACAACTACAAAACCAAGAATAACCTTAGTGATCATGTCATGGATGAACTAACAAAAGGGGACTGGGACGAGAAAAGATACATGCATATAGAGTGAGGGAGACATTGCCTCACATTAGCACCACCAACCGTTGGATGCGACACCAAGCTCTCACTGCATTGACGATGTCATTTTTTTGCTCTATGCAAAAACAGAAAAGGGGGATCAGTACTGTGTGCATATGAGTGCATGCGAGAGAGAGGAACCTGGATTTAGCACATGGTGAACTATATTAGATAAAACATATATATATATATATATATATATATATATATATATATATATATATATATATATATATATATAGTATGTGTATTTGGATTTAGTACAATATGTAAATATGCATGAGAATCATCTCATAGTAAATCACATGCGTTGGCCAATGGACCATGAGTATGAGTATGCAAATATGCATGATAATCAAAGTACACGGCACAGAATCTTGTTTCCAAGCTGTGGTCAGCAAAAAATATATAACCATTAAAACTGAACATGAGAACAAGTGAGGCAGGCCAAATGGAAACAAGATTCTATTTATTTGATGACAAAAGCTTAGAAAAACAACAATCGGCCCTGGAGCTGATGTGCAGGCCCGGACACTCACCTGAGAGTGGCGCCGCATGTGCGTTGGTGAGCATGGTCGCGAAGCCGGAGAAGTCATGCATGTAGCTGTAGAGGATGCCCTCCTTGGCCAACTGTATACTGCAAAATCACACGGCCAACACACGTACACAACTCTTGAGTGTGTGAGGCGTTCACCAAAGTAATAAGCGACCATGGATGGACTAAGAAGAAGAGGAAGAAGACTCATGGCTCACTTGCCGAGGACGGCGGCGAGCATGCTGTGGTGCGAGTTCTTGCTTGCTTGCCTTCTAGAGTCTTCTTCTCCTATATGAGGTTGGTCTGACATAGCTTCTGGCCAAGTAGGCATGGTCTAGCATTAGAACCTCGAGCTGGTGACAACAGCAGAATCCAAATCATTCCAATGGCACAATGGATCTGAATCGATGAACGACATCATGTAAAAGATTGCAAAGACTCTATTTATCCCATACAAAATATAAATAACTGAATTTGATACATGAGCACTTCCTGCAAAATTGAAGAACAGCACACATGAGAAAACAAAAGTAAAGCCAGATCTGCCTCTTCATGAACACCAAAACAAACCCATCGGGTTTTCTATTCCACGCCCAAGCGACCTGAAATCTCTAGCTTTAGGGAGGAGAATGGGGAGAGGGACCTGTAGGTCTAGTAGGCGCGGTAGGAGGGTGATGCAGTGCAGGAGGGCCCGGACGGTGTCGGGGAGGACCAACCGGCAGCGCAGGTGCAGCGCCGGCGTCCATGGCGACCATGACGCTAGGTTTATCCCGGGCTCGAGCTCGCCACGGCCGCTGGCGCGCTCACCAACGCGTCCACATGCCCGAGCTAGCTCGAGATCCATCGCGCTCACCATCGAGCCGCCTACGCTGACCAGCGCGCCTCGACCCCTGAGCTTGGGCAGGCAGGCGAGGGGCGGGAGGGAGAGAGGAGGCGGCGGCAGGTGGGAGAAGGGGCGTGGGGAGGAGAGGAGGCCCGGGAGCGGGGCCGGGCGAGGCGGCGGGGCGCGGGGAGGAGAGGTGGCGGCGGCGGGGACGGCCGGGCGGGCGGGCGAGCAAGCGAGTGGCTGGGAAGGGGGGAGGAGAGGAGGCGGCTAGGTCCGCCGCCGCGTGCCCCTCCTCCTTCTGCTGCTCCCCGGAGGCGCTCCTCCTCGGCGACGGGGACGGGGAGAGGGTGGGGGCGCGGTGGGGGTGGTGGTGGACGACGGCGACGACGCCGGGGAAGTGGGCGGCGGGGGAGGGGGCTAGGTTAGGGGAGGGCTGACGCGAGGACGCGCAGGCGAGGCGAAAAGGGAGGATGCAGCTAGGGCTTGCCACGGGAGCCGCTGGCTTTTATAGGCCTCTATGTGAAATGACCAAAATACCCCGGTGGGGGCATGGTATTTACATTTTTCTGCCATTACTATTCATTCCAGCAGTGCCAGCTCGAGATCCGACGGCCCAGGTTGATCCAGATGCTGATCCGACGTCCAGAAACGCATCAAGCAAACCGATCCAACGGCTGAAAGTCACTGAGCTCTGAGGAGGCTTGTACATCCATCCTTCTCTTATTTCTGGATGTTATGCGAACACACGCCGACGCAGCTTGAGCAGTGCACAAGGACCACACAACACGCTACATATTTGTGCTGATATTGCATCAGTCCTGTTGGATTCGCTACTACTCGACGATTCTCACGCCGGTGTCAAGCTCTTTCACTTCGAGGCCTAGGGATGAGGAGAGGGGAGAGTTCTGCCAGACTCATCAACAAAGGCGGTTTATATATTATTATTATTTGTGAAAGAGGCTCAAGGCCATAAATTAAATATCAAAGGTCCTTACAAACAGACTCATACGTAAAAGAAATTACATTGGAATTCTTGTGGATGCCGAAGTCTATTGTTGTTGTGGAAAAATGCCGCGCTCCAACACCAACACCATTTTCAACTATTGCCTTCCGGAGACCGCAACTCGTCCACACATCCCGTCACCGACCCACGGTAGTCCACCGAACCTTCAACCGCAGGCCCCGCGATCAACAGCCTCCCGGCTCGCTGCCAGAGGCGTCGCACAAGCTTTGCCTACCGGTGCACCCTGGTGGCGGCAAGAGGGGGAGGAGATGAAGCTGTGGCTAGGGTTTAATTGCCACTGGAGCCTCTCAATCAAACAATTCGTATCACCGATCAGTACACCTCGAATTTGACATCACATGTGATGTCAGAATCAAAGGCGATTTATATGGCAAAACAACACTTTGATTTCAAATTCTCAAATGGGGATTAGTAAAAAAAATTAGTTAATTGAAAAAAATTAATTTTCGTCCAATATAGTCATGGTACATCGAGGCAGGGTTGATGGTGGCGGTTGGTAAAGTCCGACGATCAGCACCAACAGCATGGGAAGAGGGTGGCTGTCAACGTGAACAGCAGCCTCACAAAAGTGTGAGTTCCTAGATTAAATATTTTTGAGGGAGATGCACATAACTAGTAGATGTTTGTAGTCCAACACACATCGATTTTTATTTTAGAACACCAACGCACGTGGAAAGATAGACACATATGGATTCCTGGTGTTATTGTTACGCCGCACCTCCATCTTGCTACAGACACCTCATGCGCCACCCTCACCAGTCCATGTACAAGGATGCCGACCGCGACAGAAAGAAGGAGCGCGTCCCTTGATTTCAGGATTGTAGCTGAATCTCTACAAACCAGGTGCACTCGTGACGGCTTAATCTCGTGCACATAGCAATTTTCAGGCCTAAACGCTACATATCTTTCTTCTAGTCCGGGTACATGTGCACCAGGTAACGACTATCTTGCTCCGCCCTGCACCGTAAGGTCCTCACATGTAAACACGAGGAACCATAGCCACTTGCATGCATTCTCAAAGTCCATGCGAAGGCCATCTGCACCTTAATTTGTATGTCCCGGTGCCTCCTATTCCATATTTCCAATGGACCTCGCGAATGGTTAGGCCAATGAGTTAGCCAAACGAAAAATGGAGCGGTATTGGGGAGACGAGCAGAGGCAGTGAGGCTAGACAAACAATTTATAGATAAAAGGATAGATATTACAAAGAGAGCGTGAAGAAGGGTAGTTGAAAATTTATAGGACTTAAGAGTTAAGACCGGTGGGACAGGTGGACGGGAGTAAGTAAAGAAAAGGATATATATGACGCACTATGAATCGGTTGTGAGAGTGCATGGAATCTGAGTCCAATAAAGTGGGAGATGCTCATGTTGCCTTCTTGCGCATACACCAATAATCCAAAGAAGCGTGGATACTACTTAATTGTGCATTTTTAGAGATCAATCTATTAAAACAAGTGTCTACGATTATATTTCTGTGTGTTGGTCCAATGTTTCGCGTGCTAGGCCGCCTGCTCTCCAAAAAATGGCCAGGATTCCTTTGCCTCCCGCCGGTGCCGCCGCTGGTCCACCTCGTCTCCGGTGGCCTTAAGGCCATGGGGACACGGTCGATCCCGGCCCTTACCGGTGGGAGGGCTTCGTTTTAACATGTTACTTTGAGTTTTATTAGGGTTGGGGTCCTATTTAGGAAGACCCGACGACGGTGGCTTCCTGAAGATGGAATAAGGTTCTTCCCGCGTAGGGCCCGTTCCGGTGGTGCGTCTAGCATCGTCGGTGGGCGTGTGGAGGTGTGTTTTCTGTAGATCTGTCTTTGGTGGGTTTTGTCGGATCTGCTTGTAGTTCGTCTACGTTCGTGTGTTTTCAAGTTGCATTCTGCCGACCTATGCTACTCTTCATCGGCGGCAGTTGTTGTTCTGGTGCGCAGGTCCTAAGGGCCTTACTATGAGGACTTCCTAACTGTCTACTACAAAAAGTTTTTTGCCTGGCTCCGGCGAGGGAGGGGGATGACGGTGGCGTGCCTTCAGTTCACTTCAGTATTTGTAGTCATCACTAGGTGATCTGCTGATCTAGATGTAATTTTTATTGTTCCTGGTGTTCGTGTACTGTAATGATTAAAGATGAATAGATTGGAAAAAAATTTCAAAAACAAATTACAAACAAGTGTCTTATCTGGTTCATTAGCGGAAAAATGGACAAAAATTGGCATATCATGCCCAAAACACATGGCACCCCGGCCGATCCATTTATCCACAAAGACCCACACAAATCATTGAAGGGAGAAACTCCATTGAAGCTTTCACTAAACTCTCACTTAATTATATGGTTATACATTACTATTACCTAATTAAACGTTTTAACACATGCAATATCGTTAGTCAATCGCATGAATGTTATATTTATGGTAAACATATTGTGCATTATCATCTAGATATCGGCATGCCTTCCATAATATATTAACCATAGCAGAACCCCTAAAGGTGCCCTTCCTTTAAAATAACCGCGAATATAACTCTCTAAAGCGACGAAAAAAAATCACTATAGTTGATTCTTTCTGTCTAGCCCAACCAAATCGTGTTGCGCCAACTGCCCAACTTTTTGACGGAGGTTTCTACTGCCGCGGTCTCCCTAATTAGTTAAACTAAAAAGTGTGCGAGAAGTTAATGGATAGATGAAAATTGGCTAATATCCAAAATTGGGGCTTCCATCCAAACATATATCCACACCCATGGTCAACAACAAAAATTGGTTCGATGGTCACAGGCTGTCATCGAAACGACACCCCATTATATTTAAAGGTTGGGTGTGCTCTTTGAGGCCTCTACCAATGCACTATCTCTTAGCACGTTATCAGAAAAGATATACAGTTTTACACTTTATCTATATGTAAGTTGCCTAAAAATTGAATTCGGGACGGTCTATTTTTCTGACAGTTGATTGCTGCTCCAAGATTCGTGCTCCCTTTTTGTATGGTATGTCTTTTGTTTTGGGCTGGGAATTTAACTAGCCACTAGTTTGGGCCGGTCAATCATTAACAGGCTGAAGCCCATTAGCCCGTCTGACGATCCAGCCACCCCCTTTGTTTCTTTCCACTTTTATGCATTTTGATTTTATTTTTCCCTTTTTGTTTGTCAGTTTTTTTTTTCTTTTTTTGTGTGGCTATTTTCGGGATGTTGGGTGTGTGTAAATGTATACACACAAATATTACTCCTGTCATCCCAAATTAGTAGTCGCTGAAATGGGTGAGTCTAGATGTATTTCAGTGCTAGATACATCGGTTTGAGCGACAACTAATATGGGATGGAGGGAGTATAAAATACATGCAGAACTTGGACTATTATATGATTATTCCTTGCATATTACAAGAAGTGCAATTTCAATGCAAAGTTGTGCATAATTCTTTTTCTTCCTTGTAAACCTTCATTATTTTTATTTTAGTTTTGTATTAGGTGTTATTATTTTCCTTCTTCTTAAACGCTAACACCATTGTACTAATTCCTTGCTTCTTAGGAAACTTATTTTTTGTGGAAATGCCACTATTATTAGTTTATTCTTGCATATTATTTTAAAAATAAAAAATGTGTATATTATATGCAAATGTTGTCATTGTTTTTTTAGTATTTTGTTTTTAATTTTATATCTTAAAGGGAAACATTAGATGCTAGAGAAATATTAGATGTTAGAAAAATGTGTAATTTATGTGCTATCCTTTTTTTTAATTATTGTGATTTGTTTTCATTATTTTTCTTCTTAAAGGGAAATATTAGATGCTTATATTAGTTATATAATATGAAAGAATAAGCATATAATAGGAATTTTTATAAAAGGTAGATTTCTATGAATGAATTAATAATTTTCATTCGTATTACTCTTAAAAAGAAATGAAAATGATATAATATCTAAAATCAAAATAATTAATTTTTGTAAGGATGAATGAGTTAGTGGCATTGATATAACCCTTTGAGAAGAAAGAAAATTAAACAAATAATGAGAAAATTGGCACAGAATTTACGTACAAATTTCACTTTCTATAATATGCAAGAATAATCATATAATAGTGAAAAATCACAAAAAAGATTTTTCCTAACAAATAATGAATTATTGGCATTGGTATTACCCATAAAGAGAAACTAAATTAATATATAACTAAAAGAAAATCAAAATAATGAAGCTGTATAAGTAATAATGATTTAGTGATATTGGTATTGAGCAAAAAGTTATGGTGCTCAGGCACCATGGTGCAAAAAAATTTTAGAAAAAAATAATGAAAAAAATATTTAGAAGTTTGAAGAAATTGTGGAAATATTTTGTTTCCACTACGGATCGATGAAATTTTGGTTTTGACAAAATAGAATTTGTAAGTTGTACAAAAAACAAGTTCGGCCCAAAAACAAACAAGAAGCCCATTTGAAATATGTATTTGTCTTTTCTTTGTATGCCACATGTGAAACTGAAATGTTGCAGATGCTTAGTATACCTTTGTATGTATGTTTACAACATAAATAAATAAATAATTGCGTTGTAGAAAATGATTTTTTTGGAAATGGGTACCAAGGTGCCCATGCACCATTTGCAATTATGCATTGGTATTATCCTTTGCGAGGAAAGAAAATGAAAAAAATGCACACTACATTGCACTAAAAAACAATTGGACACAACATATATTTCATATGTGTGTACACATTTACACTCACACAACATCTCAGAAGTACCTACAAAATAAAATAAATGAAACGGACTAAGAGAAAAGCCAAAAAACAGAAAAATGAAAAGAAAACAACAGGAGAGAGGGGAGGTCTGGGTCGCATAGGTAATGGGTTTCAGCCTGTTAGGAATTGGTTGACACAAATGTGTGGTCAGTCGGAAAAAGCCCAGCCCAAAGTGACTCATAGAAGATTCTCAAAAGAAATCTCATAGAAGATTCTCGAAAGAAGTGACTCATAGAACAGGCCGCAAAAAAAAAGGTGCATAAATCTAAAAGCAGAATGTTCTTCGGTCTTTAACTCAAACAAATAAGATCTCAAAGCAGAAATCAATGGCCGAAAAAATCCATTGACCCAAAAATAAATTTAAATGCTACTTAGATAAAGCTAAGGTGTACAAATAAACCGCACATATCTTCTCCTGCTTATATACAAATTGAAACCGAACATACCTTCAGTCCTCGCTGCTGACGTGCGGCACAGCAGAAACAGCCGGCGACGCCTCCCCTCAATTGCTCGCACCTTTGTCCGGAGATCATACGGGCCATCATCAAGCACGCGCCAACCTCCGCATGCATGCACTTCTGGGCGAACACTAGTGGTGATGCACGCAGTGCTTTGGCGAAAAACTCAGGGGCCAGGGCGCCATGTTTGAAATCTGCTCCTGCTCGCGGCAAGTGTGGTCTAGTTGCATTGCTAGGATGGGATTGAGGATGGAGCTTTGCCCAGCAAATGATTCTAGGTTGGTGCAATGGTGGTCAGGAGCCAGAAAGCGAATACACAAGCAAACTCGGAAAAGATTCGACACATTTGTAATGCTTATCTGCTGGGCACTATGAAAACAGAGGAACGCGAGGGTGTTCGGATCGGGCCAGATCAAGAACGAGTGCGATACGGTGGACATGATCTTCGACGACTTGAGGACTTGGGCCACTGTAGGAGCGTTTGGAGGACAACGTGTATCCGAGTAGTAGAGTAGCGTGAGGAGTGGAGTGGAGGCTTGGTTAGGGTCGGATGTGACTCTTAACTAGCGCTATTGTAACCTCTTGTACATATTTTCTCTTTTCTATTAAGTTAAGGTATGCTTTTGGTGTACCCTCGGAAAAAAAAATCTGCTCATGCGTAACAGGGCAACGACGGGGTGGCTAGCTAGTCCGGTCCGGAGATGGTGCAAACGGCAGCAGCTGCGGCAACCGGGCGCGCGCATTAACACCCGGCATCGCCCATGATTTGAGGACGAGACTTGCCTGCTCCCTCTTCCATCCGTGCTCCCGCATACGTGGCTTGATTTGATTGGAACAAAATAAGACCCGGCCCCACCCTTTAAAATTAGGGGGGGGGGGAGGAATGATTAGATTAGAAAAAAAAAAAGACAGCCGTAGGATGAAGTGAGAGCACGGATGGGAGCATGGGGAGGGAGCAGGCAAGCCGGATCCATGATTTGGACGGCCAACGGGAAACATTCATGGGCGCATGCTGCATGCATATGCATGGCTCCGTATCCGTTTTCTTGTTGTTGGTTGGTCGGTTTAAGTGGCGCGACACACTTGTCACGGCTCTTTCCTAATCTTGCATGCGGCATGCTGGACTACAATTATCCATCGTTGAATGCCTCCCGTTCACGAGAGGCTCTCTAGATGACCGGGACCTGCTCAACATCATCCGCGGTGGACCTAACGTGCGTGCAGTGCCGTCTCATCCTATAAATAATCAAGGGCGTGTAGAATAGGTTCATTTCGTTAGGCATTTTCGTTCCTTTCCCAGACAACCAGGAATTTCGTTAGGCGGTTGACGATCGGTTGCTGTCCTGGGTTTAAGCCGGCTAGGGCATATCGTTTCTTTGAGACGTCTCCGTCATGCAGATGCATGTAAACCATAGCAAAGCAGCAGACAAGATGACACATGAACAAGTGAGAGATACGATACGATGGTCCTTTACTAATTACGTTGACGATCGGCAAATGGATTAATCATGTGCGCACATTATAGCTGGATACGCATGGATTTGCGACTAATTAGGAACGATCTCATTGGCGTCGTTAGTTAGGGAACCGCTGTGTCGAGCTATACAAGGCGTGGTCAACAATGTCGACTCAACATGGCGGTGCACTCCATCTCCATAGCTCCGGGCGACTCAGCGTTGGGCTCCTCTACTCTACTAACAAGAGTCACAATCACAAGGTGTGACATGGCCGTTCACGTAAACGCATTCATGCATGTGCCGGTGTAATTTGTCAGTGGTAACTAGCAAGCATTGAGCTGTTGAACTAGATGTGGCCGCTCGTCGTGGTCAGGACCAGGGTAACACTACCGCATTGATCAACTACCATGCTGTCATGGGTTCCTGGTGTTACTGTTACTCCGGCCCTCTACGAGGCTACGGCCACCATGTAAGCCACTCTCAGCAGCCCATGTACAAAGCAGGCTGAGCACTACGGAAGCATGTTGTGTGGCCAGGATTGCAGGACTGTAGCTGAATTTCAATGAACCTGGTGGACTCATGGCGGCTTAATCTCGTGCACATAACAATATTCAGGCCTAATCACTACTATTTTCTTTCAGGATTCGGGTGTCTGTGCACCAGGTAACGACTATCTTGCCCTGTTCTGCAATGTAAGGTCTTCACATGTAGACACGGGGAACCATGGCCACTTGCATATACTGTGGAACTGCGTGCGGATGCCATTTGCACCTTAATTTGTATGTCCCGGTGCTTTCTATTCCAATGGACCTCACGAATGGTCAGGCCAATGAGTTAGAAAAACGAAAGATGGAGCAGTGGGGAGCGAGGGAGGCGGTGAGGCTAGATACGAGCAATTTATAGATAGAAGGATGGAAATGGCAAAGCGAACGTGACAAAGGTAGCTCAAAATGTTAAAGATTGGAGAATGGTGGGATTGAGATGGATATATATGCAGTGTACGATCGATTGTAAGAATGCGTGTCAGAGTCTATAATCAAGTAAAGTGGGAGGTGCTCATGTTGCCCTCTTGCACATACATCAATTATCCAAAGAACAAGAATGTTGCGGTAATTGTCCGTTCTCTAAGTTCAATCTATTAATTAAGAACAACGGTGTCATCTTATGCAAAAAAAAAAACACGAAAAATTGAACAAAAACCGGCACATCATGCCCACAAGATAGAACACCCGGGCCAATCTGGCTATACAAAAAGACCCACACACACATACCACCACTGAGGCCTCCGGCAAACGGTTAGTTAATTATAGTATTTCAATATTGATGTTACCTAATTTGTTTTGAACCATGAAGGTGGACTGCATGTATAATATAAAGATAGAGAGGGAAAATAGTGCTGACCAACAGTCCACATGATCCAGCTTACAACAACATCTAACTGACCACACAAAACTCAAAAATAAAGCAACAAACAAAGCATGCAACAAATGAACGCTTACTCGACCCGTGGGTTGGGTTTGTAACCAAAAAAAAAGTATCTTTTGGCGTATGTATTTGTGAATAGTATTAAATAACTATTTATTTGATTGCATTAGCATTGAATAACCATTGAAACAACTTTTTTCTCCCATAATTATAGTACTATGTAACAAAACATGCCCCTCTTTGTCATGTGCACTAGGACTGTCGCGGAAATTCGTTCCCCTGCACCCATCTCCATTAATCAGTACTGCTTGTCTCTCCCTTCCCCTCTCTTTTTCGCTTTTCTCCATATTATGGTCACAACACACAACACGCTACATAGTTGTGCTGATGTTGCATCAGTCTAGTTGGATTTGCTACTACTCAAGGATTCTCATGTCACCGTCAAACTCTCTCGCTTCTAGGCCTAAGGAGAAGGAGAGAGTAGAGCTTCAAACAAAAGCAGTTTATATGGCGGAATAATACTTTTTGATTTCAAATTATCAAATGAATATGAGCAAAAATACAAAATGAAGTTAGTTACGCGAGAAAATCAATTTTCAACCAATATGGTCTCATGGCACAAGGAGGGAGGGTTGATTGCAGTAGTTGGTCAAGTCCCGAGATCAGCACCAATAGCCTGGGAAAATGATGGTTGTCAACCTGAACTGGGGCTTCACAAAGCGCATGTTGATAGATTTTATATTTTTTACGGAGGCGCAGATTACTAGATTTTTTGTTTGAAGCATTGACCATAGGACAATTATCTTGTGGTAAATTCATATATAAGTAGAGATAACTAATGTTTATCTGTATCTGGTTATGCAAAGGCCGCAGTGATCCCTTTTCTGATAAAGAGTAGACAATACTATATTTTAAAACCACACCAATGCACATGAGTAGATGGATACATATGGATTCCTGATGCTACAACCACCTCGCGCGCTACCCTCACCTACCCATGTACAAGCCGGCCGATTGCAGGATTGTAGCTGAACTTCTACGAACCTGGTGCACTCGTCACAGCTTAATCCGGTCTACGTAGAAACTTTCAGGCCCAATCACTACGTTTCTCTTTGATTGCTCGGGTGTCTATGCACCAGGGTAACGAGTATCTTGCTCCGCCCTGCACTAGAAGGTCCTCATACATAGACACGAGTAACAAAAGCCACTTGCATGCACTCTGAAACTCCATGCGGATGCCATTTGCACCTTAATTTTTATGTCCCGGTGCATCCTATTCCAATAGACCTCACGAATTGTTAGGCAAATTATGAGTTAGCAAAACGGAATATGGAGCGGTAGTGGGGAAATGAGGGGTGGCAGTGAGGCTGGACAAACAATTTATAGGTAAAAGGATGGAGATGGCAAAGAGAGTGTGCAAAAGGTAGCTCAAAATTTAAATGATTGGAGAAGGGTGGGACTGAGGTGGATGGGAGTAAGTAGAGAGAAGGATATATATGACACACTATGAATCGGTTGTAAGAGTCGATGTTGAATCTGTAGTCGAGTAAAGTGGGAGGTGTTCATGTCGTGTTCTTGCATATAAATCAATAACCCAAAGAAGCATGGATACTACTTAATTGTGCATTTTTAGAGATCAACCTATTAATATGAACAAGAGACTTATCTGGTTAATTAGCGGAAAGTTGGACAAAAGCCGGCATATCATGCCATAATACATGGCACCCCGGCTAATCTGACTATCCACAAAGACCCACACACACCATTGAAGGGAGAAACCCTATGGAAGCTTTCAGTAAATTGTCACTTAATTATATGATTACATTACATTTTAATGCATGCTTTGTAAGTCAATCATGTGGATGTTATATTTATGGTTAATATATTGTGCATATTATCATCTAGATATCGGGATGACTACAGTAATATGTTAACCATAGCGGAACCACTAAAAGTGCCCTTTCTTTAAATAACCGCCAATATAACCCCCGCAAAAAAACGCAATTATAGGATATTCACTCTGGCTCACTTTGTCTTTAAAGTGCACTCTCAAAATAGGGTCGCAAACTTTAGCGGACATTTGGATAACGCCCAGGCTAGCCTAACCAAATCGTGTCGCCCTAACTGCCCCACTTTTTGCAGATGATTCTACCTCCGCGGTCTCGCTAGTTAGTTGGCGTAAAAAGTGTGCGGGAAGTGAATGAATAGCTAAATATTGGGTAAGATCCAAAATTGGGGCTTCTATCCAAACATATATCCATGCCCAGGGCCAATGGCAAAAACTTGGTTCCGTGGTTGCAAGCTATCATCCAAATGACATCCCATTATATTTAAAGGTCGGGTGTACTGTTTAGGCCTCAACCAATGTAGTGCTTCTTAGCATACTATCATAAAAGACATACAAATTTACACTATAGCTATATGAAAATTGCCTAAAATTTGAATTTGAGTCAGTCCATTTTTGTGACCGCTGATTGTTGCTCCAAGATCGTGCTCCTTTTTGTGTGGTATGTCTTGTGTTTTGGGCTGGGAATTCGACTCGTCTCTATTTTGGCCAGTTAATCCTTAACAGGCCGAATCCCATTAGCCCGTCTAAAGATCCAGCCTTTACCTATCCCCTTTGATTTTTTTTTCTGTTTATATGCATTTTGATTTTTTTTGTTTGTTAGATGATTTTTATTTTTATTTTGTGAGTATTTTCGGGATGTTGAGTGAGTGTAAATGTATACACATAAATATTAGTTACTCTATACCATATTAGTTGCCGCTGAAATGGATGTATCTAGATCTATTTCGGTGCTAGATACATCCATTTGAGCGACAAATAATATGGGACGGATGGAGCATACAATATGTGCAAAAGTTGCAGTATTATATGATTATTCTTTGCATATTACAATAAGTGCAATTTCAATGCCAAGTTTTGTATAAGTTTTTTAAATTTTCTAAATTTTGTATATTTTTAAAACGTAATATCAATACCACTCATTCATTCTTCCTTATAAAGCTTCATTACTTTTACTTTTTGTTTTTGTATTAGATTTTATATATTTCTTTCTTCTTTAAGGCTAACACCAATGCTACTAATTCTTCGGAAGCCATTTTTTGCGGAAATCCCACTGTTATCTCTTTATTTTTGCATATTTTTAAATAGAAAAATAGTTATGTGTGTTATATGGAAATGTTGTCATTGTTTATTTTACTATTTTTTTTAAATTTTCTTTCCTAAAGTGTAAATACCAATGCAACTAATTCATTATTCCTAATATTTTTTTATTTTTTTAGTTTTTATTTCATTTTCTTTCTTCTTAAAGGGTAATACAAAAGCCACTAATTCATTATTTCTTATAAAACTTTGTTATTTTGATTTTGTTTTAGGTTTTATTTCTTTTCCTTTCTTCTTTGAGGGTAATACCATTGCCGCTAATTCATTCCTCTTATGCATTTTTTTGTTTGTGCAAATTCCACTATTGTATGTTTCTGCTTGCATATTAAAAAAACACATTTTATCTCCATATTGTGTGCAAATTTTCTCATTGTTTGTTTAGATTTGTTTTTATTGTCTTTCTTCTTAAATGATAAAACATATGCCACTAATTTATTCTTTCTTAGAAGTACAATATTTTAATTTTTTTTCTTTTTATTTTCTTTCTTCTTAAAGGGTAATACCAAATCCACTAAATCATTTGTTCTTAGAAACCTTCATTATTTTGCTTTTCGGTTTTAATTTCATATCCTTTCTTCTGTAAAGATATCACCAATGCCAGTAATTCATTTCTTCTTAGGAAACTAAATTTGTGTGAAAATTTCACAATCATATGCCTATTCTGGCATATTACAAAGAGGCGCAATTTTTTTTATATTGTGTGCAAGATTTGCCATCATTTGTTTCAGATTTGCTTTTTTATTGCAATTCTCCTTAAAAAGTGATACAGATGCTACTAATTTATTATTTCTTAGAAATCTTCATTATTTTGATATTTTTCTAGTTTTTAATTTCTTTTTTCCTCAAAGGATAATATCAAATCCGCTAATTCATTATTTTTTACAAAAACTTCATTATTTTGATTTTTTGAGTTCCTAATTCATTTTGATTTTTCATTAAGTGTAATACCACTGCCACTAATTCATTCCTTCTTAGGAAAGGAATTTATTGTAAAATTTTCACTATCATACGGTTATTCTTGAATATTGTAAAAAGCACTTTTTTTTACTGAGTTGTGTGAATTTTTTTTCATTGTTTGTTTTGTTTATTTTATGTTCCCTTAAATGGTAATACCAATGCCCCTTATTAATTCATTCTTAGAAAATTTATTATTTTGATTTTTCTACTATTTATTATTTTTTCTTTCTTCTTTAAGGGTAACTCCAACGCCACTAATTCATTCCTACTTAGGAGTTCCATTTTGTGAAAATTGCATTATTAGATGGTTATATTTACATGCTAAAAAATGTGTAATGTATGGGCAAATTTTGTCGTTATTTATTGTAAAAAAATTCATTTTCTTTCTTCTTAAAGGGGTAATACCAATACCACTAATTTATTCTTTCTTATAGAACTTTATAACTTTCATTTTGTTTTAGGTTTTATTTAATTTTCTTCTTTTTTAAGAATAATATGAATGCCAGTGTATCATTTTCATCCTAGTTGAAGTAGTTGATCTACCGGTCCTTAATAGACCGGCGAAGCCCACTAAGTCCATTCATTCGTCAACCATGACGTACGTAGTAAATCAAAGGGCAACTTCTTGCATCTTTGCTGAACAGATGTACGAGCCCTAGCTAGCTTCCTAGTTGATGCGCGTAGATGGTTGAGTGATGCATGTGCGTTGGGACATAGATAAAAACAAATGGATGAGACACAGTTGGCTCGAAATGGAATTCCTAGTAAACAAGTGTAGCAAGGGCACAAAGAAGAAGAGAAGTGATTTACCCAAAATCTAAACCCAATCATCTAAACCCTAGTCAGCCCCCAAAATTTTAAAGACAACTAGCCCAACGCATTGTTTCTTAGGGGTTGTGTGCAAATTTAAAGTTTTGAGACTCAAGCATACATGTGACTGGGCTAGCAGATATTTTTTTGCCTATGGCCAAGTGCAAGGTTGTATTTTAGTTAAGTTATAACCTCCCTCTCTTACCTCATTAACTATCATGACACATCAGCAAAATACATGTGAAGTTGTGCTAAGAAACATGCATTGGGAGAGACCTTAGAGCATACTCTATAACCAAACAACCGTGGCAAGAGGGAAATTTTTGGGTTTTGCTCCTCTTAGTTAATAGCTCTAACCACACAAAGAATGATGTCTCTGCTGGTATACGTCCTGTAGGCCCGATCCCCGCGCATTTCCCGCCCTCGGTGCCCTTATCTACCATTCGTGTCGCCCTTGTTTCCTGCTCGCACAACCCCCATTTTCCACCACCACATATGCCTATAGAGCGCCATACTTAATGCAACCCTCATCTCAATCTCGCCTCCTTGCTCCTATGCTTCGCCGATGACTCAGCATGTCAGACTTTCATCCTTTCCACGGTTCTGCCACCTACTTCCGAAAGCCTCTAGTCGACAGCTTCATCCTTCACTCGACATGATGCTTGGGACGGTTGTACCTACATTGCCAAGACCTGCGCCTAGCTCGTTTGATGAGGGTACACTTTGGGCGAGGATGTACGCCTCCAAGGCCACTGCACAAAACAACATTCCACTAAAGCAAAGGCTATGATAGGTAGAACTTTGGATGAAGAATATGTGTAGTTTGAAAATCAGTACAACAAAACACGGGGAAAATATAATGCAAATACAAACAAGGTACCGGCTAGGTGGAAGTTGACTGGAAATTATTTTTCAGCCAACCAATTATTTTTACCACCATAAGGCTGGCTACAATCCCACACGCAGTTCATATCATGTGTTTGCTTCCAAGATGAAGTTGGGTGTGACCGATCATGGTGGTCCGTGGAGACAAAACAAATGTCATGTTCCTGGTGTTGTTCAACGTTGTTGAAGAAGCAATGAGATTTGTCAAACTTGTCAGACGTTGGTTTCCACGACTTGGACTGCTCAATTAGACCTATCAAGTTCTTCTTCTTAATGTAATACCACCTCCTAGGTGTCATTCAATTTTCGGTTAGTCACTTAACTCAAATTTAAACATCAGGCAACTTGACTTACATGCAGCTATGAATTCGCCTACTAGCCGAATAGAACATTGCATGTAGTCCATGTTTTGCATGGATGGATCCACATACACAAGGAAAACACAACAGCCCAAGCAGAACCCTCTCGCACCAGCAGCCATCTCTTTAGGCCAAGTCCTCAGAGGATAGTAGCACCATCGACGCCCATGGTCGCCGTCATCGATATACAAATAAAAAAAGGTTTCTCAGAAGGAATAGAGGAATTTTTTGCAAAAAAATAGTAAGTTTTTTAAGACCAAAAGAAATAGAATGGAAAAAATAAATCAATAATGGTAATACTTGCACACAATTTACAAAAAAATATGATTTTTCATAATATCCAAGAATAAGCATGTAATAGTAACATTTTCGTGAAAAAAGTTTCTTCGGAATGGATGAATTTGTAGTGTTGGTTTACCCTTCAAGAAGAAATAAAATAATATAAATCAAAATAATGAATATTTCTAAGAAAGAATGAATTAGTGGCATAGGTATTACATTATAAGAAGAAAGAAAATAAAAAATACATAAATAATGACAAAATTTTAATACAATTTAAAAATAAATTGTGTTTTATATAATATGCAAGAATAAGTATAATAGTGAAACTTTAGCAAAACAGTAGTTTTCTAACAATGAATTAATTAGTGGTATTACCCTTAGAAAGAAAAGAAGATGAGATAATATTAAACAATCAAAGTTATGAATTTTTGTAAGGATGAATGAGTTTGTGGCATTGATATAACCCTTAAATAAGAAGGAAAATTAAAACAAATAATGAAAAATTGGTACACAATTTAATCCTTAAAGAAGTGGCATTGGCATTATCCTTAAAGAAGAATGTAAATATAATAATAACTAAACCAAAATAAAAAATAAGTTTTATAAGGAATAATGTGACATTGGTATTGAGAGCGCAGTTATGGTGCTCGGGCACCATGGTGCATGTTTATTTTTGACAATAAAATAAATAACTATATTTAACAGATCTAAAAAATTGTGCAACCTTATATGTTTTCACTATAGAGCCATGAAAATTTGTTTTGAAGAAATTGTAATTTGTAAGCTTTACAAGAAACAAGTCCAGCCAAAAAAACAAAAAACAGCCCATTTGAAATACATATTTGTATTTTCTTTGTATGCCACATGTGAAACTAAAATGTTGTCAAATTTTGCACGAACGTAGTATACATGTGTATGCGTGTTTGCAAAAAAATAATTCTTTTGTGTTGTAGAAAATGATTTTCTGGAAACGAGCACGAAGATGCCTGTGCACCATTTGCAATTTTCGCACTAGTATTATACTTTAGGAAGAAAAAATTGCACATAACTTTGCACTAAAATTATACTTTGTGTAGTTTGCAAAAAAAGTAATCATATAATATGCACATGCGTGGTGTGATTAAATGTATTTTTGTATGAATAAATGAAACATTTGGTCTGACATGCACCCTACAATGTATAAACCAGATAATCACTAAGTGAGACAATTTGGCTCCTACGCTCTAGGGGACCCACAATTTTAATATTTTCAAAAAGGATTTAAAGTTTAAGAACATATTTTTTTATGGTACAGTTGTTTTGCATGTATCTGTATAACATAAAATGTTACGATGGTTTATAGGCCACACAAAAAAGCAAAGTTTCTAGCATAAAACAACAAAGTTCCTGGCCAGATCGGGTTGGGTGCGCGCGAGGCCGGGCCAGAGGCTCAGAGCGGATCGAGACGTTGATTGATTTGGAGGAGGCACGATGACATGGCGATGTTTTTTAACAATATGGTAAAGGAGTGTGTGATGCCTTTTCGGTGAGCCCACACATGTCCAGTGAGGTGTGACCCATATACAAATGTTATGCAAGCCAGACACCTGTCACTACTCGCTACACTCTTCGCCCGTGCTCATCTAGGAAATCTCATCTTCATTAGGTCGTCCTAGATTTTGTTTAATTATTATTATAAATATATAAGGCACAATTTGGTGCAACATAGTTATAAGCCGCGTTCCACATTCACATTACGAATAATATGATGTTTTGATTAATGTCTCCATGTCTAAGTCATATTATGAACAATATGATGTTTTGATCGATGTCTCTATATCTAAGTTTGTAGCTCCGTGGCAACGCACGGACATTCTGCTAGTACACAAAATGAAAACCGCATATGTCTTCTACCGTCGCCGACCTGCGCCACACCAGAAGCAGCCGGCTGACCATCATCTTTCCGGAGATGTCTTCTCCTATTTATATACAGTAGTACAAATGCCCGTACGTTGCAATTGGCGATTTTTTTAACATGCTCCACGTGGCATTACACAACACTTCTTATATCCTAATGGTATTTGCCAGGACCTAATTCTCGTGAGTTGCAACGGGCGAAAGATATCATAAAACCTGCTCCATGCGATAGTATGAGTCATTTCTTACATAGAGTTCTGATAAATATCAGTAATAAGTTTATATTGTTATCGCTTTTCAAAGTATGAAGTGTGGACGTAAAGAAGAGCCACCCTAACATACTTCATCTGATGGAACAATAGTGGTGCATGGAATAGTCTAGTAACCGGTTTTATTTTACATTTTTTCAGAAAATTTCATTATTTTAAATAATTAAACAATTTTAATTTTCATTTTTTATTAGGTTTAAAACATGTTTTGAATATGAAAATTATTTGAACACATGTTTTTTAAAGAGAATTTTAAAAAATGATCAATTTTAATGGGCTTTTAAGAAGTCAGAACGTTTTTTTTTTTGAGAATTTTGAGCATTTCTTAAAAGTGTTAACATATTTAAAAGCGTTAATTTTTTTAAAGGAAGAAGATTTAAAACACTCCTTATCTTGAATAAAAGAACATGCTCGGTGTGCAATTAAAAAAGGATTATTGGTGTCCATACCATGTAGTATAAAGTTGAGAAAGTCGTTGGGATGCCTGAGTGAGTCCTGGATTAGGGGGTGTCCGGATAGCCGGACTATAGCCTTTGGCCGGACTCCTGGACTATGAAGATACAAGATTGAAGACTTCGTCCCGTGTCCGGATGGGACTTTCCTTGGCGTGGAAGGCAAGCTTGGCGATACGGATATGTAGATCTCCTACCACTGTAACCGACTCTGTGTAACCCTAACCCTCTTCGGTGCCTATATAAACCGGAGGGTTTTAGTCCGTAGGACAAACAACAATCATACCATAGGCTAGCTTCTAGGGTTTAGCCTCTCTCATCTCGTGGTAGATCTACTCTTGTACTACCCATATCATCAATATTAATCAAGCAGGAGTAGGGTTTTACCTCCATCGAGAGGGCCCGAACACAGGTAAAACATCGTGTCCCTCGTCTCCTGTTACCATCCGCCTAGACGCACAGATTCAGGACCCCTACCCGAGATTCGCGGTTTTGACACCGACATTGGTGCTTTCATTGAGAGTTCCTCTGTCGTCATCTTTAGGCCCGATGGCTCCTCCGATCATCAACAACGATGCGCCTGTGGTGAGACTTTTCTCCCGGACAGATCTTTCGTATTCGGCGGCTTTGCACCTGCGGACCAATTCGCTTGGCCATCCGGAGCAGATTGAAAGCTACGCCCCGGCCACCAGGTCAGATTTGGAAGTTTAAACTACACGGCCGACGTCGCGGAGACTTGATCTTCGACGAGTTCGAGCCACAGCCAGCGCGCCGCATCACGAGGGCATGATCTAGCTCTGCCGCCGAACAGTGTCCTGGAGGCCGCACCAGTGTCCGCTTCGACCTTTAGCTCGGAGCCGACTGCACCGATCGAGGACAGGTGGCTGGACACCGCCTCGGGGGCTGCGATCTCTACGGTGATTGAGCCGTACACCTTACCCCATCCTGTGCGAAGCTCGTGACTCCAAGGTGCCGGACTCCTCTACAGACTCCGAGCCTTCCGCGTCTCCGCCAATCGAATCCGATTGGGCGCCGATCATGGAATTCACAGCCGCGGACATCTTTCAGCATTCGCCCTTTGGCGACATCCTGAATTCACTAAAGTCTCTCTCTTTATCAGGAGAGCCCTGGCCGGATTATGGTCAGGAAGGTTGGGATGCAGACGACGAAGAAAATTCAAAGCCCACCCACCACCCACTTTGTAGCCACTGTCGATGATTTAACCGACATGCTCGACTTCGACTCCGAAGACATCGACGGTATGGACGACGATGCAGGAGACGATCAAGAACCAGCGCCCACGAGGCACCTTTGGAAGGCCACCTCGTCATACGACATATACATGGTGGACATCCCAAAAGATGGGAATGGCGATGGAACAGCGGAGGATGACCCTCCAAGAAACAGCCTAAGCGCCAAGGCAAGGCCGCTCTAAATCCCGCCACAGCAAAAACAGTGATTCCGACACGGGAGACAATAACACCCCGGACAGTGCCGAAACAATCCCCTCCAGCAGGATTCAGCACAGGAGGATGGAGAAGCCAGCCCTCATGAGAGAGCGGCAGAAAGAGAGGTAGAGGACGATAATTACATGCCTCCCTCCGAAGATGAGGCAAGCCTCGAAAACGACGAATTCGTCATGCCCGAGGATCCCGTCGAACAAGAGCGTTTCAAACGCAGGCTCATGGCCACGGCAAGCAGCCTCAAGAAAAAGCAGCAACAGCTTAGAGCTGACCAAGACTTGCTAGCTGACACATGGACTGAAGTCCTTGCGGCCGAAGAGTATGAACTCGAGCGCCCCTCCAAGAGCTACCCAAGACGCAGGCTGCTACCCCGACTAGAGGAGGAAGCACCCAAACCTACATCACCAGCGCATGACACGGCCGACCGACCACCTCGTGGCCGCGACAGAGAGGCCTCTCGGCCCTCAACTCAAATCGCACCCCGGCGCCGCTCAAAAAATACCAAGGTGCGAGGAAATGCGCCAGACCTGCGAGATATATTGGAGGACAAGGCAAGGCAAACAAGATCGATCTACGGATCGCGTGGGCGCCCCGCAACACGTGATGATAACCGTCACGCCGGATATGGCAACTCTGGCCGGGCCGAACACAGTAGACAAAGCTCATTCCAGCTGCGTCGTGATATAGCCCAATACAGAGGCGTCGTACACCCACTATGCTTCACAGATGAAGTGATGGATCATCAAATCCCTGAGGGTTTCAAACCCGTAAACATTGAATCATACGATGGCACAACAGATCCTGCGGTTTGCATCGAGGACTATCTCCTTCACATCCACATGGCCCGCGGTGATGATCTACACGCCATCAAATACCTCCCACTCAAGCTTAAAGGACCAGCCCGGCATTGGCTTAACAGCTTGCCCGCAGAGTCAATCGGTTGTTGGGAAGACCTGGAAGCCGCATTCCTCGACAATTTCCAGGGCACATATGTGCGACTACCAGACGCCGATGACCTAAGCCACATAATTCAGCAGCCAGAGGAATCGGCCAGACAATTCTGGACACGGTTCCTAACCAAGAAAAATCAAATCTTCGATTGTCCGGATGCAGAGGCCCTTGCGGCCTTCAAACACAACATCCGCGATGAGTGGCTTGCCCGGCACCTAGGACAGGAAAAGCCGAAATCCATGGCAGCCCTCACAACACTCATGACCCGCTTTTGCGCGGGAGAGGACAGCTGGCTAGCTCGTAGCAACAACATGACCAAGAGCCCTGGTAATTCGGATACCAAGGACAGCAATGGCAGGTCGCGTCACAACAAGCACAAGCGCCGCATTAACGGTGATAATGCTGAGGATACGGCAGTCAATGCCGGATTCAAAGGCTCTAAACCTGGTCAGCGAAAAAAGCCGTTTAAAAGAAATACTCCGGGCCCGTCCAATTTGGACCGAATACTCGATCACTCGTGCGGATACACGGCACTTCGAAAAACCAGCCAATCACACCAACAGGGATTGTTGGGTGTTCAAGCAGCGAGCAAGTTAAATGCCGAAAACAATGACAAGGGGCTGCATAGCGATGACGAGGAGGAGCCCCGGCCGCCGACCAATAGAGGACAGAAGGGATTCCCCCCGCAAGTGCGGACGGTGAACATGATATACACAACCCACATACCCAAAAGGGAGCGGAAGCGTGCACTAAGGGACGTATATGCAATGGAGCCAGTCGCCCCAAAGTTCAACACGTGGTCTTCCTGCCCGATCACTTTTGATCGAAGGGACCACCCCACTAGCATCCGCCATGGCGGATTCGCCGCACTGGTTCTAGACCCAATCATTGACGGATTTCATCAAACTAGAGTCCTAATAGACGACGGCAGCAGCCTGAACCTGCTTTATCAGGACACAGTGCGCAAAATGGGCATAGACCCATCAAGGATTAAACCCACAAAGACGACCTTTAAAGGCGTCATACCAGGTGTAGAGGCCAACTGTACAGGCTCAGTTACACTTGAAGTGGTCTTCGGATCCCCGGATAACTTCCGAAGTGAGGAGTTAATCTTCGACATAGTCTCGTTCCGCAGCGGCTATCACGCACTGCTCGGACGAACCGCATTTGCAAAGTTCAATGCGGTGCCGCACTATGCATATCTCAAGCTCAAGATGCCAGGTCCTCGAGGAGTCATTACGGTCAATGGAAACACCGAACGCTCTCTCCGGACGGAGGAGCATACGGCGGCCCTCGCAGCGGAAGTACAAAGCAGCCTCCTAAGGCAATTCTCGAGTCCGGCTATTAAACGCCCGGACACCGTCAAGCGCGCCCGGAGTAACCTACAACAAGACCGCTGCACGCTCCGAGCACGTATAGCAATGCGGCCCAAAGCCCCAGCCCTCGCGAAATTGCGAAACTAGTACTACGCGTACATAATTACGCTCTGGAAATACCATGGGCATAGGGGAAGGGGCACGACCACGGCATGCGCAGAATGCGGCTCAACCACACCAGGGGCTCCCGATTGTGTCATTCTTTTCTTTTCTTCTTATTTTTTACTTTCAGGACTCCGTTCTCACGAAGCCCTGTCCGGCAGTAGAATCGCCGAACACACGATGCAACAGCCAGGGAAGCAGAAAGCTACGTCAAGTGTCCAGGTGGTCTCTATTACGAGCAAAGATACCTGTTTTACACACCATCCCATAGCTTACCCCTGGAGGGGGACATGTTAAGAAGTCCCGTCCCTTGCTTATCGCACTATTTGTATCGTTCTGCTCTTACTGCAGCCCTTTTGAATAAACAATACATAGCTTCTGCCTATTATTGAATTCCTTTATATATATATATATATATATATATATATATATATATATATATATATATGTTATTTTATGACATTGTGCAACCATACACTTTGGTACGGGCATTACACCAGGGGCTTAAGTACCCCACAACATGGTGTGATAAGTCCGAACACTTTCACAAGTGCGGCACCCCGAACTTATAGTAGTATATGCATCGGCTCCGAATCATGTCTTGGGTCAATAGTTGGGTTTGTCCGGCTCCCATGTTTTGGTACCTTATGTTCCGTTATATCGGCTAAGGTAGCGCTGGGAGAACCACTGCGATTGTGCCCCGGTTGAGCTATGTTAAGCACCTCAGTGGAGAAAGCTAAAACTGACCGTCATGATAGGGCGAGAGCCGGTCGCTGTTCGAGAGGTTTTCGAGTCCCTAAAGACTTATGCCGCTTAGAGCGAGGAGTCGGCATTGACCGGCCTAGGCGTGGATAGGTCTTCCGAATACTAGGGGCTTCGCCGAAATTTAAAATTATAGAATTCTATGGCTAAGTGAGAGTGTTCAAGCATTATAGTCCGGTTGCCTTGTTCGTTGTGTTGAGCGCCTCCCTCGAAGGACCCAAGAATGGGAACAAGAGCGCTCAAGTTTATCCCGAACACCCCGGCACTCGTGGCATGGGGCTGAAACCGACGACTCGCCATCTCTCAAATTTAATACACGGCCGCACAGAAGGTAATATTTTAAATTCAAAAGTGTTGCTTAGAGCATATGAATAAGTTTTCAGCGTGCAGGATAACAAATGCGAGTCTACTCAAATATTACATCTTTGGAACATTCATCCGCTATAAGGCGGGCACCCTTCAGGACGCCCTCATAATACATTTCAGGCTTGCGATGCTCCTTGCATGGTGGTGGTCGTCCGTCGCAAGCTTCTCAGCGTCCATCTTGCTCCAGTGCACCTTAGCAAGGGCAAGGGCCCTACGGGCACCTTCGATGCAGACGGAGCGCTTGATGACTTCAACCCATGGACAGGCATCCACTAGCTGCCTCACCAGCCCGAAGTAGCTCCCAGGCATGGCTTCCTTAGGCCACAACCGAACTATGAGGCCCTTCATGGCCTATTCGGCCACCTTATGGAACTCGACCAGCTGCTTCAACTGGTCTCTTAAGGGCACCGGGTGTCCGGCCTCAAAGATATCTTGAGACCAGAACACCTTCTCCGTCGAGCTTCCCTCCTCGGCTCGGTAGAATGCTTGGCAGCATCGGACACCGTGTGGCAGATCTGCGAATGCTCCTGGAGAGCTCCAGATTCGGGTAAGTAACAGATAATTCACTTTCACATGCTTGCTTTGCATATAGAATGCCTTACCCGCCGCTATCTTCTTCATCGCCTTAATTTCCTGGAGGGCTTTTTAGGCTTCGGCCTTAGCGGCTTTGGCGCTCTCAAGGGCCGAGGCGAGCTCAGGCTCTCGAGTCTTTGAGTCATGCTCCAAACTCTCGTGTTTTTCCACGAGAGCCTGGAGCTCTTGCCGCACCTCCGCCACCCGCGTCTCCTGTTTCTCTCGCTCGGTGCGCTCCGCGGCCGCATTGCTTTCGGCCTTAGACACCGCTTCCTTCAGGGTCGCCACCTCGTTCGTGGCCCCTGCAGTATTCACGTTATTCCTGTCATCTTTTGCAACCACATATTTTAAATACTTCCATAAGTTATTATTTACCTTTCTTGTCCTCGAGCCGCTTTTTGGCAAGTCCGAGCTCGTTCTCGGACCGCTCGAGGCTCTGCTTTAATGCATCAACCTCGGCAGTCAGTGCGACAAAGGTCAGCAGCGCAGCCTGCATTCCCATATTGACATACTTATGTTAGACTCCTGTGTATATCTTTTTAGTTCCTCAGTTCGGCTATTTCTTTCCGAACACCAAACTGAGCATCAGGGGCTACTGTCTATGCGGTAATATTTTTACATATCTTAAATACATACCTCAAAGACTGTTAGAAGGCTGGCACAGGCTTCAGTTAGCCCGCTCTTGGCGGACTGAACTTTCTGGATCACCGCACTCATAACAGTGCGGTGCTCCTCGTCGGTGGAAGCGCCGTTAAGCGCCTACATCAAATAATCCGGTGCCTCCGGTTGGACAGAGGCCACCGGCGTCGCAGTCTTGCCCCTCTTACGTAGGGGTCGCCTGCCGGACTCCGGAACCACTAAAGGTTCCGGTACGGAGTTCGGCGCAGGGCCGGACTTGAAGCCCTTCGGGGTTTTATCCCCTTTGCGTCCGGAGTACGGGAGGTCGCCTTGCGGCGCCTCCAGGGCCACCTCCTCCTGGCTGGGCCCCATTTGGGACTCCACCCCGGCGTCATCCGCGGCAGGAGGAGACGAGGCGGTCAGAAGTGAGGTACTATTCACATCCGACGAATCCAGGGAGCCGCTCGACGAAGCGTCGAGCCCGTCCTTGGGCGGGCTGCATGGTTATACTCGGCGTTAGAAGATGCTGTGTGATAAATGGAACGCCATGAGTTATTCTGGTGTCCGGACACTTACGATTTCGCCAGGGGCTTGGTCCTTGGTGGCCACTCCTCTCCGCCGTCGTCGGCGTTGGCGGTGTAGTCCGGAGGGAGGGTCCTTCCCTTCTTGGACCCTCCGGCCTCCCCAGTTGGGGCGGCCTTCCTTTTCATCTCTCCCCCCGTTGGGGGAGAGGCCTCTTTTTCCTCCTCCTCGTCTTCGCGGGAGCAGTCCGCCTCGGAGTCATCGGACGATGAGCCCGACAACACCTGGCGCCGGGAACTCCTCCGAGTTCCCGTGGCCTTCTTCTTGGCCTTCTTTTCCGGCACCACGTACGGTGCCGGAACCAGCAGCCCCGTCAATCGGGCATCCGCTGGGTTTTCTGGCAAGGGAGCCGGACAGTTAACCTGTCCGGACGTCTTCCTCCAGTCCTGTCAAAGGTGAGGAAGTTTTAGATCCCGCATAGAGTCAAACTATGAAAAAAGAGTCTCGTAAAGGGTAAAATAGCTTACCTCGCTGGCTTGATGCTGCGAGCTGAATCCGCGATCTTCGGTAGCGGATGCGGGAGCCTCGGCGCCCTTGAACAGCACCTTCCAGGCATCTTCGTACGTACTGTCGAAGTGCCGGCTCAAGGTTCGGTGTTGTGCCGGATCAAACTCCCACAAGTTGAAGGCCCGTTACTGGCATGGGAGGATCCGGCGGATGAGCATAACCTGGATTACGTTGACAAGCTTGAGCTTCTTGTCCACCAGGTTTCGGACGCAGGTTTGGAGTTCGGTCAGCTCTTCTGAATTGCCCCACGTCAGGCCCGTCTCTTTCCATGAGGTGAGCCGTGTAGGGAAGCCAGATCGGAATTCGGGGGCCGCCGCCCATTTAGAGTCGCGCGGCTTGGTGATGTAGAACCACCCCGATTGCCAACCCTTTATGGTCTCCACGAAGGAGCCCTCGAGCCATAAGACGTTGGCCATCTTGCCCACCATGGCACCTCCGCACTCCACTTGGCGCCCGCCCACTACCTTCGGCTTGACATTGAAGGTCTTCAGCCATAAGCCGAACTAGGGCTGGATGCAGAGGAAGGCCTCGCACACGAGATGAACGCCGAGATGTTGAGGATGGAATTCGGGGCTAGATCATGGAAATCTAGGCCGTAGTAGAACATGAGCCCCCGGACAAATGGGCGAAGTGGAAACCCTAGTCCGCAGAGGAAGTGGGGGAGGAACACCACCCTCTCATGGGGCCTAGGGGTGGGGATGAGCTGCCCCTTGTCGGGGAGCCGATGCGCGATGTCGTCGGACAAGTATCCGGCCTTCCGCAGCTTTTTGATGTGCCCCTCCGTGACGGAGGAGGCCATCCACTTGCCTCCCGCTCCGGACATACTTGGAGAAGGTTGAGGTGGGATGTGCGGACTTGGGCGCTGGAGCTCGAGTGCGCGGAAATGGATAAGCAAAGGAGGAAGAAGGCGTGTGTGAAAAAGTTGTTCCTTATCCCCTTATATGGACGGACAAAGCTATGCGTCCCCACCGGCCTGGTAAAACTCGCTTATCTCCCAAGCACCGTAATCAATGGCGCGGTTGGGTTACCCACTCCTGTATTGATGAGAATCCCGGAATAAGGGGACACGATCTCTGCTTTGACAAGGCGTGCCAAGGAAACCGCCTCGCTAAACGCGCTGAGGTGGGACAGAATAAAGGCTTGGCCGTTGTCGGTGTCAAAACCAGCGGATCTCGGGTAGGGGGTCCCGAATTGTGCGTCTAGGCGGATGGTAACAGGAGACAAGGGACATGATGTTTTTACCCAGGTTCGGGCCCTCTCGATGGAGGTAATACCCTACTCCTGCTTGATTAATATTGATGATATGGGTAGTACAAGAGTAGATCTACCACGAGATCGGAGAGGCTAAACCCTAGAAGCTAGCCTATGGTCTGATTGTTGTTCGTCCCCATGGACTAAAACCCTTTGGTTTATATAGACACCGAATAGGGTTAGGGTTACACAGAGTCGGTTACAATGGTAGGAAATCTACATATCCAGTCGCCAAGCTTGCCTTCCACGCCAAGGAAAGTCCTATCCGGACGAGGGGACGAAGTCTTCAATCTTGTATCTTCATAGTCTAGGAGTCCGGCCAAAGATGATAGTTCGGCTATCCGGACACCCCCTAGTCCAGGACTCCCTCAGTAGCCCCTGAACCAGGCTTCAATGACGACGAGTCCGGCGCGCATATTGTATTCGGCATTGCAAGGCGGGTTCCTCCTCCGAATACTTCATAGAAGGTTTTGAACACAAGGATAGTGTCCGGCTCTGCAAAACAAGTTCCACATACCACCGTAGAGAGAATAATTTTTTGCACAGATCTGCTGACGGATTCCGCGGCGTGACATTACACCACGGCCAGGCCTTTATTCGAATCGTTTTTTACTGTCCCACCTCAGCGCATTTAGCAAGGCGGTTTCCTTGGCACTTCTTATCAAAGCGTAGATCGTGCCCCCTTATTCCGGGATTCTCATCAATACGGACATGGGTAACCCAACCGTGCCCGTTGGCACGCCTCCTCTATCGAGGGCGAGTCCCAATCGACCACGGGAGGGCTCTTGGTATTCAACCTCTTTATAATGAGACCAAGGCCCTCTTCTTTTTCCACCTTCCATCGAATTCGCCTCGGCTCGAGTTCTAACACCCAAAGCTTCAGATTTAGGCGCCGGACCTTCGACGATGTCCGCTCCGACCAGCTTCGGCCGATGGATGTCTTCTTCCGTCACAGAAGAAGATGTGCTAAAGCTACGAGACGCCGGTATCTAACGGCAAGATTTCACATAGGCTGCCTGCTCGAGGCAGGTCATTCCCACTCCCGAGCCTTGGCGAGAGCGTGGTGTTCGTGTCTCACTTCCTTCGGGGTTTAGGCTTCCCGACGGATCCCTTTCTTGTGAGGGCTCATGTTTTATTATGGGCTGGATTTCCATGACTTGAATCCGGAGTCCATCCTCCATATCTCGTCATTCATTGTCGTATGTGAAGCCTTCCTCCATATTACCCCTCAATTTGGATTGTGGCTCAAGACCTTCAAGGTGGAGCCAAAGATGATCAAGGGGCAACAAGTAGAGTGCGGAGGGGCGGTCATAAGCAAGTGTGCTGATGCTCCGTGGCCCGAGGGCTCTTTTCAAGAGGAGCTTGGTTTGTGGCAACGGGAGTGGTTTTATATCACCGCTCCTGTGGACACCAAATGGGTGGCGCCACCCGCCTTCCGCTCAGGTCCACCACAGCGGCTGGCATCATGGGTCAACCGGGGGCTCGACTAGGGGCCGTCCAAGGACGTTCCTCTGTTGCAGGGCCGTATTCGAGACCTCCAAGAAAGAGAGATCAATCTGGTCGTGGCGGCGCAGGTTATGCTGATTCGGCGCCTTCTGCCCTGCAAACGTCGCCCCCTCCGTCTGTGGGAGTTTAATCCGGAGGGACCACGAGCTCTCCAACATTTTATGGGCGCGACGCCCAAGGAGATGTACAAACTGTTCTTCGGATCACAAGAGAAGTGTCCGGACTTGACCGAGGACACAGGTCTAAGCTGCAATCACCCAGATACTCAAGTAAGTAACCCTGTAACCGGACAGGCTGTTCATTCATTTATCATATTTATGCCTTTTAAGGAGCCGTTTCTTTAACAGGAGTGGATAGCCAAGGCAAAGTTGATAAGGTGTCCGGCTCCCCTCCCAGAGACCACGCCGGATCCCATGCTGACCAAGATGTTGAAGGCCGCGCCTTTTAAAGAAGGCGAAGGGGAGCAGGAAGCAATCGCCTCCAGAAGGAGGCTTTCAAGGAAGAGGGGATCAGGGATCCTCCCCTCCAAGGGGAGAACAGGACCACTTCCGAAGACCCGGAAGCCAAGGCCTCAAAACGGGGAAAGAAGTCTTCTCCAGAAAGTCCGGCGCCGGGAAGTACCCCAGCCGCACTATTTCCCAAGGGGATCAGCCCTCCAGCGAGTCGTAAGTAAAAATAAGGGGTCCTATGAAGAAAGAACATCCCTGTATTTATTTCTGAAGATAACCGAAATCGTACCTTGTAGTTCGGATCTCAGCCCTTCTCAGCAGAGCTTCGTCTTGAGGATCTTCGTCCGAGATGATAGAGAGTGAACGCCTCCACCTATCGCGCCTTGATGCGGCGGCGACCATGAAGTGTCGCCACGGAGAGTTTCCCAGTCCGCGGGCCGACGGTCCGGCGCCAACCGGGCGTGCTGGTCGGAGGAGCTGAAGGACCTGCTCGAGGCGGCGTATATCTCGAGAAGATCACCGTGCGCTAATGGCTACGTTAATTGAAAGAATTGTGTCCGCTGAGAGCGGATTGCATGAAGCCGCCAGTTTCTTGGCGGGGTTTGAGGTACAAAAATGATGTACCTTCGGCGAGTTATGCATATAGAATGCACCTGTATAGATAGTAGCCTCGAGACTCGGTATGTCTGTCACAACCGACAGCGTGCGAGGATCATAATGTCGATACTAACATGTCGCCATTCCTATGTAGGTGGCGGGCGTCCGTGGCTAGCCGGATCGATGAATTTGCCGAACTAAAGCGGCAACTTGACGAGGCGGATGCGGACATCGCGCTGGTCAATAAGCGGTTTGACGAGTCACAAGGTATGCGACTTCTCCGGACACCGTAAGGGAGCTTGACGCCCATGCCTTACTACTTGTATGCTTTGATGCGACGGTGCGGCTGCTTTGTGGAGAGGCTGCGGGCGGAACTTGCCCGAGCTAAAGAGCAAGCCGAAAGAGTAATGTCGGCCGCTTTAAAAGGCGGCGAAGAGCTGAAAGCGAGCAGGCTGATCCTTTGCCGAAGCAAAGAGGAAATGGCCGATTTGGCCCTGAAACTGAAGAATACTACCGACCGCTGCGAGGTTCTTGAAAAAGAACGTCAAGCGGAACAAGAGGACCTGAAAAAGGCCACCTCCGAATCCAAGGATGCCCGTTCCGCTATGAGAACAGCCGAGGAGCTGAGTCGGGCCGGGTATATTACGGCTGGAAAACCGTTTCTGCTGCGGAGGAAATATACGGATCCGAAGTATGCTCAGTCGGACAAGCTGTGGAGTTCGAAGGATGCTTATCTGGACCTAGCGGCGGCGCTGCGGACGCGATTGAGCACTTCCGAGGCGGAAGGGGCACGAAGGAAGAGCTATTTTGGTCGCAATTCCATAGTCCGGAGCGTGCTCTTCCGTTGACCGATCGGTTGGCCGAATGGGCCAAGCTGAATCGATTATCCGGACTTGCCATGAAGCATGTCATGACTCATTTGTGGCCAGGCGGACCCCGGCCGAAGAGTTATTTTGGCTTAGTGCAGCAGTTCCTTGGTGCGGTACCGTGTATCAACGCAATGAGGCGGTCGGCGTGTATTGAGGGGGCACGGATGGCTCTTGCCCGTGTCAAGGCATACTGGGCTGAGATGAAGGCCACCGATATTGCTTCCCAAGATTCGGACGGCAGCCGAGTACCAGTCGAGCACTATTTTGAGGAAGTTCTTCCGGGCGCTCGTTTAATAGAGACGCAGTGCTCGAAGGATGTTATGTTTGAATTACATGTATAATTTTATGAAACAACGTTTCAATTTAATGTAAGAGCTTTTATACTTGTGCCTTCAAGTAGCAAACTACCTCTGTCTGGCCGTTGATGTATATATGTATATAACTTTGAAAGATGGCAGTCTTGACTTAGCCCCCACGCACATAGTGCGGGGTGTTTACAAAAAGTCGTGCTTTCACACTTAATCCAACGTCTTGGTCCTATAAAGGAGGTGGTAGCGTAGCAAACTAGGCAACCGAACTATAATGCTTTATCACTTTCACTTAGCCATAGGAGTTCGATGGTGGGGCTACTATATAGCCCACAGAACCGCACTCTCCCGAATTCGAGTGCGTATGTACTGGCCGGAAAATGGTCCTTCGTTAATGCGAGGAATTCTAAACATTCCGGTGAGTCATCGAGTGGTTGACCAGTCTCTCGCTATATCATGACAGTCAGTTTTCGGCTTTCTCTACTGAGGTGCTCGCCCGGCGAACCGGGCACAATCGCGAGATAGGTTCTCCTGGTGCCGCGTTAGCCGATAGAGCGGAACGTAAGGCAGCAAAACACAGGAGCCGGGCAAACCCAACATTTGACCAAAGACATGATTCGGAGCTGATGCATATAAGGCCTAACTTTCGAGGCGCGAACACTCCCTAAGGTATTCGGTCTTTTATAAAGCGGGCCGAACAATGCCCTTGGTAACAAGCTCCTAGTGTCCAGGTACGTGCAAACTTCTGACGCGGCCGATGCCAAAACGCCAGCCTCCTCCTCGGATATAATAAGAGACCGGGGGATGAGTAACAACAAGTGACAGTGAAAAAGGTTTACGCAGGGTCTTAATCTGAAAAGAATCCTTGCAACGGGTCCCTGCTGCACGCGTCTGCGCTGTGTCTCCGTTGTCTTGAAGTATCCTGACCGGGTATAGCATGTCGTTCATCTGTAAAGAGAGGAACTTAGTTTGAAAAAGATCGCGCTAAAATGTAATTGGAAATAAAATAGAGTATGATTCAAAAATGAGTAAAATTGAGCTTTATTGTCTCTTGTTGTACATGCGTGGAGCCCCTTGTAAGAAGTGCAGCGGCTAGTAAACATCATGTTTATTTATGCGGACTCGCCTAACCGTGTCCGAGTGCAACGACCTGCTTTAGACGCTTTTGGCCAGCAAGGACATATTAGTGTGAGGCTGTTAAGGCAGTCTCACATTCTTTCCTTGAGGGACACGCGCAGCTTCCCTTTAATGAAATGATGCCTCGTGGACCGGGCATTTTAAGTTTAAGAGATGCATAATGTGGTATTGCATTAAAGCGGGCGAAAGCTTGGCGTCGATGAGTGCTTGATGGCTACTTTTAAATGGGGCGATGTGGAACACCAACTTTTCCCGACGGAAGTTGTCGGGTGAGCCGAACATAACTTCCAATAGTAGGGAGCCCGTACAATGGGCATATGTGCCTGGCGTTATTCCTTGGAAGGAAGTGTTGCTATGGCCAATCCTGTTTGGGTTTATCCCCATGTTGCGGATTGTGTCCTGACATAGCAGGTTTAAATCACTGTCGCTGTCCATTAGGACTTGCGTAAATTGAAGACCATCGATTATAGGTTCTAGTATCAAGGTAGTCCATCCTGCGTTCCGGATACTTTCGGAGTAGTCCTGATGGTCGAAGGTAATTGGTTTTGACAACCAGTGTTGGGACTCCGCTGGGGTAGATTGTGCGGTAGCGTAATTCAATGGGTGCCGCTCTGTTTTCCCCTTTTGTTACTTGAAGTAAGTTTACTGTTTTGACCTCTTGTGGGAAATTCTTTTGTTTTCGGGGCTCTGCTTGTGGTGCTCGTCATCATCCTCACTTGGTGTGTCGAGCCTTGTGTTCTAACGTTGAGTCTGCGGACTGCTTGAAGACCCAACAATCTCTGTGGGTATGGTTTGCGGGCTTGGAGAATCTTGTGGATTTGGCATATCTTGTCCAAGATTTTGTTTAAGTTGGATAGCTCATCGCTATTGTCCTTAAGGGGAAGTTTTTGTTGTTACGCGTGAGCTTTTGAATCCGGCGTTGATCGCAGCGCTCTTTGGACCGTTCCCTTAATCCGGCGCTGGTCCTTGCTGCGTCGTGGTTTCCCATTCCATCCACGACTTGGATGTACTTGGGTCGCTGGTATCGCATCTTGCTAGCCAGCTATCCTCTCCAGCATAAGCGGGTCATGAGGCTTGTCGGTCACGGCCATTGTTCTTGGCTTTTCCTGGCCAAGGTGTCTGGCAAGCCATTCGTCTCGGACGTTGTGTTTAAAAGCTGCTAAGGCTTCGGCGTCCGGACAGTCGACTATTTGGTTCTTTTTGGTGAGGAACCTGTTCTAGAATTTTCGAGCTGACTCTCTAGGCTGTTGGGTTATGTGACTTAGATAAATGCTGCGTCCAGGAGGTCGGACATAGGTTCCTGAAATTGGCCCGAAAAGCATCCTCAAGCTCTTCCGAACTACCAATGGTGTTTTCGGGAGGCTTTTAAGCCAATGCAGGATGGCCCTTTGAGCATGAGGGGTAGGTATTTTATGGCGTGGAGATCATCTCCTCTGGCCATGTGTATGTGGAGGATATAATCCTCAATCCGGACTCGAAGTGCATCGTTCCGTCGTATGCCTCTATGTTTACGGGCTTGAATCCCATTTGGAAATTCATGATCCAGCACCTCATCGGTGAAACATAGAGGGTGCGGCGCCCTGTATTTGGGTGTGCCGTGATGTTCGGATATTTGGCGTGTTGTATTGCTCGCGAACTTGTTTCCTTGGCCCGTAGATAGATCTAACTGGGCCATCCTTTTAGTGCGAATCCTTATGCGGATCGCGTGCGGCTTGTGTCTTGGCGCCGCTTGCCGCTCTCGTTTGCCATGTGGTCGTCTAACCGACCTGGCGGCCTCTTTTTTGATCGTGGGGGCTCTCGGCCTCCTCTTGGTCGGGCGATGGTTTGCGCTTTGGGTAGCTCTTTGCTTGGCGGTATGTCGCCATATTTGTCTGCAGTGTTGAGTAATTTACTCCATCTCATTGAGTCGTCTTCCGCTGTTACGAGCCTCTATTTCTGCTTTTTCAAGCTACGCGCGATGGCGAGGAGCTCTTTGTGGAGGTTCTTCTGATCCAATGACGTGTCCGGCATGAGATCGTCCGAATCGTTGTCCTTGCGGGAGCAGGTTGTTTGTCCAAGTTGGCATGTTCGGATGGTTGCTCAATGGCATGTTAAGTAAATCGGCGGCTCACCCAGCTCGATTGCGGGGTCTGTGTGGGCACTATGTTTGTCGAGGTGGGGTTTTGAGCGGCGCTTAAGCCGCCGCTTTGACTGCTTCGAGGGAATTTTCTTTTCGCAGCGTCTCGTCGTTCCTCGTTATCGCTTCCCTCGGTGTGTCCACCATATATATATATCGTAAGTTGAGGTGGCCATCCGATTGCCCTGTGGGCGCTGGTTCTTAATCGTCTCGGCGTCGTCGTCCATATCGTCGATGTCCTCGAGTCGGTCGAGCATGTCTGTTAAGTCATCGACACTGCGGCTACAAAGTGGGTGGTGTGTGTGCTTTGTATTTCTTCGTCGTCAGTATCCCAACATTTCTGACCGTAGTTCGGCCAGGGCTAACCTTACAAAGAGAGAGACTTTAATGAGTTCAGGATATCGCCAAAGGGCGAGTCTTTGAAAGATGTCCACGGCGGTGAACCCCATAATCGGGCGCCCGGTCGGATTCGATTTGGCGGTATGAGGAGGTTGAGTCCGGAAAGAAGTCTGGCACACAGGAGTCACGAGCTTTGCAAAGGACAGGGATGGTGTTCGGCTCAATCGCCATAGAGATTTCAGCCCTCGGCGGTGTCCAACCAACCGTCCTCGATCGGGCGAAACCGGCTCGGATTAAGGGTCGGGCAGCCTTTGATCTTGACCTCCAGGCCTTTGTTACGTGGCAGAGCTAGATCGTACCCATCGAGACGGTCTGTACGCTCGGCTGTGGCTCGAATCCGTCGAAGATCAAGTCTCCACGGATATCGGCCGTATAGTTCAAGCTTCCAAATCTGACCTGATGGCGAGCGTAGCTTTCGATCTGCTCCGGATGGCCTAGCGAATTGGCCCATGATTGCAAAGCCGCCCGAATCTGAAGATCTGTTCGGGAGAAAAGTCTCACCACGGACTGCGTCGTTGTTGATGATTGAAGGAGCCATCGGGCCTATCAGTGACGACACAGAGGAACTCTCAATGAAAGCACCAATGTTAGTGTCAAAACCGGCGGATCTCGGGTAGGGGGTCCCGAACTGTGCGTCTAGGCGGATGGTAACAGGAGACAAGGGACACGATGTTTTTACCCAGGTTCGGGCCCTCTCGTGAGGTAATACCCTACTCCTGCTTGATTAATATTGATGATATGGGTAGTACAAGAGTAGATCTACCACGAGATCGAGAGGCTAAACCCTAGAAGCTAGCCTATGGTATGATTGTTGTTAGATCCTCTGGACTAAAACCCTTCGGTTTATATAGACACCGAATAGGGTTAGGGTTACACCAGTCGGTTACAATGGTAGGAAATCTACATATCCGTATCGCCAAGCTTGCCTTCCACGCCAAGGAAAGTCCAATCCGGACAAGGGACGAAGTCCTCAATCTTGTATCTTCATAGTCTAGGAGTCCGGCCAAAGACGATAGTTCGGCTATCCGGACACCTCCTAGTCCAGGACTCCCTCAGCCGTGGTGTGATTTCACGCTGCGGAATACGTCAGTAGATTGAACTTTTGTAAATATTATTCTCTCTACGGTGGTATGTGGAACTTATTTTGCAGAGCCGGACACTATCCTTGTGTTCAAAATCTTCTATGAAGTATTCGGAGGAGTAACCCGCCTTGCAATGCCGAAGAAAATATGCGCGCCGGACTTCGTCGCCATTGAAGCCTGGTTCGAGAGCTCTTGAGGAGTCTGGATTAGGGGTGTCCGGATATCCGGACTATAGCCTTGGCGGACTCCTGGACTATGAAGATACAAGATTGAAGACTTCGTCCCGTGTCCGGATGGGACTTTCCTTGGCGTGGAAGGCAAGCTTGGCGATACGGATATGTAGATGTCCTACCATTGTAACCAACTCTGTGTAACCCTAACCCTCTTCGGTGCCTATATAAGCCGGAGGGTTTTAGTCCGTAGGACGAACAACAATCATACCATAGGCTAGCTTCTAGGGTTTAGCCTCTCTGATCTCGTGGTAGATCTACTCTTGTACTACCCATATCATCAATATTAATCAAGCAGGAGTAGGGTTTTACCTCCATCGAGAGGGCCCGAACCTGGGTAAAAACATCGTGTCCCTCGTCTCCTATTACCATCCGCCTAGACGGACAGTTCGGGACCCCCTACCCGAGATCCGCCGGTTTTGACACCGACAATGCCCTTTGATGTCGGTCCTTCAGCTTAGCACTATCATCGGATGGAAGAGGAATGGCGTAATTGTTTTTAGCAAGATATGCAAATGGTGGAATTGTTGTATACTATTCGAGAGTTTAATAACTAATCCAAAAGTTTTTCGTAGAATTTTCAAAGGACTTGCAAAGTAATTATTTTGCATTAAGGTGTAGTGATGCATCGAAGTGGGATTGTTTATATACAATTTTTCTGTTATATTCGAAAGCAAACATATTTTACTATGTTAATTATTTTTTAGAAAATGTTGATTATTTTATTTGCAAGATTATATTTCGTTCCTTTTCTTTTGCACTATTGGAACTTGGCGATCATCTTCATAAGAAAAAGAGAGCTTTTCTCTATTCCCCATCACACGTAAATTTTGGATGGGTTGTTTTCAAGATGCACCGTTGTAACATTCTCTCTACTCTTCATCCCCCCTCTCTCCTCTCTGTCTCACCAACGACATCGGTGACATCCAGAGTTGAGGAATATCTTAATTGTCAGCAAGTCCCGATGAGCTCCAAATATCTTCTCCCTTGAGAAACATTTATTTACAATATTTCACTCATTTTAAATTATAGTATCTGATAATTCATTCATAAGATGGGGTAGGCATGAATGACAGTAACAACAAACAACTGTACTTCCAAGTAATTATAGCGATGCTCATTTAGAAGGAAAATTTTACAACCGAAGCTAGCACTCATAGTTCCTGTGGCTTCTGCTCGGTTCAACCATTAAAAACGGCATCAAAAATCCCCACCGAGCAGCTTCTATGTAGACCTTATCCACATCGCCGTTCCTCTCTAAGAAGCGCTGCTTCTCCTTCCTTCTCTCTATCCATCCATCAGCGGCTCTGCTCTCCCACTAGTAGATAAACCACCATTAGTCCCGGTTGGTAAGGGCCTTTTGTCCCGGTTCCTGAACCGGGACTAAAGGATCGTTACTAATGCCCTGGCCCTTTAGTCCCGGTTCAGTCCAGAACCGGGACAGATGGGCCTCCACGTGGTCGGTGCGTCGAGCCCACGCAGGAAGGCCTTTGGTCCCGGTTGGTGGCACCAACCGGGACCAATAGGCATCCACGCGTCAGCATTTCAGGGGCTGTGGTTTTTGTTTTTGTTTTGAAAGGGGGGAGGGGGTTGGGGGCTTTGGGGGTTAATTTAGGTGTTTCATATATTGTGTTAGCTAGCTAATTAATAGAGAGAAAGTGTCCTCTCTTATGTTCGTGTGCTTGGTCGACGCTACGTACTATACATAGAGAGGCCCTCGACACGCTAGCTAGTAAGAAAATGAAGGAAACCATTAAGTACAGAAGTTCGTCATGCATACCGAGAGAAGTGATCGATCGACCTCTCCTTCTCCGAGAGATTGGCTGAACAACAAGTTTTCGTATTATCTATCCGACGCTACTGGCTACATACATATACAATATGTAAGATCTCTTACAATCCCCTAGCATTTGAAATCAACTTCCACATGGTATTCTCTGGATTTATTGATGACGTGGTCAAGAAAGAATCCCGCCAATTCCTTTTGAATTGCTTTCATGCGATCTTGTGGTAGGAGTTCATTCCGCATCTGCCACGTCTAATTTGAAGAAGGGGGTTAATACATATATATGAATGAAACTCAACTGAAATGATGGTGTAATAAAATGAATTGTGAATATTATTGCTTATGCACTTCATATTGTCTTTTAGAGTAGCCCCGCTTATTTTTCAAAGTCGCATTGTAGATGAACTTGCACACGTGGTATCCATAGAAATCATTCCCTTGTTCCTGCCACAAGCACTTTACGAGAAATAGAGGTCAATCAAACTAATAATGAAGCATTATAAATGGCATTGATGAAAGTATAGCTATAGAATCAACGGGAGATGCGTGCAACTAGCTAGCTAGTAGTACTTACTTTCGGGTATGTATATCGCAGCTCGTTCGGCAGTCCCGGAGCTTCTGCGCTGAACTATTTCCAAACCCTGCAAGACCAAGAAAATAATTACTATTACCTGAGATATCAGGAAATGAACAAAAAGTTGCCGATATGGTGCGATAATGATCGATTGAACTTACTTGTTGAGCAATTTAGTCGTGTCCGCATAGGTTTCGGGATCTTTTTGTCTCGAGTCTAAGATGGTTACTTGTCCCCGCTCAAGCTTAATCTCCAGAAGAACATAGTGGAAGCTGCGCACGCATGCATAACTTATCAATTACATTACTATAACCTCGCTCGAGTAATAAGGGAAACCGAATATGCACACGACAGTAACACTCACTTGAAGTTGTAAGGAAAGAGTATGGTATCTTTGTTTTGATTTTTTATCAACAATCGTAGCAAGTTGGCCTCGGCCTCTTCGGCGTGCTTTTTAACCTGAGTTTCATCTATGATATTTGTGTTAATGAACCCAATATCATACATTTCTTGTTTTCTGCACTCGACGATCTTCAATCTGCATAATATAGTGAGTATAATTAATTATAAATACATGCAATGAAAGAGCTGAGCTATATATAGAGACTTAATAACAGAAATAGTACTTACAGACAGTAGCAAAAGACCGTTAATTTATCGAGGGCCTTTTGATTGAAGAACTCAAAGAACTCCTCAAATGGAACAGTCAACAGATTAGTTCCAATGAGGTCGTGCTCCTCTTTAATTCTCAGATACAAAGTATTCGTCCCCCCAGACTCTCTGCAGGTTTTCATGTACCAATTATGGAATCTTTGCATCATCGTTGCTAGAGATTTTTCATCTTTGACGAGAGGCTTCCCGTACTCGTATCTGTGTTCGTCCACCTCCATGAAATCAAAATCTACATCGTCGGGCAGGTAATCTCCAAGATTGCTATAACCGGGCACCGTCCCCGGAGCATTAGCAACGATGTCGCTAGAAACATTGAGCGGGGGGCACGATTGGTTCGCTTGTCCGCCGAGCTGCGCAATTTTTTTCCCAGCTGCTCGTCGTTCTTTTAACCTTTGATCAGCAGCGGTACTTCCCGACCGCGACGCTTCTTGATATGCCTTTTGAGTAATGCGCTCATAGTTGGTTTTCGGCGGAGACTTTGGTGGTTTCCTCAGGGCATCGGTAGTGCGCTTTGCCTTCACCGAATCTTCCTTCTCCTCCAGAGGTGGATGTCTCTTTGCTTTCAAACCTTCAAAGAAGTCCTTCACTTCGGTCCGCATGATCTTCGCGTTTTCCTCCTCGGGCCTCTCATACGATAACTTCTCTAGAGGCTTGAGAGGTGGACAGTATCTGTATTGCCTCCCGCCTCTGGCTGTACTGCTAGACGCCGAAGCAGACGGAGCGGCTGCGGCTGTCTTCTTTCGTGCTTGCTTACGAGGCGGAGGAGAAGGACTACGACGCACCGGAGCAGTCGGGGCGGCGGCGGGTCTCTTCCGCCCTTGCTGGCGAGGCGGAGAAGGACGAGGCTGCTGGCTGCTCGGGCGCACCGGCGCAGGCGGAGTGCCGCCACGCGCCGGAGAGGGAGGCCGAGTGCCCTGATCGTCACTCGCCGGAGGAGGAGGAGGTGGAGGAGGCGAAGTGCCCTGACTCGCCGGAGGAGGAGGAGGAGGAGGCGGAAGCGTCCAGTTCGGAAGGTTGATGAGCTCCTTCCGCCATAGGCATGGAGTCTGCAGAGCAGAACCCAGCCTAGTCTCCCCTTCACCGGTAGGGTGGTCAAGATGGAGGTCCTCAAATCCCTCCGTTGTTTCACCCACCATCACCCTAGCATATCCTTCTGGAATCGGCCGGCAGTGAAAAGTTGCGCCGGGTTTAGTAGGATAAACAGAGCCAACAGCCGCCTTGACCTTCAAATTCATCCATTGCGTCATAATGTGGCAATTTTGAGACTCCGTGATAGCATCCATGGGATAGCTGGCAGGAGCCGTCAAGACATGCTCCGGCTGAAGCAGCTCGGTGGAAGCCACGCTGCTTCTCCGCTGAGATGGCGGGTGTCGGTGTCAAAACCGGCGGATCTCGGGTAGGGGGTCCCGAACTGTGCGTCTAGGCGGATGGTAACAGGAGACAAGGGACACGATGTTTTTACCCAGGTTCGGGCCCTCTCGATGGAGGTAAAACCCTACTCCTGCTTGATTAATATTGATGAAATGGGCAGTAAAGGAGTAGATCTACCACGAGATCAGAGAGGCTAAACCCTAGAAGCTAGCCTGTGGTATGATTGTTGTTCGTCCTACGGACTAAAACCCTCCGGTTTATATAGACACCGGAGAGGGCTAGGGTTACACAGAGTTGGTTACAATGGGAGGAGATCTACATATCCGTATCGCCAAGCTTGCCTTCCACGCTAAGGAAAGTCCCATCCGGACACGGGACGAAGTCTTCAATCTTGTATCTTCATAGTCCAGGAATCCGGCCAAAGGTTATAGTCCGGTCATCCGGACACCCCCTAATCCAGGACTCCCTTAGTAGCTTCAATGACGACGAGTCCGGCGCGCAGATTGTCTTCGGCATTGCAAGGCGGGTTCCTCCTTCGAATACTTTATAGAAGATTTTGAACACAAGGATAGTGTCCGGCTCTGCAAAATAAGATCCACATACCACCGTAGAGAGAATAATATTTACATAAATCCGGTCTGCTGACGTATTCCGCAGCGTGACATCACACCATGGCCAAGCCTTTATTCAAATCGTTTTTGTAGTCCCACCTCAGCGCACTTAGCGAGGCGGTTTCCTTGGCACGTCTTGTCGAAGCAGAGATCGTGTCCCCCTTATTCCGGGATTCTCATCAATACGGGCGTGGGTAACCCAACCGTGCCATTAATTATGGCGCTTGGGAGATAAGCGAGTTTTACCAGGCGGGTGGGGACGTGCAGTCTCGTCCGCCCATATAAGGGGATAAGGATCCACCTTTTTCATCTACGCCTTCTTCCTCCTCTGCTTACCCATTTTCGTGCACTCGAGCTCCAGTGCCCAAGTCCGCACATCCCACCTCAACCTTCTCCAGCAATGTCCGGAGCGGGAGGCAAGTGGATGGTCTCCTCCGTCACGGAGGGACACATCAAGAAGCTGAGGAAGGCCGGATACTTGTCCAATGACATCGCGCACGGCTCCCGGACAAGGGAAGCTCATCCCCACCCGGGCCCCATGAGAGGGTGGTGTTCCTCACCCATTTCCTCCAGCGGACTAGGATTCCCGCTTCACCCATTTGTCCGGGGCTCACGTTCTACTACGGCCTGGATTTCCACGATCTGGCCCGAACTTCATCCTCACCATCTCGGCGTTCATCGTGGGTAATGCGAGGCCTTCCTCTGCATCCAGCCCCACTTAGGCTTATGGCTGAAGACCTTCAATGTCAAGCCGAAGGTAGTGGTCGGCCGCCAAGCGGAGTGTGGAGGTGCCATGGTGGGCAAGATGCCCAACGTCCTATGGCTCGAGGGCTCCTTCGTAGAGACCATAAAGGGGTGGCAATCGGGGTGGTTCTACATAACCGAGCCGCGTGACCCTAAATGGGCAGCGGCCCCCGAATTCCGATATGGCATCCCTACACGGCTGACCTCCTGGAAAGAGACAGGCCTGTCGTGGGGTAATTCGGAAGAGCTGACCGGACTCCAAACCTGCATCCGAAACCTGGTGAACAAGAAGCTCAAACTTGTCAACGTAGTCCAGGTCATGCTCATCCGCCGGATCCTCCCGTGCCAACAACGGGCTTTCAGCTTGTGGGAGTTTGATCCGGCACAGCACCGAACCCTAAGCAGGCTCTTGACACTACGTCTGAAGGCGCTGGAAGGTGCTGTTCAAGAGGCGCCGAGCTCCGCATCCGCTACCGAGGATCGCGGATTCAGCGCGCAACATCAAGCCAACGCGGTAAGCTATTTTACCCTTTACGGGATACTTGTTTATCATAGTTTGACTCTATGCGGGATCCAAACTCCCTTTCCTTTGACAGGATTGGCAGAAGACGTCCGGGCATATTGACTGTCCGGCTCCCTTGCCAGAAGACCCAGCGGAAGACCGCTTGACGGGGCTGCTGGTTCCGGCATCTTATGTGGTGCCGGAGTAAAAGGCCAAGAAGAAGGCCACGTGTTGGGGATATTACTACTGGGCGTAAACCGGCCTATCTGGGCCGGGTTAACTTCATCAGTAGTTCAACGGTGTAAAAGCCCAAGAGGCATAAAGTAAGGGCCCAAGGCACGTAGTCGGTTTAGAACACATGGCCGTAAACCAGCCTGGTATGTAAACTTGTATTGTAAGTCAGGAATAGAGAGAGACCAACCCCGGATACAGTATGAACCGGAGATTGGGACTCTCTGAACCGACAGGCGTCACTGTGTATATAAGGGGCGACTAAAGTGGCGGTTCAAGGACGAACAACAACAACTCGAGGCCTAGGCGAAGCTTATTTGCTCCCTAGTCATCGAGACCACATCAATTCCATCACAACTAGACGTAGGCTTTTACCTTCATCGAAGGGTCCGAACTAGTATAACTCTTGTGTCTTTGCGTCCACTTTAACCCCTTCAAGTTAACCCGTAGCGATGGCTCCACGACTAAGTCCTTCCATGAGGACATCTGCCGTGACAAAACCACGACAGTTGGCGCCCACCGTGGGGCCATCGCACAATGGTTTGATGATCTTGGAGGGCAAGTTCGAAGCACTCGAAGGCTATCTTTGTGGGCGGATGACCAACAGATCGTCGCGACAAGCTCTACATCGACGATGCAGTTTGGGGCCCGAGGCGGCTCGATTGAGTCTGGTGCGGGTCCCCTTTGGTGGCATACACGTTTTCATCGGCAAGATCGGTGCGCCAGGGCCTGAGCAGGACATCTGCACCGACCTCGTCGAGATGGCTCAGCGTACGAGACCTGCCCAGGTTAAACCGGCCGTGAAGCGTGCCTTTGTGGGAGTCATCCACAGAGGAAGTTATGAGGGCGGATCAGAATCTGGTGGTGAAACCGTCGTCTACTCTGACGACGAATCGTCGACCGGAGAAACTGAATCTCTATATCAGCTGCAAGATGGCCGGATTGGGGGATGTTCCGATGGTGATAGTATTCCGGACCCCTCTGATCTGCCCAACCGGGTTGGAATATTCATGGCCGGTACACAAGCAGTACTTCACTCTTCGACCGCTGCGGCAATGATTGCCGGTTCAACAGCGGTGACGGTTGCCGGGGCAGGAGGCCCTGTGCGCCCGCCGGCTCAATTTTTATTAGACCTATTCGATGCGTTGGCTACGCTCATGGCAGAGGTTAACCCGGCGGACCAGGACGCTCATAACACGGAGATTGCGAAGGTGAACGAACAAATCACTCAGGCTAAAGCGGATCTAGCAGCTGCAGGCGCGGGATGATGGCAGAGCGGGCGCTTTAGATCTGCGAGCTTATAGGCTCATGCTTTGGATCGGGCGTGTCGATGAAGTCATGAAGAGAAATACAGATCCTTTTGCCTTGATCTTGAGGAAGAGACCTCTTCAACACCCGGGCGGGAACCAGTAATCCGCTGGTGGTAAACCGGGCGAAGCACACAGGGGCCAGGCGCGCCGGTTCAGCCCCGCTTAGTAGATCTACCTCGCCATAATGCCAGTACGCCTCAGGCTGTGCAAACACCTCCAGGTCACTACTCCAACCAGATGGATAACCTTGTTGCAGCTGCGGCACGGCTGGAGGCTATTCCAATTGAAGGCGATTCACCACAGGCAGTAGAGACGTGCCGGGTCAAGGAGCTCCTTAGGACAGCTTTGGTCCAACAGGAAGCATATTAAATGCGGCGACGGATCCACACTACCCCCGCCCAAGCGGAGCTATAGCGAACGCGTGGATGAACCGGCCGTATCAAGTAATACTGCGGCGTGGTGCGCCCCGTGGCAACAACCCGGCAGGTGGCGTCGACAACGCTCAGGAGGTGGTGGACCGGGCCCGAGCACGTAGGGAGGCCGAGTTAGCAGCACAGCATCAGGCTTATCATCTTACGCCGGTTCGCCCGACCATCTCGGTCGAGCCTGTGGTTACCTCTAGCTCTTTGGGGGTGCCTTGCCTCGTCCCCGCTTTACGCAATGTTCGCTTGCCCAAAGACTTCAAGGGTCCGCGCAAGGTGCCAAATTACACTGCCGATTTAGCTCCAGAAGCATGGATAGAAAGTTATGAGATGGCCATGGAGATGCCGGGATGTGGATGAGGCCGCGTGTGCAAAGTACTTCACCATGATGCTCGAAGGCACGGCCCGTACTTGGTTGAAGAGCTTGCCACCCAATTCTATCAGTTCATGGGCCCAGTTGCGGACCCGGTTTATCCAGAATTTCAAAGATACATGTAAGCAGCCCATGTCCGTAGTGGACTTGGCGGCTTGTGTCGAGGAAGGAGTCAACAACCCATTGGGTACACCGCGTTTCGGAAATCTTGCACTCGTCAGACCGGATCAACGCTGACTCTGCGATCCTGGCCCTGGAGGGCAACTGCCGGTTTAAGCCTTTGAAGTTGAAGTTGGGGCGCATGAAGCGGTTTTGTAATGACATGGGCACTCTCATGTGCGCTTTAGTAAAGTATGCTGATTCTGATAGTACCAAGGATCCCGAGTCTGATGATGACGAGACAGGGAAGGGAAAGAAGAACAGCAACTCCAAGGGCCAGCAACATCACTCGGCAGGTAATGGTGGAGGCAAGCGTAAAGCGAATGGCAACATGGACTTCGTAGCCAACACCAACGCGTAGGACAAGGGCCAGCAGTGCAAGGGTAAACGGCCGAATCGAAGTGGAGCGCCTAATCCCAATCCGGACCGCTTGAACTATCTGTTGAATCAACCCTGTCCGAAGCATGGGATGAAGGAGGCGCCAGCAAACCACCTCTGGAAGGATTGTTACATTATGCAGGAGTTCAAGAGTTCTAATGCTTTCTAGTATGATCAAGGTTCCGGCGGCGGTTTAGGATCCGGGCCGGGTTACGGTGGAGGAAATTCCGGTTCAGGATTTAATGGTAATCCGGGCGGACATAATAATCAGAACAATCAGAATAACCAAGGTGGTTACAACCAGCAGCAGCAACAGTCGGGTTATCAGAGCCACCCAAAGTAGTTGAATAGTGGGCAGTACCATGTCTTCACCACCAGCTTAGAGAAGCGAGACCGGAAGCTTGAAGCGGCGATCAACCTTTATTGAACCGGCCGTGCCTCATTACCTACGCTGGTCAGAGCAGCCCATTGTATGGAGTAGAGAGGATCATCCTCCCCGGGTTGACAATCCGGGTCAACTAGCCCTGGTGGTGGCACCTCAGGTGGGAGGTTATAATTTCACCAAGGTGCTCATGGACGGAGGGAGCAACATTAACATCCTGTACTATGAGACCTTCCGTCGTATGGGGTTAACAGATAAACATCTCAAACCATCCAATACAGTGTTCCATGGTGTGGTACCTGGCAAATCAGCATATCCGGTTGGTAAAATAGCTCTGGAAGTGGCCTTTGGAGATGAATATGATTCCAGATCGGAAACATTGACGTTTGAAGTGGTAAAAATCCAAAGTCCATATCACGCCCTATTTGGGCGGCCGGCTTATGCCAAGTTCATGGCACGGCCTTGTTATATCTATTTGCAGATCAAGATGCCGGGTCACAAGGGGACAATAACGGTTCATGGGAATCGCAAGATCGCTTTGGAATGTGAGGAAGGTGATGCGGCTTACGCAGAGTCGGTTTGTGCCACCGAGGAAATGAAGTATTATAAGGACAATGTTGATCGAGCGGACATGACTCCGTTGAAGAAGCCAACTACAGAGCATGATCCGGCCCTGAAATTCAAATCGGCAGCTGGGACTAAGCTTGTTGACTTCGTGCCTGGTGATTCGTCCAAGCAGTTCAGCATCAGTGCCAACTTGGATCCGAAAGAGGAAAGCGCGCTCATCGAGTTCATCCGTGAGAATCGGGACATTTTTGCATGGAAGCCTTCTGACATGCCAGGTGTACCGAGGCAACTCGCTGAGCACACTCTTAATGTTGATCCCAAGTACAAACCGGTGAAGCGGTTTCTCCGCGGTTTAACGAGGAAAGGCGTAAGGCCATTGGAGAGGAGGTGGCCAGGCTCTTAGCAGCTGGCTTTATCATTGAAGTTTTCCATCCAGAGTGGCTTGCTAATCCGTTGCTGGTTCTTAAGAAAAACGGCACTTGGCGCATGTGTGTGGATTCCACAGATCTTAACAAGGCTTGTCCAGCAGATCCTTTTGCCCTCCCCCGCATTGACCAGATTATTGATGCCATTGCGGGTTGTGAGCGTTTGAGCTTTTTGGATGCGTATTGTGGGTATCATCAGATCAAGTTGGCAGTTAAGGACCAGGAGAAGACGGCGTTTATCACTCCCTTTGGAGCCTTCTGCTATGTGTCTATGCCTTTTGGGCTTAAGAGCGCCCAAGCAACTTATCAACGTTGTGTACAGAATTGCCTGCATAAACAGATCGGCCGTAATGTGCGCCTATGTGGATGATATTGTGGTCAAGTCAAGGGAGAAGGAAACACTGATTGACGATTTGAAGGAAACCTTTGACAACCTGTGGGTTTACAAGATGATGCTCAACCCGGCCAAATGTGTTTTTGGTGTTCCGGCAGGCAAGTAATTGGGTTTTCGTGTCCAACGAGGAATTGAAGCTAATCCGGAGAAGATTACGGCTATCACCTCCCTGGCTAAACCGAAGTGTATTAATGATGTCTAGCGTTTGGCAGGCCGGATTGCCGCGCTGAGCCGGTTTATCAGACGCCTCGGAGAGAAGGCCATCCCTTTGTACCAGATGCTGAAAAAGATAGATCAGTTTATGCAGAGTCCGGCCGCCCGATGAAGCGTTGGAGGACTTAAGCGGCAATTAGCCAACCGCTTTGTGCTCGCCGCTCCCATTGACAAGGAGCCGCTTACGCTATATGTTGCTTTGCTAATGCCGAGGCGGTCAGCGTGGCCATTGTGGTGGAGCGGAAGGAGGCAGGGAAGGAGCATCCGGTTCAACGTCCGGTTTATTATATCAGCGAGGTACTTATCGAATCTAAGCAAAGGTATCCGCATTGGCAGAAGCTGGTATATGGAGTTTTTATGGCAAGCGGAAGCTGAAGCAGTATTTCCAAGGGCACCCCATCACGGTGGTCGATTCTGCTCCCTTAGGAGATATCATACGAGCAAAGCGGCGGCGGATTGCTAAGTGGGCTATAGAGCTTGGGCACGCGCAGTGCGGAAATCTCGATGCCTCGGACGGCGGTGAAGTCTCAAGCACTTGTGGATTTCATTAACGATTGGGCGGAGTTGCAAGCACTTGAAGAAAAGCGGATCATACATATTGGACCATCCATTTTGACGGATCCAGGCAATTGGAGGGCTCTGGGGCTGGAGTCGTACTAACTTCCCCACGAGGTGACAAGTTTTGTTACGTTCTCCGCTTAATGGTCCCTTGTACTAACAATGCAGCTGAGTATGAAGCCTTGCTCCATGGTCTCCGGATGGCTAACGAGATGAATCTAAGCCGGGTTAAGTGCTTCGGTGACTCGGACCTAGTGGCTCAACAGGTGTCTGGCACTTGGGATTCAAAGGACCCACTCATGGCTGCATATCGTCGTGAGGTGGATATTGTCGCGAGTCATTTCAAGGGCTATCGGGTGGACCACGTGGACCCGTCGGAAGAATGAAGCGGCGGGCGCTTTAAGCGGTTGGGCTCTCAACGCATAAACCGGTCCCGCCCAATGTTTTTCTGGACGTGCTGCACAACCCGTCGGTCAAACTCCCTGGTGAAGCGGATTATGCTATTCCTGAACCGGAGGCCCAATTGGTGGCAGCTCTTCACGTCACTCGGATTGGACGCTTCCTTATCTTGCACACATGAACCGGGGCGAGTTACCAGAAGATGAGACGTTGGCCCAGCAGATAGTCCGGCGATCCAAGTCTATGACCATTGTTAATGGCGAATTCCATCATTGCAGCGTGTCAGGGGCGTTTCAACGCTGTGTGTCCCCTGAGGAAGGCTGTGAAATATTGCGTGAGATCCACGAAGGAGATTGTGGTCACCACGCCGGTTCAAAATCCTTGGTGGCTAAAGCGTTCCGCCACGGTTTCTATTGGTTGACTGCCCATGCTGATGCGGAAGATCTGGTCAGACGATGTGATGGTTGCCAAAAGTTTTCCGGACGTGCTCATGTACCGGCCCCAAGAATTTAGGATGATTCCAATTACTTGGCCGTTTGCGACTTGGGGGCTGCATATGGTTGGACCTTTTAAAAGGTCCAAGGACAAAAAGACCCACCTCCTGGTGGCGGTTGATAAATTTACAAAGTGGGTGGAGGCAGAACCCGTTAGCAAGTGTGACGCGGCTATGGCGGTTCAGTTCATCAAAAAGGTGATTTTCCGGTTTGGCTTTCCACACAGTATCATCACAGATAATGGTACCAATTTGTCCAAAGGTGCCATGAAGGAGTTCTACGAACGTGAGCACATCCGGCTTGACGTTTCTTCAGTAGCTCACCCACAGTCCAATGGTCAAGCGGAAAGGGCTAATCAAGAGATCTTGAGAGGCATCAAGCCCCGGCTTATGGTCCCTTTGCAGAGGACACCGGGTTGTTGGGTAGAAGAGCTACCGTCACGTGTTATGGAGTATAAACACTACGCCTAACAGATCCACGGGATACACGCCGTTCTTTATGGTCTATGGGCGGAGGCGGTTCTCCCCGATGACATCCGTCATGACTCACCTCGTGTGGCAGCTTATGTTGAAGCGGACAACAAGACGGCACGGCAGGACGCTTTGGATCGGTTGGATGAAGAGCGTGACATAGCAGCTGCCCGCTCGGCGATTTACCAACAGTATCTTCGTCGTTACCAAAGTCGCCGGATCAGAACCTGAACTTTTCAAGAAGGAGATTTGGTGCTTCGGCTCATCCAAGACCAGACTGATATGCACAAGCTATCCCCACCTTGGGAGGGACCTTTCGTGGTCAGCAAGAATCTGCACAATGGGTCGTACTATCTGATCGATATTCGAGAGCATAAAGACTCACGTACGTCAGAGGAGGAGACCAACAGGCCGTGGAACATAGCTCATCTTGACCTTATTATACGAGCCATCGGCTCTACTTATGTACATGTTATGACAGATGTATATATTATGAATAAAGTAATAAACCGAGCCTCGGCTGAAGTGGGGTATCTGTTACATTACATCATGTGTGGTTACATGGAGTTGTTACGTCTTAAAGCGGCCTCCGGTTTACCCCACAGTTTGCTTTTCAAAAGCTTTACGATATCACTTGGGGGCTTGGTCGTGTCCGAACCAATGCAACACCTTTTGATAAGTAAAGCCACCGGATCACAGGGACATGGTCAAGTCTGAACCACTCACGCCTCTTGATCGGCCTAAGGCCATAGAGTCACTTGGGGGCTTGTCGAACCCGAACCATTGCCACGCCACTTGATCGGCATAATGCCACGGTTTCAGTTGGGGACCTGGCTGAATTGAACCATGGCTACACCTTATAGGGAGCTTGGTCGTGTCCGACCATGGTAACACCATCTGATCGGCTCAGTAAAGCCTTCTTTTTGCAAAGCGGTTTATCATTGCCTTTGCTTCCATGTTTTTCATAACTATCATTTGATTTTTGTTGCGTTTTTTAAACCGACAACATTTTTAAACAGTTCAAACTGTCAATTGGCGGAATTCGGTCAATTTTTAATCCGGAGATAATTTCACGGTTTGACTTTTTTTTTTTCTCATTAACATCCCATTATGGAGTAACAGGGGCTTGTCATGACCGGCACGGTTTACATAGTAAATCGGCATTAAAAATACAGGAGCTGTTTTCTCCTTTGACGGTAAGGGTTTATACAACCTCCGCTTCAAGATTGGCTAAGCCAACTTTATGCCTAGTGATGGCAGGTATTTTTGTATCATAAATTTTGATTATATACCTCAATATTTCATTTCATATGAACGTCACAACCCGGCTGGCGGTACAAACCGCCGTGGCGGTTTAAGATTTTGTGACTGTAGGCAATATAGATTGAAAGATTCGATCACTCAAGCAAAAGTATGAGCACCTATGACGAAGGCATATTAAGAGCAAGAGTGTTGGCTATCCTATTACCAGGCAACATGGTGCCCAAATAAGATCATTGTTTCTTAGCGGAATATAATGAAGCAGCTATTCAAACCGGCTTCTGGTTCATGCTTGATCGCCGCCCAGGTCTGAGGGTTGTGGGTCGTCCTACGCCGCTTGACTTCTTCATTTCTACCCGGTAATTTGGAAGTCAACAGTGGTCGATCGATTCCCATTAAAGCTTGAAATACAGCCTCTTCATGGATCGGGAAGATGGTTCAATATCGGGGCGTAAGTATGCTTACGGATCGGAAGGATCAGGTTCTACTGCTTGAGGAATAGGTGCAGCTACTCGCTTGTTCTGATCGTCATATTGAGCTTGATAATGCGACAAGTTTGCCTCTTGACCAATTGGCAAGCGGAGGCGCACCGCCCGGTTTATCGCTCTCGAGTCATCTTCATTGAACTCTGAACCGTCTTCCTTCAGACCGATAGCCTCGAAGCTGCTTCAACAGGATCGAAATCTGGCACCCATGCTTTGGCCCGGATTAAGGCGTTAATGGCGCCGGTTCGAGCAGCAGATTTCTTCAGCTCTTCAATCCGGGCAGGAAGCATTGACAACTTCCTAAGAGTATCTTGAATTAAGGAGGGTGTTGGATTGTTATGTGATGCAGTGGAGATGATCCGCTGCGCTCCAGTGTACAGCTGCTCTATTAAAGTATAGGCAGCCTTCAATTTCTTTCGAACATCTGACCCCGAGTGACCAATGCGTGTGCCTACAGCGTTGCAAGAGAAATCACAAACTGGACTTATCATAAGAGGCCAAGATTATCACATAAGCCAAAGGAAGTTTACCGAAGATGGCAGCAGTCATGGCATGCACTTGCCGCTTCACGCTGGTCAGCTCGTCTACCACCGATTTTAGGGCAGCTTCAGCATTTTCAACCTTTTTGGTTAAAGCGGCCTTTTCAGTATCCCAGCCGGCCCACTCAGACTTAAACCACTCCTTGAGCTGCTCCATGGTAGTCAAGGCGGTTTTCAGCTCATCCTTGGCCTTGGAGGTTTCTGCTTGTTGAGACTTCAGATTTTCTTGAAGATCATTGATTTGTGAGGCTTGTTGGCGTATCTCATTCTGCAAACAAAAAGGGAGCATGTTAATATGTTCATTGCAAGTCCCAAATGCATAACCAGTCATACACATGGCACTTGGGGGCTAATGCATATTTGATCTTAAATGCATCAATAAAATCACAAAGTCCCAAGCTCAATACAGGTATTCAACTTGGCACTTGGGGGCTAATGGCTATTTGCTCGAACATGTTACGATGCGGCGATATAAATTACAGTCCGGTTTAACTATGCTAAGTTGAACCGGCCCTTGGGGGCTACATCAGTGGATTCTGAAGCATTAAGTTTATGTTAAGTCCCGGTTTAACTATACTAAGTTGAACCGGCCTTAGAGGGCTATATCAGTGGATTCTGAAGCATTGAGTTTATACTAAGTCCCGGTTTAACTATACTAAGTTGAACCGGCCCTTGGGAGCTAGGAGAGTTAACAAAAATTGAAATATTCAAGCGGAAAAGAACATGGAGGTTACCTCGAATTTTTCTTTCATCATCTTCACCGAGCCAGCTTCATAGTCACGGCTGGTATACACCGGTTCAAGTAGCGAATGAAGTTCTTGGGGGTTCAGAGCAGCGTAAGTTGCGAGATCAACATCCCACTTGCCCTTGCTCATAGTGGTAAATTCCTCTTTGGCAAAATGTTTGGATAAAGCGACGGATTACCCGGTTCTGTGGCCAAAGCCGATAATCACAATGTCATCGTCCTTGGTATCACCGGTTTGACCGAGGCGATCGGTTTATCGGCGAGCTAGATTGGGTGGTGGATTTTTCAATCTGTGTTGGGCTTACGGGCTGGTTAGCGGGAAGGAGGTGTCAACAGGCCTTTCTTGACAACAAAATCGTCATCTTGCGATGGCGGATCATTTGGCGTATCTTCACAGATAGCCGCTTCAAGACTTAAGTATTTGTCCGGTTCGAAGCGATCTCTTCATCGGCCGCTTTATCCAGACGAGCCTTTTTGCTTGGCCTAGGCTTGGCCCTGAAAAGGCACAATAACAGTCAAAACACAATGATGAAGTAGAAACAATATGAAAGGTATAACTTACCCAAGCACCGTTTTAAGTGGTGGCAGCTGAGTGGCTGATGACTCGCCAGATGAGGAATGGGAAGTGACCCGATAATCGGAGTTAGATGGATTAAGGGGTTGACGAAAACAGCCTGCTTTAGGATAAGCACTGACAAGCAAATTAGAGACCTCTGAACGACGTTTCCGAACCAGACTGTTTGGTAAACCGGTGGAGGTAACTACCTGGCCGCTGTGCCGAGTTGTGCGGCGAGCTTCATGTTGTTGAGTCTTCATAAGAAATTTGGGATCCAAGTAAGCAAGGGGATGAGAAAATTTAATTTTCCGGTTTGCCTGACGGATTTTTAGTGAAGGCAAAGGATTTGAATCAGAGGCGAGAATAGTTACCTCTACAACATCAGCATTACTGGTTTCAGCATCATCCTGACAAATATCATCATTAATTAGGCGTGTGAAAAGTAAGCCAAGTGAATCAAGTTCTACCTCAAGGTCCGGATTACCCACATCATCATCCACGGCCGGATCGAGAAGATGCGATGGTTTTCCTCTTATGAGCAGTCTTCTTGACAGCTTTGGTCTTTTCGGATTGGTTTTTCCGGTTTTATGCAGCTTCTCTGGTTTCTCTTGTGGGCGTTTCTTGCTCGAATGGATCATCACCCTGATTAAGCAGCAGTTGATGTTAAAAGTGATACCGGACATGGCAGTAATATATTCAGTAAAAAATAGTCAGAAGTCTTACAGATGGTGGTTTATTGGTAGCACAGAAGGGGAGCAGACCGGTTCGGGCGCAGAGGTTTTCCGATTCGTTCAACATTTTCTTCACAGCCTCGGTGACCTCATCATCGGTAAGCTGGATATTAATATGTTGGAGGGGGTCGTCGACACTACCAGTGTATTCACACATTAAACCGGGCCCGGGAGAGGCGGTATGCTCCATGATATCCAACAGCGTGCTTGAGATCAATTCGGTTAAACCTTGGCCAAGAAGGCTCTGAGCTTGGAGAGTTGAGGAGCGTATTTACTTCTCTCATTTATGCGGTTAGTCTTTGCGAAAAGGATGTGTGTTCTTGAGGCGCTCGGGGCCGAAAACCGGGCAAAGGATTCTCATTGGCGGAGAAGTGTCTCTGCAATAGAACCATGTTTGATTCCATTCCTTGGGGTGGCTGTGCAGTTTGGCATGAGGATAAGTGACCTCCTTCCTTTTTTGAATCGCCACACCACCCAATTCTGTGTTGGGCCCGTCAGTGAATTCTGTGCGGCGGTTTAGATGGAAGCAGTCTCTAAACAGTTCAAGCTGTGGGTTCTTCTTGAAAGTATGCCTCACGAGCACTTGGAAGTGACAAATATTGGTAACGGAATTGGGTCCTGTATCTTGCGGACGGAGCTGAAAATTGGCTAACACATCCCGGTAAAATTTTGAACCGGGCGGGTTGAAACCCTGGGCTAAGTGATCTGGGAAAACTACAACTTCTCCTTCTTGAGGTGTGGGTGGACATTCTTTGCCAGGAACCCTCCAATGGATGGTATTTTTGCTGCTTAAAGCGCCAGTCAGGACCAGATTGTTTAATTGAGTTTCGGTGACACGGGAAGGAGCCCAGTTGCACTCATATACTTGTTTGGCCATCTACAAAAAGTATAAATCCGGTTCAAGAAATGTGTTGGGACAAAGAGAGAACCGGTGTACAATGCTAAATCGGAGACAAATACATCTAAACCGGAGTTCTATGAAGCGACAGTGTCTGGTTAAGGAGTTCTGGCGGTTCAACAAGGGGACTAATGGTGTATACCGGTTTATCTAATTTTTTCTATGTTAAGTTAAACACTTTGGTCTAAATATTGAAAACAATCGAGGTTGCGAGCGGCTAAGTGTGCGAAGCAGGTTTCATAAGATTTCCCTACAACGAAGGATCTGAAGCGGATCGGAAAAGAAGAAAAATATCCAAAAAAGAATAAAAGCGAGTAGTATTGATGCAATGAGCAGGAGATGATGTGCGAGATCTATGGGCGCGAACACGAGACTACTGAGCGGATGCTAAAAGCTACTACTAATCGAGCAAGGTGTCACAGATCTATCCAGGAATCTGGTATGAGCATGAACAGTTAATGGAGCGCTGCAAGAACAGGAAACCCTAGAACGGATCTAGGTCGAGGGGAACTGAGGACCTACCTGAGTTGAGGAGATGCGGAAGAGTGCCGCATTTCTCTGGTGCGTTCAGGTTGATGCAGCGGCTCAAGACGGTGCAGAGGTCGATGGCGGAGGCGGAGCTCCGAGGCTAGAGACGTGAGGAAGACGAAGAGAAAGGGGACGGAAGGGAGAAAAGGAATGACCCTTCAGTCCTATTTATAAGGCAAGATACCTGTGTCAGGCACGTGAATCAAGGGACCACAAATCTAGGAAACAGAGCTGTCGCCTCGATTATTGCGGATCTGTTAAACAAAGAAGATAACATGAATGCTATCTTTATGGGGACGTCATGCCGGTTTACAGCAACCGGAGAAGGTGACCTCACGGCGGTTCAACGATTTCAAGAAGGTATTGAAGATGAAGGTTTTTTATCAAGGATTGACATGAACCTGTTCAAATCAATCTGGGGCCTAATGTGGGGGATATTACTCTTTGGGCGTAAACCGGCCTATCTGCGCGGGTTAACTTCATCGATAGTTCAACGGTGTAAAAGCCCAAGAGGCATAAAGTAAGGGCCCAAGGCACATGGTCGGTTTAGAACACATGGCCGTAAACCGGCTTGGTATGTAAACTTGTATTGTAAGTTAGGAATAGAGAGAGACCAACCCGGATACGAGTATGAACCAGAGATTGGGACTCTACGAACCGTGGCGTCACCCGTGTATATAAGGGGCGACCGGGGCGGTTCAAGGACGAACAACAACAACTCGAGGCCTAGGCGAACCATATTTGCTCCCTAGTCATCGAGACCACATCAATTCCATCATAACTAGACGTAGGCTTTTACCTTCATCGAAGGGGCCGAACTAGTATAACTCTTGTGTCTTTGCGTCCGCTTTAACCCATTCAAGTTAACCCGTAGCGATGGATCCACGACTAAGTCCTTTCATGAGGACATCTGCCGTGACAAAACCACGACACCACGGGAACTCGAAAGAGTTCCCGGCGCCTGGTGGTGTCGGACTCATCGTCCGATGACTCCGAGGCGGACTCCTCCCGCGAAAATGAGGAGGAGGAACAAGAGGTATCTCCCAGTGAAGAGAGAAGAAAAGGAAGGCCGCCCCAACTGGGGGGCCGGAGGGTCCAAGAAGGGAAGGACCCTTCCTCCGGACTACTCCACCAACGCCGACGACGGCGAATAGGAGTGGCCATCCAGGGCCAAGCCCCTGGCAAAATCGTAAGTATCTAGATACGAGAATAACTCATGGCGTTCCTTCATTGCACATTATCTTCTGACGCCGGATATAATCATGCAGTCCGCCCCGAGCCCAGGTCGGCGTATCATCGAGCGGCTCCTTAAGCTCGTCGGATGTGAATAGCACTTCACTTCCAGCCGCCTCCTCCCCTCGCGTTGCGGATGATGCCGAGGTGGAGTCCCAAAAGGGTCCAAGCCAGGAGGAGGTGGTCCTGGAGGCGCCGCAAGGTGACCTCCCGGACTCCAGGCGCAAAGGGGACAAAACCCCCAAGGGCTCCAAGTCCGGCCCTGGGCCGGACACCGCCTTGGAACCTTCAGTGTTTCCGGAGTCCGGCAGGCGCCCTCCTAGTAAGAAGGGCAAGCCTACGACGCCGGTGACCTCCGTCCAACCGGAGGCACCGGATAATCTGCTGGAGGTGCTTAACGGCGCCTCCATCGACGAGCAGCACCGCACTATTATGAGTGTGGTGATCCGAAGGTTCGATCCGCCAAGCGGGCTGGTAGCTTGTGCCAGCCTTCTAATAGGCTTTGAGGTATGTATTTAAGATATGTAAAAATATTACCGCATAGACGGTAGCCCCGATGCTCAGTTTGGTGTTCGGAAAGAAAAGCCGAATCGAGGATCAAAAGATATACGCAGGAGTCTAACATAAGTATGTCAATATGGTAATGCAGGCTATTTCTTGACCTCTGCGCCTTGACCGATCGCGGAGGTCGATGCATTGAAGCAGAGCCTCGGGCAGTCCGAGAACGAGCTCGGCCTTGCCAAGAAGCAGCTCGAGGATAGGGAAGGTAAGTAATACCTTATGTAAGTATATAAAAAAGATGTGATTGCAAAAAATGACAGGACCAACGTGAGTATTACAGGGGCCACAACCGAGGTGGCGACCCTGAAGAAAGCGCTGTCCAAGGCCGAAGACAATGCGGCCGTGGAACGCGCCGAGCGAGAAAAGCAGGAGGCGCGGGTGGCGGAGGTGCAGCAAGAGCTCCAGGATCTCGTGAAAAAACACGAGAGCTTGGAGCTTGACTCAAAGACTCGAGAGTCTGAGCTTGCCTCGGCTCTTGAGAGCGCCAAATCTGCTAAGGCCGAAGCCCAAAAGGCCCTCCAGGAAATTGAGGCGATGAAGAAGATAGCGGCGGGTAAGGCATTCTTTATGCAAAGCAAGCACGTGAAAGTGAATTACTTGTTACTTACCCGAGTCCCGAGCTCTCCAGGAGCATTCGCAGATCTGCCCCGCAGTGTGTCCGACGCTGCCACCTACTACCGGGCCGAGGAGGGGAGCTCGACGGAGAAGGTGTTCTGGTCTCAGTATGTTGAGGCTGGACACCCGGTGCCCTTGAGCGACCAACTGAAGCAACTGGTCGAGCTCCACAAGGTGTCCGAACAGGCCATGAAGGGCCTTATAGTCTGGCTATGGCCTGGAGAGGTCATGCCTGGGAGCTACTTTGGGCTGGTGAGGCGGCTGGCGGATGCCTGTCCACGGCTTGAAGTCATCAAGCACTCCGTATGCATCGAAGGCGCCCGTAGGGCCCTTGCCCGTGCTAAAGTGCACTGGGGCAAGATGGATGCTGAGAAGCTAGTGATGGGTGGGCCACCGCAGGGCAAGGAGCATCGTAAGCCCGAGATGTATTATGAGGGCGTCCTAAAGGGTGCCCGCCTTGTGGCGGATGAATGTTCCAAAGATGTAATTTTTTAGTAAACTCGCATTTGTGATTTTGTACGCTGAAAACTTGTTCATATGCGCTAAGCAACACTTTTGAATTTAAAATATTACCTTTTGTGCGGCCGTTTATTAAATTTGAGAGATGGCGAGTCGTTGGCTTCTGCCCCCGTGCCACGAGTGCTGGGGTGTTCGCGATAAACTTGAGCGCTCTTTTTCCCATTCTTGGGTCCTTCGAGGGAGGCGCTCAACACAACGAACAAGGCAATCGGACTATAATGCTTGAACACTCTCACTTAGCCATAGAATTCTATAATTTTAAATTTCGTGAAGCCCCTAGTATTCAAGACCGAGTTCGGGCGCTATCCACGCCTAGGCGGACAAAGCCGACTCCTCGCTCTAAGCGGCATAAGTCTTTAGGGACTCAAAACCTCTCGAACAGCGACCAGCTCTCGCCCTATCATGACGGTCAGTTTTAGCTTTCTCCCTTTGAGGTGCTTAGCCCAGCTCAACCGGGCACAACAACCGCAGTGGTTGTCCCAGCCTTCTACCTTACCCGATATAACGGAACGTAAGGTACCAAAACATGGGAGCCGGGCAAACCCAATTATTGACCCAAGACATGATTCGGAGCCGATGCATATAATGCTATAAGTTTGGGGTGCCGCACTCATGAGAGTGTTCGGACTTCTCACACCATATTCTGGAGTACGTAAGCCCCTGGTGTATTGGCCGTACCAAAGTGTACGGTTGCATAATGTCATAACTGAACATATTTTCATACAAAAAGAATGCAATAATAGACAAAAGCTATGTATTGTTTATTCAAAAAGTCTGCGGTAAAAGCAGAACGATACAAATAGGGCGATAAGCAAGAGATGGGACTATTTGACATGTCCCCCTCCAGGGGCGAGCTGCGGGATGATATGTGAAACAAGTATACTGCTCGTTATAGAGACCACCTGGACACTCGACGTAGCTTTCTGCCTCCCTAGCTGTTGCATCGTTTGTTCGGCGATTGTACTGCCGGACAGGCCTTCTGGAAAGTGGAGTCCTGGAAGTAAGAAAAAAAAGAATGACAAAATCGGGAGCCCCTGGTGCGGTTGAGCCGCATTTTGGGCATGCCGTGGTCGTGCCCCTCCCCCTATGCCCATGGTATTTCTAGAGCGTAACTATGTACGCGTAGTACTGATTTCGCAATTTCGCGAGGGCTGGGGTTGGGGCCGCATTGCTACGCGTGCTCGGAGCGTTCCAGGCGGTCTTGTTGTAGGTTACTCCAGGCGCGCTTGACGGTGTCCGGATGTTTAATAGCCGGACTCGAGAATTGCCTTGAGAGGCTACTTTGTACTTCCGCCGCGAGGGCCGCCGTATGCTCCTCCGTTCAGAGAGAGTGTTCGGTGTTTCCATTGACCGTAATGACTCCTCGAGGGCCTGGCATATTGAGCTTGAGGTATGCGTACTGCGACACCGCATTGAACTTTGCAAATGCGGTTCGTCCGAGCGATGCCGTGATAGCCATCATGAACGGGACTATGTCGAAGATTAACTCCTCGCCGGAAATTATCCGGGGATCCGAAGACCACCTCAAGTGTAACTGAGCCTGTACAGTTGGCCTCTACACCTGGTATGACGCCTTTAAAGGTCGTCTTTGTGGGTTTGATCCTTGAGGGATCTATGCCCATTTTTCGCACTGTATCCTGATAAAGCAGGTTCAGGCTGCTGCCGCCGTCCATAAGGACTCTAGTGAGGTGAAATCCGTCAATGATTGGGTCTAGAACCAATGCGGCGAATCTGCCATGGCGGATGCTAGTGGGGTGGTCCCTTCGATCAAAAGTGATCGGGCAGGAGGACCATGGGTTGAACTTCGGGGCGACTGGCTCCAACGCATATACGTCCCAGAGAGCGTGCTTCCGCTCCCTTTTGGGTATGTGGGTTGCGTATATCATATTCACCGTCCGCACTTGTGGGGGGAAGCCCTTCTGTCCCCTATTGTTTGGCGGCCGGGGCTCCTCCTCGTCATCGCTATGCAGCCCCTTGTCATTGTTTTCGGCATTTAACTTGCTTGCCTGCTTGAACACCCAACAATCCCTGTTGGTGTGGTTGGCTGGTTTTTCGGGGGTGCCGTCTATCTGGCACGAGCGATCGAGTATTCGGTCCAAACTGGACGGGCCCGGAGTATTTCTTTTGAATGGCTTTTTCCGCTGACCGGGTTTAGAGCCTCTGAATCCGGCGTTAACTGTCGTATCCTCCGCATTATCACCGTTAATGCGGCGCTTGTGCTTGTTGCGACACGACCTGCCATTGCTGTCCTTGGTATCCGAAGTACCAGGACTCTTGGCCATGTTATTAGTACGAGCTAGCCAGCTATCTTCTCCCGCGCAAAAGCGGGTCATGAGTGTTGTGAGGGCTGCCATGGATTTCGGCTTTTCCTGTCCTAGATGCCGAGAAAGCCATTCGTCACGGATGTTATGTTTGAAGGCTGCGAGGGCCTCTGCGTCCGGACAGTCGACTATTTGATTTTTCTTAGTTAGGAACCGTGTCCAGAATTGTCTGGCCGATTCCTCTGGCTGCTGAATTATGTGGCTTAGGTCATCGGCGTCTGGTGGTCACACATAGGTGCCCTGGAAATTGTCGAGGACTGCGGCTTCCAGGTCCTCCCAACAACCAATTGACTCTGCTGGCAAGCTGTTAAGCCAATGTTGAGCTGGTCCTTTAAGCTTGAGTGGGAGGTATTTAATGGCGTGTAGATCATCACCACGGGCCATGTGGATATGAAGGAGATAATCCTCGATCCATACCGCAGGATTTGTTGTGCCATCGTATGATTCGATGTTTACGGGTTTGAAACCCCCGGGGATTTGATGATCCATTGCTTCATCCGTGAAGCATAGTGGGTGTCTTGATTGCCTCTGTATTGGGCTATATCATGGCGTAGCTCAAATGAGCTTTGTCATCTGTGTTCGCCCGGCCGGAATTGCCATATCCGGCATGACGGTTGTAAATCGCAGCGTCATTGGGCGCCCACGCGATCCGCAGATCAATCTTGTTTGCCTTGCCTTGTCCTCCAATATATCTCACAGGTCTGGCGCATTTCCCCGTGCCTTGATATTCTTTGAGCAACGCCGAGGTGCGGCTTGAGTGGGGGGCCGAGAGGCCTCTCTGTCGCGGCCACGAGGTGGCCGGTCGGCCGCGTCGTGCGCTGGTGATGTGGTTTAGGTGCTTCCTCCTCTAATCGGGGTAGCAGCCTGCGCTTTGGGTAGCTCTTGGACGGGCGTTCGAGTTCATACTCTTCGGCCGCAAGGACTTCAGTCCATCTGTCGGCTAGCAAGTCTTAGTCAGCTCTAAGTTGTTGCTGTTTTTTTCTTGAGGCTGCTCGCCGTGGCCATAAGCCTGTGTTTGAAACGCTCTTGTTCGACGGGATCCTCGGGCACGACAAATTCGTCGTCCTCGAGGCTTGCCTCGTCTTCGGAGGGAGGCATGTCATTGTCATCCTCTACCTCTCTGTCTTCCGCTCTCTCATGAGGGCTAGCTTCTCTATCCTCCTGTGTTGAATCCTGCTGGAGGGGGTTGTCTTCGGCACTGTCCGGGGTGTTATTATCTCCCGTGCCGGTATCGCCGTTTTTGGTTTGGCGGGATTTGGAGCGGCGCCGCTGACGCTGGCGCTTAGGCTGCTTCTTGGAGGGGTCATCCTCTGTTGTCCCATCGCCATTCCCTTCTTTTGGGGTGTCCACCATGTATATGTCGTATGACGAGGTGGCCTTCTAGTGCCCTGTAGGCGCTGGTTCTTGGTCGTCTCCTGCATCGGTGTCCATACCGTCGATGTCTTCGGAGTCGAAGTCGAGCATGTCGGTTAAGTCATCGATAGTGGCTACGAAGTGGGTGGTGGGTGGGCTTTGAATTTCTTCGTCGTCCGCATCCCAACCTTGCTGAACATAGTCCGGCCAGGGCTCTCCTGATAAAGCGAGAGACTTTAGCGAATTCAGGATGTCACCAAAGGGCGAGTGCTGAAAGATGTCCGCGGCGGCAAACTCCATGATCGGCGCCCAATCGGATTCGATTGGCAGGGGCGCAGAAGGTTCGGAGTCCGGAGAGGAGTCCGGCACCTTGGAGTCACGAGCTTCGCAAAGGACAAGGCTAGTGTTCGGCTCGATCGCCGTAGAGATTGCAGCCCCCGAGGTGGTGTCCAGCCACCTGTCCTCGATCGGTGCGGTCGGCTCCGAGCTAAGGGTCGGAGCGGACACTGGTGCGGCTGCAGGCACCGCTCGGGCGAGCTAGATCATGCCCATCGTATACAGTGCGGCGCGCCCGGCTGTGGCTCGAACCCGTCGAAGATCAAGTCTCCGCGGACGTCAGCCGTGTAGTTCAAACTTCCAAATTTGACCTGATGGTCAGGGGCGTAGCTTTCGATCTGCTCCAGATGGCCAAGCGAATTGGCCCGCAGTGCAAAGCCGCCGAATACGAAGATCTGTCCGGGGTAAAAAGTCTCACCCTGGACCGTGTCGTTGTTGATGATCGGAGGAGCCATCGGGCCTAAAGATGACGACATAGAGGAACTCCCAATGAAAGCACCAATGTCGGTGTCAAAACCGGTGGATCTCGGGTAGGGGGTCCCGAACTGTGCGTCTAGGCGGATGGTAACAGGAGACAAGGGACACGATGTTTTTACCCAGGTTCGGGCCCTCTCGATGGAGGTAAAACCCTACTCCTGCTTGATTAATATTGATGATATGGGTAGTACAAGAGTAGATCTACCACGAGATCAGAGAGGCTAAACCCTAGAAGCTAGCCTATGGTATGATTGTTTTTCGTCCTACGGACTAAAACCCTCCAGTTTATATCGACACCGGAGAGGGCTAGGGTTACATAGAGTTGGTTACAATGGGAGGAGATCTACATATCCATATCGCCAAGCTTGCCTTCCATGCCAAGGAAAGTCCCATCCGGACACGGGACGAAGTCTTCAATCTTGTATCTTCATAGTCCAGGAATCTGTCCAAAGGTTATAGTCCGGCCATCCGGACACCCCCTAATCCAGGACTCCCTCAGCGGGGTAGATTCGGGGGAAGCTTCGGTAGTTCGTTTGCTGCGATTTGCTTGTCGTTCCTCTATCGCTTGTACCCTTGCGTGCAGCGCCTGCAGTTGGGTCTGCTGCACTTTTTTCCTCCTCTCCTGGCATTTGTAACCACCTGCGTCCGGAAAACCAGCATTCCACAGAATGGAGCCTGGCATGCCTCGTGTCCGTCCAGGGTGCTCGGGATTCCCGAGGGCCATTGTGAGCTCATTGTTCTCTCTGTCTGGAAGGAACGTCCCTTGCTGCGCTGCATCGATATAGTGCCGAAGCCTCTTGACTGGTATTTCCAATTGCTCGTCCGTCCAAATGCACTTCCCTGATACAGGGTCCAAGTTTCCGCCAGCCCCGAAGAACCAATTCCGGCAACGGTCTGACCCGTTCATTGTCTCTGGTTCGATCCCTTTATCAACCAGATCATTCTCAGCCTTGGCCCACTTAGGCCGGGCTTTGAGGTAGCCACCTGACCCCGTGCGATGGTGAAGCTTCTTCTTCGCGGCATTTTGCTTGTTTGTCACCGACATCTTCTTACTCTTTTCTGATGTCTTGTGGGCCACAAATGCGGGCAAGTGACCTCTGATCTTCTCATATTTGCCCTTGAATTCTAGTGTCTCTTTTTTGTCGACAAACGTATTCCGGTCTTTTCTTCCACCTCCTGAATAGGTCTGCCATCTTCTTAAGAGCAAAAGACTTGATTAATTTCTCTTTAACTGGCTTCTCCGGATCATCCTCTGGCGGTAGGGTGAAATTTGACTTCAGCTCAGTCCAAAGATCATTTTTCTGCATATCATTGACATAAGACACCTCAGGGTCTTCGTTCTTAGGCTTATACCATAGGTGGATGCTGATCGGGATCTTGTCCCTAACCAGAACCCCGCACTGAGCAACAAATGTGTTCTTTGTCTGGATGGGTTCAATCGGTTGGCCGTCGCACGCGATTGCTATGATCCCAAACCTTTCATCCGAGCTCAACTTTTTCTTCGGGCCTCGTCTCTTTACCGAAGTTATGCTCGATCCGGAGGGCTAGAAAAAAGAACAAAGACGAGAGCTAATTAATATGTGTACATACCAAAACAATGAATGCATCAATTAGCTAGTCAGCACAGGCTTAACTAATATATATATACCTGGTCGGACTCGGTTCGGTCACCGGAGCCGTCATCACGGTCTCCTTCTTGCACCGTCATTGGGTCACCGGAGCCATCCTCACGGTCTCCTTCTTGCACAGGCATTGGGTCACCGGAGCCATCATAATCATAGCCAGCTGCTTCTTCACCCTCTCCTTCCAGACCATCGGTGTCGTTGAGAAACAACGAGCAGACGGCATCACTTCCTTGTGCGATTATGTCCCCTGAACGCTTCTTGTGCTTCGTCTCGGGGTGTCCATAGTTTCTACAAATATTTACAACATGGCAATTATTATTCAAACATGACAGATGGATATATTAGCTAGTGGCAAACGTAGAACTAGCTAGCTAATCACAGTAAGGAATCATATTAATTAGTGGCCTCGACGTTGCTTCTCTAGGGTTTGGGATGGCCTCAACAACGCTTCAAGGGGGTAATATCGACAACGACGAGATACATACACGGGAAAATAATGTTATCGGGGAGGGGGTATATCGACCCCCCCCCTCATGTCGAAGTTATCGGGGAGGGGGTATCAACCCCCCCCCCCCTCATGTTGAACTCCCGAGAGAGTTGGAACCGGAGGGAGACTCCTCCCCCTCATGTCTGATGATTTTTTACTCCCTCCCTCCCATGAAACATTCATCGAACAAACTTAATACAACAAACTTAATACGAGTTTTAACAGAAAACATTCATCGAACTAAATTTCAACAGAAAAAATTTACTAACCTAAAATGCACAAAAATGCTCGAAGAAGAAGAAATAGACTAACCTAAAATTTACTAACCTAAAATGCACTAACAACAACTAACCTAAAATGCGCTATAAATCAACTAACCTAAAATGCACTGACCTAAATCAACTAACTCAACATATGAAGAAGGAAATGCTACCGGAGAGGGGGTATATCGACCCCCTCATGTATCCACATACATACATACATCCATCTTTGGATCATCATTGGAAAAAAAATGCATCATCCATGGATCATCATTTCTCATATATATCCATCTATAGCCACATACATATATAAATGGAAAAAATGCTATGAAAAAAATACATATATGAAAAAAAAACATATATACTTGGTAAATATTCTATGAACATCATTTCTCATATATATAAATGCATACATCCATGGATCATCATTGCTCATATATCCATAGTCATATATAAAAACTTTCTATATATGAACAAAAAACTTTCAACGGACAAAAAAAACATTTTTGACATATTTACCATATTCTAAATTTTCCTAACTCTTTTACAACTAGAAAAATTACTCTAACTTCATGACAGTACCCACACTCCATTTCACCAAAAACCTTCTGATCCATAGTTAATTTTTTTTCAAATTTCATTCAAATGAAATTTGAATCAAATTCAAATTACTTTCTGAAAACATATTCTAAACCACTCCAAAAATTCTGAAATTTTGCCTCTCCTCTCCTTCTGCTCTTCTCTGCTTCTCCTCTCCACTCCTTCTGCTCTTCAATGCGTCGGGGCCGACGGCGACCATGGAGCAGGGGTAGAGCAAGGGGCGCTCGGTACCATGGGAAAGGGGGGCGAGGGGGGGGGCTCACTTCGAGGGCGGCAGCAATGGCGGGAGTCCGGCGACGAGTCCGGCGGGCTCGGGGCGGCGCGGGGCACGGGCGATGACGGGGGCGGCGACGACGTTCAAGGGCGGCGCGCTGGGCGAAGCGCAGCGACGACGGACAGCGGGCGCTGGCGATGTCGGGACGGCGCGGGCGCGTAACGGCGTCGAAGCGGCGCAGGGCGCGGGCGACGACGGGCCCGGGCGAGGACGAGAGGGTGGCGTTGGGGCAGAGGGTGGCGTCAGCGGCGGGGAGAATAAGGAACTGAATGAAATTTTTGACAAGTGATGTATATATAGCAAGAGCATTGGTCCCCATTCGTGAAACCTGGTGCCACCAACCGGGACCAAAGGCCTCTTTTCAGCAGCCCAAAGGGCGGGAAGCGACGGCCTTCGGTCCCGGTTGGTGGCACCAACCGGGACTAAAGGGGGGCATTGGTCCCAGTTTGTGCCACGAACCGGTACTAATGCACCCCTTTAGTCCCGGTTGGTGGCACCAACCGGGACCAAAGGCCTTGTGCTGGAACTGGCGTGGTGCGATGGGATGTTTAGTCCCACCTCGCTAGCCGAGAGGGCTCGACAGTGGTTTATAAGCGCTGGCGCGCTGACCACTTCGAAATCCTCTCAAATGCAGGCTTACGGGCCTAAAGTCACTTATCTGCCTACTGGGCCTCCTGCGGGCCTGAATCCTGGCCCATGGTGGGGTTTCTAGTCGTATTCAGGCCGTGGGTGCCCAGTAGGAGGCACTTTTCTTGTTTTTTTGTTTTCTTTACTTATTGTTGCTATTTTTATTTTTTTTCCAGTTTTTTGTTTTTTTCTGCATTATTTATTTTCTTTTGTCTTTTGCTTTATTTTTTAATTCTTTTTGCTTTTAGTTTTAGAAAAATTATAAACTTTCTGTTAGTGCCATTAGTTTTCACATTTGAAAACACTTTTTTTGTTTTTTTGTTTTCTTTCTTGCTTTATTTATTTTATTTTGTTTCTACTTACAAAAAATACTTATTGTTGCTATTTTTATTTTTTTCCAGTTTTTGTTTTGTTTTCTGCATTATTTATTTTCTTTTGTTTTTTGCTTTTAGTTTTAGAAAAATTATAAACTTTCTGTTAGTGCCATTAGTTTTCAAATTTGAAAACACTTTTTTTTGTTATTTTATTTCTTTTTTGCTTTATTTATTTTATTTTGTTTCTACTTACAAAAAAATACTTATTGTTGCTATTTCAACATTAGTCATAAAGAACTCACATACTTATTGCAAAAATCTATTAGTTATCGAAACAAAGTACTACGCGCATGCTCCTAGGGGGTAGATTGGTAGGAAAAGACCATCGCTCGTCCCCGACCGCCACTCATAAGGAAGACAATCAATATATAAATCATGCTCCGACTTCATCACATAACGGTTCACCATACGTGCATGCTACGGGAATCACAAACCTCAACACAAGTATTTCTACAATCCACAACTACCCACTAGCATGACTCTAATATCACCATCTTTATATCGCAAAACTATTGCAAAGAATCAAACATATCATATTCAGCGATCTACAAGTTTATGTAGGATTTTATGACTAACCATCTGAATGACCAGTTCCTGTCATCTCTCTAAATAGATATAAGTGAAGCAAGAGAGTTTAATTCTTTCTACAAAAGATATGCCCAAGCTATAACAAATATAAGTGAAGCAAAATAGCATTCTACAAATGGCGGTTGTCTAAGTAAAGAGAAACAGACAATCCAAACTTCAAATGATATAAGTGAAGCACATGAAGCATTCTATAAAGCCATACTCAAAGGATATAAGTGAAGTGCATAGAGCATTCTATAAATCAACCAAGGACTATCTCATACCAGCATGGTGCATAAAAGAAAAACTAAAAACCTAATTGCAAAAGACACTCCAAGACTTGCACATATCGCATGAATGAAACGAATCCGAAAACATACCGATATTTGTTGAAGAAAGAGGGGATGCCTTCCTAGCATCCCCAAGCTTAGACGCTTGAGTCTCCTTAAATATTTACTTGGGGTGCCTCGGGCATCCCCAAGCTTGAGCAATTGCCTCTCTTCCTTTTCCTCATATCGAGACATCCTCGATTAGACACTACATCCACACAAAACTTCAACAGAAAACTCGGTAAGATCCGTTAGTATAATAAAGCAAATCACCACTCTAAGTACTGTTGAAAACCAACTCATATTTTGTTTTTGCATTGTGTCTACTGTAATATAGCTTTTCCATGGCTTAATCCACTAATATAAATTGATAGATTCATCAAAACAAGCAAACTATGCATCAAAAACAGAATCTGTCAAAAACAGAACAGTCTGTAGAAATATGAACCTTCACCGTACTTCTGGTATTTAAACAATTCTGCCAAAATTAGGAAAAATAAACAAGTTTTAAAGAAACAAAGTGCAAAAAGAATCAGAACCATTTGACATTCCAGTAAAAAACTAAAATTCACGCACTACAGCCAAAGTTTCTGTCCTGCACCGTACAAACCAACAAGCATTGTAAACATCCTAAAGGCAAACCTTGGCACATTATTTTTATAATACAATGGAATTGTACAAGGGGATAATTATTATTTTTGAAAAGTTTTTTAGGTTCCCCTCTTTATTTTTTTGTTTTTAAACTATATGAAAGCACTCAACAGAAATAAATGACTCTCTAAAACTTCCGGGTTGTCTCCAAAGCAGCGCTTTCTTTAAAGCCATTAAGCTAGGCATTTAGTGCTCAAGTAATGAATCCACCCAGATCCCAAGGTATATCAAAGCCAATTTTAATTAACAATGATTTGTAATTTATTAGTGAGCACAAAGTAATATATATCAAGCAATGACGAAGTCTAGCTCTCTTCCTATGCATCGGCATGTCATAAAAGAACAATTCATGCACACCAAGTAAAGGCCAATGCATAGTATAAGAAGTTTCTTGCAATTCTATCGTGTGGGAAACATAGAGAGGTGGAGATATAGTTCCTCTCTCATAATAATTGCAAGTAGGAGCAGCAAGCACATGCATATTATATCTATCAAAATCATCATGTGCAATGGTATGAGGCAACCCATCAATATAATCATTAATAAGTGCAAACTTCTCCGATGTAGTATAATCGGGAGAATGCAAAAAGATAATAGGACTATCATGCGTGGGTGCAATAGCAACAATTTCATGTTTAACATAAGGAACTATAGCAAGTTCATCTTCATAAGCATAATTCATATTGGCATCTTGGCCACAAGCATAGCAAGCATCATCAAAAAGGGATATTTCAAGAGAATCAATGGGATCATAATAGTCATCATAGCAATCATCCTTCGGTAAGCACGAAGGGGAATTAAACAATGTATAAATTGAAGAGTTACTCTCATTAGAAGGTGGGCACGGGTGATCAATCCTCTCTTCCTCCTTTTGTTCTTCGCTCTCCTCCTCATCTTTTTCATCCAATGAGCTCACAATTTCATCAATTTCTTCTTCCATAGATTCCTGCAAAATATTAGTCTCTTCTTGGACAGCGGAGACTTTCTCAATAAGCGCATTAATATAGGCATTGTATTCATAATTCTCATAGCAATATTTGAGGATAGCTAAATTTTCAGATCTATAAACAGCATCATCAAAATCATCAAACTCTTTAAACATAGATTCAACTTCATAAGCACCCATAAAAGCAACAAATTCTTCTATTTGTTCCACATCATAGTAATCATATATACCTCTAGCATAAGAAGCCAAGGTTTCATTATCATTAAATTTGCATGAAAAGGGGAGGTGTGGAGCATTCATCCTAGAGCAACAAGTATAATCATATTCCGAGCATAGTTGTCTAGCATACCACTTCAATATATAAATTTGATCCGATAATATTTTCCCTTTTTGTGTCAAGCGATAATCCCTAAAGTATTCACGTTGATCCAACGTTACTCCCATTACCAAATTGAATGAGGTTTTCTCAGGATTATCAAAGTGGTACATAATATTTTTCACATATTGAGCATCGAGGGTTTTAGGAGTAACCCCATCTACATGAGTAGCAAGTACAGCTAATTTTTTTGGTATTTCCTGTTCCATATCCATAACTAAAGATAGAGAACAACTTAGAACAGCAAATAAAAATTACTTAGTGATAAAGCAAACAAGCACACACGAGAATATTCACCCCACGCTATGACTCCCCCGCAACAGCGCCAGAAAAAGGTCTTGATAACCCATAAGTATAGGGGATCAATTGTAGCCTCTTTCGATAAGTAAGAGTGTCGAACCCAACGAGGAGCTTGAGACGCCCCCGATTCAATCGTACACTAATCATGCTCGCAAATGTGTACGATCAAGATCAGGGACTCACGGGAAGATATCACAACACAACTCTAAAACATAAATAAGTCATACAAGCATCATAATACAAGCCAGGGCCTCGAGGGCTCGAATACAAGTGCTCGATCATAGACGAGTTAGCGAAAGCAACAATATCTGAGTACAGACATAAGTTAAAAAAGTTTGCCTTGAGAAGGCTAGCACAAACTGGGATACAGATCGAAAGAGGCGCAGGCCTCCTTCCTGGGATCCTCCTAACTACTCCTGGTCGTCGTCAGCGGGCTGCACGTAGTAGTAGGCACCTCCGGGGTAGTAGTCGTCATCGACGGTGGCGTCTGGCTCCTGGGCTCCATCGCCAGTCGCAGCAATCGAGTAGAGATAAGGGGAAAGGGGGAACAAGGCAACCGTGAGTACTCATCCAAAGTACTCGCAAGCAAGGAGCTACACTACATATGCATGGATATATGTGTAAAGGGCCATATCAGTGGACTGAACTGCAGAATGCCAGAATAAGAGGGGTATAGCTAATCCTGTCTAATACTACGCTTACAGCCTCCGCCTTTGCAGCATGTAGCGTAGAGTAGACTCAAGTCCTCCAAGTAGCATCACATAGCAATAATCCTACCCGGCGATCCCTCCTCGTAACCACGAGAGAGCGACCACCGGGTTGTATCCGCACTTGGAAGGGTGTGTTTTATTAAGTATCCGGTTCTAGTTGTCATAAGGTCAAGGTACAACTCCAAGTCGTCACTGTTACCGAATATCACGACTATTCGAATAGATTAACTTCCTGCAGGGGTGCACCACATAACCCAACACGATTGATCCCATTTGGACGGACACACTTTTCTGGGTCATGCCCGCCCTCGGAAGATCAAAACTTCGCAGCCCCACCTATGCACAACAGAGAGGTCATAGCGCCGGTCTAAACCTAAGCGTCTGAGGTTTGGGCCCATCGTCCTTAGCACACACACGCGTTGCGTGGGCGGCCGAAGCGAACCTAGCCTAGCGAGCGTTCGGTCAATCCGGCGCGCCGCTCGATTCGGCGTCACGAAGTGCCGGGTGATACCACGGCGTCGAGTGCCCATAACTGTTCCCAGCGTAGTTGGTTAGTGCGTATAGACCAAATGGCGGACTCAGATCAAATACCATGATCTCGTTAAGCGTGTTAAGTATTCGCGAACGGCGACCAGGGCCAGGCCACCTCTCTCCTAGGTGGTCTCAACCTGCCCTGTCGCTCCGCCATAAAGTAACGATCGGGGCCGTGGGAACCCGGGCCCACCTCTACCGGGATGGAGCCACCGTCCTTTCAGCCCCCATCTCCGAACAGTATCACGAGTAATGTAACGATGTAAAGTGTATAGTATATGCCCGTGATCACCTCCCGAAGTGATCACAGCCCAAAGAGTATAGCATGGCGCGCATTTTGACAAGAGTGTAGGGTCACTGATGGAACACTAGCATCCTATACTAAGTAGTAGGATAGCAGGTAAAGGTAACAACAGTAGTAGCAAGGACAGGCTATGCAGCAGTATAGGATTAACTGAAAGCAGTAACATGCTACACTACTCTAATGCAAACAGTATAGAGAAGATTAGGCGATATCTGGTGATCAAAGGGGGGGCTTGCCTGGTTGCTCAGACAATAAGGAGGGGTCGTCAACACCGTAGTCGATCGGGTACCGGAAGCAGATCGGCCTCGGGTCTACCGGGAAGAAGAGGGGGAAGAAACAGTAAATACGGAGCAAAAAAAGCATCACAAAACATAACGAGGCAATACGCGGTGCTAGGTATGCCATAACGCGGTAGGAGGTGATACCGACGAAGGGGGGAATCATTCGGGAAAGTATCCCCGGTGTTCCGCATTTTCGACAAATGAACCGGAGGTGAAATGTTGCAGGTTCACTTTTCTAGGGACGCGTGGCGGACGAAAGGGTTGCGTATCCGGATTCGTCTCGTCGTTCTGAGCAACTTTCATGTACAAAGTTTTTTGATCAGAGCTATGGTTTATTTTATATTAATTTCCAAAGTTTTATTCATTTTCTAAATTTAAATTAATTCGAATTTAAACAGTATAATATTCTTTTATACCTCGCAGCAGCTAGCTACTGAGTATGACAGGTGGGGTCCAGAGGCTGAGTCAGCATGCACAGTCAGCAAGTCAAAGGTCAACGTTGACCAGTCAAACAGGGGGTGGGACCCAGGTGTCACAGGATGTTTTATTAACAGCAGTTTTTATTAGTTAGTTTATCAAAAGGGGCCCACTAGTCAGTGGGATGTTAGGTAGGGGGTTAGGTTAGTGCCTAATTAACAGGGTTGGGCCCACCTGCTGGTTTTAACCAGTCTTGCCGTGATGGCGTCTGAGGCGACGGGCCTCGCCCGTACTGTGGCTCCGGCGACCATTTGGTCAGCCAAGAGCGATTACGGGAGAGGAAGCCGACGCCGCGAGTCGAGGAGAGAGCGGTCGAGGGTGCGGGTGGGGGTGGCGGCGATGGCTACGACGACTGACGAGCGGCGGTGGCGACGGAGCTGCGTCGGGGACCCGGTACAAGCGACCCCAGGACGCGTGGATGGCACTTTGGAACGTCCGCATCGCGGCGCGCCCAAGCGATAGCGGTGGCGTGGCCGGAGATGTCCGGCGATGGCAACGGGCGAGGTCCGTGGTGTAGGAGGCTGCGATGGGCGGGCGAGCCGATGAAGGTGTCGCGAAGAGTGCAGCCGAGCGCGGCGGCTGGCTGCGATGTGCGGGCATCGCGGGGCGAGGCAGCGGAGAGGGGAAGAGGAGGTCGAGGGCCTCACCGCGAGCCGTAGGGGAATGGCAGTGTGCTCGGGGAGGTGTCGGGGTCGGCGCGACAAGGCGGAGCAGCTCCGTTCGTGGAGTAGGAAGACGGGGACGGTCCGCCGACGGGGTCGGGGAGGCGACGGGAAGCGCGAGGCGTCGGCTGCCCCGACCGGATCCACGCGGGGCGGAGGGTTGAGGAGGCGGACATCGGTGACGGCGGGCGGGCGGTAACGAAGCGACGCCTGGCGACGGGCGCAGCTGGGGCGGTTAGGGCGATCCCGATCCTGGTGGGGATCGGGGGGTAAGTGGGTGTTGTCCGGTCGTGGCTCGGGTTCGGGGGAGTGGGGGAGAGGATAAGGGAGTGGGTGGGGCGCGGCCGGTTGGGCCAGGTGGGCCGGTCGGGCGGCCCGGTAGCCTGTTGGGCCGAGGCCCAACTGGGGGGGGGGGGGCCTTTTACTTTGTTTCGTTTTTGTCGTAATCATGTTTAGTTTTTTCCTTTTATCTATTCTTCCCTTTTTTGTAGTTTCTTTTATTTTTAGTTTTATAAAAAAATACCACTAGTGCCTAAATTTGTATTTATCAACAAACTAATGTGAGATTAATTCTTAACCAATAATAAAATAGTTTTAGCATTTTATAAATTCAGTAGGCATTTGTTTAATTGTTTTCACTATTGTTTTAATTGTTTTAGAGCCTTTAAACATTTTATCAAAGTTTGGTTTCTCCACCATCATTACTTACGATTTATTTGACACAACCCGAACAGTTTAGTTTTGATATTTGAAAACTTTAATTCTTTGACTTGATTTTGAATTTGAATTTTGAATCAGTTTTGAACTAACCCAAGATTAACTACTGTGACAGAGGTGACGGGGCATCATTAACGGGTTTACTGTAGCCTAATTATCCGGGCGTCACAGAGCTAAAGGTAGAACAAATATTCCCTCAAGTTCTATCAACCACCGATGCAACTCTACGCACACTTGACGTTCGCTTTACCGGAAACAAGTATGAAACTAGAAGTACTTTGTAGGTGTTTTTGGATAAGTTTGCAAGAAAGTAAAGAGCGAGTAAATAAAAGCTAGGGGTTGTTTAGATAAAAACATAACTAAAGTAAATATGGCAAGTGTGGAAAAGTGGTGGTAGGAGTTGTGGAATTGTCCCTAAGCAATTGACTATGTTACTAGACCGGTAATCACTATTGCAATTCTATTTGAGGGAGAGGCATAAGCTAACATACTTTCTCTACTTGGATCATATGCACTTATGATTGAAACTCTAGCAAGCATCCGCAACTACTAAAGATTCATTAAGGTAAAACCCAACCATAGCATTAAAGTATCAAGTCCCCTTTATCCCATACGCAAACAACCTACTTACTCGGGTCTGTGCTTCTGTCACTCACGCCACCCACCATAAGCAAATCATAAACATATTGCAAACCATACAGTGGGAATCCCTCACGCTTGCGCGACACGGAGGGCATAATAGGACAGCACCAATAATAAAACATGCAACTCAAACCAATCATAGCAATTCATCAATCACCTGTAGGACAATGAAAATCTACTCAGACATCATAGGATGGCAACACATCATTGGAAAATAATATGAAGCATAAAGCACCATGTTCAAGTAGAGGGTACAGCGGGTTGCGGGAGAGTGGACCGCTGAATATATAGGGGGGAAGGTGATGGAGATGTTGGTGAAGATGACGGTGGTGTTGGTGAAGGTCGCGGTGATGATGATGGCCCCAGCGGCCTCCGGCGCCACACAAGCAAGGGGAGAGCCCCCCTTCTTCTTCTTCTTCTTCCTTGACCTTCTCCCTAGATGGGAGAAGGGTTTCCCCTCTGGTCCTTGGCTCCCATGGCGTGGGAGGGGTGAGAGCCCCTCCGAGATTGGATCTATCTCTCTGTTTCTCTCTGTTTTTGCGTTTTCTTCTGGCTCTGTTTCACCGTTTCGCGTATATATGGAGATCCGTCACTCCGATTGGCCTGAAACCTTCGCCGTGATTTTTTTCTCCGAATATTAGCTTTCTTGCGGCAAAAGAAGAGCATCAACCGCCTTACGGTGGGCTCAAGAGGGTAGGGGGCGCGCCCCCCTGCCTCGTGACCACCTCGGGCACTGGTTCGTGTTGATTTTCCTTCCAGATTTTCCATATTTTCCGAAAATAAGCTCCGTCCGTTTTTATTCCGTTTGGACTCCATTTGATATGGATATTCTGCGAAACCAAAAACATGCAACAGGTAGGAACTGGCACTGGGCACTGGATCAATATGTTAGTCCCAAAAATAGTATAAAAAGTTGCCAAAAAGTATATGAAAGTTGAATAATATTGGCATGGAACAATCAAAAATTATAGATACGACGGAGACGTATCAGCCCTCTCCCCCTCGGCGGCCAGAAAAAACAGAGCAGTGTGCTCTGCTCTTACGCGAGGGGGTATATATAGGCACCTCATTGGTCCCGGTTGGTGGCATGAACCAGGACTAAAGGCAGCCTTTGGTCCCGGTTCATGCCACCAACCGGGACCAATGGTGGTGGGCCAGGAGCGAGGCCCATTGGTCCCGGTTCGTCCCACCAACCAGGACCAAAAGGTCCAGACGAACCGGGACCAATGGCCCACGTGGCCCGGCCGGCCCCCGGGGCTGACGAACCGGGTCCAATGCCCCCATGGGTCCCGGTTCTGGACTGAACCGGGACTAATGGGCTGACCCGGCCTGGACCTTTGCCCCCTTTTCTACTAGTGTCCTTCCCCTCTCTCTCTCCGTGCTGCAGCTACACACACACAAATGCCCACGGCGCTGCTTTCCCCCCTCTCTCTTCTTCCTCCACAAGGAACCGGGCATCACTCTCTGCTTGACCGTGGCGCCAGAATCGAGCTCGTATGCGCGCGGTAAGCTCCTCCCTCCCCGCCCTTGATACCTTCTTCCTTTGGCGCTCGTTCCATTGACCCCATCTCTCTCTTTTGATTTCCCAGGTTGTCTCGCCCGCGACCGGGGCTGCTTCGCGTTCGTCGGTAGCTTGCGGCGCAATTGCTGCCTGTATGGGCTCCCAGTGGTCGGGCGTGCACGCGCCGGGGCTGGCTGGGATCCTAGGAGCCAGCCTCCCCGCATCCTCCAACATCGCCTGGAGAGGAGCTCCTCTGTGCTTCCTAGCCGCCTCCTCCAGCAGGCCAGCCAGAGCTGCCGCCCCTCTCTTTCAGCTTTTCTCTTCAACTTCTTCTTCTTCTTCTTCTTCTTCTTCTTCTTCTTCTTCTTCTCTAATCTCCCTTCTCCTTCTTCTCTCTCTAATCCCTTCTTTCTCCAGAGAAGGGAGTCGCCACATGGAACACAACCAAAACGCCTCGCCTTGGAGCTCGCTGCCTCCGGCAACCTTTCTGTCGGCCTCGTGCTCCTCCGCCTCGAGCGCCGCCTCCTACCCGTCGTCCATCTCCTGGAGGTGCCTGTCAGGCAGGGGTTGATGCTTATCCTCGGCTCTCTCTGTCAGTTCTCTCCTTCTCCAGGCCGAGGAGGATGAATGGGGCTCTCGCAGGTCGGCCGCTACGTCCGCGTTGACTGCGGGCGAGCGCGCGCGACCGACACATACGGCCCCGCCTCTGCTCCTCCTCCTTCTCTCGCCCGGGCAGCGTGCCGCCCGCGTCCTTCATGTGCTCGCCGCCGTCGTCCTGCTCCCGATCAGATCGGGAGCGCCGCCGCTCGATCCCAAAAAGAATCTCGAACAGTTTTTTCTAAACTTATCAAGAACTGCGGGTTGAATAGCGAAAATAGAAGGGTCTTTTCTGCAAAAAAGCCATGACGTACAAATCAGATGTGGGACGAAACAAAGAATATCACCTTACTTTAATAGTAGGTATAGATATAGAAGTAGGTATAGATATAGATATAGATATAGATATAGAAATAAAAACCCCTCAATTGCTCGCACTTCTGTCCCTAGATCATGCGAACCATCATCAAGCATGCGCCAACCTCTGCATGCACTTTCGGACGAGAACACTAGTGCTGATACACGCATTACTTTGCCGAAAAAGTCAGAGTCAGGGGTGCCATGTTTCAAATCTGCCCGTGGTGACAGGGACGAGGGCAGAGGACGCAGGGCAACGACGGGGTGCATGTGGCTAGCTAGCTAGTCCGGTCCGGAGATGGTGTAAACGGCAGCTGGGGCAACTTGACGCGCCCATTAACAGGCGACATCGCCGATGATTTGGACGGCCAACGGGAAACATTCATGTGTGCATGGCTCCGTATCCGTTTTCTTGTTGTTGGTTGGTCGGTTTAGTTGGTGCGACGCACCTGTCACGGCTCTTTCCTAATCTTGCATGCGGCATGCTGGACTACAATTATCCATCGTTGAATGCCTCCCGTTTCCGAGAGGCTTTCTAGATGACCGGCATTCGCTCAACGTCATCTGCGGTGGACCTAATACGTGCCGTCTCATCCTATAACTAACGGCAAGTTGCTAAGGTGGTGAAGATGTTGATCTCGTTAGGCATCCCCTTCTTCCCCATAGGACCAAGAGCTCCGTTTGGCGGTTGACGATCAGTTGCTGTCTCTAGTTAAGTCGGCTAGCCTATCGTCTAGTTGAGACGTCTCCGTCATGCGGATGCATGTAAACCATAGCCAAGCAGCAGACAAGATGACACATGAGCAAGTAGAGAGAGATACGATACGCTGGTCCATTAATAATTATGTTGACGATCGGGACTTGGATTAATCACGTGCGCACATTATAGCAGCATATGCATGCGTTTGTGACTAATTAGGAACGATTTAGCGGCCTCGTTATAGTATTACTTAGAAGGACAACACTGCAAAGTCTCATTTGACTAAGACTTAGTTATGTCTCAGTCGATGATATATTCGTTCGATCTTTGCTTGTGAAAAGTTTCTTTTTAGATTTTTTCTTCTTCTTATATACTACTTCCTCCGTTCCCATATATTTGTTTTTCTAGCCATCTCAAATGGACTACAACATACGGATGTATGTAGATATGTTTTAGAGTGTAGATTCACTCATTTTGCTCCATATGTAGTCATTTGTTGAAATCTCTAGAAACACAATTATTTAGAAACGGAGGGAGTACTATCTCATTTGATTGGAATACGATTAAATTTCAATCGACTGAGACCTAGCTACACCCTTAAAAGAATGGCAGTACGCACACGGCCTTACGCGTGGTGCCATGGTCGAGAATGTTTGACTCAACATGGTGGTGCAATCCATACGGCTCCCGGCGCCTCAGCGTTGGGCTCCTCTACTCTACCGACAAGAGTCACATACACAATGTCGCAGTACGTAACGTAGGTAGATGCACCCTGACATGGCCGGTCACGACAGTAGATGCATTCATGCATGTGCTGTCAGTAGTGCAAGGCGCTGCTGCTGCTGCAGTCGAGCGTAGCAGGTAGTAGCATGCATTGAGCTGTTGGACTAGATGCGGCCGCTCGTCGTGGTCAGGACCACGGTAACAACAACGCATTGATCAACTACCATGCTGCCGTGCGGATCGCGGCCGGCCGGGAGGAGAGCACGCCGGCCGGCCGGAGTTACTCCGGTGGCCCAGCCCGCGTTCAATTCTCCATCTGTTCTTGCATCCCCCGCGTCCGCTCGCGTACGACACAACGACGCCACGGTCCACGCACGCATGATCCATCTAGAAGAGGGGAGGAATCCCTGCGCTGCACGCGGTAGAAATTAAGATGAGATCGACGCGGGCGCTGGCATGGTGGTGGATCGACGGACTGACTGGGGAGTTGGATCCATTTATTGGGTGGGGTTAACGCAGTGAATGTGGGCATGTGAATCCCTGACGAACTGGCCGGCCGGACAGATCACGGGCGAGCCGCGTCAAAGATGGCCAGCTCTCCTCTCACACCCTGTTGCATCGTCTTCGGTCCGTAGATAAGTGTGAATAGAATGGAGAATGGCTAGGCTGGCTAGTCGCCGTGCATGGCGCCTTGCTTCCTGCACCGGAATCTGGCCGTACAGTGAACTGCAACAGGCTTCAAACCTCACCTCCCCGGCCCCGGCAAGCGGCAACTCGCCCGGTGTAATCGATGCGACGGACCTACGGTGTCGCGTGTTCATGGCCCGGCCGTCGTCCAACCACCGGCATCCGCCCCCCTATTTTATCGGTCGCAGGCCTAAGGCCAGCTCCAAAGCAGCACCGCATTTGTTCTATTACTGTTCATTTGGGTCGAGACGGACAAATATCACTGCCCAACGTGCGGCCTCGGACGCAAAATCTGTCCGCCTCGTGTCCGTCTAGACCCATTTCTGACATAAAATTGGACCGAATTTGTGTCCAGACGAATACTAAATGGACGCGCGCGTGTCCTTTTGGTGTCTGCTCTCCAAACGCATGAATGGGTCCGCATGTCAACCACCCAGATGCCCCACCCCAGATCCCTTTCAATGCTTAGCCCATGGACTAGCGAGTTCACATCCACTTTCGCTTCCATACACTTCTTTGCCCACACGGGCCTGTCAAGCCCTAGGCCGGGCCGGCCACAATCGGTATGTGGAAAGTGGATCCAGGGCCGTCATGGAAGCACGGCCATGAAGTCGAGTCGTCTTCTAGATCATCAGGGCCGAGGAACACCGGCGGCTTCTTAATCTCGCCGCCCGCCGCCGCACCGCGACAGAGGCCCTACATGAGGATGGAGGTGTGCAACCGCTATTGGGATACATCCACCACACTGTCGTGGTTCGACGTGCACCTGCCAAATGGGTGGCATCTTAGCTTGGATCGGGTGCCCCTGCCGACCATCCTGGCGAGCGGCCGCCCGTCTTTTGGAGATCAACCGCTGGCGAGCCTAGCAAGCAAAATCCAAAAACAAAAGGGTCAGGAACCAATTACACCCAGTCTTTGCGATAACAAAATGTCCTAAATATATTACAGATGCACACAACCAAAAACCAAAAATAATAATAAGAAAAAACAAAAGATCCCGCTACAGTTCATAAATCAACATAAATCCATACAGACATAGCATCATAGTTCATCGGACCAAACAAACATATATTCATACTAAAGATAACTAAATACTAAAAGGAGATGGATAGGGGCCTCGTTGGAGTTGTATGAGACTTTCTTGTACAAGGAGGAGATGTTGTCGGCGATACGATGGGCGGCGCGCGCCTGCTGCTTCGCGATCCAGGCAATGTTTTTGTCGGTGGCCGCCCTCTTCATCGTGATGTGGTCCAACCTTGCATTCTTTCGGTGGAGGCGCCCCGCGTCACCGTTGTGGTCAGGAAGCGGTTGAGGAGCGTCGTGAGGAGTTGCTCCTCCAGATCGACCAACATGGGGACGCGGGACCGGCAGGAGGAAGATGCCTCCACCCTCTCCCTTGCCCGCTGCCTCTCACGGCGTGTAGCACGTGCCTCTGATTCTGGCGGTTGCATCTGTTGCGGCGCGGGCACGAGCATCCAACGATGACTAGGAGGAGTAACCGCCGGAGGGGGTGGACAGGGCCTCGATTCATCGGAGCGGAGCACACGGCCCTATGCACAATGCGCGACGGGCTGACGTTGTCATCCGCGCTGTGTCGCCGGGTGGCAGGGAATGAAGCCGAGCTCGGTCTATCGCCCATATCCACCAGTGATCGCCAGAGCGAGATGCGGTTGGCGAGCTCCTCCTTGTCGTTCGCCCCAGCCTCGCTGAAGAAGGCATCCAAATCGATGAGGTCATCATCTCACCTAGATGCGCTGCTAGTGCTCAACATTGCGAAAGGAAGGGACGAAGAGGGGAGGCGAATCGATGTGGAGGTAGAGCGGAGAGTGATGGAGCAAGCTAGGGTTTATCGAGAGGGGGGGGGGGATTTAGTGGGGTGGTGGGGTTGGCGCGGGCCATCATGGACGGGCCTGACATGACGGACGTGTCCGGTCCGCCCCATTATCAGGGGTGCCAGTCTTCTCGGGTATTTAGGGGTCTTTTGAGGAGGCCGACTGAGTAAAAAAAAACAATTTTTTATGCATGCATGATCTTAATTAGAGATAGCATGGCAGCATAAATGTTCCACTTTTAATACTCTCGATAACCAAGCAATGTAGGCCTAGTTTAGATGGAACCTAATCCCTAACTGTCACTCACTTCCTAAGCCATACTTCTGATCGCTACGGCGCACCAACCATCCGAAGTGAAGTCGTGCTTCTTCATGTCCATGTCCGTTAGCTGGAACAGCTTGCAAGGGATCTCTCTCTCACGTCCATCTTTTTCCTATACGTACATTATTCTTTGGTTCAAATCTCAAATATCGGCTTAATGACACAACTGCATAAACATGGATGGCTGAACCATGGCGTCTTTCGGCGCATCAAGCACCAATTGCTACCTCTGACCAAACCAGCTTGCAGCCCTGACTTGATGCTTTCAGTCACACACGTACTAACTTATACGGATTTTAATTGATTATTAACCTAAAATTTGGTGCAATTCAAGATATTTAACTGCAATAACGCCCTAGAGCTGAACTACATGCTCTAATGCAAGGAATGGCCCTTGCTATTCAGCATAGTGAGGGGTCTATCATTGTTCAAACCGACTCATCGGAAGCAATGTTGGCAATGAAGGAGGACAGTCTTCGGTTTTCTGCTTATGGATATTTGGTGGCTGAGATTCAGCATCATATGGGTGTAAGAGAGTTTATACCGTCGAAAATTAAGCATGAGCAAAATAGGGTAGCAGATCGATTGGCTTCGTATAGTCGTACGGGGAATACTACTGTATGGCTAGATAGAGGACCACCATGTGTGAAGGAACTTTTGCCTCTTGATTGTAACCCTGTGATCTTGGAATAAAACTCTTTTACCCTTGTAAAAAAAATTAACAGGCTTCATGGAGCCCGTCCTCCAAAACGCCTACTCCTTAGAATTGGCGTATCTTTTTGTTCAAGGATATGGCAACAAAAATATTATCCAACGAACAGCAGCAGGTTATAGGTACATTTGTGGATCAAATCAAGAATTCAAGAGAAGAAGAAAGAAGAGAAGGGGCTCGAGCACTAATCATGAGAAAAAAAAGAAAATAATACATGACGCTAAAATTTAAGAGGTGGCATTGCATCATGATGTCCAACGAGCAGCAGCTGCAAGCAGAACCGATGTCACGCCGCAGTATTTATCTATATCTTCTTGATGAGGCATGACACTGACACCCTGCCATAATCACATATCCGTAACGTGGTACACGCCGCGCCGTGCATTCCGGGTCGACGGAGGCAATCAATTCGCGGCCACCGGCGGCGGCTGGTTGCGCTCGACGATGCCGGCCCGGAGCGAGTTCTTCATGACAACGGTGAAGGCGAAGGTCTCGGTGGGGTCGGGCGGCCCCTCGCCGGCGGGGGGAGTCCACCGGAGCTCGCGGATCATGTTGGCGAGCGTGAGCTGGATGTGGAGCACGCCGAGCGTGGCGGCGGGGCAGATGCGGCGGCCGGCGCCGAAGGGCATCATGCGGAGCGCGCGCGTGCCGGTGATGTCGGTGTCGTGGCCCTCGCCGCCCTCGAGGAACCGCTCCGGCCGCCACGCGTCCGGGTCCGGCCACGTCTCCGGGTTCTCCGTCACCCACGCCGTGTAGAACTCCACGCTCGCGTCCGCCGGCACCCGGTACCCGCCCAGCTCCGCGTCCCTCGTCGCCGCGTGCGACAGCACGAAGTGGCTCGGCGGGTGCCGCCGGAACGTCTCCTTCACCACCGCCTGCGACCAAGAAAATATTCAGTCACGTAAGCCGCCGGCAGAAAACTGTCGCGATAACTAGTAAAGTGGCTGCTGGCGCCGAAAATTGGAGCTTTCTTTTTTGCATGTACTAGCACTCTGTGGGTCGCTTTCAGTTGACCATGGCTCACTGATGATGAGGTAGCAAACGTCATTTTCATATCTGTTTTCATGTCCAAATCATCGATGATGATTGATCATTTGGACACCAGCTACACTTGAGTGGCCAGCTGCAGGAGTGTCTGCTTAGTTTAATCCCTACGTCAACTATCCTTAATTAGTAGCCGCAATCTTGGTTCGCAGGTGTGTGGTGATGGCCCTTAAACGGAAAAGGAAAGCAAACATGGGACCGATCGATCGATGGTGATGGTGTGACACTTGTGTTCCAATCACAAACTGTGAAAGTGTAGTTAATTAATTAGCTAATCGATCACCTATAAGTGATTATCAGTTCATGTTCTTGGGTGCTACTTCTTAAGTGGACTTCTATCAACAAGGGCAATGCCAAATGTCTACTTTCCGGGCAACAATTTGGTGGAATTGATTTTGCCCAAATGCCAAATGTCTACTTTACGGTGCATGAAGTAAGCAATTTGCTAAATCAATTGATCTGTCGCTAGAGTGAATGATGTCAAAGATAAACAATGTAGAGTATGCTAGAAAGGGAATGGATGGATTAATCACCTGCAGGTAGGGCAAGGCCTCGACGTCGGCCTCGGTGATCCTGGCGGTCTTGCCGGCCTTGGCGATGACCTCGTCGTAGACCCTCTCCTGCGCCGCCGGGTCGAGGATGAGGTGCATCATGACCCACTCCAGCGCGGTGGCGCTGGTGTCGGTGCCGGCGCTCATCACCTCGGAGCAGAGCGTGACCAGCTCCTCCTCGCCGAGCCGCTTCCCTCTGCCCGGCGGCTCCAGGTCGAACAGCGAGTCCACGTACGCCTCCCCGGGCGGGCTCATCATCTCCACGCCGCCAATCACCCTGTTCCCCTCCCCGGCCGCCTTGCACGCGTTGCCGCCGGTCCGGAGGAACTCCCGCCGCGCGCGCACCAGCGGCAGCAGGCAGTCGAGCTGCCGCCGGCGCAGGTTCTTGGCCTCGGCGAGCTCCCTCCGGAAGAGCGGCGTGAGGAGCGGCAGGAAGTCCGGGAGCTTGGGCAGCGAGATCATCATCACGTCCTTGAGCACCTCCTCGATCTCCACGATGAGCTCGTCGGGGATCTTGGCGCCGAAGCAGATGCAGATGAGGATGCTGCAGATGGTGAGCCGGCAGCTGGCCATCATGCGGACGGCGCCGGTCTTGGCGTGCTCCGCGCGTATCCGCCGGAGGTGGTTGCCCATGGCCCACTCCCGGATCCACGAGAAGCCCTTGACCCGCTGCGGCGACACGATCTCGGCGACGAAGTTCCGGCGGAGCGCGCGCCAGAGCGGGCCGTAGGGGGCGGAGTTGACGGTGCACTTGCCGACGCTGAAGAGGAGGCGGATGGGGCTGTCGGCCGGGCGGCTGGCGAACATGGGGCCCTGCTTGACGAGCGCGTCGTGGATGAGGTCGGCGTCGGTGACGATGACGAGCGTGCGCTGGCCCATGCGCATGGTGAAGATGGGCCCGTACTTCTCCCGGAGGTCGCGCACGACGTACATGAAGGGGCGGCGCTGCAGGATCACCTGGAAGAGGTTGCCCACCACCGGCCACCCCGGCGGGCCCGGGGGGAGGCCGTCGACGCCGCCCGTCTTGGAGCACCGCCGCCACCAGACCAGCCCCAGCACCACCGCCGACGCCAGCAGCAGCACGTCGTTGACGTCCATGGCGCCTTAGCCTCCTCTTCGAGCCCGACCAGCTCACGATCTCGGTCCCTCCCCCTGGCGGCCGATCGATGCCTCCCGCTAAGCTAGCTGCTGGAGGACAAGGAATGACATGCAGTGTGTGCCGTGTACGAACCTAGGAGGTGGCTCGATGGATAAGCTAGCTAGGGAGGTGAGGAGTGTCGTCAATGGCGGAGTGGGTGGAGGAATATATAGCGGGCCGGGGCGAGACGGGGGAGGCGAGAGTACTGTGGCGGGAGTGAATGCGAGCCATCTACCATCTGAAAGGAGCCATGAATGCGAGCTCCAGTGTGTGTCCTTTAATGCGGGCTCGTGAGAGCTTGGCGAGCGAGCTGTAGGAGTAGGACAGTACGCCACTGGTATTGTACTGTGTAGCGGCGGCAGCAAGCTGGCCATGGCTAGCGAGCCTGGTTTTCTTTTTCTGGGAATCTAGAAGCGGGCGGCATTGCTACGCTCATCGCTCTGCTATCGCTTTAATGGCGCGCGTCAATGAGCACAAGCCGGAGCGGTTGGGAGGTCGATTGACGCGGTCCAACGCGCTGCGACCATGACTCCATGAGAGCCATTCTCCCCAGGGGCCGGTGCACTGCCATTTCCGCGTTGTTAAAAGGGTTAGTACAATTAGCTTTCTCCAATTGGGTAAAGAATATTGGTCTTGACTCCTTTTTATTTCTGGTCTTAACTCCTAAGCAATGAAATAGCCGTATAATAAGACCCGCGCACAAATAATGTGGAGGGAGCAGGGTTAATTAAATTTCGCATATTTCGGTGGGGGTCCAAATATTTGTAACCCTGAAATTCCGAGTCAGATTCAAACAAACTTCTAAATGATTTTAAATTAGGTTAAAATTAAGTGGAATTTGGAATCTAATATCCAAAATAATTTTAAAATATTTGGAATTTATGAAATATCGCATATTTTGGCGAGGTCCAAAATAGTTTTGTTTCCGAAATTAAAAATCTTGGGAGGGAGGTTCTGCAAAGACCGGATCATAGCACTAGAACAAGTAATAAGAGCATCTCCAAGGTGGACCCTCAAAACGACCGCATATGTCCGAACCGAGCTGCGGGTGTAGTTTGCCATCCAATATGGACCCCTATTTGTCCACGAACGCGTTCGTTTGTCTGAATTTCCGCAAATCAGACGCAAACTAGAAGGAGGTTTGCGGGCATCCAGACATCCGCCACGTTCCACTCCGCCCTTCGTCCTCCCTTGCTCTACATCAGCACCCTCGTCGTTTGACACCATTGGTGTACCTCTCTTGCCGCCGCTTAGGCATTAACGGATGTACGCAACTCCAACGCACGTGCCTACCTACCTCAGACGAAGTTTTCAACCATCTAGGATTCGCCCGCAGGCAGGTATTCGCCACCTGCCAACGTCATCCATGGCGGACACCACGCCTGTAGGTATTCCAAAAAATGGTGAGCTTTTTTTTATTGACTTTCTTGTTGCTTTGTAGAGTAAGCACGGTGGCAGGGTACTCAGTGATGGATGAGAGATGTTGTGCGATGCATGGAAGGTCGTCTTTGTGGACTTAGTAGGCATTAGAAAAGGAGTATTGACTTTTTTTTGCATAACACGCATGCTTCGTTTGATGAGAAAAACGATTTCAAGCCCTACGACTTGCACGTGATCCATGAACGCAACGTGAAGTTGCTAGCCCATCGATGGTATACCATCTCCAACTTGGTCATGAAGTTTTTAGGCGTGATTGCACAAGAGGAGAGAAGGTGGCTAACGGTGCTCGCAAACCATTTGGATCATATCTTTTTGCTTCTTGTTGCATTACATGTTGGTCAATTCATTGATTCACTATAGTGTAACATGATAACCATCACTTTGGATAGGCCGGACGCGTAGCCGTGTGGTACCACATGACACAGGACAGCTCATTTAGGTTCATATATTGTTGGATGAATTCAAGAGGCACAGTGCATGAGACGGCATGTGCAGATTCTGACTGGGGTATCGTTCAATTTGGAATAGATGAATTAAAAAATGTTAAACATTCGATCATGTTGGATGAAATATTTACATTTAAACTATTGTTGTACTAAGGACATTTACATGCTATTTATGGATGAATTATGCTATTTTTATGTATTATGGACTTAAGAGGTAAAAAACAGGGACACACATTTACAAGACACGACTGAATAACCAACTTCCATATCCTTGTCCATAAACGAGACAGGACCAGTCGGCTGACTAATAGCGTTTACAAACATGACTGGATGACCTACTCCCATATCCTTGTCAATGAACGAGTCAGAACCAGTCCGCAATAGTGTGTCCGTTTTGAAAGAATTGAGAGCACCATAGCTCCCGTCGACTGCCCCGGGATGGCGGCGGCGGGGCGGATTTGTTCCCCCGCAACCTCCCACGCGCTTCCTCGCCCCCGCCCCGCGGCCCCCAGATCCACCGCGGCGGGGGGATCCCCCTGCCCGCTTTCGCCGCGCCACCGCCGGAGAGCCGGCCGGCAAGGTCGTGTCGCGCTCCAGGAAGGTAGCTGCAGGGCGGATCCGTCCCCCGCGCGCCATCCACCCCCGCCCCTGCCCCCGGCTCCGCGTCATGTTGCTCCTGCACGAGGGCCCTCTTCCCAGCTGTTGCACGTCTCTGCCGGTCCGCGGCGGGCGCGGCGTGCCGGCCATGGCTGCTCGGCGCCGCCCCCTGCAGTCCTCCTCTCCTCCCTCCGTGCGCGGCCCAGCTCTGCTGGTGCTGCTGGTCTTGGGTTGGACATAGGTACTGCGGCCGGTCGCGGAGGTGCTCGCGGCCTCCCTTCCTACAGTAACCCCTTCGTCACCGGGCGGTCCTTCCTCTCCCCGAGCCACGGCGGCCAGCTCACGCGGCGGCAACGAGACTACAGTGTTAGTGGCAGTCTTGAAGCCCCTCAAGGAGGGTACTTGCTGGAGCTGCTCCGGTCCCGGCGACCTTGGACCCGCGTCTCTCCGGTGTCCATGGTTGCCGGCGTCCTTCGGCGGTGACCCAGCGGATGCGTTCCTTCCAGCTCGAGTGGCTCCCCGATGTTCCGACAGCTATGGCCACGGTAGCTAGGATCTGCGTCCCTCCAGTCCTAGCTTGCCGGCATTGTTGTTCGCCGTCGCCCAACCCTCCTTGTGGTCTGCTTCGCCTCCTGCCCTACTTTGTACACCTCAATGCTTCCCCTTTGCTAGATCCGTGCTCGTGGGTTCGGAGGCGGTGCCATCCTCCGACGGCAGATGCAGCCCCGCCAACTCCCTTCCGACATGGTGGCTCCGACCGACGCTGTCCTCCTCATCTTCATTTCCAGACACGGTGGCTATGGGATTACTCAGCCTCAGGCCAGGGAGAAATCCCTGCTCGGCTTACCGGCGCTGGCAGCGGCGGCATCTGCGGATGTCGTTTCCTTCTTGGAGGCGTTGTCAAGGCCCTCGGCTGCGCCCCTCTTCGAGCTCAGGGGAAACCCTAGGTCTGGTTCCTCCGGACCGGATGGCGACGGCGTCTCGGCGTTGTCCTCCTTCTTGAAGGCGCTATCTTGCTCGCTCGCGGTGTCCCCTGTTTCGGTTCTAGAGATGTTGGTGCTCTTGTTGGTTCGGCATTGCCGTGCTTGGGTCGGGTTTGGTAGGTTTAGCTGTGATGTATCCTCTATTCGGGCCGAGCATCCCTTGTTCCCCTGCTCCGGGCACCATGTTCACGCCTATCTGCGTTCGTGTGATGTGTTGTACCCTTAACTGTACTCATTCTTCTTCCTATCAATGAAATGATACGCAAGCTTTGCGTATTCGCGAAAAAAAAGAGTGCCATGAGTAAAAAGCAGACATTCCCTATTTGGCACTTCAAACGCTTGTTTACATGCTTTTTCCCAACCGGCGCAAGGTTTTGAACTCGCGATCTCTAGGTTCAAAGACAAACGACCTACCACTAACATCAAATCACTTGTGTATAGAAAGTTCCTTTTATCTACTTATACTTTCCCCATTTCACGGAATCCCCGATTATGCAAAGCTTCCAGCCGTTTTTCTTTTCTTTTCTCATTGCCGTTTTTTCCTGGACGGGTTTTGTCTGGTTTTTTTCTTTAATATTATTTCCTTTTACTTTTTTATTAATAATATTTCATTTCACTATTCTCTCTATCATTGTTTTCCTTTTTTTCGAAATGCACGAATATTTCAAATTCGATGAACTATTGTCGAATTTGACGAACTTTTTTCAAAATCAATGTACTTTTTTTCAAGGTCGATGATTTTTTTTCTACCAATTTGATGATTTTTTGAAAATTCGATGGTTTTTTTTTCAAAATAGATAATATTTTTTTAATTTGATGAACTTTTTTCAAATTCAATTAAATATCTCAAATTTGATGAACTTTTTCCAGAATCGATGAACTTTTTTTCAAAATCGATGGACATTTTTTTGAATTCGACGAACGTTTTTCAAATGGATGACATTTTTCAATATTTTTGAACTTTTTTCAAATTCGATGAAATTTTGTCAAAAACATCGATTTTCCTTCTCAAATTCGTGAACTTTGTTGAAGTTTGTGATTTTTTCAATCCCTGAAGGGCCGGCCCACCATCGTGGTGCCAGGATTGACAACCGGCGCCAACAACGCCGATTAGGAGCACCCTAAAAAGGATGCATATGGGGTCAACCTTAAGACCCGAGATTTTAAGCCTAGCTATAACAACTATGGTGGACCCACCTTAAGACCTGAGATTTTAAGCCCAACTATAACAAATATGGGGGACCCCATCTTAAGACTGACTTAGGAAAAACACATTAGATCTTCTAAAAAAGGAAAAATACATTAGCTATGCGCTAGAAAGGTGTTAATTCATGCGACACGGGGACTATGGTTTAATGACACTAACCTCCGTATCACAAACCAACCATGCTCTCAATCAAAATTTAAGTTAGGAGAATGTTTGGACTTCAATAATTTTTTTCAAGAAAGTATAAATATTTAAAATAAATTTTCAAAAAATCGTAAATAGTTTGGTGACTAAGTTTCATCTCATCTGGATGGCCAAGTTAAGAAACTCATCATTATAATGTTCAAATTTTTACCAAATTTCACAAGAAGTTCAAATTTTCACAGCACATTGAACATTTTAATTATTATTCTTGGAAAGTTTCAACACATTTAGGGAATCCTCATTACTTAAATTCAAAGTCCACAGAAAAACTAGAAAGTGGAAAATGTTGTTAAATGAAATGTTAAAGCCCCTGGTGTCACCATGACAAGTCAGTCGTGATAAGTAGGCTTGGCTGGTCAATTTTAACATCATAGGGGGGATTGGGGTCTTTGTGACAATCATTGGCTCAAAAGTCAGGGTTTTACGACCAAAAACTCAAAATTTGTGTTTTTTACATAAGTTCCTCTAGAGTTGGGGTTTTGCAAAATTCATTCTTTGTTTTTTCGCTCAGAGCTTTGTGCCATTGTTATTTTTGATTTTTTAACACTTTTAGTTGTTGTATTTTATAAATATATCATTTCATACTTTGTTACATATGCGCCTCCCAACCATTTTGCCTCTTTCTGTTTCAAAGTACTATATAGTTTTACGAAGAACATAGACAATGACAATACTAGTTATATGTTATCCAGTCGTCATGTTTGACATAACACGTAGCCCTGCCTCCCCACCCCCCCAAAAAAAAGAGATTAGGGTGCCTCTGCCTCCTATCGGCGCCGCCGTCGGTCCGCCACTTCTCCGGTGGTCTTAGGTCCATGGGGTCGCGGTGGATCTCAGCCCGTGCCAGCGGGAGAGCTCTGTTTTTAGATGCTCTTCTTCTAGTTTTGTTATTGTTAGTGTCATGCTCAGGAAGAAGAGACGACGGTGGCGCCTTGAAGATAGAATAAGGTTCTCCCCACCTTGCCCCTATCCTGGTGGTACGTGTACCATTGTTGGTGGGCGTGTGGAGATGTGTCTCTGGTGGATTTTTATTTGGTGGATTTGCTCGGATTTGGCTGTCGTTCGTCTACGTTCATGTGTCTTCAGGTTGGATCCTTTCGATCTGCGCTACTCTTCATCATTTGTGGTTGCTATTCTGGTGCGCTGGTCCTATGGGGCCTTGGCACGACAATTTTCTGACTATTTACCACAACAAGTTTCACCCGGCACCAGTAAGGGAGGGGCGATGATGGCAACACGCCTTCAGCTTGCTTGAGAGCTTGTAGTCGTCGCTAGATGGTCAACGGATCAAGATGTTATTTTTATTATTTCTGGTGTCATTGTACTGCCATTATTAAAGATAAATAGATAAGTAGTTTTCTTGAAAAAAAGGTTTAGTTTTGTAATATCAACCCACTTATCCTTAATCAACCAGACCACCGCTCTCCTTGTCCAAATCCAGCAATGACAGGCTTAGTGGCAGCACAATTGTAGCGTTTATGGTTCCTCATCAGGGGTTATCGAGTTTTGTCGCTCTTGTCATTAGGAAATGAGTACACTGATATTTACATGTGAGTATTTCTCTTTTTTTATGGGGGGCGTACAAGTATTTCTCAGGCTACTGGAAATTATAAAAGAGATTATATATTGCAAAGTATTATAATTTTCATATATCTGTCACGGTCATAGTCCTTTGGATCAGCGATCAACTATTATCACTCCTCAACAAAACTTCATATATATTCCACCCGTCCGGAAATATAGAGCGTATATGTTTGGGTAATACAAGGCCTCGTTCGATAATTGCTCTATTAATAAGAACTAAAATGCCTTAAATAACGAATATCCAATTCTGAGCCCGAACTCATCTGCACCCAGTGAATAATTAATTCCAAAAATATTTGTTCTTTTTACATGAAAAATGTTTGAGTGTGTGAGGTTCGTGCGAATATTTAGCACGTTGGGACAACTAAGTGGCTCTGAAAAAAAAAAGAAAATCGGTCTGAACATTGCATAAAGTTGTAAACTTTTTCATAGACCTTAAAATTTGTCTTTTGTGCTGAGAGTTACTCAGTTGTCCAAACACACTAACAAAATTGGCATGGACTTCACGCAGTCAAACATCTTCCATGCAAAAAAGAAAATCAGAATTTTTTAAAAATTCTAGTGTTTTTTCGAATTTGTGGGTAACCATGCATCACACAATAATTCATCCTTCTTCACCGAGTACGCAAATCGTTGTGTTTCCTTCAAATTCAAAAATGACAACGTCAAAATATTCTGCTATGACATTTGGCCGAACACTTGCAGGATGTGGTGTTCGCCATGAAAAATGGTGATTGGTACCAGCCCGCGATGGGATCTGGGGTGGAAAGAACACATTGGCCAAGGCGGGCAGGCCTCTGGCTAATGGCCGAGGTCTGGTTAGCCATGGGCAGCGGCTGGGGTGATACATCGGTAACTTTGGTCACCGAGTGTGTGAATAGAGAGCAGAAAGGGAGGGACGGAGTAGGAAAAAAGTGCTTTAGGTGGGGTATTTGGGTGAGCCAGCAACGTCGAATATGTAGGTGGCGGATGTCCAGGCTCCCCCAAACCTCCACTAGGTTTGGGGCCGATTTGTTAGATTTTCATTGCCCAGACCAGTCTATACAAATTTGATCACCAGTGTTGGATGGCTAAAGAATATCCGAACGTGCGGTCTAAACATTTATGGTCGATTTGGTAAACCGGTTAGAGTTGCCTAAGCAGTGTAGACTCAAAAGTCCCTGCAATTTTGCTACTAAGACCAACTTGTCAATCTCGATCAGTCCTGATCTTGATGCTACCCATGACTTGGCAACCGGCGACATAGGCCAAGGCGGGCAAGCGTCTTGCTGGAGTGGCCGAGGTCTGGCTAGGCACGGATAGTGGTTGTGAACCTGTGGTGATACATCGGCCGCGTCGGTCACCGAGTGTGTGGATAGAGAGCACAAAAGGAGGGACGGAGTAGGAGAAAGTGCTCCGGGTGGGTATTTGCATTGGCCGAGGATGTCGAATATGTACATGCCAGATGTCAAGACTCCACCAAACCTCCACTAGGTTTGGAGTCGATTTGTCAGATTTCCGTCGCCCGGACCGGTCCAGACAAATTTGATGACCGGTGTTGGATAGCAAAAGGATATCCGAACATCCAATCTAAGCATTTATGGTCGATTTGGTGAACCGCATTAGAATTGCCTAGCAAGTGTGACTCAAAGTCCCTGCAAATTTTGCTACTAAGACCAACTTGTCAATCTCGATCAGTCCCGATCTTGATGCCACTCATCACTTGGCAAGTGGCGACATATAATAAGCCATTTGGGCTTGCGACCAGCGGGTTGCCGTCTCCCTTTTATGTTGACGCGGAGGCAGAGCCGTCTCCCCACATTTTCGGCGTATAGAGGCAGCAAAGTTGGTTAGTTGTCCGCTCTCCCCATCTCCCCATCAGCTCGTGTGGCCATCGAGGACGAAGAAAGACTCCCAATTAATCCCCCGGCCTTCGGTTACGATTCGATGGGGATCGTCAGTTCGGGGGAGTGAGAGCGAAAGGTCAGTCTCGAAACAGAAACAGGAACCCGATGGTGGTATGTCTCGTCTGTCTGCGTGCGCGTGTGTACGTGATAACAGGTCCGTGGAGCAAGTCAGATGCTATCAGTCTAGTGGGAGGGAACCGGAGTAATTTGCTTGTCCATGAATCATTACATGGAGGTCGAGCTGCACGAGAGGTGGTACTGCTAAAATAGAAACATCCAAGGCAACTCGCAGACGCGTATCAATTCCAGAGCACCACGCCCATGCGCAGGGCTTCTGTTCACGCCCTCGGGCCTGGGCTGCATGTATGCTGGCTTTATAGCATTTCCAAAACCCTTCGGATTCTTTAAATTTTATCTAAAACAGTGAAGTGCTGACACCACAAGAAACCCATGGCACCGCCACTAGCCCCGATCGACATTAATGCACGACCTTTTTTTGTTAGTATTTAATTTGAGGGTGGATCCCGCGTTTTGGGCCCAAAATTTTGGAAAAATTGAAAAATTACACTTGAAAATGTGAAATAATTATGAAACTAATTTCACATATATGTATGTATGTATGTATGTATGTATGGATGGATGTATTCTACATAGTAGAGAATTTTGTTACGAGACATTTTAACATATATTTCACACTTGGAAGCAGGACATTTCCTTTTTCAGCCATATTTGATTTTGGAAATCTTATCTGCCTGCCGTTCACTAGGAGAGGGATGGCAAACGAACCCCTTTTGATGACAGTTTTAGTTCTGAAACGAGATCAAACGGTGACAGTTTTAAACGAAAAATCACCTTCTCTCACAGAAACCGTCTTAACGCTCTGAAGAAACTGCTATCCCTTATTACAACTAAAACTGGGAGTGAGATCGTTCGAAAGGCCACCCCTCCTAACGGATGTTCGCCAGCTAAGGGGTCCTTGATTTTGATAACCTGTTTTGTTACATTCACCAATTACCCCCCGTTTTCAATTCTACTATCTCTCTCCATTTTCCAAGAGGAGGATGCACACGCACTTCAGTGGTGGCATGTTCTACAAATTCTGCTTGGACCTATAAGCTATATATGTAACTTTCGTGAAGATTGATACATAGGGGTAGGTTATTTGCTGCCCACTAGCTATAGTCCAAGACTAGCGCATCTGCCGTGCATGGCGAGTTCCCAACGCTTGGATTGTTTGAGTGCTTGAGGGGGCGATGACGACAAGTGTAGAGAGAAATAAGACTTTAACGAGCAGTCCATGAATCAACGATAGGTTAATTGAAGTAAAGACTAGGAACGAACCATTTGTTCACATGAGCATGCTAGTTTTCTGATTAGAACCTTTGCAAGAAGATCGAGTCCATCTACCCTTCTCTTCTCCAAGCTAAGATAGATTTTCCACTCCAACACAACTTTTCGTCCTGATGCCTCCCAAGCCAAACTAATGGATAAAGAAGCGAGCTAGCAAATGATAACACCACTCTCATCATTTTGGTTGTTCCTCAAACTAGGCTCCATAGGCTGAGCAACTGAAGTAACTGTATTAGAATTGCTTGTAGCTAAAGACGCGAGGGAATGAGAAGAAAAATACTTGTATAAATAAGAATGGAGGGTAGTGGGTAGGCAATAAAAGATGGTGGTTAATTTTTGTTAAAGATTCAATAACACATCGAGAAGGACAGGGAGTTCTTGCATTGCATTATAGAAGAGAATTTCCTGCTTAATCTAGGATAATCGGGCGAAAACCAGATATAGATGGCATGAAGCCCCAACTGTTCGATGAGCGACGGAACTGAAGACAAAAATGCACCACCAGCACACCCAACACACTCATGTGTGCGACTTGAGAGGATCCCTGCCATGTCGAGACCTCCAAAACCCCTGACGAGTAAACCAGATCTGCCATGGTTACCTAAATGGGGCTGGAGGTGCCCCGACGCCCTCGAAGGAGCAAAGAAGACACCACACACAAAACACCGCACCACCACATAGTGGCGGAGACAGGGGTACCAGCAGGGCCCACCCCCCTAACTTCATGGATTTGCTGCATATTTGCTAAAGAACATTGCGAAATTAGTGATGATATGTTACTAAAAATCTAATTTTCAATTGTTTGGCCCTCCCATTCAATTTTAAGAGCACATGGCTCCCCGATAGAATTTTTCTGACCCCGCCACTGCCACCACACCGCAAACGCCACCGTCGTCAAAGAGGTAGCAAAATCACCACGACTATGGGAGGAACCGAAGTGGGCCACACTGACTCTGACGGCGATGGAAGCGCACCTCCAAGACCTCACGCCGGCTTCAACGTCCGAAGCACCGAAGATCCACCACCCGAGGCCGCCGCCCTGGCATCCAAAAGAAATGTTGCACCCTCTGCAACCCACGTACACAACCATCCGGGGCCGGAGCAACCACCCCGACTTCATCCGCCGTTGTAGACTCAAAGTCTCTGCAAATTTTGCCAAGACTAACTTGTTAACCTTGATCAGTCCTGATCTTGATGCTACTTATCACTTGGCAAGTGGCGACACACAATAAGCCATTTTGGCTTCCGACCAGCGGGTTGCCGTCTCTCTTTTATGTTGACGCCGAGGCAGAGCCGTCTCCCCACATTTTCGGCGTATAGAGGCAGCAAAGTTGGTTAGCTCTCTCGAGTTAGCTCCATCAACCCGTGTGGCCATAGAGGACGAAGGAAGGATCCTAATAAATCCCCTGGCCTTCTATTACGATTCGATGGGGATCGTCAGGACGGGGGCGTGAGAGCGAAAGCTCAGTCTCGAAACAGGAACGCATGGATGGTATGTATGTCTGGATGCTGTCAGTCTAGTGGGAGTAATTTGCTTGTCCATGGACCCATTCCATGGTGCTCGAGCTGCACGAGAGGTACTTCAAAAAGAAGCGTCCAGCGCAGCTCCCATACGCCTATGAATTTCAAGGACACCCGTAGTCGCAGAGCTTCTGTTCATGCACTCGGGCCTGACACCACAACTAAGCCGTGGCACCGCCGGCCACTAGCCCCGATAGACGTTGATGCATATGCATCTCAGTTTCTGCTATGAGGTTTTTTAGCACTCCCGCCGTCATAAAATAAATGTCTTGACCTTAATACAATTCATTAGAGTAAGTATAAAGTTGATACATTTATTTTGAGACAGAGGAAGTACTAGGGTACTAGCTGCTTGGAGGGTGGGTCGGGCTTTTTGGGCTCAAAATTCATGAAGAATTCAAAAACGACACTTTTTTTAGAAGAAGACACCCAAATTACTCTTAGATGTGATAATTATCAAGCAAAAGAGTAGATAATACAATGGAAAGATACTAATGTTTTTCTTCGTCCGAGATTTAAAATTACACCGAACCAACATCGAATAAAAGAAACACCTGGAAACGTCCTCACTATACTAGACTTTAAAGACCACAATATTGTTGGCAGTAAGCCATGTCCTCCGCGCTGGTGACCGGCGTCGGTGCGCCAGGTCTGGTCCGTGGAGGGTGTATGCGCATGTGGCCGGCTAATTTTTTTTAAATAATACATTTTTAATTAATTTGCACAAATATTACGCCCAAAAAATATTTTTTAAAAATAATACACCGTCGGTCCGCTGCAGGCCGACTAGGCCTAGTCAGCCCGCAGCAGGCCGAGTGATCCCCTATCGGCTGGCTGCCAGCCGAATGGCCTGTCGGCCACCAGTCCAGTTCATGTCAGCCAGCTGTGGGCCGACTAGACTAATCGGCCCATTGTAGGCCGACAGACAATAATTGGCCAGCCGCAGGCCGACTGGTGCATGCCACCATTTTTTCCCGTACGATCCCCACGTATATCACGGGCCGCCATTTCCCGCCAAATGTTCCCACTGTCAACTTCCCGCCATAATTTCCCACTTTGCTCGTTCCCGCCCTATTTTCCCGCTTTGCTCGTTCCCGCCATATTTTCCCGCTCTTTAGTTCCCGCCATATTTTTCCGCTCTTTAGTTCCCACCAGTATCTCCCGCCATATGTTCCCGCTACCGAGTTCCCGCCTTCCTTTGTGTTCTCAACCTATAAAACCCCCTCGTCACTAACGTTGGTAAGCATTCTAGCGTAGTCTCGTAGTCTCGCCAAGATGTCCGGATATCCTTTTGATCGTAGTTTTCACATTCGTATGTCCGAATGTCCGTTGCGTTTAGCCGCTTATTTCAGGGTTGACAACAGATTAGTTCCGTGGGAAGAACTCATCAGTAGTGACACCCCGCTGAATGAGCTGGCTCACACATTAAGTCGGAGTGGGTGGCCTTCCAGGACCTTTGAGGAGATACGCATCGAACTTCTGAGGTTGCATGGAAGATACCTAAAGTGTGGTAGGTACCTAAATTTCAGAGCAAAATATACTTATTTATGGAGTGCCGACAGCGAGGATGAAGATGATATCTTCATGCCGCCGCTTCCGGGTTCTACATCGTCAAAGGGCAAGAGTTCTTCATCGTCTAAGGGCAAGAGTTCTTCATCGTTGAAGCGCAAGAGTTCATCATCGTCGAAGGGCAAGATTTCTGCATCGTCGAAGGGCAAGAGTTCTTCATCGTCGAAGGGCAAGAGTTCTTCATCGTCGAAGGGTAAGAGCTCTGCATCGATGGAGGATGACGATGATGACTTCATGTAGTTTTTATGTTGTATGTTGTAAGTTAAGTCGTACGTACCGTTTAATTTAGATGTAGTTCTATCTAGTTGTTTGTACTCTCTTGTTGTACGAGCATTATGTTCTATCTAGATATGATGTTGTAGTTCGGATAACAGAGTACTAAAATAGAGTAGGCATATGTCTCATACATAAGTACATAGTCATTTGTCTCATACATAGAATAGACATAAGTCTCATACAGAAATAAATGGTAATGTCTCTATTGATAGATAGATGCATCAGTGATGATGTCTGGCCTGGCGGGGAGGCGGATCTATAGGCGGCGTCCATCCCCTCCTGTCGGGTGCCCTAATGTTACGAGGAGGAATCTCAGACTCTCCATGGTCATGTTGTGTATCCTGTGTGGGGCCAGGTGGCAGAGTCGAAAACATGTTCATCCACTGGGTGTACTGCGACATCTGAGCCTGTATGTTCTCCTCGGGATGTTGATCACTCCCCCATGTATCATGTGATGCCGACATAGACGCCTGATATTCGTAGGCTCCTGCACGATGGAATGCTAAGTCATGAAGAATGAGGTCGCCTCAATTAATATTGAAAACAATAAATATGAAGACACATACCTGCTGGCTGTGACGGCTGCTCTGGCTCAAACATGAAGCTCGACGAGGGACCGTGCTGCTGTGGTTGTGGAGAAAACACAAAGCTCGACGTGGGACCATAGTGCTGCGGGTGCTGCCACGTTGAACTACCAGGTTGGTCAGGACGGGGTGGCCTCGTTGCCGACTGATGTGCTAGACGTGGACGTGGTTGATGTCGGTGCATGGAGGGATGCGGCTGCTGCTACTGCTGATGAACAACGTCGCTTCTTCGGGTGCACGTGATAGCCTCATAGACAGCTCGTATTTTGTTCTGCATTCGTTCCAAGAAGGATTGTAGCACAGGACGGTGGTGAAGAAGAGGTCGAGACGACAGTGATCGTCCAAAGGTGGTCACGTTGTCGTAGAGTTCGTGTGTCAAGTTAGCCTGCAAATTTTCATGACGATTAATAAGTATGCACGTCAAAGTATGTGACAACATTACTTAAAGAAAATATATCTTACCGCTTACTGCCTAGAGCCCGAAGTATCATAGCTCGGGTACATATCCGATAGAGTAGGATCATGTATCTCCTGTGGGTGAGAGTGCTCAACGATGCCTAACCGTGTTCCGGTCATGTAGCGCCGCAAATAGAGATTGAATTCATTGAGATCAAAATTGTGATTCTCGTGCCATAGATGTGTGTTTGCTGTCTCCCATTCTATAACATATGGCTCTAGTCTAACTAGCTAGTCAGCAGTTGTCCTGGTCATGCCCTTCCTTGTCGTCCTAAAATTGTGGTGTGTGTTCAACAATTACCTAATGCTTCGAATTGAGTACTATGAAAGATAATGCAACATTGAAAAACTGGTTAATACATGTGGATGTGTGATGGCACCGGGTTCTCTGTAGGGGGAGGTAGCACGATACATACCTCGCGACGTGTCCAACACAGACCAAAAGTAGGCATGTCGACGCCGTCAGCATCAAACATGGCGGCTATAGGCTGATTAACACATACATCTGGTCACCCTATAGAGAACCTCTGCCACGACCACAGCTGTAGGAATAGAGGGCATCCAAGAAGGGCTGGCTTTCTCGATGTAAGGTGGCAACTGTTGCACATACCTCGGTATGTAGCCGCTAAGACCGCCGAACTCCAACTCCTCTGTCTGATCTGATCCGCCGTCTGAGCGCTCGCTATCTCGAGTGCCATAGGGATGTAGAGCGCGCTAATAGTGGTGACATAGTTCTCTGTGAACATCACCTTGCCGGAAAGCCACATTAAGTAGGCCTCTAAGCTCCGAGTGATCTGTTGCGCACTCAATGGTGCCTGGAACTTCTGGATCTGCATTAAGCAAAGAGAAAGTTTTAGTAAGCCGCAGGTATTTTCTGTAAAACCATATGCACGATAAATTGAATATAAGATCTAGGGGAAATAACCTGGAAATTGAGCAACCAATCATACTTAGGTCCATGATGCTCCCATACCGGATCCGGAGCATCTGGAAAAACACCATGAAAACATTGTGTAAGACTTCGCTCCCAACCAACCGGTGCGACCAACGGTCCTATGGCATGACGTGCCAATGCTAGTTCGAGCAAAAGTTACACATCCTCTAGAGTAGGAGCCATCTCTCCCCATCGGAAGCGAAACGTGTGGGTCTCTGGCCTCCAACGCTCCACTATGCAACTCAACAAGGAGGAGTCGATGGTGAGGCGTTTCTCACCCGGGATAGACTCAACCAGACGCGTGAAAGGTAAAAGGCCGGCCAATTTCAACCTTCATCAGAGAACATATCAGTTAGTGTCTCTCATTAATATGCATGTCAGTGTGCAAATTAATAAAGCATGTACCGCTGAACCCATCCTGGGTGTATCATCCAGTGCTCCTTAGGAGTGCGAGTGACCAGAGGCTCAAGCTTGCGCTCATACCATAGCGCAACACGATGACCCCTATCAATGTCCCCATTCAGCAACCACATTCCCGACATTCCTGCACATAAAAATTCAGAACATAGTGCCACACTTAATACATTTTCAGAATATAGTGCCACACTTAATATAAATTCAGAACATAGTGCCGCAGTTAATACAAATTCAGAACATAGTGCCACACTTAATAAAAATTCAGAACATAGTTCTACACTTAATACAAATTCAGAACATAGTGCCACACTTAATAAAAATTCAGAACATTGTGTCACACTTAATACAAATTCATAACATACTACTGCTAGCTTAGCTTCTTCCTCTCCCTCTTACTCCTCTGTTTCCTCTACCTCCTCTTCGTCCCCGGTTGCCTCGTCCACGCCCAGTTACGAAAGTGGGACAATTAGTGTCCCTATGGCCAAATTCATTGCATAGAATGCATTACCTAGTTGGACCTCCTGCTTCACATTCATCCATATCATTCCGGATGCGCTGACACTGCCGTCTGCTGGTTTTGAATGTAACGTCTTTCAGCGGGGTTGACGCTGTTGAAGTTACCCATTGATCGAAAACCCATCAGCTCACCTGTCCAGGTACTGAGGACAAACTCTTTCAGAAAAATGGAGACAAAAACGATATTGCGTCCATTCCAAGCTGCCCGCAAGCTGCAAGTACATGTGAGCAAGGTAGGTGAAGCAACTTCAACTTGTTGCATGTGCACTCACACGATGGCCAAGCTTCATTACCAATTTTCACCTCATGCGTCCTCAACTCATTTGCACATCTGAATTTGTTGTTGGCTAAGCGGACCTCAAACCGTCTTTCTTGATTACCGATGGCGACTACAGTGTGTGACCTAGCTTTTTGCATCTTGTTGTCCATGTACTTCGTGACTCTTTCACAGTAACGTGTATTCGGGTTGTTCAAGATATGCTGCTCTGCTTTTTGACGTCTGAGTAGGGTCATGGCTCTGTTCAAGGTACCCTCCCCAAGGATATCTCTTGAAGAAACTACCTTTCAGTCGACCTGGAAGGATTCCACTCGACGGACCTAAAGACACTCGACCATGAAGCCAACCACTCGACCGCCAGGAGATCTACAAATACCGGCCGCATAAGCGGTCGGTCATTAAGTGGCTTTATGGCCATCATAGCACTTTATGTAGGACGTTACCAGTAACTCCTTATCTTAATGCACCTTAATCCCTACATAACTGAGGGCTGGAGGGGTCTGGCAAACTCTATATAAGCCACCCCCTCCTTAGTGTAAACGGTTGGCACCCCTGTAACTCATACGCACATAATACAGTCGACCGCCTCCGGGCTCCGAGACGTAGGGCTGTTAATTCCTCCGAGAAGGGCCTGAACTCGTAAACATCTTGTGTATACAACTACTCCATAGCTAGGATCTTGCCTCTCCATACCTACCCTCCATTCTACTGTCAGACTTAGAACCACGACAGTTGGCGCCCACCGTGGGGCAGGTGTCTTAGCGACTTGTTGGAGAAGTTGCAGTTTTTTCCGATCTCCTTCATCATGGTTTCAGGTGGAGTTTTGGTTGAGGGCCGCGAGATCCGTCTCGGCGCGCTCATGTTCATCGCCGACGACTCCGCTTGGCTCCAGGAGGCTCCACTCGACGTCGACGCGCTCCCCGTCCGCGGCGTCCTCCTGCGGCAACCGTCGATCCAGTATCGGTCGTCTCCTCTGCCATCCTCCCTCCCAGTCTCTCGCCGGCGCAAGCGCTCCAGTCAGTCGAGGCTTCGGCGGTGGGTGAGGCATGCGGTGGCTCGCCAGTCGGCCACACCCCAAGTTGCGGCAATCGAGCCCGACGAATCTCTCTACGGCCTGTTCGATCTGCAATCGGCTCGCAGAGATCGCATTCGAAAGTCGACAAAGAATGATCCGATGGCGGAAGTCCTGATGGTCGATGGGCCATGCAGTCCACCCGGCTTTCCTCGCGCCAACAGTGGTGACGGCAAGGGCGGCCCGTCGCAAGACCATGAAGAGTACTTGCCCGAACAACTCACTTCACTGCAGAAGGAGTAGCTTCACCGCTGGAACATGGATGCACTTCACACTACTATCGTTGGAGAAACCCCCGAGGCCCGTGCCTTAGAAGACGCGCATTTGGCCAACTTGGCTGAGCGCACTCAACTGGAAAATCTCCAGCGAGTGCTCGACAAACGAGCGCAACAACGGGTCCCTTCGTCCAGTCGACGTCAAGTCTTTCCACAACCGACTCAGGTATACCGAACTCCAATTCAGAATCTAGCAGCTGCAGCCCGTATAGCAGAGGCATTCAGCCTTCGATCGAGGTCTGGCGGAGGCTTGCTCCGGATCGTAGATTTGCTCCGGGCAGCAGGAGATCAAAATTCAGCTGTATCGCAGTCGCGAAATAGGATTCACAGCAGATCCGTCACTGCGAATACAGTCCAGTCGGCTCATAGCCCAAGATCGCCCCCGAGGCGTGAGGGACATGGAGGCCGGCGTGATCAGTATGAGAACCGATTCGATCGTGATGATCGACATCGAGTGCCCACTCCTCCCCCAAGGGGTGGGTCATACGCGCCTCGACAGCAGGATGATAGACGCCATCATAGTGTTGGGCGAAGGATTCCAGTCGACCCCAGGGAACCAGGCTTTGATGCGAGATCCATTATCGTTCAAGGTTTGGCCGACAGGAACAGAGCTCACCGAGAAGGTCATGACAGAGATGTGCCCACCAGCAGCAGAGTACACACGCCTCAGACGAGTGTTTTAGCGAGCCATCGAGCCGCGGTGATTCCTCCCAACTTCAAGGTTGGCGACTGGTCGATAAGTTCCTTTGGTGAGTCCAAGCCGGATACTTGGCTTGAGGACTACCGAGTGGCTATTCAGATTAGCGGCGGCAGCGATGAAGTGGCCATGAAACACCTGCCTCTTATGTTGGAGGGCTCAGCGAAGCATGGTTGAATCGATTAGCACCCAACAGCATTTACACTTGGGAAGATCTTGCCCGAGTGTTTGTCAGACATTTGAAGGAACTTGCAAGCGGCAAGCAGGGTTGACAGAGTTGCGATCGTGTGTGCGTAAGTCGAATGAAACTCGAGGATTACATCCAGAGATGGATCACATTGCATCACCACGGTAGAGAATGTATACGCTCATCAGGCGATCTGCGCCTTCAAGGAAGGCATTAAGAACGAGAGTTAAGTCTGAAATTGATCGGACCGTAGATATGACCTTGAGTCGAATGATGGAGATTGCCACCAAGTACGCCAATGGTGAAGAAGAGGATCGGCTCCGAAGTGGCAAGTACAAGTCAGCCGCTAATGAAACCGGGAGAGGGAACTCCAGTCGGAAGCAGAAGCGGAAAACCGAGCCAGCTACTCCTGGAGAAGCCTTGGTCGTGACTCCAGGAAAGTTCAAGGGGAAATACAAGGGACCTTGGAACCCCAAGAAGGTGAAAGACCAAGATGGAAATGATGTATTGGACTTGCCATGTCACATTCACACGAAGAAAGATGAAGAGGGTAGACTCATTTACCCAAAGCGTACCACTCGACAGTGTCGGCTCTTGATTCAGCAGTTCCAGGGGAAGCAGCCCAAGGATAAGGAGAAGGAGTCGGACAAAGTTGAGGACAAGGAAGAGAGTGATGGTGTATACCCCCAGGTCAATTCCACCCTGATGATTTTTGCTGACGTTGAAAGCAAAAGTCGATTGAAAGTTATCAACCAAGAAGTGAATATGGTCGCTCCGGCGACACCCAGTTATATGAAATGGTCGCAGACCGCCATCACGTTCGACCAGTCTGATCACCCGACACACATAGCCATCCCTGGGAGGCAAGCTTTGGTGGTCGACCCGATTAAATCAAAGGCACTCGACTAACTAAAGTTTTGATGGATGGTGGCGATGCTTTGAACATACTTGTATGCGAGAGACGTTGAAAGGGATGGGCATTCCGATGTCCAGACTCAGCACCAGCAACATGAGCTTCCATGGAGTCATTCCTGGAAAGAAGGCTGAGTCACTCGGCCAAATTGCTCTTGATGTGGTTTTTGGTGATTACAAGAACTTTCGTAAGGAAAAGTTGACCTTTGAGGTCGTGGATTTCCAGAGCGCTTATCATGCTATTCTGGGAAGGCCGGCGTATGCATGTTTCATGGCTCGACCATGTTATGTATACCTCAAACTGAAGATGCCAGGCCCCAAAGGTGGGATCAATGTCACTGGCAATCGGAAGAAAGCAGAAGAGTGTTTTCAGAAAGGCTCTAAGATCGCTGATGCTCAGATGGCAGTGGTAGAGCTGCAAGAATACCAGAAAACTGTAGACCCGAGTGATTTGTTGCGAGCCAAGAAGCCCGCCACGAAGTCAGCATTTCAGTCGTCCGGTGAGACGAAACCGATTCACATTCACCCGACTGATCCCAATGCTGCTCCGACTCACATCTCAACAACACTCGACTCCAAATAGGAAGAAGCGCTCATCCAGTTCCTCCGTGAGAACTGGGACATCTTCGCATGGAAGCCTCACGACATGCCGGGTGTTCCTGTGGGACCGGTGAGCATCATCTACGAGTCGACTCAAAAGTTAAACCTGTCAAAGAACATCTTGGACGGTCCGCCGTCCAGAAGAGAAAGGCCATTGGCGAGGAGGTGGCTCGGCTCTTAGCAGCAGAGTTTATCTGAGAGATTTACCACTCCGAGTGGCTCGCCAATGTTGTCATGGTCCCTAAGAAGGACAAGTCACTTCGCATGTGCATCGACTTCAAACATATCAATTGGGCCTGCCCGAAAGATCATTTTCCTCTCCCCCGCATCGACCAAATAGTCAACTCGACTGCGGGATGTGAGCAGTTGTCTTTCTTAGACGCCTATTCTGGTTACCATCAGATCCGTCTGTATGGACCCGACGAGATCAAAACAGCTTTCATTACTCCGTTCGGGTGCTTCTATTATGTCACCATGCCATTCGGCCTCAAGAATGCCGGAGCCATGTTCATGAGGATGATTCAAGTGTTTGCTCACTCAAATCGGTCGGAATGTGGAAGCATACATGGATGATATTGTGGTCAAGTCACGGAAAGGTTCCGACCTGTTGACTGACCTTGCTGAAACATTTGCCAATCTCAGGAGGTATGATATCAAGCTTAATCCATCAAAGTGCACATTCGGAGTTCCTGGCGGAAAGTTATTCAGTTTTCTTGTTTCCGAACGAGGAATCGGCGCCAACCCAGAAAAAAGTTGGCACTATACTCCGAATGAAACGCCCTGTGCGTGTGCACGATGTCCAGAAGCTTACTGGATGCTTGGCCTCTTTAAGTCGATTCATCTCTCGTCTCGGTAAAAAGGCATTGCCTCTTTACCGACTGATGAAGAAGTCAGACAAGTTCGAGTGGACTCCCGAAGCTGATGCAGCGTTTGCAGAGCTAAAAGCTCTGCTCTCCACCCAGCCGGTGCTCACTGCCCCAATCAGCAAAGAGGCTTTGTTGCTTTACATTGCAGCCACATGACAAGTCGTCAGTACAGTACTTACGGCCGAGCAGGAAGAAGAAAGAAAAGCCTTCAAAGTTCAGCGCCCAATATATTATCTTTCTGAAGTATTGACCCCATCAAAGCAAAGATAACCTCATTATCAGAAGCTTGTTTATGGGATTTATATGACCACGGAGAAGGTTGCTCATTACTTCTCTGACCATTCCATTACAGTCATCAGCGACGCCCCATTGTCGAGATTCGCACAATGTAGATGCAACTGGTCGAGTGGCGAAATGGGCGATTGAACTCCTTCCCTTGATATCAAGTTTGAGGCAAAGAAAGCCATCAAGTCCCAAGCAGTAGCAGATTTCATCGCCGAGTGGATTGAACAGCAATCGCCGACTCAAGTTCACTCGAACCTTTGGACCATGTTCTTTGATGGTTCCAAGATGCTGAATGGTTCTGTCTTTGAGGTAGTGTTGGTTTCCCCGAGGAGATAAGCTCGAGATATGTGCTCCAGATTCACTTTGATTCTTCCAACAATGAAGCAGAATCTGAAACCTTTGTTGTATGGGTTGCGTATGGCCATTTCACTCGGCGTCAAATCGCCTCATGGTCTATGGCGACTCAGATCTAGTGGTTAATCAAGTGATGAAGGAGTGGGACGTCAGAAGTCCAGCCATGACTGGTTATTGCAATGTAGTGAGGAAGCTAGAGAAGAAATTCTAGGGGTTAAAGCTTCGTCATATACCCCGACTGAAAAATCAAGCTGCTGATGATTTGGCGAAAATAGGGTCCAAGAGGGAAGCCCTTCCCGATGTGTGTTTTTGGAGCACATCCACACACCGTCAGTTCAAGAGGATCCTTTCACCGAATTAGCCCCACAGCCCAAAAGTGCCACTGATCCGACTGAAGTTGAGGTCCCAACTATGGTCGACCTGATCATGGAAGTCGTGATCATCACTCCCGACTGGACAGTGCCGTACATCGCGTATATCTTAAGGAAAGTGCTCCCGGAGAACGAAGAAGAGGCTCGACAGATCGTCCGCCGATCCAAGGCCTTTACGGTGATCAAGGGACAGTTGTACAGAGAAAGCGCAACTGGAGTCGTCCAGAAATGCATAACACCAGAAGAAGGTTAGATAATTCTTGATGATATCCACTCGGGGACCTGTGGTCACCATGCGTCCTCTCGGACCATTGTGGCTAAAGCATACCGAGCGGGATTTTACTGGCCAAAAGCAAATGAAATGGCAAAGGAAATATTCGACAAGTGTGAAGGATGTCAGTTCTATTCCAATATGTCACACAAACCCGCCTCAGCCTTGAAGACCATTCCACTCGTCTGGCCCTTCGCTGTTTGGGGATTGGATATGATTGGACCACTGAGAACTGGCAGAAGCGGCTTCACTCACTTTCTAGTGGCGATGACAAGTTTACTAAGTGGATCGAAGCTAAGCCTATCAAGAATCTCGATGCGTGCACTGCTATCAGTTTCATCAGAGAGTTGATATTCAGATATGGAGTTACGCATAGCATCATCACTGACAATGGGTCAAACTTCGATTCCGACAAGTTCAAAGCCTTTTGCGCCTCTCAAGGCATGCGAGTCGAGTATGCTTCAGTTGCTCACCCCCAGTCAAATGGACAAGCAGAACGAGCAAACGGTCTAATTCTCAAAGGAATGAAACCCCGGCTGATGCGTGATCTCAAGCATGCAGCAGGAGCGTGGGTCGACGAACTCCCATCGGTTCTTTGGGGATTGAGGACCACTCCTAATCGGTCGACTGGGAGAACTCCATTCTTTATGGTCTATGGAGCTGAAGCAGTTCTGCCGAGTGACCTGCTTCACAATGCGCCTCGAGTCGAACTCTACTCTGAAGATAAAGCGGAGCAAGCCCGACAAGATGCAGTCGACCTCCTAGAAAAGGAGAGAGAGATGGCCCTGATCTGCTCGACCATCTATCAGCAAGACTTGCGTCGATTCCATGCTAGAAATGTGAAGAGTCGAACCTTCCAAGAAGGAGACTTGGTCCTTCGAGTGGATCAACAGAAACCACACAAGCTCGCTCCCACTTGGGAAGGTCCCTTCATCGTCACTAGAGTTCTCCACAATGGAGCATACCATCTTTACAATGTCGATCGCCAGATTGATGAGCCTCGGGCTTGGAACGCGGAGCTGCTCCGCCCCTTTTATACTTAAGTACTCACTCGGATGAGATGTAATTAAAGTACCTCTGTAGTTTGTTTATCAAAGACAAGAATGTTATAATTTTCCTAGTGATTGTTATTAATTTTTGTTTACATGAGAACCCCCCCCCCCCCAAGTGGGTGGCTTAGCTGCGAACCCGTTTCGCCTAAGTTTGTAAAAAAATCCCTACCGAGTGGTGAGTCAGCCTCACACTCGGGGGCTTAGCTGCGAATCCGTTTTGCCTAAGTACTTGAAAATCCTACCGAGTGGTGAGCCAGCCTCCCACTTGGGGGTTTAGCTGCAGTCCAAGTACTCACCTAAGTATTTAAAATCCTACCGAGTGGTGAGCCAGCCTCTCACTTGGGGGCTTAGCTGCAGTCCAAGTACTCGCCTAAGTGTTTAAAATCCTACCGAGTGGTGAGCCAGCCTCCCACTCGGGGGCTTAGCTGCAGTCCAAGTACTCGCCTAAGTGTTTAATAATCATACCGAGTGGTGAGCCAACCTCCCACTCGGGGGCTTAGCTGCAGTCCAAGTACTCTCCTAAGTATTTAATACAATGCGCGCTTTGTAAGGACGACGAGGTACAGATCGACTGCTTCCTTCTCCTTCAGAGCTACGACACAAAAAAAATCCTCCCACTCGGAGGCTTAGCTGCAGTCCAGTACTTGCCTAAGTTCGAAAAATCCTACCGAGTGGAGAGCAAACCTCCCACTCGGGGGCTTAGCTGCAGTCCAGTACTCGCCTAAGTATTTAAAATCCTACCGAGTGGAGAGCAAACCTCCCACTCGGGGGCTTAGCTGCAGTCCAGTACTCGCCTAAGTATTTGAAATCCTACCGAGTGGAGAGCAAACCTCCCACTCGGGGGCTTAGCTGCAGTCTAGTACACGCCTAAGTATTTGAAATCCTACCGAGTGGAGAGCGAACCTCCCACTCGGAGGCTTAGCTGCAGTCCAGTACTCGCCTAACTATCTGAAAATCGTACCGAGTGGAGACCAAACCTCCCACTCGGGGGCTTAGCTGCAGTCCAAGTACTCGCCTAAGTGTTTAAAATCCTACCGAGTGGAGAGCGAACCTCCCACTCGGAGGCTTAGCTGCAGTCCAGTACTCGCCTAAGTATCTGAAAATCCTACCGAGTGGAGAGCCACCCTCCCACTCGGAGGCTTAGCTGCAGTCCAGTACTCACCTAAGTATGAAATCCATTCAGATCCGCAAGGACGGCGAGGTGCAGGTCGACTGTTACCTTCTCCCTCGGAGCTGCGCCACAAGTTCAACGTGCGCTCCATTCCGATCCGCCAGGACGACGAGGTGTCGGCCGACTGTTACTTTCTCCTTCGGAGCTGCGCCACAAGTACAATCTATGCTCCATCCCTACCTGCAAGAACAATGAAGTGCAGGTCGACTGGATTTTTCACCTCAGAGCTGCATCTCAAGCACTGAAGTATATTCCGAGTGAAGAACAAAGTTCGCTCGAAGGCAAATGAAAGCATATTCGATGATAAGCCAAGTTCAGATAACATCCTACGGATTCAGAAGTACTCAGGCGTCAAGCCTGTTAAAGTTTATCGGTTACAAGACCACTCGGCATTCCGAGGCAAATTTAAGACGAAGTATAGAAGTTTTTACTCCTCGGTGGAGGATCGAAGGCGCGACAAACTGGTCCAGTCAATCCGTCGGCGATCCGTGGCGGCAGCAATGAAAGTCTCCATGAAAGATCGGAAGTCGTACTTCTTGGTATTGGCAACTTTGATGGACGCCAGCTTTTCCTCTCGCGCCTCCTTGCAGTGAACGCGGACCAGGGACAGAGCAACATCGGCACCACACCTGGCAGAAGACTTTTTCCATTCCTGCACTCGACTTGGAACGTCATTCAGTCGAGTCATTAAAGACTCGAGGTCATTTTGAAGCGTCTCGCCTGGCCAGAGTGTCGAGTCAATGCGCGACACCGCAACCTTCAATCGAGCCAGGTATGCCACCACAGCAGCAACACGAGACTCCAGTCGGAGCACGTTCATAGCGGCTTCATCCTTCACAGGAGAGTTAATGGGGTCCAGGCTTGTCTCCAGTCGACTAGTCTCCTCCTCGAAGTTCTGACAGAATTCTGTAAACGCAACTTGAGCTCAAGCTAATGGGTCTATGATGAGTCGGTGATAACAAGTCAGTTGGATAGGAGGGATTACCTTCAAGCATGAGGAATAACTTCTTGGCGAGCCCTCCCAGATAAGCCTCCAGATCGTTCCTCCTCCTGCCGATTCAAACCTTGTCACTCAGAGCTAACTTGTCATTCTTCAGTCGGCTAACCTCCTTGTTGGCCGCGTCGAGAGCAGCTTTTAGATTGGCGTTCTCTTCTTCAAGTTTACCGACTGAAGCCAGTTTTTCTTCTGCGAGCTTTGTTTTGTCCAAAGCCTCTTTCTGCGCCTCGGCAATTTCATGATACTTATTCTTCAGAGCCTCCTCAATTTAGTCTTCAAAATGACAATGAGATCAGATTTAGGAATGGGCGTAAAGACAAAGGCAGTCGTCAAGTTCTCACCAGCCATACCTTTTGCTTCATCTCTCACCTTCTGCAAGTTCTCCTGAGCAAGCTTCAAGTCAAGGTTGAGCTGGATCTGTTTGTTTTCCAATTCAGTATAGCGAGCCACAAGCTCGCAAGATTTCTGCGAAGAGTCAATCGAAAGACATCAAAGATAAGTTGCTTCCGAGTGACTAAGAAAAATCGTAGCATTTCTAAGACTATAGCCGAATCAAAATATTCGACAGTAGTCTCGGGGACTACACCCAGTGGGTGCACTCAGCGTGCCCCCACTGGTTCTACTGACTCGGTTCGATCAGTCGACCAAATGAGACAAAAGGTTTCAAAATGGGGGAGTTCTTCAGACTACGGTCGACTACCAGCAGTCCACCATAGTCTCGGGGACTACACCCAGTGGGTGCACTCAGCGTGCCCCCACCGGTTTCAAAATTCCATTCAACATGGTTCGACCAGACCGAGTGAAGAAGTTAGCAAAGAAATTCAAAGTATAAAGACTACAATGACGGCCAAGATCCACCATAGGCTCGGGACTACACCCGGTGGGTGCACTCAAGCGTGCCCCACCAATCCAAAAATTCAATCGACACACCCAATGGGTGTACAGATACAAAGATCTTCAGAAAGAAGAGTTTTCAGGTAGCATATCCTAACAGAACAAGTGGTGATCTACTAACCTGGACGTTGCTCTGAAGAGCTGAGATAGCATCATAGGCCGCCTGGCTGGCCTCCTGGACCACCTTCACTTGCTCCATCATGATCCCCGCCTGGCATATAGCTTCCTTAGTAGCACCCACTTGGTCCTCTGGGATGTGGTGTGTGGCGAAAAGGGAAGGCGGATCATCAATAGACAATGAAGGCCGGATACTCGTCGGCGGCACAGCGAAAGACACAGAAGTCCGAGTGATGTTGCCACCCTCATGAACCAGCGTCTCAGGCACTAATACAACCTGAGCAGTCTTGCGGTGAGCGCCTTTTATTCCTCCTCCGCCTCGGTAGCGCCTCATCGTCATCATCAGGGAGATCAATGACATGAGGAGGGACTACAAGAAAGATTCAAAGTTAAAAACGGAAATCCAATCGACCAAAAGCGAAGCTACAGAGATCATACCAAGGTTAGAGGAGACATCATCTTCCATCTCCTGGTCTTCATTCCTGGCAGAGGTCTCGGAGGTAGCAGTGCTGCAGGTTTCAGAAATCAGTTGATCAGTCAACGAGTCGAACAAAAGTATGTCCATGCCAAACAAGAAAACACAAGTTCTGCTGTACCCGGAAATGGTGGGAATGGCTATCCTCATCTTGGGCAAAACCTTCGTCGGCTTTGATGGCGTCGCTCGGGGTTGCTTTGGCGCTTTTTCAGTCGGTGCCGGAGAGGATGTCCGAGGGCGTTTAAATCGGCCCGGACAGCGCCGATAGCCTTGCCACGCTCGACCGCGGGGTCATGGGTGAGCTTGGATCGCCTTTCCATGCGAGGAGGATCGACTTCTTCCTCCTCTTCCTCCTCCTCCTCTTCGCCAGAGTTGTCGTCGTCTTCGTCCTCCTCACCATCAGATTGCCATTCCTCCTGGCTTTCGACTCCGCTCCCTTCTTCCTCCTCGACTGGTTCTTGCGCCCCGTTGGGTGTCGAGTACATCTCAGTAGTGGCCTGGAAGACAACAAACAAGACAAAAGTCAATCGACCGATTTTAAGCAGACAAGATGGAGAAAGCGGGATCGCAGTCAAAGATGCAGGAATGGACCTTGTCTACTTCGTATGATCGGTCGAGTGGAGGGATCCTCCACGCTCCTCGAGGATTGTCCTTGTTTCTGTGATGCCCACAAGACACCTTTCCAAAGATGGCATCCTCGACCTCCTCCGGGTGGATCCGAGTGGTGTCCTCGGTGCGAATACACCCACATCGGATGGTCTCAAGCTTGAAGCGGCCGGATGCGTCGTCGAAGGAAGACCTCCAAGAGATCCATGCAGTCACCCGTCTCGGATGAGCTGGACAACACGTTAAACCAACACCTTCACATGCGCCTTCTCCTCCGGGATCACCTTCAAAGAAGATGGCTTGCTCACTCGGTCCATGGAAAAAGCGAGGGAGTCCAGCCGCTTACTGGCGTTGGCTAGTCCTTACAGTAGAACCAAGTCGACTGCCATCCACGGACTGACTCGGGTAAGATCATGGCCGGGAAAGAACTTTTTCCTCTCATTTGGACCCCAAGACCCCCACACATCTGAATCACTTGAGTTCTCTCATCACTCGGATTGGCCTTTTTCACCGTCTGAGAGAGACAAGTGAAAATGTGCTTGAAAAGACCCCAATGAGGCCGACAACCCAAGAAATTCTCGCACAAAGACACGAAAGCAGCGAGATACACGATGGAGTTGGGAGTGAAGTGGTGAAGTTGTGCCCCAAGAAGTTCAGAAATCCCTGAAAGAAAGGGTGAGGCGGCAGAGAAAACCTGCGGTCGACATGGGTGGCCAAGAGAACACACTCTCCCTCAAGAGGTTGCGGCTCCGACTCCTTCCCCGGGAGCCGCGCTGATCCATGGGGGATCCGTCCCTCATTAGCCATGTCATCGAGATCCTTCTGACAGATCGTTGAGCGGATCCAGTCGCCCTGGATCCAGCCCTGCGACAAGCCGGCCCTTGACGAAGATCCGCCCCGACTGGTCGCCCTTCCCTTCGCCTTCGCCGTCACCTTCTTCGCCCGCTCCAAAGACGCCGTCTTCTCTTTCACCATTGTCACCGGCGGAACACGCACAGAGCAGCAGCGCTGAGATGGAACCTCACGCGGCGGATGAATCTGGGGAAGGGAGGAGGAAAGCGGAGCGCACTGTTCAAAAACACCCGTCCGGGGCCTTATATGGGGTTGCTTCCGAGTGACTGACTGGTAGGCCCGGGCGATCCTGCCAAATCCTGCAACAGTCGCCTGCGCGATACGTGGCGAAAAAGGTGGTGCAGAGATCGAGGCGTCCTTGCCTTATCACGTCCGATTACTGCGGCTCCCTCCGCCCTGCTCGTTTCCCAAAAATTCGAATCCTGCTAAATCCACGCGCCATAGAGCAAATCGTCAGACAGAAGATTTCCTCCGTCCTGTCATTTGGAGTTCCCCAAGTACGAAAAACACACTCGACGGATACAAAGAATGGATCAAGGCGACTGAAAAAATAAGTTGAAGCCGTCACCTAAACTCATTGATCCAGAACAAGACGTGCTCATCGCACGAAAAGTGGGTCGGAAGAGTTCTCAACTCCTTCCCCACTCAAACCTCGATCCATTCGGGGCTACTGATGAAGCCATGTACCTAGGGCAGGGTCATGGCTCTGTCCAAGGTACCCTCCCCAAGGACATCTCTTGAAGAAACTACCTTTCAGTCGACCTGGAAGGATTCCACTCGACGGACCTAAAGACACTCGACCATGAAGCCAACCACTCGACCGCCAGGAGATCTACTGTCAGTCTGCATGAAAACGGTCGGCCATTAAGTGGCTTTATGGCCATCATAGCACTTTATGTAGGACGTTACCAGTAACTCCCTATCTTAATGTACCTTAATCCCTGCATAACTGAGGGCCGGAGGGGTCTGGCAAACTCTATATAAGCCACCCCCCTCCTCAGTGTAAACGGTTGGCACCCCTGTAACTCATACGCACATAATACAGCCGACCGCCTCTGGGCTCCGAGATGTAGGGCTGTTACTTCCTCCGAGAAGGGCCTGAACTCGTAAACATCTTGCGTATACAACTACTCCATAGCTAGGATCTTGCCTCTCCATACCTACCCCCCATTCTACTGTCAGACTTAGAACCACGACAACGTCTATCTCTGAAATACTTGACGGTGCCATAGAAAATACCCTCAATGATGGTTGTAAGTGGCAATGCCCGGTTTCCTCTGAGGACAAAGTTGTATGTTTCCGCAAGGTTCGTTGTCATGACACCGTACCTTGCTCCATGTGTGTCATGTAGCAAAGGCCACCTCTCCAGAGGCTCATGCTCTATCCACTGCTGAGCCTTCACCTAGTACCAGGCGGGTCAAAGCCTGGCAGGTCACATACCCCAGCAGGTTCCTCCTCCACGGCCGCTGTTCTTGTTGCCAACTGTGCAGCTACTGCTTCAACATGTGCCCTCACCGTTGCATCTCTTGCAGCTTTCCTGTCCCTCACATGTCTCTGCGTGCACACATTAAGTCCGTCACGTATCAAATTGTACTTCCATAACTGGTTCTGCTTGCAGATTTTTTTGAACAGATTCATCAGATTCTTATTTCTAAACTGTGAGAAGAAATTAGCCCCCAGATGGCGCATGCACCAACGGCTCTGCAAGTCCTGCCATGGAGCTTATTCCTCAGGGCTTGGGTTTGTCAGTGTCCTTATCGCACTGAGTATACCTGCATGCCTGCCATGAAGGATGCACACATTGGGCTTCTCCTTCACAACTGATATTTTCAACTGCCTGAAGAACCATGTCCAACTTTCAATGTTCTCCCTCTCCACAAAAGCAAATGCGAGTGGGACAACTTGATGTTGGCTGTCTTGACCTATGGCTGTCAGGATCTGACCCTTGTACTTGCCTGTGAGAAAAGTACCATCAACACATATCACCAGTCGGCAATGCCTGAAAGCTTCGATGCATACACCGAAAGAGAAGAAGAGACGATGCAACACCCTCATAGTTGGGAACTCTGGCATGAACATGTCTTGGATATCGATATAGGTGCCTGGATTCCGCTGCTGCATGGTGTGGAGGAGCTGGACAACAGAATCATATGCATCAAAATAAGAACCAAATCTCCTCTCAAGCGCCGCATGCTTAGCCCTCCAAGCCTTGCCATAAGAAATTTTGTACTTGAACCTGGCGAAGACTTTTGTCTGGACTGCTTTCACTTCCATAGCTTTGCCCTGCACTATCTCATCGTAAAACAACCGAGCAATAAGCGTCGTTGAAAGGTTGGCATGTTCTTGAGGGATGCAGGGAATAAGACAAGTGTGATTAAATAAGTCACGGATCACCCAACTTGTGCCATACTTAGGGAGAAAGTCATGCACCCTGGCGGGACAATCTGCGTTCTTGCATACCATTGTCAGGAATTTCTGACTGGACACCTGAGCTGTGAAAACCCTTTGCGTGGACATTGCCCAATTAATTATTGCATCCTTCAGGGCTTGCTTGTTCGGATACATAGCACCCGTCGCAATATTGTTCTGGTGATATTGCCAGGCTGAATCATGTCCATCGTTCAAAGTCATTGTAGTGACCTCCTTCATGACAGGAAGCACTAAAGCAACATGATTGCATCCCCTTCTTTCACAACCTTGTAACCACCTCACCCAATCGGAGTCTCGCTCTATTGGCCCCAAATAAAAGTAAATTATTGAACTTGACTGTGTCCACAATTCATGAACATCGACGGTGTGTGTTTCAGTATAAGACCTAAACTTGCCGCAATCCATTCTTTCAACTGACTGACAGACCATGTTTGAGGTGCGCTCATTGGCACCTCTATGTGAGTAAATTCACTCAGATCTGCTCCCATCTCAGTTGTTTGGACAGTACCAGGACCGTAGTAAAATATGAACATCACTACATCGGACATCTCGCCTCACCTATTTTGTTTCAACAACGAAATACAAGTATTAAGAAACAACTTAAAATACCCCCACTAACAAATATTAGACATGTCTATATATTAGTTAGATATATATTACATAATATTAACGGAGCAACTAATACAATTCACACACCTACAAGTATATTACGAATATTTGCTAGAACAACTACAAATATTGACGGGTTTTAAAATTTGACTAGACTGCCTATATTACATATTTTACCAGAGCTACTCCAAATACTAACACTCCTAAATACTTGACATCCACATATAGTACGGAATATTACCGGAGCAACTACACATTTTTACACAAGTAATTAGTTGACATCTAAATATATTTACGTATACTACCAGGGCAAATAATAATAATCGCACACCTAATTTATTTCACATCGAAACATATTAACAAATACTATCGGAGCACCTACGAAAAATAAAATGTTAGTTGAAATATACCCTTGAAGCGTGCGTGCGAACGAAGAACGACGAACGGCGGCCACCAAACTGCCGGAGCTTCACCTTCACCACCTCCACCACATTGCGCCAACTTCACCACCACCACCTCCACCTCCACCGCCGCAACAACCTCCACCAATGAGCTGGAAAAAACTCCACCAAAATGCTCACCATGACCACCACGACCTACCCCATCAACAGATCGAGGCCTTTTTTGGCTGCCCTAACTAAGTTCAATCCATTCACGGTGCCAAATCCGCAAAAAACTGGCTCATTTAGGTCTAGAAATTGGAGGCATTTTCGTGTAGAGAGAGGAGAAGGAAAGAAAGAAGAAGAACAAAAGCTGGCATGAAGGAAAATGAGGAAAGAGCTGCAGGGAGCCAGGCCAGCCGCGCGAGGTGGGGCTGCACTGCACCTGGCCGGTGGCCAGGCCGATCGGCCCGCGGTAGGCTGATAGGGGCGCCCCCGTGACCACCCGCGCCGACAGCTCCTTCCCTCCTCCTCACGACGTGGCCTGCGCACTGACAGCTCCTTCCCCCCTTCCCACCCGCGCCGACACGTGGCAGGCGGGCCAGCTGTTGGCCGGCTACTGGCCGACTGCGTCCACTCGGCCTGCTGCGGGCTGACTAGGCCCAGTCGCCCTGAAGTGGGCCGACGGTGTATTAGTTTTGAAAAATATTTTTTGGGCCTAATATTTGTGCAAATTAATAAAAAATATATTATTTAAAAAAATTAGCATGTGGTCGTGCGTGTATGTTTGTATGGCCATTGTACAGGCATTGTCCGAGTAGTGTATGGCATGTGTGTGTATGGGGCAAATAGCTCCCATGCGACATCGCTGAGTTGAATTTGTCCACAGAACGACGTCGCTGGTTGTAATGGCTCTCATGCGACGTCTCCCAGCGCAGAAATAGTTCAAGCAAGACAACCCGTTTACGCGGCTAGCTGGCTATTAGTTAGGCTGAGATTTGGTTGGGACACTAGCGGTTATGTGCTCTGACTGGTGGGGTCCACCTAGGGCCACGTCGTCAAGAGTCAACCGTCCATGACTCGACCGATGACTGTGTGACCGTGCTCGACTCGACTGTGCTGGACTGAGCGAGCAGCGCCGCCGTAAGCATCTTCTCTGGGCTGACCTGACACAACCGGGTGGAGAGGTCCACTGGTCAAAGCCCATCCGTGGGAAGTCAAAGGGCTAGATCACGTGGTCAACCGCTCCAGGGTTAGGTGGGACGGGGGCCCTGGGGGGTAGCAATGCCACCGGAGCGTCGCACCGGCCCCTCATACATGCGGGGTGGTGTTGTGGCATGTCTAAAGAGGCGACACGCGTCTTCGGGGCGTGGCCCCCCTCTAGGATGGCGCCGTCGCCGGCACCTGGAGGGGGGAAACGGACACGTCAGGTCTACACGGAGGGGATGTAGTTGTGGGTTTGGCCCGGATGTTTCTCCCAGTTGTCCCTCTGGGCTGACCTGACACAACCGGGTGGAGAGGTCCAGTGGTCAAAGCCCATCCGTGGGAAGTCAAAGGGCTAGATCTCGTGGTCAATCGCTCCAGGGTTAGGCGGGACGGGGGCCCTGGGGGAGTAGCAATGCCACCGAAGAGTCATACCGGGCCCTCGTACATGCCGGGTGGTGTTGCGGCATGTCTGAAGAGGCGGCACGCGTCTCCGGGGTGTGGCCCCCCTCACGGACGGCGATGACAGAGTAATAGACGTTCTGCGGTAACGGTGCGGCGTTAATATTATTAAATACTCAGATAGCGATAAAATCATGAGTTTTTTACACGACGTGGGCACATGTGCTATAGGAATGATGGTAATTTTTCATAATTTTTGGTGATGGAGAAGTATCCGAACACTTCCCTCTACGCGGATTGCCCTCCGCATGTCTACGACTATGGCCGGCGGCCTCCGGGGGCTAGCATGCTGCCAATCTTGCGTACGCGGCTTCTCACAAGTCTGAAAGTGTTGTGGCGGCTGCAAACACTTGCACACGTCTCCGGTGTGTGGCCCCCTCACGAACGGCGCCGCCGCCGACACCTGGAGGGGGGAAACAGACGCGTCGGGTCTACACGGAGGGGATGTTGCTATGAGTTTGGCCCGGATGTTGCTCCCAGGTGTCCCTCTGGGCTGACCTGACACAACCGGGTGGAGAGGTCCACTGGTCAAAGCCCGTCCGTGGGAAGTCAAAGGGCTAGATCTTGTGGTCAACCGCCTGTGTTAGGCGGGCGGGGCCTGGGGTAGTAATGCCATCAAGCATCGCACTGCTCGCTCATACATGCCAGGTGGTGTTGTGGCATGTCTGAAGAGGCGGCATGCGTCTCCGGGGTGTGGGCCCCCTCACGGACGGCAATGACACAGTAGTAGACGTTCTGCGGTAATGGTGCTGCGTGAATATTATTAAATACTTGGATCGTGATAAAATCATGAGTTTTTTACACGACGTGGGCACATGTGCTATAGGAATCATGGTAACTTTTCATAATTTTTGGTGATGGAGAAGTATCCGAACACTTCCCTCCACGCGGATTGCTCTTCGCATGTCTAGGACTGTGGCCGGCGGCCTCCGGGGGCTAGCATGCCGCCAATCTTGCGTACGTGGCTTCTCACAAGTCTGAAAGTGTTGTGGCGGTTGCAAACGCCCGGCACGCGTCTCCGGGGCATGGCCCCCCTCACGGACGGCGCCGCCGCCGGCACCTGGAGGGGGGAAACGGACACGTCTGGTCTACATTAGGGGATGTAGCTGTGGGTTTGGCCCGGATGTTTCTCCCAGGTGTCCCTCTGGGCTAACCTGACACAACCGGGTGGAGAGGTCCACTGGTCAAAGCCCCTCCATGGCAAGTCAAAGGGCAAGATCTCGTGGTCAACCTATACCAGGGTTAGGCGGTACGGGGGCCCTAGGGGGGGGGGGGGTAGCAATGCCACCGGAGCGTCGTACCGGGCCCTCAAAAATGCCGGGTGGTGTTGTGGCATGTCTGAAGAGGCGGCACATGTCTCCGGGTTGTGGCCCTCCTCACGGACAGCGATGACACAGTAGTAGATATTCTGCGGTAACGGTACGGCGTGAAGATTACTAAATACTCGGATCGCGATAAAATCATGAGTTTTTTCACGACGTGGGAACATGTGCTATTGGAATGATGGTAAGGTTTCATAATTTTTGGTGATGGAGAAGTATCAGAACACTTCCCTCTACGCGGATTGCCCTTCACATGTCTACGGCTGTGGCCGGCGGCCTCCGGGGGCTAGCATGCCGCCAATCTTGCGTACGCGGCTTCTCACAAGTCTGAAAGTGTTGTGGCGGTTGCAAAGCCCGGCACGCGTCTCCAGGGTGTGGCCCCCATCACGGACGGCGCCGCCACCGGCACCTGGAGGGGGAAACGGACGCGTCGGGTCTACACGGAGGGGATGTAGCTGTGGGTTTGGCCTGGATGTTACTCCCAGGTGTCCCTCTGGGCTAACCTGACACAACTGGGTGGAGAGGTCCACTGGTCAAAGCCCGTCCGTGGGAAGTCAAAGGGCTAGATCTCGTGGTCAACCGTCCTAGGGTTAGGCGACATGGGGGGCCCTGGGGTGAGGGGGGAGGGGGTAGCAATGCCACCGGAGCATCGCACCGGCCCCTCATACATCCAGGGTGGTGTGGTGGCATGTCTCAAGAGGCGGCACACGGCTCCGGGGTACGTGCCCCCCCTCACGGACGGCGCCGCCGCCTACACCTGGAGGGGGCAAACGGACGCGTCGGGTCTACACGGAGGGGTTTTTGCAGTGGGTTTGCCCCGGACGTTGCTCATGGACGTCTGCGGTAACGATGCGGCATGAATATCATTGAAGACTCGGAGCGCGATAAAATCATGAGTCGTGAAGGGATAGCTAGCCCCCGATGGCCCTGGACCACACCGGAGGGGGGAAACGGCCGTGTCGGCAGCCTTGGGTAGGGTCTTGTGCTGGGTTAGGCTACTGGATTTTAATAAATTAGTAGTAGATTTATTTTAAAAATTTAAATTTGTTGCTAATAAAAAAATAAAAATATATATGCCTCCGGCTAAGCCGTCGGCATAGGTGCCACGTGGCGTCATCACCTATGCCGATGGCTTAGCCGTCGGCATACTTCACCTTATCCATCCGCGGATCGCACCCCTCCACTCAGTCCTCTCATCTCGTCCCCGATCCCGAGCGCCTCCCACCCCGACCCATGCCGCCACCGCCGCATTCGGCCCCGCCCCCTGCCGCCGCTCACTCCACCCCGCCGCCTCGCCGCTGCCGCACTCTGCCCCGCCCCTGCCACCACCCTCCCACTCCACCACGCCCCCTGCCGGCGCTGCCGCAATACGCCCCACCCGCTGCCGCCGCCCTCCCACTCCACCCCATCCCCTGCCGCCCCGCCTCCCACACCCTGCCGCCACCGTCTCCACCCACCGTCGGTCCCGCCTCGTCCCGACCGCGCCGCCGCTTATCTCCACCAGCCGTCGCTCCGGCCTCCCCCGACCACCTTTGCCGCAGCTCCTCTGCCCGGCCAGCGTCAGGCGCCCCTTCTCCGGCTGGCCCCGGCCCTCCCGTTCCCGGCCGCCCCTGCTTCTCCGGCTGGCCCCGGACCTCCTGTCCCCGGCCGCCCCTGCCTCACCAGCCCCTCCACCGCCGCCCCTGCCACGCCCCTCTCGGTGAGCTACCATTTTTTTTAAATTAATTTTTTTGCATTTTTTTGCTACTGTTGGATGGATGAATGGATTCATGGATGGATGTTGGATGTTTGATTGTTAGGTTAGATGTTGGATGTTAGGTTGTTTGGTTGATAGATAGGTGAATGCTGGATGTTAGGATGTTAGGTTGTTAGGTTGCAATATTTTTATCATGATGATCTTGTCATTTGAGATGTGCTCCAAAATTGGTATAAGATGAGTGGTTATTTTTATCATGATGATCTTGTCGAAAAAATTGAACTGAACAAATTTGACACTTGACGAAATATGATTTTTTCCCCATAGTTTTAAGTGTCAATGCTTACTGTTACGTAGATATGTGAGATGTGCTCCAAAATTTGGATATGATGAGTGGTTATTTAATCATGATGATCTTACTAAAAAAATGAAGGAGAAAATTTGACACTTGACGAAACATGATTTTTTTCATAGTTAAAAGTGTCAATGCTTAATGTGAGGTGATGACCTAAATTTTTATCACTCGATGGAATTAACGGGATTTTTGGTGTTCCATCTTTGTGGAGTGATCGTCGACATTGGAGGTGTTGGTCTACGATCGTCCCTCCTTTAGTCGACTACATCCTCTACATCGGAGGGTGAGCAACAATTCCATGACCTCGTCCACTTTTTTTCCATGTCACTAGATTAAATTTTCACATCAAGTCGCGTAACCTAGGCGTCTCCCGTCGGGAAGGGTTGCATTGATAAATATGCGTTCAATTGCATATTTATCACCGCAGCTCTTTCGGATTGTCCAGCACTTTCCACGGACAGCCCGAGGATGTGTAGATTGGGTACGTTGTTCATGCTCTACCCCGTTCTGAGACAGGATTTCGGCGGCTTCTCCCTGTTGTTCTCTGGATGCACATTCTCTCGGCATTTTGCCGAGACGTGTATTTGGAGAACAGCGGGGAGGTGCTACCGAAATTTTGTCTCGGAATGGGGTAGAGCATGGACAACGTACTCAATCTACACATTCTCGGGTGGGATTAGGACCCATCTTTACCTATTAGAGATGTAGGTGGATTAAATGTTGTTTCTCGTCAACCTTAATTTTGTTGTGTGGCTTCCAATAAAGCAGAGATGGTAGATAATCAGTGGATGTATAGTGGGTTTTTCCGTCGGAATCAAGTAACGACAGAGTGGGTCGAGAAAACTGATGTGTTTTTGAAAGAGATATTCCGCAGTCCAATGAGGATTGTTCCAGAATACCCGTGTGCCAAATGTAAGAGACATTTGCGCAGAGATAAGAGTGAGATGACTAAGCACCTTCGCACGCATGGATTTATGCCCAACTTTAGTATGCCGATAAACTTTGCCCAGCGGGACCGTGGTAGAGAGGAGGTGATACGACAACGCGTCGCAGGTTATGAGGACGATGGGGTTAGAGACATGCTAGATGATGTATTTCCTGCACAGCCGACACCTCCGTCACATTCAGCGAATGAACCGGAGGAGCCGGAGGAAACCGCAAAGGCCTTCCTGGATATCTTGGCCTCGTCAAAGAAACCTCTTTATGAGGGTGCCAAGCTGTCTATGCTGGGTGCCATCTCGCAACTGATGGCAGTCAGGGCTGAGTACGGCTATAGCCGAGGTTGCTTTGAAGCATTTCTGGGAGTATGGGCTAACAGCCTGCATGAGGGCCATGAACTGCCGAAAACCATGTACGCTACGAAGAAAATCATGAAGGCGCTCTCCATGGATTATGAGAAAAATACATGTTTGTCCAAAGAATTGCCTTTTGTTTAGGCATGAGTATGCCGATGACAACTATTGTAGGAAGTGTGGTTCCTCTCGGTATATGTAGGTGGTCGATGGGCATGGTCAGAAGCAGCAGATAAAAATCCCTATGAAGGTTCTTCGGTATCTTGATTTTATAAAAAAGACTGCAGCGCCTTTTCATCACCGAGGAGTCCTCCAAAATGATGAAGTGGAACAAGGAAGGGAAAAGGTACAATCCAAAAAAAATTGTACATCCATCAGAAGGTGAAGCATGGAAGTCATTCGATATAGAGTACCCAGAGGAAGCAGCCGAGGATGGGAATGTGAGAATTGCTATAACAGGTGATGCTTTCAACCCATATGGTATGTCGTCTAATCCATACAGCTGCTGGCCCATATTTGTTATTCCGCTCAATCTCCCTCCCGGCGCCATAATGCAACGCAAGACCATGTTCCTGTCGCTTATAATTCTGGGGCCTGAATATCCGGGGAAGAATTTGAGTGTGTTTATGGAGCCGTTGGTGGATGATTTGCACCATTCTTGGTACTTCCTGAGGTTGACATACGAACGACATCTGCAGAAAAATTTCTTGATGAAAGTTTGGCTACAGTATTGCATGCATGACTTTCCCGGCTATGCCCTGTTCTGCGAATGGTGTACAAGTGGAAAGATGCCTTGCCCAGTGTGCATGTAGGCCTTGATCTTCATTTGGCTGAAGAAGGGTGGCAAGTATGTTGCCTTTGACCTCCATCGTAAGTTCCTCCGTCCACACCATCCTGATAGGGAAGACAAGAAGAATTTCGCAAAAGGAAAAGTTGTCCATGAAGTAAACGAGATTCCAATGTTTTCTGGTGCGGATGTGCTTGCTCAGCTAAAAGCTCTTAAGCCTGCCGGCGAAGGGAAAGGCAAAGCTGCAGGCGAAGATGAGGGCGAGGGCAAAGGAAAAGGTAAAGGGAAAAAAATGTTTTGAAGGATATGGTGAGACGCACAACTGGACTCACATTACCCCCTTCACGCAGCTTCCCTATTTTAAGGACCTCTAACTTCCATACAACATCGACGTGATGCACACCGAAAAGAATGTCGTAGAGTCCCTTTTTCACACGATCCTCAACATTCCTGATAAGACAAAGGATAATGTTAATGCTAGAGTCGATCAACAGAATATTTGTGATAGACCACGTCTACACATGCATCCTCCCATAGGCAGTCGAATATCTTGGTTCAAGCCAGATGCTGACTTCGTACTTAAAAAGGATCATATGATGGAGGCATTCAAGTGGCTAAAACACGTCGTGAAGTTCGCTGATGGTTATGCGTCGAATATAAGTAAGGGGGTCAATCTTTCAACATGCAAAGTGATCGAGCTCAAGAGTCATGACTATCATGTATGGATTGAGCGGATTATGCCGGTGATTGTTTGGGGTTATGTTCCCGAGCGTGTCTGGAGTGTGCTTGAGGAGTTAATCCATTTCTTCCGCACGCTTTGTGCTAAAGAAGTATGTCGTGAGAAGATAAAAGAAATGCATAAGAAGGCGTCGGAGTTGATATGCAAGCTAGAGAAGATCTTCCCGCCAGGCTTATTTACTCCGATGACACATCTCATTTTGCACCTCATGAACGAGGTATTGTTGGGGGGCCTTGTGCAGAATCATTGGCAGTACGTCCCTGAGAGACAGAACAAGCATCTGAGACAGAAATGTGGAAATAAAGCTAAGATTGAAGCTCTTCCATAGCCGAGGCAGTTATCCTAGAGGAGGTGGCAGACCTCAGGAGAGCCTACTATCCGGACCATGTTCCCACACTGCACAATAAGGTGTCTTGATACAATACAGAAGAACCGAAGTATAAACCCAAGCTGCCTCTATTCATCGGGCAAGGTGGCAGGGCTGGATGCTCGACACCTTATATCATGCCACGAGATGAGTGGGAGGATGTCATGTTCTATATCTTGCACAACATCAAGGAAGTTGAGGATGAGTGGATGAGGTAATACCTTTGCACCATTCTTTTAGTCAATTCTTTATGTTCACTTTTCCTAGTTCTTATACCGCTTTTCTTATTGTAGTCGATTCGTTGATGAAGAGTGGACGGAATGCTGCCTCCCTCTTTGAGCGGAGGCACTTGCTCTTCTCCGAAAGGGTGCTCATGGAAGGAAAATTTCGTTGCGTGGTTCATGGAGAAAGTAATTTTTCACACTTCCCTATTACCTATTTCACCGTACAATTCCAATTAAACTCATGCACCCTATAATTTCAATTAAACCTATAGGGAAATGATCCGAATGAATCAATGGGTGAAGAATTGAGATGGGTTTCCATGGGTTTTGACCCTGCCGTCATGACATGCGAAAAGTATGATGTGAATGGGTATCGCTTCCATACAGAGGAGCACCAGAACAGTCGGCCTGATCCCAAAACCATAAATACAGGAGTCTTCACCGAAGGAGATAATAAAGTAGATTACTACAGAAGGGTAGGAAAAATATACGAGCTTACATTCTAACATGGCCGCGAACACCTAAGTCTCATTGTGTTCAAATGCTGATGGTTCGACCCCAAAAAGGGTCTGAGACATACGCCTTCTGTTGGTTTAGTTGAAGTTAAACCATCAACCGTCTATGTCGGAGATGATCTCTTTATCGCTGCTACCCAGGCCACACAAGTATATTATCTGCCTTACCCATGCCAGAAAGAGTACGTAAAGGGTCGGGAAGTTGTGTTCACGGTGTCGCCACATGGTAAGCTACCGGACCCGACCGATGATGATTACTACAACATAAACCCCATGACATACGAGGGAGTGGTCTTTCAAGAGGAACATGATGACGTGGTCCGAAACAAGGAGAATGATGACTTGGGTTATGTTGACCTGGACCCAAACAACGACGACGCACGGATTGATGGTGAGGCAGTTGTGAATCAAAGAGACATAATTATGCTTGAAAAGTTAAATGAAGACGCTGACGATGAGGAAGAGCCTCCACCTTCGTCAGACAACGAAGAAGATATGCGTGATAGTGATGATGAGACCGGTCGACAAATAGATTACAATAATGATGATTCATATGGGTTCTAGAAAATGTAAGTTCTTTTAATGATCATTACAATAGTATGCTTAATGTGCTCTTCTGTTATTAATGTTCTTTCCTATATGCTTAATGTGCTCTTCATTTATTAATGTCTTTCCTATATGCTTGCTTATTTGATATCCTTACTAATTGTTTATTCTCTTCTCAATGCAGGTTTGCTAATCATGGGCAAGTCCAGCGGCGCCAGTTTCCTCAGTAAATTCAAAGGACTTACTCGGAGTGGACGAGACCACAAGGTTCCCTCCCGACTACGCGAGGATGACATCTCACAGGGAGGTGGAGGGGTCGGTGGAGGAGACCCTAGAGGAGGAGGGGGTGGGGGGAGAGGCCCTAGAGGAGGAGGAGGTGGGGGGAGAGGCAGCCGGGACAAAAAACTCCGGGCCGTGTCCGAAATAGGAGGGTCTTCTTCGATGCCATCCTATACTGAGGCACCTTCTGAGTCTGAGGAGGAGGAGTATGTTCCTGATAGCGAGGAGGAGGAGGCTGAGGAGGAGGAGGGCGAGGAGGAGGAGGCCGAGGAGGAGGAGGCCGAGGAGGAGGGTGAGGAAGAGGGCGAGGAGGGTGGTGGAGGGGAGGTTGACCCAGAGTTGTGGGGTGACTTGCCACCGGGTGCTCCGCAGGGGTGGATGCGTGGTACTGCTAGAGTACCTACACCACCTCTATCGAGGCGCACAAGTGGCTCATTGAACCCGCGGGGATAGAGTAAGTTCCTCTCAATCATATTTCAACACATAAAAACATTTTATTATTGTACACATGGCAATCCTTTGATTCTTTTGTAGTAACTGGATCCTTCACGGAAAGGGCAATAAACCGAACAGCCTTATCACATTCTTGTTGAAGGAGTTTTGGCCGGGCCTATTCTTCCCGCGGATAGACAGGGACCCACAGCTGCGGGTTTTGGCCACGAGCTGGGCCCACTACGAGGCTTACAGCCACGCGGAGTACGGGACGGCCGCTAAGGCCGTGATCACCAAATTTTGGGTAAGTTCTCTTCTGAATCACTTGTTTTCAGTTTTGTTCATAGTTTATCATTGAATCACTCAACTCATACCTTGTTTGCTTCTGGTTTATGCATGATTGCAGCAACTCTATAGAGTTCTTGACGAGCACAAGGCCAGAGCCGACGTGGTCTTGCTTGCGGCTGCGAAGAAGAAAGCTCATCAGTTGCAGTACGAGGTGCACTGGGTTGCCGTCTCGCAGTACTACCACATAATCCTTCATCAAAAGATGGCCAAAACTCAAGCGCAGAGGCAACGACTTACCTTGAACATGGAGCAGTTCATGAAGGTAACTATTACTGACTTTTCATTGTTTCAAGCAGTCAACTATATGTTTCGTGCTCACATGTCAGCTTCCAAAATTTGCATAGGTTATTCCTCGTTGGTGCTATGGAAGGGATGACGGATGGACGAGTTTGGTGGATAGGTGGCTCGGCGACGATGCAGAGTTTCCTGCCAAGAGCAGCAAGGCCCGGGTTAACCATTGAAAAGACGAGACACACGACCAAGGAAACAGGAACCACTGGGGCTTCAAGGCCATGAAGGTATATCTATATGCATGATGCATTTTTGTTCTTTACCGTCATTTTATTATGTATGGCTAACTTCTGTTTTACGTTGCAGGAGGACAAGTTGAAGAGGCCGCTCTCAGACGTTGAGTGGTGGAAGCTGGCCCGCGAGCGGAGTGATCGCAAGGACGGCGAGAGCCATTACTACGGCAAGACCGAGGAGCACCTGGAGTCTTACACTCAGCACTTTCAGAGGTTGCATCCGGATGTTCCTGTTCCTGAGGTCGCCCAGTCTCAGATCGACGACACGACGGTGGTGGCCATCCAGGGGAAGTCCCATGGCCTGTATCTGTGTTTCGATGGCTTTATCACTCCTTCGGTCTCGTACACACGGCTTTGGGCTACCAACCCGAGCCCGTTAGAGAGTACGGGGCGTTTATAGCCTCCCTTAGCCCGCCAGCATGCTGTAAGTACTTCCTGTTTATCTTCTTTCTCTCTAACATTCTCAGTTTATTTTCAGCATTGCTCACTTAGAAACAACGTAAATTATGTAGGCATATAAAGCCTTTGTCAAGCATAGGAATCTTGAGGTGCGGGAGTACTTGCAACGAGTGAAGGCAAATGATGATTACAACCGTCAGATGATGACGGTTAGGTTTGGCCTCTTAAAACCAAGCTAAAATTTTGCACTTTCATTCCTTCTGACCTTCTAGTTTGCTTGTTTAACTAACATCCAGGCTATGTTGGCGTCTTGGAGTAACCGCACGGATCCACCACAAATGGGACCCCCACCACCACCCGTGGGAGAACCCCCACACGTGCCCACGTTCAATGAATGAGTGGCACTAGGCAGTGATGGTCCGGTTAGTACATTTTCCTAACTACTGACAAACTAGTTCTCGTTCATTCAACACTATCATATCATATTTACCGTTAGAATCTTCTCTCAAACATGTAGGGGAGCGGTGGCTCGACTCCTGCTTCGTCGACCCCAGTCACTCCGATCTGGCAGAGTGGTGGTGGTCTTGGCGGTGGCAGTTTTGGCGGAGGTGGTCTTGGCGGTGGCGGTTTTGGCGGAGGTGGTGGTTTTGGCGGAGGTGGTCTTGGCAGTGGTGGTTTTGGCGGCGGTGGTCTTGATTGATGTCGATGATGATACCCGTACATGTGGCCGTTGTGACATACCTATCATCTTCCTACTTGTTAGTTTCTTTAGATGACAATGATGATGTTCCATGTCTTGCACTACTTATGTTCATGAACTTTCGCCGATGATGATCTTTAGATGATGAACTTGAGTATGTTTAAATGATGATGATGAACTTGAGTATGTTTAGATGATGAACTGTCATATTTTTGCATAATCTCATATTTTCTGATTTAAAATTCTGTCAAAATGATTTGAAACAGAGAAAACAGGAGAAATAAAAAAAACAGTATAGATCTAGGCCGACGGTGGCCACAGTCGACCAAAGTGCCGGAACATACTTTCCAGCTGAGGTTCCGTAACCAAGACTGGATTTTCTACTCCCGAGTGCACCTACACCCGCATGAACAATATACTTGAAAGAAATACAAAAAAAACTTGAAAAAATCTGAAATTTTGGGACATCAAACTAGATCAAAAGTTTTAGCTTCCTTCAAAATTACGTTACCAAATAACATTCGAGGAGCCTTCAACTCAAATAACAAAATATGTGTTCAAAGTTTTGTTAACTTTTGAGGAGTAATTTTGTTTTTTTGCTGAGGACTCCTCGAATGTTATTTGGTCACGAAATTTTGTAGGAAGCTAAATTTTTGATCTAGTTTGATGTCCCAAAATTTAAGATTTTTTTATTTTGTTTTATATTTTTTCTTCAAGTGTACTGTTCATGCGGGTGCACCTACACCCGGGAGCAGCCTCACCTTTCTCTACATTATACTATATATCCATGTACTTGCTGATGACATTCCCTCTTTCCTTCCTTCCTTCCTCATCATCAATATGTGTGCACATGCAGGATGACCCTTCTCCTTGGAACCCCAGGCTCTGGCAATACCACCCTTCTGCTAGCACTTGCTGGAAAGCTAACAAAAGTCTAAGATATCCCCGTCCCCATCAACTAACATTATTTCTTTTTTCCACTAGTCATTCATATAAGGTCTGAAACTGCACACAGGAAGCAGATATAATATTGTATGTCGTGTATTTCGGTAGTACTTCCTTTACTCACATACTATGTATGTATGTGTCCATGCGTAGGTAACACGAGAAATTGACTACAACGTCAAGCTTTAAAATTTTGTGGTGTGGACCATGGAGGAAACAGTAGCTCCCCTCCTCCCCCTCTCTCCCTCTCCTTCCCCCTTGCCCTCGTGGCCTCGTCCCCTGATGGTTTCCCTCCGGCGAGCCGCTCCCCCTCGTTGCCCTCCCCTTCCTCCTTTGGTGCGGCGCTCTCTGCCATCGCTCCTGCGTCAGTGCAGTGGACGGCGGCCTCGTGGGCCCTCTGGACCTCGTTTTTGGGTGCTCGATGGCGATGGGGACTCCTCCTCCGATTTGAAGGCCGCTCCTTCCCTAGTTCCACCGGGGTCGGCATTGGCTTCCAAGGCGGCGCCTCGTGCCAGGATGTTTGCCCCCGGGGCAGGGGCAGGCCGGTGGCGGCGTCGGAGGTCAACTCTGGTTTGCATCACGTTTCTCGTCGGCGGCGTAGATCTGGTAAGTTCCCCTTTTTGTCTCCGGCTAAGGGGATTCTTGGAGCATTGCCATCTGCGGAGAAGTCGGGTGTCTTTGCCTTGAGGTCTCCGGAGCCGCCCCGGGGCTTGCCTCCTGCATCTGCTTCAGCCTTGTCGTCGTTGTCGGTGTCGCCTGGTTCGTCGGGGGATGGGGGCTCGGTGGAGGGGAAAACCGTAGATCGGGCCTCGGGGACTGCTGGGTTGCTCATGTCGTGGGCCAGTCTCGGGTGGGCGGCCCGTGGCCCCCTTCCTTTTTTTTGATGTCTGCTTTTCCCCTCCCTCCCATGGGCCCTGAACAGCAGTTGGTGGCCACTATTACTTCCACCTCCTTTCGGCCCATGCGGCCTGCTCGGCCCACCTTGGCGTGGCTCGTTCGGGCTATTTATGGGTGAGGAAAGGATCCCTTCCCCCATTTTAGGGTTTCCGGCCTCCGCGGCTAATCTACGCAAGCGTCGCGCCCCCATCCGCCGCTTCCTCATATTTACTCCTGCTACACTTCTTCTCTCGTTCGCGGAGTCCCTTGCCATGGACAAGTCCAGGGGCTACTTGTGTGAGGCGTTGTCGGGCAGCAAGCGCCGGCGCGAGGACTCGCCGACCACGGGTGTCGATCTGGAATATGAGGCTTTCCCTTTGCTCCAAGTTGGAGGCCGAGTAGGCGGCTCGCGAGCAGGTGGCTATCGACCGTGAGGCGTGGGCGGCGGGTCCAGAATGGCTCTAGCATGATGAGAGGGAGCGGGCGCGGGCTGGATCTAGCCCCGGCCTCCGGATCTGTTGGTGCAGGGTCGCCGACGGTGAATCCCTGGGAGTTTGCTGTGTCTGGTGGTGCGGGTGGCTCATCCTCTTCGGGGCCGCGCCCAGCTCTCTCTCTTGGCCCGGTGACTCTGCGCGACAGCCTCCCCGTTCCTCTGGTGTTGGAGCTTGTTCTCGCCCTCCCCCGCGCAACTTATCTGTCCCTCCACCCAGCAGTTCAAGGCGCGCCCCTTTCCTGCCTCAGGCCCTGGCTCCTCTTCGTGGGGGCTTGGGGACGACATTCTCCCTCCTTCACGACCTCCCCCTCCTCGCCAGGCTACCAATGCTTCGAACTCCTCCTCCTCACTCACATGCTTCGCATGCCACGAACTAGGTCATTTCCAATCAAGGTGCTTCAAACCCCCCTTCTATCTCATATGTAGATCTGAGGGTCATCTGACAGTAGACTGCCAAAACCGCATCAAGCCACCTGCCTTTGTGCACTTCGGGACGGGCCTCCCTGGATATTCTTTCTACGCCCTAGATAGTGAGGTGCCCCTGGTTGCCGCATCTCCGTCCCTCTCTAATGCTACCATCGTTACGGTCCAGGACCAGAAGATTTCTCCTTAGACCTTACTAGAAGGTCTTCAGATCTAGGATGAGGGAGGTTGGGATTGGCAAGTTAACCAGCTTTATGAGTATGAGTTTGCGGGGGTGTTCCCCTCCAAAGATTGCTTAAGAATGACATCCTCTTGTACCAGCTTCACTTTGCCTTACAACCAATTGGTGGTGTCTGTTAAGGCTGCGACGTGTGGTGTCAAAGTGGTGGGACCGCTTTCTCAGGTCTGGGTTCTGGTTGATGATGTGCCTGCTGGTTTGCGCTCGGTCCCGTTCTTATTGCCAAGCCGATTGAGGTGGATTATGAGTCTCTGGAAAAGCTTGGTCTGGTTCGGATTAAGGTCTGGTGCGTGGACCCGCTTTGCCTATGTGGTGTGGTTGATATTTTACCTTCCTCTGATGGTGTTCGGCTGCGGGTGCGAGTGGAGGGGGCTGAGGCGTTCTAGGCCCCTCCACCTCCACCTCCTCCTAGTTCTGCTAACCCTGATAATCATGGCGATCGCTCTGCGGGTGGGCAAAATCCCAGCAGTGGCACTGATACTCATTTCACTCAATCTGAATGGGACGGCATGGAACCAGAGGTTTGTGAACTATTCAGGACAAATGCTCTGGTGGGTGCTACTCAGAAGGAGGCGGCGGAGGTGCCTGCGCAAGGAGTTGACGGCTTGGGGGCGTTGGCCAGGGAAAAGTTGTGGCCGCGGGCACCCCCATCTCAGGGGTCTGCTCCAATATGACGACCCATCCCCTTTCTACTACCTTTTCTGGTATTGAAGATCTACCTCTCTCTCCTCCTCTCCCTACTGAGATGGCCACTTCCAAGAAGAATAAGTCTACTGTCAGGAAGTATTCGGCCAAGAGAAAGGCTTCATCGGGCTCCAAGCAATCCATGATGGGTCTCTGTCGGTTTCTGGATAAGGATTTGGGCTCTACGTCGGGCTTTGGTCCCGTGTCAGCGTCTCCAATGGCTCGCTCCTCCCTGCTCCGTTCGCCCGCCTCCACGACTCGCAAAGGACAACGTGTGCAGGATTCTGGTGAGCCAGTGGCTCTGCGGGCGGAGCACCGTGCGGCGGCCAAGGAACTCCCTCCCTCAGGTACGGTGCCCAGTCCCCCTCCTCCGCCTTCCCAGATTCGGCTAGTTTTGCCTGCTCTTTCGGACGAACATCTCTTGCATATCTTGTTGTACGTGGGTGTTTCTCTCGATCCTGGTTATGGGCCTCCTTCGTCTATTTTGTCCACTATTAGGGCCAATGAAATGGCCCAAGTGGCCATCACCAAGGCCAAAGAGGCTGCTGCCGCTGTGGCCAAAGGGGACATGGCTGTGCCATCCGGGGATGGGGTTGTGGATGATGGTTGTGGCCAGTCTCACCCCCCTCCCCCCAAAAAGCGTCCTTCGAAACGCTCCAAATCCTACGTGGCCCCGAGCAGGTCTAGCCTTCGTATCAAAATTTTTTATTTCAAATGAAAGCTCTCTTTTGAAATATTAGAGGTTTCAGAGCTAGGGGCGCCGAGACCAAATTAGGGATGTCGTTCGAGGAGAGAACATTGGCATTTTAGGGCTGGTTAAAACCTTCAAAGAATCCTTGTCCCCTAATGAACTTTTAGCGGTTGCGGGTATGGATATATTTGACTGGAATTTTTTGCCGTCCTCAGGCAATTCCGGGGGCATACTTATTGGCTCCAAACGGGACATGTTTGATTTTGTGGCCTTTGATCATGGTATTTTTTGGGCAAGCACTGTTGTGCACCGTCGGCGGCTTAACACTGTATGGGAATTTATGGTAGTTTACGACCCAGCGGATCATTCCTTAACTTCTATCTTCCTTGATGAAATATCTACTAAAATTGAGGTGTGTACGTTACCTATTGTATAGAAGGAGACTTCAATATTTTGCGCACCCCCTCTCATAAGAATAATGGTAATTTCTCTTGGCCCCTTGCTAATGCGTTTAATGGTTTTATTCGTGACTATGCTCTGCGCGAGCTACCTCGGGCGGGTACACGTTTTACCTGCACTGATCATCAGACTAATCCGGCCTGGTTGGTGCTGGATCAGGTTTTTCTCTACTTGAACTGGTACTCCTTATTCCCACGTGCCTTCCGAAAAGCTAAAGCGATTGTGGGTTCGGATCATGCCCCACTCATCTTGGACGCTGGCCTTGACCACTCTAGGGTTACCACTCGCTTCCAATTCGATGCCTCTTGGCTTTTAGTTGAGGGTTTCATCGATATGATGGCTACCAATATATCTGGTCTGCTCACCTCTTCTCACATGTCCTTTGGTCCCATGGATGATTGGCACAAATGCTCCAACAAGCTCCGCAAGTTTCTTCGAGGTTGGTCTCGTAACAGAGCCGCGGAGGCCCGCCGGGAGAAAACTTCTTTAGAGGCCAAGATTGCTGGTCTGCACCTCGTGGCTAATGGGACTGGCCTCTCGGGGAGCTAGTGGTCAGTCCATTACAACCTTGAAGCTGCCCTGATGCAGTTGCACCAGCAGGTGGAAATCTATTGGCGTCAGTGTGGCACCCTAAACTGGACTCTTAAAGGTGACTCCCCTACTTCTTACTTCTTTGCCATTGCCAATGGTAGAAGAAGAAGATGTTTTATTGATAGCCTCATCATTAACGGAGTTAGGACCTCAGTGTAATCTCTCATCATATCTCACGTAGTGGATTTCTTCTCCTCTCTTTTGGGTGCGAAGCAGGAGGCTGGCCTTTCTATCTCCCCCTCCTTGCGGGACAACCACAGTATGATCTCGAACACCGAAAATGAGGACTTAATGCTACCTTTGTCTGATGCTGAGATCTGGGATGTTATCAATTTGGCTAACCCTAATGCAGCCTCTGGCCCTAATGGGTACTCCATACCCTTCTTCAAGAAGTTCTGGCCCTAGCTGCGCCTGCTGGTGTGTCAAATCATTCAAGGTTTCTATTTGGGGACAGTCGATATCTCTCGCCTTAACTATGCTATTATTACCCTTATTCCTAAAGTTAAAGGAGCCAAGCTGATTTCCCAATTTAGACCACTTGCTCTAATTAACAATTTTGCTAAGTTCCCAGCGAAGAGCTTTGCAACTCGCCTGTCCCCAATAGCCCACATAACTATTAGTCCTTCCCATTCGGCATTTATCAAAGGTCGTTTTATCCTAGATGGGATCCTTTGCCTGCACGAGATCGTTCATGACCTCAGAATTCTTAAATCTAAAGCGGTAATATTAAAGGTGGACTTTGAAAAAGCATACGATTAGATCAGCTGGCCTTTCTTGAGAAAGGTCCTCCTTGCCAAAGGCTTCGACGGGGCTTATGTTCACAAGATTATGCAGCTGGTCTCGGGGGGCCACACTGCGGTTCTGTTAATGGTCAAGTTAGTAATTACGTTGCCAACGGTAGGGGCCTACGGCAGGGTGATCCCGCTTCTCCAATCCTGTTCAATTTTGTTGCATTTGCGATGTCTCGTATTCTATCCAGAGCCGCTACCAATGGCCATATATCTCCTATTATTTCCCACCTTGTTCCGAAAGGGATCACACAACTTCAGTATGCGGATGACACTATCATTATGGTATAATTATCTAACTCTTGCATTGCCCACCTCAAGTTCATACTTCTCTTTTTTGAAGCCTTGTCGGGGCTTAAACTTACCTTCTCTAAGAGCGAAGTCATAGTCACTGGTGTTGACGACACGGAGGCCTTGAGGGTGGCCCATCTTCTGAATTGTAAGCTGGGATCCTTTCCCTTCGAATATTCGGCCTCCCGATTTCTCTGGATATGCTTTATGCTAAAGAGTTTGCTCCTGCTGTCGCTAAGGTTGGCACTAGGGTGCTTCCTTAGAGAGGCAGATACAACACCAGTGCTGGGAAAGTGGCGCTGATTAATGCTTGTTTGTCTTCCTTACAAATGTTTATCATGGGCTTTTACTTACTCTCTCCTGACACTCACGCTGGTTTCGATAAGCATCGGGGCGCTTTTTTCTAGAATGCGACAGACAATAGACGCAAGTACAGACTTGTCAGGTGGAAACTTATGTGTAAGACCCAAAACCTCGGAGGGTTGGGCATCATAAACACTGCTATCATGAATAAATGCCTCTTGGTTAAATAGTGGTGGAAAATTATGACCACGGGTGCTGATACTTTGTGGTTTTCTATACTTAAAAGCAAAAATATTTCCCTCTTTCTAGCCCCTTGTTCATCTCTACTCGCAGAGGCTCGCAGTTTTGGAAAGATCTTATTAAAGTTCGGCCTCTGTTTTTGGCTCATGTTAAGTTTGTTAGGGATGGGATTTCTGTTCATTTTTGGCTTGATTGGTGGTGTGGAGACTCACCTTTCTCTGTGAGCTTCCCCAAGCTTTTTTTCCTATTTTGCCCTAACCCGAATATCTCCATCGCGGAGCTCTCGGCGAATAACTAGGTCTGAGCCTTCCGGTGCTCCTTATCTCATGTAGAGTTATAAGAATGGCAATGGTTTAATGCCTTCTTCCCTACGCTCTCGAAGACCGCAGATATAGTGGTCTGACCTCATACTTCTTCTGGCCGCTTTACGGTCTAGTCTTTATATTCCAAGCTAATTGGTGGTTCCCCCACTAATAGATTTACCCATGTGTGGAGGGCTCGTATTCCCCCTAAAGTTAAGATCTTTCTTTGGTAAGCTTTCAAAGGTCATCTCCCGCGGCTGACCAAATTTGTAAGAGGAATGGCCCGGGCTAAGAGTTTTGCGCCCTATGTGGAGCCTTGGAGGACACGAATCATATATTTTTTTTCATTGTGTTTTGGCCAAGTTGGTCTGGAGCTGTGTCCGAACATGGTTCCAGGTATCCTGGGATCCATCTTCTTTCTCTGAGCTTCGGGCCCTTGCTAATTCTTTGGTGGGTGTTACAAAGAGAGTCTTTTGGGTAGGACTTGGAGCGATCTGTTGGTCCCTGTGGACTACTAGAAACAAGTTTACAATCGAACATGTCTTTCCTGCTAAACCTGCTGATTGCTTATTTAAATCTTGTATGTTGCTGTAGCAGTGGAGATTACTGACTAAGCTGGAGGACCGGGATGCTCCTGATCTTCTGATATCTAAAATGCGGGCCTTGACATCTTCCTTATCCAGACAGGAGCATGTTGCATACTTTCTTTTAGGTCTCTCTGGCCTGCGTGCCGTGTTGGTGGCTTGGGTGCCCTGTAACTCTTACTCTAAAAGTTTGGGTGGGTCCTCCTCTGAGACACCGTTGTGTTCGTGGCTATGGTTGGTTGGTTGGTTGGTTCGGAACACTGCCTGGTGGCTTTATTTATAAAGTTAGGTGCATGCCTTTTCTCTAAAAAGCTGCAAAAGTTTGTTCCAGAAAAGACAACATCTTACTGATACGCATCCAACGTATCTATAATTTTTGATTGTTCCATGCTATTATATTATCTGTTTTGGATGTTTTATATGGATTTATATGCTATTTTATATTATTTTTGGGACTAACCTATTAACCTAGAGCCCAGTGTCAGTTCCAGTTTTTCCCCTGTTTTTGAGTTTCAAAGAAAAGGAATACCAAACAGAGTCCGAACAAAATAAAACCTTCACGATGATTATTCTTGGACCAGAAGACAACCAGGAGACTTGGAGATGAAGTCGGAGGAGCCACAAGGACGAAGGGCGCGCCTAGGGTGGTAGGGTGCGGCCCCCACCCTTGTGGGCCACTCGTGCACCCCCTAACCTAATTCTTGCGCCTATATATTCCCATCTATCCCCAAACCAACAGAGGCATCAACGAAAACACTTTTCCGCCGCCGCAAACTTTTGTACCTGTGAGATCCCATCTCGGGACCTTTTCCGGCATCCTGCCGAAGGGGGACTCGATCACGAAGATCTTCTACATAAACTCTATTGCCCTTCCGATGAAGCGCGAGTAGTTTACCACATACATACGGGTCCATAGCTAGTAGCTAGATGACTTATTCTCTCTCTTTGATTCTCAATACCATGTTCTCCTCGATGTTCTTGGAGATCTATTCAATGTAATACTTTTTTGCGGTATGTTTGCCGATATCCGATGAATTGTGGATTTATGATCAGCTTATCTATGAATATTATTTGAATCTCCTCTGAATTCTTTTATGCATGATTTGATATCTTTGTAATTCTCTTCGAACTATCGGTTTGGTTTGGCCAACTAGATTGGATTTTCTTGCAATAGGAGAAGTGGTTAGCTTTGGTTTCAATCATGCGGTGTCCTTTCCCAGTGACAGTAGGGGCAGCAAGGCATGTATTGTATTGTTGCAATCGAGGATAAAAAGATGAGTTTTTCATCATCTTGCGTGAGTTAATTCCTCTACATCATGTCATCTTGCTTAATGCGTTACTTCGTTCTTTATGAACTTAATATTCTAGATGCACGCTGGATAGCGGTCGATGTGGAGTAATAGTAGGTGCAGAATCGTTTCCGTCTACTTGACACAGACGTGATGCCTATATTCATGATCATTGCTTTAGAGAGCGTCATAATTCTGCACTTTCCTATCAATTGCTCGGCAATAATTTGTTCACCCACCATATTATTTTCTATCTTGAGAGAAGCCTCTAGTGAAACCTATGACCCCCGGGTCTATTTTCCATCATATAAGTTTCCGATCTACTATTTTGCAATTTTTTACTTTCCGATCTATAAACCAGAAATACCAAAAACATTTACTTTACTGTTTATCTATCTCTATCAGATCTCATTTTTGCAAGTAGCCGTGAAGGGATTGACAACCCCTTTATCGCGTTGGGTGCAAGTTGTTTGATTGTTTGTGCAGGTATTCGGTGACTTGTACGTTATATCCTACTAGATAGATACCTTGGTTCTCAAACTGAGGGAAATACTTATCTCTACTTCGCTTCATCACCCTTTCCTCTTCAAGGGAAAACCAACTCAAGCTCAAGAAGTAGTAGGAAGAATTTCTGGCGCCGTTCCCGGGGAGATCTACGCCAAGTCAAGACATACCAAGTACCCATCATAAACCCTCATCCCTTACATTACATTATTCACCATTTGTCTCTCATTTTCCTCTAATGCACTTCTAAAACGATTTTGGAAAAGATTTGTTGTTTTATTCACCCTTCTCCATTTCGTCTTTTCGTTTGCCCTTATGTCTTACTTGGTTTGTTTGCACGTTTGCTTGGTATAATTGTGTGTTTATTGAAAATCAGAAGCAAAGATTATGGATCCTCATCCACTTGCTAATCTTTTTAAGAGATCCAATCATGATGAACCAATTGCTAGTGAATTTTGTGCACTAGATTATCTTTATGAAGTTTTGCTTGAAATTCATGAATCTGAAAATTGTGATAAAGAAATTTATGAAGTGATTCACGATAGCTCCTTGAATAAAAAGTATGATTGTAATGATGTTATTATAAATTCCACTAATGTTAATTGTGTTAATGATATGCAAAACCCTAAGCTTGGGGATGCTAATTTTACTATGTCTACTACTTGTTGCAATGATTTTGATTGGGTGATTCTTCTTACAATCTTGAAAATTTATTTAAGCCCCATGATGAATATGAGATTGATAATAATGTTTGCAACAATACTGAAAGTGGGTTTGGAAGATTGTCAAATTTAGATCCCACATATTTGGATAATGTTCAATATTATGAAGTTTTTTATAAAAGTGGGTTTGGAGAGGTCATGACTTTAGTTAATGATATTCCCACTATTTTGAAAGAGTGTCAACTTTGCATGCATGTGGATCATGTAGAGAATTTTATGTGATAGCTATATTGTTGAATTTGAATATGACCCCACATGTAATTATTATGAGAGAGGAAAATATGGTTGTAGAAAGTTTCATGTTACTAAATTACCTCCTGTTCTGTTGAGATTGCTATTGTTTCTTTCTTCTTCCTTGCATATGCTAGTTTTTGCTTGTCTTGATAATTTATTTGCTTATAAAATACCTATGCACAGGAAGTATGTTAGACTTAGATGTATTTTTCACATGCTATATGATGCTCTCTTTGTGCTTCAATTCTTGTCTTTCGTGTGAGTATCATTAAAATTATGAATGCCTAGCTAAGCGCGTTAAACAGTAGCGGTTGTTGGGAGGCAACCCAATTTTATATTTCTTTTTTCCTTTTTAGGTTGTGTTTTGCAATAACTAATTCATCTAGCCTCTGGTTAGATATGGTTTTATGTTTTAGTGTGTTTGTTCCAGGTAAGACCTTTGGGATAGCTTACGGTGATAGTTGATTTGATCTTCCTGAAAAACATAAACTTTTGAGATCAGAAAACAATTATCATTTTTAAGAGAAGCATGATAAAATACTGATTCTTTTTGCAGAAGATTAATAAGAAAATTCTTAGGCTGTCCTATTTTTTTAGAATTTTTGGAGTTACAGATGTATTCGAGAGTTACAGATTACTACAGACTGTTTAGTTTTTGACAGATTCTGTTTTCTATGTGTTTTTTGTTTATTTTGACGAATCTATGGAAAATTTGGAATACAGTAGACATTGCACCAATATAAATAAATAATGAGTTCACAACTGTACCAAAAGTGGTGATTTATTTTCTTATACTAATGGATCTTATGAGATTTTCTGTTCAGTTTTGTGTTCTGAAGTTTTCAAGTTTTGGGTAAGGATTTGATGGAATATGGAATAAGGAGTGGCAAGAGCCTAGGCTTGGGGATGCCCGAGGCACCCCAAGGTAATATTCAAGGACAACCAAGAGCCTAAGCTTGGGGATGCCCCGGAAGGCATCCCCTCTTTCGTCTTCGTCTATTGGTAACTTCACTTGAGGCTATATTTTTATTCACCACATGATATGTGTTTTGCTTGGAGCGTCTTGTATGATTTGAGTCTTTACTTTTTAGTTTTCCACAATCATCCTTGATGTACACACCTTTTGAGAGAGACACACAAGAATCATGATTTATTAGAATACTCTATGTGCTTCACTTATATCTTTTGAGCTAGGCAATTTTGCTCTAGTGCTTCACTTATATCTATTTAGAGCACGACGGTGGTTTTAATTTATAGAAATTTATGAACTCTCATGCTTCACTTATATTATTTTGAGAGACTTTAAACATCTGGTAATTTGCTATGGTTATAAATTTAGTCCTAATATGATAGGCATCCAAGAGGGATATGATAGAAACTTTCATATAAAGTGCATTGAATACTATGAGAAGTTTGATTCCTTATGATTGTTTTGAGATTTGAAGATGGTGATATTATAATCATGCTAGTGAGTAGTTGTGAATTTGAGAAATACTTCTGTTGAGGTTTGAGAAATGTTTTTTGATTGTGTTCCTTATGAGTGGCGGTCGGGGACGAGCGATGGTCTTTTCTACCAATCTATCCCCCTAGGAGCATGCACGTAGTACTTTGTTTCGATGACTAATAGATTTTTGCAATAAGTATGTGAGTTTTTTATGACTAATATTGAGTCCCTAGATTATACACACTCTCACCCTTCCACCATTGCAAGCCTCTCTAGTACCGCGCGACTTTCGCCGGTACCATAAACCCACCATAGACCTTCCTCAAAACAGCCACCATACCTACCTATTATGGCATTTCCATAGCCATTCCGAGATATATTGCAATGCAACTTTCCACCGTTCCATTTATTATGACACACATCATCATTGTCATATTGCTTTGCATGATCATGTAGTTGACATCGTATTTGTGGCAAAGCCACCATTCATCATTTTTATACATGTCGCTCTTGAGTCATTGCACATCCCGGTACACCACCGGAGGTATTGATATAGAGTCATATTTTGTTCTAGTATCGAGTTGTAATTTTGAGTTGTAAGTAAATAAAAGTGTGACGATCTTAATTAGTAGAGCATTGTCCCATGTGAGGAAATATATAAAAAGAGAAGGCCCAAAAAAGAGAAAAGAAAAAAAGAGAGAAGGGGCAATGTTACTATCCTTTTACCACACTTGTGCTTCAAAGTAGCACCATGATCTTCATGATAGAGAGTCACCTATTTTGTCACTTTCATATACTAGTGGAAAAATTTCATTATAGAACTTGGCTTGCATATTCCAACGATGGGCTTCCTCAAATTGCTCTAGGTCTTCATGAGCAAGCAAGTTGGATGCACACCCACTTAGTTTTTTCTTGTTGAGCTTTCATAAACTTATATCTCTAGTGCATCCATTGCATGGAAGTCCCTAGTCACTCACATTGATAGCTATTGATGGGCATCTCCATAGCCCGTTGATACGCCTAGTTGACGTTAGACTATCTCCTTCTTTTTTTCTTCTCCAAAACCACCTTCTATTCCACCCATAGTGCTATGTCCATGGCTCACGCTCATGTATTGCATGAAAGTTGAAAAAGTTTGAGAAGATCAAAAGTATGAAACAATTGCTTGGCTTGTCATCGGGGTTGTGCATGATTTGAATATTTTGTGCGATGAAGATGGAGCATAGCCAGACTATATGATTTTGTAGGGATAAATGATAACCCACAAGTATAGGGGATTGCAACAGTTTTCGATAAGTAAGAGTGTCGAACCCAACGAGGAGCTAAAGGTAGAACAAATATTCCCTAAAGTTCTATCGACCACAGATACAACTCTACGCACGCTTAACGTTCGCTTTACCTAGAACAAGTATGAAACTAGAAGTACTTTGTAGGTGTTTTCGAGTAAGCTTGCAAGAAAGTAAAGAGCACGAAAATAGAACTAGGGGCTGCTAAGGTAAAGACACAACTAAAGTAAATATAGTGAGTGTGGAAAAGTGATGGTAGGTGTGGCTAAATTGTCCCTTAAGCAATTGACTACTTTACTAGACCGATAGCAAGTTTTATGTGGGAGAGGCCACTGCTAGCATGTCATCCCTTACTTGGAATTCTATGCACTTATGATTGGAACTATTAGCAAGCATCCGCAACTAATAATGATCATTAAGGTAAAACCCAACCATAGCATTAAGATATATTGGTCCCCCTTCAATCCCGTATGCATCAATTTCTATGCTAGGTTGAAGCTTCATCACTCTTGCCCTCCAATACATAGTCCTATCAACATACAAATAACCCTATGGTGTGATCCATGGCAGCTCATATGATGGGCACCAAAGGACAGCAACATAACCACAAGCAAATTAAATCAATCATAGCAATTCATCAACCACCGATAGGACAACGAAAATCTACTCAGACATCATAGGATGGCAACACATCATCGGAAAATAATATGAAGCATAAAGCACCATGTTCAAGTAGAGGGTACAACGGGTTGCGGGAGAGTGGACCGTTGTAGATAGAGGGGGGAGGTGATGGAGATGTTGGTGGAGATGGCAGAGGTGTTGGTGAAGATCGCGGTGATGATGATGGCCCCCGGCAGCGCTCCGGCGCCACCGGAAGCAAGGGGGAGAGAGGCCCCCTCCTTCTTCTTCTTCCTTGACCTTCTCCCTAGATGGGAGAAGGGTTTCCCCTCTGTTCCTTGGCTCCCATGGCCTGGGAGGGGCGAGATCCCCTCCGAGATTGGATCTATCTCTCTGTTTCTGCATTCTGTTCTGGCTCTGTTTCACCGTTTCGTGTATATATGGAGATCCGTAACTCCGATTGGCCTGAAACCTTTTCTGTGAATTTTTTTTCCGAATATTAGCTTTCTTGCGGTAGAAGAAGAGCATCAACCGCCTTACGGTGGGCTCCCGAGGGTAGGCGGCGCGCCCAAGGGGGTTCGCCCCCTGCCTCGTGACCACCTCGGGCACCGTCTCATGTGGATTTTTCTTCTGGAATTTTCCATATTTTCCAAAAATAAGCTCCGTCCTTTTTTATCCTGTTTGGACTCCGTTTGATATGGATATTCTGCGAAACATAAAACATGCAACAGACATGAACTGGCACTGGGCACTAGATCAATATGTTAGTCCCAAAAATAATATAAAAAGTTGCCAAAAAGTATATGAAAGTGAATAATATTGGCATGGAACAATCAAAAATTATAGATACAACGGAGACGTATCAGCATCCCCAAGCTTAATTCCTGCTCGTCCTCGAGTAGGTAAATGATAAAAAAGAATAATTTTTGATGTAGAATGCGACCTAGCATAATCTTGATCATATGTCTAATCATGGCTTGAATATTAAGACACGAGTGATTCAAAACAATAGTCTATCATTTGACATAAAAACAACAATACTTCGAGCGTACCAATAAAGCAATCATGTCTTTTCAAAACAACAAGGCCAAAGCAAGCTTATCCCTACAAAATCATACAGTTTGGACATGCTTCATTTTCGTCACACAAAATGCCCCCATCATGCACAACCCCGATGACAAGCCGAGCAATTGGTTCATACTTTTTAACGCGCTTCAGCTTTTTCAACCCTCACGCAAATACATGAGCGCAAGCCATGGATATAGCACTATAGGTGGAATAGAATATAATGATGGAGGTTATGTGGAGAAGACAAAAAAAGGAGAAAGTCTCACATTGACGCGGCTAATCAATGGGCTATGGAGATGCCCATCAATTGATGTCAATGCGAGGAATAGGGATTTCCATGCAACGGATGCACTATGAGCTATAAGTGTATGAAAGCTCAACAAAAGAAACTAAGTGGGTGTGCATCCAACTTGCTTGCTCATGAAGACCTAGGGCATTTGAGGAAGCCCATCGTTGGAATATACAAGCCAAGTTCTATAATGAAAATTCCCACTAGTATATAAAAGTGAAAGCATAGGATACTCTCTCTATGAAGAACATGGTGCTACTTTGAAGCACAAGTGTGGTAAAAGGATAGTAACATTGCCCCTTCTCTCTTTTTCTCTCATTTTTTTCTTTTTCTTTTTTTTGGGCCTTCTCTTTTTTTTTTGGCCTTTCTCATTTTTTATTTTATTTTTATTTTTTTCGTCCGGAGTCTCATCCCGACTTGTGGGGTAATCATAGTATCCATCATCCTTTCCTCACTGGGGCAATGTTCTAATAATTATGATCATCACACTTTTATTTACTTACAACTCGATACTAGAACAAATATATGACTCTATATGAATGCCTCTGGTGGTGTACCGGGATGTGCAATGATCTAGCGTAGCGATGACATCAAAAAATGGACAAGCCATGAAAACATCATGCTAGCTATCTTACGATCATGCAAAGCAATATGACAATGAATGCTCAAGTCATGTATATGATAATGATGGAAGTTGCATGGCAATATATCTCGGAATGGCTATGGAAATGCCATAATAGGTAGGTATGGTGGCTATTTTGAGGAAGATATAATTAGGCTTATGTGTGACAGAGCGTATCGTATCACGGGGTTTGGATGCACCGGCGAATTTTGCACCAACTCTCGAGGTGAGAAAGGGCAATGCACGGTACCGAAGAGGCTAGCAATGATGGAAAGGTAAAAGTGCGTATAATCCATGGAATCACATTAGTCATGAAGAACTCATATACTTATTGCAAACTTTTATTAGCCCTCGAAGCAAAGTACTATTACGCATGCCCCTAGGGGGATAGATTGGTAGGAAAAGACCATCGCTCGTCCCCGACCGCCACTCATAAGGAAGACAATCAAAGAAACACCCCATGCTTCAAATTTGTCACTACAACGTTTACCATACGTGCATGCTACGGGACTTGCAAACCTCAACACAGGTGTCTCTACAATCCACAACCACCCACTAGCATAACTCTAATATCACCATCTTTATATCGCAAAACTATTTCAAGGAATCAAACATATCATATTCAGCGATCTACAAGTTTATGTAGGATTTTATGACTAACCATGTGAATGACCAATTCCTGTCATCTCTCTAAATAGATATAAGTGAAGCAAGAGAGTTTAATTCTTTCTACAAAAGATATGCCCACGCTCTAACAAATATAAGTGAACCAAAAGAGCATTCTACAAATGGCGGTTGTCTATGTAAAGAGAAACATGCAATCCAAACTTCAAAGGATATAAGTGAAGCAGATGAAGCATTCTATAAAGCCATACTCAAAAGATATAAGTGAAGTGCAATGAGCATTATATAAATCAACCAAGGACTATCTCATACCAGCATGTTGCATAAAAGAAAAATAAGAACCTAATTGCAAAATACGCTCCAAGACTTGCACATATCACATGAATGAAACGAATCCGAAAACATACCGATACTTGTTGAAGAAAGAGGGGATGCCTTCCCACCATCCCCAAGCTTAGACGCTTGAGTCTCCTTGAATATTTACTTGGGGTGCCTCGGGCATCCCCAAGATTGAGCTCTTGCCTCTCTTCCTTTTTCTCACATCGAAACCATCTCAATCAAACACTTCATCCACACAAAACTTCAACAGAAAACTCGGTAAGATCCGTTAGTATAATAAAGCAAATCACTACTCTAAGTATTGTTGAAAACCAATTCATATTTTGTTTTTGCATTGTGTCTACTGTAATATAGCTTTTTCATGGCTTAACCACTGATATAAATTGATAGTTTCATCAAAACAAGCAAACTATGCATCAAAAACAGAATCTGTCTAAAACAAAACAGTCTGTAGCAATATGAACATTCACCATACTTATGTTGCTTGAACAATTCTGCCAAAATTAGGAAAAATAAAAAATTTGTACGAAAAGACAGTGCAAAAATAATCAGAACAATTTGACGTTCCAGTAAAAAACTAAAATTCGCGCACTACAGCCAAAGTTTGTGTCCTGCACCGCACAAACCAACAAGCATTGTAAACATCCTAAAGGCAAACCTTGGCACATTATTTTCATAATACAATGGAATTGTACAAGGGGATAATTATTTTTATTGAAAAGTTTCTGTAATTAAGATTCATAAAGTTCCCATGAGCCTGAACAAGTTTAAGGACGTCCCCCACTTTCACAATGCTCGTCTCTCTCACTTTCACTTTTCTTTTTGAAAAGTTTTGGGTTCCCCTCTTTATTTTTGTTGTTTTAAACTATATGAAAGCACTCAACATAAATAAATGACTCTCTAAAACTTCTGGGTTGTCTCCTTGGCAGCGCTTTCTTTAAAGCCATTAAGCTAGGCATATAGTGCTCAAGTAGTGAATACACCCGGATCCCAAGGTATATCAAAGCCAATTTTAATTAACAATGATTTAGCATTTAGTAGTGAGCACAAAGCAACATATATCAAGCAATGACAAAGTCTAACTCTCTTCCTATGCATCGGCATGTCATAAAAGAACAATTCATGCACACAAAGTAAAGGCCAATGCATAGTATAAACAGTTTCTTGCAATTTTATCGTGTTGGAAACATAGAGAGGTGGAGATATAGTTCCTCTCTCATAATAATTGCAAGTAGGAGCAGCAAGCACATGCATATTATATCTATCAAAATCATCATGTGCAACGGTAAAAGGGAACCCATTAATATAATCCTTAATAAGAGCAAACTTCTCTGATATTGTGTAGTTGGGAGAATCCAAAAAGATAATAGGACTATCATGCGTGGGTGCAATAGCAACAATTTCATGTTTAACATAAGGAACTATAGCAAGTTCATCTCCATAAGCATAATTCATATTGGCATCTTTGCCACAAGCATAGCAAGCATCATCAAAAAGGGATATTTCAAGAGAATCAACGGGATCATAACAATCATCATAGCAATCATCCTTCGATAAGCACGAAGTGGAATTAAATAATGTATGAGTTGGAGGGTTACTCTCATTAGAAGGTGGGCACGGGTAGCTAATCCGCTCTTCCTCCTTTTGTTCTTCGCTCTCCTCATCATCTTTTTCATCCAATGAGCTCACAGTTTCATCAATTTCTTCTTCCATAGCTTCCTGCAAAATATTAGTCTCTTTTTGGACAGCGGAGTAGTTCTCAATATATGGTTTAACATAAGGATTAGAAGCATAATTATCATAGCAATATTTAAGTATGGCAAAATTTTCAGATTCGTAAAGAGTAGCACCATACTTTTCAATCAAAGAAGCAATTTCGTAAGCACCCTTAAAGGCAACAAATTCTTCAATTTGTTGAACCACTACTAGAAAAAGGCCTACTAATGGCGCACCAGTTTTGCCTACTGATGGCGCACTACCGGTGCGCCATTAGTAGCACGCCACTAGTATTTTTTAATAATGGCGCACCACTGGTGTGCCATTAGTATTTGGTATACTAATGGCGCACCATGCAGTGCGCCATTAGTATGTAACACCATGCACCATTAGTGTGCCTCCCGGGGGGCCATACGTAACCATGTGCTGTGTCATACTAATGGCGCACTCTGTTGTGATGCGCCATTAGTATCTTTAACATACTAATGGCGCACCTTGAGCTGATGCGCCATTAGTATGAATATTTGGTTTTTTTTACTTTTCTGATTTTTGCACAGGTTACAAAATATATTACTGGACAGAATATAGACAGCAGCACACAGCAAGAGTAGATTCATCGAATACAATAGAAGATTAGTCTCCGAATACATTTCATCATATTAGTCTCCGAATTCAAAAGACCGAACAGAGATAAAACATTACAAGTCTCAAGACCGCGAGTATCGAGTTTGTCTTCACATTACAAGTCGATATCGATCTGTAAACTACCATCACATAGAAGAGAGCCGCGGTCATCACGATGAGCATCATCGTGATCAAACTGGTCTTCATCCGGTTCCTCCAACGCTCCCACCTCTCTCCCGCTAGATAACGGGCGTATCTAGATTCGACCTCCGCCCTAGTGGTGTACCCTTTGTAACTATTACCGCTGAAACGGTGAACCTGTCTCCGACACTCCTCCCACCGTCAGAGACTCCGGGAACCTTACCCTTGTACACGACATACGACGACATCTCTATGCACAAGCCAAACAACACACAATACATAAGCAATATGTAAGTATGGAACAAAAGGATCGAAAGAGAAAAGCAAGACATTAATAGCACGATTCATGGTCCTACTAATAAATAGCATCAATTACATCTAAGTTGAACGACTGTCCAAACCAAAGAGACATACGAATTCATTAAAGTTTGATTACAACATGAGCCAATCAATGTTTTAGAACTACACGTCACTACTTTTGACTCGACTCATTGGACAGGAGCGTGGATGAAGCCGACGTCTGTCGTGATGGTCATGAAATCGCGGTCGTTGTCACCCTGCATTTGTAGCGTTTCATCTATCTCCCTGTTGGACGGTTGATATCTGAGGAAGAACTGCCCCGAGGTATGAAGGACATCTTGATGGATGATGTCCGCAAACTCCGATCGATGCGAAAGAATTCTTGTCCGAGGTCCGCGTCTGGACTGCCGACAAGCTTATGCGCCCAATCTTTGAGATTATCTCGTAGCGAAGTTGATGATGGTCCCTTACGATCGCCCGCATGTGGTGGAGGCGTAGTAGGCATCTTCGACCGCCAGTGTGGCTGCTTGACGCAGCGTAACTTCATATTGTGTGAGAACATGTGCTTGCCGTGCTACGAACTGCCACGGTGAAGGTGCCTCCAGATTTGGCGAGCCGGGAGAACATCATCAAGAACTTTCTTGACATTTGTGTAGTCTATCTTGGAGTTACGGTTCGGGTCGAAATACATGGCCATGGAATATTTCGGGCTTAAGAGGATGAGTGTGCAATGTGTCCTTTGCACGCAGAACACGGAATGTTAGAAAAAAGAACGATCGAAATCTAAGAAATCATATGTTACGGGCGGTTAAGGGATGACTTACTCGGGAAAGTAAGCCACAAGGAAGTTATCCTTATCCGGGTTTGCCGAATGGCGCCTTCGAGGTGTGAACTTCAACTTGGGGTCCCCAAAGACCTTTGCTCAAGTGCTTGGCACGCATGTAGAAGGGGTCGACTATCACAATGTCCGGGGTCTTGTCTCTAATGATCCGCATCTGCATACTCAGCGAAAACAGCCGAACGAAGGTGTAGTGCAGCGGATAAAGGTTAAACATAGCAAAGATGTCATCAAACCGCAGGACGGTCGTACCCCCGATGTCGCCATCCACAAAGCCCTTGCCCTCTGGCACCTTTGCCACGAAAACTGGGTATGCCACATCATTCTCTCTCAGACGCCGCTTCTCCAAAGAAGGAACACTGACGTGCAGACTCCGCATAGCACCGGTTGCAGCATTCAGCATATTTGGCGGTAGCATCGCCCTACCCGCCACATGCACCCTCCTCGAGATATCCTTAGGTAAAGGTGGCCCGTCCTGAGCACGGATCGAACTCGGTGCCGGCTGGCTCGCACCGGCGCCCTTGTTATTCTTTCGTTTCCGTCCCTTCTTCTTGATCTCCTGTAATGGGACCGAGTTCTGCTCACAGACCGCCTTCTTAAGCGTGTTGGGGCTGATAATATTTCGCACCTCAGCTATCTGAGGCTCGGTGAAAGGCGGAGCTGGGCGTGTCCTGAGAACTGAACGCCAGACGACGCCTGTTGCAATTGGATTTCTCCGCCGTACCAGCTAGATCGCGGTCGTCTTGTTTGGGTTCTTGAGAAAGAGGCCCGCAGAACTCGTCAGCATACCCATGTTTGGCAAAGTACTTATCAGCTTTGGTAAATGTACCGTCGTCGTTGTCGCCGCCGTCCGGATCCTGTGCCATAGGGCTGTCCAGATCCTCTGCCATAGGGATGTCCGGCAGGTCCGGTAGCGTTGCGGCGTTCTTGCCATGGCTTGGCGCCGGCACGACTGCCGGTCTTGTCTGTGGGGTGGTGTCCCCCGCCCCTAAACGAATCTGGCTCTTCGGCCAAAGCAGGGGCCATTTTACGCAGGCGCTGAGGGTCATCTCATCTTCTTCGTCGGCCCCAGCGGGTCGAATCAGAGGTAAAAGCTCGTCGCAGCCTGGCACCACCCGAACCACTTCAACCCTATACACTGTGGGTGCCATCGGATTACCGTGGAACATGCGGTTGCCCGGTTGAACGATTCTTCCCTTGGCGACATCGACCAACTCGCTGCCCATGAAGTGCAGAAGAGTGCAAGGAACGTCAGCGGCGCCCTGCGAAAACATGTAGGGCGTCAGGGATGCCTAGTCAAAGGCAAGGAGATGAAGTCATCGGCCGAGAGGCTTAGTTACCATGATGCCGTCGAGCTCGGCTAATGTCGAGGCACCGCCAACGACGGGCGTGCAACTGACGGAGGGGACGCTTGCTGGCGAGGTGCCGGCCGGCGTACACCCGGGTGCATTAAGCTCAATGCCGTGCGGCGCCGGAGACACGAATACCGCCTCACGGAGACACCAATGGCGCCGCCGGAGACACCAATGGCGCCGCTGAGACACCAATGGTGCCACTACCGCTGCGAAGTTGTCGGCCGTGAAGCTGGGAACCGGGGGAGGCCCCTATTGGCTGCCCGCAATCCACGTCGTCAGCCCATGAATCAACGTAGGCACCATGGAGTTGAGCTTCGTTCCCAGTTGTTGTTCCACTTGCTCTTGGACAAGCTCCGTAATCCACACCACTTGTGCCTTGAGTGCTTCAACCTCGCGCGTCTTGCTTTCCGAGATGGTCTTTTTCTCCTTCCGCACACCAGCGGTATAGTATGACCCCCATTTTGAGGACAAGCCTTTTCCGGCCACACGACCAGCTGACGTCGGCTTAGTGAGCTTATCCTTCTTTTTCATTACATTCAACGCCCTATTTAAAGGGGTGTCGAAAGGGGAGCTCTAAGACCCGCTGCCATCGCTTTCGGTGTCCGCGAAAGGAACGTGAACCATTTAGAAATATTGGGGATTAATTAGAGTGCAACCATATGGAGCTAATTACGCTGGGTGTATTCCTTACTGCAACAAGCTCAAGCGCCCTGGTCTTCGGATCCGTGGTAAGCTCCTTTGTTATTGGGTCCTCCTTGTACCGGGCCCTGACAAGTTCCTGGTCTGCTTGTCACCGCTGTATTTCTCGAAGCGGGGCGGTAGGCCTTGCTCGGCATGCTCTGCGTCCTCCTTGTCCCATATAGGCTCCGTCACTCTGTAACCGCCGAGACCGAGTTTGTGTTCCCCTAAGTTCAACTCCCGCATTTCTTTCCCCCACTGACTTGATTCGGAGGTTGCGCTGCTCTCGCACTTGATCTTGAACTCCTTGTACTCATCTTCGCTCATCAAAGGATATTTCGCCTTGATCTTCTCATAACTATCACCTTTATCAATCATTCTCTTCACCACGCTTCTCCAAGTAGACAGGGCCGTGCTCATCCTCGTGAGGGCGACACTGTTCACTATTCCCACGAGAGGTGTGTGTTTTCAAATTCGGCGGGGAACTTGTATCGTTCGTGCAGCTTCGTGAAGAGGAGGTTGCGCAAATTCCCGTGGTCCTTATGCCTAAGGTTCTCGGTGTTGATCGAGATGGTGCTCCGGAGAATGCACCCGAGCTGAAGCGAAAATTCTTGACTATATGTTTGGGCTCCGTTGGATGCACGTCGGAGTCCACTTGAGTAAATTCCTCCTTGAGGGTGCGGAGCGCATTCGGGCGCCGGTCCTTCCTTTGCTTCTTCGGTTGGCTGCCATCTATGTGTGCGCCACCATCATCAGTGGTGGTATCCTCGGCGGCACCATCAGTGGTGTCATCCCCGACGCCACTAGGGGTTGTGTAGTCATGATCAGTGTCTTCCACGGCGTCCTCATAGCGGTGAGGTTGTTCCTCCATCTCACAGGACAGCTCCAGAATTGCTTGCCGCCTCAACCACCGGCCTCATCGTTGTGGGGCATGTTTCGCTCTAAATAGGAAAAAGTTTGGTCAAAAGTTGGTTATTGTCAAGGAACAAGATCATGGTCTCATCATTTAGGGTTTGTCGACGCTGAGGCACCCTAAAAGCCTAAGCTTTCATCATTTAGGGTTTGTCGACGCCGAGGCACCCTAAAAGCCTAAGCGTACATCATTTAGGTTCTCATCGACACCGAGGCATCCGGGGCAGCCAAGGTTTCATCATTTAGGGTTTGTCGACGACGAGGCACCCTAAATGCTAAGTTAAGTTTTCATCATTTAGGGTTTATCGATGCCGAGGCACCCTAGGTTGGGCCTAATCACTTGGCACTAATCACTTGGCTCTATTGCCACATATGTTGGGTTTATCATCTAGGGTTTATCGATGCTAAGGAGAATTCTAAGTTGGGCCTAATCACTTGGCTCTACTGCCACCTATGGTTTAATGCAGCAAGAATAAAGGGCAGTTGATCCTACTTAATTAAGTACTAAGATACCTGACCCATGCATTAGTAGCAAGTACCCCATATGTCCAATTTTTAGCAAAGTCATGCTAAAATTCACGGAAAATTTCAGCATGACCTTTGCTGAAAATAGGACATATGGAGTACCCGAATTGCCGAACGGAAGTTAATCGACATTCCGGCAAACTCAAGGGCCTCTCGGGTACAACAATGACATCACAAGTTGACAAAATTCCCAAGTAGTACAAAGAAGACATCACAAGTAGTACCAATGAACATATAGTCCAGCAAGTTGAAAAAGCTCAAGTTCTCAGCATGAAGAATCACAGAACACAGCACCTACATTATGATGATACATTTGGAGATTGCACATACAGTTTTCACATAAGCATAATTTTTCCGGAGATTGCACATACAGTTTTTGACAGCACAACACCTATGACAGCACATACAGTTTTTCACATTTGTAGATTGCACATACAGTTTTCACATAGAGCAATGTTCTTTTCATTTCACCTTCAATTTTTTGCAATTCAACTCACTTCCTTTTCTTATAGTTATCTGCTCCCAAATGAAATGACACTTTGACATGGCTGCAATTTTCAGTGTCTACTTATCTCGCAATTTTTCGATTATGGCTTAGGAGAAATAGGTTTCAAACTTCAGCTTGTTTTGTATAACGAGACTAAAAAACTATCTAAGGAGTTCTTCAAGTTCAAGTTACAGCCTGCATGACTGAAAATAGTTACACTAAGTTTCAAAATAGAAAATACACTTCTCAGTTTTACAAACTGAAAATTACTCTAAAACTGAAACTTTAAGCGACTTTTAGACTGAATTTTTAATGCGCACCCAACCGATTAGAGCAGCAATGCTTGTAACTAAAGAGGGGGGTGTTTCATGACAATTTCCTAGAAAAACTGTTTCAACATGGCCATTTGCATTTTCTTTTCCCTAAGTAAATATTGGGTGTAGCAAGAACAGGATGGCTCTTGGGATATATGTTGCATATTTGGTGAATTTATTAATTAGATGCAATGTTAGTTCTGGTTGGCTGGAAGGCAGTTTACTTGTACCAAAATAAATCTAGGAGAGCCCTAGAAATCAGACTACTGATAGTTGGCTTTCATCAGACTAGTGCTGCATCGTTGGATTGAAGTCTTATGGAACGTCTGATTGGAGACATGGGCCCAGGTAGTTTGCATGTGCTATTGTACTAATTATGTTCTGTTTCTGCCAATTACTCCCAGTAAATCACGCCAATAGCACTAATTGCCTTCTTACTGCTTCCTTCGTGCTTCAAAATCAGCATGGCCGCAATTGTGCATCTGGCAATCCGTGTGCACATCTTATGCATATATTATTTTTTTGGGAGGATCTGATGCATGTTCTGGTAACAGAGAAAATCATATGGATTCATTTTGCTTCTACTCTCTAGCAAATTTGCTTCCATATCAACTGGAGGTTGTTTCAATTTGGTGTGGGGGATGGCTATCTCGCGCTCACGCGCTGCCACGGCCAATTTCAGACAGCGTAATACTTTCCTGTTTCAGTAATTGAGGGGAGAAGTTTTGGCAACCCGGGCCCCCACCCGTTCGAATCAGGGGGGTGAAAAGATTGAGATCGGGCGTTGGAACGCTCGGCCGCGTAGGAGTAAACTCCTTTGGTGTGATCTGTGTCCAACATGAAAATTTATTTTGCATTGTCTAACCACCATGTAGACAGCTTGCTTCCAATATTACAATTTCATTCTTCCATCAAACATTTTTTACCATTATCACGGACTCTTTCATACAAATTAAACTGGAAATTCTTCGAAAGAATTTGGTATCTGCATCTGTATGAATAGGAATTTACTTCCAAAGAATATGTAATTTGCATCCACGAAATGAGCTTTTGCTTCCATAGAATTTGGAATCTGAATCCAAAGAAATCAGTATTTGCCTATATACAACAAAAATGATGCCTTGCGTCCATACAAATATAGATTTGGCTTCCAGATCATTATGATACTATTTCCATAGACTAGGGGATCGCTTCCATACTAATATAGATTTATTTCCACTAAAAAATATATTTATTTCAAATAACATGGGGAATGTTTCCACAATGATGAATATATGTCTCAGTTAAATATATGCTTTGCTTCTGTGGTGGTCAGGAAGCAGCACACCATCTACCACGGTGACACAAATTGCAAGCAAAAATACAAGGACTCGTCCCATCGGCATGTGCACGCACTGCTTCTTGCTAACTCGTTATGTGCTTCCTGCAATCAGATTACATAATCATGTGATGGTGTTAGCAAACTCTGATGATCAAATCCAAGAGATACAAAGAAGAACTCTAGAACTACAATGCTTCAAACAATGGAAATATCCCTTGCAGTGGCGATTGACACACTAACCTACTACCCGAAGGTGCGATGCTGCTTCTTACAAATTTCGTATCTTCTTCCTGCAATTAGAGCACATAACCATGCGACGGAGTTAGCAAAATCCTATGAACAAATCAAAGAGAAACAGAGAAGAGGAACTCTACAACTACAATGCTTCAAACAATCGTATACGCAGGGGTTCAAATTGAAGCATAGAACTGAAGAAAAACTAAAACTGTTTGGCCAACAGGGGATAGATATTTTGGCTCACAAACGTATAGACTGATCTGTATTATTATTTTGGCATTTGGAACAAAAAATAGAGTTCAGAAGCATCTACATAGCATTATTGATGCTGAAGCACGAACATATTAGTTTGGAAACAGATCTATACTTCGATGGAAGAAATTTGAAATCATGTCGATAACTAATATTTCTGCCAATATAGATCTGCAGAAGAAATGAACAAAAAATCAAGATGACATAGTGATCCTTTACGCATCAGGTATAACATTGATACATTCAACAAATTTAATCAAAACAAGTATTGCATCCAACGTAACACCAATCAGAACAAGTGAGGAATCAAAGATGAGATAAACCAAGCCCTAGGTCGGGTTAGTACACACCAGTGGGGCGAGGCCAGGGATTCGCATGCAGCTTCTCTGCCGATCTGATACGGCGCACCGACGAGGTGGGAGCGATGGTGACGTGACAGATGTAGCGGAGACCCTTAGCGGCGAAGGGGGCTACGCTGAGTGTGCTGAGATCATGGATCGACGGACTAGGGGCAGGATGCCGCATTGGCAAGGTGCATCAGCTGTAATCGTCGCTAGTATTTAGGAGCAGAGAAGGGTTGTGGCAGATGTGGTTGTCGCTGTGAGCGAGCTTGGGGATGAGCTTGCCCATGGAATTCGAGACGGGGTGGGGTTGGAAAGGCGCGATTTACTCACCGCTGACATGGCGAGGTCGTTGGGACGGTGCAGCAGGCCATATTTACTCGGGATGGATTAAATTGTGAGGTTAATTAATGTCATTGGAGATTCACGTGGACCATGGGATTTGGAAAGAATCAACAACGCCGGACCCGTCTGCTGAAAGCTTCCTATCAGACTTCAGACAGGGAGTGTTTCCCATAAATCTATTGCCTATCAGGCTATCACCATCACATGAATCAGGCTCTAGATAAACAAAGGGGAACAACATACCTGGTATTGGTCCCTAAGCTGGAAACTAGCTATTGCTTCTACTTTTTCAAGTTTGTGTTGTTCCCAACCCTTCTACATCTAGCTACTCAAATACCAAAAGTTCTAGGGTAAGACAAAAGAGCTCCAGCTTATATTTCTGTAGATATCTTTTTAAGGACCCTGGTTTCCAGTTTTCCAAACCTTCATCCCACCAACAAAACAAGACACAAAAATAATCAACTAAAAACATATAATAAGATAAGATAATGCAACCCACAATCACTTGAAGTGACAGGATAGTCAGCCTTCAACTCTATGTTACGCAAAATTAATGTAAAGTATGTATACAATAAATAACAGTTCAGCAAAAAGATAGAAGGTAGGGAAAAATGCTTACCTGGAATCAAAGAATGTATGAAACTGATAATTTGACTTGCTAAAGCTAAATGCTTAGACGTAATTGATTTCAGACCACATACCTGAAAAGGAACCAAAGGAAAATAAACCAAGCAGTCCAGACTTCTTGATATATAAAAAAGGAAGTGTGGCAACACATGCCCACATTAAATAGCTATTTAGCTTGATTAAGATTTGAGGAAACTACTGGTGCATTGAAGTACTATTGATGAACTATTTTCTTGGATGTACTAATCTACACTAACATCTACACATTGTGCATAACAATTCACAGACATATTTACTTGGTATACACGTACACGTATGTACGGGTTGGCTCATTGGCTCTACTTTTTTTTTAGGATCAGGACGTACACTAGCACTACAATTCACAGACAAAAAGTAGATGCACCATTGAAGTACACCTACAGAAAATATTTGAACCTACACGTGTATGTACATTGTGCATAACAATTCACAGGCATATTTTCTTGGATGTACTGCTCTACACTAACTCTCTTTCTCCCATAAATTCACAGGCATATTTGAACCTACAGAGCTCACCAACAAGGCAATAGCTCACCAACACAGCGCTGCCAAACCGTACCCACGTTGGGCATCCCGCCGCGCCGGCAGAGGAAGCAAGCGACCAACCCACACGGGCAGGCAGCGGCGGAGGCCACAAAGCAGCAGTAGCCGCGGCATGGCGCGCAGATCCCGAGGGGAAGATAGAGAAAGGCGGCCGCAAGAAGCAGCAGCAGCGGCACGACGGGGCGGCGTCAGCGAGCTCCTACTCCTAACCCCAGGTCGTCGCCCCGTGGGGGCATGGGGATAAGCGGGGGAGAGAGGGAGGGAGGGAGAGAGACTAACAAGGCCGCGCGGGGAGGCTCGCGCCGCCCTCGAGGAGCGCGTCCAACGTGGCTAGCCGCCGTCGAGGGGCAGCTCCGACGAGAGAGATTTGGTGAGGGCTCGAGGGGAGGCGGCCGAGGGGGGGAAGGGATAGTGAGGCGGGCGTGGGCGCAAGGGCTGCGCCAGGTCGGGCAGCGGCGGTGGCGCGGTGGAGGAGGAGCGGCGAGGTGGATGGAGAGGAAGGAAGTGTCGATCTGGCGAGAGGAGAGGGACGAAGTGTATGGATGGGGCAGATTACTAATGGCGCACCACCAGGTGCGCCATTAGAATGTTTTTTAGTTCGAGCACTCAGCAGGTTATATTACACCAAACCCAATCCACAATGTAACACCCCACTAGCCCGACTGGTCAAGACGCAGCACACACACCAGAGGTCTTATGCTCGATCCCTGTGCTCCCCAATATTTTTTATGCATTTTAAATGTTGTTTGATATTTATTTGTGTTTAAATATGTTCAAACTTGTTTAAATCATAACAGTATTATTTTTTATAAAAACAGTAATAATTTTTTAAAAAATATGTTCAAATTTGTTACTTGAAAATATCATCGGCGGCGGTGGAGCGGGGAGGGTGCGGGGGTGCCCGTTGGCGCGGTGGAGCAGGGAGGTGCGGGGGCCGGGTGCTCGTCGGCGGTGGAGCGGGGGAGGGTTGCGGTGGGTCGGCGGCGGTGGTGGAGCTAGCGGGGGAGGGTGTGGGTGGGATCGAGATGGAGGGGGAATCGAGATCGATATGGAGGGGGATCGAGATCGAGTGTCCTCATGAATTCAAAAAGTGCCCATGAAATTTAAAAATATTCATGATATCAGAAAGTGCCCATGAAATACAATCGAGAAATGAAGTCTACGATTTAAATACAATCGATCTTAGCTAGCTATCTGTTCACAATCTTCTTGCCCTTCTTTTTCGCAAATGGAGTTCTTCTGCGGAACGGACGTTCTTTAGGTAGGGTGGTCCTGCTTCTTCTTGTGGTGTGTGCTGCTACTTCATCGTCGTCGTCATGTTCGATCTTTGGGTCGCCATACTTGTCGAAGTCTTGCTCATTGGCTACTCCATCCATTCCAATGGTCTTCCTTTTGCCTCTCCTCACGACAACATGACTGGGCTTTGACGGGTCGGTAATGAAGAAGCATTGGTCCACTTGGGAAGCCAGTACCCATGGCTCATTTTTCGCGGTGACGCTTATGCGCCATGATCTTGGATTTGGCTTCGGGTATAACCATGGTCGTGAAATACCGGTTTTCTTTTAGGACGCTCTTGGCCCATCTGACACGGAACATCGGGACCTTCTCTCCAGCATAGCTCAGCTCCAGATCTCCTCGATCCTTCCGTAGTATCTGTCCTTGACGTTACCGGTGTAGGATTCCATCGTTACCCCGGAGTTCTGATAACCATCGCTCTTCATGTCCTTGTTCCCGGTGTAGAATGTGTAGCCGTTGATATCGTACGCCTCATAGGTCATCAGGTTGTGCTCGACGCCCTGTGACAAGGCGAATATGAGTTGTTCTTCCGCGGAAGAATCCTCATGTAAAGGGTACGACCGAAGCTTTTGCTTGAACCAACACGTGAAACATGAGTTGTGCTCTTTGATTATATCTCTGTATGTCCTCTGTTGGCCTTGTTCATTGTACGTCTTCTCAAAAAAGGTTTTGTGCTCTACCACCCAAGGATCGACCACGTCTATGTGTTGTAGCGCGACTAGGTTTGCTCTTTCAAAGTCGGTGAGTCGACCCACGAAGTCGACATGCATTTCGCGGCGACGCTCACGGTGACCCCGTCCAGCGAGCCTGCCGAGGTGCCTGTTGACGGGCAGACCAACGGGGTTCTCGATGCCTAGATAATTCGTGTAGTAGGAGATGCACTCTTGATCGAGAAAGCCCTGGCTATGCTTCCCTCTGGGCGTGACATGTTGCGAACGTATCCTTTGATGACACCATTCATCCTTTCGAACGGCATCATGCTGTGCAGGAACGTCGGCCCGAGTTGGATGATATCCTCCACGATATGGACCAGCAGATGCACCATAATGTTGAAGAATGCGGGCGGGAAGTACATCTCAAGCTCGCATAGTATCACCACGATCTCTTCGTGTAGCCTTCTGAGTTGCCTCACGCCAATCGACTTTCGAGAGATGACGTGAAAAAAGTTGCATAGGCAAAATAGCGTTCCACGGACGTGCGCGTCCATGATCCCACGGATTGCAACTGGAAGTATCTGCGTCATCGTACGCGTGACGGTCGTGAGACTTCATCCCGCTGAACTTCGCTTCACTGGGTCTAGGTATCTGCTTATCTTCCCCCAGCGTAATCAGAAGGAAGTTTTACTCCTAGGAGGCAGGTGAAAAACTGCTCGATCTCCTCCTGACTTAGAGTGAAGCACGCGGGAGGGTAGTCATTTCCGGCCTTCTTGGCCTTTTTGCCTTTGCGACGACTTTAGGTGTCCTGATTCACCTCATCATCATCATCATCATCATCATCATCATCATCATTAGCGTGAAGCTCCTGCCTGATGCCCATTGATTTCAAGTTTGCCCTTGCTTTCGGCCCATCTTTGGTCCTCTCTGGCATGTTGAGCAGGGTACCAAGCAGACTCTCGCACACGTTCTTCGTGATATGCATGACATCAATGCTGTGAGGCACACGGTGGATCTTCCAGTACGGCAAGTCCCAGAAAACAGACCTCGTTTTCCATACCTTCAGCAGAGGCTCTGGCGCCTTTCGCTTCTTTCCCGGCTCTGGCGCCTTTTGCTTCTTTCCCGGCAGTGGGTAGTCTTTCCAATTTTTCAACAGCTCGTCTATTTCCTCGCTGCTCCTCGTACACAGGCGTTTTCGGGGTTCGGTTTCACCATCGAACAGATCCTTGCGTTTCCTCCACGGGTCATCGTCGCGAAGCCACCTTCGATGTCCCATGAACACGGTTTTCGAAGACCCGGGATCTCTATCTAGCTGGCGATACATTGTGTCATCCATGCACCTTACGCATCCAGAAAATCTGTGGACTACCTGCCTGCGAGATATCCATAATGTAGATAGTCGTGCACCGTCGTGAGTAGTGCGGCTCTCATAGGGAAATATTCTTTCTCTCATGTGTCCCACGTATTGGCTGGCGTTTTCCACAGCGTGTCTAGCTCCTCCTTCAGAGCCCCAGATACAGATTGATGTCGCTCCCTGGTTGTTTCGCCCTTCAATTAGCATACTCATGTGAATGTACTTCCTCTTCAAGCACAACTAGGGGAAGGTTGTACATCCACACAAACACAGGCCAGGTGCTATGTGTGCTTCTCTGGCTGCCAAACGGATTGACTCCATCGGTGCTCGCGCCCAGCACGATGTTCCTTGGATCCTTCCCAAATTCTGGGTATTCGAAGTACAACTCTTGCCACTGGCTCGCATCCTTAGGGTGACTCAGCATCTTGTCTTTTTTATTTATCTTCGGATCATTTCCGTCATCTTCCCGCTTCTTCTCCTCCCTATCCGTGTGCCAATGTAGGAGCTTTGCTACCTTAGGGTCCGCGAAATACCGATGCAGACGAGGAGTGATCGGAAAGTACCACACCACTTTTCGAGGAGCTTTCTTCCTCTTCTTGTATCGAGTGACGCCGCACACCGGACATATGGTAGACTCCGCGTGCTCGTCCGATAAATGATGCAATTGTTCATGCACACATGGTATTTCACGTGCGGTAATTCCAGAGGACACACGATTTTCTTCGCCTCCTCGAAACTGGTCGGGCACTTGTTCCCCTTGGGAAGACGTTCGTGCCAAAATGACATGTTCTCGTCGAAGCATGCGTCGGTCATTTTGTGTTTTACCTTGATCTCCAGAGCCATGAGCGTTACTTTCAGGCGGGTATCCTCGGGCCTGCATCCTTCATACAATGGAGTAACCACGTCTATCTCCACTTGATCCAGCTTGGCTTTCTCTCGGGCGGCAGCTCTTGCGTTATCCGTCTGCTTGAGAAGTAGCTCTTGAATATGAGGGTCCTGCACCCAGCCTCCATCGTCGTCTGCTCCGGCATCTTCATCTTCATGATCATGCCCTTCGTCTTGATCTTCCTCATCATCATGTACGACATCTTCTACATGATGACTGTGTACAACATCACCGTCGTGATCATGTCCTAGATATTCTTCGTCTTCTCGCCAGCCCTCGGCGCGGTGGTACTTGTCTTGTTGCCCTTCCTCATTTCTTGCCCGGCCCCCATGGACGACTTCATAGTCATCTTCATCACCTTGCCACCGATAGCCATCCATGAAACCACGCAAGAGCAGGTGGTCCCGCACCTGCCCGGAATCCGGGTCCGCAATAAGGCTCTTCAGCTTGCATCTTCGACACGGACATCTTATCTCTGTCTCGTTCTTTTGAAGCTTCTCGGCCTTCGTGGAGCTCAAAAACTTATTCACGATGCCTTCGGTCATCATGCGGACCATGGTGGCCTGCGGGGTAGAGCAAAACGATATTTTATAACCAAGAAAATTTTTGGCATGACCTTCCCTAAAAATAGGACCAAAAAGAATGCATAGTGCCAAAATTCTCGCCGAAACGGAAATGAATCAACATTCCGACAAATATTGGCAACTATCGCATTTCAAATACCGGTACCTGCAAACACAAACATATATGCAACACCACAAACACATGCAACACCACAAACATACATAGATCTAGCTAGGCCACAAAAAGTGCATGTGCACGTTGTTGGAGCGAGCTAGGGAGAAAAAACTAGATCTACATCATGAAGATAGCTTTCCCCTTACTTACCTATCAAAAAAGGTAATTTCACCACTTAATTTTGATGAATCTATGGTGCAAATGAGGTGAGGAGGAGGAGGCAGCCGAGACAAGCTTGGAGGAGGAGGTGGAGAGAATGAAGTGGGGAAAGTGAGTGGGTAGGTGGGCTGTCCAAAATATCTTGTTGGTCGCAGTTACTAATGGCACCACCACCAGCAAATGCGCCATTAGTAACCCTGGTTACTAATGGCGCACCTGCAGGTGGTGCGCCATTAGTAGTTTTGCAGAAAAGTAAAAAATATATATACTAATGGCGCACTGTGGAAAAGTGTGCCATTAGTAGTTTAAACTAGTAATGGCGCACTGCGACACGGTGCGCCATTAGTAGTTTTGCAAAAAAGTAAAGAAAATATACTAATGGCGCCTTTTCGCATGGTGCGCCATTACTATTTAGAACTAGTAATGGCGCACTTCGACATCATGCGCCATTAGTATGTATGGAAAAATGGAAAAAAAATTAATACTAGTGGCGCACCATGTGTCTGGTGCGCCATTAGTGTCTTCCACACTAATGGCGCATCCCCGACCGGTGCACCATTAGTATATAGTAGTGGCGCACTACTTACCTGGTGCGCCATTAGTATCAATCCTATCTATAGCCCTTTTCCTAGTAGTGAACATCATAGTAATTATAAACACCCTTAGCATACGAGGATAAGATTCCATTATCAATCAACTCACAATAGTAGGGAAGGTGTTTCTTAGGGTTTTCAGAACAACAAGTAAAATCATAATAATAGCATAAATTCCAAGCATAGCATTGCAAGCGTTGAATTTGATCCAATAAACGTTTCCCTTTTTCAGATATACGGTGTCGCACATAACAAGCATGCTCATCTAAATATTTGCCCTCAACTAAGCTAGTTGGGGTTTCAGCACGAGCACATAGGGATCGAAGATGATCCAAGTAAAAAGCTTCAGGAGTGTGATAGATTTTGAGTGGTTCTTCAACCATTGGAGCAGTAGGTACAACTAATTTTTTTGGTACTTTGCATTTCCTACCCATAACTAAAGATAGAAAACAACTAAGAACAGCAAATAAAAATTACTTAGTGATAAAGCAAACAAGCACACACGAGAATATTCACCCCACTCTATTGCTCCCCGGCAACGGCGCTAGAAAAAGGTCTTGATAACCCACAAGTATAGGGGATCGCAACAGTTTTCGATAAGTAAGAGTGTCGAACCCAACGAAGAGCTAAAGGTAGAACAAATATTCCATAAAGTTCTATCGACCACCGATACAACTCTACGCACGCTTAACGTTCGCATTGCCTAGAACAAGTATGAAACTAGAAGTACTTTGTAGGTGTTTTTGGTAAGCTTGCAAGAAAGTAAAGAGCATGAAAATAAAACTAGGGGCTGCTAAGGTAAATACACAACTAAAGTAAATATAGCGAGTGTGGAAAAGTGATGGTAGGTGTGGCGAAATTGTCCCTTAAGCAATTGACTACTTTACTAGACCGATAGCAAGTTTTATGTGGGAGAGGCCACTGCTAGCATGTCATCCCTTACTTGGAATTCTATGCACTTATGATTGGAACTATTAGCAAGCATCCGCAACTAATAATGATCATTAAGGTAAAACCCAACCATAGCATTAAGATATATTGGTCCCCCTTCAATCCCGTATGCATCAATTTCTATGCTAGGTTGAAGCTTCTGTCACTCTTGCCCTCCAATACATAGTCCTATCAACATACAACTAACCCTATAGTGTGATCCGCGCGCGCGCTCATATGATGGGCACCAAAGGACAGCAACATAACCACAAGCAAATTAAATCAATCATAGCAATTCATCAACCACCGATAGGACAACGAAAATCTACTCAGACATCATAGGATGGCAACACATCATCGGAAAATAATATGAAGCATAAAGCACCATGATCAAGTAGAGGGTACAGCGGGTTGCGGGAGAGTGGACCGCTGTAGATAGAGGGGGGAAGGTGATGGAGATGTTGGTGGAGATGGCAGAGGTGTTGGTGAAGATCGCGGTGATGATGATGGCCCCAAGCAGCGCTCCGGCGCCACCGGATGCAAGGGGGAGAGAGGCCCCCTCCTTCTTCTTCTTCCTTGACCTTCTCCCTAGATGGGAGAAGGGTTTCCCCTCTGTTCCTTGGCTCCCATGGCTTGGGAGGGGCGAGAGCCCCTCCGAGATTGGATCTATCTCTCTGTTTCTGCGTTATGTTCTGGCTCTGTTTCACCGTTTCGCGTATATATGGAGATCCGTAACTCCGATTGGCCTGGAACCTTTTCTGTGATTTTTTTCCGAATATTAGCTTTCTTGCGGCAAAATAACAACATCAACCGCCTTACGGTGGGCTCACGATGGTAGGCGGCGCGCCTAGGGGGGCGCGCCCCCTGCCTCGTGACCACCTCGGGCACCGTCTCGCGTGGATTTTTCTTCTGGAATTTTCCATATTTTCCAAAAATAAGCTCCGTCCGTTTTTATCCGTTTGGACTCTGTTTGATATGGATATTCTGCGAAACATGAAACATGCAACCGACAGGAACTGGCACTGGGCACTGGATCAATATGTTAGTCCCAAAAATAATATAAAAAGTTGCCAAAAAGTACATGAAAGTGAATAATATTGGCATGGAACAATCAAAAATTATAGATACGACGGAGACGTATCAATAAACTTCTTTGGCCATGTTATTTTTAGAAGACATAATTGCCTTGTTAGTATGCTCGAAGTATTATTGTTTTTATGTCAATATTAAACCTTTGTTTTGAATCATACGGATCTGAACAACCATGCCACTATAAATAAATTAAATGGATAAATATGTTAGCTAGCATTCCACATCAAAAATTATGTTTTTATCATTACAATACTCGAGCTCGAGCAGGAATTAAGCTTGGGGATGTTAGATACGTCTCCAACGTATCTATAAACTTTTATTGTTCCATGCTATTATATTATCTGTTTTCGATGTTTTATATGCGTTAATATGCTATTTTATATTATTTTTGGGACTAACTTATTAACCTAGAGCCCAGTGCAAGTTCCTATTTTTTCCATGTTTTTTGTGTTTCGCAGAAAAGGAATACCAAAGAGGACTCCAAACGGAATAAAATCTTCGCGATGATTTTTCTTGGACCAGAAGACAACCAGGAGACTTGGAGATGAAGTCGGAGGAGCCACAAGGACGGAGGGCGCGCCTAGGGGGGTAGGGCGCACCCCACCCTTGTGGGCCCCTCGTGCACCCCTAACCTAATTCTTGCAACTATATATTCCCATATAACCCCAAACCAATAGAGGCATCCACGAAAATTTTTTCTGCCGCCGCAACCTTCTGTACCCGTGATATCCCATCTACGGACCTTTTCTGGCACCCTCCCAAAGGGGGATTCAATCACGGAGGGCTTCTACATCATCTATTGCCCTTCCGATGAAGCGTGAGTAGTTTACCACAGACCTACTGAGGGAGCCCTGGACTAAGGGGTCCTCGGGCGTCCGACCTATTAGACATGGGCCGGACTGATGGGCCGTGAAGATACGAAGACCGAAGACTCTCTCCCGTGTCCGGATGGGACTCTCCTTGGCGTGGAAGGCAAGCTTGGCGACCAAATGTGAAGATTCCTTTCTCTGTAACCAACTTTATGTAACCCTAGATCCCTCCGGTGTCTATATAAACTGGAGGGCTTAGTCCGTAGAGGGGGAATAATCATCATAACCATACTCATACAGGCTAGACTTCTAGGGTTTTAGCCATTACGATCTTGTGGTAGATCAACTCTTGTAACACTCATATTCATCAAGATCAATCAAGCATGAAGTGGGGTATTAACTCCATAGAGAGGGACCGAACCTGGGTAAACATTGTGTCCCCTGTCTCCTATTACCATCAACCTTAGACGCGCAGTTCGGGACCCGAGATCCGCGGTTTTTACACCGACATTGGTGCTTTCATTGAGAGTTCCACTGTGCCATCATCAAGAGGTTTGATGGCCCCTTCAATCATATACAATGATGCTGTCAAAGGGGAAGTCTTCCTCCCCGGACAGATCTTCATATTCAGAGGCTTCCTATTGCGGGCCAACTCGAGTGGCCATCTGGAGCAGATCGAAAGCTACGCCCCAGGCCATCAGGTCAGATTTGGAAGCTTGAACTACGTCGAAGATATCCGCGAGACTTGATCTTCGACGAAAGCTCAACCCCGCCACAGATGTCGCAGCCTCAGCGGCATCAGAGCCGCGCACAGACCCAACTTCGAGTGGAATCCGTGTTACCGGAGCCTCGGACTCGCTTCCGGCTACAGGTTCCGAACCATGTGCGTCCACGTGCGTCAAGCTCGATCAGTCATCGATCATTGGATTCAGCTCCACGGACATCTTCCGGCACTCACCCTTGGGCGACGTGCTAAACTAATTAAAAAATCTATCCTTAGCGGGGGACTCATAGCCGAATTATATCCGGTTCGCACTGGAGGCTGATGACGGAGAATTTCGTTTCCCACCCACCGCCCACTTCATAGCCACTGTCAAGGACCTAACCGACACGCTAGACTATGGCTCCGAAGACATCGACAGTATGGACGACAATGCAGGAGAAGAGGAGGCCCAAAACCCGCCATTCACCGGACGATGGACGGCCACCTCCTCATATGACGTATACATGGCGGATGCACCAAAAGATAATAGCTGCGATGACAAGGAAAATCCAGTTGAGGATGAGCCTCCTAAGATACAACCAAAGTGCCGACGTCAGTGGCGCCGCTCTAAATCACGCCACAGCAAGGACAGCAACACCGGCACAGGAGACGATAGCACCCCGGACGGTGCCGAAGACAAAGAAGACCCCGATGAACAAGCTGCCGAACAGGACGATCGGGAAGATGGGCAAGTTAGCCCTGACGAACAGGCCATGAATGAAGACTCGGAGGACCGTAATTATCTTCCGCTCTCCAAGGAGGAGGTGAGCCTCGGCAACGAGGATTTTATCGTGCCTGAGGAACCTCTCGAGCAGGAGCGCTTTAAGCGACGGCTAATAGCCATTGCAAGGAGCGTGAAAAAGAAGCAGCAGCATCTTCAAGCTAATCAATATCTGCTCAACAATAGATGGACTGATGTCCTGGCAGCCGAGGAATACGGCCCCAAGCGCCCAGCCAAAAGTTACCCAAAGCGTAAATTGCTACCTCATTTTGGTGATGAGGCGTTGGAGTCCGTACCATCCTCGCGCAATGCGGCTGACCGACCACCACGTGGTTGGGACAAAGCGGCAACTCAAGCCGAACACCAGCCCACTCCACCTCACCGTAAAGGCAGAGATAAAACAGCTCGGGGACATACCTACGACCTGCGGCAGAGCTTGGACAATAATTGCACCAATCATTCTAAGGAAAGGTCTACCAAGAATAATAGGACATGAAGGATTGCAATCTATATCAAGAACGATGAAATCTACTGGCACATAATTCCTATTTGCAACAATAAGAACATCATTAATTCTTCCCATAGGCTTTTTAATAGTGGTATCCGCAAGATGCAAGTTTAGCGAGCAATCATCAAAGTCACGGAAATCTAGCAAATCACACAAAGTTTTGGGAATAGTAGAGACACTAGCACCCAAATCACACAAAGCATTAAACTCATGATCTATAATTTTAATTTTGATAGTAGGTTCCCACTCATCATAGAGTTTCCTAGAGATAGAAACTTTCAACTCAAGTTTTTCTTCATAAGTTTGCATCAAGGCATCAACAATGTGTTCAGTAAAGGCCTTATTTTGACTATAAGCATGAGGAGAATTTAGCACGGTTTGCGACAAGGAAATACAATCAATTAAAGAGCAATTTTCATAATTAAATTCCTTGAGATCCAATATAGTGGGTTTAGCAACATCTAGATTTTTATTTCTTTCAATCCCACTTTTACCAATTTCATCATCAAGATCTAAAAACTCCGAATTCTTAGAACGCCTTCTAGGTAAAGGAAGATCATATTCAGTTTCACCGAGATTCATATTGCAAAAAAAAGATTTAATAGGGGACACATCAATAACTTTTAGATCTTCATCTTGATTTTCATAGGGATTAGAAGAACACGCTTTAATAAAGGCATCTTTGGAAGCACGCATCCTAGCGGTTCTTTCTTTGCACTCATCAATGGAAATTCTCATAGCTTTGAGAGACACATTGATATCATGCTTAGGAGGAATAGATCTAAGCTTTGAAGAATCAACCTCAAGAGAAATTCTATCAACGTTCCTAGCCAAATCATCAACTTTAAGCAATTTCTCTTCAAGCAAAGAATTAAAAATCTTTTGTGGATTCATAAACTATAGCAGGAGCCCCACCTCCACCGTCAGCGATGGTAGCCGTCCGGACGCAATAGCAAGAGCACACTAGGCCCATAGGCCCACAGGCCCTGCCGAGCCCTCGTGGGCCCGTAAAGCTCCCGTCTTCGCGCTGCTGCCGGCACGCCGTCGGCGCCGATGCCCCATATCCGAGCCGCTCCTCCTCCTCACCGCGCAGTAGACAACGAGGCCACTGTAGGATCTTGAGAAGAGGTGTCTAGAGGGGGGGTGATTAGACACTAAGTACAAAAGTTGCAGTTTTTAACCTTATTAAAGTTTAAGTGGAGTTTAGGCACAAGTTTAACTTTTTCAATACATAACAAGCAAGCATGCAAAGAGTATATGAGCAGCGGAAAGTAAAGCATGCAACTTGCAAGAAAGTAAAGGGAAAGGTTTGGAAGATTCAAACGCAATTGGAGACACGAATGTTTTTGTCGTGGTTCCGATAGGTGGTGCTATCGTACATCCACGTTGATGGAGACTTCAACCCACGAAGGGTAACGGTTGCGCGAGTCCACGGAGGGCTCCACCCACGAAGGTTCCACGAAGAAGCAACCTTGTCTATCCCACCATGGTCGTCGCCCACGAAGGACTTGCCTCAATAGCGGTAGATCTTCACGAAGTAGGCGAGCTCCTTGCCCTTACAAACTCCTTGGTTCAACTCCACAATCTTGTCGGAGGCTCCCAAGTGACACCTAGCCAATCTAGGAGACACCACTCTCCAAGAAGTAACAAATTGTGTGTTGATGATGAACTCCTTGCTCTTGTGCTTCAAATGATAGTCTACCCAACACTCATCTCTCTCTCATAGGATTTGGATCTGGTGGAAAGAGGGTTTGAGTGGAAAGCAACTTGGGGAAGGCTAGAGATCAAGATTCATATGGTAGGAATGGAATATCTTGGCCTCAACACATGAGTAGGTAGTTCTCTCTCAGAAATAGGATGCTAAGTGTAGGTTCAGTCTGATGGCTCTCTCCACGAATGAAGAGGAGGTGGAGGGGTATATATAGCCTCCACACAAAATCTATCCGTTACACACAATTTGCCAAACTCGGTGGGACCGAATTGAGAAACTCGGTCGGACCGATTCAGCAAATCTACTGACCGTTAGGATTTTAGGTGGGACTGACATGCAACTCGGTGACACCGATTCGGTTAGGGTTAGGGCATAACGTAATCTCGGTGAGACCGATTACACAAACTCGGTGAGACCGATTTTGGTAATTAGCTAACCAGAGAGTTGGTCAGGCAAACTCGGTTGGACCGATTACTCAAACTCGGTGGGACCGATTTTGATAATGAGTCAACCCGAAAGTTTGCATTTAATCTCGGTAGTACCGATTGCTCAAACTCGGTGAGACCGATTTTGACAATGGACATACACAGAGAGATTACAATCCTATCTCGATGAGACCAAGATCCCTATCGGTGAGACCGATTTGCCTAGGGTTTGTGGCAGTGGCTAAGACATCCAAACTCGGTGGCGCCGGATAGGAAGAATCAATGGGGCCGAGTTTGACTTTAGGTTTTAGGACATATGTGTGGAAGTGGGAAAGTAGTTGAGGGTATTTGGAGCATATCACTAAGCACTTGAAGCAAGAGGCTCATTAAGCAACACCTCATCCCTCCTTGATAGTATTGGCTTTTCCTATAGACTCAATGTGATCTTGGATCACTAAAATGTAAAATGAAGAGTCTTGAGCTTGAAGCTTGAGCCAATCCTTTGTCCTTAGCATCTTGAAGGAGTTCCCACATCCTTTAGTCCATGCCACTGCATTGTTGAACTTATCTAAAATATACTAGATAAAATTGTTAGTCCAACAAGAGATATGTTGACATTAATTACCAAAACCACCTAGGGAGGACTTGTGCTTTTAGCCACGCAGGGGGGCCGGCCCGCTAGGGCCCAGATCTGGGCCGGTGGCGCGTCGTCGGCCACCCAGCACCACCACGCCACCCCGCCGCCAAGGAGCGCGCCCGTCCTCACCACGCCGCCACCGGCCGCCCGTAGGGCCGCCGGACCGCAGCCAAGCCGGGCTACACCGCCGCCGCCTTCCTGCCCCGGGAGGGAGCATGCTGGGACGAGAAGGCCCGCCGACGACACCACCAGGTCCAGCCGGGGCACCCGCCAGTGTGGGGAAACGGGGAGGAGGGGGCCGGGTAGGAGCTCGAGCTCCGCCTCGGCCACCTTCCAGGGAGGCGGCGCGAGGCGGATCTGGACGGAGGAGGGGGGAGGGCGGAAGGGGGGCGGAGGCGGGGCGCAAGGCCGGCGGCCGGCGGTGGCGGGAGGGCCGGCAGCGGGAGGGGAGGAGGGGAAACCCTAGCGCCTAGTCGCTTTTGACTACTACCACATATTCCAGCTTCATCTTACAAAACACACACCACAACTATGTCCGGATTATCAGCACTTCAGCAGAGCACTTGCTCGATTCTTTCAGCAAGTCCTTGGACATCTCACCCCACTTGGAATTGCATGAACATAACAAATAACTCAGGAGAACAATGAATAGTTGCTATAAGGAGTGCATATGCAGAAGAGCCACTAAACTACCAGCTCACTTCTTCTCTAAAGGAATGGAATGTTTCTCATTCATGATCTACTGAAAGTCCATATCAGTATTTATCACATAATGTATTAGTACTTGCTAAGTTGGAAAATGTAAAGCTAGCACAGCGGTATAATTTAGTTTAAAGTCAGACTGCCTTTCTATGGAACCATCTGACGATTAGTTAACAACTGCATTTGCACTGATGAATTCGTTACCATTTGTTTTCTTTCTCCAGTCTGTTCTCATAAATTGGTCTGCAAGTCCTATTTACAGAGAGCTATGACCCACAATAGCCACATGTTCAAACTAAGAATATGTGCAAACTACAGATATTTCTCTGATAGGTTTTGGATGGGTTACACTGAATTGGCTTGGTCCTTGTGGTGATACGTGCTGCCAAGTACATCATACAATGGCACTAGGTGCCCCATATGAGCGAGCACATATAAATCTATGAAGTATGTGGCATATGCTCTCCGAGTAATTAAACTATAGGGAACATGTCATATGCCATTGATTTTTGTTGGTTCGACATATTTTTCTGATAAGAAACCAGTCTTCTTCACGGAAGACAAAACAAAAATTGTTGTACTATGTGTTGCAAGTCACCTGGTATATGTAGGTACATTCTTTCTAGACGAGATTTCACATGGGTTTCCTCTTGTATCTTTCCTTATTGTTCAAATGTCTGCAAATAGAAGTAATATCTTTGAAAAAAGTGGTAGGCCATGTTATGGTGATTGATCATGCATTGGTTATAACCATCAATTAAGCAAGCACTTTTTCGCCAAAAAAGGGCAGTGTTTCGCATTGTTCTAAATATCATCCAGTTAATCGGCATATTGGTCAGTTAATCACGATTAGGTGGGTCACCGAATAGCTGATTAACTGATTTATCGACCGAGTACCTGATTTATGGGCCGATTAACTGGAAAATTCACCTATTTATACCTATTGTAATGCAAGAAACTTTCTACAATAGTATTTTTTGACAAAATTAATGTCCAGTTCTGCATTTCTTATGATCTCTTTTGTGATAGCTTGTGCTTTATGCCCACACCCTGTTTTCTTCTGTTCAACCATGTTATATGTTGCACTTTGCACCATGTATGGTTCAGCAAATGAGAAGTTTTAGTGTATGCCCTATAGGATCACCCTGGCTACAACCGAGGCAGCGAAGCGCGTGAAACGCTTCTAGTAATGGACTAATCTCAAAGGCAGTCGACCACCATCACCCTGAAAGGAAGTCAGAAATGAACTGGGAACGACTACAATAGAAGAAGGGCACTAGTAGAAAACGGAGCTTTAAAATCGGTTTGTAAGGGCCTTTAGTGTCGGTTATGGAACCGGCACTAAAGTGTGGGCACTAAAGGCCCCCCCCCTTTAGTACCGGTTCGGCACGAACCGGCGCTAAAGTGCCACCACGTGGCGTGAGCTCGTGCCCTGGTATGAGGGACCTTTAGTACCGGTTGGAACACCAACCGATACTAAAGGTTTTTTTTTGAATTTTTTTTTGAAAATTTTGGAATTTTTTATTATTTTTTTCGATTTTTAATTTTTCTAAATTATTTGATGATTTAGTCTCTAATCACCTCTCTTAACTGCTCAAGTGTGGATCACTCATTCCAAATCATCTAACTTCCGACCGTCACCCATCCCTCTCACTACTCCAAATTTTGAGCACGCTTAACTTTTGGGTTCTATTCTCCTTCGCTTTAAGTCCGCACTTGTTGTTTTCCTGACAATAGTAAGATGTCAATCCTATTAACCCTCAGGAGTTTCGCTTGAGCATGAAGTCACACATTTCACCGTTTGAGTTTGAAAGTATTATTCTAAAAAAACAGTAATTATTTAGTAACGCTAATATTTCTTGAATAAGTTTGACCATAATTTGACCATAGTTTAACCATAGTTTGACCAGATTTGACCAAAATTCAAAAAATTGAAATAATAATTTAGTAACACTAATATTCTTGAATAATTATGTAGTAACATTAATACTTCTTGAATAAGTAGTTTGACCAAATTTAACCAAATTTTTTAAAAAACTGAAATTTGACCATATCTTTTTTTCCTTTTGGAATTTGAGGATTCTAAAAAATTCCAAACAGGCCGTAGGCGGTCTCCATCGGATGAGGATTTTCGTGCTGAATTTTTTGATATATTATACGTTTTATTCCGACATCGTATGCAAAAGTTATAGCCGTTTTACATTTCCCTACACTTTTTGCAAAACATGTCCAACTTTAAGTTTTCAAATTTTCCTAACTAGTAGATATAGTAATATAACTACCTCTCGAAGGATTTTATTTTTTGAAGTTTTTATCATTTTCTTTTGATTTTTTCAAAACTGAAATGGCGATACACGGGGGGAGGATAGAGTTTGAAAATTGGCCCCTTTGGTACCGGTTCGTGGCACGAACCGGTACTAAAGGCTTGTCCCCGTTAGTGTGGGTTCGTGGCACGAACCGGTACTATAGGTTAGACCTTTAGTACCGGTTGGTAACACAAACCGGTACTAAAGGCTCGTGGGGACCCGGCCGACGCCAGCCACTATTATTTTTAGTACCGGTTCGTGGCACGAACCGGTACTAAAGGCTCAACACGAACCGGTACTATTGATCGCCGCCACGAACCGGCACTATTGATCACATTAGTGCCGGTTTTTTTACAAACCGACACTAATGTGCTTCACATTTGACCCTTTTTCTACTAGTGGGGCCACCAATGCAAAAATAGAAAAACAGCCATGAGCCATTAGATCGTAGGTGGATGGCATAGATTCTGGTGGAAGAATCTCAGCCACTTAATGTACATTTTATGAAAAAACCACTACTAGCAATTAACTATAAAATAGAACTTTTGCAGCAACCACCTCGTGTATTTCATCTCCCTCTCCATTCATTTTGTTCAAGGACGGCTTATAGCACAGATTCAGCCACCATTTGAAGCATAACGAAACATCAGACTGGACATTCGCAGATTGAGCATATCACAAGCATACATATCTTGATGATACATGGTAGCACCATTTTTAGTACATGGCCAGCAAGACAGAGTATTAAGGACTAATATCTTGATAGTACATAAAATAAATGCTCTAGCCTTTCCCTCCAGTTCTACTACTTGCTCATGAAGCTTCTTGTTCTAGGAAAGATCACACCAAGCAAACCATATTCAGTTGAGTGCAGCCACATACAGATGCATGATCAAGCACAGACTTAAATTTATCTTGCAGAGAAATTCTCTCAAGTGTCAGAAAGGGAAGACTTTGATAAAAGCTTCTTCTATCCATCTATAGTCCTGATGTTTCCGATAGTCAGAGCATCATGCATCTACAAATACAAGAAAAAATAGTTTACATTACAAGGACAGAAATAGGAAACAAATAAGAATGCAATTCAAGTTCTTCTAATAACTCGTAGATGACAAAAGTAAAAATTTGATGTTGCAGCACAAAGTCACATGTCAGACTAGTGAAGAGACAAGGAAAGAATATCATATGGCAAAATATAATCACATCTTGACAATGACAGATCACTTGTATCAATTTTTGCAACTCATCATCCCAGTAAGACTTGCTTAACGCAAATAGCTTATGACCGGTTGTTCTGCTGTATTGATATTACATTATGGCTCAATGGTTGGTTAGCAACCGAAGGTCTATCCCAAATCAAGCTCAATACACAGAAAAAGTGTCTTCTTTTCTACATACACAGAAAGAGTATCTTCTTTTCGACATATACACAGAAAGAGTGTCTTCTTTTCTACATACAAAAGGTAAAAAAAGTTGTCTTTTTACAATTGTAATGTCATAAAAGCCGAATGAGGAAGCCCAAAGAGCCAATACAATTGTTTCACTAAAGCAAAACTATCATGATTTTAGCTTCAGTGGCATTACTGGACACATAGACAGTGAACTCCCAGAAATCAGTGAAGTGGCACATATTGCAAGTGTAACGAATTTCAGTCTCGTGCCTTCAAGCACTTCACATGCAGGTACTTTAATAGTTAGATGAGATTAGTATGTCCTCATGTACAATAACCGACAAGAGGATGAAATTTCACAATACAAAACTGCTCGAAAATCTAGTATAAGCAAAATGGTCCGGTGATTAATTTTTCTATGCATCGATATAGAGAGATATCCCTGTTGCTGCACTCAAGTTGAAAGGAAGCATATCCCAGATGAGCATAAACTAGTTGTCCAGTCAATGGCTAATCAACGCCGAACAAAGGTCTCTCTAAATTAACTGAATCTGGTACAGGAAAGTATCAATGCATACTAAACTAAGTGTTGAACCGGTATGGGCCCTAGCCTATCAAGATCTGTCTCTTGGGCCCAAGCCCATGAGAGGTGCTGACCTAGAAGAGGAGCCCCTATTCATCCTGCCCCTGAGCGAGCCGCCATACACGAGAGGAACCTCACGCGAGTCACGAGACACCACCTGCTCTCCTCTCTGTAGGTACTCCCCCTCTCGTCTCAACATGGTATCAGAGGCCAGCGACAGCGGGGCCTAAGGAGACGGCGGCGACGCCCGGCGAGGTGGCGGCCGATCTGGCGTGCGCGCGGGAGGCTGCGGTGAGCTGCACGCACGAGAGACGCGGGGAGCGGCCCGGCAGAGCTGCGCGGACGGCTACTGATGCTGCTTCTTGGACCGGAGGCAGAGCCCCTGCTCGAGCTCTTCCTCGTCCTCGGGCGGCTGCAGAGGAAGAGGAGCTGCTCAGGGTGGTTGCTGGCGTGCGTGTGCTGAGCGGCAGCAGGCAGAGGAGCCGAGGAGGAGCACTAGTGGAGAGAAGGAGTGCGTGTGTCCTGCGTGCGCCGTGGTGCTGCTGAGCGGGGAGTAGAAAGGGGAGAGATCGAGCAGAGAGGAGCTGCTGCCGGGCGCTGTGGTCCTGGAGGCTGTGTGTTCGCTGCTGCTGACTCTGTTGCTGCTACTACTGGTGCTGCTGAAGGGGAGAAGAAAGAGGAGGTGCTGGAGCTTGTTCCTGCGAAGAGCTGCTGCTGGTTGGAAAGAGAAGAAGAGGTGTTGGTGAAGTCGGGCTGCTGCTGGTTGGAAAGAGAAGAAGAGGTGTTGCTGAAGTTTCTTTGTCTTGCTTATCCCGTCAAACGATGGCTGAACCATCTGGTCTTGCCGAGGCTTTGGAGAAGCTCGCTAAGATCCTCGTGGAGTCCAACTCTGGGGCCATCGTTCCTCGACAGGAAGTGGCTCAAAAGCTTGAAATGTCGCCCGTGGACATGAAGCTAGAGGGGGCAACAAATTATTTGAGCTGGTCCAGGAGGGCTTTGTGGGCTGTAGAGCAGAAGGAGCTTGATGGATATTTGTTGGGCACCGTTAGAACCAAGGGACAAGAGTAGTGCAGAGGGCAAGAGGTGGAAGGTCATCCACTCTGTACTTATGGTGTGGTTGTTGAACTCCGTGGTGCCCTCCATTGGACGCTCTGTGGAGGGGCTATCCTCACCTGCTGAGATATGGAAGATTCTGTCCACTCAATACTCGGCAAGGGCAATGTCATGCTCATTGCTCAGATTGAGGACAAGATTAGGTTGCTGCGTCAAGATGATGGCATGTCAGTGATGACATATGTGGCAGAACTGCAGGCTCTGTGGGCTGACCAGGATAACTGTGATCCCTTGGAACTCTATGATGCGACTTCAATCGAGTCAGGGCATAAGTGGATGGCACGCATGCGTGTGCTGAAATTTTTGGCTGGCCTCAAAGGTTGTTTTGATGGCAGGAAGGCTTCCCTGTTGCATCAACCTAGTCTGCCTACCATTCCTGAGGCTATTGCAGCGATGACTCAAGAGGAGGTGCGCCTATCCCTTGAGCATGCAGACATGAAGGTTGTGCCAGCTTCGACATTTGCAGTCACTGAGCGCATGGAGTGGGGAGATCCCACCAAATGTCATATCTGTGGGGAGGTAGGTCACTGGAAGAGAGAATGTCCAACTCGTGGCAGAGGCAGGGGATATAACAGAGGGGGAACAGGCAGAGGTAGAAGTGCTAGAGGCAGAGGTGGATACTCAGAGACCTCATGGGGCCAGGCTTCTAGAGGTAGAGGTGGCTACTCAGACACCTGTGGGGTCAGAGGGCTCACATGGCGGTTGCAGGAGACACTGGGACGTCCAAAGGCAAAGATGTAGATGATGTTGTCTATGGAGAATTTGCTCACTGGGCCTCCACTGATGAAGGTAATCCGGAAAGATCATCTCTTGCTACTAATGAGAGTGCTCCAGAGTGGGTTTTTGACTCTGGAGCATCTAAGCATGTTGCTAGTAACTCCTGTGTGTTCGAATCTTACACTAAGCATCCTCCCTCTCACATGTGCACTATACAAACGGCTGATGGCACAAAACAATCAGTCATAGGGGTTGGTACAGTAAAGTGTACTCCGACCATTTCCCTATCGTCAGTTTTACATGTGCCAGCCTTTCCTGTCAATTTGGTCTCTTTCAGTGCACTCATTGATCAAATGGACTGTCGTGTGATCCTTAACAAGTTCGGTTGCTTGATTCAGGTGCGACAGACGAGCCAGAGAGTTGGGACTGGCACCAGGCGTAGGGGGCTCTGGTACATGGACTAGGAGGTGCAGCCGGACTTTGTGTGTGCTGCGACCATGGAGGATAAGGAGAAGCAGGCGATGATCCATCACTGTAGGATGGGGCATGTATCTTTTGATAAGATGAGTAGAATATTTCCGGATGTTATGTCTGGAATAGGCAAAGGCAAGCTGACATGTGATGCTTGTGAATATGCAAAACACAAACGGGCCTCATATGTGAGTAAGGGGCTCAGGAGCATATCTCCTTTTATGCTTATTCATTCGGATGTATGGACTAGCCCAGTGGTGTCAATGAATGGGAAGAAGTATTTTGCTACCTTTATTGACTGTTATTCTCGCATGACTTGGATTTACTTGATGCGTCACAAGGATGAGGTGTTTAGCTGTTTTCAGAACTTCCATGCTCTTCTAAAGAACCAGTTTCAGGTATAGGTCAAGGTGCTCAGGACGGACAATGGAACGGAGTATGTGAACAACATTTTTGGAGCTTTCATGGCTGACCATGGGATTCTTCATCAAACTTCATGTCCGGACACCCCCCCCTCAGAATGGAGTGGCCGAACGGAAGAATCGTCATGTTCTTGAGGTTGCTCGGTCGTTGATGTTTACCATGAATGTGCCTAAGTTCTTGTGGGATGATGCAGTTATGACAGCCACATACTTGATCAACCGAACACCTTCCAGGATACTTGGCATGAAATCTCCGTCTGAGTTGATCGTTGGAGATAATAAGTTTGTTGTTCTCCCAAAGTTGTTTGGCAGTACCTGCTTTGTTCGTGATCACCGACCATCTGTTGGCAAGCTTGATCCTCGGGCAGTGAAGTGTGTCTTTCTGGGATACTCGTCTAGTCAGCAGGGGTATAAATGTTGGTGTCCTTCTGAAAAACGCAGGTTTGTAAGTATGGACGTTACATTCAGAAGTCTGAGCCATTCTATGGTGAGCCGACTGATCTGAGTCTGCTGTTTGCAGAGCTTGACCACCTACACCCTGTGCATGATAGTCAAGAGGGGGAGAAGGATGTGTCTCATACTCACGGTGATTCTATGGACATTAACACTGATAATGATGTGCAGGCTCAGGTTCAACCAATAGTGAGTGCAATTCCGGTTAGTACCATCACTGGTGATGAGGTGCGGGCTCATGTCGAGCCAACTGTCGATACACTTAAGATTGGTGCTCTCCAGGTTCCTGTTCGGGATCGATGGCAGACGAATACCCTGGTGTACTCTCGGCGGCAACCACAAGTGCAGGGGGAGCAGCAAGGCAGGGAGGCAAGAGTGCAGGGGGAGCAGCAAGGCAGTGAGGCAAGAGTGTAGGGGGAGCAGCAAGGCAGTGAGGCAAGCTCATCTGACACAGTGGAGCTGCCCATTGCGTTGCGAAAACCTACACGTGAAGCGGCAAGGAAGGGTAAGGTATCAAGGAAGGCTCTGCCAAAGGATGATGCTTGTGATGACCTTGATATTGGCAATTTTGTGTCTTACAAGGCTTTGTCACCTTCATATAAGGCGTTTGTTTCCTCTCTGCAAACTGTGTCTATCCCTAGGGATTGGAAGGATGCAAAGCAAGATCCGAAGTGGCGTGAATCGATGATAGAGGAGTTAGAGGCATTGAAAAAGAACAAGACATGGGTGCTAACCACATTGTCAGCAGGAAAGAAAGAAGTGAGTTGTAAGTGGATTTTTACTGTGAAGCAGAATCCTGAGCGCAAGGTGGAACGGTATAAGGCTAGATTGGTCGCCAGAGGATATAGTCAAACTTATGGAATTGACTATGATGAGACATTTGCTCTAGTTGCAAAGATGAACACGGTACGGATATTGGTCTCGTGTGCTGCAAACTTTGGGTGGAAATTGCACCAGTTAGATGTCAAGAATGCCTTCTTACATGGTGACTTGAAAGAAGAGGTATACATGGCGATACCGCCAGGTTTTGGCACGTAATGCAGGACTACGGGGAAGGTATGCAGTCAAGAAATCCTTGTATGGTCTCAAGCAATCGCCGAGGGCATGGTTTGATAGGTTCGCATTTAGCTGTTTGGAATATGGGGCATGGCCAATGTAATGGTGATCACACGGTGTTATATAGACACACTAATAAGAAGATCACCATTGTTGCAGTGTATGTTGATGATATCATCATCACTGGAGATGATGAGGAGGAAATAAAGAGAGTGAAGGGGTGTCTGAGCAAGGAGTTTGAGGTAAAAGACTTAGGAAATCTAGAGTACTTCCTTGGCATAGAAGTGGCTCGGACAGAGAAGGGAATATCTTTGTGCCAACGAAAATACACCTTGGATCTTTTGAGTGACATGGGCATGATGGGATGTCGTGTAGCCCCTACTCCAATTGAACAAAATCATCAAGTAACAGCACAATCAGGTGAGCTAGTGAATAAGGAAGATTATCAGAAGCTGGTTGGGAGGTTATTGTACTTGTGTCATACCAGGCCTGACATTACGTATGCCGTGGGGGTGGTGAGCAGATACATGCATGAACCAAGGAGTGGGCGTCTTGATATTGTTCACAAAATCCTGAGATACTTGAAGGGGACTCCGGGTAAAGGGTTGTGGTTTGCGAAGAGTGGACATCTTGAGGTGGATGGCTATAGTGACTCTGATTGGGCTAGCTGTCAAGATGATAGACGATCAACTTCAGGCTACTGTGTGTTTGTGGGAGGAAATTTGGTGTCATGGAGAAGCAAGAAATGTAATGTTGTGTCTAGATCAACTACAGAAGCTGAATATAGAGCATTATCTCAAGGGTTGTGTGATATGCTCTGGGTGAAGCACCTACTATGCGAGTTGAAACTCTTGAGGAAGGGACCCTTAAGGGTGTGGTGTGACAATCAGTCAGCTATAGCCATTGCTAATAACCTAGTTCAACATGATAGGACGAAGCATGTGGAAATTGATCGCTTCTTCATTAAAGAGAAACTTGATGCTGGGATCATCAGCCTTACCCATGTTAGCTCTGGGCAGCAGTTTGGAGATTGCTTGACAAAGGGACTGGGAACAAAGGACTGTAACTTGGCGTGTGACAAGATGGGGATGATAGATATCTACCACCCATCTTGAGGGGGAGTGTTGAACCGGTATGGGCCCTAGCCCATCAAGATCTGTCTCTTGGGCCCAAGCCCATGAGAGGTGTTGACCTACAAGAGGAGCCCCTCTTCCCCCTGCCCCTGAGCGAGCCGCCATACACGAGAGGAACCTCACGCGAGTCACGAGACACCACCTGCTCTCCTCTCTGTAGGTACTCCCCCTCTCGTCTCAACACTAAGATTCTGCACTATAGTTTGTGGTACAAACATTGAACAAAAATGATTTCCTACATAAATGCAACTCCCTCCGTCCCAAATTACTCGTCGCTGAAATGGATGTATCTAGAACTAAAATACATCTAGATACATCCATACGTGCGACAAGTAATTCGGAACGGAGGGAGTACATAATTAACTAGGGAAAATTGGTAGCAACCTCACAGGCAAGCATACAGAGAGATATTCTTGTTATTGCTCTCAAGTTGAAAGCAAGCATATATATTCCAGATGAGCATGAACTAGTTGTCCAGTAAAAAATTTGAAACAAGCAAACATTTTTTTGTTATGGCTAATCAACATCGAATAAAGGTCTGTCTAAATTAACTGAATTTGGTACAGGAATGTATCAATACATAGTAAACTAAGATTCTGCACTATTGTTTGCAGTACATACATTGAACAAAAATGATTTCCTAAATAAATTCTACATAATTAAGTAAGAAAAATTGGTAGCAACCTCACAGGCAAGCATACAGAGGGATATCCCTGTCATTGCTCTCAAGTTGAAAGCAAGCATAACCCAGATGATCACAAACTAGTTGTGCAGTCCAAATTTTCAAGTAATCACACATTGTGTCTTCTTGTATGGATAATCAATACTAGATAAAGGTCTCTCAGAATTAACTGAATTTGGTACAGAGAAGTGCGTGTATATGCCAATGGGTTTGCTACTGTACTACTTAAGCATACTTCTCTGAATATAGCTTTTGCGCAAAAATAATTGTAAGCTTCCAAGCTACTGCTACTCATGTTAAAAATATGTTATCTAACCTAAATGTGCATTTGCTTAGAATTTTCAAAATGTTGTCATTCATATCATTTCCAAATATGCAGAATTATACAACATCCAACAACGATACAACATACTACTATGCTCCAAGCACACTTTTAAAGCAAGAGTACTTTCAGGAATGAAAGACCAAAATATGGTGTAGATGATATGGATTGTTGAACAAAATATTTTCTAAATGAAATGCTACAAAATTAGCTATGTAAGCTGGTAGCAACCTGGCAGACAAGCATACCTGAAGGCCGGAGCACTAAGCCCAATTATAGCTTTCCTCCGTAAATTAGACCTCATTCTCCTAGTCCTATTCCTGATTGTTATTTCGGATTCTGTGCCTGGGTGGTATCTTCTTACTATTGATTCAACCTCTTCGGGCAAACGTTGTCACTTCCTTTATTTGAAAAAAGGGGTCTAGAACTACAATGATCTGATACCTTCTTCCCTTGGTCTGGGTAGGTAGGTTATGTAGGCTACAACTGTTCATAGGTTGTTCGATCACAAAAGGCCAAATAATCGATTACTAGTATGCCGGATATTGCCAGGAGGCCCTTCCCCCTATGTTTGACTCATCCTAGATAGGTTCACACATGTTGATTCCGGTCAAAGAAAAAAGAGTTGTAGTTTTCTTCTCAGGCGTTACCAGATGGCGGAGCTAGAGTCGCAGGGGTGCAGGCAACATGTGGAGAATGGTCTGGTTGGGTAGGACAAAGGATGGAGCGAGGTTGTCCTGTGGACGTCGGAGCAGAGTACCTTGGAGAACTTGTCCGCACAAGGCTGCAACTTTGAACACGGGAGGTCCGTCGGGGCAGCCAGACCGCCGGCGATGAGACGGTCAGGTGCTGGATCTGGACCTCCACTACTGGCCGCAATCGCCCGGCTAGGCACCGGATCTGGCCCGCTGCCACCGTCGGCGGGGCTTGTCAAGTCTCCAAGAGTTGGCGGCCATGCGGATTGGGAGATTTGGGTCTGCTCTGCTGCGTTCCTACGGTAGAGAAGATGGTTCTGAAAGCAAAACGACTATAACCAGGGGTGTATTTTTGCAAAGGGCCTAGCACCTGTGCGCTCAGATTCGTCCGCTAGAATCTGGACCATTCATCCCGGATCTGATGGCCCAGACAGATTTTTTCTATTTTTGCACCGGTGGCCTTCTTCTATTGTAGTCGCTCCCAAATGAACTGAACAAAGGTCACTAAGCATGGTATTTCTATCACTATGACCTCTGTCGACAAGAGCCCATTTACCCTTCCATTCTCCAACCTATTAAACTAAGTTGGAGTATCCATTTCTACACATGTGTTTTTCCCTATGCCTGCCAAGCCGAACTAATGGATATGGCAACATGCTAGCAAATGGTAGCACCACTCTCATCATTTTGATTTTCGGTCAAACTAGGCTATATAGACTGAGCGAGCAAATGAAGTATCCGTGTTAGATCTACCATGTGGCTGAAGACTAAATGAGAGGAGAAGAAGACTTGTATAGACTAGGTAGGAAGTGCGCCTTGTCACACTCCAAAGAAATGATGTCGCCGGGTACGATCATATCCAATCCGGTAATATAGTCATAGGAGCATTGCAAATATAAACAATAACCAATAATATTGATTAAGTATAGTGTCATACACCAAATCATTATCTATGAATAAGATATAAAATTTAAGACAGGTTTTAGACATGGATAACATATTGGATAGAATATATTAACAAATAGGATGAACAGTTCATATATAAGCATCCTTAGAAAAAGAATTCTGGTTTATGACGTTGGAAGTCACATTAAAATTTATCTGAAAATGAGCAGATGTGCCAAGTCAAAGAAGAACAGTACAAAGGATACATTGAGCTTATACAAGCATACAAAGGCAGGCTATGTAGACATAATCGACATCATCGATATAATAGTTCATAGATTCAGATATAGACCAGATATGTTCTCCTTATAGAGACCACAGTAAATACATAGTACGTGACTTAATTGTCTCATCCTGATCTATTTTCATACGGTATGGTAGGCAAAAGATACTACTCGGCGTACATAAAGACCTTGATCGTCGTCGTGCCTTCATGTTGCCTTTGACTTAATCAAATGCCTGCAAAGAAGCAACAAAGACAACGGTAGTGGCGGCGGCGATTTTAAGCAGTCACCGGTAGCGAGCAGGAGGCCTCTACCAGCGTTGTGGCGGCGGTGTTTCCCTTTTGGGCTGCCTCGATGCCATGGTCCTCACGTCACTGCAGAGTAGTGGCATAAGCGACAGCCTATACAACCCTTCCAAATGAGATAGCGGCAGGCGAACCGGCAGGAGACGTAGCGGCAACCAACAAACCAAGACGATGTGAGGGGCGGCCAGAGAGAGACAGCATGGTGGCGACCTGCAAGTATATGATCTCTCGTTAGTAAATATCATATCGCATTCTCGTTAGCATGTACTTATAAGAACGGAAGTGACATTGAATGTAGTAGGTAATGATCATTGTCTTAAAGCGAAAATGACTGTAGAGATGTAATTCTTCTAAAAAATAATAGCTATAGATACATAATTTCCCATGTCGCACCCATCTCTACATGACAAAAGAAATAGCAATACTAACATTTTGCAATCTCGGACATTAATGCAGAACATCATTAACAAAAAGGGACTTGAGCAGCAGGAAAAGGGGAGGGGCATAGTTTCAAGTCAGACCTTTAATTTTCAGAGTTGATAGGCTTGAGACATAGTTTTGGAGAACCTGAGGATTGTAGACCACCTAATCTTCAATCAGGTACCATTGTTATCATTGATAGACGCATAATAATTGTTCTGCCATAATGCTGCGATGGAAAATAAAGATATTCTTAAAAAGAATGCTCCAAGGTTTAGAATATGGCATCAAATCTCATGACTTGCAAACTTCAAAATTATATAGCAAATGAGTACAGGAAGAAAGATAAATCAACATCTGAAAAGCCACCGTAGTAACATATCCTTGTGAAACGACTACTGTTTCCACACTTCTTTTTAGCCTACACATATGATTCAGGATGGCAACTTATTCTGCTAGTGCAAGCTCCATAGCGAAGTTTAGTTAGATATTTGGGCTGCATGATGATTAGACAATGCCAAAAGGAGCTTGAATTTTAACGCTAGTATTATACTGCATAGATAACATATCTTCACCGCCATGATTATCACAGAACATCATGAAAGGTGAGTTTACATGAGAAACTAACCCATCAGTAGATCTTACCTAAGATGTCTTGTACAATGATAACCAGCTATCAAGGCCAATCCCAAAACTGTTGTAACAGAAAAAATCAGAAACGATTGAAGTATAAGCTTTACAATTGCACTGTAATAGAGAATTTCATTGGCGGGTAAGAACAATGAAATATGTAAACAAAAAGAAAATGCATCATGGGAAACTAAAATGTCTCCTCTCACAATTTCAAACCAAATAAGATACACGTAGCAGTGGGTGCAGATCGGGATCACGCCCTGACGCGAGGGTGCCGGTCCAAATGCCAGGTTTAGCATATGCATTCCCACTGTATGCATCATACAAAGAATAATGGCAAAGGTAACCGTATTTACAAACCACTAAGTATATCGTAGAGGAAATTCCAAGGACAGTCTATATACAATTGTACTCAGGCATCAGCCCTAGTATCTTGTACGAGCATTAGATAAGGTAAGATCATGATCACCTTGAAAGATGTAAATCTAATTGGCAAAGAAGTACTATATATGCAAAAAATATGAGGGAGGAAGGGAGCCCAATGGATTATCATTTTACTCCAATAAAAAATTAAATAACATCATAGGAGCACAAGGTGTCTATAGGGCAACGAGAATGCCTCTTATCAGACGGCACTAAGGAAAGCTAATCAAAAAGAATACACAGACCCTAAATGATGGTATGAAGCAACTCACTGTATATCATTATACAGTTCTTGCAATAATAGATCCATAGAGAAGTAGGATATTCAGAATTACATCTCCTGGGAAGGCCATCATGATATACAAACCATAAGAGCCATAACCAAACTTTCAACAGCAGAAATAGTTATCCAATATCTCGAGGAATTAACTAAATAGCAAGCAAGAAGAATGGGAAAGGTTGTTGGCAGCGTATCAAACAACCACACACATGACAAGCATACAAATAAAATGAAGTTGTCTATGGTGGTTAACGCACTGAATTTACCAAAGGAAAATTATGCACAATTAAAAAAGTGATTCCTAAAATAATTACCTTAGACCATCTTAGGAAATGTTCCAACAAAGAAGGGAATAACTTTTCCAGCTCACCCATTGCATTAATCCATGACTTAGAACTGTCTGATATCATGGCATGTGCATATACTGATAGAATTTACTAATTAGCATCCAAAATAAGTAAAATAGGTATAGTTGTTTGAACACACCTCTGCTTTGCATGAGCAGAAACAAATAACTCTAAATCTATTGCCGAAAACATTATAGAAAATCATGAAGATTAACAATACTGATATAGTTTTTCGGTCGTTCGGTTCACCACAATACTGATATAGTTTTTCGGTTGTCCTAACTTTCACAAAATTTAGCTGCTTGAATAGGTGAAGAATTTATGTAAAAAAGGACAACATACTTGCATTCCACATCAAGCAAAACCAAGAAATGAACAGTTGCTCAAGCTGAGCTTCCAATTGGAACTCCATGGACATTTCTACAAGCAGAAGTGGGCTATTCTTATGCGGTTTTTAGCCCTTCCTATGAATCCCTAAATTAAGTGTTTGAAAACCATTCAATGGAAACAACCAGAACGTACAAACACTGACCGTACCAAAGAAAATTTGGGATCAGGTGCATCTTGGCAAGAAGGTTTTTATTCTCTATTTTTGTACTTACAAATCAAAGAAAAAAGTACTATTCTTGAAACAGAACTAATGAAATAACCTGGCTGCAAAATCAAATATTTACAACCCGCTAATTATGCTATCTAATCTAAGAATGATAATCTAATCTAAATATATGTTTGCAATTACATAGTTATAAAATACATGAAACCAATAGAACATAGCTATATGATTCTCTAAGAAAAGGAAGTTCAGATAAATGTAAACCACATTAGAGCCACTCCCACCTTCCATTATATTACTTGGCGGTTTTGACTTCAAGAGAAACTCAACCTTCCGAGCAGAAGTGCTCTCCTCGTCAGCCAATCATGATGAGGGGAAAAACACTTGCATGAAGTCCAAAGGAAGCATCCATGCACATACATGCAACCAAACAGGAAAAAAAACTTTATTATGACACACGACTATTTCAATAATCAATAAACAGTGTGTTATCCAAGAATGCACCATTATTGATCTATAACATCTACTTCAACAGCAAGATTTTTCTACTACGTAAGAGCCGCACTGGCTCACCTTCATATTTCTTGAACAGGGTCACAACAAACGTAGCAACCACCAGTTCTTTCTTGCCCAGTTCAATAACTTCATCGGCAGCAAATGCCAAGGCTCGGCGGTAGCATCCAGATTGGTGAGACATAACTAATCTAGATCCAAATCCAAGACCATGGCGGTGGCAGAATCCAAGATGCTTTGCAAAGTGCTCACAGAAACCCGACGATTTATCTTTGGTCTTCTTAGCCATGTTGATGAATTATATACAAGTAACATGCACTCGCCTTACATAATGACTAACACCATTGAGCAAAGAACTGGGGTGTAGGTGATGTGTACCTGATCAGAGTAGTCTTGCCTACACCAGGAGTTCCAATCACCAATATGGAGCCGCTTCCCGCCACCAAATCATGGATCATTTCACACTGCCGATAAGGACAAATCACGCACTGCATAAAATAAAAAGGCAACAAAAACCTAGGAATCTAGGCAGACCGCAACAAAAAAACTCATAGGAATCTAATCATATCCGAGCACATAATGCATCCAACCACCAAATTAAGAAAGGCAACAAAAATCTGCCACGAAAATATGCACGAGTGTAAGGGCATATTTATTCCCTAGTGGTTTTGGTGATTGATGACAATGCTTTTGCGGACTAATCGTGTGCGTTAAGTTCTTTCAGAAGATCATCCATTGGTACGAGACGATTTCCTCCCCTCGGTGTTTTTATTCAAGACGGTGTAGCTTCATGGTTCGTTGTTGGTGGACTAGTTTCAGAGGAGTCACCGTACTATTAAGAGGGGATCCGCTTTGGTAAGACTAGGGTGGAATCAACACGTACACATCCTTATCACCCATCGTTTTCCTTTTGCATCTTTGGAGCTGCCCCTCTCTCGTTCGTTCCGGTTTCGCCCTGTGCCAGCGGTAGTACCGCGACCTACAGCGGTAGTACCGCCGAAGCCCCCAAGCGGTAGTACCGCTCCACAGAGCGGTAGTACCGCTCCGATGAGCGGTAGTACCGCTCGCGGGCTTCGACTATACTACCTCAGTAGTACCGCGCCTACTACCGCCTCGATTCGAGACGATGTTTTCTCGTGTCGGGTTTTGCGGCACTAGTTGCGGCAGTAGGAGCGGTAGTACCGCTCTGGCGTACCGCTCTACTCCGCAGATGTACCGCTCTGTGGCCGATGGCCTGCCTCTCTCTTTAAGCGCGGTAGTACCGCTAGGTAGGAGCGGTAGTACCGCCCTCGGCGGTACCGCCCGATCCTTAATGATGATACCGCTCTGTCTTGAAGGCTGTTTAGTGGGGTAACGGTTGGATGTGTTCCCCACTATATAAAGGGGTCGTCTTCTTCCTTGTTGACTTACCTCTTTCCCCCCAAGCTCCATTGTTGCTCAAAGCTCCATTTTCGCTCGATCTCTCTCCCTAGCCAATCAAACTTGTTGATTTGCTCGGGATTGGTTGAGAAGGCCCAGATCTACACTTCCACCAAGAGAAATTTGATTCCCCCCACTTATCCCTTGCGGATCTTGTTACTCTTGGGTGTTGAGCACCCTAGACGGTTGAGGTCACCTCGAAGCCATACTCCATTGTGGTGAAGCTTCGTGGTGTTGTTGTGTTGGGAGCCTCCGGTTGTTGTGGAGTTTGCCCCAACCTTGCTTGTAAAGGTTCGGTCGCCGCCTTCAAGGGCACCAATAGTGGAATCACGGCATCTCGCATTGTGTGAGGGCATGAGGAGAATACGGTGGCCCTAGTGGCTTCTTGGGGACGTACTACCGCTCCCTATATAGCGGAGACGTACTTCCCCTCAAAAGGAAGGAACTTCGGTAACACATCCTCGTCTCCATCGGCTCCACTCTTGGTTATCTCATCCCTTTACTTGTGCAAGCTTATTTGTATTCTTATCCTTGCTTGCTCGTGTGCTAGTGTTGTTGCATCATATAGGTTGTCCACCTAGTTGCACATCTAGACAACCTTTATTATTGCAAAGTTTAAATTGGTAAAGAAAAGCTTAAAAATTGTTAGTTGCCTATTCACCCCCTCTAGTCAATCATATCGATCCTTTCAATTGGTATCGAGCCTAGTCTCTTTTAGGGACTTTACCGTCCGAAGAGTATGGTTGACGTCGTAGATGATGTGGGGGAGCACTCCGGTGCGAATCCGACATCATCTACGGGAGATGGGAGTACCTCGATCTCTCGTGAGGAATTCAATGTGGCGTTGGACACATTGAAAACCTCCATGACGAGCGATGTCAAGGACATGTTTAAGGATTTCCTAGAAGGGCTTAAACTTTCCACCGCATCCATGAAAGTGGGTGATCCCGCCAACACGGGAGCGGATGCTAACTCCGATAAGGGGGAAGCTACTAGTGAGAAAGCCCCCTCGTCTAGTGGTAAGAATGGCACCAGCATCTTTGCCCATGTGCAACGGACCGATTCCTTCCACTCATTTGAATCATGCCGGTCCACCACCTAAGATTGATAAAAAGGAGGATTTTGATTCTTGGGTTTATCGTTTTAAGCGCCATTTAAATCATGTGAACACTAACCTTTGGAGAATCATTGAAGAAGGTTTCTATCCGCATGATCCGAGCAACTTTTCTCCAAGAGAGGTCGTGGACCATCAATTCAATGAGAATGCTCTCTTCATCATCCAAGAAGCAATCCTTCCCTGAAGACCTCCCTCATCTCCGCCTTACATCCGTGCCAAAGATGCTTGGCTCAAGGTGGTTTCCATGTATCGAGGAAGCGCAAGCATTCAACGCTCCAATTATGAAGTGGTCCAAGACGAAGCCGATGAGTTTGCAATGAAGGAAGAAGAAGAACCTCGTGAGCTCTATCGGAGAGTAACCAAGCTTGCCGTCTCCTCCGGGATCATGGAAGTAAGGACACCGATGATAACTGGATCAAGCGCCAAATTTCTCAAGGCAATGATGCCATACCACAAAGCCATGTCCTCCGTCATCCGTCAACGACCGGACTTCCACACCTTGTCCTCAAGTGATGTGTTGGATGAGTTTGTGGCTATGAGCATATTGGACAAGACCGCCGACAATGCGGTGCTTCGCCCCAAAGAGCAAAGAAGCCCAACCTCGCTTTGAAGGCCAAGATTTGTGTCAAGAAGATGGAGAGGAGGAAGAAGAAGAGAGCAACCTCAAGATACTAAGTATGATTATCATGAACACATGGCCCTTGCTTCAAGACAATTTTGGAGCAAGAAGAACTCAAGGCCCAACTTCAACAAGAGCAACTCAAGTGGCCCTAAGGGCAAGCAACGAGTAAGGACGTGTTTCAATTGTGGCAATGTGAGTCACTTTGTTGCGGAATGTCCATATGAGAAGAGGGAAGACAATGGTGGCAAGTTCATCCGTAAGGACAAGGCCAAGTCTTTCCCCAACAAGAGCAACTTTCCAAAGAAGACTCCTCACAAAGCCTTGGTGGTTCAAGAAGAGTACAATGAGGATGATGATGATGATGAGGATAGTGAACCGGTTGCCATGGCCTCCGTGGCTATTGCAATGACTCCTCGGGTGTGTCTCTTCGGTTCACCCAATGAAAACATCACCGCTTAAGTGCCTCATGGCTAAAGCCACCAACAAGGTAACCCCCAACATCAAAACTACCATCATCAATCATTCTTCTTTGACGGATTGCATTGATGAACATGAGGGACTAATGTAGAGGAAAATGAATTTGAGATCTTTATGAGTAAACTCAAGGGCAAATCCAAGAAGCACTTCGTTGCTCTCTTGGAACAACTTGGTGAAGCCAATGTCATGATCGAGACTCATGAAGAAACCATCTTTAAGATGGAAGGGCATAGTCGTGACTATGCCGATGAGATTTCGGATCTTTCCAATGCTCTTGAGGAAGAGCGTGGTCTTCGTTTGGCTCTTGAGGAGTCACACAACAATGATCACGCTAAATTAAAGAAAGACCTTGATCATGCTCTTGTTGTGTCTCGTGTGCTTAGTTCCGAGAAGGCAAAGCTTGGAGTTGATCTTGCTAGACTCAACGAGGACTTTGACACTCTCGACAAGGCTCACAAAGTCTTGAAGGGTGCTCATGCTAGTCTCAAAGAGTCTCATGATCAACTCCAAGTGAAGCTAACCAGGAGAAAGCCACCTTTCCTCATATGATATTGATTGATAATGCAAATGCTATTAACCCTTGTTGCGAGCATGTGCATCTTGTTGAGGAGAATGCCAAGTTGAAGGAGCAACTTGAAAAGGGCCTTGCCACATGCATTCAAGGTGAGAAGAACCTTAACGACCTTTTGAGTAATCAAAAGGAAGTAGTGGCCAAGGAGGGGATTGGGTTCGCGCCCAAGCCCAAGAACAAGAAGAAGAATGACAAGACCAAGCAACCTCCCCCTCTCAAGCAAACTTTTGTGAGGGAGGGAGAGGGTGTTTCCAAGAAGAAGAAGAACCGTGCAAAGGGTGGCAATGTCAAGAAGGACAACGTCATCCCCACGAACATAGCCGCGACTTTAACCCCTCTTATGTGTTGTGCCGTGCTAGTGATGGGCATGTTTATGCTAAATTTGTTGGTTCTTCTTATGAGTACATTGAATGGTCTATTTGGGTTCCTAAGACCCTCGTTACTAACATCAAAGGACCCATTACCAAATGGGTACCTAAAACCAAGCATTGATCTCTTGTAGGGGTTTGCTTCCTGGGGGATCATGGTTGCTTGATAGTGGAGCAACAAATCATATGACCTAAGCAAGGACATGGTGGTGGACGTGCAGGAGATTCCATCTATGCCCACCGATGTCGAGTGGGGTGATGCATCACATTCTAAGGTATTGGGTCTCGGCAAGGTCGTCATTTCTCATGATCTTACGATCGAGAAAGTCATGCTTGTTGAGTCCCTTGCATACAATTTGCTTTCTGTTCGTCAACTTGCAGTCATGGGTTTTGCTACTTTCTTTGACATTGATACCGTGGCCCTCTTGTGGAGCAAGACTCTTAAAGTAGCCTTTGTTGGGCATGTCGAAAACGGTCTCTATGTGATTAACTTTTCGGAGCGACCCACTAAGATCGCGACATGCCTAATGGCTAAAGTTGACGTGGGATGGCTTTGGCATCGCCGTTTAGCCCATGTCAATATGAGATCTTTGCAAAGTCTTCTCAAGGGGGACCATGTTCGTGGACTAACAAATGTTAGTTTTGCCAAAGACCGTGCTTGCAGTGCTTGTATTGAAGGAAAGCTTCATGAGAAGGCTCACCCTCCCACAACTATCATATACTCAAAGAGACCCTTGGAGCTCCTTCACATGGATCTCTTTGGGCCACCATCATTTGATAGTCTTGGAGGAAGAAAGTATTGCTTGGTGATCGTGGATGACTATTCAAGATACACTTGGGTATATTTCTTCAAGAGGAAGAGTGAGACCCAACAAACCGTCATCGACTTTGCAAATGAAGCTCAACGTCAACATAATGCAAAGATCTTGACTATAAGAAGTGACAACGGCACCGAAGTTCAAGAACTACACCTTGGATGAGTTTCTTAGTGATGAGGGAATCAAGCATCAATATTCTGCACCATATACCCCTCAACAAAATGGTGTGGCGGAGAGAAAGAACCGGACGTTGATGGATGCGGCGAGGACCATGATGTCGGAGTTCAAGTCTCCATACAACTTTTGGGCGAAGCCATCAACACCGCTTGTCATGCATCCAATCGGCTCTATCTCCGCAAAGGCTTGAACAAGACTCCTTATGAGATACTCACCGCAACAAGCCCAACCTCAAGTACTTCCGGTGTTCGGTGTAAGAGTTACATTCTCAAGAAAGGTGTTCGTTTGTCTAAATTTGAAGCTAGAGCTCATGAGGGCATATTTGTTGGTTATGCTACAAAATCTCATGCTTACCGTGTCCTCAATAAATCCACGGGACTTATTGAGGAGACGTGTAACGTGGAGTTTGATGAGACTAACGGCTCCCAAGTGGAGCAAAGTGGCACTTGTGATGTAGGTGCTGAAATTCCTCCCCAAGCCATAAGAAGAACGGGAGTTGGCTTCATCCTACCCATTGAGGAACCCCTTGTGGCCGAAGGAGAAGGACAATGCTCCACTCAAGTGGAGCCATCACCAACCCAATGCCCACACGCTTCCGAAGAACAAAGTGAAGGCCCTCAACCTCAAGAACAAGACCAAGGGCAAGATCGTGCTCAAGACGATGATATCACCTTAAATGATGCCCAAGGTCAAGTTCTCTCCCCCGAGGATGCTCAAAATGAAGTTCATGCTCAAGACGGCGCTCAAGATGATCAAGTCACCCTCCTCATCTCACCTCCGAGGAGGAATTAGAGCGTCGTGCCGCCAAGATTGCTTCCAAACTCACAACCAAAGGCCATCTCATGGAGAATGTGGTTGGAAGCCTAAGAAAAGGGGTAAGCACTCGTAGACAATTGGCAAACTATTGTGAACATCACGCGTTTGTCTCTTGTGTTGAACCTCAAAAGGTCTATGAGGCGCTTGAAGACTCGGGTTGGCTCAATGCCATGCATGAAGAACTCAACAACTTTGAGTACAACAAGGTGTGGAGATTGGTGCCAAGGCCATCGGAGAACCACAATGTCATTGGAACCAAGTGGATTTTCAAGAACAAGCAAGATGCTCATGGGAACATCATTCGCAACAAGGCAAGATTGGTAGCACAAGGCTACTCCCAAGTCGAGGGTATCGACTACGGTGAAACCTTTGCTCCCGTTGCTCGCCTTGAATCCATTCGCTTGTTGATTGCTTATGCTTCCCATCACAACTTTAAGTTGCAACAAATGGATGTGAAAAGTGCTTTTCTTAATGGTCCCATTAATGAGTTGGTCTATGTCAAGCAACCCCCCGGGTTCGAGGACCCCTACTTTCCGGATCATGTGTATCAACTCGATAAGGCACTCTATGGCCTTAAACAAGCCCCACGTGCGTGGTATGACCACCTTACCGAGTTGCTACAAGATCGTGGCTTTGAAGTGGGGCAAATCGATCCCACTCTTTTTACTAAGAAGGTCAATGGGGAGTTGTTTGTATGCCAACTATATGTTGATGATATTATCTTTGGTTCTCCTAACAAAGCTTTCAATGAGGAATTTGCCGCTCTCATGACCTCCAAGTTCAAGATGTCTTTGATGGGAGAGTTGAAGTTCTTCCTTGGTTTCGACATCAAACAAAGAAGAGAAGGAACCTTCATCAACCAAGCCAAATACACTCAAGACATGCTCAAAAGATTCAAGCTAAGTGATGTCAAGCCGGCTACTACACCAATGCCTACCAAGTGCCAACTTGACATTGATCCCAATGGTAAAGCGGTGGATCAAAAGGTATATCGCTCCATGATTGGATCTTTGCTTTACCTTTGTGCATCTAGACCGGATATTATGTTGAGTGTGGGTATGTGTGCACCGTTTCAAGCCGCACCGAAGGAAAGTCACTATGTGGCGGTCAAGCGAATCTTTCGATATTTGGCTCATACCCCAAACTTTGGCTTATGGTACCCAAGAGGAGCAAACTTCAAGCTTGAAGGATTTACTGATTCCGATTGGGCGGGAGACAAAGTGGATAGGAAGTCCACTTGGAGGGTGCCAATTTCTTGGTTGCTCTTTGGTGAGTTGGTCTTCCAAAAAGCAAAGTTGTGTGTCTCTCTCGTCCACCGAAGCGGAGTATGTGGCAGCGGGTAGTTGTTGTGCTCAACTCCTATGGATGAGGAAAACATTAAAGGAGTACGGTGTCAATTGTGACAAAGTGCCTCTTTGGTGTGATAATGAAAGTGCCATCAAGATTTCTCTCAACCCGGTGCAACACTTCAAGACGAAGCACATTGAGATTCGGTATCACTTCATCCGGATCACATTAGGCGAGGGAGATCGAGCTCAAGTATGTCAACACTCATGATAACCTTGCAGATATTTTCACGAAGCCCTTGGATGAAGCAAGATTCCGTGAGTTAAGGCATGAGCTAAATATCATTGATTTGAGCAATGTGACTTGAACCCGTGCAACTCCCACCACACTCAATGTGATGTCTAGTTGAGGTGTAGGCATGGACATAGGGGGAGTGTTGTTCTCTTAATGAACTCTCCCTCCCCCCTTATGCATAAAACGATCAACTCTTTCACTTTAGCCATTGTTGATGGCGCTTGTGCTTCAAAGAGGAGTTTTGGTCATGGACCCAAGGATAATTCTTCGCGGTGCCATATCAATTGACTCAAACATAGGTGGCTCTGGCCACCGCCCTCTCTTGAGAGAGGCCTGAGCTTGCTCCTTTTTGTGTTGTGTGCTTTGAAGGAGTGGGTTCCGATTCGTGTTTCATGTGTTTTGTTTTGCTGGTCTCTCTCTTGTCATTGCCTTCCTGTTCCTTTCGGTGTATTTTCTTCCTTTTGTTTGCCTAAGAGGCCTCTCTTTTGGTTCTTTGGCGGTACTACCGCTGCTGGTAGCCAGTACTACCGCTCCAGCGGTACTACCGCCCTCCAACATGGGTACTACTACTGGAGGCGTGGGCAGGGGTTATTACGGGGCAGGGGAGTTTCTTCTCCCCATACTCATTCGCCGCCTCGCTGTCTCTCTCCAAGAATCGGCGCCCATGAGGGCTCCGTGGATCTCCCTCTCGGGCCGTCCCTCTCCATTCCCTTCGGTGGAGTCGATCCCCACCTCGTCATCTTGCCATGGATGCCGGTATTGCCCCGTTCTCTTGTTCTTTTTGTCTAGGTTTTCAATCTAGCTTCTTAGGGGCATTAGCGGTTGCATCCTTAGATTTTTGGCCAAATCTAGGCTTGAGTAGGATGGAGAAGGCTTCTAGGCAGTTTGGATTAGTGTTTGGTTGGAGTATTTTTGAATTTGGTAGGACGGAAGTACCGGATCTGACCACGGTAGTAGGAAACGGCTGTTTCCCCGCCCCGAGCGGTACTACTGCTCTGCCCGAGCGGTACTACTGCTGCGAGCGGTACTATCGCTTGGAGCGGTACTACCGCTCAAGGATCACGATACTACCGCCCTCTACCAAATTCCATCTTACTCCTACCTCTTCGTGATCCTCTTTGTTCATTTTTGTGGCTTATACTCGTTTCTTCTGGTTGTTTGCGTGTTTTGTGTGTGTGGTTCCAGGTGATGAGGTTCCTGAGCCTCAAGCTCGTCGTGTCAACCCCGGTCGCAGCACGTCCAAGCGCTACCGCACCACTGAGCCTGCTGGAGGATCTTCTAGTGCTCCACCTCCTCCCCAAATGCAGAAGAAGCCTGGGGCCAAGTCAAAGTCGGGCAAAACTGTGCCAGATATGCCACCTAAGGAGTTCTGGGCAAGGCACCGACGCAACCCGTATGAGGTTGACCAAGATCCCACTTTGGTCAACCGTCCGTTCTGGAACAGGTTCCAGTTTGCCACCTTCTTTGATGTTCTCAAGGCCAAGAAGAATCTCTATGTCAACGCGTGCACTCCATCGACATCGAGCATATGAAGAGTGATCCTGACTACTTTGGTGAAGCTCTTGAGATGTGCACTCAGCTGAACATTCTCGGATCATGCAATTCAACAAGGACTTTGATGCTGATGTTGTGGCTCGGTTCTATGCCACGGTTCACCTTGGGACTGATGAGGACAGGACTCGACACGGATGCCAAATGGGAAGTTGCTATCACCAAGTGGAAAGCTTTCATGCAGTTGATTGGGGTGCAAGATCTTGGACTTGAGTCTTTGTCGGATTTCGCCCCCACCGTCGAGCCACGGCCACTCACAAGCAAGCTCTTTTTACCTACTGCACTCTGAATATCAACCCTGATACAAAGAAGGAGACTTATGAGCTGCCTGCCTATCTGGATATACTTCACCGTATCTTCAGAGAGACTCTTTTCCCTCGCATCGGGAATCTGGACCAAGTTCACTCTTATCTTGTGGACATGCTTATCTTCCGTCACGGAGAAGGGGCAGAGTTTGGAGAGTCCTTGGATATCTCTCATGTTATGTGGTCTGAGCTAGTTTCTGCGATCTCCGAGCGCAAGTGCCCGATTTATGGTCCGTTCATTATGCTGCTCATTGAGAAGGCCTGGGATCATGTCTATCCCAAGGTGGAACTGGAGCTTGAGGACTTGGTTTCTCACGATGTCAAGCGTCTGAGGAACAAGGATAACTGGGGCACTCAAGGCCCTAAGACTGGTGTTCCGTCATCTGCTGCTGCTATGGAGACTGAAGAGGAGGCTGAGGCTGAGGATGAGGATGATGACTACGTGCCCTCTGGGACAGAGCCATCTTGGGCCCAGAAGCTCAAGGCCAAGGTAAAGAAGCTCTTCTGCATGGAGTCTCACGGTCAGTACATGGCTCACGTGGCTGAGAAGAAGGCCCGAGGTCGTCACAAGGAGCTCATGCGTCAGTTGGGCGCTACAGTCCAGAGTGGATCTGAGGACCAGCTTACTGAGGAGGAGGAGTGGATTCAAGAAGACCGCCCATGGACTGATTACGAGACCGAGCACTTCCAGATCGACGACGGTGGTGCCGATGATTCTGCTGGGCTCTGATGCGTGTGTCCCTCATTTGCTCTCACCAGGGGCCGTAGCAGCGCTCCCTCTCCTTTTGGTGTCTCGATGCCAAAGGGGGAGAGAGCTTAGGGATTTGCGAGTTGTGTCTCTTTCGTTTCGTGTGGCTTGTCTTATTCGTGTTTTAGTTGGCTTGCTTTGGTTGGTTTGTCTGTGAGACTTAAGTTCGAGTCATATGGTGTGAGACATATGCTACCCTACCCTTCAAAGATATCATTATCTATGTCTATCTAGCTCATGAGTTGCGTGCTTTTCTTGTTATTTCATCTATGCTGCTCTCATTCACCATGCTTAGATTTTTGGTCTCTAAAATGTAGGGGGAGCTTTGATCCGAGTATGTGTGTCAGGTGCAGTCCAAAGCACTTATCTAAATAGCACACATCGAGGGGGAGCCCAACTACATGTTAGGACCGTCGGGTTTGTATGCTTACTATATATCGTGTTTATGCAAATCCCGTATTGTCATCAATCCACCAAAAAGGGGGAGATTGTAAGGGCATATTTATTCCCTAGTGGTTTTGGTGATTGATGACAATGCTTTTGCGGACTAATCGTGTGCGTTAAGTTCTTTAAGAAGATCATCCATTCGCACGAGACGATTTCCTCCCCTCGGTGTTTTTATTCAAGACGGTGTAGCTTCTGCGGTTCGTTGTTGGGGGACTAGTTTCGTAGGAGTCACCGTACTATTAAGAGGGGATCCGCTTTGGTAAGACTAGGGTGGAATCAACACGTACACATCCTTATCACCCATTGTTTTCCTTTCGCATCCTTGGAGCTGCCCCTCTCTCGTTCATTCCGGTTTAGCCTGTGCGGTAGTAGTACCGCGACCTACAATGATAGTACCGAAGCCCCCAAGCGGTAGTACCGCTCCGAGCGGTAGTACCGCTCCCAACGGTAGTACCGCTCCGATGAGCGGTAGTACCGCCATGGCTTCGACTATACTACCTCGGTACTGCGCCTACTACCGCCTCGATTCGAGACGATGTTTTCTCGTGTCGGGTTCACTAGTTGCGGCAGTAGGAGCGGTAGTACCGCTCTGAGCGGTAGTACCGCTCTACTCCCGCGGTAGTACCGCTCTGTGGCCAGTGGCCTGCCTCTCTCTTTAGTGCGGTAGTACCGCTAGGTAGGGAGCGGTAGTACCGCCCTCAGCGGTAGTACCGCTCGTCCTTAGCGGTAGTACCGCTCTGTGCGGGGCTGTTTAGTGGGGTAACGGTTGGATGTGTTCCCCCACTATATAAAGGGGTCATCTTCTTCCTTGTTGACCTACCTCTTTCCCCCCAAGCTCCATTGTTGCTCAAAGCTCCATTTTCACGATCTCTCCCTAGCCAATCAAACTTGTTGATTTGCTCGGGATTGGCTGAGAAGGCCCAGATCTACACTTCCACCAAGAGAAATTTGATTCCCCACTTATCCCTTGCGGATCTTGTTACTCTTGGGTGTTGAGCACCCTAGGCGGTTGAGGTCACCTCGAAGCCATACTCCATTGTGGTGAAGCTTCGTGGTGTTGTTGTGTTGGGAGCCTCCGGTTGTTGTGGAGTTTGCCCCAACCTTGCTTGTAAAGGTTCTACGCCGCCTTCAAGGGCACCAATAGTGGAATCACGGCATCTCGCATTGTGTGAGGGCGTGAGGAGAATACGGTGGCCCTAGTGGCTTCTTGGGAGCATTGTGCCTCCACACCGCTCTAACGGAGACGTACTTCCCTCAAAAGGAAGGAACTTGGTAACACATCCTCGTCTCCACCGACTCCACTCTTGGTTATCTCATCCCTTTACTTGTGCAAGCTTATTTGTGTTCTTATCCTTGCTTGCTCGTGTGCTAGTGTTGTTGCATCATATAGGTTGTCCACCTAGTTGCACATCTAGACAACCTTTATTATTGCAAAGTTTAAATTGGTAAAGAAAAGCTTAAAAATTGTTAGTTGCCTATTCACCCCCCCCCCTCTAGTCAACCATATCGATCCTTTCAACGAGGCCGAGTCTCCCGCAAAGCAACAACAAATACCAGGGATCCAAGCAGACCCAGGCACCTAATCCATCCAAAGGAACCCGACCAGATCCAGGATGGAGCAGCCAATGCATCCAAAAAAATAACCAGATTTGAGCAGCCAATACATCCAAAAAGCTACTGGAGCCGCACATAACAACAAGTAATCTACATATATTCGCTCTGCTAGACAGGAAGGAAAGGAAGAGCTCACCAACCAGGAACCTTGCAACCTCTCGACACGGCAGCAGACAAAGGGACGACCGAAGCCTCGACAAACAGAACAAACAACATCCACAACGGACCTACAATGATAAATTCAACACAAAATCAATGGAAACACGAACACCTAGAACTGAAAGAGAAGACCGGCATCTCTATCAATTGCTTCCTCTGAATCCCTACCTATCAGCTGCCTCCTCTGAATGAACAAATGCAACGGGCTTAACCCTAAAAGTAAGAGGTTCCTCTGTATTATGTGTTGTGTTATGAATCAACTAAGCAAGGAAGTAATAATGCAATGAGATATTGTCCTTTTAACAAGGAAAATATTGTCCTTATTAGGGGCATGGAAATTGAATCTAGTGAATACTTTAGTTCCTAGTGCATGAATAAAAACATATCCCTACTTCAAGATAATCATCTTACATGTATTTTTTACCTAGGATCTTGGGAGGAGGAGCAGGGGTGGGAGGGGAGGGCGGGGGAGCTCACCATGGTCGGGATCTCACGAGGAGGCGAAGCCGGGCGGGCGGGGTAGAAGGGCCTGGTGTTCACAGTTCCTGGTGCCGGATCGATCCACCGAAGGGTGTGGCGCCGGTTGTGGAGAAGGAGGCGACCGTCGGGACCCAGCTCGGCGGCGGAGCGGATCCAGAAGCCCCGTCCGTGTCCATGGCCGTAGGCATGGTAGATCTGGCCGCCACCAAGGGAGAGGCAGGCGGTAGGGGGAGGGAGAGGGAGAAGGTGGAAGTCGCCGATGGAGCACTCACGGGGCAGCGCCGGCGAGTGCGCGGTCGGCCACGACCACCTCGACCTGCGGCTATGCAGGGGGGGAAGGAGGGGAGGGCGAGTCGGCGAAGGCGGCGACGCGACGGCAGGGGAGGGAGAGGGAACGGGCGGCAGCGGTGGCGTAGAAAGGGGCTAGGGTTAGGTAAGTCGGGAGCAAAGAGGCGGCGCGAGGGCAAGCGGAGGCGGCAGCGGCGCGAGGGCGAGCGGTGGCGGCATGCGAGGCAGAGGAGATCGAGAGAGGGAGAGGAGGAGGTGGGACGAGTGAATGTGGAGGAGCGACGGCTAGGTCACACCCATGTGCGATTGGATATTTTCTCAACCATGGGGAATGATGAAAATGCCCTCCGCAGCCATCTAGTTTTACACGCAGTGGCAAGCCTACAGTCGCGCGAATTTTATCTAACGGCTCACGACGATCTGGTAAATATCGGACGTCTCGTGTGAGCCGAACCCGCGATCCGACGGCCATTACGCGTCAGGGAGTTCGATCCAACGGTCCAGAATCCAAACGAATGTGAGAGCTTCATTTTGTTTCAGACTCTAACAAGGGAATAAGAAAGGCAAGTACAGGGTAGGCAAATAAAGATAAGTGGTTAATTCACACTTAGAGCATCTCCAACAGCCGCGCAAAGTGCCGCGCGCAAAAAACCTGTTTGCCGCGCGCGCTTCGGCATGTTTAGCGCGGCCGCCAGTGTTGGCTCCAGCCGTCGCGCTATAATGCAGCGCGCGCCGCCGCTCCAGCAGCGCGCGCGACTCGCCGGGTTAAACATATATGATATTTTGGACACAAAATAAGTTTGAAACATTCATCAAAATGCAATGAACATGTGAAATTTGACACAAACAAGTTGATGAATAAAAGTTCATGCCCACAAATTCAAAATCATGCCCACAAGTTCATCCAACCAAGTTCAAATGAAAACTAAAGTTCAAGACATGAAAGACACATCAATCATCTTCCTTGTCTTCGTCCTGGTCTTCCGAAGACGATTCTTCCGCCTCCGAAGATGAATCTTCCTCCCTCTCCTCATCACGCACCGCATCACGTGAAGCTCCAACGGTGTTGGCAAGATCTTCAACGACATCTTCATGGGAATGTGTGTGAGAAGACATTCCACCCATGGCGGCCGGAGGTGCACCCATGCCTCCCATGAGAGAAGCAAAACTCATGCCTCCCATGGCGGCCATAGCGTCGGAGGGTGCTCCAAAGCTTCGGTAGCCGCCGCGGCCGTTGAACGCCCTGCAAGCTTCTTTCCCCTCGCCTTCGTGCTATCGGAGCCGTCCGCCGCCTTGTTCTTCTTCGCGGATGTTTTGCCCTTCTTCGGCCGTGCCGCATTGGGGACAACCGGACGATGCGCCGGCGGCACGGCGGCGCCCGGCGCAGCGCCACCCTGCGGCGTGGTCAGCCGCGGCAAGAAGAAGAGGTTGCGCGCAAGGCCGGCGCTCGGCGGAGCTCGGCGGTGGCGACGCCAACGCTCCCTCGCTTAGGGTTTCGGCGGCGGCGGCGGGGAGGGTGGGCTGTACAGCGGGGTGAGCGGGTGCGGTGTCTTGGCGTCCATGAGTGGGTGGCAAAGGCGCCCGGCGCCCGGCCTTGTGAGAAGCGTGGGAGGAGGAGAGGAGAGAGTGCGGCGGCTTCGAATGTGCCTTGTAGCTGTAGTGGGCGCCCGAAATACACCGCACGCGAGAATGTTTTCGACCGCGCGCCCAACTCGTTATAGCGCGCGCGCCGTTTTTGCGCGCCCGCTGGAACGATCCACCGTGTTGCGCGCGCGTTAAAACAGACCAATTTGCGGCGCGGCGCTAGTTTAGCGCGGCTGTTGGAGATGCTCTTAAAGCATATGGGACACTAAAGCGAGTAAAAATCGATGTGGCCATTGGGATCTACAAGTGGCTCCTTTGCAACACTAGCAGATGTCACATGCGTGTACATGACACATATCCATTGAATCATTAGCTAGACGTCAAGTCCTATATCAGGTTAAAGGTTTTTTCCCCACTATTCAATATTTTTGGTAGGGAACGGAAAATCTCGGAATTTTCAGAATTTTTTTGCCTGAAATTTCAAATGAAATTTGAATTCGAATTTTTCTTGCTACAGAATATAAAATGTGTTTAACCCAGTTTAACACAACGTTGCACCTCGCTAAGGACTGTTTATTTTTTGTTATAAACATGAAAACACTTACAAAAATTAAGCTGGCAAAATGGAGTTTCGATCCTGCGACCTGGTGAGGTAACAGGAAGGGAATTACCACCAGGCCAACAAATATATTCTTCAAAGTTAGCCATATGAGCTTCTAAACGATGTGTTTGGTTGAGGACAGGTCACGGTTTCAGATTTGTAATCAGAATGCGCTGTTTTAGGCTGGTGATTAGGTGAGTACGTGATGTGTTTGGTTCAACCCAGGGTTGGTTTCCCAATTCAGAGCACCCGACAAAGATAGGAGAAGGGATATGTCTGGCCGCTGTGTCTGCTCGCGATGGGGATGGTGGCAGGTCCAGCCGGCGTGGCTATTCAGATGGCGAAGGGGAGGTCCATCTGACGTTGCTGTTCGCGACGGCAAAGGGGGATGTCTGGCTGACATTGCTGCTCGTGGCGGGGAAGGCGACGGTCTGGCCGTCGTTGCTGATTGTAGCGGAGAAGAAGAAGTTCCGTCTGGCCTTGCTGCTCGTGGCTGAGAAGGCGACGGTCTAGCTGGTGTTGCTGATCGCAGCAGAGAAGGGCGAGATCCGTCCGGAGTTGCTGCTCACAGTGGAGAAGGGGGGCGTCCGAATGGCGAAGGGAGAGATACCGGTGGAGGCGAGGTCAGGACGAGCACATGAAGGAGATCGAGCATTTTCAGTTTCCACTCGGCATATACCGTTTTCTGTTATCTGAAGCGTTGTATCGGAGTATAGGGTGATCGGAACCGGCCCAACTCATCCAAACGCCAGTAACATCTTCGCTAAGCGGGGTAATTGGAAGACGGTGAAATATTGCCGAACCAAACGCATCGTTATTTAATATCAGTAAAACATTTAAATTCAAAATTTTCAGGTGATATTTAGATTTCTTGACTGGTCATGGGAAGGCTGGTTTTCGTCCAGTTTCCGAAAATCTCGGCCGAGATTAAAAACCCTGATTCGGGATAGAACACACATGACACAAATTAAAAAATCTCACTGCCGTAATAGAGCACAACTCGCTGCATTGTAAACGATGGCCTTGCCACCAGGGTATGACTACTCCCTCCGTTTCTAAATATAAGCCTTTTAGAGATTTTAATATGAGTTATATATGAATGTATATAAACATATTTTAGAATGTTAGATTCACTCATTTTACTCTGTATGCATATCCATATTAAAATACTAAAAAAAACTTATATTTAAGAATGGAGGGAGTAGTTCTCAAGTTCTAAAGGAGACGCGGCCACCATATATTCAACTACAGCATGACCGTTTGAATTCACAATTTTAAAAATTCTCAACTTTTTTTGTGTGACTCACGATTACATGACGCCCACAGCCGTCGTCCCATCGTCCGCCTACACGCCTGGTCATGGCGCCCGCCGCCATGGGCCATGGCGCTAGCCTAGGGTTCTTGCTGCGTCTGCGGTATTGCGGAAAGGATAGGCTGGCTGCTTCTCTTCGTTTTTTCTTCTTGAGACAAAAATGATGGGCTTCCTTGTTGTTTTTTGGAGGAGGAAAAGGATAGACTTGCTGCTCCTCTTCGTGCGTGTACTAGCTCCTGCCTCTAGTGGGTTTATTGAGCCGGCGTGCTTTCGCGAGTCGCTGCCCAACTAGGCTGGCTTCATGGCCCATATAAGTGATATAACTAGAGAACGACCTCTCTGTATTAGTGATTTCCAAGAGAACAAACAGCGCGACAAACAAGGTAGGGCTGGCCGGAAGGAGTCCTCCGTCAGTGTTTGTCCCAATGTCTCCCAAGCCGAAGCAATGGACAATGCAACGAGCTAGTAGCAACTAGCGACACCACTCTCATAATTTTGTTTGTCACTTAAACTAGGCTAGGCTGAGCAACTGAAGTATCTGTGTTAAAACTACCATGTGGTTAAAGATTAGGGGAAGGAGAAGGAGACTTGTATAAATAACAAGGGAAAAGTAGAGAGTAGGCAAACAAAGATGGTAGTTAATTCAAAGTACCTCAAGCACAAGACCATAAAAGCGAGTAAAAGTTGATGTAGGTGCTAGGATTTGTAATGGCTACTTGGCAGCACTAGCACATGGCCTTGGGCAAAGGACTCATCAAAGTTTGAGATTGTGTTTTCCAGGGCAAGTCTCCTTCGCCCGGATTCTTTGAGAACATGAAGGAGTAGAGACGGCAACAATTGTGGAGACAATTAGTGTTGACTAGTTTAATAAAGCTGTGAGTTTTTTTTATAAAGGAATATTATTTAAGCATGTGCACATTACTCATTTTCATATAAAGAGATACAAATGGTTATAGACATCGAACCCATATCCTTTGGATCATTACTTACGGGCCAAGTCCTATATACAAAATGTGTATCAATTAGCAATTAAGCAATAATTAGAACATCTTACCAAGCAAGCAATGCAAAATCAAACTGCAACTCTTTTTGGAAATGGAGAAACTACTTTTCCGATATGTTATCTCCCTCATTCGTCTTCACTGGACCATGTCCATCTACTCCAAAATGTCTTACACTGTGCCGTTCGGTTGGGCCATCTTCATAGCGATACACTAGTAGAAAAAGGGGCTATCGTTGAGGCCTGTTTTGCCCATTAGTCCCGGTTCAATCCAGAACCGGGACTAATCTGTTTGTTATCCCGGTTCGTGAGCCTGGGGGCCGGCCGGGCCACGTGAGCCATTGGTCCCGGTTCGTCCAGAACCTTTTGGTCCCGGTTGGTGGGACGAACCGACCAATAGTCTCACTCTGGCCCACCACTATTGGTCCCGGTTGGTGGCAAGAACCGGGGCCAAATGCATCCCTTTAGTACCGGCTCATGCCATCAACCGGGGCGAATGGTGCTGCCTATATATAGCCCCTCGCAAGAAGAGCGAGCACACTGCTCTGCTTTTTTTTCCGGCCGAGGGAGGGGGGGTTTGGTGGTGCTCTAGCTCACCTCCTATGCACACAAGGTGTTCGATGGAATGCCCGAGCCACACTACTTAAGCTTTCTCCTCTCCAAGCTCGACCTCTAACCTCCATTTTCCTCAATATTTGTCTAGGTTTAGCGGTCGTCACGCCCGTCCCGTCTTCACCGCCGTCGATCACCATGGCGATCTCATCGCCAAGACCACCGTGGTGAGCCTCTTGTTCTTATCTTCTTTCTGAAAGGAAAAATATTCTTACTTGTATTATTTTCTTACTTTTATTATTGCATCTTATATAGTGCGATGGTTTTGGTATCCGCCTCGGCCGCCCTCGTCCTGTGTATGATTCGGATGTGGTATATATTATCTTTTCATAACTATTGGTTCATTTATTGTTTATGAAAATTAAGCCGACCAACGTGACATAGATTTTATTTATCTAGGAGGTTGTTGAACCGGAAATTCCAACCGACCCTATTGTCGAGAGGTTAAATTTAGTTGAAGAAGAAAACAATTTCTTGAAGGAAAAAATAAAAAACTTGAGGAGGAGAAGATGATATTGGAGTTGCATGTTGCGGATGTAAATCGATGATCACAAGATCAAGATGGATGCAATGCGCTTGAAGATGAGAAAGATTAGAAAATATGCCATTCATACCGAGGCTTGGTATCATTATGCCGTTGGATCAGTTGTTACCTTGGTTGCGATTATGATCGTATTTGTTTTCACATTGAAATGTTTTACATAGTTTCAATGTATGGTTTAATTAATTTAGATGCTCTGCAGAGCTTTATGTTGTTAGATGAGAACTATGTATGTACTTTGGTTTTTATGTGATGATGAACTTCTATTAATTTGGTCATTTAATTATCTATTCATGATGTTCTGTAATGATTTTTGACACACTTAATTATATATAATGCACGCAGATGAACCGGCAATGGATGTAAGGTGACAGACACACCTCCGAGTACATTAAGGGCGTGCATGCTTTTCTCGAAGTGGCCGAGGCAAACAAGCAGAATGGTTTTATGTGTTGTCCATGCCCTATATGTGGGAATCTGAAGTCTTACTCGACCGGAAAATCCTTCACACCCACCTGCTTTACAAGGGTTTCATGCCACACTATAATGTTTGGACGAGGCACGGAGAAATAGGGTTATGATGGAAGACGGCGAGGAAGAAGAGTACGATGACAACTATGTGCCCCCTGAATACGGTGATGCTCTTGAACATCAAGTTGCACTGCACGATGTGCACGATGGTGCTGCAACGAAGCTGCTGAAGATCAAGATGAACCAGACGATGTGCCCCATGATGATGATCTCCGCCGGGTCATTGTCGATGCAAGGACACAATGCGAAAGTCAAAAGGAGAAGCTGAAGTTCAATCGCATGTTAGAGGATCACAAAAAAGGGTTGTACCCCAATTGCGAAGATGGCAACACAAAGCTCGGTACCGTACTCGAATTGCTGCAGTGGAAGGCATAGAATGCTGTGCCTGATAAAGGATTTGAGAAGCTACTGAAAATAATGAAGAAGAAGCTTCCAAAGGATAACGAATTGCCCGACAGTACATACGCAGCAAAGAAGGTGGTATGCCCTCTAGGATTGGAGGTGGAGAAGGTGATGTGGTATGCTCCTATAATACCACGGTTGAAACGTCTGTTCAGAAATGGAGAGCATGCCAAGTTGATGCGATGGCACAGTGAGGACCGTAAGAAAGACGGGAAGTTGAGAGCACCCGCTGACGGGTCGCGGTGGAGAAAAATCGAGAGAAAGTACTCAGATGAGTTTGCAAAGGACCCAAGGAACGTATGGTTTGCTTTAAGCGCGGATGGCATTAATCCTTTCGGGGAGCGAGCAGCAATCACAGCACTGGCCCGTGACTCTATGTATGTATAACCTTCCTCCTTGGATGTGCATGAAGCGGAAGTTCATTATGATGCCAGTTCTCATCCAAGGCCCTTAGCAACCCCAACGACATTGATGTGTACCTAAGGCCATTAGTTGAGGAACTTTTACAGCTGTGGAATGGAAGCGATGTACGTCGTGGGATGAGCACAAAAGGAGGAATTTGACTGAAAGGCGTTGCTGTTCGTGACAATCAACGATTGCCCGCTCTCGATAACCTTCGGGACGGACAAACAAGGGATACCACGCATGCACGCACTGTTTACTTGACACCGATAGTATATACAGGAAGCTGCGGGAAGAATGTGTACACAGGCCGCCGTCGATTTCTTCCGACCAACCATCAATGTCGAAAGAAAGGCAAGCATTTCAAAGGCGAGGCAGATCACCGGAAGAAGCCCGCCATGCGTACCGGTGATCACGTACTTGCTATGGTCAATGATTTACACGTAATCTTTGGAAAGGGTCCCGGCGGACTAGCTGTTCCGAATGACGCTGAGAGTCACTTACCCATGTGAAAGAAGAAATCTATATTTTGGGACCTACCCTACTGGAAAGACCTAGAGGTCCGCTCTTCGATCGACGTGATGCCGAAGCTTCCCCCGAAGCTACCCCGCCATCTCAGCGGAGAAGCAGCGTGGCTTCCACCGAGCTGCTTCAGCCAGAGCAGCATGCCTTGACGGCTCCTGCCAGCTATCCCGTGGATGCTATCACCTTATGGCGCAATGGAGCAATTTAAAGGTCAAGGCGGCTGTTGGCTCTGTTTATCCCACTAAACCCGACTCAACTTTTCACTACCGGCCGATTCCAGAAGGATATGCTAAGGTGATGGTCGATGAAATAACGGAGGGATTTGAGGAGCTCCAGCTTGACCACCCTACCGGTGAAGGGGAGTATCGGCTGGGTTACGCTCAAGACTCCATGCCTATGGCGGAAGGATCTCATCAACCTTCCGAACTGGGCGCCTCCGCCTCCTCCTCCTCCTCCGTGAGTCGGGGCACTCCGCCTCCTCCACCGCCTCCTCCTCCTCCTCCCGTGAGTCAGGCACTCCGCCTCCTCCACCGCCTCCTCTTCCGTGAGTGACGATCAGGGCACTCGGCGGCTCCTTCTCCGGCGTGGCGGCACTCCGTCTCCTTCTCCGCTTTGCACGGCGCGTCCGGGCAGCCAGCCTCCTCCTTCTCCGCCTCGTCGGCAAGAGGCGGAAGAGACCCGCCGCCCGCTCCGGCTGCTCCGTGGCGTCGTAGTCCTTCTCCTCCGCCTCGTAAGCAAGGAAAGAAGACATCCGCTCCGTCTGCTCTGCTGGCGTCTAGCAATCTTGCCAAAGGCGGGAGGAGATACAGGTCGGTCCTTCTCTGAAGACTCCAAAGAAGTTACCGTCTGAGGAGGCGAGGAGGAAATGCGAAGATCGCGCAGACCGAAGTGGATGACTGGTTTCAAGGGTTGAAAGCAAAGAGACATCCACCTCCGGAGGAGAAGGTAGATCCGGTCAAAGCGAAGCGCACTCTGGCTGCCCTGACAAAACCACCCAAGTCTCCGCCGAAAGGCAACTATGAGCGCATTATTGGAAAGGCATTTGCCGAGGCGGAGAGATCGGGAAGTACCGCCTGATCAAAGGATGAAAGAACGACGAGCTGGGAAACAAATTGCCCAACTCGGCGAACAAGCGAAGGAATCGTGCCCCCCGCTCAAGGTGCCTACTAGCGACATCGTCGATCCGAGGATGGTGCCCGGTTATGGCAATCCTGAAGATTACTTGCCCAACGATGTACAATTTGATTTCTTGGAGGTGCAGATACAAAGATCTGAGTACGGAAGCCTCTCGTCAAGATGAAAGCTCTCTAACAACGATGATGCGAAGATTGCATGATTGGTACATGAAAACCTGCAAAGAGTCGGCGGAGGAATACTTTGTATTTGAGAGTTAAAAGGAGCATGACCTCCTTGGAATTGAACTGTTGCCTATTCCATTTGAGGAGTTCTATCAGTTTTCAATCAATTGGCCATCGATAAAGCAACGGTCACCTGCTACATACGTAAGTAGTACTACTTCTGTCATTAAGTATCTCTATATAACTCAGCTCTTTCATTGCATGTATTTATAAATATCCTCACTATATTATGCAGATTGAAGATCATGAAATGAAGAAAAAATAAGTGGGTGATATTGGGTTCATTAACACATATCTCATCGATGCAAATGAGGTTAAATATCGTGCCAAGGAAACCGAGGCCAACTTGCTACGATCGTTGGAAATAAATGAACAAAAATACAATACTCTTTCCTTACAACTACACTTGAGTGTTACTGTCTTGTGGCATATTCGGTTTCCCTTATTTAGTCCAGGTTATAGAAATGTAATATTAATGAGTTATGCATGCGTGCGCAGGTTTCACTATATTCTCCTAGAGATTAAGCTTGAGCAGGGAGTAGTAACTGTCTTAGACTCGAGACGAAAAGATCCCAAGGAGTATGCGGAAATGACTGAAATGCTCGAGAAGTAAGTTAAATCGATCATTATCCACCATATCAGCAACTTTGTTCATTTCTGATATCAAGTAATTGTTTTCTTTGTATGGCAGGGCTTGGGGAAAATTCACCAAAACAGCTCCGGGACTACCGAAGAAGCTGCAATTTAGACAACCGAAAGTAAGTACTATATAGTAGCATATTCCACGCGCATCTCCTAGTGATTCAAGCGCTAGTTTCATCAATACCATTTAGCATGTGCTTGCTATATATAATTATCAGTTTGATTGACCTCTGTTTCTTGTAAAGTGGTTGTGGCAGGAACAAGGGAATGATTTCTGTGGATACTACGTTTGCGAGTCCATCCGCCACACGACCTGTGAGAGGGGCTACTCCGACAAACAATTTGAAGTGCGTAAATAAAAATATTCACAATTTTATTTTATTACCATCATTTGTGTTGAGTTTCATTCATTCATATATATATATATATATATATATATATATATATGTATTGACCCCTTTCTTAAAATTAGATGTTTGACGGCGGGATGAACTCCTAGAAGCAGATTGCATGCGAGCAATTCAAGAGGAATTGGCGGCATTCTTTCTTGACTATGTGATCGCTGAAGGCGGGAATACCATGTGGACCACGCGTCCGTATTTTAAAAGATAATTATTGTATATATGTAGCGGTAGCGTCGGATAGATATCACGAGAACTTGTTGTTCGACCAATCTCTCGGAGAAGGAGAGGTGGTCGATATCACTTCTCTCTGTATGCATATATATGTTCATGACGATCTTCTGTTTGCTTAATTACTAGCTAGCTAAGCGTCTAGTTAGTCCTCTCTATCACGTATGTATAGTGCGTAGCGTCGACCAAGCACGGACAAAAGAAAGGACACTTTTCTCTATTAATTAGCTAGCTATAGCACAATATATGAAACACCTAAATTAACCCCCAAACCCCCCCCTCTTTTGAAAAAAACAAAAACCAGAGCCAAAGAAATCTTGTGGCCTTGGATGCCTATTGGTCCCGGTTGGTGCCACCAACCGGGACCAAAAACCCTCCTACTGAGCTCGTGAGACGACAGGCCACGTGGAGGCCCATCTGTCCCGGTTGTGGATAGAACCGGGACTAAAGGGTGAGGGTATTAGTACCGACCCTTTAGTCCCGGTTCACGAACCGGGACTAAAGGCCCTTATGAACCGGGACTATAGGCCCTTTTTCTACTAGTGATAGTTACCAAGTTTGTCCCCGTCCTTCCTAGCTTGTGACCCCAAAAGAAGCAAAGCATTTTCCTCTTAAGCATTGATCGCATGAAGCAATTTAGTACCACTAGTTAGATGTTAGTTTGGGAGTATGAGCCATATTTGATTTTAATTTGTAGCTGGTTTTGTAGACGGCCAGAAAGGACAGCGACCTCAGCTGAGGATCATTACGGTCTCGCGGCCACGGAAGACTGTCCAAGTGCAGATAAACAACGCAGCAACTAACTAGATCGGGGTTCAGAGCGATACTGTCCGAACTGCATTTACACCTTTTTGGTAGGATTCAGAAACTGCTAAACAAATTGTATCATATATTTCTTTGAAAAGGAGGATAACGGCCGGCCTCTGCTTCGAACAAATTGCATGATATGGTCTGTCATATCATGTCATGTCGTGTTAGTTGGAGATAAAGATAGGGATCCCAGTAAATTAAATGGGAAAAATATATTTTTCGTCCCTAGACTATTTTGAAAGTGTAGAAATAGTCCCCCAATTTCAAATCGAGCAAACCTTAATCCCTCAACTTTTAAAACCAAATAAGTTTAGTGCCTCGACTTTTCAAATCGGATTAATTCAACCCAAGGGCTATGCCAAATAGGGGCGGTCCTGCATTATAGCAGGGCTATAGCGGGCCATTAGCAAACTATTGTACATAAGTACCATTTATTGGCACCCTGGTCAAAAACATATAGCGAGGCTATTGCGGGGCTATAGCCGGCAATTTAAAACATTGGTTTACTCCCTCATGCCACTTGAGATGGCTTTCTGTCAACGTGGGGTGGTATACAGGGGAAAAAGAGGGAGTGCGTAAGGTTACACGCTTCCGAGGGCCCTTGTCATTGTGATCCTCTCCTTCCGCACTAACGCCGCCGCCTTGGGGGTGCACAAGCAGAGCAGTAGTGACACCGTCCTTCTAGGCAGGAGCCTGCTGGACGGCGGCAAGATGGACTACCCAACGGGAGTGGGCTTGCAGTGCTGGCTTAATGTGGTCTGCTCGTAGCAGATAAGCAGCAGCGCATAGCCTGGTGGTACAAAGAGGCTGATGCCTTTACACCCACCCAGATTCAAAACATGATACTCGTAATTTATATTTTGCATCAATTATATGCCTCCCTTACGGTCTTTCTGTCTAAAAAAAGAAGATAAAGATGCAGGTCGATGCAGGTACGCAGGAAAGCGAAGCAGACTAGTATACTAGCAGAGCTAGCTGACGTAGGCAAGTTAATTGATCGAGCTGATTCCTCTGGAGCCAAACGCACAGGCCAATGTTAGCTCAGGCGAACTCTGCTGAACACAAGGACTCGAGTGGTTTGTACAGCGAACAGCTTACCGATTTTCTTCTTGGGTTCTTCTACTTTATTCGCAACGAAGGAAAAGAACGTGTGCGTCGGCCAGGGTCCAGTTTCGCAAAGTTTTACTGAAGCTCGAGCCACACGGTACCCACTATCCAGGCCGTCTGCTCTCTTCGAGATCTGTGCGTCAACAGCCAAAGTTATCTGCCTATGTGAATAGTAATACTCCCTAGGCGCCTAGGTCCTGCATGCACAGTCCCTTCGCATATACGTGAACCAGACTTCAGAGAGGCACTTTTCTGCAGTGTATCCTGACAACTTTTCCCATGTCCTACAATCCTCTTACAGGAGTTCTCTTTTTTTATTCCACATCCTCCCATCCATCTCCATCTTCTGCGTTATTTAGTTTGTATTAAACTTGGAACAACCATATGTATTAAATAAATATCAGATAAATATATCTTTTTAATGTATGTTTTTCTTTTGACGATATCTTCAAAACAAGCCTAATATTGAATACTCCCTCCGTCCCGAAATAAGTGTCTCAACTTTATACTAGAGCTAGTATAAAATTGTACTAAGCTTGAGACACTTATTTTGGGACAGAGGGAGTATATGTTAACGTTTTCTATATGAAATGGTATGAAACATGGCGTACAACTTGCTTGACAAGTGTATCAATCAGAGTTTTTAAAGTTTCATCAAACCGTATATCAAAATTCAGTGAAATATATTCATGTCTGATCTGGGTTAAAAGATCTTGTCGCAATCAACCAAAATATGCAGACCTTACCAAGATGTTCTTGCATCAGCTGCTGCTAAACATAACAAGATTTTTTTCCCGCAAAAAATATTTAACAAGATGTACTACTGTTCATATGAGGCATGTACTATTGTGCGTGCATGTGACATGTGAGAAGCTGCATCCATGTCTCTCTCGCATTAAAAATCTTCTGACATGCTGTCCATCGTGTACCTGAGAGATTCCAAAAGAGAGTGGACAAAAGAAGGCCAGTGGGCTGGTCTGGCCGAAGAGGCAGACATCATGTCAGGTGCAGATCGCGCCAGAGGATTAAGCATTGAGCGCCTGACGCCTGCTGTTGATTTTTGCATTGCTACATGCATCCACATGAATAAGAAGCCAGAATGGATGGCTGCGATAGCGAGTACCACGTAGGCCGAGCTACAAAAAACCGTTCTTCGTCCAGTTTTGTCTGCGCCATCCACAGAACCTGGAGATGCAGCTGCCGGACTCGATGCTCATGTCCTACATAAAAATTGTGAAAGCGCCATGCTAGCTAAACATTCAACAGTCACAAGCGCATCATGGAGAACTTGCTTTAGACACAAGCAGATTGATGAGCTAGTACTAGGCTAGGTTTGAACAGCAGAATTACTGCAAGTTGTTCGCCCCCTTGGCAGGGAGGACCGGCGTCATTGCCGACGGCCACCGTGTTCTGGGTGCCGCTGGCTGATCTCATCGTTTAGAGCATCTCTAGCGGACTCCTTATCACATGGACCAGTAATGGAAGTTGGCTGGAGCCACTTCCTTAGAGCCCCCCTTTGGGGATACGGCCATGAGATAGCTGCTTATTAGGAGTGTGCCTTCTCTTTTCCTTTTTACTCTAGCTCGACCCATTGATCGCTTTATCATCAATGTTTTCCGATTGCTATCTTGTAAATCAATGAAGCCGGTCCAATCCGGATCTTAAAAAAAGTGAGTACAAGGGCCGCAGAAAACGTGTTTTAAGGGCTGGCATGGGCTGCGGCCGAATAGACCCCGCAAGGACTAGCGCGGGCGCGGACGTCAGCCTTCAAACCACGTGGTTTTTTCTCAATTTGACACATATGTGTCATACTCCCTCCATTTCTTTTTACTCCGCATATAAGATTTGGTCAAAGTCAAACTACACAAAGTTTGACCAAATTTATATAAAAAATATGAACATCTACAATATTAAAACTATATAGTATGAAAATACATTTTGTGGTGCATCTGATAATGTTGATTTCATATTATCAATGTTTATATTTTTCAATATAAAGATAGTCAAACTTTACAAAGCTTGACTTTGACCAAACCTTATATGCAGACTAAAAAGAAACGGAGGGAGTATTACATAGAAATGAAATAAATATAAATTCAAATCTGAATATTACAATACAAGAATCATCCAAATTACAATAATTATTCAAATCTAAGAATTAAACTTATCGTAAGGTAGCCTCGGAGGAGTTTGGAGTGTCCAGGGGAAGGAGAAGCGAAGATAAGGATACCTGGTGGTGGAATGATGATGTCCAGAAGGCGATTAAAGAGAAGAAAGATTGCTTCAGACGCCTATACCTGGATAGGAGTGCAGACAACATAGAGAAGTACAAGATTGCGAAGAAGGCCGCAAAGCGAGCTGTTGGTGAAGCAAGGGGTTAGGCATATGAGGACCTCTACCAACGGTTAGGCACGAAGGAAGACGAAAGGGACATCTATAAGATGGCTAAGATCCGAGAGAGGAAGACGAGGGATATTGGCCAAGTCAAATGCATCAAGGACGGAGCAGGCCAAATCTTGGTGAAGGATGAGGAGATTAAGCATAGATGGCGGGAGTACTTCGACAAGCTGTTCAATGGGGAGAATGAGAGTTCTACCATTGAAATGGACGACCCCTTTGATGGGACCATCATGCGTTTTGTGCCGCGAATCCAGGAGTCTGAGGTCAAGGATGAAAGGAGGCAAGGCGATGGGCCCTGATTGTATACCCATTGAGGTGTGGAAAGGTCTCAGGGACATAGCTAACCAAGCTTTTCAACCTCATTTTCGGGCAAACAAGATGCCAGAAGAATGGAGACGGAGTATATTAGTACCAATCTTCAAGAACAAGGGGGATGTTTAGAGTTGTACTAATTATCATGAAATTAAGCTGATGAGCCATACAATGAAGCTATGGGAGAGAGTCATTGAGCACCGCTTAAGAAGAATGACAAGCGTGACCAAAAATCAGTTTGGTTTCATGCCTGGGAGGTCGACCATGGAAGCCATTTTCTTGGTACGACAACTTATGGAGAGATATAGGGAGCAAAAGAAGGACTTGCATATGGTGTTCATTGACTTGGAGAAGGCCTATGATAAGATACCCCGGAATGTCATGTGGTGGGCCTTGAAGAAACACAAATCCCAGCAAAGTACATTACCCTCATCAAGGACATGTACGATAATGTTGTGACAAGTGTTCGAACAAGTGATATCGACACTGATGACTTCCCGATTAAGATAGCACTTCATCTTGGGTCAGCTTTGAGCACTTATCTTCTTTGCTTTGTTGATGGATGCGATATCAAGGGATATACAAGGAGATATCCCATGGTGTATGCTCTTTGCGGATGATGTGGTGCTAGTTGACGATAGTCAGACAGGGGTAAATAGGAAGTTAGAGTTATGGAGACAAACCTTGGAATCGAAAGGGTTTAGGCTTAGTAGAACTAAAACCGAGTACATGACGTGCGGTTTCAGTACTACTAGGTGTGAGGAAGGTTAGCCTTGATCGCCAGGTGGTACCTCAGAAGGATACCTTTCGGTATTTGGGGTCAATGCTGCAGGAGGATGGGGTATTGATGAAGATGTGAACCATTGAATCAAAGCTGGATGGGTGAAGTGGCGCCAAGCTTTTGGCATTCTCTGTGACAAGAGAGTGCCACAAAAGCTAAAAGGCAAGTTCTATAGGACGGCGGTTCGACCCGCAATGTTGTATGGCGCCGAGTGTTGGCCGATTAAAAGGCGAAATGTTCAACAGTTAGATGTGGCGGAGATGCGTATGTTGAGATGGATGTGTGGCCACACGAGGAAGGATCGAGTCCGGAATGATGATATACGAGATAGAGTTGGGGTAGCACCAATTGAAGAGAAGCTTGTCCAGCATCGTCTGAGATGGTTTGGGCATATTCAACGCAGGCCTCCAGAAGCTCCAGTGCATAGCGGACGGCTAAAGCGTGCGGAGAATGTCAAGAGAGGGCGGGGTAGACCGAATTTGACATGGGAGGAGTCCTTTAAGAGAGGCCTGAAGAATTGGAGTATCACAAAAGAGCTAGCTATGGACAAGGGTGTGTGGAAGCTTGCTATCCATGTGCCAGAGCCATGAGTTGGTTACGAGATCTTATGGGTTTCTCCTCTAGCCTACCCCAACTTGTTTGGGACTAAAGGCTTTGTTGTTGTTGTTGTTGTTAAGAATTAAACTTATAATTCAATACAAAAATTGTTTTGAATACCACAATGATACAAATCACACATAAATTAAATTAAATGAATGTAAAAATGGCAGGTTTTATTCCCATGCCTTTGCCAATTGTGCTCAATAAGATCGTGCTGAAGCTGGTGGTGGGTGTTTGAGTCTTTAATTTCCCGGTATGTCTGAAGTAATGCTTGTATGCTGTCAGGGTCACTAGATGGCTTCACATGGCAACCGACATTGTCGTAGAAGAACTTCAAGTTCATCTCCCTGTCATCTTCGATGAAGATGTTGTGAAGAATCACACAACATGTCATGATGTTGTTCAGGGTTCGCTTGTCCCAAAACGAGCAGGACCACGAACAATGGCAAACTAGCTTGCAAAACCCCAAAGGCTCATTCAATATCTTTTTGGGCAGCCTCTTTGTGCCTTTGCAAATTCAGCTTGCTTCCTATTTTCGGGTTTTCCGATAGTCTTGACAAATGTAAACCAAGAAGGGTAAATACCATCAGCAAGATAGTAGCCCTTTGCGTATTGATGCCCATTCACTATATAGTTGCGAGCAGGAGCATCACCACTAGCAAGTCTAGAAAACAAATGAGACCGATGCAACACATTCATGTCATTGAGAGTACCCGACAAACCAAAGAAGCACAACAAAATCCATAAATCCTCGGATGCAATGGCCTCTAGCACAATTGTTGCATGACGAGACTTGCCAAAATACTGCTCGTGCCATGCCTTCGGTCAGTTTTTCCAAGTCCAATACATGCAATCAATTATTCCTAGCATGCCCGGCCAATCTTGCTTCTCATTTCTTGCCAACAACATTTTCGTGTCTTCCTCGTTGGGTGCCCGAAGAGAGACAAGACCAAAGAAACGGATGATCACTTTGGCGAACCTATGCACTAACTCAATTGTAGTATCTTCGCCAATGCGAAGATATTCGTTGGCATAGTCAGAGGATTGCCATATGAAATCACCCGCATAGCTATAGAGATTTTTTTTGGTACGCGCTAAAACCCTTCAAGCCCGCAATGTTTCTCTTTTGGGTAAATAAACCGAGAATTGGCATCGCAAGCTTCTACTATTTTTACGAAAAGGGATCGGCGCATACGATACCTTCTCCGGAAGAGGTGCGGTGGATACGTTGGTGACGCTGTGAAACAGTCTTGCATCAGCATCATGTTCCCGAGATGGCGGTTGTGGGGGATTCAATGACGGTCGGCGATCGATCCTCACCGTCTCTTTCTATTCCTATCCTCGAGCTCCTTCACGGCGAGTACCACCACCACCATCTGTTGCCGATTGTTCTCGCGAGTAGTGTCTCTATGTCCGAGTCAACGTATGAGGATGAATCCTCAAGCAAAATTTCCTTGCAAGGGCTCAAATCCATCTACAATGGAGGTCGCGTGAACGAAAAAACGTTCGCTAAATCTAACTTGAAGAGGCAGAAAAGGACTCACCGGTGGATCCGGGGCGGGTGCAGTTGGTCTAGGGCGGTGGCAACCCGCGGGCGGCTAGGCACGGTGGATCCGAGGCGCCGGCAAAGCGGCGCGGTGGACCCGGGTCTGCAGCGGCCTGGCTGTGTGTTTCCGCCGGCGGATATGGCCGGAATCAAAGGCGGCGGGTGGGTGGCTGCGGAATGGGGGAGGGGAACGTGCGCGGGCTGAAATGTCCATCCCACCAACTCGTTTTCCACCATACATGGCACCCCCGGGGCGGGGAACCTGTCTTTTCGTAGGTCGGGCGGGCGAGGGGGGGGGGGGGTAGGGGGCAATTTACCGCGCCCCTCAAATTAATTTAAGCATTGGGGGCATTTAAGGTATCTGTTCGGGCCACTTTTTCCGCACAAAACTGTAAACCGGCTGTTATTTTACAATTCAGCGCGATATAAGGGGTCTACTAGAGATGCTCCTAGAAGTTAAAAATGCTCCTTACAACTCACGCGCACATGTAAGTGAGAGAGACAAGAGCAAGAATCCTAAAACACTCCACGCCGGCGGGAAGCGACCTGAAGCGGCACGAGGGACTAAAGTTATCTGATTTTAAAAGTTGAGGGAGTAAGACTTGCTGGTTTTGAAGTTGAGGGACCATTTCTGTACTTAAAAAAAGTTGAGGGACGGAAAATATATTTTTCTGAATAAAAATATATGGAGAAAGTGCACTTGTTTAGTTTTTTTGTGGGAAAAACTTCGAATCTATTCATCTTGAATCATGATAGTAGAACGAAACACTATAAATAATAAAAATTACATCCGGATCCGTAAACCACCTAGCGACAACTACAAATACTAAAGTGAGTCGAAGGCGCGCCGCTGTCATTGCCCCTCCTTTGCCGGAGCCGGGCAAACCTTGTTGTAGCAGATAGTCGGGAAGCCGTCGTGCTAAGGCCCCATAGAACCAACACATCAGAACAGAAATCGCCGCCAATGAAGAGTGTAGATCAGAAGGATCTAACCTGAAGACATAGGAACTGTTAGAGTTGTGTCGAATATTATTATACAAGGCATGTCACAGTTGGACATGGTTTTGGACTGTGTGTAGACAAGGTAGAAAGTGTGTCCTAATAGGACACTTGTATCCTAGGCCTCTCGTATATATCGGGGGGAGACACACGATGTAACCTATGCCAACATAATAGCACGGGCACGCGGGGGAGCCGACGACGTGTGCCGGCGCCCGGGCGGCCGGGGTGCAGTATTGTAGCGGTGTCATGAGGACGAGCGCACGTAGTTAGGCTCCGAGGATGTAGCTATATCAATGAACGTCGTTAACAAATTTCGATGTCGTGCCTTGTATGATTGCTTGGTTTTTGATAGATCGATGAAGCATCTCGAATTTTTTAACAAATGATATCATGAGCTAGGTTATTTCAAGGTTGCGGTTGTTTTGATCTAGAGGAAGGAGAACACAAAGCTGTCAACGAAACCTGGCGACGTGCAAGGACTCTGTTGGGGATCGCGGCGTGCGGTCGCATGGATCGATCGATTTGCTGGAGGCGGAAGGATTCGCGAACGACGGTGTGCGTAGTGTTTGGACAGAAGCAATCCGGAGCAGCAGAAAATTGCAGCAGCGGTTCTTCAGCGCGGTCAGCGGGATCGAAGTCGCAGCTGACGCGGCTGGACAGATCGGAACAGGTGGCTGCAGCGGATCGGTGCATGTAGCAGACGCGTGGCGGCGGCAGTGCGGAATCGCAGGGCGTCTGCTCAGCGCGGAAGCATGAGGACGCGTGCAACTAGGGCTGGAAGTCCTGGCCTAGGCGCTGGGCAGTTGTGTGCCGCGTGCGTCGCGCAAGGAAGCTGCATGAGCCGAGATGTGCTGTTGCGTTGTGCTGTGCCGAGGCAACAGGCGAGTTTTGTTTGGTAAAAGAAAAAGGCAATCTGCATGGTCTGGTATTGACCGTGGCATTAACAAGAACACAATAAAAAAAGACATTTGAGGTGACGGGAGCAAAGTTTTGTTGCGTCCATGGAGAGTATCAGGAAAACGTCTACTAATAGGATTAGCATTGTATTTACACGCTCATGCCAAGTTTTGAAACCAGTTCGATGTATTTTTTAACTTCAGGCACTAAGGTGAACATCGGCGGCAAGTTTAAGCACCACCTGTGATATTACCTCCAGGAAAGTACATTTCTTTTGGAAGTGTTGCCAATTGGAAGCGAGGTTTTACCGTCATGATGGCAGATTGGTGACGTGCATATGGGGCTCAGAAGCTGGAGTCTGGATCGCGTAGTGGCAGGATCATGCATACACAGGGTGTTAAGCAACGCACAGAGATGTGCAGGGCGGACATGACGCAGGGTGAAGCATCGTTGAAGTCGGATAATTTCCGCTGCGTCGGACTGGACTGTCTGACGGATCGACGAGGATGTTGGTCAAAGCAGAAGATGACGGTGATTTCAGCGACGACGACATAAGAGCGTTGCTGATGGTGGTCAACTTCTGGGGCGTGGAACACGTGGTGCAGGTCTAAGGGCTTGTGCGGATTCGACAGACTATGGTGCGGGGGTGATTCAAGATGGTGCACACATGAGAGAGCTTGAAGTCGACAAGGCGCGCGATAGCATGACAAGCTACATAGAGTCATGTTGAAGATGGAGATGGAGTCTAACAGAAGACTTCACTCTAAGCTGATGGAGGGGCTATGGCATAAGTTAATGCAGAGTCGAAGCTTATTTCAGCGGGTACAGCGAGAGACACGTGGATCGGACTGGGGCCAAGTGGTCTGATGGAGACGTGATACTCGACATCGGTCGGTGATGATCGGTGGTTCTCTGCAATGGGGGTTGGGGAAGTGTGGGCTAGCTACCCGGGAGACTCGAACAGGACGGCAGAGGCTCGACGCGGTGATATCGGCGAGGCGTGCGATAAGCACGGGACATGGTGACGGACCAAGGCACTAATGGTGAGACATATGGTCACACAAAGTGTGCAGGGTGCTAAAGCAGTGTTGACGAATACTAGGTTCAAGTTGGTCACTAGATCTATCGAGTTTGACATGTCAGATGGATGCGAGTGGACCATAGGGAATCTGAGAAAGTGGTGAAAAGTCTAAAATTGTCAAAAAGCTGAGAGGATACATGGCCGCATATTCTGTGGTGTTCAGTGCACATGGCAAAGTGCGGACGACAAGTACAGAAGGAGGCGGAGTGCTATAGCCGTGGGACATGTCAGAGACTATCCGGGGAATAGGGTAAGACAACTGTGAATTTGACTTAAGATGACACAGGGCGACGGTGAAATTCCTTTAAGTTTCAAACAAGCAGTCAAGAAAGAGCGGTAATGTTGAGTTCAGGTAACTCTTATGCGTGGCGTTCAATACGTGAGTTGTTCATTTTCACGCAGGCAGTGGTCGGTATGTGATAGCGTTGAATTGATTTTCCGGAAGATTGGGAGCACAAATTAGAGTATTGGGGAACTTAATTTTGCTCGAGTGTTGATTGTGAAGAAGACGAGAAGGAACTGCAATTGCACGTGGAGTCACGTGGAGTCTGGAAGTAGGAGCGGTGCTGATGGCGTATCTCAAGTTCAATGTACATGAAGGTTCAACGCATGGATGGATTTAAGATGGTGAAGAATATTCGCTAAGGTGAAATTTATTATAGTTGTGTCGAATATTATTGCAGGGCATGTTATAATTAGACTTAGTTTTAGACTGTGTGTAGACAGAATAAAAATTGTGTCCTAATAAGACACTTGTATCTTAGGCCTCTTATATCCTTCGTGTGTGCCGAAAGGATCAGCGCTCCTTTGTCCGGAGCAAGAGGCCAGAAAGTCCTCTCTAGGTGCAGTATGGTGGCGCGTGTGGAGTCCGCTGGCTTCCTCCTGGTAGCGCGTATTCGCTTGTCATCGGCGGCCTTGGCTGCGTCTTGCGCTGGTCCGGCCTCTCCCGTGCCTCTTCTCGGTGCCTCGCTAGAGGTGTCTAGTAGTGCATTCTTGGTGCTTGTTGACGTGTTCGGCTTGGTTAGTTATCTTTTTTCTTTGATGAGCAGCTGGTGTCGAGATTTCTTCAATACCATGTATGGTTCAGTGTGTGGCTTTATTTTGTAAAGCCGGAAAATGTCTGTTTCGAGAGTGCATGAGGGAGTGATGACGACAAGTGCAGAGAGAAATCTAACCCAGGGAGCAACGATAAGCTAATTATCTTATCTAACGATAAGCTAATTAATGTAAACCCTAGGAAAGAACTAGACGTGGTACTGTCTCGGTCATGAAAAATTATCTGACTAGGTGCGCGAGAACAGATAAAACGGTGACGATTGAGCACCTTCCCGTGAAATCATTTTATTCCAAAAGATGCTTGCTGGGATAACTTTGCTGACTTAATGGAGAAGTGTCTCCAGCTTCATGTAGTAGATAAAAATTCAAGTAATAGATTTCTACTTTCAAGTCATCATCACCAAACTGCTTGAAACTTAGACTAGAAAAGTCAGCACATATTGAATAAGGGACTAATCTAACGGGAAGTCTATTGACGTCACTCTGAAAGGCAGTCAAAAATGAAATAAGGGCCACAAATCATTGCCGAGAATGTAAGACACATGAGCATGCGATTTCCCTGAGCAGAACCTCTGGCAACAAGCGCCCATTAAGCTTTCTTTCGCAGGGTTGTGCACCTTTTTGTCCCCATGCATCCCAAGCCAAACTAATGGACGAGGCAACGAGCTAGCACATGAGAAGAGTAGAACACCACTCTTATCATTTTGGTTGGCAATCAAAGTAGTTAGGCTCTACTGGCCGAGCAACTGAAGTGTCTTTATCAAAACTACCATGTGGTTAAAGATTAGGGGGAATGAAAAGGAGGTCATGTATATATAGAAGGGCAAGTAGAGGGTAGGCAGGTAGGCAAATAAAGATGGACAACCAATAAAAAATATGTGGTACTAGGACTTGTAATGGCTACTCGGCAACACTAGGGCTAGACGCATAGAAGTTTGAAATTGTGCCTACTCGGGCAAGTGTCCTTCGTACAGATTGTTTGACAGTCGGAGGGGGTACAGACAAAAACATGTGCAGTAAAGAGAAATAATGTCGATGCGTCATGGATGGATGATGAGAACCAGTCCAGGAACTCGCATCTCTGGTATGGTAGACTAGTTGCGGCACGACACCAGGCGAGGACTTCATGTCAGACCTGACGGGAGAAGAAGCAACCGACTAGAAGGTGTTGCATAGTTTCAAGATCTTCGTCGCAAAGGAAGCAAAGCGGAGCGTGAGCTAGACCGCGCCGAGCTACCCGGCCAACAATATAGCAGCAGCCCAGTTATGCAAGCCAATGGGAAATCTTGATTCGAAGCGGCGCCCAAGACCTCCAAGTTAGCCTCGACGATGGCTCGATGGTAGAACCGGAGAATAGTGCCAAGTAGCATGACTTGGAGGAGTACAAGCCAGGAGTCGTCCATCGCCAGGAGATGCGATCGGGCGCCGAGGATAGAGTGATGTCGCACAGCAGGCGCTAGATGGAGACCTACTCAACTACTTCCTTCGTTTGGAATTACTTGTCATAGAAATGGATGTATCTAAAACTAAAATACGTTTAGATACATCCATTTCTACGGCAAATAATTCCGAATGTAGGGAGTAAGAAAGCAGGGCCTAGCGCACCATGCAGGTCTCGGATCGACCCACGATCGGTTAGGCCTTCGTGTATTGTGTGTATCTAGCGACGACGACGGGGCACCATAGCGTGGATAAGGAAGGCTAGCTCAGCAATGGTGGAGCCTTCCAGAGCAACAATTTTTTTGCAAATTCACAAAACCCTTCGTATCATTGTAGTGAACGGAGAAGAAGGATTGTACCGGTAACAGACGGATTCTCACAAGAATGAATGCGAAAGTTGATTAGAGTTCCTAGCTCTTAGGCCAACTCCACCGCGCGACCCTATCTTGTTCGGGTGCGTCCGTTTGGGGTAAACGGACGAATAGCGCGGCCCAACGCGCAGCCTTAAACGGACAAATGTCCGAATTCCGTCCGTTTTTGACCCATCCCCGGCCCAAACTTGCGCTCGGTTTGGGGTGAAACGGACGCGCGCGGACGGCCTCGACGCACGCCCTTGTCCCTCCGTGGCCCGCCTGTCGGGGACACTAGCAGTCCCTCCGCTCCCAACGCTTCCACCCTCTCTCCCAGCCGGCGCCGCCGCTATTCTCCGGCCGCCTCCTCACCGCGCAGCCCCCGGCCGTCCATACCAAACCACGTCTCGACATGGCCACCACCACGCACGCGCTTTCGCCGTAGTTTTGGCCGTCGATCGGAGGAGGTTTGGCCGTCGCCGTCTTTGCCGGTGGCAGAGGAGACACGACCGCCGGCGTGGACGAGCGTGATGACAGTATCTTCGACCAAGGATTTGATTATCAAGGTGACAATGTTGAGCCCCTTCACCAAGAACCGGCCACGTTTGATCAGTTTGCAGTTCCATCGTGAGCTGCATGATTGGCAAACTCATGTGAATCTTAAAAATGACTTGGTAGAGCACGTGTGGGGTCATATTGGCAACCAATAGATGTATTGGTTCAGTTTATGTTCATTCAAGACAATTTCGATTTGGTTGTAGAACTATTTTTATTTTCAAACAATTAATATTTGAACGTGCAAACTTGTTTTCATATGAAAATATGGGCATTTTAAGGCCCTGGCGGACGGGATGGGGCAAACGGATGCGGCCGCGCGCTGGGCGCACGACCACCGCATCCCAGGACAAGCCCGGACACGACCCAATCACTCTACCCAAAGGGATAGAATCCGGCCAAAGCGGACGTCCGTTTGGGGTCGCGTGGTGGAGTTGGCCTTATCTTCGGTGTGAGACCAAGCTCGAGCGTCTTCTTCGATGCTCTCAGTGAGAAGCGAGAACGAGGGCTTGTAACCTCCCATGATTGCCTCCGCCGGCCCGCCTCATCTCCGGTGACCTTAGAGTCATTTAGGCATGGTGGGCCCCGGCCCTTGCCGGTAGGAGGGTTCCTGCTCTGTTTTAAAGTTTTTTAAGTCAATTAGGGTTTGTGTCCTACTCAAGAAGTCATGGGAGCGGCTGCTCCCCGAAGATGGAATAAGGTCCTCCCCACTTAGCACATTCCGGCGGTGCGTCTAGCGTCATCAGAGGGCGTGTGGAGGTGTGTCGCTAGCAGATCACATGGGATCCAGTGTTCGTTCGTCTGTCTAGAGGTTGGATCCTTTCGATCTATTCTTTTCTTCATCGGTGACGATTACTATTGTGGTGCATTGGTCCTATGGGGCCTTAGCCCGATGAGTTCCTGACTGTTTACTATAATAAGTTTTGCTCTGCTCTGATGGGGGAGGGGGCAATGACAATGATGTGCCTTCGGTTCGCTCCCGTGCTTCTAGTCATTGTCAGGTGGTCTACAGACCTGGATATAATTTCTAGTGTTCCTCAGTCTCCCTCTCTCTCTCTCTCACACACACACAGACACACACATCTCCCCTGATGTATGTTTTCTTAGATAGAAGGCTAGTGTCTTGCTTTGAACTGAGGCCCTAAAGTTTTCACACAATATTGTCTGATATATATACATGGTCAAAGAGACCTAATATAGCGGCTTAGAAAGCATTGTCACTCTGAAATGTCACTAAGCATTACCGAGAACGCAAGACCCATAAGCATGCAGTTTCTCCTTGTAAAAGCTCTGTTGACAAGGGCCCATTTACCCTTTTGTTCCATATGCGAAGGCCAATGTTGCACGATAGCACTTCTATATGTCTCCGTGTCCCCCAAGCCGAACTAATGGACATGGCAATGTGCTAGCAAATGATAACACTACTCTCGTCATTTTGGATGTCAATCAAAATTCTTAATATACTAAACCTAGCCAAGTTTAATTTAGCAGATTTTTTTGATTTTTTTCTATCAGTTAAAAACTGACCAATCGAAACGCGCCACGCGCTTTAGTGGAGGACCTGACGGGGTACGCTTCCAGGTGCGCTTAGCGAGTTTCTTGCCGACCGAATCCTCAGTTTTGTTTTTTGTTTTATCTGGCGTATAGTCAAGCGGTCGTGCTCTTTGGTCGACGTTTCTCCTCCTCTCTCGCGATAATTCGTTTGGTCTCTCGAAGGGTCCCGTCCAATCTTCTCTCGCCGCCTCACCGCTGTTTTGCTCGTATGAAATGCTCCCCTGCGATCGAGTCCCTCAATGCACGCCCGCCGTCCTTGCCCAGCTCCCGGCTGCGCCCACGCCCAACATCTCGGCCACCTCCCGGAGCACCTGTCCCCACGGCCGCGTCGGCCCCTGTCTTACCTCGCGCCATCCCTCCCATCTCCCCTGTGCGCAACCAAACTGGTGCCGCACGCAGCTGCCGCACGTCTTTCCGGGCTTCTGGCCCGGCTGCTCCACCCCCCTCCAGCTAGCTACTCCAACCACGACGAGGCGGCCGGATCCAATCTATATGGTGCCATGGCGACCAAATCCACAACGGAAAAGAGACCTCGATGTTGTCTCACGGGTCCAGCCCCTTCACAGCCGCCGGCAACCTGCAGCGGCCCCAGGGTTGACGGCTCTCCCAGGCTGCCGCACAGTCCTGCATCGGCGGCCCCGACCTGCAGCTCTGGCACATGGTATAAGACGCGTCGCTGCTATTCCCGTGCGGATCCACTGACTTGACGATGTTGAATCAGCTATGGCTTCCAGACTGATCATGGAGTTATGGAGGACGTCCCCGTACATTGTGGAGATGGTTTCAGTTACGCTACAAGGGACTTCATTTCTCGCTGAAAAATTCTGTCAGTCCTTCCTCATTTGCACGTCTTAATACTACTGCTCAACAACAGTTCTCTGTCATCATGCATCGTGCAGGTTTAAGGACATACATAGGACATGACAGTTCTTTGATCAGCAGCGAACTGACTGCACTTTTGTTCTCAATGCTCTTTTTTCCAGTTAGTAACATACTGTCAGTGATCATCTGGCGTTGATATTTCAATACCACCCTTAATTTATCCCTTGATTCACTCTTCTAGTGTGTGATCTTCGGCGAGTCCTACTAGGATGGAAGACACTGCAATAATGTATGAGTTATGAATGTGAGGGAGTCCTGGATTAGGGGTATCCGGACAGCCGGACTATATACATTGGCCGTACTGACAGATCGTGAAGATACAAGACTCAAGATTTCGTCCCGTGTCCTGATGGAACTCTCTTTTGCGTGGAAGACAAGCTTGACGATCCAGATATTATATTTCCTTCCTTGTAATCTACTCAATGTAAATCCTAGCCCTCTCCGGTGTCTATATAAATCGGAGAGTTTAGTCCTTAGATGGACGATCACAATCATAATCATCATAGGCTATCTTTTAGGGTTTAGCCTCTACGATCTCGTGGTAGATCAACTTTTATACTACTTATATCATCAATATCAATCAAGCAGGAAGTAGGGTTTTACCTCCATCGAGAGAGCCCGAACCTGCGTAACATTGTGTCCCTTACCTCCTGTTACCATTAGCCTAAGACGCACAGATCAGGACCCCCTATTCGAGATCCGCCGGTTTTGACACCGACATTGGTGCTTTCATTGATAGTTTCTCTGTATCGTCGCTGCAAGGCTTGATGGCTCCTTCAATCATCAACAACAACGCAGTCCAGGGTGAGACTTTTCTCCCCGGACAGATCTTCGTGTTCGGCAGCTTCACACCGCGGGCCAATTCGCTTGGCCATCTGGAGCAAATCGAGAGTTACGCCCCTGGCCACCAGGTCAGGTTCGGAAACTTGAACTACACGGCCGATATCCGTGAAGACTTGATTTTCAACGGATTCGGGCCTGCGCCAGTGGCGCCGGACAGTCACGATGAGCACGGCCTAGACGTAAATCCGGAGCAAATTGCGTCTTCATATGATATCGCCCCTGCAGGAGCCCCGGACGTAAATCCGGAGCAAATTGCGTCGCCCGAGGACGGGTGGATGGACCCCGCCCCAGAGGCCGCACACTCATCGGCGGTAGAGCCGAACACAAACTTCACCATACAGCAAGCCTGTGACACTGGGACCCCGGACTCGTATCCGGTTGTAGGTTCCAGTCCGCGCGCCTCCAAGCCCGCCGAATTTGGTTGGGCTCTGGTAATGGAGTTCACCGTCGCGGATATCTTCCAGCACTCGCCCCTCGGCGACATGCTGAACTCTTTAATGTCCCTCTCTTTGTCAGGAGACTCTCAGCCGAACTATATCCGGCTCGAGTGGGAAGCAGGCGACGAAGGAATTCGTTGCCCACCCACCACCCACTTCATTGCCATGGTTGATGATTTAACCGACGTGCTTGACTTTGACTCCGAAGACACCGACGGTATGGACGACGATGCAGGGGAAGAACAGGAACCACCGCTCATGGGACGGTGGACAGCTACCTCCTCATATGATATATATATGGTGGACACTCCGAAGGAAACCGACGGCGATGAGGCAACGGAGGATAACCCTCAGGGAAGAAAGCAAAGCATGGGCGTCGTCGGCGCCGCTCCAAGCCCCGCCACAGCAATACCGGCACAGGAGATGAAAACAATCCGAATGGTGCCGAAGATGAATACAACCCTGATCAGCCTGCCTTGAGCAGCCGAAGCAGGAAGACGTGCGAGTTAGCCCGGGCGAGCAGGCGGCGATGGCGGATATCCGGAGGAGGACAACTACATGCCCCCTTCGAAGACGAGATTAGCCTCGACGACGACGAGTTCGGCGTGCCTCAGGACCCCATGGAGCAGGAGCGCTTCAAGCACCGGCTTATGGCCACTGCGAGAAACCTGAAAAAGAAGCAGCAGCAGCTCCAAGCCGATCAAGACCTGCTCACAGACAGATGGACTGAAGTCCTGGCAGCTGAGGAATACGTACTCGAGCGCATGACGGCTGAACGGCCACCTCGTGGCCGGGATAAAACGGCATACCAGCCCGCACCCCCACGCCAATACACTACGACCCAGGGCAATAGGCAAGACCTGCAAGATATAATGGAAAACAAATCAGGACAGCCAAGATCGATCTACGGATCGCGGGGGCGCGCCCCAACACGCGACGGCGATCGTCAGGCCGGATACACTATGAACAAGTCCGGCCGGGCTGAACACAGCCACCCAGACTCATTCGAACTGCGTAGCCACATAGCCCGGCATAGAGGCGCCGCACACCCCCTCTGCTTCACTGACGAAGTGATGGATCATGAATTCCCAGAAGGGTTCAAACCCGTAAATATCGATCATACGATGGCACAACGGACCCTGCAGTATGGATCGAAGATTTCCTACTCCACATTCACGTGGCCCGTGGAGACCATCTACACACCATCAAATATCTTCCCCTTAAGCTCAAAGGACCTGCCCTGCACTGGCTAAACAACCTTCCTGCAAATTCTATTGGCAGTTGGGAAAACCTGGAAGAGCGTTCCTCGACAACTTCCAGGGCACATACGTGCGACCACCGGACGCCGATGACTTGAGCCACATTACTCAACAGCCCGGAGAGTCAGCAAGGAAATTTTGGACTCGGTTCCTAACCAAAAAGAACCAAATCGTCGACCGTCCGGACGCCGAAGCCCTGGCGGCCTTTAAGCATAATATCCGTGACGAGTGGATCGCCCGACACCTCGGCCAGGAAAAACCAAAGTCCATGGCGGCTCTAGCGACACTCATGACCCGCTTTTGCGCAGGAAAAACCAAAGTCCATGGTTAGCTCGCAGTAGCACCACGCCTCATTCCGGCACCTCGGATGTCCGCGACAATAACGGCAAGCCATGGTGCAACAGACATAAGCGATGGAACAACGGCGATAACACTGAAGACACGTCCGTCAATGCCGGATTCAGTGGCTCGAAATCCGGTCAGCGGAAAAAACCGCTCCAAAGAAACAATCAGGGACCATCCAGTCTGGACCGCATACTTGAACGCTCGTGCCAAATTCATGGCACCCCGGATAAGCCAGCAAACCACACTAACAGAGACTGCTGGGTGTTCAAACAGGCCGGTAAAATAAACGCCGAAAACAAGGACAAGGGGCTGCACAGCGACGATGACGAGGAGCCCCAGCGTCCGAACACGGGGGGACAGAAGAATTTTCCTCCCCAGGTGAAAACGGTCAACATGATCTACACCACCCACATTCCCAAACGGGAACGGAAGCGAGCACTACGGGACGTCTATGCGATGGAGCCAGTCACCCCAAAGTTCAACCCATGGTCAGCCTGTCCGATCACCTTTGATAGTAGGGATCACCCTACGGCATCCGTCCGCGGCGGTTCAGCCGCATTGGTCCTAGACCCAATCATCGACGGATTCCACCTCACGCGAAGTCCTTATGGACGGCGGCAGCACTGAACCTGCTTTATCAGACGTAGTGCGCAAAATGGGCATCGACCCCTCAAGGATCAAGCCCACCAAAACCACCTTTAAAGGTGTAATTCCAGGAGTAGAGGCCCGTTGCACGGGCTCTATAACATTGGAAGTGGTCTTCGGATCTCCGGATAACTTCCGAAGCGAAGAGTTAATCTTCGATATCGTCCCTTTCCGTAGTGGTTACCATGCACTGCTTGGACGAACCGCATTCACTAGATTCAATGCGGTACCACACTATGCATACCTCAAGCTCAAGATGCCAAGACCGCGCGGGGTCATAACAGTCAACGGAAACATGGACCGCTCTCTTCGTACAGAAGAACATACTACAGCCCTCGCGGCGGAAGTATAATGCGGCCTTCTCCGACAAACCACCAATCCGGCGACGACGACCTTGAACATCGTCAAGCGAGTCCGGAGCACCCCGCAACATGATCGCCAGGCACGCAAAGAGCGCGACTAGCAGTCCGGCTTCCGCTCAAGCCCTATCAAAGCAGCATTCGTGCCACACGTACACAATTACGCACTCAAAATACCATGGGCATAGGCGGAGGCGTAACAGTGACTCAGTCAACAACACGGTATAGCCGCAACATACTTTAATAACCCCCTTATCTTTCGGTGACCTTTGCTTTAGGGCAACCTCTTCAGAAGAGCTGGATTGTCGGACTTACACAGAAGAGAAAACCAAGGAGGCAACAGGCTTTGCACACAAAGGAAATACCCAGGTGGAATCTGTTCATTATCGTTATACATGTTTTACATACCTACATGCAGCCCCCCTTGGATAGGACATGTTAAATAGTCCTATTTTCTTCTGCTTAAATGCACTCATTGTAAACATACGCTTAAACGTATTATTCATCAAGGGGAGATAATACATAGCGTCAACTTATTATTCCTATTTGCACATTTTTCCTATAAATGTTTATTTAATATTGCATCCGCACACCTTGGTATGTTCAGTTTGGCAGGGGCTTCTCATGGTGCCCCATAATACGGCAAGACAAGTCCGAACACTTTCAACAGTGCGGCACCCCGAACTTATAGCACTATATGCATCAGCTCCGAATCATGTCTTGGGTCAATAGTTGGGTTTGCCCGGCTCCCTTGTTTTGGTACCTTACGTTCCGTTATATCGGCTAAGGTAGCGCAGGGAGAACTACTGCGATTGTGTCCCGGTTCTTCCGGACGAGCACCTCAGTAGAGAAAGCCGAAAACTGACCGGCATGATGCGGCGAGAGCTGGTCGCTGTTCGAGAGGTCTTAAAATCCTTAAAGATTTTTTCTGCTTTAGGCGAGGAATCGGCTTCGTCCGATTTAGGCGTATATAGCGCCCCAATTCAGCTCTCCGAATTCTAGGGGCTTCGCCGAAATTTAAGATTGTACACTTCTATGGCTAAGTGAACGTTATAAAGCCGCATAGTCCGATTGCCTTGTTCGCTGCGCCAGACACCTACTTAAGGGACCAAAAATTTGGATAAAGAGTGTCCGCGTTTTTCCAGGAACACCCCAGTACTAGTTACGTGGGGGCGGAAGCCGACGACTGGCCTACTTTCAGAATTTTATAAACAGCCGCACAGAAGGTAATATTTTAAATCAAAAAGCGCTATATAGCACAAGTAGCTTCGTCTTTATATTACGACAAAAGTACATTTACTCAAGGATCGTGTCCTTGGTACACTCATCGGCCACGAGACGAGCGCCTTTCATAACGCCATCATAATATTTTTCGGGACATCGATGCGCCTTGCCCTCCGGCGGCCCGTCCTTCACCAGCTTCTCAGCATCCAGCTTTGCCCAGTGCACCTTCGCACGGGGAAAGGCCCGGCGGGCACCCTCAATGCAAACATATCGCTTGATCACCTCAAGCCGGGGACAGGCGTTCACCATCCAGTTTATCAAGCCGAAGTAGCAGGCAAGGGCTCACCAGGCCACATCCGGACTATGAAATCTTTCATAGCCACTTCGGCCGCCCTGTGGAGTTCAACCAACTGCTTCAGTTGGTCACTCAGAGGCACCGGGTGTTCGGCTCCAGCATACTAGGACCAGAATAGCTTCTCCGTTGAGCTCCCCTCCTCGGCCCGGTAGAACTCCGCAGCATCAGATACGCTGCGTGGCAGATCTGCGAATGCCCCTGGGGAGCTCCGAATCCGGGTAAGTAAAAGAAATGTCTCCTCCACATGCTTGCTTTGCATAAAGAATGTCTTACCCCCTGCTATATTCTTGTCTACCTGGATTTCCTGCTGTGCCTTTTCGGCTTCGGCCTTGGCATCTTTCACACTCGCAAGGGCCTTCGCAAGCTCAGTCTCTTTCACCTTGAGATCACGCTCCAAGGACTCGAACTTCTTGCCGAGCTCCTGGAGCTCTTGCTGTACCTCGCCCACTCTAGCATCTTTCTTTTCACGCTCCTTGCGCTCCAGGGACGCCTTGTCTTCGGCCTCGGACAACGCTTTCTTCAGGGACGCCACTTCGGTTGTGGCCCCTATTACAAAGTCACGACGCTTTGTCGCTAGAATCACCAATATTGTCTATTCTTTTTGATATGCGAACGGGGTATCACTCACCTTTGTTCTCTTCGAGCTGCCTCTTCGTGAGGCCGAGCTCTCCATGTGCCTGCTCCAGGTCCCGTTTAAGTCCGGCGACCTCGGTCGTGCGGGCAGCAGCGGCAAGCAGCACTGCCTGCTTATTCACATGCACCCTACTATTAGACTCCCGCGGATTATAATTGACCCTCCGTTTGGCTTTTCGTTCCGAACACCAAACAGAGTCTCATGGGCTTCTACCTATCGGGTGATAATTTCACACATTTTTATTACTTACCTCAAAGCACATCGGGAGGTAGTGCGAGCTTGATTAGTTCGCTCTTGGCAGACAGAACCTTCTGAATCACCGCACTCATAAGAGTACGGTGCTCTTCATCCATGGAAGCACCGCGAAGCGCTTCCAGCAGACTATCCGACGCCTCTGGCGTAACGGAAGTCATCGGCATGGACGGCTCGCCCTCCCTAGCGAGGGGCCGCCTGCCCGAATCCGGAACCATCAAAGGTTCCGGCACAGTATCCGGCTGAGAGCCCGGCTTGCTGCGGCTCTCATCGGCACGATCTGCGGGGATCTTATACCCCGTATGCCCGGTGTCTGGAATTCCACCTTGGGGCGTCTCCAGAGTCACCTCCCCCTGCTTTGGGAGCCTTTGGGACAACACCTCCGTGTCATCCGCAGGCCGATGAGTAGTGGCCGTTGGGAGCGAGTTCATTGCCGAATCACTCAAAGACCCATCTGAAGGTGATACCTCGGGATGGACTCTACGGACTGCATATATGTTCGCCGTTATGACAAAACTATGAAGCGAAGTCGCACTAAAGTACAATAGAGTGCGGATACTTACGATCTTACTAGGGGCTTCCCCCTGGGAAGCCACTCCTCCTCGCTATAGGCGGCAGTGGTGCAGTAATCCGGAAGGGACGCCTTTCCCTTCTTGGGCATCCTAGACTCCCCCTCCGGGGCAGCTTTCCTCTTCTTATCCTCCCCAGTGCAGGGAGGCAGAGTTTCTTCGTGTTTCCCCCTGCCTCTGCAGGAGGAATCTGCTTCGTCGTCTTCGGACGACGAAGGTATGACGGCCTTGCGCCGGGGACCCATCTCGGTCCCCTGGCCCGCCTTCTTAGGCTCCCCATCCTCTCCGGATGGGGCGGCCCCTTCCTCTTCTTCTTCCCCTTCGGGGGAGGAGTGTGCCTCGTCGTCTTCGGACGAGGCGTTGATAACCTTCACGGAGACCTTCCTGGTCCCCGGGGCCTTCTTTTCGGCCTTCTTCTCCGGCGCCTTGTAGGGTGTCGGGACAGTCAATCCGCTCCGCCGTGGGACTAACATCTCCGTCAGGAGAGCGTTTGCTGGACCTTCTGGCAGTGGAGCCGGACAGTCAATCCGCTCCGCCGTCTCCACATACTCCTGATCAAATACACACAATGACTTGAGATTCCCCCATGAGTACATTGGGAAAAACCGCATCCGGTTGTAGTCAGAAAAATCACCAGACGGGGGAGCCGCGTGGCGTGAAGTCCGCGATCCTCGGATGTGGGAGGATGTACTTCGGAGGCCTTGAACAGAGCCTTCCATGTGCCCTTGTGCATCATGCCGTAGAGCTTTTGAAGCGTCTGGTGTTCGGCCGAGACGAACTCCCACAGATTAAAGGCCCGTCTTTGGCACGGAAGGATCCGACGGATAAGCATGACTTGGACCACGTTGACAAGCTTGATTTTCTTGTCCTTCATATTCTTGATGCAGTTCCGGAGTCCGGTCAGCTCCGCAGGCTTGCCCCAGGCTAGGCCCTTCTTTTCCCAGGAGGTGAGCCCCATGGGGATTCCGGATCGGAATGCGGGGGCCGCCGCCCAGTTGGCGTCGCGCGGCTCGGTGATGTAGAACTACCCCGATTGCCACCCTTTCACGGTCTCCGCGAAGAAGCCGTCAAGCCAGGTGACGTTGGGCATCTTGCCCACCATGGCACCTCTGCACTCCGCTTGCTGGCCGCTCACGATCTTCGGCTTCACGCAGAAGATTTGTAGCCACAAGCCGAAGTGAGGCTTGATGCGGAGGAAGGCCTCGCACACGACGATAAACGTCGAGATGTTGAGGACGAAATTTGGGGCTAGATCATGGAAATCTAGCCCGTAGTAGAACATGAGCCCGCGGACGAAGGGATGAAGTGGAAATCCCAGTCCACGGACGAAGTGGGCGAGAAACAGGACCCTCTCGTGGGGTTCCGGAGTTGGAATGATCTGCCCTTCATCCGGTAGCCGGTGCGCGATGTCTGCGGCCAAGTATCCGGCTGCCCGGAGCTTCGCAATATGATCCTCCTTCACGGTGGAGGCCACCCACTTGCCTCCTGCTCCGGACATGTTTGGCTGTGCGGAGAAAGCGTGAACTGGGGCGCTGGAGCTCGAGGGTGTGAGAATGGATAAGCAGAGGAGGAAAAAGGCGTGGGTGAAAATGGGGAATCCTTATCCTTTTATAGAGGCGATGATAACGGTGCGCCTCCCCACTTTCCTGTTGAGAATCTCTTATTTTACAAGCACCACGATTGATTGCGCGGTTGGGTTACCCATACCCGTATTGATGGGAGTCCCGTGATAAGGGGACATGATCTCTGCTTTGACAAGACGTGCCAAAGAAACTGCCTCGCAATATGCGCTAGGGCTGTTGTGGAAAAACATTTCGAATAATGACTCGACCGTAGTGTCATGTTGCTTTGTATAAAGTTCTCAACAAATTATATTTGTGAAATATCATTCTCTCTATGATGGTGTATGAGGATCATCTTGCAGATCCGGACATGGTCTAAGTGTTCGATAATTACTTTGGAGTATTCGGAGACGGAACCCATACCCGTATTGATGGGAGTCCCGTGATAAGGGGACATGATCTCTGCTTTGACAAGACGTGCCAAGGAAACCGCCTCGCAATATGCGCTAGGGCTGGTTGTGGGAAAACGGTTTGAATAATGACTCGACCGTAGTATCATGTCGCTTTGTCTAAAGTTGTCAGCAGATTATATTTGTGAAATATCATTCTCTCTACGATGGTGTATGAGGATCATCTTGCAGATCCGTACACGGTCTAAGTGTTCTATAATTACTTTGGAGTATTCGGAGGTGGAACCCGCCTTGCAATGCCGAAGATAAAACTGCGCGCCGGACTTATCATCATTGAAGCCTGGTTCAGGGGCTACTGAGGGAGTCCTGGATTAGGGGGTATCCGGACAGCCGGACTATATACATTGGCCGGACTGATGGACCGTGAATATACAAGACTCAAGATTTCGTCCCGTGTCCGGATGGGACTCTCCTTTGCGTGGAAGACAAGCTTGGCGATCCAGATATTATATTTCCTTCCTTGTAACCGAATCCATGTAAACCCTAGCCCTCTCCGATGTCTATATAAACTGGAGAGTTTATTCCTTAGAGGGACGATCACAATCATAATCATCATAGGCTAGCTTCTAGGGTTTAGCCTCTACGATCTCGTGGTAGATCAACTCTTGTACTACTCATATCATCAATATCAATCAAGCAGGAAGTAGGGTTTTACCTCCATCGAGAGGGCCCGAACCTGGGTAAACATTGTGTCCCTTGCCTCATGTTACCATTAGCCTAAGACGCACAGATCGGGACCCCCTACCCGAGATCCGCCGGTTTTGACACCGACAGGATGTTAGTTGCCTTTGTGAGAAACTAGAGAAGCTCCCTTGTAAAAAAATACACGCAAGATGATTATTTTGAAGTACTGATGCACCTTGTAATACACGTATCTGTTTTGTATTTATCCACTACGGATTATAACTATTTACTAGCTGTTCCCGTTTATATATAGGAGTGTGTATTCTGAGTCAGGTTTTCTGACAACTACAGCCTGTGGGACATGATAGGATAAATTTCCTCTGCATTTGCAAAGGAGCAAAATGTAGATTGATTAATGGTTTTTAGATTATTTATGTTTCTCTTTAATACTACATGTACTATCTCTACTGACTGATATTTTTCTTGTGCCATCAATAGTAGCACTGAAAATCAATGATATTCATTTGTTCGCATGTTCAGTTATCTTGGCTTGATTCCTGTTCACAGAATCTGACTGTCCCTTTCCGTCTAGGGTTTCCTCTGCTCTATAATTTCCTTCTATTTCGTCATCCAAATTATGTTTAAATGACAGGCGACATTGTGAATTATGACCAGCTAGCTATGGTTTTATAGCTTGGCTAAGGATGGCAATTTTACTCATGGACATGGATACCCATGGATATCCGACCCGAATGGATAGGGTTTGGATATGCTTTTGTTCCCATGGGCAACGCCCAAACCCGACCCGGTTGCTCATGGATAGGGCATGGATATAATCGTGTACCCATGGATATACCCAAACCCGACCCTATAGTATGCACTGGTGGGCAAAAATCTGCTATCCCTACCCCACAGTCACATGCCCCACTTCAATTTTACACTTTGTTATGTAAAACATAAGAAATTGCACAAACCCCACCGTAACTTTTATTAGTTGACATTCAATCCCACCAACATACTCGAGCACCCCTTCCCTTATTTCTATCTCCTCGTTAAAATGACTCATCATTCTCATCTTTTAGAAAATACTAAATTATATTAGGTTGTTAGTGGACTATGATTTACCATAAGTTGATGTTTACAATAAGTGAAGCCTAGCTTGCCACGAGATGAAGAATGGAAGATCTTATGTTACCATTGTCTTCTGTCTATTTATATGTCTTGAGAGGACCCAATGGATATCCAATGGGTATGGATATCCACCGGGTTTGGATATGGCCACAACTTTTCACCCGTGGATTTTTTCATGGGCGGGCAAAGGCTGTCTTCATGGATATGGATATGGATTTGATATTGTTCGACCCGATCCAAACCCGACCCGTTGCCATCCTTAGTTATGGCTCATTTAATTGACCAGTGTATGGTTGGTTGTTACCATCTTAAACCCATATTTTGCGACCTTTGAGAAAAGGAGGGCAACAAAGCTTTTGTTTTGAGCTGTTGATACCATATAGTTAGCATACTAAGCCACAACTAGCTTCTTGCATGTTGTCGTAATGTGTAGGTGGATGTTAAGCTAATAACTTGATAGATGAAATTTAGTCGATCTCGCTGTATAAATTCTAGCATGGTGCAGACCTCTAGCTGAAATTTAGTCTACCTTGCACTGTATATTCTGGAAAATGCAGTTGATCTTGCCGTATAAATTCTGGCACAGTGCAGACCAGTCTGCAGGACAAAATGACACTACTAGGGAAAAGCCTAGCAGCATCGCGGGTTTTAGGCCTATCAGTAGCGTGGCCAGGAGCGCTACTGATAAGGTGCTACAGCTAAAGCTTAGCAATAGCATGCCTGGACCCGCGTTACTGCTAAATTGATCTAGTAGTAGTGCTTCTCCAGAGCAACGCTGCTGGTAATTAGTAGTAGCGCTCCTCCATGCCCGTTCTACTAATATTATTTAGTATTTAATTTCTTTTTAATTTAATGTTGTGTTTCATACACCTTTACACAAGTTTTCATATAACAGGAATTCAAAGATTATTTTTACATCATAATGAGTTATTACATCACGGGGTGACAGAACCGTGGACTAGTTTCAAGTGGATGTCCAATAAATCATTGTCAGATAACACCTCCTCAAGATCATCGTTTTCGTCAATGAGACATCACATAGCAAATTGGTCACTAGTCGTAATCACAAGTACTCCTCATCATTAACTCTAACACATTGTATCACATAATAAACATATTGAACCTCATAGGACCTACTACATTCTCTTAGGACCTACTATATTCTCTAAGGTAAAATAGCAAAAAACAAGATTATCCAGTCTCCCTGACTCTCCATTATGGAGAATGGAGATTATCCAGTCTTCAATTCTTGCCTTTCGCTTAATGTTACTTCCAAGAACCTCCTTGCGAATGTCCAAACATTTTTTCCATTCTTTGATTAGCATGTGTTCACCGGTTTTAGAAATCCGATATACACAGGTGAGCTCCTTAGATTGACCTGACTGTATGTTTAGAACTGCAAGGCGACCATTCTGATACATCAGATGAGGCACACAATCCATCGGGATTTTCTGTTGAAAAACATAGTAATAACTTCGTAGTTAGCAATGATGTACTAGTTTTAGAAGTGTGCAAAAGATGCACGGATTTCGTAATAGTAAAAAATCTTACCAGGGTATCTCCATAGAAGTTATAGTTGTTCAACACGTGCAACTAGTGCACGTATTCATCATAATTTGGAGGATTTCAATAATAGGTGTTGTAATTCTCAAGATAAGTACAATAAGCAATCAGATGACTTTTCTCCTTATAAGTTAATTCGGAGCCATCAGTGTAGTGGGTTTTGTCTACCTTCTTCTTCACATTCTTTGAAGATTCAAAATAAGCTGTCAACTATTTTGAAATAAACAATATAAATTAGTTAATAACTATGTTTGAGAAACTCACATTGCGGTAGAATTGGAAGCGTATCAACAAGGACCCAAATGTCCATATTGTCTTGCTCGATGTCAGGATCACCAAGATCCATGGTGACAATCATACCCTCATAAAAATCATACATTTTGCAAAGTGCTTCCCAATTTTGGCAACCAAAATGGGTTACGCTCTGAGCATTGTACAGATTTATTTCAAAATCCATATCATGACGGGTCCTTAGGTGTATTTTCTTTGTTTCAGAATTTTCATGGTCTTCAAAACCCATCCTCTCCAAGACATAGCGTCTTGCATGGCATGGGATAAGCTAGTCGAATTGTAAAAGACGAAAATTAAACGTTGAAATAGTTGAAGTCATGCTTAATTACGAAAACAAATCTTGTCGTTGTTGCGTACCGTTTCAACATCGAAGGTCTCCTCGAGCTTAATGCTGAAGTGCCGATCTTCGTCCAGCTCAACGAACCTGTCGCACATACCTCGATCGTCGTGGCACCAGCTGCACTCCCCCGAGAGACTGTCGTCATCCGAGTACGACATTTCCTACGTTCATAATTCAAAGATTAAACTTGTACTATTAAATATATGTACTAAAAAACCTAAATTAGATCATTATTTTTTGAGAAAATCCAGGCCACTCGATATTTCCTACATATTCTAGCACAAGTCATGCCAGAATTCACGGAAAAATCCGGCATGACCTTTGCTAAAAAAGGACATATCGAGCGCCTGAAATTTGCCGGAACGGAAATTAATCAACACTCCGGCAAAACATAGGCCATTCGGAGGTGTAAACTGAACATGAACACCCACTTGGGCAACCACATATCCTATTTGAGCAACAAAAGATATACATGGATATTTGGCTGGTCTCACCTCGATGTCGGAGGGGTCGGTGGCCAGGACGACGGCAAGGGGATGATGGAGGCTCCTTGATTTCTGCAAAAGCAAAAACCGTATAAGTTATCACTAATACATCCCGAATAATTGCTTAAACTAAAAAATAACAACAAATATGACATGTTCAACTAGTTTTATTAATTCAACTAGTTCTTACTAAATATAAACTTACTATAAATAGAAAAAACTAGTTCTTTCTAAAAATAAAGTAGTTCAACTAGTTATATTAATTATCTTTCTAAAAATACATTAGTTCTATTAATTCAACTAGTTCAACTAGTTCAACTAGTTTATTAATTTACTTACTAAACTAGTTCAACTACAACTAAAGTAGTTCAACTACAACTACTATTGATCATACTGCCCTAGTTAACTAGTACCATCACTACCAGTAATTAACATCTACTACTACTAAAAATCATTATCTATGAACCCTAAATTAACATCTACTACTACTAAACAACATCTAGTACTAACTAAGCAGAGCGAAAGGGGTGAGGGGGCGACGGAGGTAGGGGCGGCGAGGCGGGATCGGGAGGCGGCGGTCTTTGGGTGGGCTCGGGTGGCGGTGGTGAGGTCGAGGCGGTGGGAGGAGGGCTGCCCGGCGGAGGAGGGAGGAGGGGTGGCCCAGCAGAGGGAGGAGGAGGCGGCAGAGGAGGAGGCGGCAGGCCGAGGGAGGACGTCTTGAGGAGGAGGGAGGAGGGACGGAAGGAGGAGTACCTCAGCAGTGGACGAACGAAAGGCGGCAGCGGCGATGCGATGCAGCGATGGTAATCGGCGCTGGGCGAGTGAGAGTGTGAGTGAGAGAGAGGTCGTGATGCGATGCGGCGTAATGCGTGGGGATAAGGTAGTGATAGTTGTAGCGCGTTTACCAAGACGCGCTACCTAATAGGACTAGCGATGGCGTTGTGCATTGTTATACGCCATCGCTAAGTTTGCCTACCGAGCGCTTTGCAGATAAAGCGCTACTGCTAAGTGTAAGTATACAAAAAATACGTCAATGCAAAAATACATTGGCCATCAATGATATTTTTGTGTACAATCTGAATTGTCAATATGAGTCCTCTCCGGTAGGAACTGGAGAGGATTCATATTGCGGCCACAAATTTACACATAGAGTTCAATGAAGACCAACTGGTTGTGATACTTTCAGAAGTAACATATTTAAGGTGGTAAACACCCCGTTCGCGGAGCGAGGTGGGACTAAACTTGTGGGCTGATCTTAGCAGTAGCGATTTTTTTAGAAGCGCGCTGCTGCTAAATTCTATAGCACTAGCGCGGTTCAGTATAGGGCGCTACTGATATAACTAGCTGGGTGGCGAGGTCATGGCAATTAGAGCAGTAGCGCGGTTTTGTGTGGACGCGCTACTGCTATTTTCCTTTCAGCAGCGCGTTTTGCTATCACGCGCTGCTGCTAAATAGCAGTAGCGTCGTATTTTGAGGAGCGCTGCTGGTAAGATTCTGTGTATAGGCTTTTTCCTAGTAGTGTGACTTGCCATACTGACAGCATAAAACACCATGATGATGGACACCATTATCTAAACAAATCTCAGCAGTGCTATCTTGCATTTGTACGAGCACCTGTGCATTAGGTAAACATCTTTTTTTATTTTTACTTGCCTTGCTTCATATGAGCATCACCAGATCGTTGTCTCCATGCCAAACCATGTGCTGCTACAAGCCGCTATCAAACTCTTAAGTTCTATTTGTAAATCTGCTAATCAAATTTTTATTCAATCTAAGTAAATGGAGTTCTTACAGATCATATCATGTATTGGTTTGTAGGTTGGAAACTTCAAGTCTTAAGTTTGTTAATAAGAGTAATGCAAAATTCTAAAGGATCTCACATGGATGCGAAACAGGTGTGTATGTCTACCTGTCAGATGGAAACCGTATTTAGTTGTTACATAAAAGCTCTAAATAATTGGTTTTTTCTTGCTTTGACGGTGCCATTTTATTTCAGGATTCGCTGAAGTAATCAAAATAATGTGGAGCAGTTGTTTATTCAAATTATAAATTCTTATTCATTACCCATCCCTATTAGTGTTGTACTACCTCTATACATAAATGTAAGACTAACGTCCTACTTTTCTTTACAGAGGGAGTACTTTTCTGGGGGGTATTAATTTGTGTCATTCTGATGTATTGTCAATCTCATCTCACTTTCTTCGGTTACTGTTCTTTATGATAATTACTATTTGAATTAGATTTTTAAGTTATATCACGGACCTTTTCTTATGTCCAATTAGTTCTGATTTTTCAAATACCAAATTGCAAGTGTTGACAATTGACACTTTGTAATGTTGTTTACAGTAATTGTTGAACGTTAAGTCGAGGTATTCTGCGTGCTTTGGACTTTGTGATGCTAATTATCCCTCATACCAGTTGATATGCCTTTAATAAAAAAATGTAATGCACATTTATTTTATTTGTGATACTTCACATCCCTTTATTTGGTGGTAGTCTGTAAAAGCACAAGCTTTATTGTTGCATGATTTATAAACATTGTAGCCTGTAAAAGCTCAAGCTTTATTTTTGCATGATTCATGTTTTTATAGTTCCATACATGGTTATCTAATATGCTAGCTAAAGTTAGGTCATGGTCTCACACTAGATGGTGTTATCCAGTTTATACATCTTTACCAATGCTGCTTAGCTAAAATTTCCTTATTGTTCAAGACTAATAGGTACTCAAGAAATATGACAAAGAATCTGATTTGTACAATCTATGGTAGAGAGCATGGTTATTGGTACAATGCAACTTTACTTTGGACAAAATGTTCCTTGAAAGTTGGTGGCACTTCCTGGATATCGATACAATGCAGTTCTGCTGTATGGAAATTGCATACTAGTCAGGTCTTTTTACTATACTGCATATATACAGTTAGTGACACTTCCTTGAAATTGAAGGAAATATCCTTTATATTATAGCTTATGTTGATTTTTGTATGTGAAAATACTTGCACTGTATGGCCTTTCTCTGGTTTATGTTTCTGTTTCAAGGTCACATATCAGACTGTCTTGCTTAACATCGATAATACTTCCTTTATAACGTAATATAAGATGTTGTTGACACTGTCATGGACTGTAAAAATATCTTACAAAAAGTTACGGAGGGAGTAGAAGGATGCTACTTTTGTTAATCCCCAGTATATTTATTCACATTACAATGATGCTATTGTATTATCCAGTCTTGTGTTATTTGCACACCCCTTCTCCATTCCCAGTACAATCAGTCACATCTTCAAGAAAATGAAGGAAATATGTTTTTAATTAGAACTCATGCCAATGGTCTGTACAGTCAAGTAGCAGAGGTTGGGTTAGTTTGAAAAGAAGTACCGGAATATTTGGTGGTTGTTCTTGCCATATTTTTTGATACACGCCTACTTGATTTGAAGGACCTGCTTTCTTAGGATACATATCACCATCCAGGCTAGGTTTATTTTCCATTGTCTCCTCCCTAAAAAATGAGGAGATGCTTCACATATTTAAGGAGAAACAATTGGTTTCATGGTGTAAAAAACAGAGTAAGGGTTGTTGTTGGTGTCAAAACCGGCGGATCTCGGGTAGGGGGTCCCGAACTGTGCGTCTAGGCGGATGGTAACATGAGACAAGGGACACGATGTTTTTACTCAGGTTCGGGCCCTCTCGATGGAGGTAAGACCCTACTCCTGGTTGATTAATATTGATGATATGGGTAGTACAAGAGTAGATCTACCACGAGATCAGAGAGGCTAAACCCTAGAAGCTAGCCTATGGTATGATTGTCGTTAGATCCTCACGGACTAAAACCCTCCGGTTTATATAGACACCGGAGAGGGCTAGGGTTACAGAGTCGGTTACAATGGGAGGAGATCTACATATCCGTATCGCCAAGCTTGCCTTCCACGCCAAGGAAAGTCCCATCCGGACACGGGACGAAGTCTTCAATCTTGTATCTTCATAGTCCAGGAGTCCGGCCAAAGGTTATAGTTCGGCTATCCGGACACCCCCTAATCCGGGACTCCCTCAGTAGCCCCCGAACCAGGCTTCAATGACGATGAGTCCGGCGCGCAGATTTGTCTTCGGCATTGCAAGGCGGGTTCTTCTCCAAATTCTGTGTACCTGTTGAATAGTGTCCGGCTTCTCGTGAATATTGTGCTCCTTGGCTTCCACGCCCAATAATGGCCGTCTTCCACGTGTCAAACGAATGTGAAAAGCCAGGGTGTTTTTACATTTACCCCCCTAGCTGCGCAAATAAGCTGCCCTATAAAAGAGACGAGGATTTAGATCCGAACCACACCATCTTCCCTTTGCGAGCATTCATCGGAGCGCATCTGACAGAGATCCATTCCATCATTGCCAGTCGACGCAGCTCCTCCTCTCCCCCTCCCAGTCCTCGGCCTGGAGGTTGGGAGAGATGTTCCGTCCCGCAAAACGAGCTAGTGACGCTCCAAACCAAGGGATTCCTTCCCCCAGCCTTCATGGTCCCGGTTCGAGCCGGACTCGCCACCTATAATGGCGGAAAGCAGGCAGAGAGCATCCCCAATCCCTCCAAAGGAGAGGGGGTATGCCTTGTCCCTTATTTGATAAGGGGGCTCGGATTCGCACTTCATCCGTTTCTCCGGGGCTCACAGAGTTCTCTGACCTCGATTGCACAACCTTACGCCTGCCTCCATTTTGCATATTGCGGGCTTCGTAGCCCTTTGCGAGCTGTTCTTGGGCGTCGAGGCTCATTTCACGCTGTGGAATAAGCTGTTCTGCCTTGTGCCCCGTTCTCAGGACTGGTCGATATATCAAGTGGGTGGAGCCGAACTATGGCGCATCGCCGGGACCGGATATCTATCCGTAACCCCAAGGAAGGCGTCCGAAGACTGGCCTTCAGAATGGTTTTATATAGAAGATGTCCCCTGCGGACCCTGTTCGGATCGGCCTCCCCGAGTTCAATAATGCTCCCTAGAAGAAGCGCCTAAGCTGGCATCCACGGGGCCCTCAAAGGGAAAATGACAAGGACGTCCTTTACCTGATGAGCCGGATAAGGTTGTTAGGTCATTCCGGACTGACCATGATCGGGGTCATGGCCACATGCATTATGCCGGGGGTGCAGCCGCTTCAGTACAGAGGCCACCCCATGTGGGATTTCAACGGGGAGGATGACGCCACCCGCTGCGGCCGTAAGGGGCCGGGATCGGTTGCTGCTATGACGAAGGCCTTGTCTGCATTGTACAAGGGAGAAGAGGAGGAGTTCCTCCGCGTCAATCCACAGGACGGATTTTCTATGTACAATCCTCTAAGCTAGGTAAGCGGACACTTCTTTTTGCCCATCCGTTCCATATTCCCATAGTTAAGTACCTTATCTTGTGATTTCGACGCAGGAATTGCGCCGGGCCGTGAAGGATATAAACAACCCTACTCCACAACCCGAGGATCCGGAACGGTCCCTCGATCCGGCCTCCCAAGAGGATCCGGACAAATCCGTGGAGCTGATTGATGGGGTATTTTATCAATTGAGCATCGACAATGCCTTGGTCGCCATTACGGTCGATTACCCTGGAATATTTCCAGCCTCGCAGGTAACTGAGACCGAAGTCCCAATACTTTGAAAATGATCCATCCGTGCTTATTTTTTATCACCGTATACCAATGGTGTTTTGCAGGGGGAGCCCTTGAGGCGGAAGGCCGAGCTTGCGGTGGCTGGCCAACAAGGGGCAGCAAGGCCCAACAGGCTGAAAAGAAGTGCGGTCTGGATTGAGACGCCGGTGCAACGGTATGGCGTGCCATTTATTCCCAGGGTGTATTCCCGGAAGGCATACTAACGTTTGTGCTCTCTTCAGGAAAAAGAGCGCTCGTCGGACTATATCCGGAGAGGTTGCCAATCGAGCCTCCACCAGCCAGGCTCCAAAGCCAGGTCCAGAAGCGGAGGCGAACACGAAGCGTGCGTCGGACGCTCCTCCGACAAAGGATGCCGACAGACTGTCTGCCACTAATTCCGAGGTACAGAGTGCCATGAATCACAGGCGTCGCCGTTCTTCGTGACACATGTTTCTCCCAAGAGGCATTGAATGCCTTCAATTCGGGAGATGCGCACCTCCGTGCCGCTCAAAATGGTCTAGCCAGAGCCACGGAGCAGTATGTGAAAGACATACGGGTGAGGAAATTTTGATGGTTATATATGCTAGTAGCCCCCGAGACTTGAAACAGTTATAATAACTGATTTAAGGATCATTTTTTATGCAGGATCTTACAAAAAAGGATACCCAACTGTCCCGGGAGCTGGAAGAGTGCAAAGCCCAACTTGAGGCCGCACTAGCCGCTGCAGGGGAGGCCAAGGAGACCCCCTCTGGTAATATACGCTTCGAAAGATAAGTATGTTGTGAAGTGCGGTGTGTGTAAATCTAACAATATCATTGCAGATGGCGCCGGAGTGGATCCGGACAAGCAACAACTCTTGCGCCGGTTAAAGGCCGGCGAGAGTGTGCTTACGAGGGTGAGGCAGGAGAAGAATAATGTCCAAGATGCCAACACCCAGCTGGGCGAGGAACTAAAGGATGTTCGTGCCCGGTAGCCGGACTCCGTGAAGGAGAATCGGCGGCTTCGACGCGACATTTTTAGTAAGTGCTTGAACTAACTTTGAAAAAGAGTTCGGCGAGGAAGTCGACTAACGAGTTATGTCGTAGGTATGCTCACGTGTCGTGCTGCGGAGGAAATGCCGGTTCTGGGTGACCTTCTTCGAGCTCTTACAAGCTGCACGAGCGAGTTCGACGGTGATGAAAAGTCGCCAGGCCTTTTGGCCATCTGTCTCCCTGCCCGAAGGCCTTGGAGAGCTTGTAGAGAGGCTTAAGGGAGCGCGGCGGCGCTTCCAATTATGGAAGATATCGGCCTGCCGTCAAGGCGCCAGGGAGGCCTGGGCCATGGTGAAGACGCGGTACACGAAGGCTGACCCAAATCACATGGCCAAGGTCGGACCTGTGGGGTCCGATGGGAAGGAGATCCCTGTGAGCTTAGTGTACGGCCAAGTCGAATTGGTCGCAAAGTATTCCCAACAGGACTGTAACTAGACAGCCTATTAGATGGTATTGAGGAGGAATGCACATAGTCAAATTGACTATGTAATTTAAGATGACATGTAAAAATGCCTTCTAGCCGGATTGTAGATCGTTTGTCATGGCAGGACTTTTTGCTTCAACCTCGGGACCCTATATTCTGGAGTGTGTCCGAATACCCTCACGGTTATGTAAGAACCGGGGCATGCATGGAGACCAGGCGTAGGGGTCATTAGTGCTTGAACAGACAAGTGCCCAACTAGTTATGTTATATTACATGGTTAGTAAGAAACATCTTCCAGGGAGAATAGTTCCGTTAGGGGTTCCTTTCCCTAGGAGGCATGCCCTGAAGTGCATGTCCGGACTGCGAAAAAAGCAGAAAAGCATCTGGGGGCAGATAAATAAATAAGTGAGAAATCATCTTTAGATCACCGACCGAATATTCCCTTAAGAACGCTAGCTTTCTGCTTCACCCAGTCTGAGGTACACATCCGGCTGACCCGGCAATAACAATCGCAGAGGTGCTCCCTTTACCACCAAGCCGAACAATCGGGAACGCAGGGGTAAGCACAGGAGCCAGGCAACCCAGCTTGGCCAAAACTTAAGTCATATCGATGCATATAATGGTGAATAAAAGGTACATGCGGAAGCGTGACACATGTGTTAGGCATGAAGCCCGTACAAATAAGCTTATGTTATAGAAGCCCCCAGGTATAATGAGCACAGATAGTGCGTCGAGTGTGTGCGAACAATGCGCGGACGAGCCTTTAAAGGTTGTAAGAGAAAAAGAGGGAGAAGGAGAGAAATATAAGACAACTAATGTGTAAAAAATAGACATAGGAAGGAGACGAACTCAGAATCCGGCGCTAGGCGTAGAATCTTCGGAGACGGGCTGCGTTCCATGGGTTTGGTTTGAGTCGGTTATCCGATGCATCTCGCAGACGGTACGCTCCACCGGTCAGGACTTGGTCGATAATAAAGGGACCTTCCCATTTGGCCTTGAGTTTGTCCTTTTTCTTGTCCGGCAGGTGTAGAACTAACTCGCCAACGTTGTAAGTTTTGGCCCGTACTTCTCTGCTTTGATATCGTCGAGCCTGATGTTGATAGAATGCGGAACGGGCTTTTGCCACGTCACGCTTCTCCTCCAAGGCGTCCAAACTGTCCTGCCGATCGAGCTCGGCTTCTCTTTCTTCGTACATGCACACGCGAGGTGAGTCATGACTTATGTCGCAGGGGAGAACTGCCTCTACGCCGTATACCATAAAGAATGGTGTGAATCTGGTGGTGCGATTCGGCGTGGTCCGCAGCCCCCAGTCTGGTCGAGCTCCTCTACCCAAAGTCGTGTTAGATTCCTTGAGGGACCGCACTAATCTGGGTTTGATGCCGCTCATGATTAGACCATTTGCTCACTCAACTTGACCGTTAGTTTGAGGGTGATAGACTGAAGCATAGTCGAGCTTGATGCCCATGTTTTTGCACCAGAGTTTGACCTCGTCGGCTGTGAAGTTCGTGCCGTTATCAGTGATGATGCTGTGGGGGACGCCGTAACGGTGTATGACCCCTGATATGAAGTCTGCCACCGGTCCTGATTCGGCCGTCTTAACAGGCTTGGCCTCTATCCATTTGGTGAATTAATCCACCATGACCAGTAGGTATTTTTTCTTGTGGGTTCCTCCTTTAAGGGGTCCTACCATGTCAAGCCCCCAGACCGCGAAGGGCCAGGTGATGGGTATAGTTTGGAGGGCGGTGGGTGGCATGTGGCTTTGATTAGCAAAGAGCTGGCAATCGACGCATCGTTGGACTAAGTCCTGAGCAGCTGCCCGGGCCATCAGACAATAAAATCCTGTACGGAAGGCCTTGCTTACGAGGGCCCGGGCTGCGGCGTGGTGCCCGCCGAGTCTGGCATGAATTTCAGCCAGAAGATTCCGCCCTTCCTCTTCGGAGATACACCTTTGAAGGACTCCGTTGGTGCTTTTCTTATAAAGCTCTCCCTCATGGACTTTATAGGCTTTAGATCGCCGCACTATGCAACGTGCCTCGTTTTGGTCCTCGGGAAGTTCCTGCCTGGTTAGGTAAGCTAGGAATGGTTCCGTCCACGGGGCAATGACTGCCATTATTACGTGGGCTGAAGATGTTACTTCGTTGGCAGAGCCTCCAATTGTGTCAAAATTTTCGGTGTCAGGCAGTGCGATTGGGTCCGGGCTGTTATTTCTGGACTCCCCTTCCCACAATACGGATGGCTTGAATAGCCTCTCTAAGAAGATATTGGGGGGGAAGGCATCGCGCTTTGCGCCAATGCGTGCCAAGACGTCTCCTGCCTGATTGTTTTCCCGAGCTATATGGTGAAATTTGAGCCCTTGAGCGGCTGACATTTTAGGACGGTGTTGCGATAAGCTACCATTTTCGGATCCTTGGCATCAAAGTCTCCATTTATTTGGGATATCGCGAGGTTCGAATCCCCGCGCACCTCTAGGCGTTGAATGCCCATGGATACTGCCATCCGGAGACCATGTAGAAGGGCCTCGTATTCGGCTGCGTCGATGGAGTCGGTATACATTATCTGGAGTACGTATTGGACTGTATCTCCTGTTGGGGACGTCAGAACGACGCCAGCCCCCAGACCAGCCAACATTTTGGAGCCGTCGAAATGCATGATCCAGTTGGAATATGTGCCGTACTCTTTAGGGAGTTCGGCTTCAGTCCATTCGGCGAAGTCGCAAAACTTCTTGACTTAATAGCTCGCCGTGGTTTATAGGTTATGTCGAATGGGAGGAGCTCAATGGCCCATTTGGCAATCCGGCCCGTCGCGTCGCGGTTGTTTATAATGTCGTTAAGAGGTACTTCGGAGGCTACTGTTATCGAACACTCTTGATATTAGTGTCGCAGCTTCCGGGATGCCATAAACACCGCATACGCTATCTTTTGATAATGCAGATACCGTGACTTGCATGGAGTGAGGACAGTGGACACGTAGTAAACTGGTTTTTGGAGGGGGAACTTGTGTCCCTCCGTTTCTCGTTCGACAACGAGCACCGCGCTTACGACTTGATGAGTTGCCGCGATGTATAATAGCATTGGTTCACCCATGTTGGGCGCGGCCAGGACCGGGTTTGTTGCCAATATGGCTTTTATTTCTTCGAGTCCGGCCGTGGCGGCATTAAATCCACTCGAAGTGTTCGGTCTTGCGGAGGAGGCGATAAAGGGTAATGCCTTTTCTCCCAAGCGGGAGATGAAGCGGCTTAGAGCCGCCACGCATCCAGTCAATTTTTGTATTTGTTTGAGGTCCTTTGGGATATCCAATTGTGACAGAGCTCGGATCTTGGCTGGGTTTGCTTCAATTCCTCTACCGCAATGAAGCCCAAGAGCTTTCCAGCTGGTACGCCGAAAACGCATTTTTCCGGGTTAAGCTTGATGTCATATGTTCGGAGATTATCGAATGTGAGCCTCAAGTTATCTACTAGAGTTTCGACATGCTTGGTTTTGACGGCCACATCATCTAGGTATGCCTCCACTGTTTTGCCGATCTGGTTTGCCATACATGTCTGAATCATGCGCTGATATGTTGCGCCGGCGTTTTTGACCCCGAAGGGCATTGTGTTGAAGCAGAATGGGCCATATTGGGTGATAAATGCCGTTGCGGCTTGGTCAGGCTCTGCCATATTAAATTGATGGTCGCCGGAGTATGCGTCGAGGAAACACAATGAATCGTGTCCTGTGGTAGCGTCAATAATTTGATCGATGCGGGGGAGGGGGAAGGGATCCTTTGGGCAAGCCTTGTTGAGGTCTTTGAAATCGACGCATAAGCGCCAGGATTTGTCCTTCTTTGGTACCATCACCAGGTTTGCTAGCCAGTCTGGATGTTTTATATCTCTGATGAATCCGGCCTCCAATATTTTGGCTAGATCCTCTCCCATGGCTAGTCTCTTAGGTTCGGAGAAACACCGAATAGCCTGTTTGACTGGCTTGAATCCTTTTAGGATGTTTAGGGCATGCTTTCGGCCCGGTAGGCATGGGATTCTGGCATGTCCGAAGGGTGCCGAGCAAAATGTCCCAATTTTCACGTAGGAATTCTCGTAGTCTTGGCGTCTACATCGGGGTTTAATTGTGCCCCGATGGAGGCCGTTTTGTAGGGTCCGTTGGGTGGACTTGGAATTTGACTATTTAAATCCGCTGGTTTAAAGGAGGTGGACTTGGATCTTTTATCGAGTATCACATCGTCCCTGTTCACCGTGGGCCTTGGCCGATCAGTTCCTCGGCCGCTAGGGCTTCGGATAGTGCCTCAAGGGCTAGTGCGGCTGTCTTGTTTTCAGCGCGGAGTGTTATGTCCGGGTCACTAGCAAGAGTGATTATTCCGTTGGGCCCGGGCATTTTGAGCTTCATGTACCCGTAATGGGGTATAGCTTGAAAAATTGTGAATGCCTCCTGCCCTAATAGAGCGTGGTATCGGCTGCTGAACTGGGCCACTTGGAACGTGACCTCCTCGGACCTGTAATTAGCCGGCGTGCCGAACACCACATCCAGTGTGATTTTTCCTGTGCAGCACGCTTCCCGACTGGGTATTATTCCTCTAAAGGTTGTGCTGCTTCGCTCAATGCGGCTCGATCTATTTCCATTTTTCGAGGGCTTCCTCATAAATGAGGTTCAATCCGCTGCCACCGTCCATGAGTACCTTGGTAAGGCGAAAGTCGTCTACTCTTGGGCCGAGGACCAATGCTGCTGGTGCTCGGGCTGTTCGGAATTTAGGTTCATCACTGGCATTAAAGGTAATAGCCGTGTCACTCCATGGATTTAATGTTGCTACTTGGTAGACTTTGGCAAGGCTGCGGAGTGTTCGTTTTCGCATATTGTTTGACGCAAAGTCTCGAAGACTGTTAATACCATACTGGTATCCCTAGGCTGATGCTCTGTGGATGCTGGGTGAGGGAGTCCTGGACTAGGGGGTGTCCGGATAGCCGAACTATCATCACGGCCGGACTCCAAGACTATGAAGATACAAGATTGAAGACTTCGTCTCGTGTCCGGATGGGACTTTCCTTGGCGTGGATGGCAAGCTTGGCGATACGGTTTTGTATATCTCCTACCACCGTAACCGACTACGTATGGCGAGGGAGTCCTGGATTAGGGGGTGTCCGGATAGCGGACTACCATCATCGACCGAACTATCATTGGCCGGACTATCATCATCGACCGGACTCCAAGACTATGAAGATACAAGATTGAAGACTTCTCCCCGTGTCCGGATGGGACTTTCCTTGCCGTGGAAGGCAAGCTTGGCGATACGGATATGTAGATCTCCTACGATTGTAACCGACTCTATGTAACCCTAGCCCTCTCCGGTGTCTATATAAACCGGATGGCTCTAGTCCGTAGGACTATCACAACAACCCTTACAATCATACCATAGGCTAGCTTCTAGGGTTTACCTCCTTGATCTCGTGGTAGATCCACTCTTGTAAACATCCACAATATCAATATCAATCGAGCGGGGCGTGGGTTTTACCTCCATCAAGAGGGCCCGAACCTGGGTAAAACATCGTGTCTCTTGTCTCCTGTTACCATCCGCCTAGGCGCACAGTTCGGTACCCCCTACCCGAGATCCGCGGTTTTGACACCGACATTGGTGCTTTCATTGAGAGTTCCTTTGTGTCGTCACCGATAGGCTTGATGGCCTCTTCAATCAACAACGACGCAGTCTGGGTGAGACCTTTCTCCCGGACAGATCTTCGTATTCGGCGGCCGCCTGCGGCCAACTTCGCAGCCATCTGGAGTAGATCGAAAGCTACGCCCCTGGCCGTCAGGTCAGGTTTGGAAGCCTAAACTTCACGGCCGATATCCGCGAGGACTTGATCCTCGAAGGATGTGAGCCACAGCCGAGCGTGCCGCGCTATCACGATGGGCATGACCTAACTTTCTGCCACGGACGGCGCCTTGGAGGTCAAGCTGCGAATCCGCTCCGACCCATAGTCCGGAGCCGATCGCTCGGATCGAGGACGGATAGCTGGACACTGCCTCGGGAGCTGCAACTCCTACGGCGATAGAGCCGAACACTTACCGTGTCCCGCAAAAAGCTCATGACTCCGAGGTGCCGGACTCTCTGCTGGACTCCGAACCTCCTGCGCCCCTGCCAGTCGAATCCGATTGGGCGCCGATCATGGAATTCACCGCTGCGGACATCTTTCAGACTTCGCCCTTGGCGATATCATAAATTCACTAAAGCATCTCTCGCTATCAGGAGAGCCCTGGCGAACTACGGCCAGGGGCGGTTGGGACGCAGACGACGAAGGAATTGAGCCCACCCACCACCCGCTTCGTAGCCACCGTCGGCGATTTAACCGGCGTACTCGACTACGACTCCGAAGACATCGACGGTATGGGCGGCGATGCGGAGACTACAAAGAACCGGTGCCACGGAGACCTTTGGAAGACCACCTCGTCATACGACATATACATGGTGGACATCCCAAAAGATGGGGACGGCGAAGAAGCGGCGGAGGCCGATTCCTTAAAGAAACAGCCCAAGCGCCCGGCGTCGTGGCGCGCTCTAAATCCCGCCATACGGCAAGAATGGAGATTCCGGCACAGGAGATAACAACACCCGTAAAGTGCGAAGACAACTCCCTCCAGTAGCGATCCAAGCGCAGGAGGAGGCAAGCGAGCCCTCACGAGAGGCGGCGGGCGAAGAGGTTGAGGATGACAATTACTTACCTCCTCCGGAGGCGAGGCAAGCCTCGGCGATGGCAATTCATCGCGCTGAGGATCCCGTCGAACAAGAGCGTTTGACGCAGGCTAATGGCCACGGCAAACAGCCTAAAGAAAAAGCCGCAATGACTTCAAGCTGATCAAGACCCTCTTGGCCGACAGATGGACCGAGGTCCTCGCGGCGAAAGTATAAACTTCGAAGGCCCCTCCAAAAGTTACCCAAAAGCATAAGTTGCTCCCCGATTAGAGGAGGAGGCATACAAACCTGCATCACCAGCGCTGTCTGACGGCAGACCGGCCACCTCGTGGCGCGGCGAAGAAGAGCATGCAAGCCCTCCACCAAAACCGTACCCGGCATCGCTCAAAAATCATGAAGCCATGGGGAACGAGGCGGACTTATGGATATATTGGAGGACAAGGCAAGACAATCCAGATCTATCTATGGATCACGTGGGCGCCCCAAGACCCACCCGAATACCGTCGCGCGGATATAACTACTTGGTAAGGGCGAACACAGCGAACAACGCTCTCTCGAGCTCCGTCGCGATATTGCTCAATCTGAGCGCCGCACACCCACTATGCTTCAGCGACGAAGTAATGGATCATCAAATCCTGAAGGTTTTAAACCCATTAACGCCGAATCCTACGATGGCACAACAGACCCAGCGGTTTGGATTGAGGATTATCTTCTCCATATACACATGGCCCATGGCGGCAATCTTCACGCCATCAAATATCTCCCGCTCAAGCTTAAAGGACCAGCTCGGCATTGGCTTAACAGCACACTGCGCAGTCAATTGGATCTTTGGGAAGACACGGAAGCCGCATTCCTCGACAACTTCAGGCACATATGTGCGACCACCGACGCAGATGACCTAAGCCACATAATCCAGCAGCAGACGAATCGGCCGGGCAATTCTGGACACGGTTCTTAACAAAGAAAAATCAAATCGTCATTGTCCGGATGCAGAGGCCCTCGCTGCCTTCAAACATAACATCCATGACGAGTGGCTGGCCCGACACCTAGGGCCGGAGAAGCGAAATCCATGGCAGCCCTCACATCACTCATGACCCGCTTCTGCGCGGGAGAGGATAGCTGGCTAGCTCGCAGCAACAACCTCAACAAAAACGCTGGCAGTCGGGATACCAAGGACCGCAATGGCAGGTTGCGTCGAAACAAAAACAAACGTCACATTAACGGCGACATCAATGAGGATCTGGCGATCAACGCCCGGATTCGAGGCTCCAAACCCGGTCAGCGGAAGAAGCCATTCAAAAGAACCACTCCGGGCCCGTCCAATTTGGACCGAATACTCGACCGCTCTTGTCAAATACATGGAACCCCGAAAAGCCAGCTAACCACACCAATAGAGATTGTTGGGTATTCAAGCGAGGCGAGCAAATTAATCGCCGAAAACAGTGACAAGGGGCTACACAGCGATGGCGAGGAAGAGACCCGGCCCGAACAATAGAGGACAAAAGGATTCCCCCCTCAAGTTCGGACGGTAAACATGATATACGCATAGCATATTCCCAAGAGGGAGCGGAAGCGTGCACTAAAGGGGCGTATCTGGCGATGGAGCCAGTCGCCCCAAAATTCAACCAATGGTCCTCTTGCCCGATCACTTTCGATCGAAGAGACCACCCGACCAGTATCCGCCATGGAGGATTCGCCGCATCGGTTTTAGACCCAATCGTCGATGGATTTCACCTCACGAGAGTCCTGATGGACGGCGGCAGTAGCCTGAACCTGCTTTATCAGGATACGATGCGCCAAGATGGGCATAGACCCTTCAAGGATTAAACCTACAAAGACAACCTTCAAAGGCGTCATACCAGGTGTCGAGGCCAATTATGCAGGCTCGATTACTGGAAGTGGTCTTGAGATCCCGGATAATTTCGAGCGAGGTGAATCTTGACATAGTCCCGTTCCGCGGCGGCTATCATGCTCTGCTTTCAGACGAACGCGTTTGCAAAATTCAGCAGCGGTGCCGCATTATGCATACCTTAAGCTCAAGATGCCAGGCCCTCGTGGAGTCATCACGGTCAATGGAAACACGGGCAGCTCCCTCCGAGCGGAGGAACATACAACGGCTCTCATGGCGAAATGCAGAGCAGCCTTTTAAAGGCAATTCTCGAGTCCGGCCGTTAAACGACCGGACACGACCAAACGCGCCCGGAGCAACATCAACCAAGATCACCTGGCACGTTCCGAGCACGCGTAGCAATGCGGCCTTAACCCCATCCCTCGCAAAATTGTAAGACAAGCTCTCCGCGTACATAATTACGCCTTGGAGATACCATGGGCATAGGGGGAGAGGCACAACCACAACAGACCCAGAGTGCGGTTCGACCACACTAGGGGCTCCCAAGTGTGTCGCTCTTTTTTCTTTTAATTTTCTCTTTTTTATACAGAACTCTGTCCGGCGGCGAACCTGCCGAACTCATGATGCAACAGCGGGGAAGGACAAAGGTCGCGGCGAACACTCGGTGGTCTCCATCACGAGCATTAAATTTGTTAAATACAAACATTCCATGACCTACCCACAGAGAGACGCCTTTAATTCGTCCAATCCCTTGCTTTCCGCACTATTTGTATCATTCCGCGCTCATAGCATATCTTCTCGAATAAAATGCAGCACTTTTTGCCTATAATTGCATTACCTTATATATATACATATATGTTCATTTATGACATGTTGCATCCGTACATTCTGGTACAGCCAAATACACTAGGGGCTTAAGTTCTCCGCATTATGGTGTGATAAAGTCCGCACACTTTCACAAGTGCGGCATCCCGAACTTATAGCATTATATGAATCGGCTCCGAATCATGTCTTGGGTCAATAGTTGGGTTTGCCCGGCTCCCATGTTTGGCACCTTATGTTCCGTTCTATCGGCTAAGGTAGACTTTGGGAGAACCACTGCGATTGCGCCCGGTTGAGCCGGGTTAACGCCTCGATGGAGAAAGCTAAAACTGACCGTCATGATAAAGGCGAGAGACTGGTCGCTGTTCGAGAGGTCCTTTCGGGTCCTTAAAGACCTCGCCACTTGACGAAGTTCCGGACAATGTCCGATGAAGGCGTGGATAGCGCCCCAATTCGGTCCTCTGAATACTAGGGGCTTCGCCGAAATTTAAAATTATAGAATTCTATGGCTAAGTGAGAGTGTTCAAGCACTATAAGTCCGGTTGCCTTGTTCGTTACATTGGCGCCTCCTCGATGGACCCATAAATGGGAACTAGAGTGCTCAAGTTTATCCCGAACACCCCAACACTCGTGGCATGGGGGCTGAAGCCGACGACTTGCCATCTCTCGATTTAATAAACGGCCGCCTGAAGGTAATATTTTAAATCAACAAGCGTTGCTTAGGGCATATGAACAAAGTTTTCAGCGCACGGATAACACATTGCGAATTTACTCAAAATTACATCCACAGGGCACTCATCCGCAATCTTGCAGGCACCCTTCAGGACAGCCTTATAGTACATTTCGAGCGTCACGATGTTCCTTGCCCGGGCGGTAGCGTCGATGATTAGCTTCTCCACATCCAGCTTGCCCCAATGCACCTTTGCGCGGGCAAGGGCCCGACGAGCACCTTCAATACAGGCGGAGCGCTTGATAACCTCCACCCAGGGGCACGCATCCACCAGCCGTCGCACGAGGCCGAAGTAGCTCCCAGGCATGGCCTCTCCAGGCCACAGCCGGACTATGAGGCCCTTCATGGCCTGCTCGGCCACCTTGTGAAGCTCGACCAGCTGCTTCAGCTGGTCGCTAGAAAGCACCGGATGGCGGTCTCGGCATCTTGAGACCGGAAGACCTTCTCCGTTGAGCTCCCTCCTCGGCTCGGTAGAATCTGGCGGCATCGAGACCACGCCTGCGAGGCAGATCTGCAAACGCCCACAGAGCTCGAATTCGGGTAAGTAACACGTAATTTACATTCACATGCTTGCTTTGCATGAAAAATGCCTTACCGCCGCTATCTTCCTCATCAACTCAATCTCTGAAGGGACTTATGGGCCTCGGCCTTGGCGGTTTTAGCACTTTTCGAGAGCCGAGGCAAGCTCGGACTCTCGAAGTCTTTGAGTCACGCTCCAAACTCTCATGCTTTTTCATGAGAGCACGGAGCTCTTCTTGGGCTCACCGCCACCCGCGCCTCCTGCTTTTCTCGCTCTGCCCGTTCCTGTGGCCGCATTGCGTTGACGCGGACAAGGCCTCCTTCGAGGTCGCCACCTCGTTCGTGGCCCTGCAGTACCCATGTTATCCTTGTTATTTTTTGTTGCAACCTAAATCCTTTTCTCATGAAGGTACAAGTTTAAAGTGGTGTTACTCACCTTCTTTGTCTGGAGCTGCTTCCTGGCGCGCGGCCGAGCTCTTGCTCGGACCGCTCGAGCTCCTGCTTCAAAGCACCGACCTCCGCAGTCAGTGCGGCAGAGGTCAGCAGCGCAGCCTGCAACCCATATTGACATAATTTTTTAGCAACCCTGCGTATATCTTCTTTTTTCAGATCCTCAGTCCGGCTTTTCTTTCCGAACACCGAACCGAGCATCAGGGGCTACTGTCTATGCGGTATTACATTGCATATTTTTAACTTCTTACCTCAAAGCCTGATAGAAGGCTACTGCAGGCTTCGGTCAGCCCGCTCTTGGCGAGCTGCACCTTCTGGATCACCGCACTCATAATAGTGCGGTGTTCTTCCTCGATGGAAGCACTCTGCAGCGCCTCCAACAAATTACCCGGCGCCTCCGGTTGGACGGAAGCCGTCGGCGTCACGGTCTTGCCCTTCGTTCGAAGGGGCCGCCGGCCAGACTCCGGAACCACTGCGGGTTCCGATGTGGAGTCTGGCGCAAAGTCCGGGAGGACGCCTTGTGGCGCCTCCGGATCCTCCCCCCGATGGGTCCGTTCTTGGGATCCCACCTCAGCGTCCTCGGTGTCGCGAGGGGTGGAGGCGGTCGGGATGGAGTCTACATCCGACGGAGCCAATGACCCGCTTGATGAAGCGGGGAGATCATCACTGGCCGGACTACAGGCAGCATGCGGCATTAGAATGACACTATGTGACATAGAAAAAGAAATTATAAATCATTCAGGAATCTGGATACTTACGATCTCGCTGGAGGCCTGGCCCTTGAAGGCCATTCTTCCTCGCCAACGTTGATGTTGGTGGAGCTGTCCGGGGGAATAGTCCTTCCCCTCTTGGACCCTTCGGCCTCCCCTGTTGGGGAAGCCTTCCTCTTCCTCTCTCCCTCCTCTGGGAGAGAGTCCTCTTCCTCCTCCTCATTTTCGGGGGAGGAGTCCGCCCCGGAATCGTCGGACACACAGCAGGCACTCTTTCGAGCACCCGTGGCCTCCTTCTTGGCCTTCTTCTCCGGCACCACGTGCGGTGCCGGAACCAGCAGCCTCGCCAGACGAGCGTCTACTGGATTTTCTGGCATAGGAGCCGGGCAGGTAATCTTCTCCGCCTTCCTCATCCAGTCCATCCAAGCGAAAAGGGAAATTAAAACCGCATAGAGTCAAACTATGTAAAACAAGTGTCCCGTAAAGGGGTAGAATCACTTACCTCGTCGGCTCTGGCGGGCGAAATCCACGATCTTGATCGCGGATGCGAGGGCTTGGCGCCTTGAACAGCACCTTCCAGCGCCTTTGTGCGTCGTGGTCGAAGAGCTTGCTCGGCGCTTTGGTGCTGTTTCGGATCGAACTCCCATAGATTGAATGCCCGCTCTTGGCATGGGAGAATCCGGCGACGAGCATGACTGGACCACGTTAACCAGCCTGAAGCTTCTTCACCAGCTTCTTGATACGGGCTTGGAGTCCGTCGGCTCCTTGAACTACCCCACAAGAAGCCCTTCTCTTTCCGGGAGGTGAGCTGCGTGGAGATACCAGATCTAAACTTCGGGGCCGCCCGCCCATTTAGGGTCACGCGGCTCGGTGATATAGAACCACCCGATTGCCACCCCTTGACGGATTCCACGAAGGCCCCTTTGAACCAAAGGGCGTTGGGCATCTTGCCCAACATGGCGCCCAAGACTCCGGCTTGAGTGCCCTACACTACCTTCGACTTGACATTGAAGGTCTTGAGCCACAAGCTTGAAGTGGGGCTGGATGCAGAGGAAGGCCTCGCACACGACGATAAACGCCCGAGATGTTGAGGGCGATGTTCGGCGCCGGATCATGGAAATCCAGCCGTAGTAGAACATGATCCCCGGACAAAGGGGTGAAGTGGAAAGCCCAGTCCAGCGGAGGAAGTGGGGAAGAAAGACGACCCTCTCATGGGGCCTGGGGTGGGGATGAGCTGCCCCTCGTCAGCAGCCGATCTTGGCGATGTCGCCGGAGAGGTATCCGGCGCTGCGGTTAGCGATTTGCTCCTCCTTAACGGTGGAGGCCAACCATTTACCTCCCGCTCCGAACATGGTCGGAGAAGGTTGAGACGAGATGCTTGCGAACTTGGGCGCTGGAGCTCGAAAAGTCTTGGCGGAGATGGATAAGCAAAGGAGGAAGAAGGCGAGGTGAGAAGGTGAATCCTTATCCCTTATATGGGCGGCGAAGTCTTCTGCGTCCCTCACCGGCCTGGTAAAACTCGCTTATCTCCCAAGCGTCACCATCAATGGCGCGGTTGGGTTACCCACGTCCGTATTGATGAGAATCCCGGATTAAGGGGAAACACGATCTCTGCTTCGACAAGACGTGCCAAGGAAACCGCGTCGCTAAATGCTACCGAGGTGGTAAAGTAAAAAACAATTCGAGTAATGGCTTGGTAGTGGTGTGACGTCATGCCACAAAAAACGTCAGCAGATTGAACTTGTGAATATATTATTATTCTCTCTATGGTGGAATGTGGAATTTATTTTGCAGAGCCGGACACTATCCGGGTGTTCACAATCTTCTATCATTTGTAGGAGGAACCCGCCTTGCAATGCCAAGCAATATATGCGCCGGACTTATCGTCATTGAAGCCTGGTTCAGGGAGACTACCGAGGAGTCCTGGATTAGGGGGTGTCCGGATAGCGGACTACCATCATCACCGGACTATCATTGGCGGACTATCATCATCGACCGGACTCCAAGACTATGAAGATACAAGATTGAAGACTTCTCCCCGTGTCCGGATGGGACTTTCCTTGGCGTGGAAGGCAAGCTTGGCGATACGGATATGTAGATCTCCTACCATTGTAACCGACTCTTTGTAACCCTAGCCCTCTCTGGTGTCTATATAAACCGGATGGCTCTAGTCCGTAGGACTATCACAACAACCCTTACAATCATACCATAGCCTAGCTTCTAGGGTTTACCTCCTTGATCTCGTGGTAGATCCACTCTTGTAAACATCCACAATATCAATATTAATCGAGCAGGACGTAGGGTTTTACCTCCATCAAGAGGGCCCGAACACAGGTAAAACATCGTGTCCCTTGTCTCCTGTTACCATCCGCCTAGACGCATAGTTCGGGACCCCCTACCCGAGATCCGCCGGTTTTGACACCGACAGTAACCCTAACCTATCTGGTGTCTATATAAACCGGAGGGTTTTAGTCCGTAGGACGAACAACAATCATACCATAGGCTAGCTTCTAGGGTTTAGCCTCCTTGATCTCGTGGTAGATCTACTCTTGTACTAACCATATCATCAATATTAATCAAGCGAGGAGTAGGGTATTACCTCCATCGAGAGGGCCCGAACCTGGGTAAAAACATCGTGTCCCTTGTCTCCTGTTACCATCCGCCTAGACGCACAGTTCGGCACCCCCTACCCGAGACTTCCTCTGTGTCGTCACCGATAGGCCCGATGGCTCCTTCGATCATCAACAACGACGCGGTCCAGGGTGAGACTTTTCTCCCGGACAGATCTTCGTGTTCGGCTGCTTTGCACCGCGGGCCAATTCGCTTGGCCATCTGGAGCAGATCGAAAATCACGCCCCTGGCCATCAGGTCAGATTTGGAAGCTTGAATTATACAGCCGACATCCGCGGAGACTTGATTCTCAACGGATCCGAGCCACAGCCAAGCGCGCCGCACTATCTCGATGGGCATGGCCTAACTCTACCGCCGAACAGTGTCCCGGAGGCCGCACTAGTGTCCGCTCCGAAAATTGATTCGGAGCCGATCTCGCCGATCGAGGATGGTTGGTTGGATGCCACCTCGGAGGCTGAAATCTTTACGGCGATTAAGCCGAACATAATCCCTGTCCTTCGCGAAGACCGTGACCCCCAGGTGCCGGACTCCTCTCCGGACTCCGAACCCTCCGCGACCCCGCCAATCGAATCCAATTGGGCGCCGGTCATGGAGTTCACTGCCGCGGACATCTTTCAGCACTCGCCCTTTGGCGACATCCTGAACTCACTAAAGTCTCTCTCTTTATCCGGAGAGCCATGGCCGGACTACGGTCAGGAAGGTTGGGATGCGGACGACGCAGAAATTCAACGCCCACCCACCACCCACTTCGTAGCCACTATCGAAAGCTTACACGACGTGCTCGATTTCGACTCCTAAGACATCGACGGTATGGACGACGATGTAGGAGACAACCATGAACCAGCGGCTATAATATGCTGGACAGCCACCTCATCCCATGATGTATACATGGTGGATACACCTAAAGGAAATGAAGACGAGGAACAACGGGACGCTACGAAGGATAAATCCCTCGAAAAGCAGTCAAAACGGCAACGTAAACGCCGAACCAAGTCTCGCCTCAACAAAGACCCAGCCATAGAGCAGGGCGAACCGGTGGACGACGTACAAGCTATCGAGAAATCGTCCGAACAAGACAACTTGGATAAACAACCCTTCCCCGGCGAAGACAACAGTCCGGACGATCTCACGCCGGACAAACTGTTGGAGCAAAATAACCTCCAGAAAAGGCTCGTCGCCACTGCGCGTAGCCTGAAAAAGCAGAAGCGGAAGCTCAAAACAGCGGAAGATGCACTCAGGATCACATGGAGGAAAGTATTCAACACTGCAGACAAATACGGCGACAGTCGCCGAACAAAGAGCTACCCAAAAAGAAAGCTACTGCCCGAATTCGACGAGGAGGCCTTAGAGCCCCCACAATTAAAAAGTAAGAAGGCCACCCGGTCGGATGGACGACCCCACGGCAAAAAGAGAGCAGCAAATGGCGCCGCACACAAGCCGATATGCGATCCGCATAAGGATTCACATCAAAAGTATGGCCCAGTTAGGTCCATCTATGGGCCAAGAAAGCAAGCTCTTCAAAGCAATGCAACATGCCAAATATCTGAACATCACGACACACCCAAATACAGGGGCGCCACACATCCCCTGTGTTTCACCGATGAGGTGCTGGATCATGAATTCCCAGCGGGATTCAAACCCGTAAACATAGAGGCATACGACGGAACAATGCACCTGAGTCTGGATTGAGGATTATATCCTCCACATACACATGGCTAGAGGAGGCGATCTCCACGCCATAAAATACTTACCCTCAAACTCAAAGGGCCAGCTCGGCATTGGCTTAAAAGCCTCCCGAAAATACCATTGGAAGCTGGGAAGAGCTCGAGGATGCGTTTCGGGCAAATTTTCAGGACCTATGTCCGCCTCCGGATGCGTAACGATCTAAGTCACATAACTCAACAGCCCGGAGAGTCAGCCCAGAAATTCTGGAACAGGTTCCTTACTAAAAGAACCAAATAGTCGATTGTCAGACGCCAAGCCTTAGCAGCCTTCAAACACAACGTCCGAGACGAATGGCTGCTTGAGACACCTCGGCCAAGAAAAGCCAAGAACAATGGCCGCATTAACAAGCCTCATGACCCGCTTTTGCATGGGAGAGGATAGCTGGCTGCAAGATGAAGCACCAGCGACCCAAGTACATCCAAAGTCAGGGATGGAAACGGGAAACCACGGCGCAACAAGGACCAGCGCCGGATTAAAGGGAGCGGTCCAAAGAGCGCGGTAGTCAACGCCAGATTCAAAAGCTCACGGCAGAACAATAAAAAACTGTCCCTTAAGGACAATAGCGATGAGCTATCCAACTTAAACAAAATCCTGGACAAGATATGTCATAACCACAGTACCTCCGGGAGGCCTGCAAACCATACCCACAGAAATTGCTGGGTCTTCAAACAGTCCGGCAGACTCAACGCCGAACACAAGGGGCTCGACACACCAAGTGAAGATGACGACGAGCACCACAAGCAGAGCCCCGGAAAATAAAAGAATTTCCCACAAGAAGTCAAAACAGTAAACTCACTTCACGTGATCAAAGGGAAGAACAGACCGGCGCCCGCTCGAATGCGTGCCGCACATACTACCCTAGCGGAGTACCAACACTGGTTGTCAAAACCAATCACCTTCGACCATCAGGACTACTCCGAAGGTATCCTGAACGCAAGATGGACGGCCTTGATATTGGATCCTATAATCGACGGATTTCAATTTACACAAGTCCTCATGGATGGCGGTAGTGACATAAACCTGATATATCAGGACACAATCCGCAGGATGGGGATAGACCCAACCAAATTTCGCCATAGCAACACCTCCTTTAAAGGGGTAATGCCAGGCCCATATGCCCATTGTACGGGCTCCCTACTGTTAGAAGTTGTGTTCGGTTCACCCGACAACTTCCGTCGCGAAAAGTTAGTCTTCCATATCGCCCCATTTAAAAGTAGCCATCAAGCACTATTGGGACGCGAAGCTTTCGCCCGCTTTAACGCAATACCGCATTATGCATCTCTAACACTTAAAATGCCCGGTCCACACGGCATCATCTCATTAAAAGGGAATATTAAGTGTTACTCGAACACGGAAGAACGTGAGACTGCCTTGACATCCCCACACCTATCCGGCTCCGCTAGTCAAAGAACTTGAATAGGTCATCCAAACCCCGGACACGGCTAGACGAGTCCGGCGCCTACTAGCGGCATACCCCCATACAAGGGGCTGCATGCATGTACAACAAGAGACAATAAAGCTCAATTTTATTCACTTCTTCGAATCATACTCTGTTTATTTAATATAAAGTACATCTTTCGCACGATCCTTTTTCTTTTAAACTAAGTTCCTCTCTTTTACAGATGAACAACATACTACACCCGTCCAGGATACGGCACAACGGAGACACAGGCGCAGACGTGCAGTAGGGACCCGTTGCAAGGATTCTTTTCAGATTAAGACCCTGCGTAAACCTTTTTTACTGTCTCTTGTTGATATACATCCCCCGGTTTTTTTACTATAACCGAGGAGGAGGCTGGCATTTTGGCATTGGCCGCACCAGAATTTTTGCGCGTACCTGGACACCAGGGGCTTAGGGCATTATTCTGCCCGTTTTTATAAAGACCAAATACCTTAGGGAGTGTTCGGCGTCTCGAGTTAGGCCTTATATGCATCAGCTCCAAATCATGTCTTTGGTCAAATGTAGGGTTTGCCCGGCTCCTGTGTTTTGTTGCCTTACGTTCCGTTTTTTGGCTAACGCGGCACCAGGAGAACTACTGCGGTTGTGCCCCGGTTCGGCCGGGCGAGCACCTCAGTAGAGAAAGCCGAAAACTGACTGTCATGATATAGCGAGAGACTGGTCAACCACTCAATGACTCATCGGGATGTTTAGAATTCCTCCGCATTAACGAAGGACCGGTTTTCGGTCAGGCACATACGCACCCCGAATTCGGGAGAGTGCGTTGCCCCCAGGGGCTATATAGTAGCCCCACCCTCGAACTCCTATGGCTAAGTGAAAGTGATAAAGCATTATAGTCCGGTTGCCTAGTTTGCTATGCTACCACCTCCTTAACAGGACCAAGACGTTAGATTAAGTGTGAAAAAGCACCTTCTTTGCAAACACCCCGCACTATGTGCGTAAATGGGGCTGAAGCCAAGGACTGCCATCTTTCAGGTTATATATACATATACATAAACGGCCGCACAGGGAGTAGTTTACTACTTGAACGCACAAGTATAAAAAGCTCTTATATCATATTGAAATATTATTTTCACAAATCATACATGTCATTTAAACATGATATCCTTCGAGCACTGCGTCTCTATTAAACGAGCGCCCTGCAGGACTTCCTCAAAATAGTGCTCGGCAGGTACTCGGCTTCTGTCTGAATCTTGGGACGCAACATCGGTGGCCTTCATCTCCGCCCAATATGTCTTGACACGGGCCAGAGCCATCCGCGCTCCCTCAATGCACGGCGACCGCTTCATCGCGTCGATACGCGGTACCGCAGCAAGGAACTGCTGCACTAAGCCAAAATAACTCTTCGGCTGGGGTCCGCCTGGCCACAAATGAGTCATGACATGCTTCATGGCAATTCCGGATAATCGATTCAGCTCGGCCCATTCGGCCAACCGATCGGTCAACGGAAGATGACGCTCCGGACTATGGAATTGCGACCAATATAGCTCTTCCCTTCTATGCCCCTTCTGGCCTCGGAAGTGCTCAATCGCGTCCGCAGCGCTCGCCGCTAAATCCAGATAAGCATCCTCCGAACTCCACAACCTGTCCAACTGAGCATACTTTGGATCCGTATATTTCCTCTGCAGCAGAAACGGTTTTCCGGCCGCAATCGCCCCGGCCTGACTCAGCTCCTCCTTGGCAGCTCTCAAAGCCGAACGGGCATCCTTGGATTCGGCGGCGACCTTTTTCAGGCCCTCTTGCTCCGCTTGACGTTCTTTTTCAGGAACCTCGCAGCGGTCGGTAGCATCCTTCAATTTTCTGGCCATATCGGCCATTTCCTCTTTGCTTCGGCAGTGAGGGAGCATTACTATTTCTGGCTTGCTCTTTCGCTCGGGCAAGTTCCGCCCGAAGCTCCTCCACAGCAGCGGCACCATCTGCATTAAGCATACAAGTAGTAAGACATGGGCGTCAAGCTCCCTTACCAGGTGTCCGCGTAGAAGTCGCATACCTTGTGACTCGTGAAACCGTTTATTGACTTGGTAGCGATGTCCGCATCCGCCTCGTCAAGTTGCCGCTTTAGTTCAGCATATTCATCAGTCCGGCTGGCCACCGGACGCCCCACCACCTATTTAGGAGCGGCGATATGTTATAACTAAGATTTTGATCCTCGGCACGCTGTCAATTTTGACAACATACCGAGTCTCAAGGGCTACTATCTATACTGGGCGCATTATATATGCATAACTGTCAGAAGGTACATCATTTTTGCGTACCTCGAACCCCGTCAGTAAGCTTCTGACGGCTTCATGCAATCCGCTCTCCGCGGATGATATTCTTTCAATCACCATACCCATTAGAGCACGGTGATCTTCTGAGATAGCCGCTCGCCCGAGAAAATCCTTCAGCTCCTCCGACCGCACACCACTTGGCGCTGACCTTCCGGCCCCGCCGGACTTGGGGAAACCCTCTGCGACGACACCTCAGGGTCGTCCGCCTCGCACGAGGGTGCGACAGGTGGAGGCGTTTCGCTCTCCATCATCTCCGGAAGAAGATCCCCCGAAGACGAGCTCTGCTGAGAAGGGCTGAGATCCGAACTACAAGGTACAATCTCGGTTATCTTTATAAACAAATACAGGGATGTTCCTTATTTACAAGACCCCTACTTTTTACTTACGGCTCGCTGGAGGGCTGATCCCCTTGGGGAAATAGTGCGGCTGGGTTACTTCCCAGCGCTGGACTCTTTGACGAAGATTCCTTTCCCCTCTTTGAGGCCTTGACCTCCGGATCTTCCGAAGCGGTCCTCTTCTCTCCTCTAAAGATGATACTTTTAATCCGGGCGATTGCAGCTTAGTCCTGCGTCCTCAGTCAGGTCTGGACACCTCTCTAGTGATCCGAAGAACAGTTTATACATCTCCACGGGCGTCGTGCCCATAAAATTTTGGAGAGCTCGTGGTCCCTCCGGATTAAATTCCAACAGGCGGAGGGGGCGACGTTTGTAGGGCAGCAGGCGCCGGATCAACATAACCTGCACCACTGCAACCAGATTGATCTCTCTTTCTTGGAGGTCTCGAATACGGCCCTGCAGCAAAGGAACGTCCTTGGACGGCCCCCAGTCGAGCCCCTTGTTGGCCCATGACGCCAGCCGCTGTGGTGGACCTGAGCGGAAGGCAGGGAGCGCCACCCATTTGGTGCCCCTGGGAGCGGTGATATAAAACCAAGCTCCTCTTGAAAAGAGCCCTTGGGACATGGAGCATCAGCACATTTTCTTATGACCGCCCCTCCGCACCCTGCTTGCTGCCCCTCGGTCATCTTTGGCTCCACCTTGAAGGTCTTGAGCCACAATCCAAAGTGAGGGGTAATATGGAGGAAGGCCTCACATATGACAATGAATGACGAGATATGGAGGATGGACTCCGGATTCAAGTCATGAAAATCAAGCCCATAATAAAACATGAGCCCTCGCACAAAGGGATCCGTCGGGAAGCCTAAACCCCGAAGGAAGTGAGACAAGAACACCACGTTCTCGCCGGGCTCAGGAGTGGGAATTACCTGCCCTGGAGCAGGCAGCCTATGCGAGATCTCGCCGGTCAGATACCTGGCGTCTCGCAGCTTTAACACATCTTCTTACAGGACGGAGGAGGACATCCATCGGCCGTGCTGGTCGGAGCCGGACATCGTCGAAGGTCCGAAGCGCCTAAATCTGAAGCTTTGGGTGTTAGAACTCGAAGCGCGAGGCGAACTCGATGGAGGGTGTAAAAATAAGAGGGCCTTGGTCTCATTATAAAGAGGTTGAATACCAAGAGCCCTCCCCGTGGTCGATTAGGACTCGCCTTCTATAGAGGAGGCATGCCAATGGGCATGTTTGGGTTACCCACGTCCGTATTGATGAGAATCCTGGAATAAGGGGGCACGATCTATGCTTTGATAAGACGTGCCAGGGAAGCCGCCTCGCTAAACGCGCTAAGGTGGAACGGTAAAAAAACGATTCATATAAAGGCCTGGCCGTGGTGTGATGTCACGCCGCGGAATACGTCAGCAGATCTGTGCAAAAGTTATTCTCTCTGCGGTGGTATGTGGAACTTATTTTGCAGAGCCGTACATTATCCTTGTGTTCAAAACCTTCTATGAAGTATTCGGAGGAGGAACCCGCCTTGAAATGCCGAAGACAATATGCGCAGCGGACTCGTCGTCATTGAAGCCTGGTTCGAGAGGCTACCGAGGAGTCTGGACTAGGGGGTGTCCGGATAGCGAACTATCATCACGGCCGGACTCCAAGACTATGAAGATACAAGATTGAAGACTTCGTCCCGTGTCCTGGATGGGACTTTCCTTGGCGTGGAAGGCAAGCTTGGCGTCTGAGATATGTAGATCTCCTACCATTGTAACCGACTCTGTGTAACCCTAACCTATCCGGTGTCTATATAAACCGGAGGGTTTTAGTCCATAGGACAAACAACAATCATACCATAGGCTAGCTTCTAGGGTTTAGCCTCCTTGATCTCGTGGTAGATCTACTCTTGTACTACCCATATCATCAATATTAATCAAGCGAGTAGGGTATTACCTCCATCGAGAGGGCCCGAACCAGGGTAAAAACATCGTGTCCCTTGTCTCCTGTTACCATCCGCCTAGACGCACTGTTCGGGACCCCCTACCCGAGATCCGCCGGTTTTGACACCGACACTGGGGTTAGAAGCTCTTCGCCACTTTTGGCCACCTGCCGGAGTATCCAACATGCTCTAAGGCTATGAGTTGGTGTGGCGCCCTCTGTACTATGAATTTTACAGGGTCCGTTGAGCCATCCCTACAGTACGGTTCCATGCCCCGTAGGGTTTTTTTGTTTTATGGTGTTTAACCCGGGTGATTGGCGATAATGCACCCTTTTCTTTCGGATTGGGTTTGTATTCGGGGCCGGATTGTCCCAAAATCTTACTTCGATTTTCCAGGCGCTTTCCATCGCACAGTACTTCCGTACTATGGACGCCAAGTCAGCAAAGCGTGTAATTTCACGGCGACCTATGGTGTTGAGGATTCCCTTGTCCATGCAATTATTGCAGAAGAATGAAATTGCGTCTTCCTCGCGGCAGTCCTTTATCCTGTTCAAAACCGGAGGAATCGCCCGATAACGATGTCTTTGTTTAAATCGGGGCTCTTGCCTAATTTTGGATAGATCGCCTATGTTCGGGTGGGTGGGTGGATTTAGATCCGAAACCTCACCCAATCTGAGGCTCAAGGGCCAAGGAGTTTCCGAACTCGGAAGCTTGGATTCTTGGATGTTGTCCAATGAGTCTAGCCCGTTGCCTGACTCTAAGTTCAGGTCTTGAGTGTCGTCCTCCCCTCCGCAGGTATCCGGCTTGGAGGGATCGGGAATCCGGACATAGCTAGTCCTTAAGATAGATGGAGAGTCGCCGCATTGTTCCTCCACCACAGCAACGTGATGGGTGACCTGGGGAGAGTTAATCTCTCTCAGATCGGGTTTAGGCCCAATCTGATTGTAGTCTGTAGCGACTCCCAGGGCGGCGATGCAATCCAGGAGCTCGTTTAAGGAAGAGAGCTCCGTCGGATCTAACTGCTCGGCGAATTCCCAGTTGACGTGAAGACTGCTTTCGACGAGAAGTCATCGTCGGCGCGGCGGCCGAACAAGCGGTCATAAGAAAACCGCCTAGCCGGAGAGTTTGGCCGATAGCCAAAGCTCCTTTAGCAACAGTGCCGTCTTTAAAGACGGGATGAGGCATCCTTCCTGTTGGCGACGACACAGAGGAACTCTCAATGAAAGCACCAATGTCGGTGTCAAAACCGGCGGATCTCGGGTAGGGGGTCCCGAACTGTGCATGTAGGCGGATGGTAACAGGAGACAAGGGACACGATGTTTTTACCCAGGTTCGGGCCCTCTCGATGGAGGTAAAACCCTACTCCTGCTTGATTAATATTGATGATATGGGTAGTACAAGAGTAGATCTACCACGAGATCGTAGAGGCTAAACCCTAGAAGCTAGCCTATGGTATGATTGTTGTTCGCCCCTACGGACTAAAACCCACCGGTTTATATAGACACCGGAGAGGGCTAGGGTTACAGAGTCGGTTACAATGGGAGGAGATCTACATATCCATATCGCCAAGCTTGCCTTCCACGCCAAGGAAAGTCCCATCCGGACACGGGACGAAGTCTTCAATCTTGTATGTTCATAGTCTAGGAGTCCGGCCAAAGGTTATAGTTCGGCTATCCGGACACCCCCTAATCCGGGACTCCCTCAGTTGTCTCGTTCCACGGAGATGAATCCGAATTGAATTCAACATGTACACAGGAGGTATCGCCAGATTTCATCAACGGCACACATCCAGCAAGCAGTTGAACAAGGATGCCATGACGTACCGAAGAATTTGCCCTTTGTCAACTCTTTTCATTCAATAAAGATTCCGGGATTCGTATCAATATGATTTTATACATACACCATAACATGAAAAAATTAACATAAAAAACAAAGTAAGCAAGCAAAAAACTGAATAATTAATCAAATAATTAACATATAAAGTTCAATATTGTTTTTCATATGATGTATCAATAGGCGCGGCGTGTCGCCGCGCGGGCTAAGCTAGTAGGCTCTATACAGTGCAAAAACAAAGGATCTATAGGCCGCGCAACTGAAGTAGTATATGTATTAGAGCAATCCTCTCACTCGGGGGCTTAGCTGCAGTCTAGTACTCGCGTATGTTTGTAAAATCCTACCGAGTAGTGAGCAATCCTCCCACTCGGGGGCTTAGCTGCAGTCCAGTACTCGCCTAAGATTGTAAAATCCTACCGAGTGGTGAGCAACCCTCTCACTCGGGGACTTAGCTGCAGTCCAGTACTCGCCTAAGATTGAAAAATCCTATCGAGTGGTGAGCAACCCTCTCACTCGGAGGCTTAGCTGCAGTCCAGTACTCGCCTAAGTTTGTAAAATCCTACCGAGTGGTGAACAACCCTCTCACTAGGAGGCTTAGCTGCAGTCCAGTACTCGCCTAAGTATAAAACATGTTCCGAGTGAGAATGGTCTTCTCGCTCGGGGACTTGGCCACACGCTCCGTTCCGATCCGCAAGGACGACGAGGTGTAGGTCGACTGCGACTTTCTCCTCAGAGCTGCGCCATAAATACAATGTGCGCTCTGTTCCGATCCGCAAGGACGACAAGGTGCAGGTCGACTGCCACCTTTTCTTCGAAGTCGTGCCACAAGTATGACGCACGATCCATCCCTATCCACAAGGACGACGAAGTGCAGGTCGACTAACACCTCCTCCTCGAAGCTGCGCCACCCACTCAAAGATTATTCCGAGTGAAGAAATAAGTACCACTCGAAGATAAACACAAGCATATTCAGAGGTAAACCAAGTTCGGATAAATCCTAAGGTTCGGGTCCAGGGATTAAAGTACTCGAGCATCAAGCCCGAAGGAGTTTCACGATTACACAATCACTCGGCATTCCGAGGCAAATAAAGGTGAAGCATAAAATTTTGGATCACTCGTCAGGAGAAGGACTGGCTGGATCGCAGAAGCTGTCAAGATCTATGACGTCTGCAATGCGAGTGGCGGCATCAAGGAAAGTATCCATGAAGGACTGGAAAGTGTGCTTTTTGGTGTTGGCGACCTTGAGCGCCGCCAGCTTGTCCTCGTTGACATCCTTGCAGTGCACTCGAACCAACGACAGGGCGACATCAGCACCGCAGCGAGCAGATGATTTCTTCCATTCTTGCACTCAGTCAGGAATTTGATTCAGTCGAGCCATAAGAGACTCGAGATCTTGAGACAGTTCCGCTTGAGGTCAGAGTTCAGCATCAACCCGAGTCATTGATACGTCCATTTTGCATCATGCTTTTATATCAATATTTATTGCATTATGTGCTGCTATTACATATTATATCTCAATACTTATGGCTATTCTCTCTTATTTTACAAGGTTTACCATGAAGAGGGGGAACGCCGGCAGCTGGAATTCTGGCTGGAAAAGAAGCAAACATTGGAAACCTATTCTGCACTGTTCCAAAAATTCTGAAACTCCACGAAACATGTTTTTGGAATTTATAAGAACTAGCAAAGTGGCCCGCTCGATGCGCAGACTAGAATTATATATATTTTAATAAATAGACCATATTATTTAGTTTGTCTAATTGAAATTGAAACCAAGTGTGATGACATTTATAAATATAATTCTTTAGTGGACATAGTTCGGAGGGCAACACATAAAGTATTTATTTACTGATGTGAAAAAATGCATTATTTACCTAATAATAGGTTTAGTTGACAGTCATTTTAAATTTGGTACCTACTGATATCTAAATATGGCCAAGACATTTGTGAGCATATTGAGACATACCACTACTTATAGTTAAGACTTGAGATAAAGTTGTGAGAAACTACAAAGGTATTAACCGTGTATTATTAATTTGTCTAAATACACAGTACAAAATTACTATTACTCAAAGATGGTACTATAATCTCGTGAAAACAATATGCATTCAACTTGTGCTCAGTAAAATAATAGATCCAACAAAAGGTGAGAGATGGATAAAATGACTCAGAAAGGAAGCACCTAAATCCTTTAGCTGTTCCATGTTGGTTCCCATAGTGTACATCAAGCGTTTTTTGAAATAATTGGTACAAAAGGTTAAATACTGAGATGTTGTGCTCTGTTGCTCAATTAAATGCAGAATAAGTAAAAATCTTAGACCAGACTGACTGAAATTTTTGAGTTGAAACTATGAAATTATGCATGCAAGTAGATGTGAACTCTAGTTTTTTCTTAAACACATGTAGCTAGTTCAGTACATTTGGAATGTCTACAGATACTTATCATTACTGTCTATAGAGATTATACCAATTTTATACTTATATTTTATGTTAGACATTTTGATAAGCTACTATTTTTTGGTAGTACACACGTTTTGGTCATCTCTGCTTACAGAGACACCTCTAATCTTGAAAGACTGATGACGCCAATGTTTTGTGAAAAATCAAAATTCTTAATTTTAAGATGTTTGAAATATAATCTTGTGGATCTTGCTAACTGAAGGTAGGACTACTGTGCCGTACATCTGGACTACTCTGTTGGTACGTCCGGAGGTCATGTGGTGCATCCAAGTTTTGAGGAAAAAGTGATTATATATGAGTGTTACAAATTTACAAAGCATGTTCACAACGGAGCAATCAGTGGGGTAAATCATTTATTCAGTAAATGTGGACAGAAGCTATAATCTCTTATCGCTCAGCAGGAATATTTCTGATGGGTATGGTTATGGCATGTTTTGATCAGTCATGATGCCCCTCAATCAAACATGACAATCATGTCCTAGTACAGGACCTCGTTTTTTTTTCTAATCAAAACCTAAAGTGACCAAAAGAATGTATCGGCTAGCTTGTACATTCTTCTAAAAAGAATCTGGCTTGTACATGTGCTGGTAGATGCCGAGTACATATTGGTGCAATAGGCCGTCGACTATACTTCATCTAATCGTCTTCGTCAGTGTGCTTGCATGCAACGATGGCGTGTGGCCCATCGTACACAATACAGTCCAAGCTTACCTCCGTGACATGCGGGAGGAGCGCATTGCCTGCATGAATTCGAGAGTCCCATGACCAACTTAGTTCGACTTCACAGAGAGATGTTGGAGCAGCAGCCTTTTGTACCAGCTGCAAGTCATGAACCGGTGCCGTATTCCTTATTTTCCATGATGTCATACATCTCCTCCCTTCTTCCGCTGGATCTCGCGTATGAGGTCTGCTGAAGGATGCTCCAAGGTGTGTATGAGCCATCTTGCCGAGGCCGCAAGTTCGGTGATCGTCGTCTGCATTGATCGGAGCATGAGCCAACCGAGCTTCTTCTTGCCGCGTGTGCCTCGGCGTGGAGGCGGATGATCCAGTCATGTCAAGCTATCACCAAGGGTAGATTCATATATATGTGCAAGAAGATGACATCAACAGAGAGGAGATCACAAGGAAGAGCACCGATGGATTGACATTGACAATACATAATCAACCCGAGGAGAGGTTCCGTCAATCTCGGCGCTGACCCCATCCCTCTGCCTGGCAACTATGATAACATGAAGATGCGGGTGTACTGTGTTTACCCTGGGTGCTTCACATGATTTCCTTTCTTTTTTCCTTATTATTAGGATATCATATTGGTGTTCACGTGTTGACGGGTGGATATGATTAATGAAACTGGACGTTTGAGATTCATTAATGAAAATTATTTGAATAAATCAATGGTTAGACATTTAATTTTTGTGTGAGTTTCTAGAATAATTCTATTTTTGTGATTAACCCGTTAATTACTTAATATATACTCCCTCTGTCCCAAAATAACTGTCGTTGATCTCAGTGACACTTAATTTTCGGACGGAGGGAGTGTTAGATAGATAGATAGATGATATATGTACTATCATGCCTAATAAAACATCATGCATGTGAGCCATTCCCATACATATATCCAGGGCATGCAAGCACGCATATATCAAAGGCTTGCGTGAACGTGTTTTTTTTTCAGATGAATGCATTGCATGCATTTAGCAAGCTAGACATCAGCACACGTCCTGAGCTAGCTTCGGTTGTAGGGCTGCAGCATTTTTCTTTCTTTTTTTGGTTGTAGAGCTGCAGCGTTTAGGAGCGAAGACGCCAGCACGCTAGGGACGTCCATGTGTTGGAGGAAAAAACCTAAAAAGAGAAGAAAGTCGTGGAACGAAACGTTTTTCTCCACCAAAGGAACAGAGCGTTTTTCCATTACGTAATTATATTGGCAATGGTGGGTAAATTCTTTGACTTGAAATCCTATCTAATGGCTATAACATTTTAGTCTATTAAATTAACGGTCATATGGTTCTAATTATTGTGGTAATTTCTAATTTATTTATCTTTTCTCTGGTTAACCCGTCAAGTACTTTTTATATATAAATAGATTATTGAGCGAAAGAAATACATCAGGGGGCTCACACCTTGGCCAGGAGAGTGGGGGGGGGGGGGGGGGGCCCCCCCGACTGGGGCGCCCCCTGTCTCCTGGGCCCCCTGGTGGGCCTTCTGTGTCCATCTTCTGCTATATGAGAGCTTTCACCTTGGAAAAAATCGTGGGCAAGCTTACGGGACGAAACTCCGCCGCCACGAGGCAGAACCTTGGCGGAACCAATTTAGGACTCTGGCGGAGCTGTTCTGCCGGGGACACTTTCCTCCGGGAGGGGGAAATCATCACCAACGTCATCACTAACGATCCTCTCATCGGAAGGGGGTCAATCTCCATCAACATCTGTTGACGCTCAAAAGTGGCACGATTATAAAGAGTGCCTTGAAGCTTTTTCAAGATTAATCCAAACTTACTATTGAAAGTCACCATGAGATGGCTCTCTTCGAGAAGATTAAGATGAATATGAAGATGGTCTAAAACGGAGCTCGGATGTAAAAGTTATGACAAGTTCAGAGATGCTCATGTCGACATCAGATTAAAGAATGGCTTGAAACCAAATTAATATGGCTTCAAATAGAGAAAGATTCAACACGAAAGTTGTGCGTCTCGTCGAAGCAATCGATTTTGATATAAAGATCGTCCCAATCGGAGGTAGTATGCAAAAGATAAAGCCAGTACAACATGCTATTGCACTGGATGGCCGACACTCCGGGGACAACCATCCAGGTTTTGATTTTCTCTGTGGATAGCCGGACACTCCGGCTATGTTAGTCCGGGTTTTGAATTTCGCTGCTGCAGACTTCAGAAAACAGCCGAAAACCCCCTCAAGATAGCCTCAGATCGAAAAACGTTCAACATGAAAGTTGTTCGTCTCGTCGAAACGGTCAAGATTTCTTTTGGGCTCGTTTCCATCCGGGGTCGTTTACTTCCCCAAACATGGCCTGCAAGGTGCAGCCAGATTTTACCGAACAGTTTTGGAAAGTTCGGACCAAACAAATCCGATTTGGACTAGGGTTTTAGACGTGAATTGAAGTCTTTTCCTTGCACGGGATGTCCAGCCGCCTCTTATATACTTAAGGGGTGACAGCCGATTGAACAACACACAATCGAACAAATCATCTACCACTTTTTATCTTTTATCTTTTCTCCTTAACCCTAGTTTTTTTTCTTCTCGTTCTTTGTTCATTCTTCTCCATTGCGTGGCGGCGAACCTCGAGGCCCTAGGGGCGATCAGGTCGACCTAGGGCAAATTATAGCCTCCGCGCGTCCAGACGGGGTCCCTCCCGGGCGTGTGGGGTTTCGGGTCTACAAAAGCGCCCGCCGGATTGCTTGCGTACCGCGCTTCCGGGCGGGTCTCCTTCGACGTCAGCTGCGGTGCATCACACCCGGCGTCGAGGATACACGGAGACGTGTTCGTGTGCGAACACACCTTTTGGCGACTCCGCCGGGGACCAAGCTTTGAACGGTCTCCGACCCGTTCTTGCTACGAAGAGATCGTCATCTAGGTTTTGCAATCTACAAAGGTAATATGAATACCCAATTCACATATGTAGATGCAAATAATGCATATGTTATTGCTAGATCATCTAATGAGCATAATGTATCGGCTAGCCCTAGCTTTATCAATCATGCATCTAATTATGTGCAAGGGCAGATGCAACAAAATCTCCATGATTCTACTTCATATAATTTTAGCAACATACAACATATGTATCCAAACTCTCAAGCATCGGCAACCCCACAAATTCATATGCTGATGACAACATGATGGGTTTGGTTAATCAATTTGAAACACCTCATGTTAAAATTTCCAATAGCATACAAGAAAGTGTTTCTCCTTTTTATTCATCGACAACTAATTTGCAATATGTGAATCCAACCTTGCCGATGGATGGGAGAATTGGCCATGCTACTACTAGCTATTCGGCCAGTTACTCTCAACCATCATATGCTACACCTCATGTTAGTAATTTTTCAGCACTGTATGCAACTATAGATGTTCATAATTCGGCCCCACATCTTCATGATCATAGCCGAATAAGTGAAAATTTTACAGGAACACATGTGCCGTCATCAAATACTGTAGCATATAATGCATACTCTACGCAATTCAAGAATTTCGGCAACACTCACGCGTTGCCGAAAGAATTTAAGAGTATTGTGGAGCAATCCCTTCCAGAAGCGGTTGTGGCTGCATTAAAAAAGAGCTTGGAACAAAACAACAGGATTAGTGCTCTTTTCCTTGAACAATATGCAAAGCGGCTGTTTCCTAATTATGCTGCAATAAAGGCTAGAGTTTTGCAAGAAGATGAAACTTCATCAATTGATAGAATTGGCGAGAGAGCATATTGTTATACACCAGTGCATACACCTCCACCTAGTGCCGCAGCATATTATACACCCTCTACACAGTTGCAGAATTTCGGCAACACTAACAGTTCATTGCCGAAAGATCCTAAAAGCATTGGGGGGCAAACTAATCTAGAGCGGGATGAAATTGAGAGGGGAATTAAATCTTTGCGCGATAGGGTGCAAGTACTTCGCCAAGAGAGAATTGATAGGGAATTAGCTCAAAGAAAAGAAGCCTTGCCAATTGATATAACCGGTGAAAAGAATGATGATTCGGAAACTAAAAGTGCTTCGGTTGAAAAAGCCGAATCAAGTAGTATATATTCGGAATCCATCAAATCCAAAGAGGAAAACATTGTTGAGAAAGGGCATGGAAAGTATAGCAAGACAACCATACTTGATTTTTCTGAAGTTAATGGAACCTACTTCCTGCCCTGTGAGTTTCGTGCCATAGAAATTGATGATCTTCAAGAACAAGAACAAGTGGCCGAAGAAAGTTTGGTGGACGAAGTTCTTCAAACTAATGATGCACGAAATCAAGAAAAAGATGATGACAAGGCGTTGGGAAGCTATCCGAAGGCGGAGCAAGATATTCTTCAAGTCACACCACCATCATGCTCTCCCAACATATTTGAAGAGGTATGTCTAGCAATTAATTTACCTATTTTCAGATTTGGTCATGACTTAGTTGTTGATGCATATATTAGTAAAATCTTGGTAAGAAATATTGAGAGACCAATGAAGAAGGGTAATTTATTTGTTAGCAATCAGATTGTCACAAAGCATATCGGCCAACACATTGCACCATTCAGAAAGACCGATAGCGAAAAATTATTGCAACCAAGCCTTTCCCCATTGCTTTATCTAAAGCTCATATATAATTGGGTAGCTTTGCTTATTTCTTAATTGGCTTACACTTGGTCTCAATTGAGACATGTATGTTCTAACTATTTTCGTTTCAGAAATTTAAAGCCAAGGTTAAAATCTTCTGAGCACACCGATGCCAGTATAGTTTCTTATCCAAAGACATCGGAGATAGAGTGCAAAATACAATGCATAGCCGAATGGGGTGATGCAAAATCTGAACCATTCGTTTGCTTAACTCCAAAGCTGATCTCACAACAAGATCGGCTAGAGAATAAAAAGTTTACCTTCAATTAAAGCATGTGTGATCAAATATTTGATTTGTTGTTGAGAAATAATTACATTAGAATTCTTGATCACCATGTTGAGCCATCTGTCCAGGGATGAATGTATTGTAAGTTGCATGGTTCGTCCAAGCATAATTTTGAGGATTGCAACGTGTTTCGTCAAATAGTTAAATCAGCCATTGATAAAGGATGATTGAAATTTGTTGAGACACCAAGAGATGACCAGTCTATTCCGATTGGTCCCGATGGCAGAAAGTTTTTGCATCGGCTACTTCAAGCCGATCCATTTAAAGAGAAGGTAAGAACTGTAGGTGACAGGATCAAGCTTTCAAGAAAAGAAGTTGTTCTAAAGCATGATGAAAATATTCTTCAGGGAGAAAATTCTATCAAAATTGCAATGAAGACGCCAAGTACTGGGGGGCAACAAGAGAATCCAAAGATCGATGCAAACAAAGGCCGAGGTAAGCACAAAGGTAAAAAGCCGAAAGTCACTTTTGTGCAACTATTCAAAAAATATCATAAGATAAGTGAGGAGAAAATTGCTTATCGGCCAAGTAATGCAAAAGCATCAAGATCACCCCCTAGGCGCAAATCCAAGGACCGGTATTGGCAGGAAGAGAATTTGAATGTAGCACATTTGTATCCATATTTTGGGCCGCCAATGCTAATGCCATGGATACCTCCCTATGCTCATGTAAATCCATATCCATTATGGGACATGGATGATATAGGGGCACATTCTCCATCTTATTTTGGACCATCTCACCAATATTATGCAGCTCCGAGAAGATCTACATTTGAACAATCACATGTCAAAGACCGTTTCAATTATAAGGAATCGGTCCAGAGCTCAAGGAAGAAGAAACAGGTGGTTGAGCAAGTCTACCACGTCAAAAGAGATGGTCGTAAGAGTGCCACTTCAGATATGATCTCAAATGAAAAAGAGCCAATTAAAGTGTTGACATTGGCTACTAAGGGCAACGAGACGAAGCAACCAATTATTGATAGTCAAAGTGCCAAATCTGAAGAAAAGAAGTTGAGAGTGCACAAGGTAAAACAAGAATTGCCATTGCTTCAGACAAAATCGTAGCCGGGGTGCTCACTCGGCTTATTATATTGGCAAAAGAAGAAATTACAAAAACTTAGTGCACAAGAACTTGAAGAAATAAACATGGCATGGGTTCCCAAAGGAAGTGCTCAAAATAAGAATTATGTGCAACCTTCCATTACAAAAAGTGCGTCAAAGGTGAAGAAGGAAAAGAGTGAAAACTATGAAGAACCAAGCCGAAGGTTTCAGCATCTTCGGTCTACACATTATCCATATTCTTCAACTATGCCATTAACGCCTATGCCATAGAATTCATCATCAGGTATAATTGGTAACCCTCAATGGGCTTATTTTAATCCATGGATGCCAGATAATTTCTTATATCAGGAAAGGGTATTACCAAGTCACTATGCATTTGATTAGCTACAAGTTTGTTGCTGATCCAAAGGGCCGAAATACTTGATTTTTCATTTCATTTGTTTATTTCGGCTATATGTGCTTTGAATGATGTTTACATGGTAATGGCCGATATTTATCTATCGTCCCAAGAGTATGTCAATGCATGGCCGGTGTAGTATTCTAATATCGTCCTTAGTTTGAGTAGAGATTGAGATAACTGCTTGCAAAGGAATTTGTCAAATTGATTCCATTGAAGATATTATGCATAGACCAATTCACCAAAATTGCAAAGTGAACTTATGTTTTGATTGATTGTGCTTTGGCTTATTAGTTTTCATAATATACGTAAGGCCAAATCATGGTTGATTTTATTATTGAGCTTCATATTGACATCATGCCTAATATTAATTTTAGCTTGATCTCTCTAGTACCATGGAGATTATATATTGATGGTTAAATTTGTAGCAATGGCCAAGGTTTTGCTGTTGTTTATTTATCTCCATATGGAGCTATTTTGTGAAGCCTCATGCCGCTTAAAATATTTTTGCATAATGATCAAAGCCGAATATGCATTGTTATTCGGATTGGAGCTTTGCCTTGCTATAGGTGCTATACATATTGAGGCTTCCGTTGATTCATTATTAGTAGTGAAACAAATATCCAAGGGTTATCAACGTTTTGACGAATCACTTATAGTTTATCTTTTGGTATGTCTAGATGCAAGATTTACCTTGGGTTGCTTTAAAATTGTTCATATATCTAGACATGAAAATTCTAAAAAGTTGGCACAGCAAGCATCCGGCTACTTTGTTAATCATGCTATATTGCATTTCTCTCAATAGCCGATGCTTAGTCTCGTCAACATACGTAAGGCCGAACCGAAGTCCACAGCTTCGGCCACTAATGAATTTTTTTATGCAGGCGAAAGTAAGGATTGGAGAAAGTTTATTGTTGATTATCTACAAAATCCTAGCAAAAAGGTGAACAATATGGTCCGGAGGATGACCTTGAGATAATTATCTATGGAACTTTATCACCGGATTGTTAATGAAGCTGAGAAGGTTTCACCCAAATTTGCACCAAAAAGTTCATGGCCGATATATACTTATCGTCCTAAGAACATATAAATGGCCGATGGAGTGTTGACATCGTCCTTCCAACGAACTTTGTACAAGTTATTTTTCGGCACGCTAGCTTTGCCCAAAAACAGGGGGGCATGTGTTGACGCTCAAAAGTGGCACGATTATATAGAGTGGCTTGAAGCTTTGTCAAGATTAATTCAAACTTACTATTGAAAGTCACCATGAGATGGCTCTCTTCGAGAAGATCAAGATGAATATAAAGATGGTCTAAAACGGAGCTCGGATGTAAAAGTTATGACAGGTTCAGAGATGCTCGTGTCGACATCGGATTAAAGAATGCCTTGAAACCAAATTAACGTGGCTTCAAATGGAGAAAGTTTCAACACGAAAGTTGTGCGTCTCGTCGAAACGATCGATTTCGATATAAAGATCGTCCCAATCGGAGGTCATATGCAAAAGTTAAAGCCAGTACAAGAAGCTGCTGCACTGGATGGCCGGACACTCCGGGGACAACCATCCGGGTTTTGATTTTCTCTGTGGATGGCCGGACACTCCGGCTATGTTAGTCCGGGTTTTGAATTTCGCTGCTGCAGACTTTGGAAAACAGCCGAAAACCCCCTCCAGATAGCCTCTGATCGAAAAACGTTCAACATGAAAGTTGTTCGTCTCGTCGAAACGGTCAAGATTTCTTTTGGGCTCGTGTCCATCCGGGGTCGTTTACTTCCCCAAACATGGCCTGCAAGGTGCAGCCAGATTTTCCTGAACAGTTTTGAAAAGTTCGGACCAGACAAATCCGAATTGGACTAGGGTTTTGGACGTGAATTGAAGTCTTTTCCTTGCACGGGAAGTCCAGCCGTCTCTTATATACTTAAGGGGTGACGGCCGATTGAACAACACACAATCGAACAAATCATCTACCACTTTTTATTTTTTATCTTTTCTCCTTAACCCTAGTTCTTCTTCTTCTCGTTCTTCTCCATTGCAGGGCGGCGAACCTCGAGGCCCTAGGGGCGATCAGGTCGACCGAGGGCAGCCCATAGCCGCCGCGCGTCCAGACAGGGTCCTTCCCGGGCGTGTGGGGTTTCGGGTCTACAAAAGCTACGCCGGATTGCTTATGCATCAAGGCTTCCGGGCGGGTCTCCTTCGACGCGAGCTGCGGTGCATCACCCCCGGTGTCGAGGGTACACGGTGACGTGTTTGTGTGTGAACTACATCTTCGCCAGCACCATCTCCTCCCAAAACCCTAGTTCATCTCTTGTATCCAATCTTGTATCAAAACCACAAATTGGTACCTGTGGGTTGCTTGTAGTGTTGATTACTCCTTGTAGTTGATGCTAATTGGTTTACTTGGTGGAAGATCATATGTTCAGATCCTTTATGCATATTATTACCCCTCTGATTATGAACATGAATATGCTTTTGTGAGTAGTTAAGTTTGTTCCTGAGGACATGGGTGAAGTCTTGCTATCAGTAGTCATGTGAATTAGGTATTCGTTTGATATTTTGATGAGATGTATGTTGTCTTTTCCTCTAGTGGTGTTATGTGAACGTCGACTACATGACACTTCACCATTATTTGGGCCTAGAGGAAGGCATAGGGAAATAATAAGTAGATGATGGGTTGGTAGAGTGACAGAAGCTTAAACCCTAGTTTATGCGTTGCTTCGTTAGGGGCTGATTTGGATCCATATGTTTAATGTTGTGGTTATGTTTACCTTAATACTTCTTTTGTAGTTTCGGATGCTTGCAATAGGGGTTAATCATAAGTGGGATGCTTGTCCATGTAAGGGCAGTACCGAAGCACCGGTCCACCCATATATCAAATTATCAAAGTACCGAACGCGAATCATATGAATGTGATGAAAACTAGCTTGACGATAATTCCCCTGTGTCCTCGGGAGCTACTTTCTCATTATTAGAAATTGTCCAGGCTTATCCTTTGCTACATAAAGGATTGGGCCACCTTTGTGCACTTTATTTACTTTATTTACTTTTTACTCATTACTATTTATCTTATCACAAAACTATCTATTACCTACAATTTCAGACCTGCAGAGAAAACCTTACTGAAAACCGCTTATCATTTCCTTCTGCTCCTCGTTGGATTTGACACTCTTACTTATCGAAAGGACTATAATTGATCCCCTCCACTTGTGGGTCATCAAGACTCTTTTCTGGCACCGTTGCCGGGGAGTGTAGCGTTTTTGGTGAATGGAACTTGGTAAGGAAACATTTATATAGTGTGCTGAAATTTTCTGTTACTTGTCACTATGGAAACTAATCCTTTGAGGGGCTTGTTCGGGGTATCTTCACCCCCACCAAAAGAGCAAAGATTTGCTCCTCAACCTACTGAACTTTATGAAAATATTTACTTTGAGATTCCTTCGGGTATGATAGAGAAATTGCTAGCTAATCCACTTACAGGAGATGGAACATTACATCCCGATTTACACCTTCTCTTTGTGGATGAAGTTTGTGGATTATTTAAGCTTGCAGGTATTCCCGATGATGTTGTCAAAAGGAAGGTCTTCCCTTTATCTTTGAAGGGAGATGCATTGACATGGTATAGGCTATGTGATGATACGAGATCTTGAATTATAAGCGATTGAAGTTGGAATTTCACCAGAAGTTCTATCCTATGCATCTTATTCATCGTGATCGTAATTACATATATAATTTCTGGCCTCGCAAAGGAGAAAGCATCGCTCAAGCTTGGGGGAGGCTTAAGTCAATGTTATATTCATGCCCCAATCATGAGCTCTCCCGGGAAATGATTATTCAAAACTTTTATGCTCGGCTTTCTCTTGATAATCACAACCTGCTCGATACTTCCTGTGTTGGTTCTTATATGCTCAAGACTATTGATTTCAAATGGGACTTATTGGAAATAATTAAACGCAACTCTAAAGATTGGGGTTCCGACGATGGTAAGGAGTCAGGTATGACACCTAAGTTCGTTTGTGTTAAGTCTTTTATGGATACCGATGTTTTTCGTGGATTTAGCGCTAAGTATGGACTTGACTCTGAGATAGTAGCTTCTTTCTATGAATGTTTTGCTACTCATGTTGATCTCCCTAAAGAGAGGTGGTTTAAATATAATCCTCCTATTGAAGTGAAAGTAGTTGCACCTATTACAGTTGAAGAAAAGACTATCACCTATAGTGATCCTATTATTCCTACTACTTATGTTCCGAAACCTCCTTTCCCTGTTAGGATAAAAGATCATGCTAAAGCTTCGACTGTTGTTCATAAGAGTAATACTAGGACTTATACACCTCCTGAGCAAATTAATGTTGAACCTAGTATTGCTATGGTTAAAGATCTCTTGGATGATGATTTAGATGGGCATGTTATTTATTTCTGTGGTGAGACTGCTAATATTGCTAGACCAGATACTAAGATACATAGACCTGTCGTAGGCATGCCTGTTATTTCTGTTAAAATAGGAGATCATTGTTATCATGGCTTATGTGATATGGGTGCTAGTGCTAGTGCAATACCTTATACATTATATCAAGAAATTATGCACGACATTGCACCCATTGAATTAGAAGACATTGATGTTACTATTAAGCTTGCTAATAGGGATACCATTAAACCTATTGGGATTTTTAGAGATGTTGAAGTTTTGTGTGGGAAGGTTAAATACCCTGCTGATTTTCTTGTTGTCGTTTCCCCACAAGATGATTTTTGTCCCATTATTTTTGATAGACCCTTCTTGAATACAGCTAGTGCTAAGATTGATTGTGAAAAAGATACTCTCACCATGGGCATAGATGGTATGTCTCATGAGTTTAATTTTGCTAAGTTTCATAGACAACCTCGTGATAGGGAACCACCTAGTAAGGATGAAATTATTGGTCTTGCTTCCATTGTTGTGCCTCCTACTGATCCGTTAGAACAATATTTGCTAGACCATGAAAACGGTATGTTTATGAAGGAGAGAAGGGAAATAGATGAAGTGTTCCTTAAACAGGAACCTATGCTGAAACATAACCTTCCCGTTGAAATTCTTGGGGATCCCCCTCCACCCAAGGGTGATCCCGTGTTTGAACTCAAACCTTTACCTGATGATCTTAAGTATACTTATCTTGATGAGAAGAAAATATATCATGTTATTATTAGTGCTAACTTTTTAGAGCAAGAAGAAGAAAGATTATTGAAAACTCTGAAGAAGCACCGAGCAGCTATTGGATATACTCTGGATGATCTCAAGGGCATTAGTCCCATGTTATGCCAACATAAAATTAATTTGGAGGCCGATGCTAAACCAGTTGGAGATCCTCAAAGACGACTAAATCCCAAGATGAAAGAAGTGGTAAGAAAGGAGATACTAAAGCTCCTTGAGGCAGGTATTATTTATCCCGTTGCTAATAGTGAATGGGTAAGCCCTGTCCATTGCGTTCCTAAAAAGGGAGGTATTACTGTTGTTCCTAATGATAAAGATGAATTGATCCCGCAAAGAATTATTACAAGTTATAGGATGGTAATTGATTTCCGTAAGTTAAATAAAGCTACTAAGAAAGATCATTACCCTTTACCTTTTATTGATCAAATGCTAGAAAGACTATCCAAACACACACATTTACGCTTTCTAGATGGTTATTCGGCTTCTCTCAAATACCGTGTCGTGAAGGATCAATCTAAAACTACTTTTACTTGCCCTTTTGGTACTTTTTCTTATAGACGTATGCCTTTTGGTTTATGTAATGCACCTGCTACCTTTCAAAGATGCATGATGGCTATATTCTCTTATTTTTGTGAAAAGATTTGTGAGGTATTCATGGATGATTTCTCCATTTATGGATCCTCTTTTGATGATTGTTTGAGCAACCTTGATCGAGTTTTGCCGAGATGCAAAGACACTAGTCTTGTCTTGAATTGGGAAAAGTGTCCCTTTATGGTTAACGAAGGCATTGTTTTGGGGCATAAGATCTCCGAGAGAGGTATTGAAGTTGATAAAGCCAAAGTTGATGCTATTGAAAAGATGCCATGTCCCAAGGACATAAAAGGTATAAGAAGTTTCCTTGGTCATGCCGGTTTTTATAGAAGGTTCATTAAGGACTTTTCTAAAATCTCTAGGCCTCTGACCAATTTATTGCAAAAAGATATTCCTTTTGTCTTTGACGATGATTGTGTAGAAGCATTTGAAATACTCAAGAAAGCTTTGATCACTGCACCTATTGTTCAGCCACCTGATTGGAATTCACCTTTTGAAATTATGTGCGATGCTAGTGATTATGCTGTAGGTGCTGTTCTAGGGCAAAGAGTCAGTAAGAAATTGAATGTTATCCAGTATGCTAGTAAGACTCTTGATACTGCTCAAAGAAATTATGCTACTACTGAAAAAGAGTTCTTAGAAGTCGTGTTTGCATGTGATAAGTTTAGACCTTATATTGTTGATTCCAAAGTTATTATTCACATTGATCATGCTGCTATTAAATATCTTATGGAAAAGAAAGATGCTAAGCCTAGACTCATTAGATGGGTTCTCTTGCTCTAAGAATTTGACTTGCATATTATTGATAGAAAGGGAGCTAAGAACCCTGTTGCAGACAACTTGTCTAGGTTAGAGAATGTTCTTGATGACCCACCGCCTATTGATGATCGTTTTCCTGATGAACAATTAGCGGTCATTAATGCTTCTCGTATTGCTCCTTGGTATGCTGATTATGCTAATTACATTGTTGCTAAATTCATACCTCCTAGTTTCACATACCAGCAAAAGAAAAAGTTCTTTTATGATTTAAGACATTATTTTTGGGATGACCCACACCACTATAAAGAAGGAGTAGATGGTGTTATTAGATGTTTTGTACCTGAGCATGAACAGGAACATATTCTACGTAAGTGTCACTCTGAATCTTATGGAGGACACCACGCTGGAGATAGAACTGCACACAAGGTACTACAATCTGGTATTTATTGGCCTACTCTCTTCAAAGATGCTCGTAAGTTTGTCTTATCTTGTGATGAATGCCAAAGAGTAGGTAACATTAGTAGACGTCAAGAAATGCCTATGAATTATTATTTTGTTATTGAACCGTTTGATGTTTGGGGCTTTGATTATATGGGGCCTTTTCCTGCCTCTAATGGTTATACACATATTTTAGTTGCTGTTGATTACGTTACTAAGTGGGTAGAAGCTATTCAAACTAGTAGTGCTGATCATAACACTTCTATTAAAATGCTTAAAGAAGTTATTTTTTCGAGGTTTGGAGTCCCTAGATATCTTATGACTGATGGTGGTTCACATTTTATTCATGGTGCTTTCCGTAAGATGCTTGCTAAGTATGATGTCAATCATAGAATCGCATCTCCTTATCATCCGCAGTCTAGTGGTCAAGTAGAGTTGAGCAATAGAGAGCTCAAATTAATTTTGCAAAAGACTGAATAGATCTAGGAAGAATTGGTCCAAAAAACTTGATGATGCATTATGGGCCTATAGAACTGCATACAAAAATCCTATGGGTATGTCTCCATATAAGATGGTTTATGGAAAAGCGTGTCATTTACCTCTTGAACTTGAACATAAGGCATATTGGGCTATTAAAGAGCTCAATTATGACTTCAAACTTGCTGGTGAGAAGAGGTTGTTCGATATTAGCTCACTTGATGAATGGAGAACCCAAGCGTATGAGAATGCCAAGCTATTCAAAGAAAAAGTCAAACGCTGGCATGATAAGAGGATACAAAAGCGTGAGTTTAAACATAGGAGATTATGTGTTATTATTCAACTCTCGTTTAAGATTTTTTGCAGGAAAACTTCTCTCAAAATGGGAAGGTCCCTACGTTATCGAGGAGGTCTATCGTTCTGGTGCCATAAAAATCAACAACTTCGAAGGCACAAGTCCGAGGGTGGTAAACGGTCAAATAATTAAACATTATATTTCAGGTAATCCTACCAATGTTGAAACTAATATTGTTGAAACCGTAACCCCGGAGGAATACATAAGGGACACTTTCCAGAATGTTCCATACTCCGAAAAGGAATAGGTATGTGGTATGGTAAGTAAACCGACTCCAAAACAACTCCAATGGCAATTTTTATCAGTTTTCGATTATTTAAGAATTTCCGGAAGAAAGTAGTCTGAAAGGGACACGAGGCCCCCACGAGAGTGGAGGGCGCCCCCCCTCTTTGGCGCGCCCCCCCTGTCTCGTGGGCACCTCGTGTGCCTCCCGGACTCCTTTTTCTTACACATTACGTATTTTGGTCGGTAAAAATTCATTGTATATACTCCCGAAGGTTTTGACCACCGTATCACGCAAATATCCTCTGTTTTCATTTCGAGCTGTCTCTATTGCAGATTTAGAGCATTATGTCATCTCAAGACTCGGAAGGAGAAAGCTATGTAGCTGATTACCTTGCAAACCCTAAGGTCTACGGGGACCTGGAACATGATGGCTGGACCTCCGAAGAAGAACAAGACTATGAGCCTAAGGGGGAGGAGGAGACGAGTTCAGACGACGACGAAATCCCATTACCCCAACCTAGGGATATGCACGTGGAGTTTAAGAAGTCAAGTCTTCCTGATAGAGCAAAGAAGAAAAAGATCGAGTTTATCCCTTTTCGTCTCTTGCAGGAAAATAAACAGGAATTGTGCAAAAGAGTATTAATCCTTGAGCAGGAGATTGAGTACCTAAAGGAGCAAAATACTATACTCAAGCATAAATTAAGGAAGAAGACTACATCATCATCACCACCTTCATCACCTCCGAGGACATAATCACATGGGTATGGGCACTCCCCTTGGCAACTGCCAAGCTTGGGGGAGGTGCCCCGGTATCGTATCACCATCACACTCCTATCTTTACCGTTTTATTTAGTTCGATCCTTTTAGTAGTATCTTTATCTAGTAGATTGAAGCTTTGATATCAAGTAGTTTGAGTTTTGCTTTGTGATCTCTTTTTGTAATCGAGTCCATGAGCTATCTATAATAAAGATTAGTGTTGAGTCAAAGGCTTTGCTATGTTGCTATGATCTTGAGAAAGTAGAAAGAATAAAAGAGTTCATATTGATCTTATGGATAGTGATGACTTCACACATAGAAAGTATGAGGCATAAAAATTATTGAGAGCTGATGAACGTAGTTTTGGTCATCGTTGCAATTAATAGGAAGTGATAAGGAAAGAGGGGTTCACATATAAATATATTATCTTGGACACCTTTTATAATTTGGAACACTCATTAGGTATGACATGCTAAAAGAGTTGACGTTGGACAAGGAAGACAATGTAATGGTTTATGTTTACGCACATCTCAGTTAAAGTATATTGTCATTGACCTTCCAAACATGTTGAGCTTGCCTTTCCCCCTCATGCTAGCCAAATTCCCTGCACCAAGTAGAGATACTACTTGTGCTTCCAAATATCCTTAAACCCAGTTTTGTATGAGAGTCCACCATACCTACCTACGGATTGAGTAAAATCCTTCAAGTAAGTTGTCATGTTGCAGGCAATAAAAATTGCTATCTAAATATGTATGACTTATTAGTGCAGAGAAAATAAGCTTTGTACGATCTTGTTGTGGAAGTAATAAAAGCGACGGACTGCATAATAAAGGTCCACATACAAGGGGCAATATAAAGTGACGTTCTTTTGCATTAATATTTTGTGCATCAACCCTAAACGCACATGACAACCTCTGCTTCCCTCTGCGAAGGGCCTATCTTTTACTTTATGTTTTTACTTTATGCTTGAGTCAAGGTGATCCTCACCTTTCCCTGTTTCATTTTATCCTCTGGCAAGCTCCTTGTGTTTGAAAGATCATGATATATATATATATATATATATATATATATATATATATATATATATATATATATATATATATCCAATTGGATGTAAGTTATCATAGGCTATTATTGTTGACATCACCTAAAGGTGATTACGTTGGGAGGCAACTTAATACGCCCCTATCTTTCTCAGTGTCCAGCTGAAACTCCATAACCACAAGTATTGCGTGAGTGTTAGCAATTATAGAAGACTACAAGATAGTTGAGTATGTGAGCTTGCTGAAAGCTCTATTGTTGACTCTTTCTGATGTTATGATAAATTGCAATTGCTTCAATGACTGAGATTTTAGTTTGTAAGTTCTCAATGAAGTTTTTGAACCATACTTGATATTGTGAATTGATTGTTACTTGAGCATAAGAAATCATATGATAAAATCTATTTATGTTGCTGTTATAAGAATGATCATGATGCCCTCATGTCTATATTTTATTTTTATCGACACCTCTATCTCTAAACATCTGGACATATTTTTCAATTTCGGCTTCCGCTAGAGGACAAGCGAGGTCTAAGCTTGGGGGAGTTGATACGTCCATTTTATATCATGCTTTTATATCAATATTTATTGCATTATGGGCTGCTATTACACATTATATCTCAATACTTATGGCTATTCTCTCTTATTTTACAAGGTTTACCATGAAGAGGGGGAATGCCGGCAGCTGGAATTCTGGCTGGAAAAGAAGCAAACGTTGGAAACCTATTCTGCACTGTTCCAAAAATCCTGAAACTCCATGAAACATGTTTTGGGAATTTATAAGAATTATTGAGCGAAAGAAATACATCAGGGGGCCCACACCTTGGCCAGGAGAGTGGGAGCGCCTCACCGGGCGCGCCTGCCTCCTCGGGCCCTGTGGGCCTCCGGTGTCCATCTTCTGCTATATGAGAGCTTTCAGCCTGGAAAAAAATCGTGGGCAAGCTTACGAGGCGGAACCTTGGCGGAACCAATCTAGGGCTCTGGCGGAGCTGTTCTGCCGGGGACACTTCCCTCCGGGAGGGGGAAATCATCACCAACGTCATCACCAATGATCCTCTCAACGGGAGGGGGTCAATCTCCATCAACATCTTTACCAGCACCATCTCCTCTTAAAAACCCTAGTTCATCTCTTGTATCCAATCTTGTATCAAAACCACAAATTGGTACCTGTGGGTTGCTAGTAGTGTTGATTACTCCTTGTAGTTGATGCTAATTGGTTTACTTGGTGGAAGATCATATGTTCAGATCCTTTATGCATATTATTACCCCTCTGATTATGAACATGAATATGCTTTGTGAGTAGTTACGTTTGTTCCTGAGGACATGGGTGAAGTCTTGCTATCAGTAGTCATGTGAATTTGGTATTCATTCGATATTTTGATGAGATGTATGTTGTCTTTTCCTCTAGTGGTGTTATGTGAACGTCGACTACATGACACTTCACCATTATTTCGGCCTAGAGGAAGGCATAGGGAAGTAATAAGTAGATGTTGGGTTGCTAGAGTGACCGAAGCTTAAAGCCTAGTTTATGCGTTGCTTCGTTAGGGGCTGATTTGGATCCATATGTTTAATGATGTGGTTAGGTTTACCTTAATACTTCTTTTGTAGTTGCGGATGCTTGCAATAGGGGTTAATCATAAGTGGGATGCTTGTCCAAGTAAGGTCAGTACCCAAGCACCGGTCCACCCATATATCAAATTATCAAAGTACCGAACGCGAATCATATGAACGTGATGAAAACTAGCTTGACGATAATTCCCATGTGTCCTCGGGAGCTCCTTTCTCATTATTAGAAATTGTCCAGGCTTATCCATTGCTACATAAAGGATTGGGCCACCTTGCTGCACTTTATTTACTTTATTTACTTTTTTACTTGTTACTATTTATCTTATCACAAAACTATCTATTACCTACAATTTCAGTGCCTGCAGAGAAAACCTTACTGAAAACTGCTTATCATTTCCTTCTGCTCCTCGTTGGGTTCGACACTCTTACTTATCGAAAGGACTAAGATTGATCCCCTACACTTGTGGGTCATCAGTCATCACCGCCTTCAGACGAGCAAGATAAGCGACTGCACTGTCCACCCGAGATTCCAACCGTAGCACGTTCATTGCGACATCATCTTGACTGGACAATTTATGGGATCGAGACCCGTCTCGACCCGTCCAGTTTCTTCTTCAAAGTCCTGGCAAAGTTCTGCACAGTCGAGTGAATAGTGAGTCGACAGTATGGTAAAGCTTATCAGTCGACAAGAACAAGTCAATCGAACAACAATACCTTCAAGCTGTAAGACCAGTTTTGCGGCAAGCTGGCCCAGATAAGATTCTAACTCGCCCTTCTTGGCCTTGAGGCTTCCGATCTCGTCAGTCAACTTGTCCTTGTCTTTCTTCAGTTGCTCGACTTCCCGGTTGGCATCAGAGACAGCGGTCTTGAGTTTGGAATTCTCTTCTTCTAACTTACCGACTGAAGCCAGCTTCTTGTCAGCAAGCGCCATTTTCTCTCGCGCCTCCTTCTGGGCAGCAGCAAGATCCAGATCCTTCTTCTCCAGAGCCTGCTTCATTTTCTCTAAAGAAACAACATTCTTCAGACGAGCTTGAAGTTGGCGTTTTCACTACGCACATCTGTTCGAGTGAAGTCACTCGGTTCAAAGTGACTAAAAAACACATGGAAAACTGCGAGTCGTTAGATGGACAGTTGACGATTGGTTACCTCCCATGGCAGTTACTTCTTCACGAGAGGTCTTGAGGTTTTTCTGGGCCAACTACAGGTCAAGATTGAGGCTGATTTGCTGCTTGTTCAGTGTAGAAAGCTGAGCCCCAAGATCACAAGATTTCTGCAGTCAGCATACAAGTTATATCAGTCGACAGAAACAAAAGAGCATCACAATGAAAGTTACCCTAAGACTACCGCCGAATCAAACATTCAATGGCAGTCTCGGGGACTACACCCAATGGGTGCACTTAGCGTGCCCCCACTGCTTTGATTCAACACTCGACATGGTCTGCCCAGCTTGAGTATAAAAAAAGTTGTTCTCAGATCATAGTCGACTGCCCGCAGTCGACCACGGTCTCGGGGACTACACCCAGTGGGTGCACTTAGCGTGCCCCCACTGGTTTGGGTTCCACTCGACTTGGTCCGGCCAGGTCAAGTGAGAAAATTCAAATTCTCAGACCACAGTCGACTGCCCGTAGTCAACTATGGTCTCGGGGACTACACCCAGTGGGTGCACTCAACGTGCCCCCACTGTTTCAAGAGCTACAACCCGGTGGGTGAACGTATGCAAGGTGCAAACTCATGATAGATGCACATAAAGTTCCAAAACGCTCATCCACGGGCATCTTACGAATAATAAAGCAGTTTTTGAAAGACTCAATCGACTCAATCCTAGTCCACTTAAGTGGACCTATACAACTTTATGACAAACACACCCAGTGGGTGATCAGACGTCGGACGAGAAATAAGATCATTCGAAAATCAATGAACCTGGACATTGGTCTGCAGGGCAACGCTAGCATTGTAGGCCACCTGACTGGCTTCGTGCACCACTTTCATCTGCCCCATCACAAGATTCAGCTGAAGAAGAGCCTCCTTGGCAGCACTCGGCGGGTCGTCTGGAGTTTGATACGCAGTAAAAAGTGATGATGGCAGAGCGATCGAAGCAGCCACTGGGTCGGATGCAGGAGTTGCACTGGAGCAGCAGGAGCCGGATCAGTCTACCTCGACGGGCGATTAGTTGGTCCGAACCGGATCTCCGGATCGCTCGACCACTGCCTCAAACACTGGCGTCAACTGAGGGACTTGAACTTCAAGCACCCTCTTGCTTGAGCCTTTGCTTTTCCTCCTCCTCTCCTTCGGAGGCATTTCTTCTTCTTCATCATCTGGAAGCACTACGATGTCATGTGGAGCTGCAACGAACAGGAAAAATCAGATACAATCGATGAACAATCCAATCGACAGAACAAATTCGAGTCGAGTGGACTTACTAGCTTTGGAGGTGGCTGCGTCATCGATCTCCTCGTCGTCCGGGCCCTTTTCAATGTCCATATCAGTCGCGGTAGAGGCAGGGCTAGACAAGTTTGTGATCCATTCGGTCAGAACGGAGGAATCAATCGGTGCAAGAAAAGCACAAAAAGAACATTTACCCAGAGGCGACAGGAACATCCATCTTAATCTTTGGCAAAGTCTTCCGAGCCTTTGAGGGGTTGATCTTGGGTTGCTTGGTGACTTTCTCCGCCAGCTCCGGAGTTGAAGACCGAGCGTGCTTATGCGTTTGAGCGCTCGAGGCCACAGCCTTACCGCGCCCGCCCGCTGGATCATGGTGCTGCTTGGATCGATGTTCTGAACGAGGCGTCGAGTTGGCTTCCTCCTTGTCGACTGATTCTTCACTCTCGTCTTCATCATCGTCGTCCGGTGACTCCCATTCACCACTCTCCTCCACACTGTCCTCGCCCTCATGGTCCTGCTCCGGAGCTTGTTCACCATTGGGCATCGAGTATATCTCGATATAAATCTACAAAACAAGGAGTCGAGTGAAAGTCAGTCGGGCTCAAGCACAGTCGGAATGTGAATTAAAAAATGGTCGGAACGAAGGCCATACCTTGTCAGGCTGGTTGTCATCACTGAAGGGGATGACTCTCCTGGCTCCTCTGGGGTTGTCCGTGTTGCCCGTAATGCTCCTCAACCACATGGCCACTGTCTTGGCCGGTACCTCTTTAGGATGAACCCGAGCAGTGTCACCAGGCCCAGTGTACATCCACATGGGGTGGTCTCGATACTGAAGAGGCTGGATGCGTCTACTAAAGAATACTTCCAACAAGTCCATCCCAGTGACGCCCTGATTAATCAGCTGGACTACCCTCTCAACTAGCATATTCGTCTCCACGCTCTCAACAGCAGTCACTTTCAACAAAGAAGGAGTCTGAGCACAGTCAAAAGTGAAGTGGGGGAGTCCGGTCGACTGACCTAGAGTTGCGAGGTCCTGGCAGTAGAACCAGGTCGACTGCCAGCCCCTAACCGATTCAGGAAGGGTCATGGAAGGGAAAGAGCTCCTCTTCCTCTTCTGGATACCTAAACCCCCACACATCTGAATGGCATGCGTTTTCTCATCACTTGTGTTTGCTTTCTTCACGGACTGAGAACGGATGGTGAAAATATGCTTGAAAAGACCCCAATGCGGTCGACACCCCAGAAAGTTTTCAAACATGGATACAAAAGCAGCGAGGTACGTGATGGTATTGGTAGAAAAATGGTGGAGTTGGGCACCAAAGAAGTTCAAGAAGCCCCTGAAGAAGGGGTGCGGAGGAAGCGAGAAACCCCGGTCGACATGGGTGGCGAGTAATACACACTCACCAGGCTGGGGCTACGGCTCCGTCTCCCTCCCCGGCAGCCTCGCTGCGTCCTTGGCAATCAACCCAGACTCCGCCAGCTCTTCCAGATCTTCCTGCCGGAGCAAAGACCGGATCCAATCGCCTTGGATCCAACCTGGTGGAAGCGTCAAGCGCGACAACGACCCGCGATTCTACTTCTTGCCCTTCGCCACCCCCTTCGCCTTCTTCACGCGTTCCAGCGCCGCTGTCTTGTCCTTCACCATGGTGGCGGGGCGGCGGCGTCGAGAGCGGAGGAGCCGGAGACCGTGATGAAGCAGAGTAGGAAGAGAGAAAACAGACACGCACAGTACCGACGCCTCGGCTCCGTCGCCTTATAAAGGGCCGCTCCCGAGTGGCTGACTGAAAGTGCAACTATCCCTAGGTGGTTTTGGTAATTCCTAACAACATATAGCTCGCTGAGCTAACATCATTCCAAGATGAATATTTCAGGAAAAGCTCAATGAATGGCATGGCATGGATGGGAAAAGTGGATCCCTCAAAATGCTAAGGATAAAAGCATTGGCCCAAGCTCAAAAGCTCAAGACTCTACATTTTATATTTTAGTGATCCAAGATCACATTGAGTCTATAGGAAAAGCCAATACTATCAAGAATGGATGAGGTGTTTCTTAATGAGTTTCTTGCTCCACGGTGCTTAGTGATATGCTCCAAAACCCTCAACTACTTTCTCATATCAAAATATGACCTAAACCAAAAGTCAAACTCGGCCCTACCAATTCTTTCTACCCGGCGCCACCGAGTTCAGATGTCATAGCCACTGCCACAAACCCCAGGCAAATCGGTCTCACCGATAGGGATCTCGGTCTCACCGAGATGGGATTGTAATCTCTATGTTTCCCTTCGTAACATTTCGGTCCCACCGAGATGAGTGATCGGTCCCACCGAGATTGCAATGTAAACTCTCTGTTTCCCTTTCGTAACATTTCGGTCCCATCGAAATGAGCGAACCGGTCCCACCAAATTTACCTGATCAACTCTCTGGTTAGCTTATTACCAAAATCGGTCTCACCGAGTTTGTGTAATCGGTCTTACCGAGATTACGTTATGCCCTAACCCTAACCATATCAGTCATACCGAGTTGCATGTCGGTCCCACCAAAAATCCTAACGGTCACTAGATTTGCTGGATCGGTCCGATCGAGTTTCTCAATTCGGTCCCATCGAGATTGGTAAATTGTGTGTAACGGTTAGTTTTTGTGTGGATGCTATATATACCCCTCCACCTCCTCTTCATTCATGGAGAGATCCATCAGAACGAACCTACACTTCCAATACACATTTTCTAAGAGAGAACCACCTACTCATGTGTTGAGACCAAGATATTACATTCCTACCATATGAATCTTGATCTCTAGCCTTCCCCAAATTGCTTTCCACTCAAATCTTCATTCCACCAAATCCAAATCCTGTGAGAGAGAGTTGAGTGTTGGGGAGACTAACATTTGAAGCACAAGAGCAAGGAGTTCATCATCAACACACCATCTGTTACTTCTTGGAGAGTGGTGTCTCCTAGATTGGCTAGGTGTCACTTGGGAGCCTCCGACAAGATTGTGGAGTTGAACCAAGGAGTTTGTAAGGGCAAGGAGATCGCCTACTTCGTGAAGATCTACCGCTAGTGAGGCAAGTCCTTCGTGGGCGACGGCCATGGTGGGATAGACAAGGTTGCTTCTTCGTGGACCCTTCGTGGGTGGAGCCCTCCGTGGACTCGCGCAACAGTTACCCTTCGTGGGTTGAAGTCTCCATCAACGTGGATGTACAATAGCACCACCTATCGGACCACGACAAAAACATCCATGTCTCCAATTGCGTTTGAAATCTCCAAACTTCCCTTTATATTCTTGCAAGTTGCATGCTTTACTTTCCGCTGCTCATGTACTCTTTGCATGCTTGCTTGAATTGTGTTAAGATTGCTTGACTTGTGCTAAGATAGCTAAAATCTGCCAAATACTAAAATTGGGAAAAGGATAAGTTTTTATTTGGTCAAGTAGTCTAATCACCCCCTGTCTAGACGTACTTTCGATCCTACAAGTGGTATCAGAGCTTTGGTCTCCATTTGCTTTGATTTCCATAGCTTTTGGTGGTCATAGCCTTGGTTTCACAACCTAGGAGAGTATGGCGTCTAGCGAGGGAAATTATCACCGTAGAGGTCCTTACTTTGATGGTACTAATTTTGCTAGTTGGAAGCATAAGATGAAAATGCATATTCTTGGACATAACCCCCGCCGTTTGGGCTATTGTGTGTATTGGCTTGCAAGGTGAATTCTTTGATGGGAGAGAACCAAACCGTGAAGCTAGCGGAAGAGTTGAAGATGCTGCAATACAACGCTCAAGCTTGTGATATCCTCTTCAACGGATTGTGCCCCAAGAATTCAACAAAATCAGCCGTCTTGAGAATGCAAAGGAAATTTGGGATACTTTGATTGATATGCATGAAGGTACCGACTCCCTCAAGGAATCCAAGTTGGATGTGCTCCAAAGTCAACTTGACAAGTTCAAAATGAAGGATGGTGAAGGTGTCGCTGAAATGTACTCTAGGCTTGCTGAGGGAGTCCTGGACTAGGGGGTGTCCGGATAACCAAACTATCATCTTTGGCCGGACTACTAGACTATGAAGATACAAGATTGAAGACTTCGTCCCGTGTCCGGATAGGACTTTCCTTGGCGTGGAAGGCAAGCTTGGCGATACGGATATGTAGATTTCCTACCATTGTAACCGACTCTGTATAACCCTACCCTATTCGGTGTCTATATAAACCGAAGGGTTTTAGTCCGTAGGATGGACAACAATCATACCATAGGCTAGCTTCTAGCGTTTAGCCTCTCTGATCTCGTGGTAGATCTACTCTTGTACTACCCATATCATCAATATCAATCAAGCAGGAGTAGGGTATTACCTCCATCGAGAGGGCCCGAACTTGGGTAAAAACATCGTGTCCCTTGTCTCCTGTTACCATCCGCCTAGACGCATAGTTCGGGACCCCCTACCCGAGATCCGCCGGTTTTGACACCGACATTGGTGCTTTCATTGAGAGTTCCTCTGTGTCGTCACCTATAGGCCCGATGGCTCCTTCAATCATCAGCAACGATGCAGTCCAGGGTGAGACTTTTCTCCCCAGACAGATCTTCGTATTCGGCGGCTTTGCATCATGCGGCCAATTCGCTAGGCCATCTGGAGCAGATCGAAAGCTACGTCCCTGGCCATCAGGTCAGATTTTGGAATCTTGAACTATACGGCCGATGTCCGCAGAGACTTGATCTTCGACGGATTCGAGCCACAGCCGAGCGTGCCGCACTGTCTCAATGGGTACGATCTAGCTCTACCGCCGAACAGTGCCCTGGAGGCCGCACCAGTGCCCGCTCCGACCCTTAATCCGGAGCCGATTTTGCCGATCGAGGACGGTTGGTTGGACACCGCCTCGGGCACTGAAATCTCTACGAAGATTGAGCCGAACACCATCCCTGTCCTTTGCGAAGCTCGTGACTCCAGTGCGGACTCCTTTCCGAACTCCGAACCTCCAGCGCCCCCGCCGGTCGAATCCGATCAAGCGCCGATTATGGAGTTCACCGCCGCGGACATCTTTCAGCACTCGCCCTTTGGCGATATCCTGAACTCATTAAAGTCTCTCTCTTTGTCAGAGGAGCCCTGGCCAAACTACGGTCAGGAAGGTTGGGATTCGGACGACGAAGAAATTCAATGCCCACCCACCACCCACTTTGTAGCCACTGTCAATGACTTAACAGACATGCTCGACTTCGACTCCAAGGACATCGACGATATGGACGACGACGCCGGAGACGACCAAGAACCAGCGCCCACAGGGCACTGGATGGCCACCTCAACTTACGATATATATATGGTGGACACACCTAAGGGAAGCGATAACGAGGAACGACGAGACGCTGCGAAAGAAAATTCCCTCGAAGCGGTCAAAGCGGCGGCGTAAGTGCCGCTCAAAACCCCACCTCGACAAAGATAGCGCCCACACGTACCCAGCCATAGAGCAGGGTGAGTCGGCCGACGCGAACATGCCATTGAGCAACCATCCCAACAGGCCAACTTGGACAAACAACCCGTGCGGCAAGGACAACGGTCCGACGATCTCACGCCGGACACGTCATTGGATCAAAAGAACCTCCACAAAGAGCTCCTCGCTCTCGCGTAGCTTGAAAAAAGCGAAACAGAGGCTCGTAACAGCGGAAGACGACCAATGAGATGGAGTAAATTACTCAACACTACAGACAAATATGGCGACAGCCGCCAAGCAAAGAGCTACCCAAAGCGCAAACTACTGCCCGAATTAGATGAGGAGGCCGTAGAGCCCCCACGATCAAAAAACAAAGAGGCCGCCGGGTCGGATAGACGACCACATGGCAAACGTAGAGAAGCGGCGCCGCACACAAGCCGGCACGCGATCCGCATAAGGATTCGCACCAAAAGGATGGCCCAGTTAGATCTATCTACGGGCCAAGGAAACAAGTTCTGGCGAGCAATACAATACGTCAAATATCCGAACATCACGGCACACCCAAATACAGGCGCCAAGCGCACCCTCTATGTTTCACCGATGAGGTGCCGGATCATGAATTTCAGCCGATTCAAGCCCGTAAACATAGAGGCATACGACGGAACGACAGACCACAGAGTCCTGGATTGAGGATTATATCCTCCACATACACATGGCCAGAGGAGATGATCTCCACGCCATAAAATACCTACCCCTCAAGCTCAAAGGGCCAACCCGACATTGGCTTAAAAGCCTCCCCGAGAACACCATTGGTAGTTGGGAAGAGCTTGAGGATGCTTTTCGGGCCAATTTCCAGGGAACATATGTCCGACCTCCAGACGCAGACGATCTAAGTCACATAACCCAACAGCCCGGAGAGTCAGCTCGAAAATTCTAGAACAGGTTCCTCACCAAAAAGAACCACATAGTCGACTGTCCGGACGCCGAAGCCTTAGCAGCTTTTAAACACAACGTCGGCGACGAATGGCTCGCCAGACACCTTGGCCAGGAAAAGCCAAGAACAATGGCCGCACTAACAAGCCTCATGACCCACTTTTGCGCGGGAGAGGATAGCTGGCTAGCAAGATGCAGTACCAATGACCCAAGTACATCCAAGTCGTGATGGGAATGGGAAACCACGACGCAGCAAGGACCAGCGCCGGATTAAGGGGAACGGTCCAAAGGGTGCGGCAGTCAACGCCGGATTCAAAAGCTCACGGTATAACAATAAAAAATTGCCCCTTAAGGACAATAGCGATGAGCTATCCAACTTAAACAAAATCTTGGACAAGATATGCCAAATCCACAGTACTCCCGGGAAGCCTGCAAACCATACCCACAGAGATTGTTGGGTCTTCAAGCAGTCCGGCAGACTCAACGCCGAACACAAGGGGCTCTACACACCAAGTGAGGATGATGACGAGCACCACAAGCAGAGCCCCGGAAAACAAAAGAATTTCCCACAAGAGGTCAAAACAATAAACTTACTTCAAGTAACAAAAGGGACAACAGAGCGGCACCCATTGAATTACGCGCCGCACAATCTACCCCAATGGAGTCCCAACACTGGTTGTCAAAACCAAATTACCTTCGACCATCAGGACTACTCCGAAAGTATCTGGAACGCAGGATGGACTGCCTTGAAACTAGAACCTATAATCGACGGTCTTCAATTTACGCAAGTCCTAATGGACACCGGCAGTGATTTAAACCTGCTATGTCAGGACACAATCCGCAACATGGGGATAAACCCAAACAGGATTAGCCATAGAAACACTTCCTTCCATGGAATAATGCCAGGCACACATGCCCATTGTACGGGCTCCCTACTATTGGAAGTTATGTTCGGCTCACCCGACAACTTCCGTCGGGAAAAGTTGGTCTTCCACATCGCCCCATTTAAAAGTAGCCATCAAGCACTACTGGGACGCGAAGCTTTCGCCCGCTTTAACACAAATACCGCATTATGCATCTCTTAAACTTAAAATGCCCGGTCCACGAGGAATCATTTCATTAAAGGGAAGCTGCGCGTGTCCCTCAAGGAAAGAATGTGAGACTGCCTTAACAGCCTCACACTAATACGGCCTTGCTGGCCAAAAGCGTCTAAAGCAGGTCATTCAGACCCCGGACACGGTTAGGCGAGTCGGCATAAATAAACATGATGCTTACTACTGCGTACCCCCCCTTACAAGGGCTCCACGCATGTACAACAAGAGACAATAAAGCTCAATTTTACTCATTTTTGAATCATACTCTATTTTATTTCCAATTACATTTTAAGCGCGATCTTTTTCAAACTAAGTTCCTCTCTTTTTACAGATGAACGCCGTGCTATACCCGGCCCAGATACTGCACAACGGAGACACAGCGCAGACGCAGCAGAGGACCCGCAAGGATTCTTTTCAGATTAAGACCCTGCGTAAACCTTTTTCACTGTCTCTTGTTGTTACTCATCCCCGGTCTCTTATTATAACCGAGGAGGAGGCTGGCATTTTGGCATCGGCGGCTGTAAGTTTGCACGTGCACTGGAGACTAGGGGCTTGTTACCAAGGGCATTGTTCGGCCCGCTTTATAAAAGACCGAATACCTTAGGGAGTGTTCGGCGTCTCGAGTTAGGCCTTATATGCATCAGCTCCGAATCATGTCTTTGGTCAAATGTTGGGTTTGCCCGGCTCCTGTGTTTTGCTGCCTTACGTTCCGTTCTATCGGCTAACGCGGCACCAGGAGAACTACTGCGATTGTGCCCCGGTTCGGCCGGGCGAGCACCTCAGTAGAGAAAGCCAAAAACTGACTGTCGTGATATAGCGAGGGACTGGTCAACCACTCGATGACTCACCGGAATGTTTAGAATTCCTCCGCATTAATGAAGGACCGTTTTCCGGTCATGCACATACGCACCCCGAATTCGGGAGAGTGTGGTGCCCCCAGGGGCTATATAGTAGCCCCACCATCGAAGTCCTATGGCTAAGTGAAAGTGATAAAGCATTATAGTCCGGTTGCCTAGTTTGCTACGCCACCACCTGCTTTATAGGACCAAGACGTTGGATTAAGTGTGAAAGCGCGACTTCTTTGCAAACACCCACGCACTATGTGCGTGAAATGTCAAGACTGCCATCTTTCAAAGTTATATACATATATACATCAACGGCTGCACAGAGGTAGTTTGCTACTTGAAGGCACAAGTATAAAAGATCTTACATTAAATTGAAACATTGTTTCATAAAATTATACATGTCATTCAAACATAACATCCTTCGAAACCTGCGTCTCTATTAAACGAGCGCCGGAAGAACTTCCTCAAAATAGCGCCGACTGGTACTCGGCTGCCGTCCGAATCTGGGGACGCAATATCGGTGGCCTTCATCTCAGCCCAGTATGCCTTGACACGGGCAAGAGCCATCCGCGCCCCCTCAATACACGCCGAACGCTTCATTGCGTCGATACGCGATACCGCACCAAGGAACTGCTGCACTAAGCCAAAATTACTCTTCGGCTGGGGTCCGCCTGGCAACAAATGAGTCATGACATGCTTCATGGCAAGTCCGGATAATCGATTCATCTCGGCCCATTCGGCCAACCGATCGGTCAACGGAAGAGGACGCTCCGGACTATGGAATTGCGACCAAAATAGCTCTTCCCTTCATGCCCCTTCCGGCCTCGGAAGTGCTCAATCGCGTCCAGCGCTTCGCCGCTAAGTCCAGATAAGCATCCTCCGAACTCCACGGCTTGTCCAACCGAGCATACTTCGGATCCGTATATTTCCTCCGCAGTAAACGGTTTTCCAGCCGCAATATCCCCGGCCTGACTCAGCTCCTCCTTGGCAGCTCTCATAGCGGAACGGGCATCCTTGGATTCGGCGGTGGCCTTTTTCAGGTCCTCTTGTTCCGCTTGACGTTCTTTTTTAAGAACCTCGCAGCGGTCGGTAGTATTCTTCAGTTTCAGGGCCAAATCGGCCATTTCCTCTTTGCTTCGGCAATGAGCAGCCCATTCGGCTTTCAGCTCTCTGGCCGCCTTTAAAGCGGCCGCATTACTCTTTCGGGCTTGCTCTTTAGCTCGGGCAAGTTCCGCCCGCAGCCTCTCCACAGCAGCGGCACCGTCTGCATCAAAGCAAACAAGTAGTAAGGCATGGGCGTCAAGCTCCCTTACCAGGTGTCCGCGGAGAAGTCGCATACCTTGTGACTCGTCAAACCGTTTATTGACTAGCGCGATGTCCGCATCCGCCTCGTCAAGCTGCCGCTTTAGTTCGGCAAATTCATCAGTCCGGCTAGCCACCGGACACCCCGCCACCTACATAGGAACGGCGACATGTTAGTACTGAGATTATGATCCTCGGCACGCTGTCAGTTGTTACAGCATACCGAGTCTCAGGGGCTACTATCTATATAGGGAGCATTCTATATGCATAACTGTCAGAAGGTACATCATTTTTTTCGTACCTCAAACCCCGTCAGTAAACTTCTGGCGGCTTCATGCAATCCGCTCTCAGCGGATGCAATTCTTTCAATTACCGTGGCCATTAGCGCACGGTGATCTTCTGAGATATACGCTCGCCCGAGCAGGTCCTTCAGCTCCTCCGACCGCACGCCAGTTGGCGCCGGACCGTCCGGCCCCGCCGGACTCGGGGAAACTCTCCGTGACGACACTTCAGGGTCGCCCGCCTCCCACGAAGGCGCGATAGGTGGAGGCGTTTCGCTCTCTATCATCTCCGGACGAAGATCCCCCGAAGACGAGCTCTGCTGAGAAGGGCTGAGATCCGAACTACAAGGTACAATTTCGGTTATCTTCAGAAATAAATACAGGGATGTTCTTTATTCACAGGACCCCTTCTTTTTACTTACGGCTTGCTGGAGGGCTGATCCCCTTGGGGAAATAGTGCGGCTGGGGTACTTCCCGGCGCCGGACTTTCTGACGAAGACTTCTTTCCCCGTTTTGAGGCCGTGGTCCTCTTCTCCCCTTGGAGGGGAGGATCCCTGATCCCCTCTTCCTTGAAAGCCTCCTTCATGGGAGGCGCTTGCTTCCTGCTCCCCCTTCGCCTTCTTTAAAAGGCGCGGCCTTCAACATCTTGGTCAAGATGGGATCCGACGTGGTCTCTGGGAGGAGCGGACACCTTATCAACTTTGACTTGGCTATCCACTCCTGTTCAAGAAACGGCTCCCTTAAAGGGCATATATATGATAAATGAATGAACAGCCTGTCCGGTTATGGGGTTACTTACTTGAGTATATGGGTTATTGCAGCTTAGAACTGCGTCCTCGGTCAAGTCCGGACACTTCTCTTATGATCCGAAGAATAGTTTGTACATCTCCTTGGGTGTCGCGCCCATAAAATGTTCGAGAGCTCGTGGTCCCTTCGGATTAAACTCCCACAGACGGAGGGGGCGACGTTTGTAGGGCAGAAGGCGCCGAATCAGCATAACCTGCGCCGCCACGACCAGATTGATCTCTCTTTCTTGGAGGTCTCGAATACGGCCCTGCAACAGAGGAACGTCCTTGGACGGCCCCCAGTCGAGCCCCCGGTTGACCCATGATGCCAGCCGCTATGGTGGACCTGAGCGGAAGGCGGGTGGCGCCACCCATTTGGTGCCCCTGGGAGCGGTGATATAAAACCACTCCCGTTGCCAAGAACCAAGCTCCTCTTGGAAAGAGCCCTCGGGCCACTGAGCATCAGCACACTTTCTTATGACCGCCCCTCCGCACTCTGCTTGTTGCCCCTCGATCATCTTCGGCTCCACCTTGAAGGTCTTGAGCCACAATCCAAAGTGAGGGGTAATATGGAGGAAGGCTTCACATACGACAATGAATGACGAGATATGGAGGATGGACTCCGGATTCAAGTAATGGAAATCCAGCCCATAATAAAACATGAGCCCCCGCACAAAGGGATCTGTCGGGAAGCCTAAACCCCGAAGTAAGTGAGACACGAACACCACGCTCTCGCCGGGCTCGGAGTGGGAATGACCCGCCCCTGGAGCAGGCAGCCTATGCGAAATCTCGCCGGTTAGATACCTGGCGTCTCGCAGCTTTAGCACATCTTCTTCTGTGACGGAAGAAGACATCCATCGGCCGAGCTGGTCGGAGACGGACATCGTCGAAGGTCCGAAGTGCCTAAATCTGAAGCTTTGGGTTTTAGAACTCGGAGCGCGAGGCGAATTCGATGGAGGGTGGAAAAAAGAAGAGGGCCTTGGTCTCATTATAAAGAGGTTGAATACCAAGAGCCCTCCCCGTGGTCGATTGGGACTCGCCTTCGATAGAGGAGGCGTGCCAACGTGCACGGTCCGGTTACCCACGTCCATATTGATGAGAATCCCGGAATAAGGGGGCACGATCTACGCTTTGATAAGACGTGCCAAGGAAACCGCCTCGCTAAACGCGCTGAGGTGGACAGTAAAAAACGATTCGAATAAAGGACTGGCCGTGGAGTGATGTCACGCCATGAATACGTCGATATCTGTGCAAAAATTATTCTCTCTACGGTGGTATGTGGAACTTGTTTTACAGAGCGGACACTATCCTTGTGTTCAAAACCTTCTATGAAGTATTTGGAGGAGGAACCCGCCTTGCTATGCCGTAGACTATATGCGCACCTGACTCGTCGTCATTGAAGCCTGGTTCGGGGGCTACTGAGGGAGTCCTGGACTAGGGGGTGTCCGGATAGCCGAACTATCATCTTTGGACGGACTCCTAGACTATGAAGATACAAGATTGAAGACTGTGTCCCGTGTCCGGATAGGACTTTCCTTGGCATGGAAGGCAAGCTTGGCGATACAGATATGTAGATTTCCTACCATTGTAACCGACTCTGTATAACCCTAACCCTATTCGGTGTCTATATAAACCGAAGGGTTTTAGTCCGTAGGAGGAACAACAATCATACCAGAGGCTAGCTTCTAGGGTTGAGCCTCTCTGATCTCGTGGTAGATCTACTCTTGTACTACCCATATCATCAATATCAATCAAGCAGGAGTAGGGTATTACCTCCATCGAGAGGGCCCGAACCTGGGTAAAAACATCGTGTCCCTTGTCTCCTGTTACCATCCGCCTAGACGCACAGTTCGGGACCCCCTACCCGAGATCCGCCGGTTTTGACACCGACACTTGGTCTTATCACAAATGAGATTGCAGGCTTAGGAAGTGAAGAGATGACCGACAGATTCATCATCAAGAAGATCCTAAGAGCCCTGGATGGAAAATATGATACCGTGTGCACATTGATCCAAATGATGCCCAATTACAAAGATCTCAAGCCAACGGAAGTCATTGGAAGAACTGTTGCTCATGAGATGTCACTCAAGGATAAGGAGAAACTTCACAACAAGTCAAGTGGTGCTTACAAAGCCTCATGTGAAGCCCCTAAATCATCAAGTGAGAAACAAACGTTAAATGAAGAATTGAGCTTAATGGTGAAGAACTTCAACAAATTCTACAAGAGTAGAAGCAAAGAGAGAAGCTCCAAGTCAAGGTCCTAATTTGACAAAAGATCTTCTAGTTGAGAGCACAATTGCTACAATTGTGGGAGACCCGGACACTATTCCAGTGAGTGTACGGCACCTCACAAAAGAAGAGAAGAATCACCCAAGAGGAGAAGTAGAAGAGAAGAATCACCACCAAGAGAGAGGAGGAGTAGAGATGATTGTTATGAACGAAGAACATCCCGGAGAAGCAAGGATTCAGAAAGGAAGGACAAGTCATCAAGGTGCTACACAAAACGAAGACATCAAGCTCATGTTGGTGAATGGGTAGCCAGCTCTGACTCCGACAATCACTCCGAGAGAAGCTATCACTCCGACTCTGAATATACTCAAGATGAAGGTGTTGCCGGTCTAGCACTTGTGTCAACCAACTCCTACGACATATTTTATTCACCAAATGAAGGACTTGGAAGATGCTTCATGGCTAAATTCCCAAAGGTAACACACCCCGAGTATGTTGATTTCAATAGTGATGAAGATGACTTGCTAGGTGATGATGATTTACTTGTTGACAACTCTAGTGATGAATACTATGATGAAACGTCAATTAATCATGCTAATCAAGATAAAACGAATGACAATGATAAGGAGAAGATTGAGCTTCTAACTAAAGAACTAAACACTCTTAAGTTAGCTCATGAAACTATCTTAGAAGATCATCGAGAACTTTTGAGGACTCATGAGAAGTTACGCTTTGAAAAGCTCAACCTTGAGCAAGAGCATTGGTTCTTAAAAGCAATCAATGATGATCTTCGTAAGAAAAGTTCTTCTTACATTGCCAAGCATTTGCTCTTATCTACTTACATGCCTCAAGTCAAGTCCATTAACAAGAACAAAAAGGATTCTTCCTCTAGTAGTAACAATAATCATGCTAAATCCAATGTTGTAGCTTCTAGTAGTTCTCTTGATTCCTCTAATGATTCTCTTAGCCAAGTTACACTTGAGCAAGAAAATAGCTTATTGAAGGGAATTATAGAGAAGGGTGTTTACAAAAGCCTTGACGGGAGTAAGCAATTTGAGGAAATTGTATGCAAGCAAGGAAGGCACCGGAAGAACCAAGGTGTTGGTTTTGAACGAAAATTCAATGCCAATGGAGTTGAGTGGGAAGAAGATCAATACCCCAACATGAAGTTTGTTCCTCAACAAGAGAAGTATGATCCTACTTCCTTCAAGGGGACACAAGCTCAAGATGATCTTCGACCACAAGACCACAAGCAAAAAGGCAAGGATAAGCTTCAAGAGGAGATTGATGCATTTGAAGAAGCTCCAAAGGCCTTGGTCAAGTGGGTTCCCAAGACTACATCAAGCTCTACTTCATCAAGCATGACTACAACTCCAAGGATTCCCATCAAGATGATGTGGATTCCGAAGAAGAAGAACTAGAGAGTTCTTGAGGGTGACTCCGCCAACATATTTCACTCATATCATTTTGGCAACAACAAGTGCAATCAACTTCCATATCTTGCACTAGTTCAAGGAGTCACAAAACCTCTTGTTGGTAAGACAAGGTACAAGGTAACCTAATGCTTTCATAGACATCATCTTGTGTGTGCATCACTCTATGTCTATGGATATCCTTGTTTGTTCCTTGTGGGACTAACCCGTGTAGGTATTGAAAGTGCAACTCACTCAAGGGATTGCTCCAAATGATCTTCATCAACATTGAGCATCCACATCTTCAACACCTACATGAAGTCATCATCGACAAAACCCAAGGTTAGTTCATCCCTCTAAGGGGGGATCTCACATCTAGGGTGAGCTTAACTCTAAGAATTGAGTCAAAGCAACTCTAATGGTGTGAACACAACAATGCATTATGTAAAAGTGGTAACCCACTTGAGCTTAAACGATGAGTATGACCTATGATCAAATGTTCTCATTTGACTCCTAAGTCAATATACTCATATATATAGATGACCTAGTCATCGCCAATTGTTTGATAGATGCTAGAATTGTTTGTGCATGCTTTGCCACATATTTCATTTGCTATTTTATTGTGTGAGCATGTTGGTTGCATATTTTACTCATTCGAGGACATCCACTTGTTGTTTTGATTGATTGGTTTCTTTTTCTTTGGCCAAGTGGATGGACAAGAATGCCGAAGAACCTTCTCTAGCTATTTATGCTCTTCTCGTCTCAAACCTATTCATGCTGCATCACAAAATTTGATCAAGTCAGATTCGAACCACTCTGTGTGAGGATCACTCGGAGTCCCCGATTCGTCATAGACTTAAACTTCCAAAACTTCTTTGTGCGTTTCGGTCTGACCGATTCCTCCATTTCGGTCAAAAGCGAGATCACTAAGTCGATCTAGGTTTTCAATCTCGGTGTAACTGATTTGAACACTTCGGTCACACCGAGTTCAGAATCGCCAACAGTTATGCATCTCGGTGCCACCGAGTTGTTCCACTCGGTCACACCGACAGGGTCGGGCTATATATTCTCATGGGCAAAAATTTGGAAACTTTCTCGAAACTCCTTCGCCCGCGCATAGCTCGCTCTGCCTCCAGGGTCTCCGGATCGTCTTCCTCGTCGCCAGCCGCCTCCAGTCGCTGGTCTCCGTCGCCGTCAACGGAATTCATCCCCGCCATTGCCGTCGTAGCGAGTTCATCGCCGAACTAGGGTATGGACTCGACCACAGTGTTATCCCCGTCCGATTCCTAGCACATTGTGTTCATCATAATTCTTGCCACGATTGAAACTATTCTATCCAGTCAAAACAATCCATAGATTAGAGGTGAATTGAAAATTTAGGGTTAGGTTTCTGCCGAAACCATCTCGGACCCACCGGGTTGCAGAACTCGGTTCCACCGATTCGGCTAAGGCCATTGCACATGTGGTTCTCGGTCTGACCGAGAATTTCAAATCGGTGTGACCGAGTTCAGGACTTTGTGAAACCCTAGCAGTCTCGGTGCCACCGAACTATGACTCGGTCTGACCGAGTTCACTAGTTTAGGTTCCAAAAGCTGCTTCGGTATCACCGAGTTTGCAAATCGGTTGATCCGAAATGCTTTATGTGGAAAACTAAAACTAAGTTTTTGAATCATTCTTTTGCAAAAACCTCTATATTTTGTGATGATCATCCACTCTATCTCGTCTATATCTATTCACAGGATCAGCAGTCAGTGTGTGCAACATGTCTGATCAAAGTGACAGCCAGAACAGGTCAGGGGAGCAGGTTCAAATGAGTGAGGGCACTAGTCCCTCTAGCAGCTCAGATGAGGGTAGCAGGAGCACCCCAAGCAACTTGCCTAAAGCTGCCACCAGGACCAGAAAGAAGAAAACCTCAGAATTTGAGAATGAAGACTATGTGGCAGTTGAGGATGAGGCCACTTCCAAGAAGAAAGTGCTCAAAAAGGAGTATGGCGCAGCTGCTGCCACTAAGCCTGGTATGAAAACCAAAGTACCTGCCAAGAGGATTCCCATGTCTAAAGCCAGAGCCTCTACTCAAGCATCATTGGAATCTGAACTCAAAGAGGCTGCTGCAGAAGGGAAGAAAAGGAAGGAAAGGGTCAAGAAGACCATGGCCAGAGTTATTGGAAAGCCTTCCATGATGGAAGAGGAAGAGGAAGAAGGGGTTGCTGCACCAGCACCCAAGGCTCAGAAGCTTATGGGTGATGCTATTAGGTCAGGGGCTGCATCATCAAAGCCCAAAGAAGCACCCAAAGCTGCCTCCAAACCAAAGATTGCACCAAAGAGGAATACCCCGAAACATATCTGCTGCTGAGAAGAACAAGGCCCCAAAGTGCTCAAACTGGCCGAAGAAGAAGAAGATGAAGAGCATGTCCTGAGAAAGTTGAAGCCAAAGATTCCAGACCACAATGATGCTCATCCTGTGGCTGAGAACATGAAGCTGAGGAAGGATGCAGGACTCAGACAGTGGAGGTTGTCTGATCCATATGCTATCAGGATAAGGACTGCTGTTGACTACAGGTTCCATACTAAGGAACAACAGGATTTCTATGAGACAGTGTTGTTGGAAAAGAAGCCTATAGTTTGTGACATGAGGTGGGTGTACTGGACCTACATGAAGGAAAATGAGGAACACTATCCTGGTGTGTATGACAGTTTCAGTGCTTGTGGAGTTGCGGACTTTGTTGGGCAGAAGCTCACAAAGTGGAATGATGAGCTCATAATGCAATTCTACTCCACAGCACACTTCTATCCAGATGGCAGGATAGTGTGGATGTCTGAAGGTACAAGGTACCAATCAACTATTGAGGAATGGGCTAATCTAATCAATGCACCTAAGGAGAAAGAAGATGACTTGGATGTCTATGCCAAGAAGAAGATGGATCACAACTCTATGGCACATATGTACAAAGAGATCCCAGATGCTGCTATAGAATCACACAAGTTTGGATCAGTACACTATCTTCTGTCAGGACTACCAACCATCAAATGGATCCTCAGGCACACTCTCTTGCCCAAGTCAGGTGACCACAACATGATCAGAGGCCATGCACTAAACTTGCTACACTTATTTGATGTGCCACAGAAATTCAAGGTCATGAGCCTTATAGTTGAGACTATCAAGAGGACGGCAGCTGACCAGAAAAGAAGTTGTGGGTATGCCCCACAGATCCAGGAGCTGATTAACTCCAAGATGGGCACATGCACATACTTGCTGGACAAGGAACACATGCCTATCTATCCAGACTTTGAGGACAACCAAGTGGTTATGGATGAAGATGAACCATCTTCTCTGCATGCTCAAGCAAAGAAGGAGAAGGCAAGGAATGACAAGGCTGCCAAGATGCCAACGATGGAAGAGGCATCTCAGTACTTTTTGAAGAGCAAACAGGATCAACTTGGCTACTTGATTGCATCCACTCTGAGGATTGAGAAGGGGCTGGCCACCTTGACTCGAAACTAGGAGAGCTTAGAAAGGATCATGGAGCAGAAGTTCTATGACTTGGATGTGAAGGTAACTGAGATCCAGACGGTTGTTGAGCAGCTTCAGGATGATATGCAGGAGAGGAAGGGCAAATCAACCACTAAGGCATTTGCCAGAGTGCCTAGAGCTCAGAGATCAGCCGCAGTTCCAGTGACAGACACCAGAGCCACTTCATCGGCACCAGCTACAGCTCCTACAGCACCAGATCCAGCACCTACACCTCCAGCTCCATCTACATCTACTGAATTCTTCATCCAAGGAGCCATCTCTACACCACCACCTGAAGATCAAGCCTGAGAGTCGATCTAGTGCTATGCATTTTCTATGAACTTTTTGGTAACTTGTTGCCAAAGGGGGAGAAAATGTATAGATCATATGCTTGAAGAGAGAGTGTTGCTTTTTATTCTCTCTTGCTTTGGTGGTTAAACTTTATTTGCTTGATTGAGATACTTTATGTCATGTGATACGGATGATCATGTGTTTGATCATATGCTACATTTATGCTTGTTGGATGACATTATCCCATTTATCTCTATATGATCATTCACTTTGCTTGGTGATGAGTGCATGTATTCAATTATTATCATTTTGAGCGCTCCACCAAGATGTATATGACATGGAAGAGTAACCCTTAAGCCTAACTCTCTTGCTTATCACATACTTCTCAAAGAGACAATGTTTTACACTCTTATTATCATTTGTCGAAGCTTTGATCTATATGTTGTCATCAATTACCAAAAAGGGGGAGATTGAAAGTGCAACTATCCCTAGGTGGTTTTGGTAATTCTTAACAACATATAGCTCATTGAGCTAACATCATTCCAAGATGAATATTTCAGGAAAAGCTCAATGAATGGCATGGCATGGATGAGAAAAGTGGATCGCTCAAAATGCTAAGGATAAAAGCATTGGCCCAAGCTCAAAAGCTCAAGACTCTACATTTTATATTTTAGTGATCCAAGATCACATTGAGTCTATAGGAAAAGCCAATACTATCAAGAAGGGATGAGGTGTTGCTTAATGAGTTTCTTGCTCCACAGTGCTTAGTGATATGCTCCAAAATCCACATATGACCTAAACCAAAAGTCAAACTCGGCCCTACTGATTCTTTCTACCAGGCGCCACCGAGTTCAGATGTCATAGCCACTGCCACAAACCCTAGGCAAATCGGTCTCACCGATAGGGATCTCGGTCTCACCGAGATGCGATTGTAATCTCTCTGTTTCCCTTAGTAACGTTTTGGTCCCACCGAGATGAGCGATCGGTCCCACCGAGATTGCAACGTAAACTCTCCGTTTCCCTTTCGTAACATTTCGGTCCCACCAAAATGAGCGAACCGGTCCCACCAAGTTTACCTGACCAACTCTCTGGTTAGCTTATTACCAAAATCAGACTCACCGAGTTTGTGTAATCGGTCTCACCGAGATTACGTTATGCCCTAACCCTAACCATATCGGTCCTACCGAGTTGCATGTCGGTCCCACCGAAAATCCTAACGGTCACTAGATTTGCTGAATCAGTCCGACCGAGTTTCTCAATTCGGTCCCACCAAGATTGCTAAATTGTGTGTAATGGTTAGTTTTTGTGTGGAGGCTATATATACCCCTCCACCTCCTCTTCATTCGTGGAGAGAGCCATCAAAACGAACCTACACTTCCAATACACATTTTCTGAGAGAGATATTCCATTCCTACCATATGAATCTTGATCTCTAGCCTTCCCCAAGTTGCTTTCCACTTAAATATTCTTTCCACCAAATTCAAATCCTGTGAGAGAGAGTTGAGTGTTGGGGAGACTATCATTTGAAGCACAAGAGCAAGGAGTTCATCATCAACACACCATTTGTTACTTCTTGGAGAGTGGTGTCTCCTAGATTGGCTAGGTGTCACTTGGTAGCCTCCGACCAGATTGTGGAGTTGAACCAAGGAGTTTGTAAGGGCAAGGAGATCGCCTACTTCGTGAAGATCTACCGCTAGTGAGGCAAGTCCTTCGTGGGCGACAGCCATGGTGGGATAGACAAGGTTGCTTCTTCGTGGACCCTTCGTGGGTCGAGCCCTCCGTGGACTCGCGCCATAGCAACCGTTACCCTTCGTGGGTTGAAGTCTCCATCAACGTGGATGTACGATAGCACCACCTATCGGAACCACGACAAAAACAGCTGTGTCTCCAATTGCGTTTGAAATCTCCAAACCCTTCCCTTTATATTCTTGCAAGTTGCATGCTTTACTTTCCGCTGCTCATATACTATTTGCATGCTTGCTTGAATTGTGTTAAGATTGCTTGACTTGTGCTAAGATAGCTAAAATCTGTCAAAGACTAAAATTGGGAAAAGGATAAGTTTTTATTTGGTCAAGTAGTCTAATCACCCCCCCCCTCTAGACATACTTTCGATCCTACACTGACGCGTGGGTCCATGCGATCCTGTCAAATCCCGCAACAGTTGCGCGCGACGTACGTGGCGAAAAAGGTGGCGCGGGGATCGAGGCGCTCCTGTTTATCCATCCCGCTTACTTCGGCACGCCCCGTCCCGCGCGCTTCCCCGAAATTTCGAATCCCATGAAATCCGGGATACACTGCAATCAATCACGTCAAAGGTTCCGCACACCGAAGCAACACTCGGCAGATGATGTTACAAATCCAATCGACAACTTCTGAATTGATCAAGGCGACCGAAACAAAGCCGAAGTTCCAACATTAGCCTCTGTACAAGCATGAATAGTTGTGAAACACAAGAGTCAAAGCGAGATCAACTTCAACCTCCTTTCAGTCGGACCTCAATCCATTCGGGGCCTAATGATGATGACATAGACCTGGGGTAGGGTCATAGGACTGACCTATAAGCCCTTCCAGGGTCATTATCCTAAAAGACAACAGGAAGGGCCCAACCAAGGCGTCGAGTGCAATCCACTCGACCGATCAATCACTCGGAGATCCATCCTTCCTGGAGTCATTCGACCAATCAACCACTCGACCATACAAGGAACCACTCGACCTACTAAAGACCAGGAGTCGTCCAGCACTGCAACGGTTAGGCGTTCACTCCGTAGTCTTAAGGTCATTTATAGCATTTATGGCTGGCGCTACCAGTAACGGCCTATCTTTATGTACATTGAATCCCTGTAACGGAGGGGAGCTGGGGTCCTGGCGCACTCTATATAAGCCACCCCCCTCCTTTGGGACAAGGGTTCGCACACCCTGTAACATTCACACGCATAATCCAGTCGACCGCCTCCGGGCTCCGAGACGTAGGGCTATTACTTCCTCCGCGAAGGGCCTGAACTCGTAAAACTTGCGTGTACAACTTCGCCATAGCTAGGACCTTGCCTCCTCATACCTACCCCCCATTCTACTGTCAGTCTTAGAACCACGACAATTGGTCCTGATATGTTATGTAGATGGATTGGCGACGACACCGATCTTAGATATGGGGAGTGAGAGCACTCCATATTATCGAGTTTATAGGTGTGAGTGGTGGTTTCAGGTGGATTAATGTATGTTTTTGTCAGACCTTTGTGGAAAAATTAATAAAGATGGCTGCATGCATCGATTGATGCAGAGGCCGGGGGTTTAACCTCCTTTTCCAAAAAAGAAACAAAATTGGAGTTGAGGAACCAATTCTATACTTGCAAAAGAGATGAGGGACGAAAAATATTTTTTTCCTTTTTCTATCAAAGGTATGGCAGATTTTTTTTTAGAGTACCAGAGTTGGAAAAAAGAAGCCATCTATATAATCACTTCGTAAAAAGCCATGAGAAGTACATTTTACAATCATATGGCGTGTCGTTCAAGAAAATGATTCTCGGAATATTAATAGTTGGGACAATGTTGCTGCATATATACTGCATATCCGAGACAGATTTCTGAATCTGACGACAAGTGTCAAGTATACCGCTGTTATCTACTCCCTGCGTCTCATAATGTAAGATGTTTTTTGACACTACACTAGAGTCAAAAAACGTCTTACATTATAGGACGGAGTACTTCAGTATATGCTAGGTACACTACTGGAATCGCACCCTATGCCGACGGCCAGGGCCGTCGGCATAGCCCTGACTAGCCGTCGGGACAGGCCTATGCCGACGGCCCCCGTCGGCATAGGGCCGTCGGCAACATATCCGTCGGCGTGGCGGGATGACCGTCGGCATAGAATGGCCGTCGGCATAGACCCTATCCCGACGGTGGCCATACATCTATGCCGACGGCCCTGGCCGTCGGCAACCCCATCGCCTAACGGCGGTTGCCGTCAGCCGAAACAGCGGCGGCTCGCCACGTGGCGTGTCTATGCCGGCACGGCGTCGGCCGTTTAGAACTATGCCGACGGCGAGGCCGTCGGCATAGACATGCCACGTGGCGAGAAGCCGTTGCTCCTGGTGCTTGCCTATGCCGACGGCCCCGCCGTCGCCTTAGTTTGGAACTATGCCGACGGCCTCGCCGTCGGCATAGACATGCCACGTGTCGGCAACTGGGCACTCCTGGGGCAGAACTAAGCCGACGGCCAGGCCGTCGGCATAGACATGCCACGTGTCGGCAACTGGGCGCTCACGCCAGGCCTATGCCGACGGCTAGGCCGTCGGCATAGTTTCTGTCTGATTTTTTTTCTTTTTTCTGTTTGTTTTCAAATCAGTTCAATTCAAATAAAAGCACATGTATAACAGCACATATCAGCAGCACATATCAAAGAACGTAAGCATAAGCATCGTCACACACACAAGTCTCTAAATGATCATCATCACAACCAACATAAGCATAAGCATATAGAAAAGCACCACACACGTGTCTCTAAATGATCATCACCACACACAAGTCATCTCAAGCATTATCACCACACACTAGGCTTAAGCGCCCGGGACGTCGAGCACCGCGGAGGTCGCCACCGCCAAGACCGCCCAAGCCTGTGTCACATCAAGCTAGCGGCAGCGCTACCGCCAAGACCGCCTCCACCTCCGCCTCCGTGGATCGGAGTGGTCGGGCTCCGTGTCTCCGGAGTGCTGCGAAGACCACCGCCAACGGTAGATCCATCTGTTCCTAGATGTTGAAAAGACATATTAATGGGATATATGACTGTGTTGAAAGGCATGACATGCTTGGGGTGAATAGATTGGGGATGAACTAACCCGTGAGGGGCCAGCTGTGCCACAAACTCCTCAAAGGTCGGCAGGACTGGTTGTCTTTGGAGGGCATGGTCTTTGGCTGAATCGAGGACACACCGCCGCCATTTCTGAAAAAGCTCGCTCCAAATTGGCGATCCTCTCGCACTTGGTGTTCATGAATCCTCGATGCCACGCCATGGTCTCTGGCGTGTGTACTCAGTAGGCCTACGGTATGACATGATGGAACTCATAAAACTACTAGATGCGGAAAATAAAGTGAGCAATGAAGATAAGAGGGAAAATACTTACACAGTCTGTTGCTCTGAAAGAGGGACTGTGGCTGGACACTTTGGTTGGCTCATCTGTTGGCTCAGGCTCGGGTCAATCCGACGAAGCTGTGTGTAGGAGATAGTCGGAGTGACCACAGATCGAGAACCGCCTCCCGACCGTGCTCCTTGGGCCCCATGCTCACCACCGCCTGCCGTCCGGATCCGCCAGAATGGGGTCGGTGTGTCGGGATGTAACCCGGATAGGCTGCGGAGTAGGCCTCCTTCCTCCACGCGGTCTTCTTGCCGTAGTACTTGGGCTCGCCAGCTTGGGGTCCTTCCGCATATGGGCGATCTCCCACTTTGCATGTCCGAGAGCGGCCGCCAGTTTCTCCTCCTGCACCACCAAACAGATGTTAGTCATACATAAGAAAGTGATGGTAAATAGAAGAAGAAGAATGTTTAATGGGGTTAGTCATACATTAAGCGCCTTGTGGAGATAGTGGTTTCGGTTTCCCTGAGCATGTACTCCCTCATTCCCTCGGTTAGCCTTATTTTTATTCTCATAGCCGCCCGTGCTCCAGCCCCATCACACACCAAAGATCCACCAATGCCGCCCAGACTCGTCTTTTCCATAACACCAATTTGGACACACCTACATAATAAAAGCATAATGGCATGTCAACATGAAACGGTGAAATGTACCACATGGTAATGAAAGCATAATGAAAAATCTTTTATACTTACCGCCAAGTACTCGTGCCTCTCCAAGGTAATGCCCATCCTCCGCGCTTCTTCCTTGGTCATCTTCACACCAAGAACATCGTGGTAGTATGTCGAGATGGCCACATAAGCGCACCTCGTCTTGCATCTGGCGGGCCTTCTTCTTGCATTAGCGCAGCACGATCCTGGTCCGCTCTAGCCCTGTGCTCGAAGAACTTCGATAGAATTTCTACAATCATGCATGAAACAAGAATGGAAGAAGCCATGAGTTAAATCATTCATGAAACTAGAATGGACTTGTGCTTCTGAAGAGAACTCACCCAGAAAGTAGTGGTTACGGCCTTGGCATGGGTCTCATGGTCCGCGTGGAGGGCCGCTTCCCAGTGGTCCCAGCTCGTGGCCAAAACCCGACGGTCCGGCTGCCTGACTGGATCCGGACAAGACAACCCCGCCAAGATAACTTCAGCAAAGGCGGTGATGAGGCCGTTAGAATACGGACCCCTTTAGAATATATCCAGTTGCTGCAAAAGAATGAACTATTAGCATGTGACAAGCAAAATAAATAACAACCAGAATATGCATGTGACAAGCAAAATAAGGAACCATTTACTCTTTTCCCGTGGGCTCAATGAGCCACTTCTCCTCTCGATGGCAGGAACCTGCTTTGGTAGCTTTGCGTTGCCACGCAGCCATCCCTTGTTGTCAACCCCCTTCCCGTCACCACCATCATCCCCGCCACCACCCCCCTCCTCGCCTGCCTCTCCCTCCCCAACCTCCTCCTCCTCCTCCTCCTCCTCCTCCTCCTCCTCCTCCTCCTCCTCCTCCTCCTCCTCCTCCTCCTCCTCCTCCTCCTCCTCCTGTCCCTCCTCCTCCACCTCCTCCTCCGCCTCCACCACCTCCTCCTCCTCCCAAGAGTGTACCACACAAGAGGAGGGCCTCGAAGACAACACCCCAAAGTCGGTGAGGGTGCGCTCTTTCTGGCCGCGCCCCCCTGTAGGTGCTCTCCCCCAAAGCACTCGTCCTCTAGAGGCTCTCCCGCCCCCTCCTCCTCTAGGGGCACCTCTCCCTCAACCTCCCCTGTGAGGAGTCATCGTCAAGTAGCCGAGGGGAGGATTACGTGCTCGACCACTCCGACTAGGCAGGCCGACGACCTTGCGTAGGAAACCCACGCCGTCGGCCTTCCCTTGCCCATGTTCCACGAACCTGCATTGAAAAGAGAAAAGCAATTAGTAAATTAATGAAATGAAGAAAAAGGCATGATAATAAACACATTAATAAAAATGCATAAAAAGGCATATTCCTAAACTTGAAGCATTACATCCGCTAGAACCCATATGAATCATCACCGTTGTAACCTCTTTCTCGGTCCGTCTCATCATCACTATCAATCATATCATCTTCGTTGTCCGACGGAGGTGGAGGCTCTTCCTCCTCGTCAAGATCTTCGCTTAACTTTTCTAGCATAAGTATGTCATTTTCATTGACAATGGTCTCACCATCATTCCGCATCGTCGACGTTTGGGTCCACATCATCATCACCCAATGGTCTAGCGTCATCGTTTCTAACCACATCATCATCATCATCATCATCAGGTTGCTCTTGATAGAACACTCCCTCGTATGTCATGGGGTTAATGTTGTAGTAATCGTCTTCATTCTGGTCTCGGTAGCTTACCATGTGGCGACACCTTGAACACAACTTCCCAACCCTTTAGATACACTTTCGGCATGGGTAAGGCGGATAATATACTTGTGTAGCTTGGGTAGCCGCAATGAAGAGATCGGCTCCGGCATAGACGGTTGATGGTTTAACTTCGACCAAACCAATGGACGGCGTATGTTTTACCCCCTCCCGTGGATCGAACCATCGGCATTTGAACACAGGCAGACTTAGGGTCTCACGCCCCTGCCGGAATTTAACCTCGTATATATTTTGTACCCTTCCGTAGTAGTCTAGTGAATTTTGACCGGGGGTGTACACTCCAGTATTTATAGTTTTCGGATCGGGGCGGCTGTTTTGGTGCTCCTCTGTATGGAAGCGATACCCATTCAGGCGTGGTCTATCACAAATTCTCTGTTGATCGGCTCTAGCTTTTACGTTATCCTTCGTCGTATCAGGAATGTTGAGGATCGTGTGGAAAAGGGACTCTGCCACATTCTTTTCGGTGTGCATCACATCAATATTGTAAGGAAGTTTGAGGTCCTTGAAATAGGGAAGCTGCGAGAAGGGGTAATGTGAGTCCGGTTGTGCGTCTCACCATATCCCTCGAAGCCTTTGTCTTTGGCTTTGCCTTTGCCTTTGACTTTAGGCTTCAGTAGCTTTTAGTGAGCAAGAACATCTGCCCCCGAAAATGTTGGAATCTCGGTTACTTCATGAACAACCCGACCTTTCGTGAAGTTCTTCTTGTCTTCCCTGTCTGGATGGTCTGGAGGGAGGAACTGTCGATGCAGGTCAAAGGCTACATACTTGCCACCCTTACTCAGCCAAATCATTCGCAGAGCCTGCATGCACACTGGGCATGGCATCTTACCACTTGTACACCATCCGCAGAATAGAGCATAGCCGGGAAAGTCATGCATGCAATAGTGCAACCAAACTTTCATCAAGAAATTGCTCTGCAGATCCCGGTCGTATGTCAACCTCGGAAAGTACCAAGAATGGTGCAAAGCATCCACAAGCGGCTGCATAAACACACCCAATTGCTTCCCCGGGTAGTCAGGCCCCGGAATGATGAGCGACAAGAACATGGTCTTCCGTTGCATTAGGGCACCGGGAGGAAGATTGAGCGGAATTACAAAATTACAAACACAGGCCAGCAGCTGTATGGATTGGACGACATACCATATGGATTCAACCCATCACCTGATATGGCTATTCTGACATTCCCAGCCTCGGCTGCTTCCTCGGGGTATTCTTCATCGAATGACTTCCATGCTTCCTCCCGATGGATGTCACGATTTTTTTGGATTGTACCTTATACCTTCCTTGTGCCACTTCATCATTTTGGCGAGACTCCTTCGTGATGAAAAGGCGCTGCAGTCTTTTTATAAAATCAAGATACCGAAGAACCTTAACGGGATGGTTAGCTGCTTTTTCTCACCATCCTCACCGACCACCTCAATGTACCGAGACGAACCACACTTCCTACAAGTACTTGTCATCCACATACTCGTGCCTAAACAAAAGGCAATTCTTGAGCAAACATCTATTTTCTCATAATCCATAGAGAGTGCCTTCATGATTTTCTTTGTATCGTACATGCTTTTCGGCAGTTCATGACCCTCGTGGAGGCTGTTAGCCCATACTCCCGTGAATGCTTCAAGCATTTTCTGCCACAGACTCAGCCTTGACTGTCAATCAGTTGAGATGGCATCCAGCTGAGATATTTTCGCACCCGCATAAAGAGGTTTCTTCGACGAGGCCAAGACCTCCAAGAAGGCCTTTGCGGTTGCCTCCGCTCCTCCGGTTCATTCTCTCAAGGTGTCGCATTTGCCGTTTCGCAACAATGACATCATCTAGCATGTCCCCATAATCGTCGTCCTCATATCCATCGATGCGTTGTCGCATCACCTCCTCTCTACCACGATCCTGATCGGCTATGTTTATCGACGGCATGTCAAAGTTTGGCATATAACCGTGCGTCTTGAAGGTGCTCACTCATGTCCGTCTGATTTCTCTGATGACGTCGGCACATCTCGCACAGGGCATGGTGGGATAATTCTCATTGGACGACGGAATATCTCCTTCAAATACACATCGGTTTTCGCGATCCACTCTGATGTTACTCGATTCCGACGGATAAAACCACTGTGACATCCACCGATTATCTGCCATCCTCTCGCTTTTTTGCAACCCACACAACATAATTAAGGATTCACTCAAATTAATCACATCAAATTTTCAGTTTCTACGCGTTTAATCCACCTACATCTCTAATAGGTAAAGATGGGTCTAATCCCACCCGAGGATGTGTAGATTGAGTATGTTCTCCATTCTACCCGTTCGAGACAAAATTTCGGCAGCACCTCCCGATGTTCTCCAGATACACGCCTCGGCAAATAGCCGAGAGAATGTGCTCCCGAGAACAATGGGGGCGCGCCGAAATCCTGTCTCGGAACGGGTAGAACATGGAGAACATACCCAATCTACACATCCTCGGCTGTCCATGGAAAACGCTGGACAATCCAAAAAGAGCTGCGGTGATAAATATGCAATTGAATGCATATTTATCGATGCAACCCTTTCGGACGGGAGACGCCTAGGTTACGTCAGTTGACTTGAGAATGAAATCTAGTGATATGAAAAATTGGAGGAGATGGACTTGTAGCTCACCCTCGGCTGTAGAGGAAGTAGTCGAACAGCAGAGGGATGCTCAAGGGGACCAAAGACGCGTCGGATAACGGTCACTCCAATGAAATGCGAAACCACAAAGCCTGCAAATTCCATCGCGACAAAAATTAGAACATCACAACTCATAGAGCATATTTAAAACATTTAAACATGCATTCATTTATTTTTGCATCATGTAGGCAAAAAACTAACAACATTAACAATATATTCATCATCGTCATCACATATTCATCATCATCATTATCACCTATTCATCTAACCAAATTTTTTACTACCTATATTCATCATCGTCATCACATATTCATCATCGTCATCACATATTCATCATTGCCATCACATATTCATCATCGTCATCACATATTCATCATCGCCATCACATATTCATCATCGTGACCAATTTTTTTTTCAAGGTATGCAACATATAGCATCTCAGCTAACCAAATTTTTTTACTACCTATCTCACTATCTATCTAACTATCTACCTATCTAACTATCTATCTAACTATGTATCTAACTATCTAAATACCTATCTAAATACCTACCTAAATACCTATCTAACTATCTATATCTAACTAGCTACAAAATTACTAAAAACACTAAAACTTCAAAAAATCACCTTCGAGAGGGCCAGCCGGAGTTGGGGCGGGAGGCTGGTAGGGCGGGCGCCGCACGGTTGGGGCGGGCGGCTGGCGTGAGGTCGGGCGGGAGGCGCGGGTCGGGCGGCCGGATTCGGGCGGGCGGCGCTGAGGTCGGTGCGGTGACCGGCGACGGTTGGGCGCGGGCGGCCGGGCGTGAGGTTGGGGCGGGAGGCGCGGGGTCGGGCGGCCGGAGTCGGGCGGGCGGCGTTGGTCGGTGCGGGCGACCGCGTAGGGTCGGGATGGGCAGCGCGAGTCGGGCGGGCGGCGCGGCGGCGGCGGCTCGGGCGGGCGGCGCGCTCGGGTGGGGAGGTCTGCGGCGGCGGGCTCGGGGCCGGCGGTGGCGTGTTTCAGACGGGCGGCGGAGGTGGTGGGCGGCGGCGCTGGTGTGGGTCGGGCGATGGCGAATGGGTGGTGGGGGCGAATCACCGGAGATAAGGTCGGCCCTATGCCGACGGCCCGCCGCTTGCATAGGCTCGCCTTTGCCACGCCATCGATCCGTGGTCGGCCCTATGCCGACGGCCCGCCGCCGGCATAGGCCTGGCCTTTGCCACGCCATCGATCCGTGGATCGCGTTGCTATGCCGACGGCTTAGCCGCTTCATAGATACTTTTCATTTTTTTTGTTACGACATATGTGTGACTCTCAGCACACTGTAAAAAATAGTCCCACCTCGCCCAAAGACAAGCATAGGAGGGCCCACCGTAACACCTGGCGGCATTGCTACCCCCCTCCGGTACCCCGTCCCATCTAACCCTAACACGAGGGCACCGCGGATCTAGCTCTTTGACTTCCGCCGGACTGGAGTCTGGCGGTGGACCTTTTCACATGGTTGTCATAGCCTGCACCATAGATGCACCCCCAACACTATTCCGCCCAACCCACCTCGGCCCGACGTGGCGTTTCCCCCCCCTCAGGGATATGGCGGCAGCCACGCCCGTGAGGTCTACACGGCAGACGGGGCCCCGGGGTAGTAATGCCACCGGAGCGGCGCACCGGCCCCTCATACATGCAGGGGGGTGGGGTGGCATGTCCGAAGTGGCGGCAGGCGTCTCGGTGTGCCCTCACAAGGGCAGCGCCACGCCGCACTGGAGGGGGGAAACGGACCCCTGGGGGGTAGCAATGCCACCGGGCGTCGCATCGCCCTCATACATGCAGGGTGGTGTGGTGGCATGTCCGAAGAGGCGCACGCGTCTCGGTGTGCCTCACACGGACGGCGCCACGCCGCACCGGAGGGGAAAGCAGACGCGTCGGGTCTACACGGAGGGGATCTTGCAGTGGGTGTGGCCCGGATGTTGCTCTAAAGTGTTCGTATGGGCTGACCTAACATGACCGGTGGATAGGCCCACCGGTCAAATCCGTCCGTGGGAAGTCAAAGGGGTAGATCCGGTGGTCAACCGCTCCAGGGTTAGGCGGGACGGGGGCCCTGGGGTAGCAATGCCACCGGACCGTCGCATCGGGCCCTCATACATGCGGGGTGGTGTGGTGGCATGTCCGAAGAGGCGGCACGCGTCTCCGGGGTGTGGCCCCCCTCACGGACGGCGATGACACACGGTAGTAGACGCGTTCGCGGAAACGATGCTGGCGTGAATATTATTAAATACCGGAGCGCGATAAAATCATGAGTTTTTTACATGACGTGGGCACATGTGCTATAGGACCGATGGTAATTTTTCATAATTTTTCGTGATGGAGAAGTATCGAACACTTCCCTCTCTCGCGGATTGCTCTTCGCTGCTCTGTTGTGGCCGGCGACCTCCGGCCAGTGCATACCGTCAAATCTTGCGTAGGGCGGCCTCTCACAAGTCTGGAAGTGTTGTGGCGGTTGCAAATGCCCGCACGTCTCCGGGTGTCCCCCTCCCCCTCACGGACGTCGCCGCCACGCCGCACCTGGAGGGGGGAAACGGACGCGTCGGGTCTACACGGAGTGGATGTAGCTGTGGGTTTGGCCCGGATGTTGCTCCCGGGTGTACCTATGGGCCGAACTGACACAACCGGGTGGAGAGGACCACTGGTCAAATCCCGTCCGTGGGAAGTCAAAGGGGTAGATCACGTGGTCAACCGCTCCAGGGTTAGGCGGGGCCAGGGGCCACAGGGGGTAGTAATGCCACCGGAGGCCGCACCGCCCTCATACATGCAGGGTGGTGTGGTGGCATGTCCGAAGAGGCGGCACACGTCTCTGTGGTGTGCCTCACACGGACGGGCCTGAGCCGCCGCACCGGAGGGGGAAACGGACGCGTCGGGTCTACACGGAGGGATCTTGCCGTGGGTGTGGCCCGGATGTTGCTCTAAAGTGTTCGTATGGGCTGACCTAACATGACCAGGTGGATAGGCCCACTGCTCAAATCCCGTCCGTGGAAGTCAAAGGTAGATCCGGTGGTCAACCGCCTCGAGTTAGGCGGACGGGGCCCGGGGGTAGCAATGCCACCGGACCGTCGCATCGGGCCCCTCATACATGCGGGGTGGTGTGGTGGCATGTCCGAAGAAGCTGACCTGGCGTCTCGGTGTGGCCCCCACACACGGACGGCGATGACACACGGTAGTAGACGTTCTGCGGAAACGATGCGGCGTGAATATTATTAAATACTCGGGCGCGATAAAATCATGAGTTTTTACATGACGTGGGCACATGTGCTATAGGACCGATGGTAATTTTTCATAATTTTTCGTGATGGAGAAGTATCTGAACACTTCCCTCTCGCTGGATTGCTCTTGGCGTCTCTACGATCAGGCCGCGGCCTCCGGCCAGCATACCGTCAAATCTTGCGTGGCGGCCTCTCACAAGTCTGGAAGTGTTGTGGCGGTTGCAAATGCCGGCACGCTGCGTCTCCGGGTGTCCCCCTCCCCCCCTCACGGACGTCGCCCGCCACGCACCGGCTTTGGAGGGAAACGGACGCGTCGGGTCTACACGGAGTGGATGTAGCTGTGGGTTTGGCCGGATGTTGCTCCGGGTGTCCCTATGGGCGGCCGAACTGACACAACCGGTGGAGAGGTCCACCGGTCAAAGCCCGTCCGTGGGAAGTCAAAGGTAGATCTCGTGGTCAACCGCTTCGAGGTTAGGCGGGGCCAGGGGCCCTGGGGTAGCAATGCCACCGGAAGGCCGCACCGCCCTCATACAAGCAGGGTGGTGTGGGGGCCTGTCCGAAGAGGCGGCACGCGTCTCCGAGGTGTGCCCCCTCACACGGACGGCGTCGCCGCCGGCACCTGGAGGGGGGAAACGGACGCGTCGGGTCTACACGGATGGGATCTTGCTGTGGGTGTGGCCCGGATGTTGCTCTAAAGTGTTCGTATGGGCTGACCTAACATGACCAGGTGGATAGGCCCACTGTTCAAATCCCGTCCGTGGGAAGTCAAAGGGGTAGATCCGGTGGTCAACCGCTCCAGGGTTAGGCGGGACGGGGGCCCTGGGGGGTAGCAATGCCACCGGACCGTCGCATCGGGCCCTCATACATGCGGGGTGGTGTGGTGGCATGTCCGAAGAGGCGGCACGCGTCTCCGGGGTGTGGCCTCCCCCTCACGGGGCGATGACACACGGTAGTAGACGTTCTGAGGAAACGCTGCGGCGTGAATATTATTAAATACTCGGTGCGCTATAAAATCATGAGTTTTTTACATGACGTGCGCACATGTGCTATAGGACCGATGGTAATTTTTCATAATTTTTCGTGATGGAGAAGTATCTCAACACTTCCCTCTCTGGATTGCTCTTCGCACGCTTCACGTGGCCGGGCGGCCTCGGGGCTAACATACCGTCAAATCTTGCGTGGCGGCCTCTCACAAGTCTGGAAGTGTTGTGGCGGTTGCAAATGCCCGCACGCCGCGTCTCCGGTGTCCTCCCCCCCCCTCACGGACGCCGCCCTTGCCACGACCGGAGGGGGAAACAGACGTGTCGGGTCTACACGGAGTGGATGTAGCTGTGGGTTTGGCCCGGATGTTGCTCCCGGGTGTCCCTATGGGCCGAACTGACACAACCGGGTGGAGAGGTCCACTGGTCAAAGCCCGTCCGTGGGAAGTCAAAGGGGTAGATCTCGTGGTCAACCGCTCCAGGGTTAGGCGGGACGGGGGCCCTGGGGGGTAGCAATGCCACCGGAGCGTCGCACCGGCCCCTCATACATGAAGGGTGGTGTGGTGGCATGTCCGAAGAGGCGGCGGCAGCGTCTCGGTGTGCCCCTCAGACGGACGGCGCCGCCACGCACTGGAGGGGGGAAACGGACGCGTCGGGTCTACACCGGAGGGGATCTTGCTGTGGGTGTGGCCGGATGTTGCTCTAAAGTGTTCGTATGGGCTGACCCTAACATGACCGGGTGGATAGGCCCATGGTCAAATCCGTCCGTGGGAAGTCAAAGGGGTAGATCCGGTGGTCAACCGCTCCAGGGTTAGGCGGGACGGGGGCCCTTGGGGGTAGCAATGCCACCGGACCGTCGCATCGAGCCCTCATACATGCGGGGTGGTGTGGTGGCATGTCCGAAGAGGCGGCGCAGCGTCTCGGTGTGGCCCCCCTCACGGACGGGCGATGACACACGGTAGTAGACGCTCGCGGAAACGATGCGGCGTGAATATTATTAAATACCGGAGCGCCGATAAAATCATGAGTTTTTACATGACGTGGGCACATGTGCTATAGGACCGATGGTAATTTTTCATAATTTTTCGTTATGGAGAAGTATCAACACTTCCTCTAAGCGGATTGCTCTTGGCGTCTCTGTTGTGGGCCGGGACCTCGGGAACTAGCATACCGTCAAATCTTGCGTTGGCGGCCTCTCACAAGTCTGGAAGTGTTGTGGCGGTTGCAAATGCCCGGCACGCGTCTCCGGGGTGTGCCCCCCCCCCCTCACGGACGGCGCCGCCGCCGGCACCTGGAGGGGGGAAACGGACGCGTCGGGTCTACACGGAGTGGATGTAGCTGTGGGTTTGGCCCGGATGTTGCTCTCGGGTGTCCCTATGGGCCGAACAGACACAACCGGGTGGAGAGGTCCACTGGTCAAAGCCCGTCTGTGGGAAGTCATAGGGGTCGTTCTCGTGGTCAAGCGCTCGGGGTTAGGCGGGGACGGGGGCCCCTGGGGGGTAACAATGCCACGGAGCGTCGCACCGGCCCCTCATACATGCGGTGGTGTGGTGGCATGTCCGAAGAGGCGCACACGCCTCTCGAGGTGTGCCCTCACACGGACGGCGCTGGCCACGGCACTGGAGGGGGGAAACGGACGCGTCGGGTCTACACGGAGGGGATCTTGCTGTGGGTGTGGCCCGGATGTTGCTCTAAAGTGTTCGTATGGGCTGACCTAACATGACCAGGTGGATAGGCCCACTGTTCAAATCCCGTCCGTGGGAAGTCAAAGGGTAGATCCGGTGGTCAACCGCTCTGAGGTTAGGCGGGGCCAGGGCCACTGGGGGTAGCAATGCCACGGACCGTCGCATCGGGCCCTCATACATGCGGGGTGGTGTGGTGGCATGTCAGAAGAGGCGGAACGCGTCTCGGTGTGGCCCCCCCTCACGGACGGCGATGACACACGGTAGTAGGCGTTCTGCGGAAACGATGCGGCGTGAATATTATTAAATACTCGGAGCGCGATAAAATCATGAGTTTTTTACATGACGTGGGCACATGTGCTATAGGACCGATGGTAATTTTTCATAATTTTTCGTGATGGAGAAGTATCTGAACACTTCCCTCTCTGCGGATTGCTCTTCGCGTCTCTGTTGTGGCGGCGGCCTCCGGGCTAACATACCGTCAAATCTTCGTGGCGGCCTCTCACAAGTCTGGAAGTGTTGTGGCGGTTGCAAATGCCCGACACGCAGCGTCTCGGGGTGTCCCCCCTCCCCCCCCTCCTGGTGTCGCCGCCCGGCTTTGGAGAAAGCAGTTGTCGGGTCTACACGGAGTGGATGTAGCTGTGGGTTTGGCCCGGATGTTGCTCCCGGGTGTCCCTATGGGCCGAACTGACACAACCGGGTGGAGAGGTCCACTAGTCAAAGCCCGTCCGTGGGAAGTCAAAGGGGTAGATCTCGTGGTCAACCGCTCCAGGGTTAGGCGGGACGGGGGCCCTGGGGTAACAATGCCACCGGGCGTCGCACCGCCCTCATACATGAAGGGTGGTGTGGTGGCATGTCAAGAGGCGGCACGCGTCTCCGAGGTGTTCCCCCTCACACGGACGGCGCCGCCCGCCCGGCACTGGAGAAACGGACGCGTCGGGTCTACGGAGGGATCTTGCTGTGGGTGTGGCCCGGATGGTGCTCTAAAGTGTTCGTATGGGCTGACCTAACATGACCAGGTGGATAGGCCCACTGTTCAAATCCCGTCCGTGGGAAGTCAAAGGGGTAGATCCGGTGGTCAACCACTCCAGGGTTAGGCGGGACGGGGGGCCTGGGGGGTAGCAATGCCACCGGACCGTCGCATCGGGCCCTCATACATGCGGGGTGGTGTGGTGGCATGTCCGAAGAAGGCGGCCGCAGCGTCTCGGTGTGGCCCCTCACGGACGGGCGATGACACACGGTAGTAGGCGTTCTGCGGAAGCGATGCGGCGTGAATATTATTAAATACTCGGAGCGCGATAAAATCATGAGTTTTTTACATGACGTGGGCACATGTGCTATAGGACCGATGGTAATTTTTCATAATTTTCGTGATGGAGAAGTATCTGAACACTTCCCTCTACGCGGATTGCTCTTCGCGCGTCTACGACTGTGGCCGGCGGCCTCCGAGGCCTAGCATAACGTCAAATCTTGCGTAGGCGGCCTCTCACAAGTCTGGAAGTGTTGTGGCGGTTGCAAATGCCCGCTGCGTCTCGGTGTCCCCCCTCCCCCCCTCACGGACGCCGCCCGCCGGCTTTGGAGGAGAAGCGAACGTCTCCGGGTCTACGGAGTGGATGTAGCTGTGGGTTTGGCCGGATGTTGCTCCCGGTCCCTATCGGCCGACCGGACACAACCGGGTGGAGAGGTCCACTGGTCAAAGCACGTCCGTGGGAAGTCAAAGGGCTAGATCTCGTGGTCAACCGCTCCAGGGTTAGGCGGGACGGGGGCCCTGGGGGGTAGCAATGCCACCGGAGCGTCGCACCGGCCCCTCATACATGAAGGGTGGTGTGGTGGCATGTCCGAAGAGGCGGCACGCGTCTCCGGGGTGTGCCCCCTCACACGGACGGCGCCGCCGCCGGCACCTGGAGGGGGGAAACGGACGCGTCGGGTCTACACGGAGGGGATCTTGCTGTGGGTGTGGCCCGAATGTTGCTCTAAAGTGTTCGTATGGGCTGACCTAACATGACCGGGTGGATAGGCCCACTGGTCAAATCCCGTCCGTGGGAAGTCAAAGGGGTAGATCCGGTGGTCAACCGCTCTAGGGTTAGGCGGGACGGGGGCCCTGGGGGGTAGCAATGCCACCGGACCGTCGCATCGGGCCCTCATACATGCGGGGTGGTGTGGTGGCATGTCCGAAGAGGCGGCACGCGTCTCCGGGGTGTGGCCCCTCACGGACGGGCGATGACACACGGTAGTAGACGTTCTGCCGAAACGATGCGGCGTGTATATTATTAAATACTCGGAGCGCGATAAAATCATGAGTTTTTTACATGACGTGGGCACATGTGCTATAGGACCGATGGTAATTTTTCATAATTTTTCGTGATGGAGAAGTATCTGAACACTTCCCTCTATGCGGATTGCTCTTCGCGTGTCTACGACTGTGGCCGGCGGCCTCCGGGGGCTAGCATACCGTCAAATCTTGCGTAGGCGGCCTCTCACAAGTCTGGAAGTGTTGTGGCGGTTGCAAATGCCCGGCACGCGTCTCCGGGGTGTCCCCCCTCCCCCCTCACGGACGTCGCCGCCGCCGCACCGGAGGGGGAAACGGACGCTTGTCCGGGTCTACACGGAGTGGATGTAGGCTGTGGGTTTGGCCCGGATGTTGCTCCGGGTGTCCCTATGGGCCGAACTGACACAACCGGGTGGGAGAGGTCCACCGGTCAAAGCCCGTCCGTGGGAAGTCAAAGGTAGATCTCGTGGTCAACCGCCTGTGGTTAGGCGGGGACGGGGGCCACCTGGGGGTAGCAATGCCACCGGAGGCGTCGCACGCCCTCATACATGCAGGGTGGTGTGGTGGCATGTCGAAAGAGGCGGCACGCGTCTCGGTGTGCCTCACAAGGGCCAGGCGCCCGCCCGGCACTGGAGAAAGCGGACCCACAGGGGGTAGCAATGCCACCGAGCGCCGCACCGGCCCCTCATACATGCAGGGTGGTGTGGTGGCATGTCCGAAGAGGCGGCACGCTGTCTCGGTGTGCCCCTCACACGGACGGCGCCGGGCCTTGCCACTGGAGGTGGGAAACGGACGCGTCGGGTCTACACGGAGGGGATCTTTGCTGGGTGTGGCCCGGATGTTGCTCTAAAGTGTTCGTATGGGCTGACCTAACATGACCGGGTGGATAGGCCCACCGTCAAATCCCGTCGTGGGAAGTCAAAGGTAGATCCGTGGTCAACCGCTCGGGGTTAGGCGGGGACGGGGCCCCGGGGTAGCAATGCCACCGGACCGTCGCATCGGGCCCTCATACATGCGGGTGGTGTGGTGGCATGTCCAAGAGGCGACACGCGTCTCCGGGTGTGGCCCTCACGGACGGCGATGACACACGGTAGTAGACGCTCTGCGGAAACGATGCGGGCGTGAATATTATTAAATACTGAGCGAGCGATAAAATCATGAGTTTTTACATGACGTGGGCACATGTGCTATAGGACCGATGGTAATTTTTCATAATTTTTCGTGATGGAGAAGTATCTGAACACTTCCCTCTCTACGCGGATTGCTCTTCGCTGTCTCACGACTGTGGGGCGGCCTCGAGGCCAGCATACCGTCAAATCTTGCGTAGGGCGGCCTCTCACAAGTCCTGGAAGTGTTGTGGCGGTTGCAAATGCCCGCACGCGTCTCAGGTGTCCCCCTCCCCCCCTCACGGACGTCGCCGCCGCCCGGCTTTGGAGGGGGGAAAGCAGACGCTTGCCGGGTCTACACGGAGTGGATGTAGCTGTGGGTTTGGCCCGGATGTTGCTCCCGGTCCCTATCGGCCGAACTGACACAACCGGGTGGAGAGGTCCACTGGTCAAAGCCCGTCCGTGGGAAGTCAAAGGGGTAGATCTCGTGGTCAACCGGCCTGTGGTTAGGGCGGACGGGGCCCTGGGGTAGTAATGCCACCGGAGCGTCGCACCGCCCCTCATACATGAAGGGTGGTGTGGTGGCATGTCCAAGAGGCGCACGCTGCGTCTGGGTGGGTGCCCTCACACGGACGGCGCCGCCGCACTGGAGGGGGAAACGGACGTGTCGGGACTACACGGAGGGGATCTTGCAGTGGGAGTGGCCCGAATGTTGCTCTAAAGTGTTCGTGATGGGCTGACCCTAACATGACCGGTGGATAGGCCCACCGTCAAATCCGTCCGTGGGAAGTCAAAGGGTAGATCCGGTGGTCAACCGCTCTAGGGTTAAGCGGACGGGGGCCACAGGGGGTAGTAATGCCACCGGACCGTCAGATCGGGCCCCTCATACATGCGGGTGGTGTGGTGGCATGTCCAAGAGGCGGCACGCATCTCCGGGTGTGGCCCCTCACGGACGGCGGCGACACACGGTAGTAGACGCTCATGAAACGATGCGCGCGTGTATATTATTAAATACCGGAGCGCGATAAAATCATGAGTTTTTACATGACGTGGGCACATGTGCTATAGGACCGATGGTAATTTTTCATAATTTTTCGTGATGGAGAAGTATCTCAACACTTCCCTCTACGCTGGATTGCTCTTCGCGTCTGCTTCACGACCTGTGGCCGCTGACCTCGGGGCCAGTATACCGTCAAATCTTGCGAGGGCGGCCTCTCACAAGTCCGGAAGTGTTGTGGCGGTTGCAAATGCCCGCGACGCGTCTCCGGTGTCCCCTCCCCCCTCACGGACGCCGCCGCCGCCCGGCTTTTGGAGTGGGGAAGCAGACGCTGCCGGGTCTACACGGCGTGGATGTAGCTGTGGGTTTGGCCCGGATGTTGCTCCCGGTGGTACCCATGGTCCGAAGTGTAACAGCCGGGTGGAGGGGTCCACTGGTCCAAGCCCGTCCGGGGGAAGTCAAAGGGTAGATCTCGTGGTCAACCGCTCGGGGTTAAGCGGACGGGCCGGGGCCACAGGGTAGCAATGCCACCGGGCGTCACGACCCCTCATACATGCAGGGTGGTGTGGTGGCATGTCCGAAGAGGCGGCACGCGTCTCGGTGTGCCTCACAAGGACGGCGCCGCCGCCACGGCACTGGAGAAAGCGGACCACTGGGGTAGCAATGCCACCGAGCGCCGCACCGCCCCTCATACATGCAGGGGTGGTGTGGTGGCATGTCCGAAGAGGCGGCACGCAGCGTCTCGGTGTGCCTCACACGGACGGGCCACGCCACTGGAGGGGGAAAGCAGAACGCGTCGGGTCTACACGGAGGGGATCTTGCCGTGGGTGTGGCCCGGATGTTGCTCTAAAGTGTTCGTATGGGCTGACCCTAACATGACCGGGTGGATAGGCCCATCGGTCAAATCCGTCCGTGGGAAGTCAAAGGGTAGATCCGGTGGTCAACGCGCCAGGTTAGGGCGGACGGGGGCCGGGGTAGCAATGCCACCGGACCGTCGCATCGGGCCCTCATACATGCGGGTGGTGTGGTGGCATGTCCGAAGAGGCGGCACGCGTCTCGGGTGTGGCCCCCCCCTCACGGACGGCGATGACACACGGTAGTAGACGCTCGCCGGAAACGATGCGGCGTGAATATTATTAAATACTCGGAGCGCGATAAAATCATGAGTTTTTACATGACGTGGGCACATGTGCTATAGGACCGATGGTAATTTTTCATAATTTTTCGTGATGGAGAAGTATCGAACACTTCCTCTACGCGGATTGCTCTTCGCTGGGCTCTAATCGCGGGTCCGGCGCTCCGGGGCTAGTGGCATACCGTCAAATCTTGCGTGGCGGCCTCTCACAAGTCTGGAAGTGTTGTGGCGGTTGCAAATGCCCGCACGCTGCCTCCCGGTGTCCTCCCCCCCTCACGGATGTCGCCGCCCGCCCGGCTTTGGAGAAGCAGGAACGTCGGGTCTACACGGAGTGGATGTAGCTGTGGGTTTGGCCCGGATGTTGCTCCCGGGTGTCCCTATGGGCCGGCCTGACACAACCGGGTGGAGAGGTCCACTGGTCAAAGCCCGTCCGTGGGAAGTCAAAGGGCTAGATCTCGTGGTCAACCGCTCCAGGGTTAGGCGGGACGGGGCCCTGGGGTAGTAATGCCACCGGAGGCCGCACCGCCCTCATACATGCAGGGTGGTGTGGTGGCATGTCCAAGAGGCGGCACACGCCTCCGGGTGTGCCCTCTCACACGGACGGCGCCCGCCACGCACTGGAGGGGGGGGAAACGGACGCGGCCGGGTCTACGGAGGGATCTTGCTGTGGGTGTGGCCCGGATGTTGCTCTAAAGTGTTCGTATGGGCTGACCTAACATGACCAGGTGGATAGGCCCACTGCTCAAATCCCGTCTGTGGAAGTCAAAGGGTAGATCCGTGGTCAACCGCCTGTGGTTAGGGGCGGACGGGGCCCCGGGGTAGTAATGCCACCGGACCGTCGTGATCGGGCCCCTCATACATGCGGGGTGGTGTGGTGGCATGTCCGAAGAGGCGGCACGCGCCTCGGTGTGGCCCCCCCCTCACGGACGGGCGATGACACACGGTAGTAGACGTTCTGCGGAAACGATGCGCGTGAATATTATTAAATACCGGAGCGCGATAAAATCATGAGTTTTTACATGACGTGGGCACATGTGCTATAGGACCGATGGTAATTTTTCATAATTTTTCGTGATGGAGAAGTATCTGAACACTTCCCCACGCTGGATTGCTCTTCGCTGCGTCTCGACCTGTGGCCGCGGCCTCCGGGGCCAGCATGACCGCCAAATCTTGGCGAGGCGGCCTCTCACAAGTCCGGAAGTGTTGTGGCGGTTGCAAATGCCCGCACGTGCCTCCGGTGTCCCCCTCCCCCCCTCACGGACGCCGCCGCCCGCCGCACCGGAGGAGAAGCAGACGTGTTTCGGGTCTACGGAGTGGATGTAGCTGTGGGTTTGGCCCGATGTTGCTCCCGGTGTCCCTATGGGCCGAATCGACACAACCGGTGGAGAGGTCCACCGTCAAAGCCCGTCCGTGGGAAGTCAAAGGTAGATCTCGTGGTCAACCGCTCCGAGGTTAGGGCGGACGGGGCCCTGGGGGTAGTAATGCCACCGAGCGTCGCACCGCCCCTCATACATGAAGGGTGGTGTGGTGGCATGTCCGAAGAGGCGGCACGCTGCCTCGAGGTGTGCCCCTCACACGGACGGCCGCTGGCCACGCACCTGGAGGGGGGAAGCGGACGCGTCGGGTCTACACGGAGGGGATCTTGCTGTGGGTGTGGCCCGGATGTTTCTCTAAAGTGTTCGTATGGGCTGACCTAACATGACCGGGTGGATAGGCCCACTGGTCAAATCCCGTCCGTGCAAAGTCAAAGGGGTAGATCCGGTGGTCAACCGCTCCGTGGTTAGGCGGGGACGGGGCCCTGGGGTAGCAATGCCACCGGACCGTCGATCGGGCCTCATACATGCGGGGTGGTGTGGTGGCATGTCCAAAGAGGCGCACGCTGCCTCGAGTGTGGCCCCTCACGGACGGCGATGACACACGGTAGTAGACGCTTCAGCGAAACGATGCGCGCGTGAATATTATTAAATACTCGGAGCGTGATAAAATCATGAGTTTTTACATGACGCGGGCACATGTGCTATAGGACCGATGGTATTTTTCATAATTTTTCATGATGGAGAAGTATCTCAACACTTCCCTCTACGCTGGATTGCTCTTCGCGCTGCTACGATCGTGGCGGCTGGCCTCGGGGCTAGCATACCGTCAAATCTTGCGAGGCGGCCTCTCACAAGTCCGGAAGTCTTGTGGCGGTTGCAAATGCCCGCACGCGTCTCCGGTGTCCCCTCCCCCCCCCTCACGGACGCCGCCACGCCCGGCACCGGAGGGGGGAAACGGACGCGTCTGGTCTACACGGAGTGGATGTAGCTCAGGTTTGGCCCGGATGTTGCTCCCGGGTGTCCCTATGGGCGGCCGGACACAACCGGTGGAGAGGTCCACCGTCAAAGCCCGTCGTGGGAAGTCAAAGGTAGATCTCGTGGTCAACCGCTCCGGGGTTAGGGCGGACGGGGCCACTGGGGTAGTAATGCCACCGGAAAGGCCGCACCGCCCCTCATACATGAAGGGGTGGTGTGGTGGCATGTCCGAAGAGGCGGCACGCTGCCTCGGGTGTGCCCCTCACACGGACGGCGCCGCCGCCGGCACCTAGAGGGGGAAACGGACGATCGGGTCTACACGGAGGGGATCTTGCTGTGGGTGTGGCCCGGATGTTGCTCTAAAGTGTTCGTATGGGCTGACCTAACATGACCGGTGGATAGGCCCACCGGTCAAATCCCGTCTGTGGGAAGTCAAAGGTAGATCCGGTGGTCAACCGCTCGAGGTTAAGCGGAGACCCAGGGGCATTGGGGTAGCAATGCCACCGACCGTCGTGATCGGGCCCTCATACATGCGGGGTGGTGTGGTGGCATGTCCGAAGAGGCGCACGCTGTCTCCGGTGTGGCCCCCCCTCACGGACGGCGATGACACACGGTAGTAGACGCTCGCGAAACGATGCGGCGTGAATATTATTAAATACTCGGAGTGCGATAAAATCATGAGTTTTTTACATGACGTGCGCACATGTGCTCTAGGACCGATGGTAATTTTTCATAATTTTTCGTGATGGAGAAGTATCTCAACACTTCCCTCTACGCGGATTGCTCTTCGCGCGATCGCGGGCCGGCGGCCTCCGGGCTAACATACCGTCAAATCTTGCGAGGCGGCCTCTCACAAGTCCGGAAGTGTTGTGGCGCTTGCAAATGCCCGCACGCTGCCTCCGGTGTCCCCCTCCCCTCACGGACGCCGCGCCACGCCGCACCGAGGGGGGAAACGACGTTGCCGGGTCTACACGGAGTGGATGTAGCCGGGTTTGGCCCGGATGTTGCTCCCGGTCCCTATCGGGCCGAATCGACACAACTGGTGGAGAGGTCCACCGGTCAAAGCCCGTCCGTGGGAAGTCAAAGGGTAGATCTCGTGGTCAACCGCTCTGTGGTTAGGCGGACGGGGGCCCCGGGGTAGCAATGCCACCGGAGGCCGCACCGCCCTCATACATGAAGGGTGGTGTGGTGGCATGTCCGAAGAGGCGGCACGCGTCTCGTTGTGCCTCTCACGGACGGCGCCCGCCGGGCCAGCACTGGAGGTGGGGAAACGGACGCGTCCGGGTCTACGGAGGGGATCTTTGCTGTGGGTGTGGCCCGAATGTTGCTCTAAAGTGTTCGTATGGGCTGACCCTAACATGACCGGGTGGATAGGCCCACCGGGTCAAATCCCGTCCAAATGGGAAGTCAAAGGTAGATCCGGTGGTCAACCGCTCTAGGGTTAGCGGACGGGGCCACTGGGGTAGCAATGCCACCGGACCGTGATCGGGCCCTCATACATGCGGGGTGGTGTGGTGGCATGTCCGAAGAGGCGGCACGCGTCTCCGGGGTGTGGCCCCCCTCACGGACGGCGATGACACACGGTAGTAGACGTTCTGCGGAAACGATGCGGCGTGTATATTATTAAATACTCGGAGCGCGATAAAATCACGAGTTTTTTACATGACGTGGGCACATGTGCTATAGGACCGATGGTAATTTTTCATAATTTTTCGTGATGGAGAAGTATCTGAACACTTCCCTCTACGCGGATTGCTCTTCGCTGCCCACGACCGCGGTGGGCGGCCTCCGGGGGCTAGCATACCGTCAAATCTTGCGTAGGCGGCCTCTCACAAGTCTGGAAGTGTTGTGGCGGTTGCAAATGCCGGGCACGCGTCTCCGGGGTGTGCCCCCCCCCTCACGGACGGCGCCGCCGCCGGCACCTGGAGGGGGGAAACAGACGCGTCGGGTCTACACGGAGTGGATGTAGCTGTGGGTTTGGCCCGGATGTTGCTCCCGGGTGTCCCTATGGGCCGAACTGACACAACCGGGTGGAGAGGTCCACTGGTCAAAGCCCGTCCGTGGGAAGTCAAAGGGGTAGATCTCGTGGTCAACCGCTCCAGGGTTAGGCGGGGCCAGAGGGGGCCACAGAAGGGGGTAACAATGCCACGGAGGCGTCGCTTACCCGGCCCCTCATACATGTAGGGTGGTGTGGTGGCATGTCCGGAGAGGCGGCACGCTGCCTCCGGTGTGCCCTCTTCACACGGACGGCGCCTTGTACGGCACCGGAGGGGGAAACGGACGCGTCGGGTCTACACGGAGGGGATCTTTGTGGGTGTGGCCGGATGTTGCTCTAAAGTGTTCGTATGGGCTGACCTAACATGACCGGTGGATAGGCCCACCGGTCAAATCCCGTCCGTGGGAAGTCAAAGGGTAGATCCGGTGGTCAACCGCTCCTGTGGTTAGCGGGGCCAGGGGCCACAGGGGTAGTAATGCCACCGGACCGTCAGATCGGGCCCTCATACATGCGGGGTGGTGTGGTGGCATGTCCGAAGAGGCGGCACGCGTCTCGGGTGTGCCCCTCACGGACGGGCGATGACACACGGTAGTAGACGTTAAAGCGGAAAGCGATGCGGCGTGAATATTATTAAATACTCGGAGCGCCGATAAAATCATGAGTTTTTACATGACGTGGGCACATGTGCTATAGGACCGATGGTAATTTTTCATAATTTTTCGTGATGGAGAAGTATCTCAACACTTCCCCTCTACGCCGGATTGCTCTTCGCTGCGTCTTCCACGACCGTGGGCTGACCTCGGGGCTAGCATACCGTCAAATCTTATGTGGCGGCCTCTCACAAGTCTGGAAGTGTTGTGGCGGTTGCAAATGCCCGCACGCTGCCTCCGGTGTCCTCCCCCCCCCTCACGGACGTCGCCACGCCCGGCTTTGGAGAAGCAGACGCTTGCCGGGTCTACGGAGTGGATGTAGCTGTGGGTTTGGCCCGGATGTTGCTCCGGGTGTCCCTATGGGCGAACTGACACAACTGGGTGGAGAGGTCCACCGGGTCAAAGCCCGTCCGTGGGAAGTCAAAGGGTAGATCTCGTGGTCAACCGTTCTGAGGTTAGGGCGGGGACGGGGCCCCAGGGGTAACAATGCAACGGGCGTCGCACCGGCCCCTCATACATGCGGGGTGGTGTGGTGGCATGTCCGAAGAGGCGGCACGTGTCTCCGGGGTGTGCCCCCTCACACGGACGGCGCCGCAGCCGGCACCTGGAGGGGGGAAACGGACGCGTCGGGTCTACACGGAGGGGATCTTGCTGTGGGTGTGGCCCGGATGTTGCTCTAAAGTGTTTGTATGGGCTGACCTAACATGACCTGGTGGATAGGCCCACTGGTCAAATCCCGTCCGTGGGAAGTCAAAGGGGTAGATCCGGTGGTCAACCGCTCCAGGGTTAGGCGGGACGGGGCCCCTGGGGGGTAGCAATGCCACCGGACCGTCGCATCGGGCCCTCATACATGCGGGGTGGTGTGGTGGCATGTCCGAAGAGGCGGCACGCTGCCTCTCGGTGTGGCCCCCCCTCACGGACGGCGATGACACGGTAGTAGACGTTCTGCGGAAACGATGCGGCGTGAATATTATTAAATACTCGGAGCGCGATAAAATCATGAGTTTTTTACATGACGTGGGCACATGTGCTATAGGACCAATGGTAATTTTTCATAATTTTTCGTGATGGAGAAGTATCTGAACACTTCCCTCTACGCGGATTGCTCTTCGCGCGTCTACGACTGTGGGTTGGCCTCCGGGCCAGTATACCGTCAAATCTTGCGAGGCGGCCTCTCACAAGTCTGGAAGTGTTGTGGCGGTTGCAAATGCCCGCACGCTGCGTCTCGGTGTCCCCCTCCCCTCACGGACGTCGCCGCCACGCCGCACCGGAGGGGGGAAACGGACGAGTCGGGTCTACACGGAGTGGATGTAGCTGTGGGTTTGGCCCGGATGTTGCTCCCGGTGTCCCTATGGGCGAATCGGACACAACCGTGGAGAGGTCCACCGGGTCAAAGCCCGCCCGTGGGATGTCAAAGGGGTAGATCTCGTGGTCAACCGCCTCCAGGTTAGGCGGCGGACGGGCCCTGGGGGTAGCAATGCCACCGAGCGCCGCACCGCCCTCATACATGAAGGGTGGTGTGGTGGCATGTCCGAAGAGGCGGCACGTCTGCCTCTCGGGGTGTGCCCCCTCACACGGACGGGCGCTACCGCCGCACTGGAGGGGGGGAAACGGACGCTGCCGGGTCTACACGGAGGGGATCTTTGCTGTGGGTGTGGCCCGGATGTTGCTCTAAAGTGTTCGTATGGGCTGACCCTAACATGACCGGTGGATAGGCCCACTGGTCAAATCCCACGTCAAGTGGGAAGTCAAAGGTAGATCCGGTGGTTAACCGCTTCCAGGTTAGGCGGACGGGGCCTGGGGTAGCAATGCCACCGGACCGTCGTGATCGGGCCTCATACATGCGGGGTGGTGTGGTGGCATGTCCGAAGAGGCGCACGCGTCTCGGGTGTGGCCTCACGGACGGCGATGACACACGGTAGTAGACGCTTCGCGGAAACGATGCGGCGTGAATATTATTAAATACCGGAGCGATAAAATCATGAGTTTTTACATGACGTGGGCACATGTGCTATAGGACCGATGGTAATTTTTCATAATTTTCGTGATGGAGAAGTATCTCAACACTTCCCTCTACGCTGGATTGCTCTTCGCGCGTCACGACCGCGGGCCGGCGCCTCCGGGCCAGCATACCGCCAAATCTTGGCGAGGGCGGCCTCTCACAAGTCCGGAAGTGTTGTGGCGGTTGCAAATGCCCCAAGACGCTGCCTCCGGGTGTCCCCCTCCCCTCACCGGACGTCGCCGCCACGCCGACACCGAGGGGGGAAACGGACGTCGGGTCTACACGGAGTGGATGTAGCCGTGGGTTTGGCCCGATGTTGCTCCCGGTGTCCCTATGGGCCGAATCGACACAACTGGTGTAGAGGTCCACCGGGTCAAAGCCCGTCTGTGGGAAGTCAAAGGGTAGATCTCGTGGTCAACCGCTCCGTGGTTAGGGCGGACGGGGCCCCTGGGTAATAATGCCACCGGAGCCGTGACCGCCCCTCATACATGCAGGGTGGTGTGGTGGCATGTCCAAGAGGCGGCACGCTGCCTTCCGGGTGTGCCCCTCACACGGACGGCGCCTTGCCGCACCGGAGGGGAGGAAAGCAGACGCGTCGGGTCTACCACGAAGGGGATCTTGCTGTGGGTGTGGCCCGGATGTTGCTCTAAAGTGTTCGTATGGGCTGACCCTAACATGACCAAGGTGGATAGGCCCACTGGTCAAATCCCGTCCGTGGGAAGTCAAAGGGGTAGATCCGTGGTCAACCGCCTGTGGTTAGGGCGGATCGGGGCCCTGGGGTAGTAATGCCACCGGACCGTCAGATCGGGCCCTCATACATGCGGGATGGTGGTGGTGGCATGTCCAAGAGGCGGCACGCTGCCTCCGGTGTGTGGCCCCCCTCGCAGACGGGCGGCGACACACTGTAGTAGACGCTCTGCGGAAACGGCGCGGCGTGAATATTATTAAATACCGGAGCGCCGATAAAATCATGAGTTTTTACATGACGTGGGCACATGTGCTATAGGACCGATGGTAATTTTTCATAATTTCGTGATGGAGAAGTATTTGAACACTTCCTCTACGGATTGCTCTTCGCTGCTTCACGATCGGGCCGGGCTGGCTCCGGGGCTAGCATACCGTCACAATCTTGCGTAGGCGGCTCTCACAAGTCCGGAAGTGTTGTGGCGGTTGCAAATGCCCGCACGCTGCGTCTCGGGGTGTCCCCCTTCCCCCCTCACGGACGCCGCCGCCACGACACCGGAGGGGGAAACGGACGCGCCGGGTCTACACGGAGTGGATGTAGCTGTGGGTTTGGCCGGATGTTGCTCCGGTGTCCCTATGGGGCCGAATCGACAACCGGGTGGAGAGGTCCACTGGTCAAAGCCCGTCTGGGGAAGTCAAAGGGTAGATCTCGGTCAACCGCTCGGGGTTAGGCGGAGACGGGGCCCTGGGTAGTAATGCCACCGGAAAGGCGTCGCCAGACCGCCCTCATACATGCAGGTGGTGTGGTGGCATGTCCGAAGAGGCGGCGACGTCTCGGGTGTGCCCTCACACGGAATGGCGCCGCCGCATGCAGCACCTGGAGAAGCAGACGCGGTCGGGTCTACGGAGGATCTTCTTGCCGGGTGTGGCCCGGATGTTGCTCTAAAGTGTTCGTATGGGCTGACCTAACATGACCGGTGGATAGGCCCACCGGGTCAAATCCCGTCAAATGGGAAGTCAAAGGGGTAGATCCGTGGTCAACCGCTCCTGTGGTTAGGGCGGGACGGGGCCACAGGGGTAGCAATGCCACCGGACTGCCGTGATCGGGCCCTCATACATGCAGGGTGGTGTGGTGGCATGTCCGAAGAGGCGACACGAGTCTCCGGGGTGTGGCCCCACACACGGACGCATGGCGACACACGGTAGTAGACTTTCATGAAACGGCGCGGCGTGAATATTATTAAATACTCGGAGCGTGATAAAATCATGAGTTTTTACATGACGTGCGCACATGTGCTATAGGACCGATGGTAATTTTTCATAATTTTTCATGATGGAGAAGTATCTGAACACTTCCCTCTACGCGGATTGCTCTACGCGTCTCACGACTGTGGCCGGGGCCTCCGGGCTAGTATACCGTCAAATCTTGGCGAGGCGGCCTCTCACAAGTCCGGGAAGTGTTGTGGCGGTTGCAAATGCCCGGCACGCTGCCTCCGGGTGTCCCCTCCCCCTCTCACGGACGTCGCCACGCCGCACCGGAGGAGGGGGAAACGGACGCGTCCGGGTCTACGGAGTGGATGTAGCTGTGGGTTTGGCCCGGATGTTGCTCCTGGGTGTCCCTATGTGCCGAACTGACACAACTAGGTGGAGGGGTCCACTGTTCATAGCCCGTCTGTGGGAAGTCAACTGGATAGATCTCGTGGTCAACCGCTCCAGGGTTAGGCGGGACGAGGGCCCTGGGGGTAGCAATGCCACCGAGCGTCGCAGACCGCCCCCTCATACATGCAGGGTGGTGTGGTGGCATGTCCGGAAGAGGCGGCACGCTGCCTCCGGGTGTGCCCTCACACGGACGGGCGCCATGCCGCCGGCACCTGGAGGGGGGAAAGCAGACGCCGGGTCTACACGGAGGGGATCTTGCTGTGGGTGTGGCCCGGACGTTGCTCTCAAGTGTTAGAGTGGGCTGACCTAACATGACCGGTGGATAGGCCCACCGTCAAATCCCGTCCGTGGGAAGTCAAAGGGGTAGATCCGTGGTCAACCGCCTGTGGTTAGGCGGACGGGGCCCTGGGGTAGTAACGCCACCGACCGTCGCATCGGGCCCTCATACATGCGGGGTGGTGTGGTGGCATGTCCGAAGAGGCGGCACGCGTCTCGGGTGTGGCCTCACGGACGGGCGATGACACACGGTAGTAGACGTTCTGCGGAAACGATGCGGCGTGAATATTATTAAATACTTGAGCGCCGATAAAATCATGAGTTTTTACATGACGTGGGCACATGTGCTATAGGGACCAATGGTAATTTTTCATAATTTTTCGTGATGGAGAAGTATCTCGAACACTTCCCCACGCGATTGCTCTTGTGGCTGGGCTCTGACTGTGGGCCGGGCGCCTCCGGGCTAACAGTATACCGCCAAATCTTGCGAGGGCGGCCTCACAAGTCTGGAAGTGTTGTGGCGGTTGCAAATGCCCGCACGCTGTCTCCGGGTGTCCCCTCCCCCCCTCACGGACGCTGCGCCACGCCGCACCGGAGGGGGGAAACGGACGAAGTCGGGTCTACACGGAGTGGATGTAGCCTGTGGGTTTGGCCCGGATGTTGCTCCGGGTGTCCCTATGGGCCGAACGGACACAACCGGTGGAGAGGTCCACCGGTCAAAGCCCGCGTCCGTGGGATGTCAAAGGGTAGATCTCGTGGTCAACCGCTGGGGGTTAGGCGGGACGGGGCCCCGGGGTAGTAATGCCACCGGAGCGCCGACCGCCCTCATACATGAAGGGTGGTGTGGTGGCATGTCCGAAGAGGCGCACGCGTCTCTGGGGTGTGCCTCACACGGACGGGCCTGCCAGCCCTTGGCACCGGAGGGGGGAAAGCAGACGCCTGTCCGGGTCTACGGAGGGGATCTTGCTTTGTGGGTGTGGCCGGATGTTGCTCTCGGGTGTACGTATGGGCTGACCTTACACGACCGGGTGGATAGGCCCACTGGTCAAATCCCGTCCGTGGGAAGTCAAAGGGTAGATCCGGTGGTTAACCGCTCCGTGGTTAGGGCGGACGGGGCCCCGGGGGTAGCAATGCCACCGACCGTCGTGATCGGGCCCTCATACATGCGGGGTGGTGTGGTGGCATGTCCGAAGAGGCGGCACGCGTCTCCGGTGTGGCCTCACGGACGGGCGATGACACACGGTAGTAGACGCGTTCATGAAACGATCGCGGCGTGAATATTATTAAATACTCGGAGCGCCGATAAAATCATGAGTTTTTACATGACGTGGGCACATGTGCTATAGGACCGATGGTAATTTTTCATAATTTTTCGTGATGGAGAAGTATCTGAACACTTCCCCACGCTGGATTGCTCTTCGCTACGCTTCACGACCGTGGCGGCGGCCTCCGGCCAGTGCATACCGCCAAATCTTGCGAGGGCGGCCTCACTGAAGTCTGGAAGTGTTGTGGCGGTTGCAAATGCCCCACAGACGCTGCCTCCGGGTGTCCCTCCCCCCCCTCACGGACGTCGCCGCCGCCGGCACCTGAAGGGGGGAAACGGACGCAGCGTCAGGTCTACACGGAGTGGATGTAGCCGTGGGTTTGGCGGATGTTGCTCCGGGTGTCCCTATGGGCCGAACCGACACAACCGGTGTAGAGGTCCACCGTCAAAGCCCGTCTGGGAAGTCAAAGGGTAGATCTCGTGGTCAACCGCTCCGAGGTTAGGGCGGACGGGGCCTGGGGTAACAATGCCACCGAGCGCCGCATGACCGCCCCTCATACATGCAGGGTGGTGTGGTGGCATGTCCGAAGAAAGGCGGCACACTGCGTCTCCGGTGTGCCCCTCACGCAGACGGCGCCACGCCCACACTGGAGGGAGGAAAGCAGACGCGTCCGGGTCTACGAAGGGGATCTTCTTGTGGGTGTGGCCCGATGTTGCTCTCTAAAGTGTTCGTATGGGCTGACCTAACATGACCGGTGGATAGGCCCACTGGTCAAATCCCGTCGTGGGAAGTCAAAGGGTAGATCCGGTGGTCAAGCTCCGAGGTTAAGCGGACGGGGCCCTGGGGTAGCAATGCCACCGGTCCGTCGCATCGGGCCCTCATACATGCGGGATGGTGTGGTGGCATGTCCGAAGAGGCGCACGCAGCGTCTCCGGTGTGGCCCCTCACGGACGGGCGATGACACGGTAGTAGACGCGTTCTGCGGAAACGGATGCGGCGTGAATATTATTAAATACTCGGAGAATGTGATAAAATCATGAGTTTTTTACATGACGTGGGCACATGTGCTATAGGACCGATGGTAATTTTTCATAATTTCTCGTGATGGAGAAGTATTTGAACACTTCCTCTACACGGATTGCTCTTCGCTGCTTCACGACCGTGGCGGCCGGGCCTCAAGCTAACGCATACCGTCAAATCTTGCGAGGCGGCCTCACAAGTCTGGAAGTGTTGTGGCGGTTGCAAATGCCCGCACGCTGTCTCAAAGTGTCCCCCTCCCCCCCTCACGGACGTCGCCGCCACCGACACCGGAGGGGGAAGCAACGCTGTCAGGTCTACACGGAGTGGATGTAGCTGTGGGGTTTGGCCCGGATGTTGCTCCCGGGTGTCCCTATGGGCCGGCCCGACACAACCGGGTGGAGAAGGTCCACCGGGTCAAAGCCCGTCGTGGGAAGTCAAAGGGGTAGATCTCGTGGTCAACCGCTCCGGGGTTAGGCGGGGACGGGCCCCTGGGGGTAGCAATGCCACGGAGCGTCGCACCGCCCCTCATACATGCAGGGTGGTGTGGTGGCATGTCCAGAAGAGGCGGGCGACGTCTCGGTGTGCCCCTCACACGGACGGCCATGCTACCGCCGCACCGAGGGGGAAAGCAGACGCGTCGGGTCTACACGGAGGGATCTTGCTGGGTGTGGCCCGGATGTTGCTCTAAAGTGTTCGTATGGGCTGACCTAACATGACCGGTGGATAGGCCCCCTTTGGTCAAATCCGTCAAATGGGAAGTCAAAGGGGTAGATCCGGTGGTCAACCGCTCGGTGAGTTAGGGGCTGGACGGGGGCCCACTGGGGTAGCAATGCCACCGGACCGTCGTGATCGGGCCCTCATACATGCGGGGTGGTGTGGTGGCATGTCCGAAGAGGCTGACGCAGCGTCTCCGGTGTGGCCCCCCCTCACGGACGGCGATGACACACGGTAGTAGACTTTCTGCGCGGAAAAGCGATGCGGCGTGAATATTATTAAATACTCGGAGCGTGATAAAATCATGAGTTTTTTACATGACGTGGGCACATGTGCTATAGGACCGATGGTAATTTTTCATAATTTTTCGTGATGGAGAAGTATCAGAACACTTCCCTCTATGTGGATTGCTCTTCGCTGCGTCACGACTGTTGTGGCCGGGCCTCAGAGGCTAGCATACCGTCAAATCTTGCGTAGGCGGCCTCTCACAAGTCTGGAAGGGTTGTGGCGGTTGCAAATGCCCGGCACGCGTCTCCAGGGTGTGCCCCCCCTCACGGACGGCGCCGCCGCCGGCACCCGGAGGGGGGAAACAGACGCGTCGGGTCTACACGGAGTGGATGTAGCTGTGGGTTTGGCCCGGATGTTGCTCCCGGGTGTCCCTATGGGCCGAACTGACACAACCGGGTGGAGAGGTCCACTGGTCAAAGCCCGTCCGTGGGAAGTCAAAGGGCTAGATCTCGTGGTCAACCGCTCGGGGTTAGGGCGGACGGGGCCTGGGGTAGCAATGCCACCGGAGCGCCGCGACCGCCCCTCATACATGCAGGTGGTGTGGTGGCATGTCCGAAGAAGGCGCAGCGTCTCAAAGTGTGCCCCCTCACACGGACGGCGCGCCGCCGGCACTGGAGGGGGAAAGCAGACGCGTCCCGGGTCTACGGAGGGATCTTGCTGTGGGTGTGGCCCGGATGTTGCTCTAAAGTGTTCGTATGGGCTGACCTAACATGACCGGTGGATAGGCCCACTGGTCAAATCCCGTCCGTGGAAGTCAAAGGGTAGATCCGGTGGTCAACCGCCTGTGGTTAGGGCGGACGGGGCCCCGGGGTAGCAATGCCACCGACCGTCGCATCGGGCCCTCATACATGCGGGGGTGGTGTGGTGGCATGTCCGAAGAAGCGGCCGCAGCGTCTCCGGTGTGGCCCCCCCCCCTCACTGGCGATGACACCGGTAGTAGGCGTTCTGCGGAAGCGATCTGGCGTGAATATTATTAAATACCTGAGCGCCGATAAAATCATGAGTTTTTACATGACGTGGGCACATGTGCTATAGGACCGATGGTAATTTTTCATAATTTTTCGTGATGGAGAAGTATTCGAACACTTCCCTCTCGCTGATTGCTCTTGGCGTCTACGACTGTGGCCGGCGGCCTCCGGGGGCTAGCATACCGTCAAATCTTGCGTAGGCGGCCTCTCACAAGTCTGGAAGTGTTGTGGCGGTTGCAAATGCCCGGCACGCGTCTGCGGGGTGTGCCCCCCCCCCCCCCGTCACGGACGGCGCCGCCGCCCGGCTTTGGAGAAGCAGACGCGTCGGGTCTACACGGAGTGGATGTAGCTGTGGGTTTGGCCCGGATGTTGCTCCGGGTGTCCCTATGGGCCGAACCGGCACAACTGGTGGATAGGTCCATCGGTCAAAGCCCGTCCGTGGGAAGTCAAAGGTAGATCTCGTGGTCAACCGCTCCGGGGTTAGGCGGGGCCGGCCCTGGGGGTAACAATGCTGCCGGAGCGTCGTCACCGGCCCCTCATACATGTAGGGTGGTGTGGTGGCATGTCCGAAGAGGCGGCCTGCAGCGTCTCCGGTGTGCCCCTCACACGGACTGGCCTTGGCGCCGCCGACCGACTGGAGAAGCAGACGGCGTCGGGTCTACACGGAGGGGATCTGGCTGTGGGTGTGGCCCGGATCTTGCTCTAAAGTGTTCGTATTGGCTGACCTAACATGGCCGGGTGGATAGGCCTTTGGTCAAATCCCGTCCGTGGGAAGTCAAAGGGTAGATCCGGTGGTCAACCGCTCGAGGTTAGGCGGGGCGGGGCCACAGGGGTAGCAATGCCACCGGACCGTCGCATCGGGCCCTCATACATGCGGGGTGGTGTGGTGGCATGTCAGAAGAGGCGGCACGCTGCGTCTCAGTGTGCCCTCACGCAGACGGCGATGACACACGGTAGTAGGCGTTGGCCGGATACGATGCGGCGTGAATATTATTAAATACTCGGAGCGCGATAAAATCATGAGTTTTTACATGACGTGGGCACATGTGCTATAGGACCGATGGTAATTATTCATAATTTTTCGTGATGGAGAAGTATCTGAACACTTCCCTCTACGCGGATTGCTCTTGGCGTCTCTATTGTGGCCGGCGGCCTCAAAGGGGCTAGCATACCCGTCAAATCTTGCGTGGCGGCCTCTCACAAGTCTGGAAGTGTTGTGGCGGTTGCAAATGCCCGCACGCGTCTCAGGGTGTCCTCCCCCCTCACGGACGCCGCCATGGCCGCACCGGAGAAGCGGACGCTGGTCCGGGTCTACACGGAGTGGATGTAGCTGGGTTTGGCCCGGATGTTGCTCCGGGTGTCCCTATAGGCCAGCGGCACAACCGGGTGGAGAAGGTCCAGCAGGTCAAAGCCCGTCCGTGGGAAGTCAAAGGGTAGATCTCGTGGTCAACCGTTCGGGGTTAGGCGGGGCCAGGGGGCCCTGGGGGTAACAATGCAACCGGGCGTCTGCACCCCTCATACATGAAGGGTGGTGTGGTGGCATGTCCGGAAGCGGCAGCGTCTCGGTGTGCCCTCACCGCAGACGGCGCCGCCGCCGGCACTGGAGGGGGGAAAGCAGACGCGTCGGGTCTACGGAGGGATCTTCTTTGTGGGTGTGGCCGGACGTTGCTCTAAAGTGTTCGTATGGGCTGACCTAACATGACCGGGTGGATAGGCCCACCTTGGTCAAATCCCGTCCGTGGGAAGTCAAAGGGTAGATCCGGTGGTCAACCGCTCCAGGTGGTTAGGGCGGACGGGGCCACAGGGGTAGTAACGCCACCGGACCGTCGCATCGGGCCCTCATCCATGCGGGGCGGTGTGGTGGCATGTCAGAAGAAGCGGCCGCAGCGTCTCGGTGTGGCCCCCTCCCTCACGGACGGCGATGACACACGGTAGTAGACGTTCTGCGGAAACGATGCGGCGTGAATATTATTAAATACTCGGACCGCGATAAAATCATGAGTTTTTTACATGACGTGGGCACATGTGCTATAGGACCAATGGTAATTTTTCATAATTTTTCGTGATGGAGAAGTATCTAAACACTTCCCTCTACGCGGATTGCTCTTCGCGTCTCTGACCGTGGGCCGGCGGTTCCGGGGCTAACATACCGTCAAATCTTGCGTGGCGGCCTCTCACAAGTCTGGAAGTGTTGTGGCGGTTGCAAATGCCCGCACGCGTCTCCGGGTGTCCCCCTCACGGACGTCGCCATGCCGCACCGGAGGGGGGAAGCAGACAGTCGGGTCTACACGGAGTGGATGTAGCTGTGGGTTTGGCCGGATGTTGCTCCGGGTGTCCCTATGGGCGAGCGGACTGGCAAAGGTGGAGAGGTCCCTTTGGTCAAAAGCCACGTCAAGTGGGATGTCAAAGGGTAGATCTCGTGGTCAACCGCTCCAGGTTAGGCGGACGGGGCCCTGGGGTAGCAATGCCACCGAGGCGTCGCACCGGCCCCTCATACATGAAGGGTGGTGTGGTGGCATGTCCAGAAGAGGCGGCACGCGTCTCTGCAGGTGTGCCCCTCACACCAGACGGCGCGCCGCCGCACCCGGAGGGGGAAGCAGACGCGTCGGGTCTACACGGAGGGATCTTCTTTGTGGGTGTGGCCGGATGTTGCTCTAAAGTGTTCGTATGGGCTGACCCTAACATGACGGGTGGATAGGCCTTTGGTCAAATCCCGTCCGTGGGAAGTCAAAGAGGTAGATCCGTGGTTAACCGCTCGAGGAGTTAAGCGGGGACGGGGGCCTGAGGGGTAGCAATGCCACGGACCGTCGCTATCGGGCCCTCATACATGCGGGGTGGTGTGGTGGCATGTCCGAAGAAGTGACGCAGCGTCTCCAGGGTGTGGCCCCCCTCACGGGACGGCGATGACACGGTAGTAGGCGTTACTGCCGGAAAGCGATGCGGCGTGAATATTATTAAATACTCGGAGCGCGATAAAATCATGAGTTTTTACATGGCGTGGGCACATGTGCTATAGGACCGATGGTAATTTTTCATAATTTTTCGTGATGGAGAAGTATCTGAACACTTCCCTCTACAGCGGATTGCTCTTGGCGTCTCACGGCTTGGCGGCGGCCTCGAGAACTAACATACCGTCAAATCTTGCGTGGCGGCCTCTCACAAGTCTGGAAGTGTTGTGGCGGTTGCAAATGCCCGCAGCGTCTCCGAGTGTCCCCCTCCCCCCTCCTCACGGACGTCGCCGCCCGACACCGGAGAAGCGAGACGTCGGGTCTACACGGAGTGGATGTAGCTGTGGGTTTGGCCGGATGTTGCTCCGGGTGTCCCTATGGGCGGCCCGACACAACCGGTGTAGAGGTCCACTGGTCAAAGCCCGTCCGTGGGAAGTCAAAGGGTAGATCTCGTGGTCAACCGCTCGGGGTTAGGGCGGACGGGGCCCCTGGGGTAACAATGCCACCGGGCGCCGTGACCGCCCCTCATACATGCAGGGTGGTGTGGTGGCATGTCCGAAGAGGCGGCACACGTCTCCAGGGTGTGCCCCCACACACGGACGGCGCCACGCCGCACTGGAGGGAGGAAGCAGACGCGTCGGGTCTACGAAGGGATCTTGCTTTGTGGGTGTGGCCGGATGTTGCTCTAAAGTGTTCGTATGGGCTGACCTAACATGGCCAAGGGTGGATAGGCCCACCGTCAAATCCCGTCGTGGGAAGTCAAAGGGTAGATCCGGTGGTCAACCGCTCCGAGGTTAGGCGGGGCCAGGGGCCACAGGGGTAGCAATGCCACCGGACCGTCGCATCGGGCCCTCATACATGCGGGATGGTGTGGTGGCATGTCCGAAGAGGCGGCACGCAGCGTCTCGGGTGTGGCCCCCCCCTCACGGACGGCGATGACACACGGTAGTAGACGTTCTGCGGAAACGATGCGGCGTGAATATTATTAAATACTCGGAGCGCGATAAAATCATGAGTTTTTTACATGACGTGGGCACATGTGCTATAGGACCGATGGTAATTTTTCATAATTTCTCGTGATGGAGAAGTATTTGAACACTTCCCTCTACACGGATTGCTCTTGGCGTCTCTGTTGTGGCCGGCGGCCTCCGGGGCTAAGCATACCGTCAAATCTTGCGAGGGCGGCCTCTCACAAGTCCGGAAGTGTTGTGGCGGTTGCAAATGCCCGGCCGCTGCGTCTCGGTGTCCCCTCCCCCCCCTCACGGACGTCGCCGCCCGCCGACACTGGAGGGGGGAAGCAGACGCGTCGGGTCTACACGGAGTGGATGTAGCTGTGGGTTTGGCCCGGATGTTGCTCCCGGTGTCCCTATGGGCCGAACTGACACAACCGGGTGGAGAGGTCCACTGGTCAAAGCCCGTCCGTGGGAAGTCAAAGGGGTAGATCTCGTGGTCAACCGCTCCAGGGTTAGGCGGGACGGGGGCCCTGGGGGGTAGCAATGCCATCGGAGCGTCGCACCGGCCCCTCATACATGCAGGGTGGTGTGGTGGCATGTCCGAAGAGGCGGCGCGTCTCCGGTGTGCCTCACACGGACGGCGCCACGCCGCCCGGAGGGGGGAAAGCAGACGCCGGGTCTACACGGAGGGATCTTGCTGTGGGTGTGGCCCGGATGTTGCTCTAAAGTGTTCGTATGGGCTGACCTAACATGACCGGTGGATAGGCCCACTGGTCAAATCCCGTCCGTGGGAAGTCAAAGGGTTAGATCCGGTGGTCAACCGCTCCGGGTTAAGCGGGGACGGGGGCCACAGGGGTAGCAATGCCACCGGACCGTCGTGATCGGGCCCTCATACATGCGGGGTGGTGTGGTGGCATGTCCGAAGAGGCGCACGCGTCTCGGGGTGTGGCCCCCCCTCACGGACGGCGATGACACACGGTAGTAGACTTTTCCGCGAAAGCGATGCGGCGTGAATATTATTAAATACTGGAGCGTGATAAAATCATGAGTTTTTACATGACGTGGGCACATGTGCTATAGGACCGATGGTAATTTTTCATAATTTTTCGTGATGGAGAAGTATCTGAACACTTCCCTACGCGGATTGCTCTTCGCAGCGTCTCTGACGTGGCGGGGCCTCCGGGGGCTAGCATACCGTCAAATCTTGCGTAGGCGGCCTCTCACAAGTCTGGAAGTGTTGTGGCGGTTGCAAATGCCCGGCACGCGTCTCCGGGGTGTCCCGCCTCCCCCCTCTCACGGACGTCGCCGCCGCGCCCGGCTTTGGAGAAGCAGACGCGTCGGGTCTACACGGAGTGGATGTAGCTGTGGGTTTGGCCCGGATGTTGCTCCGGGTGTCCCTATGGGCGGCCGAACCGACACAACCGGTGGAGAGGTCCACCGTCAAAGCCCGTCCGTGGGAAGTCAAAGGTAGATCTCGTGGTCAACCGCTCCGAGGTTAGGCGGGGACGGGGGCCACAGGGGTAGCAATGCCACCGAGCGTCGCACCGCCCCTCATACATGCAGGTGGTGTGGTGGCATGTCCGAAGAGGCGACGCAGCGTCTCCGGTGTGCCCCCTCACACGGACGGCGCCGCCACGCCGCACCTGGAGGGGGAAACGACGTCGGGTCTACGGAGGGGATCTTCTTTGTGGGTGTGGCCCGGATGTTGCTCTAAAGTGTTCGTATGGGCTGACCCTAACATGACCGGGTGGATAGGCCCACCGTCAAATCCCGTCCGTGGGAAGTCAAAGGGTAGATCCGGTGGTCAACCGCTCCGGGGTTAGGGCGGACGGGGCCCCGGGGTAGCAATGCCACCGGAGCGTCGCACCGGCCCCTCATACATGCAGGGTGGTGTGGTGGCATGTCCGAAGAGGCGGCACGCGTCTCCGGGGTGTGCCCCCACACACGGACGGCGAAGACACACGGTAGTAGACGTTCTGCGGAAACGATGCGGCGAGAATCTTATTAAATACTCGGAGCGCGATAAAAACATGAGTTTTCTACAGGACGAGGGCACATGTGCTATAGGACCGCTGGTCATGTTTCATAATTTTTCGTGATGGAGAAGTATCTGAACACTTCCCTCTCGCGGATTGCTCTTCGCTGCGTCTCGACCGTGGGCCGTGGCCTCCGGGGGCTAGCATACCGTCAAATCTTGCGTAGGCGGCCTCTCACAAGTCTGGAAGTGTTGTGGCGGTTGCAAATGCCCGGCACGCGTCTCCGGGGTGTCCCCCCTCCCCCCCCCTCACGGACGGCGCCGCCGCCGGCACCTGGAGGGGGGAAACGGACGCGTCGGGTCTACACGGAGTGGATGTAGCTGTGGGTTTGGCCCGGATGTTGCTCCCGGGTGTCCCTATGGGCCGAACTGACACAACCGGGTGGAGAGGTCCAGTGGTCAAAGCCCGTCCGTGGGAAGTCAAAGGGTAGATCTCGTGGTCAACCGCCTCGAGGTTAGGCGGGGCCAGGGGGCGGGGGGTAGCAATGCCACCGGCGCCGCACCGGCCCCTCATACATGCAGGGTGGTGTGGTGGCATGTCCGAAGAGGCGGCACGCGTCTCCGGGGTGTGCCCCCTCACACGGACGGCGCCGCCGCCGGCACCTGGAGGGGGGAAACGGACGTGTCGGGTCTACATGGAGGGGATCTTGCTGTGGGTGTGGCCCGGATGTTGCCCTAAAGTGTTCGTATGGGCTGACCTAACATGACCGGGTGGATAGGCCCACTGGTCAAATCCCGTCCGTGGGAAGTCAAAGTTGTAGATCCGGTGGTCAACCGCTCCAGGGTTAGGCGGGACGGGGGCCCTGGGGGGTAGCAATGCCACCGGACCGTCGCATCGGGCCCTCATACATGCGGGGTGGTGTGGTGGCATGTCCGAAGAGGCGGCACGCGTCTCCGGGGTGTGCCCCCCCTCACGGACGGCGATGACACACGGTAGTAGACGTTCTGCGGAAACGATGCGGCGTGAATATTATTAAATAATCGGAGCGCGATAAAATCATGAGTTTTTTACATGACGTGGGCACATGTGCTATAGGACCGATGGTAATTTTTCATAATTTTTCGTGATGGAGAAGTATCTGAACACTTCCCTCTACGCGGATTGCTCTTCGCGTCACGATCTGGCCGGCTGGCCTCCGGGCCAGCATACCGTCAAATCTTGCGTGGCGGCCTCTCACAAGTCTGGAAGTGTTGTGGCGGTTGCAAATGCCCCGCAGCGTCTCCGGTGTCCCCTCCCCCTCTCACGGACGTCGCCGCGCCCGGCTTTGGAGAAGCAGACGCGTCGGGTCTACACGGAGTGGATGTAGGCCGGGTTTGGCCCGGATGTTGCTCCCGGGTGTCCCTATGGGCCGAACTGACACAACCGGGCGGAGAGGTCCACTCGTCAAAGCCCGTCCGTGGGAAGTCAAAGGGGTAGATCTCGTGGTCAACCGCTCCAGGGTTAGGGCGGACGGGGCCACTGGGGTAGTAATGCCACCGGAAGGCCGTGACCGCCCTCATACATGCAGAGTGGTGTGGTGGCATGTCCGAAGAGGCGCACGCTGCGTCTCCGGTGTCGGCGGCGCCGTCCGTGAGGGGCACCCGGAGCCCCAAGACGGGCGTACGCATGCATGAACACTTTCACATATGCATCGGGACCCGTGCGATGTTTCAGTGACATAGCTACACCCCGAATCCCCCCACCAACCAGAATTCCTTCCGTGTCGACCGTTTCCCCCCTCCGTGACACGGCGATAGCGATGTTCGTAACGGGGGGCAATCGATATACCATCGGGTATGTTTTTTTAGATAAGGCATAATTATCATATACAAAAACAAAAATTAAAATAAAGTAAAAATAAAAAAACAGAGTAAAAATAAAAATAAAAAAATAAAGTAAAATACACGCGTGCCGACGGCCGTGCCGCATACCCGTGCACACACGGAGGTTGTCCCACGGATCGTTGACGTGGCGTGGCACACGGATCGCCGGCGTGGCGGAGGGTCATATGCCGGCGGCTTGGCCGTGAGCATACCTTCTGCCATCGATATGCCGACGGCCGCCGTTCTTGCCCGTCGGCGTAGGGTCAACGCCGTCAAATGGTCGGCCACCGACCGGCGTGGGCCGCGGATATGCCGACGGCCTGCCCTATGCCGACGGGCCCCGTAGGCGTACCTCAGGCGGTCCCGACGGCCTTGTCTATGCCGACGGCCCCGTCGGCATAAGTTGATGTATGCCGACGGCTTTTCTAAGCCTACGGCCTTTCCGTTGCCGTCGGCATAGGTCCATAGATGCCGACGGAGGCCGTCGGCATAGATTTGACCGTCGGCAACCCCAGTTTTTCTGGTAGTGGTATCTCTGCTGTGTAAGAAGACCCTGGGGCAGTGTAACCTGAAACGAAAGATCCTCTTCTATGCTGAAGAGACCGAGTGCGCAGATCCGGTGGCCCGAGTATCGTTTTTGCACAATCTCCGTTTCATCACCTTCTTGATCTCCTACTCCTTCGTGTCCGCAAACTCTATAAGTTCCTTGAAGCTGCCAACGCGTGTCGGCTTTGGGCTTCTCTGGCCGTATTTCAGCAATGGTTGCAGCGATGACGGCAGCAACGTCGCTTGGCTCGCCGGGAGGTTCGGAGCTGGAGTACCTGCTATACTGTCAATAGATTCTTGGGAAGTAAACCATGAGAGCAAAGACATATATCAAAGCACAGTAGCACACAGCAGCAAAAGATCCCAGAAGCTTCCGAGGCCAAGCCTGACTGCGCCCAACCGGCTGTCATCATCGCCACAGGTCGGATCTGTGAGCCATGTGTCGTGATTTATTTGGATCTGGCCACTCTCTGAAAGTTGAAGCATGGCGGTTGATACGTCTGCAGCAAGGGGTGTTTACCATCCCTCCGGAATGTCTGTAAAGTAGGGGTGAGAAAGGAGCTGATACAATTCTCTCATTTATAAGAGGACCACAAAAATTGAAATAAAAATATATAATGATTTAACGGATGCAAAACATACAAATCCCCATCCCTCCTTCGTGAACTCCTGTCCGAGTATTCTGAAGTTGCATCGGGTTGACAGGAAGAATCTCAACACATGGCATCACATCAACAGCTGCACCATCTCATCAACAGCTGCACCAAAACCACCGTCTTTTGTCCCACGAAGTAACCCGTGGCACCCCAGTAGCCCCGATCGACAATGATGGATGCTTCTGCTAACGAGTATTTTCAGCTGTTCGGAGGGTGTGGCTCAGGCGTTTTGATCCCAAAGTTTATTGAAAACTCCGAAATCACACTTAAAAGTGTCAAATAATTATGAAAGCAATTTCACATGTATGTATAGATGTACTCTACATAGTAGGAAATTTCATTAGTACACATTTTAACATATATTGTATCTGAGATTTAGAAGCAGATTGAGGAAAAGAAATCATTGCTTTACATGTTATTACTGGAATCGCGTTATACGCCGAGTGCCACGGACACTCGGCAAAGTGCCAAAACCCGCCGGCAACGCCTTTACGATCCATCTAGTCAGAAAGCTCTTGAAAGTGCCTCTCTTTTACTTTGTATCTAAGCAACTTAAGATACTGCTTAATGTAAAATATGTTCCATTAATTTTAATTTTCCAAGAGGATGCTTGGACTTGTAAGCAATGTATGTAACATCCCTGGTGAATCCTACATACAGGTTATTTGCTGCCACTGGGTAAAGTTCAACACTAGCGCATGTGCCATCCAGGACGAGTTGCCATCTCAACAACCAGAGCCCCTCCCTCCCTCTCACCCCCTAGCCTAGCGCCGCCAGCCCCTCCCTCCCACCGCCTCCTGCCGCCGCTGCCGCCGGCGTGGGCCGCGGTGGCGGCGGGCCCGGTGACAAAGCTCCTGGGCGGGTGGTTGCGGCAGATCGCATCTGAGGCGGCGGGGGCGGCCCTTCTCATGAGATCCAACGGCGGCGGCCTAGACGGAGAATCCGGACTGAGCGGCGGGGGCAGGAGCACCATCGCCGGGGTCACGGCGGCCATGCATGGACGGCGGCGGTGGCAGCGCCCCATCCGGCGAGATGGGCTGTCCTACTCGTGATGGTGACGACGGCTACTGCGGATCCAACGCCCCGTTTGGATCCGTCGTGGGGAGGCCTTTCGCCGACCGGCGGCGCGTGGAAGGACCGGTGAGGAGATGCCGGATCTCCGCCGGAGTACCGACGGCAACATACGTCTTCGTGGCGAGGTTCCGCTCGGTTCCAGCCAAAGACGAGATCGGGAAGACGTGGCTTCCGGTGAAAATCGCACTGCATCGCAGTCTTGGCGGACGATGGCGGCGTCTCGCACGCCGTTTCTTCTGGAGGCATCGCTGTTGCAGGTCTCATCAATCTGATCGGGAAGGTCCGGGAAACCCTAGATCTGGGTCTACCGGATCGGACGATGACGGTGCTATCGGTACCGTTCTCTCCCGGGGCATCGTTTTGGAAGCGAAGTCTTTGGTTGGAGGGGACAAGAGGAGGAGCGGTGTTTCATCTGCTCCATTGATGACGGCGGATCTCGGCGGCGTGGCACGATGGAGACTTCGGCGCTGATGAGCGGAGATGGACTTCGCGCAGAGGGTGACGCTGCAAGCGTCATGGTAGCGTCGGCGGCGCTTGGACCGCCAAGGTTGATGCAGCAAGACAGCTCACGAAGATGGGTTCATGGCAGGTGGCTGCGGCGGACTCGTACCCGGCAGGGGTCCTGGTTGAGAAGCACGCCGGACTGGTGGGTGCCCATACCCGGCAGGCGTCCTGGGTGGGACCTCAAGTCTTTAGATGGTTAGGTTTGGCAGCGTGGTCTGTTTGGTATGAGGCCCAGACTTTCAGCGCCCCTACATCAACTGGATAGGGATAGCGGCAGTTGTTGCTTAGTTTGGTGGCTTTAGACTTATTGTTGTATGACTCTCTACGGTCTTGTATCAATAATTAATAAAGTGACCGTATGCATCGTCCAGATGCAGAAGCCGGGAGTCGTCCTCCTTTTTTTTTAAAAAAGGGCGAGTTGCCATCGCATGGATTGTTTGCATGAGGGAGTGATGACGACAAGTGTAGAGAGAAATACAACATCGAACCAGAGTCCAGAAAGCAACTATGAGCTAATAGAAGCACAGCCTAAGAACGAACCGTCAGTTCACATGAGCATGCTGTTTCTTTTAGTAGAACCTCCGTAGACAAAAGCCCATCTACCCTTCTGTTCTCCAAGCCAAGTCCGAGTGTGCAAGCCTGCACATCTTTTTGTCCCCATGTCTCCTAAGCCGAAATAATGGATAAGGCAGTGAGCTAGCAAATGATAACATCACTCATCATTTCTGTTGTCGATCAAACTAGTCTCTATAGGTGGAGCAACTGAAGTATCCGAAATAGAACTGCATGTGGCTAAAGACGAGGGAAGGAGGAGGAGACTTGTATAAATAAGAAGAGCAATTGGAGGGTAGGCAAATAAAGATGGATAGTTAATTCATAGTACTTCATGCTAGCATATAAGACCCTAAAGCGAGTAAAAATTGACGTGGACGCTGGGATTTGTGATGGCTACTCGGCAGCACTAGCACATGACACATGACCCATATCCTTTGGATCATATCTTAGGGGTCAAGTCCGATATCGAGTCGTCATGGTATTATCAGTTACCAGTCAAGCAATGTAAGAATATCTTATGAATCAGAGTAAAATGTACAGAACCACCACTTCAGCTCATAACTCTCAGAAAACCACCACCTGGCAAAATGTGACACTTCGCATCGAACCGGAAATTTGACTGTAGCAAAAAACACTGATTAAAAATGCTAAGTGTTTTAATCATGTCACTAATCGGCCGGGCCCGTTTGTCGGGCTCAGTTGGCAGAAAAAAATGCCATGCAGGCAAGTTAACTTGGTCTTCTTTCTCTTTCTCATCCCCTCTCTCTTTGGCATTTTATCAAACATTTTGTGTGCGGGGCGCCTCGGGCGTGGCCGGGCTTGCGAGCTCCGGCCTCGCGTTGCCGGTGCAGGTCGCGTCAGCGCAGAACGTTCCCAACAAGTTCCTCCTCTGCCTCCCCCGTGGCGGGTCCCCCTGCAACACCGGCTTAGCTATCTTCGGCGGCGGACCGCTCCAGCTCTCCACGCAGCCAGGGAGGGACTTCATGCAGGAGCTCATCTACACGCCGCTCGTCAACAAAAAAAGCATGCCCGCGCACTTCGTGTCGGCCGAGTCCATCGTCGTGGAGAACACCCGCGTGGCCGGCACCCGCGGTGCGGTGGTGTGCACGAAGGCACCCTTCACCTTGCTCCACCCCGACTTGTACCGCCCGTTCGTGGACGCGTTCGCCAAGGCCCTGGCGCCGCAGGGTGGTCCCGTGGCACGCCCGGTGAAGCCCGTGCCGCACTTCGAGTGCCGCTGGGGCCGCTCCGTTGGTCGTGCCCCGCGTGCCCGGTGAGAACCCTGGCGAGCTACGCCTGCTCATGCCCCTCTCCTGTTCTCCCTCTCCTCTCCTTCCACTGTTTCTTCTCGTTGACCTTGCTTCTCCCTATAGCTCCTCTCTCTCTCTCTCTCTCTCTCTCTCTCTCTCTCTCTCTTGTCATTTGCACAGGGAGACCGCCATGGCCATTAGCTTCAAGCTTCGCCGCCAGATCCGGCCACGCAGGCACCTCCTCGTCCGGATCCGCTCCTTCCCGCAGTTGCACGCCTTCCCCGGCTCGAGATCGAGCACATCGCCCCATGGACCTCTTGTTCGTCAGTAGCACGAGGGAGATGATGCCCCGCCTCGACCACGCGCCTGGGCCGCTTCCCCTTCGCCGGATGTGTGTGTGAGAGGGGGGTGAGAAAGAAGAAGAAGACCAACTCAATTTCGCGTATGTGCAAAAAAAATCTGCCAACTTAGCCCGACAAACAGGCTGATGTCATCAAAACACTTAGCATTTTGAATCATTGTTTTTTGTCACTGTCAAATTTTCGATGTGGTGCAAAGTGTCATGTTTTGTAAATTGGTAGTTTTTCGAGAACTACGACGCTAAAATGGTGGTTATGTGCATTTTACTCTATGAATTAAGAAATAAAGATCAAACTGTGACTGATATTCCGAGGTGGGGAAAGTAAATTTTTAATATGTTGATCTCCACGTCTTCTCCAACCTATGTTCTGGTCGCAAATCTTATTCCCGTTCAGCTATCTTCGTAGCAATAGACTGTTACGAAGTTTGTTCTGGTCCTTCCTTGTGATCCCAGAAAGAAGAGGCAGAGCATTTTGCTCTTCAGCATTGATCCCATTAATCAGTTCAGTATAGCACTAGCAATCTGTTTCTGGGAGTAGGAGCCATGATATGGACCATCTATTATCAAAATCTAAGGGTGGTGATCCATCCATACTGCTCAACCGCGCGTGGACCATCGCCAGCGGTAACGGTACCACTGGCCGCTCCAGATGCAGCAGTATACTTGCGGTGAGGGTGATTTAGGAAGAGAAGAAAGTCAGCCCGCCTCATGAGTCATGACCGAGCGAACCCGTTCTCTTCACTTATTCTGCTCGGCCGTAAGCACGCGCCCGTCGGCTAGGATTCCAGCGGCCGCCTCGTCAGTTCCATATTGTCGACCATACTCGTGGACCGATGCTGCTACGCCACCGGCCATGATCGTCCACCGCCCGTGCACCTGCATCGTCTTCCACGACGAGGCCTCCTCTCCTTCCGGTTCCCCTTTCTCTCTGCCGGCGGCCGCCGCTGCATCTCGTCTTCTTCCGCGTCCCTTACTTAGCTATGGTCGTGTATTGAGCGCGATTCAAACGAGCTCCTCTTCTTCGGCAGGGCCGCTCGATCGCGACCGTCGGGCGCCATATAGCTATGGAAATTAGAGGTAGTATTTCAGAAGCCACCAAGCGATGGACTCTTATCAATCAACCAAAAACAGAGCATCTTCGTCGAGAAGGTGACCTATATTGACTAGGACGTGGACGTACAATGAGAGTGATACGAGGCGCGACTGGAGGTTCGAGGACATGACGGCCATGTCGACCAACGTCCGACGGTCTAGGTCAAGCACGCGGGCGGAGGCCAGTGGCGAGGGAGAGCTGGGAAGCCAGGACGTAGTGGCGAGTTTGACGATGGCGGAGCCGACTAGTCGTCGAGTGGACGGTGGGGAACAGGGCGACATCACAAACAGGACGAACATACCGATTGCTTATGGGTTAGCGTTATTCTGGAAAACGGAAATCTGACGAGACTGCCCTCGTGAAATCAACGGCGTGGATGATTGTATACTGCTCACTTTCATCTAGAGCAGTATAGGGTACCATAAAAAAGCTCTTATTTTTAGTAGCCTTTTTTGTACAGGACCAGAAAGGCGAGAATCAGTTATGGGTCTTGCGCCCATGCATGACTGTCCGGATCAGGATACGGCATACCATAGACAGAATTCAAATCACTGTGCAAAATGGATTTCTGAATCCTACTATAAGTGTCAAGTATACCACTGTTATCTACTTCAGTATATGATATGTATCTTGGTTGTGTAAGAAAGATCTTCTTCAATGTTGAAGAGACCGAGTGTGCAGATCCGGTGGCCTGAGAATCTTTTTTGCCCGATCTCCGTTTCATCACCTTTTTGATCTCTTCCTATTTCGTGTCGACAAACTGTATTTGTTCTTTGAAGCTTTTTTTTGGAAATGGAGGAACTCCGGCCTCTCTATCATGATGATGCATGCAACCGTCTTATTAAAAATCCACAAAATATCGTCATAAAAGTCTTACAGCTCGCAAACGGAGCAGAGCAAAGTAAAAAAAAGGAATATTACATGCAGACAAAGGCAACCGATACGGTAATAAGAAGGATAAGCTCCCTAGACTCGTATCCTGTTATGCGAGCGCCATCCGAAGCGGTTGAAGATAACCCGAGCTACCATCTACCAATTGTTGCACCCAGTAACCAAAGGCTCCCTGGAGTCCATAGGAGTGAGTAAGGACCACGTACGGATTCAAGCTGTAGCTCTGAAGATGACCTGCAAGAAAGTTAAAGTGTGTTGTCTGTTAAAAATCATATCATTCCTGCAGTTTCATATAGCCCATAATAGCGCACATATTCCAATCCGAATATGAGCCGCAATAATCTGTTCAACCCCAGCTAACCACGTCGCAAACAATGACGCAATATCGACTGGAGGATTAATGTCGAAAGCTATATGAATCGTTCTCCAAAGTAGCTTGGCAAGTGGGCATTTAAGAAATAAGTGTTCACTGGTGGAAAAAAGGCCTTTGGTCGCGGTTCGCAACTGCCATTAGTCGCGGTTGGGCAACCGCGACCAAATAAGCGCGACTAATGCCCCCCACCTTTAGTCGCGGCTGCTTAAGAACCGCGACTAACGGCCCGGCCCACGGGCGCCAGCGGCCGTCAGGCGGAGGACCTTTAGTCGCGGTTCTTTCCGCCAACCGCGACTAAAAGCCGCCACCAGTTTAGGGTTTTAGCCCCCTAAACCTGTTTTCTGTTTAATTTGTATTGTTTTATTTCTTTTGTGCTTTATTTTAATTTTGAAGGAGTTTCATATATTCTACCGCTGGCACGCGCCACCGCTTGCCGCCGGTGCACGCCGGAGAAGCCAAGGAAGGGGTGATGCGTCGCGGGCGTCCGCCGCGTGAGCCCAAGAATGGGTCGGCGTTGGAGAGCGCGGCATGTGAAGTAGCCGGAGGTGGCCTTGGCGGATGCACTACCAGGTTATGCCGAGGGCGGGCGAAGCGAGGCGGCGCGGCGCCGGTGGGCGAGGAGGCCGGTCGGCGGCGCGTTGAGGGCGGGCGAGCGAGGCGGCAGACCGAGGTCGGCCATGGCGCGCGCTGTAGGCGAGGGCGACGGCGGCGGCGTCGAGGGCGAGGGGCGATGGCGGCGCCGAGGGCGTAGGGCGACGGCGGGCGGCGCCGAGGGCGCGCAGACGAACAAAGCGAGAATCGAATCGGAGAAGACGAGAATCGAGCCTTGTATTTATAGCCCCACCCTTTAGTCGCGGTTGGCGGCGAGACCCGCAACTAAAGGTACCCTTTAGTCATGGTCGCCTGCTCAACCGCGACTAAAGGGTTTTTGGCGGGTTTTTTGCGTTCAGCGCCCCACCTTTAAGTCGCGGTTGGTTCAGCCAACCGCGACTAAAGGTCACCGCCATGATTTAGGGTTTTAGCCCCCCCAAAACCTGTTTTCTGATTAATTTGTATTGTTTTCTTTTTAATTTGTATTGTTTTCTGTTTAATTTGTATTGTTTTATTTCTTTTGTGCTTTATTTTAATTTTGAAGGAGTTTCACATATTCTACGGTACTACATACATGCATATGAATGTACAATTTCAAACAAATTTGAAATTAGAACCAAAAAGAATTCAAGAGGAATATACAATATATATTCAATATCATCGGATGACCATATACAATTTTGAACAAGTTTCCATACATAATTTAATGCATATAAAGTTCTACGTCCTTTGTATCTACGAACCGTCTCCAAACCCTACGAGGCAAATACAAATAATATGTCAAAAATAAAACTAATTCAATTCAATATGTTAAAAATACAAATAATATATCAAAAAATGGCTAAGTGTTGGCTGCTGGATGGGTATATATAGGGAGGGCTTTAGTTGCGGTTGGCACGGCAAACCGTGACTAAAAAGGTGCCGAAGGCCTTTAGTCGCGGTTGTCCCGGCAAACCGCGACTAAAGACCTCACGTCGCCAACTGGCCACCGAGCGCCTGGGCCCAGGCCTTTGGTCGCGGTTCACCTCGAACCCATGACTAAAGGTCCCATTAATCATGAGTTCCTACAACCCATGACTTATGGGGCTGGATGGAAGCCTGTTTTTCCACCAGTGGTTGTATTGTTTCATCATGATCACAAAAACCGCACCGCGAACTTCCTACCCATCGCCTTTTAATTAAATTATCCTTTATGAGTATCACTTGCTTGTGGACAAATCACATAAAGATTTTAATACGGAAAGGAACCTTAAGCTTTCAGATGTGCAACGACCTTAAGAGGGGGCCATAATTAATCAAATCCATATAGAATGATTTCACCGTAAAAATCTGCAAAGGCACGCCGGCTTTGGCTTCTCTGGATGTATTGCAGCAATGGTTGCAGCGGCGACGGCAGCAGCAACGTCACTTGGGTCACGGGAAGGTTCGGAGGTGGAGTGCCTGCTGTACTGCCAGCAGATTCTTGCGAAGTAAACCATGATAGCGAAGACGCATATCAGAGCGCACAGTAGGAAAATACCCCAGAATCTTCCAAGGCCGAGCCGGACTGGTCCCTGCTCATTGTCATCTGTGCTGCAGGTCTGATCCGTAAGCCACTCACTCATCGTGGATCCTCTGGAGCTGGCCACCCTCCGGAAGTTGAAGCATGGCGGTTGCTAGGTTTGCAACAAGGGGGGAATATTTCTGGAATGCCTGTAAAGAAGGTGAGGAGAAAGGTGCAGATATTCTCTCATTATAAGAGGCCCAAAAAATTGAAATCAAAAATATATAATGATCAAACTAACGCTCTTTCCTACGCCTGCAACGCCCATTCTTGTCTCTCTTTGGCCATTCTTTCCACCTCCAGTAACCGAGTATGTCATATATGCGCTAGCCTCGCTGACAGGGCTTACTTTCCATGGGATACATCACGTCCCCTTGATAATGGCAAAGGCGATGGTGAATCACCCGTGGTTTTGCCGGCATGAGCAATGTAGATGGCAATGGTAGCTGGGGATGGGGCAGGATCGCGGCCGTCGCAAGCGAGAAATGAAGCATGGAAGTGCCACGTTCTACAATGCTAGGTGGATTTGAAAAACCCCGGGAATTTACTTGGGTCAGAAGAGTGGTTTTGGCTAGTTAGCTAGTACTTGCACGTCCATTAAGCATGCAACGCAAGGCATGGTCAGTATGCACGCGTTCAGACATAGATCGTGAATTATGTAACTAGACGTGATATATCGTCTTGATCATGCCAAATTATCTGGTTACGTGCAGCAAAAGCAAATAAAACAGTGGTTACTGAACACCTTTTGTGAAATCACTTTATTCAAAAGCATGTGCATGTTCGGGCAGCTTTGCCGACTTCACGGAGAAGTGTGTCCAGCTCAATATCAAGCATTTGGCTGCTTTAATATTCAAGAAAGATTTATGCATTCAGGTGTGCAATGTCAAACTGCTCTTTTACGGTGATTGGGGAGTTACATCTTGTAATTTGATGTAACTCCTCCCTTAATTATTCTCCACCGTTGATTATAACTTGTTAATTAAAAAGGTTAAATTTAATCAACAAGGGTATTATGGTCATGCGTAATTGTTTTTTAGTAACTCTATCAATCCCTCGGTCAATCCCCGCATCTGGCTAGACGGTTGCAGGAGCGACGACCTTGGCGACCAGGCCGCCGCGACATCCATTAGGCGAAGCCCGGCTGGGCTTGGCCGGTGGAAGCTACCCACGCCACCCAACCCAGCCGCTGTGAGGTCCTGGCGGAGACAACGCTGGCGCGAGGTCCTGGAGGCTCCAGCTGCGGTCGGTCGTAGTGTTCCATCGCCTTGAGCAGCGCCTCCTGCTGCCGATAAGCCGACCAAGCAACGCCGGGCGACCAGTCCATAGGCACGTAGCCGCCACTCCTGCCTTCCTCCTCCTGTTCCCTCAACCCCTGGCTGAATCAGAATCTATTTGCTCTATTAGCTCTGCTCTTTCTGAATCTCTTTGATCTGAATTACTACCACAGTGTTGGGGCAGGTATTCCAAATTCTGAATCTCTTTCTGTGGAGAACTGACAATATATGTTCGTCCAATATGTGTAGGTGTAGTTTACAGCGGAATGGGTCTGATCTCTTTGCACTTTCTGAATTTGTTTGCTATGTTCTGAAATCACTTATATAAAAATCAACAAGTTTCTGAATTAATGTTCAAAAATCATCTAGTTTCTGAAAATCAACAAGTCATGAGATGCTGTGCAGCAGCTTTGTACAGCAGCTTTTTCTTTCTTCATATGAACAAAAACTATAATCATAAAAGGCATGAGATGTTGGACATTTTTTAACTTATTCTGAACCTCTTATCTTGAGGGAATATGTGAGCATGGAAATTCTTTTACTTCCTGTGCATGATTGAGACCAGGTTGATCATTTATATGTCATATGCAGGAAGTCATGGCCGATGTAAGTGCAGAGTGTATGGCTGAGTACGACGGCATTGTCAGCAGGATGTTTGATAGCGAGGAAGAGGGTTTTGAGTTCTATAACAATTATGCTCTTGAGAAAGGCTTTAGTGTGAGGAAAGGATATGTTGAGTGGGATGAAGCGAACGAGAAGATAATTCTGAGGAAACTTGTCTGTAGTCGTGAAGGTTGCCGTGAAGAGAAGCACATGAAGAGGAAGAGAGAAGATAGGAAGAGGAAGCCACGGAATATCACTCGTGTGGGGTGTAAATGAAATTTGTCATTGCAAGAGTAGCCAAAACAGAGCGGTAGTTTGTGAAGGATTTCATCGATGAACACAACCATCCTCTGGCCCCACGAGACCTTGCTTGTTTTTTGCGTTCCCACAGAAGAATCAGCGACGAGCAGAAAGCGGACATTAATATAAAGAAAATGGCCATAGTCCAGTGGCATAATCAGAAGAACATAACTCTTTTTCACAGCACAAAGGTTCTGAACCCATCAACTTGCAAGTTATATTCCAATAAAATTTACCATGTTCTGTATTACCATCGACTCTAATCACTACCTACTCGGCTCCAATCACTGTAATGGAAAGCGGGGAATAACTATTGCTCCCAGATATGCAATCCAAGATTTTCCTTTCGTCATCAGTCCTCCGGATGATTTCTGCCTCTTCCACATATCCTGTTGTTTCCGGATGTCAGGAACTTGCCGCTCCTCGCAGCGAGTTTCTGGCCGAACACCATAACTATCACGGTCCATCATTTGTAGGCGCTTTTGCATCGATCTCATTTTACGTGGCATCTTAATCTTCTTCATCGTGGCTGCCCACTGCAAGAGGTACAATGTGGTGTATCAGTACCATGGAAGGCTTGAAAGGGGCGGAGATGGCATTACAAACTAGTTTCAATCAGGTGGTTGAGAAAAACAATCCAGAAACTGATATTACACTTGGATACCAGACAAGTTTTACTTCACTTTCCCCTCAATCAAATCATGATATTTGTGGACATAGCTTACTATTGGTCAAACAAAAGAAGGCAGGGACATTTACGAACCTAAAGGTTGTCTTGGCATCAACAAGTAGAAGTAGCTTTTACTTAACATCGACTCAAAGATCAACTCCAACAGTGAGGTTCAGATCTACTTCATTACATAAAAAGTTTAAGATGTAGTTCATTATCTAAAATATTCATATGTTAGTAAACAAGAGCATTCAGATCAAGATTGATAGTTACCAAATCGACATAATCCTGCATACCAGGTTGAAGTCGGTTTCATCTTCAAAAATATTCAAGCATGTCGGAGATGTCGTTCGCAGCATCCTTAAGCCGATTCAAACATAGGTGTAGGTGACTGTTGCGTGAGAACGACGTCTCCGACACCTGCACGCGGAATGTGACTTTGAATGTCTAAATGGAACAAATTCAGACATTCAGTGATGGCCGACTATGTGGTTTACTGTCCACATGCAATGCAAAAGAGCGAACAAAGGAATAATGGGGTGAAATACAAAAGTAGAAAACCTGAATATTCTGACGGACGGATATCCTTGAATGTCTGAATTTGTTCCACTGTCGCCTACACGCTGCGTCGGAATCATCGAGGCAGATGGCGGCGCAGGGGCCGGAGGGATACTCGCCTGCGCGGGAAGCTTGGCAGGATAAGCAGCGACGGTTCTAGACACCGGACCTTCTCCGCCCTCGGCGGCGGCGGACGACTGTGCGAGATAACGGGTCGAGGATGTGCATGAAAAACAGGGCCGTCCTCGGCGGGCGGCGCGGCGAAGATTAAGCCGCTGGGTTACCTTCATATGGATTGGGTCGCCAGCGTTGATGGCCGCTGCTGGCTGCTCAGGGAGAAGGCGCTGCCGTCTGAGCGCCTATTCGACGGGCGATGCTCGGGCGCCGGGCAGCAGAGGAGAGCAAAGCGGCTGCGGCTGTCGAGGGTCGGCGGCTGTGGCGGCACGAGCGGCAGGAGGGACGCTGCAGCGCCACGGTCGAGGGCAGGCTTAGCGGCGGCGCATGTGCGAGGGGATTGAGGTGGCTAACAATCCGGCGAGGCCACTGAAGATGCCGCCACCATGACCACCCGGATCCTCCTGCGCTGGACGCCGATCTGGGAAGCGGGGAGGAGAAGGCGCAGGAGAAGCGGCTGAGCCGGCGGCGGAGCGACCCGTGAGAAGAGGAGGCAAGCGGAGATGCGATCGACAGATTGGGGACGAAGCGTTTCTTTTTTGCAGGTTTTCTTTTTCTTTTGTCCCAGTGCTGCATCTTAAATTAGACGGATCTACCCTTTTAAAAATTGATTAGCCCCACCATAATCTTGTAATGGTCCCACAATTATTTGTAATTTCATGTAATTTTACTCCCGTAACTCCTCGTAACTCCACTTTCTCCACCGTTTGATCGGAGTGAATGGACGGTTCCTAAAATCGCCAATCACTGTAACAGTTGTAAGTTAAAAAACCACCACATATAAAACAAATGAATATTCTGAAAGGCAGCCACTGTTGCTCTAAAAGGCAGTAACAAGATGACATCAATGAAGGTTATTAAGAGCATCTCCAACGGACGCGCTTAATAAGCCGCGCGCTGGAAAAGACGCCTATTTGGTGTGCGAGAGACAAAAAACAACCCTCCAGCAGAAGCTGTAAAATAGAGCGCGCCAAAAACGAAACTGTAACTTTAGCGCACGTGGGCTGCGGGGCTGCAAATTTGGGACGCCGCCTTGTGCGCGCGGGCTGCTGCATGTGGGGCCGCCGAGTTGTGTGTCGTGTTTTTGTGCGTCTGATAAACCTCCCGCGTGCAAAAATATTATTTCAGTGTTGTAAAAAAAATTAGCGCGCCACGCTACCACGCAGCTGGAGATGCTCTAAGAATTGTCGAGGACACGCAAGACCCATGAGCAAGCGACTTTTCTAGGTCTGACCTCCAGCAACAATAGTCTCTGTTGCTTTTGTTTTCCAAGCTAAGACGGACTTTGCACACTCGCACGTATGTTTGTCCCCACGTCTCCCAACCCAAACTGATGGACAATGCAAAGAACTAACAAATGATATCACCACTCTATTCATTTTGGTTTTAAATCTAACTAGACTCTATAGGCTGAGTAACTGATGTATCTGTACTACCATGTGATTAAAGATTAGAGAATGAGAACAAGGAGACTTGTATAAATTTCCTGTAAAAAAAGAGACTTGTATAAATAAGATGGAGGTAATATCAACGGGAATCATAGAACTTGTGTCGCATGTTCAGTTTGATGCCATAACTTTAAAAATCCTGTAGATACGATCACAGTACGCGTATGCGGGCGTATCCAAGTGTCTCACCGCACCTGTTAGTCATTGTGTGATGTATTTTTACACAAAACACCTTCATATTTTTATTTGTGGAAGAAAAATCCGACCAGCACTGCACTGCACATATATGCAAAAATTAACAACATAACAAAAAAAGGGCCCCGCCAGGAGTCAAACACGTGACCGTGTTCACAACAAAAATCCTTCGGCCACTACACAATCTAGTTCGGGATGTTTACTATAGATAAGGACTTCATATTTACTCGAAGAAAGCCCATGTGGAGCTTAAATGGGTTGCGGGTACCGCAGTCCATTTTAGGCACGCTATTATTTGCAAGATATTTCTAAAATGTACGTAATAAAGTTATGTTCAAATATTTCTGTGTTAAAAATATTATACATATATGATGGTTAGTAAATTAAAATATTTAAATATAAACATGTGTATTATATATGAGTAATATAAACATTTAAGATATTTCTAAAACATAGGTAATAAAATTATGTTCAAATATTTGTGTTTTAAAAATACTATATATACGATGATGATTAGTAAATAAAATATTTATATATAAATATTTGCATTATATAAAAATATTTACTTAATACAAATATTGAAATTGTTTATTAAATAAATATATTTAATGGATCCAAAAAAGATATACATTTGTGTCTTATTCTTAATTTATAGAAAATGATGAATACAAACATTTACTAAATACTTATTAATATTTACTTGTGTGTAATTTTTACTCATGACTTATATTCAATATATATATTTTTTATTAGCCATGATTGAATTAACAGTTTGAATTTTAAATTATGAATATTTTTAATTATACAAATATTCAACTCTACAAATGTGTGCATACACTAGTAGAAAATAAGGCTTTGGTTGAGGCCTGGGTAAGGGCATTAATCCTGGTCCACTCATGAACTGGGACCAAAGGGGGCATCAGTCCCGGTTCATTAGGCCGGGGCGCCGCCCGGGCCTCGGGGGCCATTGGTCCCAGTTTGTCTGACCCCTCTAGTTCCGGTTCCAGACACGAACCGGGACCAATGGGTCTCGCTCCTGGCCCACAACCTTTAGTCCTGGTTGGTGGCTGGAACCGGGACCAAAGGTTGTCCTTTAGTCCCGGTTTTGGCCACAAACCGGGACTAAAGAGTGGCCTATATATACCCCCGCCCCTGCCCGTGAGCAGAGCCACTGCTCTATTTTTTTGGCCGGCCGTGGGAGATCTTTGTGGTGCTCTAGCTCACCTCCTATGCACATGAGGTGTTCGATGAAATGCCCGAGCCACACTTAAGCTTTCTCCTCTCGAAGCTCCTTGTCCAAACTCCATTTTCCTCAAGATTTGTCTAGGTTTGATGGTCCGTCCTATCCCGTCCCCGTCCTCACCGTCGTCGATCGCGCGCCGATCTCGTCGCTGGCGCCACCGTGGTGAGCCTCTTGTTTTATCTTCTTTCTACAAAAAAAATTCTTACTTGTATGATTTAGATAGATACTTGTATAATTTTCTTACTTGTATTATTGTTTGTTATTATATAGTGCGATGGCAGGGGCGGAGCTACAGGGTGGACAGGCACTAGTGCAGAACCGGGCTTTAGCGCCGGTTCGTAATGGCCTTTAGTACCGGTTCGGCAACCGACACTAAAGAGTGGGGACTAAAGGTCCCCCCTCCCCTTTAGTACCGGTTCATCACAAACCGGCGCTAAAGTGCCACCACGTGGCACGAGCCAGGCCCGGGTGCGTGTAGGCCTTTAGTACCAGTTGGTAATACCAACCGGTACTAAATGTTTGGGTGTGTTTTCATTTTAATTTAGTGATTGTTTTACATTATAATGAGTTGTTAAATCATTAGGTGAAAGTACCGCAGATTAGTTTCGAGTGGATGCATGTGGATCTAGCTATAGCTAAGTGATCAACTATATGCCATATATATCCATATTATAATTGATCAAGTATAATATGGATATATATGGCATATACTTGATCACTTAGCTAGGATCCATCCAGCTGAAACTAATCTGCAGTTTCTTTCATTAAATGATATAATAACTCATCATCATCGTCATATTAATATATATAAAAACTCTTGCATTATCATCAACATCAGTATATATACTACTCCCTCCGTCCCATAATATAAGAACGTTTCTGACACTAGTGTATTGTCAGAAACGTTCTTATATTATGGGACGTAGGGAGTAGCTAGCTAAAAATCATCATAGTCATTATCACTATTTAATCATCATAGTCATTACCGCTATCTAATCACCATCAACACTAGCTTAAAGAAGAAACATTCACTTGTACCAGAAGCAAAAATATCATCGAGTTCAACATGATGGTCATGATATTATAAGAGTTCATAACACCACAAAAACAAATCACCCTTTGAGATTAAGTTCAGGACGAAGAACACAGATATGAGAGGACAAGTACGTACTAAGAGCATGAACTAGCTAAATCACTCCTGCTGCTCTCTCTCAGGTAAAATAGCATAGAACATGTATAGCTCTCCAGATTCATCATAGCGGAGCATGCAGATGAACCTGTCTCCTAATCGTGGGATGCGCTTCTCATTGCTGCCCCCCTAGTACTTCTCTGCGATCGTTAACAATTTTCCTCCAATCTTTCACTATTAAGCATTTATCGCTTCTAGAAATCCTGAATGCACTCATGTGCAATGCAGGATATCTTGGCCGTAAGCTAACAATTGACATGCGACCTTTAGTCTCGATCCACTGAGGCACAACTGTCATCGGGAGTCCCTGTTGAAAAACATCGTATAGTAATTAATATACTTAGCAATGAAAGTTTAGAAAAAACATTATGTATGCAAAAGATGCACTGAGCACAAATAGTAAAAATCTTACCATCATTCCTAAATAGATGTGACCGTAGTTCAATACGATCACTATTGGTTGCACATTTTGAGTACTAACATTTCTAAGTGCAGGAAGAAAATTTGTCTTGACAGTATGAAGATCCTCAAGCCATGAAACATAATGACTTATCTCCTCGCAGTTTAGTTCGGCCCCGGGGCAGTAGTAGGTCCTGTCTACCAAGCGTCGGACATGTTTGCTTGAATGGAAATAAGCTGTCAATAGAAATTAGTTGTCAACTATTTTTGAATAAACAATATCAAAGACATAAATATGGTTGGGAAGAACTCACATAATGGTAGATTTAAAACCAAATTGTCTCTATTACCTTCAATATCATCTTCCGGACGAATATCAAAGGTGATCATCATGTCAGGCTCAAATGCATAAGCCTGTCATAGTGCTTGCCAAGTTTTGCATTCAAAATAGGTGTACGTGTTTGCATTGTATACTTTGACGTTGAAAGTATGATCATGCTCAGTTTTCAGGTAAACTCTTTTTACCTCCATAGTTTCCATAGCATTGAAACCTATCTTATCCAAGACAAAAATTCTTGCATAGCAGGGATGCGCTAGTAGAATATTGAAAATAAAAAATTATAAGTTGAAGCAAATGAAGCATATATAAGTCATGCTTAATTACGAAAAAAGACTTGTCATTAAAATATTCTGTTAGAATCAACTGAAACAAAACTATAATATTCTTCAATAGAAAAAAGAATCAACTAAAAAGCTTATATAAAACTCTCATAGCAAAAGGAATCAACTAAAAAGATTTCATAAACTTCTAGTATTTTTTAAACTAAAATTATATAAAATTTATGCAACTAAAATTATCAAAGTATTTTTTGTTCAAAACATTAATAGCAAAAAGAATTTTCATAAAGAATTTTTTTGTTAGAAACTTCAATAGCAAACTAAAATAACAAAATCTGTTTTGATTAAAACATACATTTAAAATAACCTAAAAATTACCAAATTCAATATAATGATAAAACAAAATAATATTAAATAGCAGGAAAAAGAATCACTCAAAAATGTATTTTTATAGTAAAGTTATTCACAAACTAGTCATTCACACAAATTTCTAAGAATTCAAATTGAAACTATTCAAATTTGAAAACTAATGGCACTAACAGAAAGTTTATAATTTTTGTGACCTGAAAGCAAAAAAGAATCGCTGAAAAACTGTAAGTAGAAACAAAAGAAAATAAATAAAGAAGAAAACAAAAACAACTGGATTTTTTTTTTAAAAATGCTGCCTACTGGGCCACCACAGCCTGAATAGACTAGAAACCCAACCAGCTAGTTGGGTCAGGATTTAGGCCCGCGGAAGGCCCATTAGGCCCCCTGGCAGATACAGATTGTTTAGGCCCGTAAGCCTGCATTAGAGAGGAGCTCGACAGGGAAGGCGCAGGCGCGCTTATAAACAAGTCCCGACGCCTCGCAGCTAGCGAGGTGGGACTAATTATCCACCGCACCGCGGCTGTGCCAGGCACAGGCTATTGGTCCCGCTTGGTGTCTCGAACTGGGACCAATGCCCACCTTTGGTCCCAGTTGGTGGCACCAACCGGGAGCAATGCCCACCTTTGGTCCCAGTTGGTGGCACCAACGGGGAGCAAAGGTCTCTGCTTCCCACCCTTTGGGTGCTGAAAACTGACCTTTGGTCCCGGTTTGTGGCACGAACCGGGACTAAAGGGGAGTATTGGTCCCGGTTTGTGGCATGAACCGGGACTAAAGGGGTGTATTGGTCTCGGTTTGTGCCACAAACCGGGACTAAAAGCTTTCCTATATAAGTGGCACTTAGCAATTTTTCCACATTCTCCCCCGACGCCAACACCCCTGCGCCTCGACGCTGCCAAGCTGCTCCTCGTCACTGTCGCCGCCACCGTGCCCTGCCCCGTTGCACCCGCTCCTCGTCGCCGTCGCCGTTACCGACGCCTCCCTGACCTCGCCGTCGCCTCCCCGCGCCCCTGCCCTGCCCCGCGCCTCTGCTTCAGCCCCGACCTCGACATCGCCGCTCGCTCCTCGTCGCCGACGCCGCCCCCAGTAAGCACCCCGCCTCCCCCCGCGCCCCTGCCCTACCCCCCCCCCCCGCCGCCGCCGGCGTCGTCGACGCCCTCTGCATTTTTTTGTTCATATAAATGTTTAGTAAATGGATATGTATGCATATTGTTTTTCTAAATATATGGATTTATGTTGATATATGGATGTATGTTGATGTGTGCATATTTTTTTCATAATTTTTTTGTTCATATATATGATGATTTATTGTTCACAGATGATCATATTGTTGGGGAACGTAGTATTTCAAAAAAATTCCTACGATCACGCAAGTTCTATCTAGGAGAAGCATAGCAACGAGCGGGGAGAGTGTGTCCACGTACCCTCATAGACCAAAAGCGGAAGCGTTTAGTAACGCGGTTGATGTAGTTGAACGTCTTCGCGATCCAACCGATCCAAGCACCGAACGTACGACACCTCCGCATTCAGCACACGTTCAGCTCGATGACGTCCCTCGAGCTCTTGATCCAGTTGAGGTCGAGGGAGATTTTCGTCAGCACGACGGCGTGGCGACGGTGATGATGAAGTTACCAGCGTAGGGCTTCGCATAAGCACTACGGCGATATGACCGGGTGTGTAACTCTGGAGGGGGGCACCGCACACGGCTAAGAGAAGACTTGGTGTGTCTTTGGGGTGCCCCTCTCCCACGTACATAAAGGGGGGAGGAAAGGTGGCCGGCCCAAACGGGGTGCGCCAGGTGTCGAGAGGTCCTACTAGGACTCCCTAGTCCAAGTTGGATTCCCCTCTCCTTTTTCCTTTTTCGGAATAGCAAAGGGGGAAAGAGAGGAGGAGTAGGAGAAGGAAAGGGGGACGCCGCCCCCACCCCTTGTCCAATTCGGATTGGCAAGGGGGGGGGGGGTGCGCGCCACCTCCCTGGCCGGCCTTCTCTCCTCCACTAAGGCCCATGTGTGGGCCATTAACTTCCCCGGGAGGGTTTCGGTAACCCCCGGTACTCCGAAACTTATCCGATACTTGCCGAAACCATTCTGGTGTCCGAATATAACCTTCCAATATATGAATCTTCACCTCTCGACTATTTCGAGACTCCTCGTCATGTCCGTGATCTCATCCGGGACTCCGAACAAACTTCGATCATCAAATCACATAACTCATAATACAAATTGTCATCGAACGTTAAGCGTGCGGACCCTACGGGTTCGAGAACTATGTAGACATGACCGAGACACATCTCCGGTCAATAACCAATAGCGGAACCTCGATGCTCATATTGGTTCCTACATATTCTACGAAGATATCTATCGGTCAAACCGCAGAACAACATGCGTTGTTCCCTTTGTCATCGGTATATTACTTGCCCGAGATTCGATCATCGGTATCCTAATACCTAGTTCAATCTCGTTACCGGCAAGTCTCTTTACTCGTTCCGTAATGCATCATCCCGCAACTAACTCATTAGTCACATTGCTTGCAAGGCTTATAATGATGTGCATTACCGAGAGGGCCCAGAGATACCTCTCTGATACATGGAGTGACAAATCCTAATCTTGATCTATGCCAACCCAACAAACACCTTCGGAGACACCTGTAGAACATCTTTATAATCACCCAGTTGCGTTGTAATGTTTGCTAGCACACAAGGTGTTCCTCCGGTATTCGGGAGTTGCATAATCTCATAGTCAGAGGAACATGTATAAGTCATGAAGAAATCAATAGCAATAAACTAAACGATCATAATGCTAAGCTAATGGATGGGTCTTGTCCATCACATCATTCTCTAATGATGTGATCTCGTTCATCAAATGACAACACATGTCTATGGCTAGGAAACTTAACCATCTTTGATTCAACGAGCTAGTCAAGTAGAGGCATACTAGTGACACTCTGTTTGTCCATGTATTCACACATGTACTAAGTTTCCAGTTAATACAATTCTAGCATGAATAATAACCATCTTTGACGATTAACGAGCTAGTCAAGTAGAGGCATACTAGGGACAATCTGTTTTGTCTATGTATTCACACATGTACTAAGTTTCCAGTTAATACAATTCTATCATGAATAATAAACATTTATCATGATATAAGGAAATATAAATAACAACTTTATTATTGCCTCTAGGGCATATTTCCTTCAGTCTCCCACTTGCATTAGAGTCAATAATCTAGTTCACATCGTCATGTGATTTAACACCAATAGTTCACAACTTTATGTGATTCAGTTCACATCGCCATGCGACTAACACCAAAAGGGTTTACTAGAGTTAATAATCTAGTTCACATCGCTATGTGATTAACACCCAAAGAGTACTAAGTTGTGATCATGTTTTGCTTGTGAGAGAAGTTTAGTCAACGGGTCTGTCACATTCAGAGCCGTATGTATTTTGCAAATTTTCTATGTCTACAATGCTCTGCGTGGAGCTACTCTAGCAAATTGCTCCCACTTTCAATATGTATCCAGATTTAGACTCAGAGTCATCCGGATCGGTGTCAAAGCTTGCATCCATGTAGCCCTTTATGACAAACTTTTTGTCACCTCCATAATCGAGAAACATTTCCTTATTCCACTAAGGATAATTTTAACCGTTTTCCAGTGATCTACTCCTGGATCACTATTGTACCCTCTTGCCAAATTCATGGTGAGGTACACAATCGGTCTGGTACACAGCATAGCATACTTTATAGAACCTATGACTGAGGCATAGGGAATAACTTTTCATTCTCTTTCTATTTTCTGCCGTGGTCGGGTTTTGAGTCTTTACTCAACTTCACACTTTGCAACACATGCAAGAACTCCATCTTTGATCGTTCCATTTTGAACTTCTTCAAAATCTTGTCAAGTTATGTACTCATTGAAAAAACTTATCAAGCTTCTCTATCTCTATAGATCTTGATGCTCAATATGTAAGCAGCTTCACCGTTGAAAAACTCTTTTCAAGCACTCCTATATGCTTTCCAGAAAATTCTACATCATTTCCGATCAACAATATGTCATTCCCATATACTTATCAGAAAGGCTGTAGTGCTCCCGTCACTTTCTTGTAAATACAGGCTTTACCGTAAGTCTGTATAAAACTATATGCTTTGATCAACTCATCAAAAGCGTATATTCCAACTCTGAGATGCTTGCACCAGTCCATAGATGGATCGCTGGAGCTTGCACATTTTGTTCGCACCTTTAGGATTCACAAAACCTTCTGGTTGCATCATATACAACTCTTTTTTAATAAATCCATTAAGGAATGTAGTTTTGATATCCATTTGCCAGATTTCATAAAATGCGGCAATTGCTAACATGATTCGGATAGACTTCAGCATCGCTACGAGTGAGAAAATCTCATCACAGTCAACACCTTGAACTTGTCGAAAACCTTTTTCCGACAAGTCTATCTTTGTAGATAGTGACACTACTATCAGCGTCCGTCTTCCTCTTGAAGATCCATTTATTCTCTATGGATTTCCGATCATTGGACAAGTCCACCATAGTCCATACTCTGTTCTCATACATGGATCCCATCTCAGATTTCATGGTATCGAGCCATTTCGCGGAATCTAGGCTCATCATCGCTTCCTCATAGTTCGTAGGTTCGTCATGGTCTAGTAACATGACTTCTAGAATAGGATTGCCGTACTACTCTGGTGTGGAACGTACTCTGGTTGACCTACGAGGTTCGGTAGCAACTTGATCTGAAGTTTCATGATCATCATCATTAACTTCCTCACTAATTGGTGTAGGCATCACTGGAACTGATTTCTGTGATGAACTACTTTCCAATTGGGGAGAAGGTACAATTACCTCATCAAGTTCTACTTTCCTCCCATTCACTTCTTTCGAGAGAAACTCCTCTAGAAAGGATCCATTCTTAGCAGCGAATATCTTGCCTTCTGATCTGTGATAGAAGGTGTACCCAATAGTCTCCTTTGGGTATCCTATGAAGACGCATTTCTCCGATTTGGGTTTGATCTTATCAGGTTGAAGCTTTTTCACATAAGCATCGCAGCCCCAAACTTTAAGAAACGACAGCTTAGGTTTCTTGCTAAACCAAAGTTCATACGGTGTCGTCTCAATAGATTTAGATGGTGCCCTATTTAACGTGAATGCAGCTGTCTCTAATGCATAATCCCAAAACAATAGTGGTAAATCAGTAAGAGACATCATAGATCACACAACATCCAATAAAGTACGGTTACAACGTTCGGACACACCATTACGCTGTGGTGTTCCAGGTGGCGTGAGTTGTGAAACTATTCCACATTGTTTCAAATGAAGACTAAACTCATAACTCAAATATTCACCTCCACGATCAGATCATAGAAACTTTATTTTCCTGTTATGATGATTTTCCACTTCACTCTGAAATTCTTTGAACTTTTCAAACGTTTCAAACTTATATTTCATCAAGTAGATATACCCATATCTTCTCAAATCATCTGTGAAGGTCAGAAAATAACGACACCCGCCATGAGACTCAACACTCATCGGACCGCATACGTCAGTATGTATTATTTCCAAAAAGTCAGTTGCTTGCTCCATTGTTCCGGAGAACGGAGTTTTAGTCATCTTTCCCATGAGGCATGGTTCGCAAGCATCAAGTGATTCATAATCAAGTGATTCCAAAAGCCCATCAGTATGGAGTTTCTTCATGCACTTTACACCAATATGACCTAAACGTAGTGCCACAAATAAGTTGCACTATCATTATTAACCTTGCATCTTTTGGCTTCAATATTATGAATATGTGTATCACTACGATCGAGATTTAATAAACCATTTATATTAAGTGTATGACCATAGAAGGTTTTATTCATGTAAACAGAACAACAATTATTCTTTGACTTGAATGAATAACTGTATTGCAATAAACATGATCCGATCATATTCATGCTCAACGCAAAAACCAAATAACATTTATTTTAGGTTCAATACTAATCCCGAAGATAAAAGGAGTGTGCGATGGTGATCTTATCAACCTTGGAATCATTTCCAATGCACATCGTCACTTCGTCCTTAACTAGTCTCTGTTTATCTTACAACTCCTGTTTTTGTGTTACTATTCTTAGCAACTGAACGAGTATCAAATACAGAGGGGTTGCTATAAACACTAGTAAAGTACACATCAATAACATGTATATCAAATATAGCTTTGTTCACTTTGCCATCCTTTTTATCCACCAAGTATGTAGGGTAGTTCCACTTCCAGTGACCATTTCCTTTGCAGTAGAAGCACTCAGTTTCAGGCTTGGGTCTAGCTTTGGGTTTCTTCATGGGAGTGGCAACTTGCTTGCCATTCTTCTTGAAGTTCCCCTTCTTTTCCTTTGCCCTTTTACTTGAAACTAGTGGTCTTGTCAACCATCAACACTTGATGCTTTTTCTTGATTTCTACCTTCGCCGATTTCAGCAAAATCGAGTTAAATAGATGGATTTCAATCTTGCATACATGTGTGCTTAGCAAATAGATGGAGGGGGAGAAGAGAGAGCTTACCAACAGCATCTGGTTGGGGAGGTGGTCATGAGCAGCATGTCGGAGAGGTTGTCGGCTAATGTTTCAAAATGAAGAATAGTCAAGTTAAGTGTTAACCAACATTGTACAAAATACAGTAATTCACCGTTTTGATTACTCACTTAACATTGTACAAGTTGAGGTAACTGAAGATAAAATGGAGCTTATGGAAACAATATTAAGAGAGTAGGAGAATAGATCCTAAATTAAAAGGATCCACTAAGTTGCGCCATTTCTACACACAAGACTTGCAGGTGCAGGCGTGACATGCCATGCCATCCAGCAACGCCGACCGTGTCGACCCACAAGTTGATTAAACAAAAACTTGGAAAACCAGCAAGTTGAATATGCATGCATCTTACCTCCCTCGGTTGCTTCTAGTCAGTCACTTGCGATCAAGATGTCCCTTCCTCCTTCCATGGAGAAATGGATCTTTCTTTCTTTCTTCCTTTCTTTGTTGACAACCTTCAATCCCTGATTAGATTAGTAAAGGAAGCAGGTCGGCAGGGGGGTCTGAGTAGGAACGACAAGAAAAACTGCTATAGTTTATCAACATGGTCTGCTCTCCCTTTTGGAAATATAAAAACTGCATAAATTACAAATATTAGCTCCGGCAAGAAAATAAAAGGAACCAAATCTGCACTGCTTGTTCTTTTATTTTGGATTGAAATCAACAGTACAGATTGCAGGGACAAGGCCAGGAGGAAAACTGAAACAAACGCGGTGTAGGGAAGGAGACGGCGTGGTGAGTTCAGAGATGCAGGGCGGGGGTGAGAGGAAGGGAGAGGAGGCGACTATACGGGGGTTGGGTGCGGTGGCGCTGACGAGATGGAAGGAGACGCCATCGTCCTTGGCCGTCGAGGATCTTGTGGACGTCGTCGAGGACATATGAGTTGAAGTCGCCGAGGTCGAGCACGCTGCTCTTGACCAGCACCGCCGTGCCGCGGATCTTGCCCTCCTTCCACGCCTGCTTGTTCTTCCCCGTCAGCCCGTGCAGCAGCAGCATCTCCGCCTCCTCTCCCCTCCTCTCTGGTTGTGGGGGTGCACAACCAACACGACTAAACTGCCGTCCAGGAGAAGGGAGGCGCTGAAGTCGCCCTGGTCTGCTGCTTGCGTCTTTGTCTTGGAGGAGAGGGGTCCTAAGCTCGGTCGACATGGCTTCGGGCGCGAGGAGGGAAGGAGGGACAGAGAGCTGTGGAGGCGGAGGGCGGCTAGGTGGGGTGGAAGGAGTAGGACGCGGTGGCGGTGGTTGCCGCGGCCTGTGGATCTGAGGCCTCGCTCCCTCCTAGGAAGAGACGGAGAGGGGAGAAGGTGGGGGCGCCGGCGACGGGATGCAGGGCGGGGCGGGAGGTCGACGGTGAGGCTAGAGGAGACGAGAACGCTGGTGGGGATGGGGATAGGAGGTCCACGACGGCGGCGGCGGGTTTGGAGGGTATCGATTCGAGGGGAGAAGAGGAGGAAGCGTTGTGTTGTGTTGTGTTGCTTTGGTTGGATTGGATTCTCTTTTCACCAGAAAAAAAATCCTTGAATCAGGGCCGGTCGGTGCAGCACATAGCAATGGCGCACCAGGGGGTGGTGCGCCATTGCTAAACAAAAATAAAGGTGTGCCATTGGTAAACCTGAGGAAGGGGATGGACCCGGGGAAAAAATAGCACTGGCACATTGGACTAAAGGTGTGCCACTACTGAAAAAATAACAATGGCGCACCTGCTTCTGGTGCGCCACTGCTATATAGCAGTGGCGCACCACCACCATGGTGCGCCACTAATAGGGATATTGGCTATAGCCATCTTTCTAGTAGTGTCACTAGCTAGAGTGATGATTCCATTGGGCCCGGGCATTTTGAGCTTCATGTACCCGTAATGGGGTATAGCTTGGAAGATCGTGAACGCCTCCCGCCCTAAAAGGGCGTGGTATCCACTACTGAACGGGGCCACTTGGAATGTGATTTCTTTGGACCTATAATTCTCCGACGTGCTGAATACCACGTCTAGTGTGATTTTCCCTGCACATTGTGCCTCTCGACTAGGGATGATTGCTCTGAAGGTCGTGCTGCTTTTGCTCAATGCGGCTCTTGTCTATTTCCATTTTTCGAAGGGTTTCCTCATAGATGAGGTTTAATCCACTGCCACCTTCCATGAGCACTTTAGTAAGCCAGAAGCCGTCCACAATTGGACTAAGGACCAAGGCGGCTGGTGCTCGGGCTGTTCAGAATTTAGGTTCGTCAATGGCATTGAAGGTTATAGCCATGTCGCTCCATGGATTTATTGCTGCTACGTGACAGACTTCGGCAAGGCTGCGGAGTGCACGCTTATGCCTATTATTTGAGGCGAAAGTCTTGAAGACCGTCAATACTGTATTGTTATTTTCCACGGGATGGTGCTCTGTTGTATTGTTGATGAGGATATCCTCGCCGCTCTTGGCCACCTGCCGGAGTATCCAACATGCTCTAAGGCTATGTGTTGGCATGGTATCCGCTGTGCTGTGAATTTTGCATGGCCCATTGAGCCATCCCTCCAATACAGTTCCACGCCCTGTAGTGGGCTTTGGTTTCTTTGTAATTGGATCGGGTGACTTACGAGAGTACACCCTTTTAGTTTGGACGGGGGGTTTGATGAAGGCCGGGGGATCCCAGAATTTTGTTTGGGTTTTTCAGGCGCTTTCCATCGCACAGTACTTCTGTACTATGGCCGCCAAGTCGACGAAGTGTGCTGTGTCACAACGACTTATGGCGTTGAGGATTCCCTTGTCCGTAAAATTTTTGCAAAAGAATGAAATTGCGTCTTCCTCGCGACAGTCCTTAACCTTGCTCATTACAAGGAGGAATCTGGCCCAATAGTGATGTACTGTCTCTTGGGGATCTTGTCTAATGTGGGAAAGATCACTTATATCTGGGTGGGTAGGTATATTTAGGTCCGAATCCTGACCCGATCTGAGACCCATGGGCGGAGGAGCTTCTGAGCTTGGCAATTTGGGCTCTGAGATGTTGCCCAATAGATCTGGCCCGCTGTCTGATTCTAGGTTCAAAGCTTGGGCAATGTCCTCCCGTAGACGAGTATCCGGCTCGGAGAGCTCGGGAATCCGGATATAGTTCATCCTCAAGATAGAGGAAGAATTACTGTGTTGCTCCTCCACCACCGCTATCTGATGGGTGACCGGCGGAGAATTGATCTCCCTTTGGTCGGGTTTAAGCCTGATCCGATCATAGTCCGTAGCGACTCCCAAGGCGGCGATGCGATCCAAGAGCTCGTTCAAGGAAGAGAGCTCCATTGGATCCATCTGCTCGGCGAATCCCGAGCCGACGTGGAGGCTGTTTTTGATGACCTGAGAAGTCATCGTCGGCGCAACGGCCGAACGGGCGGTCATGACGAAGCCGCCTAATCGGAGGGTTTGGCCTACAGCCAGGGCTCCCCCCGAGGTGATGTTGTCCTTGACAAAAAGACGATCCATCGATCCTTATGATGACGGCATAGTGGAACTCTCAATGAAAGCTCCAATGTCGGTGTCAAAACCGGCGGATCTCGGGTAGGGGGTCCCGAACTATGCGTCTAAGGCGGATGGTAACAGGAGGCGGGGGACACAATGTTTACCCAGGTTCGGGCCCTCTCGATGGAGGTACTACCCTACTTCCTACTTGATTGATCTTGATGATATGAGTATTACAAGAGTTGATCTACCACGAGATCGTAGAGGCTAAACCCTAGAAGCTAGCCTATGATTATGATTGCCCTCGTCCTACGGACTAAACCCGGTTTATATAGACACCGGAGGGGGCTAGGTTTACACAGAGTCGGTTACAAGGGAGGAGATCTACATATCCGAACTGCCAAGCTTACCTTCCATGCAAAGGAGAGTCCCACCCGGACACGGGACAAAGTCTTCAATCTTTTCATAGTCCTACAGTCCGGCCAAAGGATATAGTTCGGCTGTCTGAGGACCCCCTAATCTAGGACTAACTCACCCGGCCAGAGTGGACGCGACCTCTCACTGGCGTCGGCATTGAAGCGGCGCGCCGGCCGAGAGAGCGTCGCCCGCGCCGCTTCCTGGTGCACGCGACTGCTCCGCATTCAAAGGTCACAATAGCCGAACACAACATGCATGTAAAAAGTTCTTGGGAGTCCGTGCTACAGCTGGTTGTCCTCCCCAACTCATCAATCTCTTCCAGTAGTACTAGTACTCCATGGCGCGATCCATCAACAAGCATGCGGGAAAGTTATGGTATACTCGATTTGCAGTGAGTGGCATGCCGAGCGACCGTGTGGGGTCTAGCCGTGGAGGAGGGTGAGACACGAACGCGACAGACGTGATTTAAACGTTGGTTTTGCTCGATGGCGGGATCCAACGAAACGAAACGTTGGTTTCTCTCTGTTTCCATTTTTTCTCTGGAAAAACGGAAACTTTCCACTCCATTTCATTCCTACTCCAAGGTTGCCCCGTTACAACATTCCATCAAATACAAAGGAAAACTAACACGCATGCTGATGCGTCTCAATGATTCACAGATCATAGCCAATATTTACTTCACAACTAAAGACAAAAGTTGTGAGATCGTGTACGAAAGAAAAACTACTAATGGGGTCACTACGACTTAAACCCTAAACCCTAAACAGGATTTAATTTCCTGGCCAGGTAGAACCTGTCAAAGGAAAGATGGCTGGCACCCTCGGATCATACGATGCTTTTGTGCAGTTCCACTAAAATCGAGCTGAGCATCCCTGATGGCAAAGATATTGAAGAAGTGTGATTAGAATAATAGTACTCGCACTAGTTCATGAGACATAAACTCATCACAAGTAGAAGCCGGTAGAAGTAGAGAAAGATCGACATGGAGATGGAGCTACGTGGGGAGCTGCGGCAGTGGAGCAAGCCGGCTCCAAAAGGAAGATGGACTACCTGGGATGTCGGGCTGTAGCTAGAAGGGCGGTTGGGACCCGGCATCGGCCCATATCGCGGTGACCCCCGATTGGGACGCACCGACTGTTGATTTTCTCCCTCGCCGATGTCGACCGCGTCTACGCAGAACATTGTTCCCTTCCCGCAGCTGCGGGATCAGGCCGGATATGTGACCAGCGGTGTGGCCACCGTCGTTCTATGCTTGTGAAGAGAGCAACCCAGGCAAGAAGGCTTGTAGCTTAGGTTCCTGCTTGTGTATATATAGTGGTTTTCTTTTTCTCTCCATATCAACCATTTTATATTGCGTACGTGTCATTGAAGAGTGAAATGATGGTTGCTTCTTCCGACTAACTTACTGTGTGATTTGACTGCTCCTTTAGTTGCCCCTATGCGTACTCCCCCTACGTGTATGCAATAGTCACACGTACACATGGACGCAAAAACGCAAGCGACGCCCTAATGCATGCATGTCCGAGCACACGACGGAACACACATGGTCACGCTCAAATGCTCAACCTACACGTGCATGCACACGCATACTAGCCAGGGTGAGCTAGTGACCGTATAAACACCGGAAAATGTATATATTGAGTGCAATGAGCGTATTATGAAGTCCACTGACCATATTTTTACAAATATACAGTGACAGACAGTGTATTTATCTTGTTTGAAATTAAGCCATATTAACCGGAGAGGAGGCAGTATGGACTAACATTACTTTGCTGTGTCTCGTCAACTTGCCGAACGAGGAGAAGCTTGCAGGACAGGAGAAGCTTGCGCGCGGTGGCTCACAGGACAAGGAGAAACTTTTGACTAATGCAAGCTGTCCTTCGCTCAGGCGGTGGACGTGCAACAGTTAATTCGGTGTCAGATTGCCAGAAGCATACACTATACTAGTACTATTATTGTTGCACTTCCCGAAGAGGCGAACAGCCAAGCGCAAAGTTTACTAGTACTACTACTATAGTCTATAGAGGTACTATACTAGTACTAGGAATCGGATGGAGGAGCGTCTGCACTCTTATTGTATTTTTAAAATGTGATAAAGCAATCTTCAACACATTTGGTTCTCTTCGAGGGTTCTCGCATGTGATAATGGAAGTTGATTGCATGGAACACTCGCCACAATTCTCGCAATTCGCTCATATCCTGTTATAAATAGGAGCGCTCGGTAATATTTCCTCTTTTTTTATTCAGCATGTAAATAGGTCAGCAAACCTTGCGGCGCATCTTTGTGCGAACCGTGCTTGCTGCACTTTGAATGTGGCCGAGAGCTGGCTTGATGAAACACCTCGCTTCCTACTTCTTTTTTTGTGGGGTACCCCGCTTCCTAGTGACCAGTGTCTTGACTGATCGTCCTAAGAATGCTTATATATGAATAAAGCTCTCTCATTTACCCACAAAAAAGATTAAGCCATATTAACCGGAAAGGAGGGAGTATGGACTAGCACTACTTGTTGGTGTGTCCCGTCAACTCGCAGAACAAGGAGAAGCTTGCAGGACAAGGTGAAGCTCGCTTACGCTTTTTGACTAATGCAACGTACCCTCACCCAGGCGGTGGAGATGCATTAGTTCATTCGGTGTCAGATTGCCAGAGGCATACACTGTAGTACCGAACGTGCGGAGTACCATCATTGTTCGACTTCACGAAGAGGCAAAGAGACAAGCGCAAGGTTTAGTAGTACGAGTAGTACTACTACTAGAACCGCATGGTGGAGCCTCTGTACTCTTATTTTTCTTAATATTTGATAAAGTACACATTTATTCTGGAGAAGGGCGGAAAACGGCAGCCAACATGTAATGATGATATCGATCAACCATGCTCGAATATATCTTGGCCTCCGTGCGAGCCCATCTGTGTGTTCTCGCTCCTCGTCTCTCACAAGGAACGGCGGGTTGGCCATTTTGCCGTCAGTTGAGATCGGTTTGCTCACACTCTGGTCCCACATGTCAGTGATATGCCAAGAGGAGGTGCGTTGACCGACTGTCCATACGCGTACTTGGTTTTGCACCTTCATACTACTCCTCCCTCTGTCACAGTTTACAGGGCGCGCTTCATTATGATACATTTCTCTCAATGCATTTCCACCACTAGAGAGACTTTAGACGTGTTTGGTTTAATGCTCAATTAATTAGGGCGGGGTAACCACAATTTTCTCTCGATGTAGTACATGGAGTAAGTGCATGCATGTCTGTACCCGGGGTGGAAGCACTGCATGCATGTGTGTACGCATTATTTCCTCTAGTAATAGACGCCGTGCTATAACTACCAATGCTATTTTTCAGGCCGATCGCTAGTCGCCTTGGTCCCAGAGATTTTCTCTTTTTCTGAAGCGCGCTCTATAAACAGTGACGAATGGAGTAGTATGAGAGGATTCAAAGAAGAGCGATTGATGGTTGCTTCTTCCGAGCAACTTAAAGTGGGAAAGGTGGGGCTTATGATTTGACTGCTCATTACTCACTATTAATGCAGCAAAACGACCGGTCTGAGACTACCATGCGGCTGTGCACTGGTCTTAAATATACTCCGGAGTATTTGTCTTTCTAGAGATTTCAACGAGTGACTACTCAAATATTTGTCTTTTTAGAGATTTTCAAATGGACTACTACATACGGATGTATATAGACATATTTTAGAGTGTAGATTCACTCATTTTGCTCCGTATGTAGTCACTTGTTGAAATCTCTAGAAAGACAAATATTTAGGAACGGAGGGAGTACATATACGAAGCAAAATGACTGAATCTACACTCGAAAATATGCCCATTTGAAATTTGTACAAAGATATATATTTAGGAACGAAGGAGTATAATTTTGTGCATGACACATGGACCCGGATGCCGAAGAGGCTTCTGGCAATGCTATCAAGCTTCCAGCATTTGTTTACATAATTGACGTACTATACAAATAATTTTCCAGCGACATGAAATTGTACAATGGTGTGAGCTTTCAGCTTTTGTTTCGTGTGTCTTGCCATCGATGCTCTTTCGGAAACAATAAAAAACTAACTTCCTTGCTAATCAGAGCTAATATTTACATCACAACTGAAGACAAAGTTGTGAGAAGGTGTTAAATTAAAATTGATCCATGCTTTCATTGGCAGCAACGTCCCCCCAGCTCTGTCTAAATCAACAAGGCATGTTGGGAAAAAAGTAGTTGTCTGGAGCATGCAACATTCCGATCATTTTGTGCAGTTCCACTAAAATAGAGCTGAGCGTCCATGTTCCAAAGATATTAAGTGTGATTACGATAATAGAGGACTGCTGATGAAATAATAAACACAAAAATAGAAGACGGTCACCTTTATAGTCTCTCTTAAGACTAACTAGTTGGAGAAGATTACGCTCGGAGTTGGATCAGGAGGATAGAGCAAAACCAATTTCCCTTTGTGCAGTCGCAATGAAATGTAGAGACGTTGCCCGTGTGACATTTTGGCAGAACTGCACAAGACACTCTTAAGAAAAAAGTGATTTGTGCAGTTCACCAAAAGGTCGCAATAGCAACGAGGTGAAATGGATAGCCCTGTTTGCAAAAAAGAGGTAGAAAGGAAACAGTTACTGGCCAATAACAGTTGATGACACATGCGACGACAAAAAAGAAGCATATTCCTTGTCCTAAGGGAAGATAACAGCACGGTTGTGTTTGTCAAAAACGGTGTGAGGACGAGATTGAAATATGGAAAGTACGCCGGATGAGCTACGTCTTGGGCAAAGAACTATGGAAGATCCACATGCAGCGACGTGGGAAGACAGGAAGTGGAGCAAGCACTACTAGGGAAAAGCCTAGTAGCAGCGCAGGTCTTATGCCTATCAGTAGCGCGGGATGGTGCGCTACTGATAAGGCGCTACAGCTAACATGTAGCAGTAGCGCCTGTCGTCCCACGCTACTGCTATACATGGATAGCAGTAGCGCGCTTTGGTGAAGAGCGCTGCTGATAATATCTGCAGCGCTTTTTACATGGAATCACTACTGGTAAGGCGGCGCTACTGCTAACTTTCTACCCCTCGCTACTACTAGTTTTATTAGTTTTTTTTTCTGCATATTTGTTTTGTATTTCAATAGGATTTATACAATAATCTTTAGCATATCATACACATACAAATTTAATCATAGCATCTACATACAACTAGTCTCAACAAATCATGTCATCATCATAATCATCATCCAACACAAAGTGGTCTCTCGTCTTCATCTCAAAAATAGCGATACAAGTCTCGATTACTTGCAACTACATTATCATCCATTTAAACAATGATATACGCGAGAAGAGCTATCACTTTGAGTGAGAGAGGAACTATGCAGTACACGAGTTCGTATCCCTCTCTCGCATTAGCGTGAACCTAAACTAACTACTGCACATGCCGGAAACCGTAAACCGGTACACTGGCACGACACTCCGGCCACTCGTCGTATATATACTCCTGGCGTAGCACTTCTTCGCCGTTGATAATCTATGCACCTGCATCATCACATGAGTCGATGATATGCAACATATATAGTTGAGCAACAGAAAGAGACAGACTTGGCAAAAATAGAAGCAACATATCATAAGGATAAATAACAAAGTTGATCATACCCAAAATGCGCTAACTAGAGTGATCGTCACTAGTCGAGGAGGACGGTTTAATTACATAACAAATAAAGTTTCGTCGTGCATAACTCAAAATTTCTTCATACAGAAAGTATGGACTAAACTAACACATTGTCATATATCGACAATCACTCCAACATGTCGTGCCATCCATCCAAGTCAGGGAGATAGTCCCCAAGCCTAGTGAAAGGCTTCGGGTCGAGACACTGAGAGGCTACCCGTGTTCGGACGTCTTCCCGCGACATTTTTCCTTCTTCGTAGAACATCCCTGTTTCTCCAACGACCTCCTTCATGATGATTTAGGCAAGTTCGCGCTGGATGTGATAGAACTCAGCTCGAAGTCGATGATCCTCGATATCTCCTACGTTCTTTGCCCATTGCAGAATATGGGCATCACCGGATGTAGGTGACATGCGAAGGTTCTGGTGATCCCGTCTGTACTCCAGCATGTGGTGTAGGACATAGAATCCATCATTAAGAGAACCACTCGGTTGCTGGATGCAGCAGAAGTAGGTCTTATGGCCAAAGGTGAGCCTGCCGCCCCTTCTCTTCTTGTCCTGGACCTCTCCACCCCGTGCTTCGTAGTAAAACATAGCACTATCGAGAACATCCTTTATGTGGGTGTAATCCTTTTTGTTAATGTTCTTCAATGAGTCCAAGTAAAGAGCGTGGGAGTATCGGGGGTAGAGGATGATGAGGACGGCGCGCCTGGCCACAAGCAAAATAAGTACACCTCAAATTAATTAGCCTCCACCATGCAAATGAATGATTGAAATCGAAGGAAGGATATCTGCGCGGATGACTTACAGGGGATGATAAGGCACAAGAATCGCCTCCTTGTCCTTATTGGAGAGCATAAAATTGACGATGTATTCCCTCGCGTATTCATGGTGCCTTGCGCAGACTCCCAAGAAGCTCTCGTGCATGAAGTATGGGTCAGCGACACAGATATGAGGTATCTGCTCAACCCCGATGATGTAGTTCATGTGCAAGGCATAAAGGAGGACAAACATAAAATCTAGCTTCTTCACATGAAACATGTCGAATATGTAATCGAATCGAAGAAAGAACTTATCCGCGGGGAAGAAGTCGACGTACGACAATTGCCGTGGAACGTTAACCACTAGAGTGGGTATCCTGGATCTTTCGAGGCGATGATGCCTTTGTCTATCTGCAGCACATCGTCATGAAGACTCCTTAGATCGCCGAATCTGGCCCCTAGCGCTGCTGCAGGTAGGATTGGTTGAGTGGGATATGCCATTTATCCGCACCGGGGATATCTATACGGTCTTGAACCCGAGGCTGCTGAGGCGGCTGGATCATAGAATCAGCTTTTTTGCCTTTCCTCAGTCTCTTCCTAGACTTCTTTACTACCGGAAGGTCGTCTATAATACGTTGAGCCTCCGGAGGCGGCAATTCAGGCACCGAATCATTACGCTCAAACCCTGAGTAGGCGCCAGTATAGACATACTGTTGAGTGCCATCGTCATCCTCATCCTCATCCATGGTGACGTCATCAGCGACTAATGGAGCCTCTTCCTTAACCCGTCCGCTATCACCCAACCCGACACCCGAGGCTAATTGGGTAGGTGGGTGTTGATATTCATACCTTGCTGAGGCTGCGAGCTCGTGGGTGTGCTCCCGGCCGCCTCCAGACGAAGCAGACTCTTTGGCCATAGCAGGACCCACCCATTGCAACAATCACCAAGCGCTGCGGGGTCTCGTCATCATCCCCCCTAGTACCAGAGGAGGCAAATTCTCGTGGCCCGGTTTGACACTGGCCACGGAAACCTTGAAGCCGTTCGGGGGGATCGGCCGGCTGTGGAACAATGGTTCCTTCGGCTTCATTATCATCGCCTTCACCACGTCCACCTTCTGGTCACCGATGGTGTACAATATGGTGCACGGGGTTTCGTCGGCCTGCAAAGAAAATTCTGCGATGTGAGACATCTGAAAGGCAATGAAAACGGGAGATTATACATTTATTGAAGGGGCCGGTGTGACAGATACCGTGAGGGCGTCGAGCTCAGCCAAAGATGAAGCACCGCCGAGCACGTCCGGTGCGGGACCAGGTGCGGGAGCGGGTGCAGGAGCCGGTGCGGGAGCCTATTTGATTGCCATAGCACGCACGCGCTTCCTCGGGCGCGGTTGGCACAACATTGCCGTCGTCCACCGACGTGACCACTGGTCTAGTAATCCTGAGTTTGTTAGGAAGCCGTTGCCTCTTTGCTTTTGGTTCTACACTGGCTCCGCTCCCTGAGGCAACGCCGGCCTCAGTCTCAGCGCCGGTCTCGATGTCGGTCTTAGTCTCAGCGCCGGTCTCAGTCTCAGCACCGGTATGCGTGTCGGTCTCAGTCCCCGATGCGACCGGTGGGCCCAGCAACAACATCGGTTGATTGTCGGCAAGGCTCAAAAATTCGTCTGCCGCCAGGTAGACGTCGTCGCAATAACCAGAACCCTGTCCTTCATCGTTGCTAGCCATGTTTCCTATGATTAAATCTAGTCAATTAATTCTAGACCTAATAAAATGAATAATGACATAAAAAAGGCCTATGTTTTGCAGGAACGTTGACTCCTTCCTGGTGCGGCAAATCCCGGGCACTCGATATGTCCTAGTTTGTACCACAAGTTATGCCGAAATTCACGGAAAATTTCGGCATAACCTTTGCTAAAAAGTGGACAAATCGAGAACCTGAAATTTGCCGGAACGGAAATGAATCAACATTCCGGCAAAACATAGGCCACTCAGCTTCATTCCCTGGAAACAACAAAAGGCCACTTGGGCACAATCGAAACATGGGTAAACACAATTGAGAAATTTGCATATATCCTGACCACTTCAAATTTGCATGTCCTAGCGTTTGACACTTCAAGAAAATCTACACAAATCTCATGCTCTCTCAAACTTCAATTCAAAAACCAAATATAGATTACATTTAGAACTAAACTTTACTCTAATCTAAACCCTACTGCCCTAATTAAAATCTAGTTAAACAAACTCAATTCAAAAACTAAACCCTACTGAACTAATTAAGATCTACATTATCTACTACTTAACATCTATTATTACCCTAACTAAAAAACATCAACATTATCTACTACTTAACTTTAACATCTATTAACTAAAAAGGAGGGTGGGGGCGGGGGGCTTACAGAGAGGGGAGAGACGGTGGCGGGGAGGTGCTTGGCGACAGAGGTAGGGGCGGCGAGGGCGGGCTCAGAATCGAGACGCGGCTGTCCTGGCGGGCTCCGGGGCGGTGAGGTCGAGGGCGGCGGTGGTGAGGTCGAGGGAGGCGACGGTGAGGTCGAGGGCGGCCCGAGAGGCAGCGACGGTGAGGCTGGGCGGCCTCAGGCAGCGGCCGTGAGGATGAGTGCGGCGCCGACGCCGGCAGGAGATGGCGGCGAAGTGGGGGCGACGGTGAAGTGGGGGAGACGGCGGCGAAGTGGGGCGAGGGATCGATGTGGGGGAGAATTGATGGCCGGGGGGAAACCGTTTTTGGTTAAGTCAAAAGTAACGGTAGCGCGTTACAGAAAACGCGCTATAGCTAAGTTAGCTATAGCGCGTTTTTGAGAACACGCTACTGCTATGTCTTCATCATTTTCCCCCTTTTTCATTTATTTTTCTTTACATTTTATAATTTTCATTTCTCCTTTTTCTATTTCTTTCATTCTTATTTACTTTTCTATTCATTTTTTATTTTATTTTATTTTCCCTAGCAGTAGCGCTTTACGCGTAAACGCGCTGCTATAAGTGTATTAGCGCTAGCGCGGTTTTTGGAAGATCGCTACTACTATGTGTAGCCCATCGGCTAAGTGATTGGAATTTTAGTAGTAGCGAGTTTTGGGTGAGACGCGCTACTGATATATGTCCATCTGCAGCGCGCTTATTTTGCACGCGCTACTACTGTCTAGCAGTAGCGTGCTTTTTTAACAAGCGATACTGCTAAAGTTCTTTGTATAACGTTTTCCCTAGTAGTGAAGGACGGAGGGGATACCTGGAGGTCGTCGGGATGTAACTACGTGAGCGGTGGCGGGCGGAATCTGTCCAAACTGTGGCAGCGAGTAGGTGGCGTAGGCCCTACCATGCCGGAGCTTGGTCAGAGAGAACGTTGTGTACCGCAGATCAGGACGTGCTGCCTCGGCGCCGTTGAACGGAGAAACGACGCACGTCCTCCCTTTCCGCCGGCGGACGGGATGCGGCCGGATCAGTGACCAACGGTGAGAGAGAGAGAGGGCCACCGCAACCTTGTGTGAGATACTCTGAAGAGAGACAAACCAGGCAGCCAGGCTCCATTGTATATAGTGGAGAGGACTACCTTTTTCTCCATAAAAAGCGTTTTATATTCTGTGTGCGTGTCATTCAGCGATATAACTTTATTTAAAAATAACGCGCTAACGCATCAAGTTGAATTTGTTTCGTGCACGCGTGGTACACTACCTCCGTAGGTAAACAACCGCTACACGCGTTCAAATTAGCACGTGGGCTGCCATTTCATATAAAAATGAGCTCCACCGTGTACCCGCGCGGGTGTGGCTGGGCACGAAGCGTGAGTACGTGCACGGTGCACCTATTCTCTTCTTGTATACGTACACCACCTACGTGGGGTTGTGTGAGAGAGATACAAACGTAGAGAGATATAGTGTGTGGGTTCGTGAGAGTTTTTTTGGTGGAGGGGGGCGGTCAATCAAAAAATGTAACATATGCAATGTGTGTGAAATAGAGTCCTAGATATATCATATATATAGAGGGGGCGATCCACGAGAAGAGAGTGGAGGTATCATTGGCTTGAGGTGTGTCGGGGAAGCTGATCGTGGCCCACGGACACCTATGGGACCGGGTCCCTTGTGGTTCGGAGGGGGGCGGAGAATGCACGAAGAGCAGATCGAAGCGATGCACACGAGCAGATTTACCCAGCTTCGGAGCTCTCCCGAGAGATAACACTCCTACTGCTGCTTGTCTGATTATTTGTGTTCTTGCTAGGGAGCAATGGGAGCTACAAAACGTAGCCTAAGTTTAGTCTTGAACGAACTGAGCCGGAGCTGAACTGAGAACCGAACCCTTTCTACGTTGCACTTGGGCCTCCTTTTATAGGCATAAGGGGTCACCACAGGTGGCAAGTAGACAAGGGTAAGATAGTAAAAACAGAGGTTGGTAGACCGCTTTATGCAAAGGTAAATGATCTATACCTAACTCGACGGCAAGGGACAAGAGTCATAAATGCCCGTCTCGATCCGCTTGAACAGGTAACAGGACCGTCAAGTGCGCCTCCATTTGCCACGATGGTAGCTTGTCGGCGCCGCTCATCGCTGCTCCCGCTGGCTGCACAGCCCATCGACACGCTGTTCTCGGAAAACCCAGCGGCGACACGTTGGCGGATGAGCTGGAGCGGAGATGAAGAGAGGTTGCTGCCGCTGCAAGCGCCTTTGCCGCGGCAGAACCCTTTGTCGCGCTTGGGAGCTTGGCGCTCACCAAGCCTTCCGGCAAGCTCCTCTTGCCGGGGCCTTGTTTCGCCGTGCCTTGAGTGGTCTTCCGACAAGCTCCTCTTGCCGGGCCTTGATTACTTTGTTCTTGGGTAACTCCAAAGGAGCCGCCGAGGATCTTGGCGGTCACCAGGCCAGCCCCGCCGCTGGTGTCATGCGATCGTCCGCGGCACGAGTTCGGGATACTAGGGTACCCCTACTCTAGTACACCGACAGGAGCCCCCGGGCCTGGGCCACACACGGCGCCAAGCTCTGTTGGGCCAGGCCCAAAACAGTGCACGGGCACGCGCAGCCTGGATCGCGCAGTTATTTGCTTTGGACCCACCACGTCCCCCACGAACGGCACGTTCCGGACGTGGCGTAGTGGGAGAGATCGTGGGGGCTTTCTTTAATAGGAAAACCGGAACGCCCGTCCCATCTCCCCCTTTATAAGCAAGGGGAACAGGGGCAGAGCGCCCACTTGCCGTTGCTGTCACATCAGAAACCCCCGCCGCTCCCCCTTTCTTCTTGAGCCCAAAGAGAGCGACGCTCCGCCCCCTCCATTGCCACCGATGCCACCAACGCCGTCGACCTCCTCCACCACCTCTCCCCATGGCTCCGAAGGCCGACAAGGGAAAAGGCGTGAAATCGGTCGAGGCGCAGCGGCTCGCGGCGCTGCGGAAGGAGCGGGCCCTCTTCGATCCCCTGCTTGACAGGAAGGAGCTGCGGGAGCTGTACTATCTTTTCTGGTCGACGGAGACGCGGGCGCATCCACGCACGAGGGTAATCTCCGCCGCCACTTCCGAGAAGGTTTCCATCGGGTACCCCTTCTTCGGGCTTTTCTTCTACTGCGGGCTCTGCCCGCCCTTTTCTGAATTCTTCTGTGATGTCATGAACACATATGGCCTCCGCCTCCTTGATTTCACCCCCAACGCCGTCCTCACCTTGGCCGTTTTCGCACACCTCTGCGAGAACTTTGTCGGGGTCCACCCAAATGTAGCACTCTTCCGTCATTACTTCATGCCCCGCGTAGAGAGAGGAGAGCCGCTTGCCGGAGGGATTGCATGGGTCTCTAGGATCGGCAAGAAGGAAGCATATCTTGACGGAGATCTGCGTAGCAAGTGGGAGGAGTGGAGAGCTGACTGGTGCTGGATCTTAGAGGAGGAGCCACAGCCTTTCACCGCCCTGCGCCAAACTCCCATAGTCTTGGCGGCAATGATTGGAGCAACTTGGCGCGGAGGACGACAAGTTGAAGATTGCCGTGACTAGGATTTTGAGTCTCCGACAAGCGGGGCTTACCGTAGGAGCTGTTGGCGCGGACTTCCTTCGCCCGCCGCATTGCGCCCCTTGCGGGGAGAGGAGGAGGCCTGCTTGGGAATTCCAAAATCTGGCGGACATCATGAGGCTGCGCCGGTCTGAATTGGAATTTTACCGTCTTGGAGCTGGGCGGCATCTGCGGGAGCTGTTCAAGCATGATGCGGATCACCCCGAGTGGTTCATGTTGCCGAGGGAGTCGTGCCTTGTGCAACAACTCGTCGCTTGACAAAGCATCCAGCAGCGATGATGCCGTTGTGCGATTCCCATGGAATCGTTCCAACTTGGCAGGAGCCCGCCGACGACGTCGTGCAGCAGTTCTTTGACAACTTGGCGGAAGTGCCGATCCGCGCCGACAAGCAGAAACGGCTCACCCGTGACACCACCGATCAGGAGATGGCGCGCATCGCCACAAGGTTGGAGGAGGCGGCAGAGGCTGCCGCCGCCGGCGTGTTTGGGTTTACCGTAGAGGAGGCGGAAACAGCTGAAGCGGCAAGTCTCGCCGACCGGGAAGAGCTCGCCGGTGAGGAGGAGCAGGCCGAGCCCGACGTCAATCCGGAAGAGCCGGCCGGGGGTGCTTCCCCTCTGCCGTCAAGTAGCTTGCCGCAGGAGGAGCCCGCGGCCCCGCCAAGGAGACGTCCCCGCAAGACCGGAGAAGTGGCGGGGCGGCAGACGGCCCAACAGCCGCCTCGCCGCCCGACGCGCTCTACCGCGGCAAGCACTGTCGCCGCGGGAGCGCCCCATGCCGCCACGGCGACGGGAGCAGGGTCTTCTGGAGTCGTGGCCCCTGCATCCGCCAAGCGTCCGAGGGAATCTTCTCCTCCAATTCGTCGCGCCGGAGCGGAATTTGATCTCTCCGCCCTCAGCTGCGAGGAAGAAGAGGAAGAGTAAGATCTTGTCGCTGCTACTTGTAATCCTCCAATTTATTGCTTTATTTTATATCTCGACCGCTTCACTCTGAACCTTCTCCTTCTTCAGACGTTATCTCGGAGGGCGTCGAAGAGGGCCAAGACCCGGTGGTTGTCGCCCCAGATGATTCCCCACAATGGCGACAGAGGCACGGCTGAGACTCCTTGCCGGACCCGACAACCCTTCAACAAAGCAGCCCCCCACAGCCCCAGAATCGCTTGGTTTACTTCTCATGGTTAGGTGTGCTTGGGTGCTTCTCCGTCCTTGATATCTGGTTTGTTGAATCATGTAGGAGCAGAGCAGCCTCATCAGGAAGCACCGGAGGTCACTCCCGAAGTTCTGCTTGCTTCAACTACGCCGCCAAGGGAGAACTCTCGGCCAAGGGAGCGCTCTCCGGCAAGGGAGGCCTCTCCGACAAGGGGATCTTCTCCGCAAGGGGCAGCGCCGACAATCCTCCGGTGGTGGAGATCGCGCAGCGCACCCTACTCAGGTAATCTTCTTGTTTGAGAATTTCCCTTGGGTCCTTTTCTTCCGTTCTTCTTTTTGAGCATTTGCTTGACTTGTTCTTTCTTTTTTCTCGACCGTCAGATCCATCCCCGGAGATCCGATGGAGACCGAGGCTGCCGGGCGAGGAGGACGCCATGGCGACAATGCCGACGCCGCCAACATGGAGGAGGAGGCCGGCGCCGATGTGCCCGCCGGCGAGGAGGCCACCAAGGCTGCTGGCGCAGAGGCTGGGGAGGGATCCTCTCGCCACCGATGCCGCACCAGACTCAGAAGAGCCCCAGCCCGGCGCCTATCTGAAGGCCGGCGAGGGTGTCTTTATCAAGCTCCCATGGGCATCAAGCTCCAGGGCACCGGCCGAAGGGGAGACCTTCGACGCGGAACTGCTTGCCTCCGCCGGGCTGTCGCTGGTCGATGCTCCGAGCAGCAGCAGCGGTGAGCCTGAGGAGGAGCAGCTGCTAAGGAGGTTGTTGTCGCTCTACCGCGCCCGCCAAGCCAAACTGGAGTCCAGGGAGGCGCTTGTCGCGAGGGCGGGAGCTGACTTGGAGAAACGCACGGAAGAGCTCCGGCGCCAACAAAGAAACTCTCCGGGATATAGCAGAGGCGCGGGAGCAGCTTGCTGAGGAGCGCACGGCCTTCATCTTGGAGAAGGGCGAGGTCGAGGAGCAGCAGAGGCTTGCCGGCGAGAAGCTCTCCGCGCAAGAAGGTGAGATGGCACAGCGGAAGATCAACCTCGACAGCTATGAGGAAGATCTCGCCGTCTTGTGAGCAATCGATTACGGGCCACTTCAGAGGCAAAGGATGCTGCCGCGGCTGCAGGCCGCCAAGAAGGAATTGGAGACGAGGTGGCTCAGCTGGAGTCCACCCTCCGTAAGAGCGCCGAGGAGGTCGCCGGATTGAAGCCTTGGCCGAGAAGGACGCCTACACTCTTGGTGAGTTGCGGTGGTCGTCTCACCGAGAAGATCAAAGAGATCGACGCCGCCAAGGACTCCAAGGCTGATCTGGAGCTGAAATCGACCACCTTGACGGAGACATTGGGCCAGGCGCCAAGGAGCGGGAAGCGGGCCTGTTGGAGAAGATCAAGGCCAACGAGGAGTCTGTCACAAATCTTGGATCGCCCAGAATAATCTCGTAGACAACATAATGCCTTTGGACAGAAGGTCTTGTGGACACACCGCCACGGCATCCATAATGAGTGATGGAGCTGAGGATGGTGGATCTTGGGTACTCCACCGACGAGAACCTCCAACCCAGCGTCAAGCTCAGCCTATTCTTCAAGGGCGTGCTGACGGGTCTCCAGCGGCTCCGGGAGGAGATCCCAAAGCAACTGGCGGAGGAGTCGCGCCAAGTTTGCGCCGGGGCTCTCCAGAAGGTGCTGATGAAAGTGGCCTTCCGCAACCCAGGCGTCGATTTCACCAAAGTCCTCAAGTCCCTGCCTCCATCTGCTGATGTTGAAGCGCTCAAGGCCCTTGTCGCACCCATTGTGGACAGGGTGAGCGGAGTCAAGAGGCTCGATGGCGACCGCGTGGACTAGGCCGCCAAGCTTATCTTTCTCTTGTTGCTGTAGATCATGTTTAAAAACAATTCATTAGATCTGTGACAAGTCATTTTTGTAATATACTCTATCTTAGGCAATCGAATGCAGTGTTATTTCCTTTACTCGATTTCTCCCTTTGTATGTTTGTGCCCTATGCTTTTAGGGAACTTGTCGGCGCAGGCATACTTGCCACGTGAGCTGAGTGCGGAACTTCAGCAGCCTGCTGGCGACGCCGCCTCCGACAAGCAACCTTGTCGCAACTAGTTGCAGCTCACTTAAGTTGTTGAGCGGACTCGAAACAAAGTAAGGGTGCAAATTAGCTACGAGTTGGTTCCTCCGCACACAGGTTTTCCATACAAAGCACTATCGTTCGAGGAAGATAACTTAAAAATTTAAAAACTGATTGCTCAAACTCTGGCAACTTAGCTTTTTCTGTCGTTTGCTTCCCGGCAAGGCATCATTTCCTCGAGCGACACTTGGCGATCCACGTCATTATCTTCTCCTCCCCCCCGGTTAACTTGTGGGTGGATGAACCTTCCTTTCTTTTGAGAAGAAAGAAGAGAAAATAAAGTCATGGAGCCTAGTGGCTCGTTATTGCTTATCGGTGTTGATGCTGCACAAAATGTCGATAATACATGCAAATAGGTTATGAAAGCATGAATTTGACGATCTTTGTGCAACACATAGGCTTTACTGATGCACGGGAGCTTTGTACAAAGGATTACATGCAACAGCGGCAAGACTTGTACAAAAGGGTGGTTGCCGGAACGGGTTCCGACAACCGCGCCCTATGGGTAAAACTTACGAAGATGCTCTATATTCCAGGAGTTGCTCACCGGAACGCCATCTTCGGTCTCAAGGCGGACAGCGCCAGGCCTAGTGACTCGTTTCACCCGATAAGGGCCTTCCCACTTTGGCGTCAACTTGTTGGAATTCTTGGCGGATTGAATGCGCCGAAGAACAATGTCGCCTTTCTCGAAGCTTCTGGCATGAACTTTGCGGCTATGGTAGCGGCGCAAAGCTTGCTGGTAGCGAGCAGCTCATCTGACAGCAGACGATCCTCCTCAAGGAGCAGCGCGTCATCTTGTCGCAGCTGCTCTTGCTCAAGCTCATCATAAGCGAGCACTCGAGGCGATCCGTGATCTGAGTTCCGTGGGGAGAACTTCCTCTGCTCCATAGACTAGAGCAAAAGGTGTCTGGCCAGTGGCTCGATTTGGCGTCGTCCTGATCGACCAAAGAACCACCGGCAGCTCCTTGATCCAGTTTCTTCCGCACTTGCGCAGCCTGTCGAAAGTTCTGGTCTTGAGTCCCCGCAGCACTTCAGCGTTTGCTCTCTCTGCTTGACCGTTGCTTCTCGGATGAGCAACAGAAGCAAAGCAAATCTTGGCGCCAAGATCTTGGGCATAGTGCATGAAGGTGCGGCTCGTGAATTGTGTGCCGTTGTCGGTGATGATCCTGTTAGGTATCCCAAAACGGCAAACAATTGACCTGAAGAACTTGACTGCTGACTGTGCTGTCACCTTCCTCATCGCCTCCACTTCCGCCACTTTGTGAACTTGTCGATTGCTACGCATAAGTACTCAAAGCCCCGACAACTCGGGGAAAGGGGCCGAGGATGTCGAGCCCCTGCACCAAAAGGGCCAGGATAAAGGGATCGTCTGGAGAGCTTGAGCTGGCTGGTGTATCTGTTTGGAATGGAACTGCACGCTTCACACTTGGTTACTTGTGCGATTGCATCTGGAGGGCTTCGGCGGAAGAAACCTTGCCGGAAAGCTTTGCTGGCAAGTGCTCTTGCACCGATGTGGTGACCACATATGCCTCCGTGTATCTCTCGCCAACAGCTTCTGTCCATCTTCCCGCAAATGCACTTCAATTTCACACCGTTGAGTCTTCTTACATGTGATGTTGTCCAACAAACCTGGTACATACTTGACTGCCGGGCTACTCTTTCCGCTTCTTCTTGCTCTTCGGGAAGTTCTCCTGTCTGAAGGAAATGAACTATCTGCTGCGCCCATGCTGGAGCCTGCGGCTCGACAACAAGGACTAAAGGCACATCTATCGCTGCGGGAACATCAGCTTCTACGACATGAATCTGTGGCTCAGCCGGAGCTTGATGATCCCCGACAAGCTTGCCGGAGCAGAGCTTGTCGGGAGCGTCTGCTTCAACGGAGCAAACCCTAGGGCTTGTCGGAGCAGACTGCTCCTCAGTGATATTTGCGTTGATTTTGGGGACCTTCTTGGCGGCGGCTTCAGGGAGCTCTGCCGGAAAGTAGTCGCCAGAAATCAACTTCCTCTTCTTATTCTGCCCAGTTGATGGTGTTACGGTTGGTTGAGTCAGCTTGAGCACAAAAATTCCTGGTTCCACAGGTAACTTGAGTGCGGCACACTTTGAGAGGCCATCAGCAATGTCATTCTGTGCTCTTGGAACATGTTCCATTTGCAGGCCTTCAAATTGCTCTTCTAGCTTCCTCACTTCATCGACGTAGCCTTCTATCAATGGACTCTGATAATCTTTGTTTACTTGGCGGACGACAAGTTGTGAGTCACCCCTGACAATGAGCTTCTTGATCCCAAGGTCCACCGCGATCCTGAGACCGGCAAGCAAACCTTCATACTCTGCAGTATTGTTTGTTGCTTGTTCCTTGGGAAAATGCATCTGGACTATGTACTTGAGGTGCTCTCCGGTGGGTGCATAAGCAGCACGCCGGCACCGGCGCCTTGCAGCGAGAAGGCACCATCAAAGTACATCAGCCACTCTTTATTTGCCTCCTTGACGGGGATGCTCGTCTGGAATTTCTTCATCTTGTGTTGGCGTCCACTCTGCTATGAATTCTGCCAATGCTCTGCTTTGGATAGTTGAAGTGCTTTCAAACTTGAGGCCAAAGCTTGACAGTTCCAGTGCCCACTCGACAATCCTGCCTGTCGCTTCTAGATTTTGCAATATCCTCTTCAGCGGAAAGCAAGTGACAACTGTTATCTCATGTGCTTGGAAGTAATGGCGCAGCTTTCTCGAGGCCATGAGGAGGCCGAAGAGCAGCTTCTGCACACCAGAGTACCTTGATCTAGCCCCCTGCAAAAGGGAACTAACAAAGTAGACTGGGCGCTGCACCATCCTTTTCTGAATCTTGTCGCAATCCTGCGCAGATCTGTCCTTGTCGGGACCAGAGCTTGACGGCGAAGTTCCTTGCTTGTCGCTGGATGCGCTTGTCTCGGTTGCCGGCTCATCATCCGCCTCCCTCTCCGCTACTAACGCAGCACTAACCACTTGATTGGTTGCCGCTATATATAGCAGCAACTTCTCTTGTGGCCTAGGTGCGACAAGTATTGGAGTGGAGGACAGGTATCTCTTCAAGTCTTGCAGCGCGGCCTCCACTTCGGGAGTCCATTTCATTGGACCTGCCTTTTTCAAAATCTTGAAAATGGCGTATGCCGCCAGCAGACTTAGAGATAAACCTCATCGAGAGCAGCCACCCAACCGCAAGTCTTCAGACATCCTTGACGCGCTTTGGCGCTTCGATCTGCTCAATGGCCTTAATCTTGTCGGGATCGGCTTCAATTCCCCGCTGAGATACAAAGAACCCGAGAAGCTTGCCGGAAGGGACTCCAAACACGCACTTCTCGGGGTTGAGCTTGAGGTTGATCTTGCGCAGATTTGCAAAAGTCTCATCCAAATCTTGAACTAAAGTTGCTTTGTCCTTGCTCTTGACCACTATGTCATCCATGTAAGCTTCTACATTTACGTGTATCCGTGGCTCAAAAAGCGTCGTGTACTACTCTTGCAAACGTTGAACCAGCATTCTTCAAACCAAAAGGCATCCGTATGAAACAGTATGTGCCACATGGTGTAATGAATGCGGTTTTCTCTTCATCCTCTTCTGCCATGAAGATCTGATGATATCCTGAATATGCATCAAGAAACGAAAGCAGATCACATCCAGCTGTGGAGTCAACAATCTGGTCTATACGCGGCAAGGGAAATGGGTCTTTGGGACAAGCTTTATTAACATCTGTGAAGTCAATACAAAGTCTCCATTTCCCATTAGCCTTGCGTACAACTACCGGATTGGCCAACCACGTGGGATGGAGGACTCCTCTGACAAGGCCTGCTACTTCCAACTTCTTAATTTCTTCAGAATGAACTCTTGGCGCTCCACCGCTTTGCTTCACGACTTTTTGCTTGACGGGCGCGCATGAGGACAGACAGCTAGGTGGTGCTCAATTACTTTCACAGGAACACCGGGATGTCAGATGGTTGCCATGCAAACACATCGACATTCGCCCGCAGGAAAGCAACGAGCTCGCCTTCCTATTTAGGGTCTAGAGTGGCACTGATGGTGAAGGTACCACCAGTGCCGTCCTCCTTGGCGGGCACCCTCTTGGTCTTCGGCGGAGCTGCCATCTTCTTCTTGCACTTGCCGGTGGAGCTCGATGGTGCGTCCTCGACGGTAGCGCAGCACTCTGAAGAGGTGCTCTTGCCGGAGTGGGCATCAGAGCTCTTGCCGGACTTGGTGGTCTTCTTCCCCCCCGGAGCTTCAGCGGCAAGTGATTTGCTATCCGTCGCAGCTGCTGCATCCCGATAAATCTTGTCGGCGCAGATAAGCGCATCCTTCTTGTCGCCATGGACAGAAATGACGCTTATCGGGCGGGCATCTTGAGTAAGTCGTAAGCATAATGAGAGGCTGCCATGAACTTGGCGAGTCTTTGACGGCCAAGTATGCCATTGTAGGGCAATGGGAAATCGGCAACGCCAAACTTGACCCTCTCGCCTGAAGTTGAGCTCGCTGCCAAATGTTACCGCAACGTGATCTTCCCTTTGGGCTTGCTCCTTCCTGGGTTGATTCCTTGGAAAGTACCCGGTCTCTTCGAGCTCACTGTCGTGGATTTGAAGTTTCGCTAAGCGCGCAGAGGAGATTAGATTTAGGCCGGCCCGCCGTCAACCAACATCTTTGTGACCTTGAGGTTGCGGATAGTTGGTGATACCAACATCGGCAAGCACCCGACCGCGATGATGCGATCGTGGTGATCCTCAATGTCAAAGATGATGGGCGTCTTGGACCACTTCGCAGGTTTGCGCGACTCTATGGATGGTTCTGCTGCATTAACCTCACGCATCCATTGCTTGAGTTGGCGGTGCGAGGTATGCAGAAGCACCACCGTCAACGCAAGGACCTCCGTTGCCTTCTGAAACTCTTGCTCGTCAGCTTCATCGTCTTCCATTTCTTCGTCATCTTCATCTTCGTCTTCTTCCTTGTCGCGGCCGCGGGGAGGTCTGTCTCCTTGCCGCTGCTTGGCCTTGCCGCGGCGTCCTCCCCGACCGGGTCTCTTCTTACTAGCTGCACCAGCACCTTCCAGGCCTTCTCCTTGTCTCGCCGTCGTATTCAGCCCTCTCAGAGGCTCAACAAGCTGCTCGACTTTCTTACAGCTCTGGAGGTCGTGGCCCTTGGTGCGGTGAATCTTGCAAAGATCGCTTGTCGGAGCTGCCACCTTGTCGGCTGGCGGCTGCCACAGCTTGGCGGTTGGTGTCACCGCAACCTCCTTGCCGGAGTCGCCAGCCTTAGCTTTGCCGGTGCCACCTCCGTTGCCGGACTGCTCGACGACTAGTACCTCTTTGTTTTTCTTCTTTCTGTTGTTCCGCCGCCGGCTCTTCCTTGCCGGGGCGGTCTCCTCACTATCAGACTCAGCTCCCACATTCTCTCCTGGGAGTCTTCTTCCTTCTTCAGCGTGTGCACACTTGTCGGCCAGGGCGTAGAGCTCGCTGACGTCTTTCACTTTGCACATCGCCATCTCCTCCCTCATCCTGCGGTTTCGCACATTCTGATGAAATGCACTAATCACCACGGCGGGGTGGACATCTGGGATGTTGTAATGCACACGGCTGAATCTCTGGATGAATTTGCGCAGGGACTCTCCTTCCTTCTGAGCGAGCAAGTGAAGGTCACTCTCTTGGCCATGAGGCTTGTGGTCGCCTGTGAAGGCGCCGACAAACTGGTGACACAAATCCGCCCAAGAAGAAATAGAGCTGTCCGGCAAGTGCATGAGCCAAGATCTGACGTTTGGCTTGAGCACCAGAGGGAAGTAGTTGGCAAGAATCTTGTCGTCTCGTCCCCCCGCAGCCTGCACCGCAATGGAGTAGATGCTGAGGAACTCCGATGGGTGTGTCCTGCCATCATACTTCTCCGGCACATCTGGCTTGAAGTTTTTCTTGTCGGCCTTTGGACTTGCCGCAGCTCACGAGTGAACGCAGGGCAACCTCACAGACGTCTGACAAGTCGCCTGGTTCTCTCGGGCGCATGCATATCGACAGTGGGCCCGGCGCGCTGGTCGGATTGACGCCGCGCTTCTCTTCGGCGCTCGATGCGGGTTCGAGCATCTTCTTCTTGTCGTTCCTTGAGAACTTGGCGTTGATCATGGCGGGCCCGTGGATCCGACGACGCGGTGGAGTCGCTGTCGATGTGGATCCGAGGAGCTGGTGATCTTGGCCTTCGGGAAGGGGAGTGCATGGTGGTGTCACCCCCGCAGGTTTTCGCCGCCACCGCTCGTGCCTTTCAGCCTCGCCCGCGGCAAGGACGCGATCGGTTGTCAAGGACACGCCGTTAGCCAAAGCCGATGAGACTCTGAATTGTGGCCCTCCATTCGTCGACCTTGTCGGGCCGTTGGAGGTAGTCTAAAGTAGCTGAGCTCTCGCCAAGGCTTCCGCCGAGTGGTGGGTGGCAATGGCGTGCGGAGCGAGGAACGGATGTGCTAGGACTCCTAACCAAGTTAGGAGGAGCAGCATCCTGCCCAAGCGACCGTCATTCGCCGTCATCGGCATGCTGAGGTGCATGCGGGTCTCGAGGGCCTCGGGATCCTCCAGCTTGGCCTTGATCCAACGAGCGTATGGTGTTGCGAGCATCATGACGCTGTCGGTCCCGCGCCCCCTGAGAAGGACGCGGTGCGGACTCGGACGCCGACGCCTGCGCCGCCTTGTCTTTGGACCTGGTGACGTTGTGGGCTGTCTCGACGACGCCCATTCCTCCGCCAGCGTCTTCCCCACCACCCGTCAGCTCTGGTTGCGGTGGGTTCGACGCGGACGGCTCTGCTGCAGCCGAAGACTTCTTCTTCGGTGGCATGTTGATGAAGATGTTGACGAAGTTGCTCGTGTGACCGCTGGATCAGGTTCACACAACCTCGACGCCCCCTACCTGGCGCGCCAAAGATGTCGGGGAAGCTGATCGTGGCCCACGGACACCTATGGGACTGAGTCCCTTGTGGTTCGGAGGGGGGCGGAGAATGCACGAAGAGCAGATCGAAGCGATGCACACGAGCAGATTTACCCAGCTTCGGAGCTCTCCGGAGAGATAACACTCCTACTGCTGCTTGTCTGATTATTTGTGTTCTTGCTAGGGAGCAATGGGAGCTACAAAACCTAGCCTAAGTGTAGTCTTGAACGAACTGAGCCGGAGCTGAACTGAGAACCGAACCCTTTCTACGTTGCACTTGGGCCTCCTTTTATAGGCATAAGGGGTCACCACAGGTGGCAAGTAGACAAGGGTAAGATAGTAAAAACAGAGGTTGGTAGACCGCTTTGTACAGTGTACAGTGATCTATACCTAACTCTGACGGCAAGGGACAAGAGTCATAAATGCCCGTCTCGCCGCTTGAACAAAGGTAACAGGACCGTCAAGTGCGCCTCCGCTTGCCACGATGGTAGCTTGTCGGCCACCGCTCATCGCTGCTCCTCGCTGGCTGCACAGCCCATCGACACATCGCCTCGGGAAAACCCCGCGGCGACACGTTGGCGGATGAGCCGGAAGCGGAGATGAAGAGAGGTTGTTCGCCATGCAAGCGCCTTTGCCGCGTAGAACCCTTGTCGCTTGGGAGCTTGGCACTCACCAAGCCTTCCCCAAGCTCCTCTTGCCGGGGCCTTGTTTCCTTCGTGCCTTGAGTGGTCTTCCCGGCAAGCTCCTCTTGCCGGGGCCTTGATTACTTTGTTCTTGGGTAACTCCAAAGGAGCCGCTGAGGATCTTGGCGGTCACCAGGCCAGCCCTGCCGCGGGGTGCTGCGACTGTCCGTGCACGAGTTCGGGATACTAGGGTACCCCTACTCTAGTACACCAACAAGGTGTCCATTGAATCGAAGAGAGGGATGATGTGTGTGTGTGTGTGTGTGTGTGTGTGTGTGTGTGTGCGCGCGCGCGATCGAGAAAGAGTGCCATCAAATTTGTGTGTGCCCACGTCAAAGATATAGAGTGGACGGCCTACTGGAATGTGAGAGGGGACAGGTGCAGTTTGTCTCTGTTGCATGGATACCTACCTACAGCGCTCGACTATCGGTGTGTGGTGGGGGGAGGGCGGTCTAATTAACTATAGAGGTACAATGGCTGGTATATGTGTCGAGGAGGAGAGAGGCCTACCTCATGTATTAAGGGAGATCGATCTACCTCATGTATTAAGGGAGACCGATCGTCATCCATGCATATGTGTAGGACAGGAATAAGGTTGGGGGAGAGACAGAGCTAGAGTGTTGGAGGGGGTGGTAGTGGAGTTGCCTCTAACAAATGGTGGGATAGGCTTGCTAGACAACCGGAGGGCACGCCTTCAATATCAATAAGAGACGGGATGGCTGCTGCCGTGCACGCGTCGTGTGAGAGACGGGTCAGGAGGCATGCACGAATGATGAGGGGGGCGATATGGATGTGGTAAGGAGACATAACTACATAGGAAGATCAATCGTCCTTTGTGAGAGAAAGGAGAGACATAACTTGTGAGGTACGTCGATCGATGGGGCGAATAGTTAAAGTCGACCTAGGTATATGTTGGGAGATCGGTTGGTATACATGCGTGTGTGTGTTAGAAGCCAATGAGGCACGGGGAGAAGGATAGAGAGAGATGGGTGCATCTAGGAGGTGGTGCGAGAGTCATACTATATCGAGGGGGGAGAAGTGTGCGAGTACGAGATCGATGAAAAGGGTGGTGGGAGTGAGGCATGGACGGTGATAAGAGAAGAGGGGAAGCTTGTGTTTTGTGCTAGGCACACCTAGCTAGACAGGCATATCGATCGATGTGTGCCGTAAAGAAGGAGCTGGGGGGCCTACACACACCATGGGTGAACGACCTAAAGTGAAAATAAGAATTTGCGCGATGGAGTTAGAGAATGCTGAGGGAGGGTTAGAGGGATGCGGGCTTCTGCATGCACGAGAGGAATTAGCGCTAGCTAGCTACAAAGATAAGAGGATTGTGTGGGTGTAAAGGACGAATAGAGATCATACTTCAATATAAAAAGCGCATTCGGATATTTGAAGAATTTATCATAGTGTTTTAAACTGATGCATTTGTGAATATATATAACGGTGATACACATAGTGTGGTTATGAACATGTTATACTACATATAATATATTTTATCTCTACTCTTATAAAAAACGGAGTTGTTGATGATGGTGCCATCCTGCAATATAGGCCGTCCGATTTATATCTGACGGATAGGAAGGAAACTATGGCAATTTTGAAAAAAGATATCCACACCCCTCTCCATATTTGCAAATTAGGCCTCCCCTTGATCGTGTTGATGTTCTGTGGAACGCATGGGCATCTTGCTAGTACTACGTATAACATATAGAACATTGATCATAATTTGGGCTAATGTGTGGCTTTTGCAGCTCAGGTGTAAATACTTGTCATAATGTAGGGGGCGGGGCACTATACTATGTGTGATAAACACGGTGTACACGTATGGAACATGGTTTAGATTATGAATTTATAGTTAGTACATCAAATGTACTATTATTTGGAATCAACATCAAGTGTATTCAAAAAATAGAATTTGAGTTCATGTAGTACACATAGTTCATATCTATCTCTATAGTAGTCATGTTGTGTGTTATTAAGGTAATACACGAATGATGGTTGAAGTTGGCAACAATCATGATTGTAGACTGTTATTGAAATAGAGAAATGAATTCAAATTCAGTTCGAATTGCAGCGATAGTATAGACATTTGGAATGCACTAAAATGTTGGTATGAGTAGGTTACATGCATTATACAGCAAGCAAAAAAAATTAATTGGACATAACATGGACTCATACAACCGAATAGCATTTAATTGCACTAAATTGTTGGTATGAGTAGCTTTAAATAGCATTTTTATAGTAAAACAGGGCAAGACTCTCTATTTGTGTGGTGTGAATAGTTTTATTTTTTTTGTTTTCTTTTTGGTTGAGGGAAGTGCAAATTGATTTGGTACGTACAAGTACAATATTAGACGTTAGGCTTGTCCCTAAAATTCAACCTGCGCATTGTTATATATCGAAAATTCAGATATCGTGCTCCCAAAACTAGCGCCTTCACAACCCGCGCCTTGCTATCCCGAAATTACAACGCGCGCGAAAACTCCCTCCAGCTGCTAAATCCCAACACGCGAAATCCCCCTGCTAACCCTGAGCCGAAAGGGCCGCTAGTTCAAACCGGTGCGGGGTACTTTTGTAACACACCCTACATTTTGGACAAGCGCGTCCGTAAGTCATGGTTCACGCCCTCACATCGCCTCCTTTTTGCCATTCGAAATCCCAGGCCGCCATAACCTCTCCGCTCCAGCCGCGAAACCCCACCCTCCTCCGTCTGCCACCTCATCATTGCCCAACCGGAGCCTCTTCCCCGACAACGTCGTCCACCGCAACAGCTCGACGTCCCTCGTCCACCTCCCCGGATGAGGATCCGTCGTCCATCTTGTCGTCCCACCGGTTCAGCAGCTCCGTCCTCCACCTCCAAGGAGTTGCTCCGACGATCACCTCGTCTATCGCAGCTGCTCCATCCCCACAGCGTCGTCTTAACCTGCTCCACTGGAACCGCAGCATCCTCACCGACTCCTCGGACAAAGCGGAGGCCTACTCGGCGCCACCAAAGAGGTTGTACACTCATCGCATCGCACCTTCTCCTTAGCTCGACCTCCCGGCACCGACGGTGCTCCATACCGCACCCCCATGGAGCGACTACCTTGAAGCCGGTGCCGCGGGCGACATATCCACGGCGGCTCTCCCCCAGTGCGAGGCCCCATTGGCGGCGGCGTCCATACTAGCCGGATCTTCTGCTGCTGCTCCGACTCTCTTTCGCTTGCTCACGCTGCTGCATCGCTCCGCTCTCGCCCGATCGCCGCCGCCCAATTGCTCGGCTCTCGCTTCGCTTCGCTCGCCATCGCTGCTGCTCTCCCCCTCGCTCGTGCTGCTGCTCTGCTCCGATTTAGCTACACTTCAGTCGACTGAATCGACTTTTGGGTCAGTCGATTTTCAGGGGGTGGGGGGGGGGGGGCTCGCCGGAGTTAAGGAAGAACCACCCGCAGCGGGGACGGGGGCTCGCCAGAGAGGTACCGCACTATCTATATTAGGGTTCAGGGTGGGGGCGGGGGCCTATAGGGCTGGCCGGGGCGGCGGCGGACCGACGGTGGGGAGTTGTTTTGGGGCGGCGAGGCGGCGCTGGGGCCGGCGGTTCGGCCGGTGGTGGCTGGCGGCTTAGAGGGTGCAGGTTGAACATGAACTGTAGGCCCTCCCTAAACTACATGTCAAGTGCCTCTCTGTTACCATTGCGTTCAGTTTCGACAGTAACATTCAGATTCCACATTAAATTTCAGTTTCGACTGTTAAGTTCAGGGTCAACAGTTTTTACCTCATCTGTTGTAGTCAGGTGGTTTTTGGTGATGTAAATTTTACATCTATTTTACATCATCTATTGGATATGATATTAGAATCCCACTTGAGATTGACGATGTCTGTCTTGTGCTGCTTCAGCCTTGACGTCTTATGGCTCACCGGGGATGCTCCAACAACAGAATGATTCATCGCAATAGAGCAGTGCCCTGGACGCCATCTACAGATTCCTCAGATCTTCCTCCACACCTCCGACAGCCACCTCTGCCTCAACTGCTTCAGCGACCAACCCAATGATGTTGAGGTCGACACGGCTACGGCAAAGAGGTTGTACACTTGTGGCATCACTTATTACTATACATTCATGTCGATCTATATTAGGGCTATTTTGGTTTGACGGAAAAACATAGCAATAGGGAATTTTCCAATGGCACTCTACTATTCAATTATTCATGCATTTTGTTGAAAGGAATGAAGCAAAACATCCACCTGGACCTACTTTTAAAAATCCTATGCATGAAATCAAGACCAAGTGCATTAGTGGCAGAATAACATTCTAACTATACACGCTTTCATATGGTTTCACTTTATTTTGGCCATGTTTCTTGCATTCCTCTGCTCTTCCAATTCCTGTAAACCAAACACTCAAGTTGACAGAAATCCTGTGTTCACAAAATGCTCTGTTTACCATGTGCATTCCTATCCTATTCCGGTGTTTTTCCTATCCCTGCATTTTTAGAATCATGCAAGCCAAATGAGCCCTTACAGAATTACTTCAGTTACAGGTAGGTGTCGAAGGGAACTTTGTGTGGTTTGTCCTGCTCCTGCCGTGACGTCGTCCACCTCAACTGAGCTGCTCCAGCGACAGAAACATCCACCAAACCAGACATCACGGCTCCTGACCGTCTTTCGCCGCCTCAGATCCCTTTCCCTGCTGCGGCACCCACCGCAACGGAATCACCATCATCGACTCAACAGACGAACCTGAGTACACGGGTCCACAAGAGAGGTCGCACTCTTTTGTTTCTGCTTATGTTATGCATTGCTTAAAATTACCTGCTACTTTTTGGACTCCAAGTCAGGTCCAAATTAATGTTCAAACTTGAGTTCTAAATTAGTTGTGGGGCACATATCGAGGAAGCAATGAATAGTATATCTGTCTAATATCTTGTTCACCTAGGGTATGCCTATGTTGTTCATCTTGGGTGGGAAACGAATAGTAAAGCAATCATCATCTGTCTTTTTATTAAATAAAGCAATCATCAGCCTGCTATCATTATTTTTGGATCCATCCACTGGTTGTTAACATCACTCTAAATTTCTACATGCTCTCCTTACATAATCTCCCCATATTTTTTTTCGTATGCATGTCAGATATTGTACACAGTCATGCTGAACATGTAGAGAAAAAGAGAAGAGTTTTGCGTGGCAATACAATGTCATGCAGACATCGCTCCATGGTGGGTTCAATGGCATACCCTCCCCACCCCTCTCCAGTTGTAATCCAGAGGAAGATATCTGTTACGAGGCGGATTCGCACGCCCGACCACTCCTATTTACCCCCCAAGGTGTTTGCTCTACCTTGGCATGATGATGTTAGTCATATCATGCATATGTTGCCTTGCAGTGCCTACTTTTGACATCATATGTGTCATCTCCTTAGTTTAGACATGTTCTGTAATGCCACCTGTTTAGTTTCTATATCATATATGGGAATTGTGCAGTCTCATGTCTTTTAGCCAGCCATAATATACGTGAAATGTGCAATGCCATCATGTTTAACCAGGCATCATATATTTGAATGATATCTTGCCCATCCTTTTCTTCATTATATTTCCATTTGCCGACAATGTTTGTACATTAAACTACTCTTCCTGTGAATTAGCCATTTGGGTGGGAGATTGAAAAATCTGAAGTGAAAACAAGGCCTTCAAAGATGCATAATGCTACTCCGTCAAGCAGATCTCTTGTTGGGTCCCAATAGCTCCTCAGAGATGGATTCAGAGACAGATGACCAGTCCTATTCGGCCACCGAGGTGTATGCTCTAACTTGGCACGGTTATATTGCTCATATTATGCATATGGTGTCTTGCATTGCATAGATTAGACATCATATACACAATATTCAACACCATATTCTTAGTTCAGACATCATATGTAATGCCCTCTGTTTAGCATATAAATCACATATGTAAATTAAATGATGCGATCCTGATTACTTAGATAACATGTAGGTGAATTATGTCATGCGATCCTGTTTAGTTATTCATCATATCTTTGAATTATGTTATGCTATGCTATCCAGTTTAGATAGACATCATATATGTGAAATTATGTCATGCTATCTGTTTTAGTTAAACAATATACATGTCAATTATTTAATGCCCTCTTTTTTTAAACTATCTATTGCATCTGTCTCTCATACAATGTCTGTACATTCAACTATGTTTCTTGTTTATCAGCCATTTGAATTGGAGCGGGTGATGCCAGCATCTAGCGGACTAAAAACACGGTCTTCAAATAAAACAGTGCTACCTCTTGGTGGAGATAGCACCCAGGTTGTACATGCACGAGAACCAGCCCTACCAGACATAACCCAAACTCTCGCAGATTGTACCCCTACTGCGATGGACAGAGAACCATCTTCACCCAATCTAACCCCAACCCCAGCAGATAGTAACCCAGTTCCTGTTTTCACATATCCATCTCCACCTCAGAGCTCCCAAACATGAGCAGTTAGTAAGGCAGCTCCAAAGGCTCCAAAGGGCCAAGATGCTACCATGGTGAACCCCAACTCCACCAGCTTAGTACGCCTATTCCTCGTGGAGGAAGCACAACCAGCTAGTCGTAGTTTAGCATCTATCGCATTTGATGTTGTTAAATCATATGTGTGTATCTTCCCATCTTGGAAATATTATATCAAGATGAAGGAAAATGCCGCCAGGTGTTTGTCTAGGAGTTATGTGTAAGTAATGTTATTCATGGCAATTACTTTGCTTTGTCCCATACATCCTACCTCCATGATGGTTATAATACAGCAAGTTTTCCCATTTTTCTCTATAGAGAAGGACTGATTTGGAAACTCAGGATGAGGTAACCTCTGCTAATACCTCTGCTATCTTCAAGAATGCTTGGTGGCAGTGTCGGAATTACCTGAAGAAAACATACTTCACCGGCAAAGAAACTCATCAAATACCCTTACGTTCTCCTGAGACACATTTACTGGACGATAACTGGGAACGCCTTGTTCTGTACTAGTCCCGAACCAAGAATGTGGTAAGGTCTATGAGCTTTTCTATTTTTAAGTACTATATTCTTGCGTCTTACTGTACTCTGTTCATGTAGAACAAGTGCCTAAACCTGAAGAACAACTGTTCTAATTTAAGATTTCATTGCTATCACAAGTTCAAAAAAGCGCTAGGCGTTAATTGTGTGTTATGCCACCGCCTTGCGCTTTACTGACCAAAGCGCATGCTTATGCGCAGTTATGTACAGATTAAGCATAGTTATGCGCAATGCATTTCGCCAATGCCTAGAGCCTAGGCGCGCTTAAGTGCTCGCTTAGGCGCGCCTTTTTTAACTATGATTGCTATCATGCATACTGCTTTGCTCTTGTATCACTGTATTTACTCATACAAACTTATTTTTAAATTGAAGGATCCAACCGAAACTTCAATGGCACAACAGGTATGTTCATGCATGTTTCTTTAAAAGGCTTGCTCTTATCAATAGCTCTGTTGATTTCAATTTCAATTGTGTATACAGTTGACTTCTCATATCATGCACATTACTAGCATCACAACAGAGCCAATAGTGTTGTTGTACATGTAGAACCGTGGTACCCATCTGAAATCTTGTTGTGGCGTGTAGTTTCCCACGCTTTGTATTCTTTCACTTCCGCTTTGTCTTGAACTGATATGATTTGAACCGTGTCTCTATTTTGATTTGGAAAGACAATGCAGTGACCTTAGGACATAGATATATGTTTGTTTGATGATTTTATTATGTACTAGTACTTGGCAATAGAAGACTTGGTAGTTGAATCCTGTCCACCTTACTAATGAACTGGTTCACCGAAATGAGTTTCATATACTAGTACATGCTAAACTGTTATGTTGCTGCTTGTTTCTTCTTTTAGAATGCTGACAGAATATTGGGGAAGAGTGCCTTATTAAGCAATGGTAAAGGAAGTAATGCAGATAAGGTTTAGGATAGTGACACATCCTTGTTGGTCTCCAACAAAGCTGATAAAACAGCTAAGGAAGACTATCTCGAAGACAGTGAGACAACCCTAAAGTCCTGTCTTGGTTTAGTGTTAGAGTTACTGGCCACTACCGCTTGCACAAGCTATTCAAACTCGCTGTCTGAATCAGTTCGGTTTCTCGAGTCTCAACTACAAGCTGAAAGACATCGATCAGTTGTGCTGCGACAAGAAGCGAAAGGACTGCGGAAGTCCCTGGAGCATTCAGATGCATACTTTCTGGTGCAACAGCAAGTGTTGGAGGATTTTAGCGCCAAACAGGACAAAGCTAATAAGCTTGCTAAGCTTATTGCCAGCATGGTGGATACCACGTTTCTTGAGCTCTTCTGAAGTTGTTTAAGTTATGCTCTTGTTTTGCTGTCGCGTTTATTTGCACTGGTGGCCAATTTTGAGGGCCAGTGTATGTAATATGCTACTTTGTTCCCTATATTTGCACTGGTGGCGAACTTTGATGCCCAGTGGATGTAATATGTGTAATAGCGGTGATAGGCTAGCGTTGATTGCTTGCTTATTTATTTCGTTATTGTCTTGTTTAGTTGTTTTCTTGTAGTTACTGCAGTTCTTTTTCTGTGTTTTTCTAGTGGCCACAATAACCTATTTTTGGAAACGAGGCCAAAATAATCATGGCAAAACACGGACTATCGTAACCATGGGCCCCATGGTCAGAGTGATCCATGGGCCTTCTACGGGCCGTAGGATCCATTGGCCTTCTATACGGGCCGTAGGATCCATGGTCCTTCTACGGGCCATACGATCCATGGGCCTTCTACGGGCCGTAGGATCCATGGGCCTTCTACGGGGCGTATCGTCATTTCGCCAATCATGGGTCGTACTATTCGTGGACAATAACGGGCCGTTTATTGGCCGTATTTGATAACTCTATGAAAATAGCCCAACGGGTTTTTTTTACATGAAAACGGCCCAACGTATTAATGGGCCACAAACGGGCCGACTGTAACCACGGGCTGAATTTGGCCCACAAGCAGAAAATGACAGTAACGGGCCGTAAGTAACCGAATGCTGGAAATGAGCCCAAGAATAAATGGGCCCTGAGAAGGCCGAAAGATATCATGGGCTGGAAATGGCCCAACGGAATAATGGGCCGTTAATGGGTATAAAGTGATACACTGTTCATTACGGGCCAGTTTTACCACGGGCCGTTAAGGGGCCGAGGGTTACTAAGGGCCTCATATGGGCCGAAAGACGTCATGGGCCATACATGGGCCGGAAGTTAAAATGGGCTAGAATTATATTGGACGGGCCAGATGATGCTACTGGGCCTAATTCGGGTAGGCCGTAAACGAGCCCTGGGATAGCGGGCTGTAAATGGGCAATATGAGAACAGGCAGTTAACAGGCTTGTCATGGGCCGGCCCGCTACCTTTTGACCAAGTCAAACGGGCCGGCCTTTTCACAGGAATGGGCCTCTGTTGGGCCGTGCCACGTGTCGGCGTATCATATGCGCTTTGGGTCCAATGAGTGGATAACATCTGTCCCAACGGTGAGCCGACACGTGTTTCCTCCAGCCAATGATGATTTTACACGTGGAAAATCCCCATTGGTCGGGGCTGTTAACGGGTTATCGGATCCAAAGCCGGACCCGATAGCTTAACCGTGTTCCGTTACGGTGGATGCCACGTGTCGGTCACCCTTGACGAAAGCACTTCTGTGACGCGAGATTTATCGTCATGGAAGTGGACACCTCCGTGATGATAATTTTTGTAATGTCATGGAACACTTCTACGACAGCACACGTATGACTATCTTGATTCTGTCATAAATTTGTCATGGATGTACATGCATGACAGAAAACGTGACCTACTGTGACAAACACGTACCATCACGGAAGCGTATTTTTTTGTAGTGAGGGGGGCGGCGCCCCCACCCCTTGTCCAATGCAGATTGGCAAGGGGGGGCGCGTGCCACTTCCCTGGACGGCCCTCTCTCCTCCACTAAGGCCCATGTGTGGCCCATTAACTTCCCGGGGAGGGTTTCGGTAACCCCCAGTACTCTGAAACTTATCCGATACTTGACGAAACCATTCCGGTGTCCGAATATAAGCTTCCAATATATGAATCTTCACCTCTCGACTATTTCGAGACTCCTCGTCATGTCCGTGATCTCATCCGGGACTCCGAACAAACTTCGGTCATCAACTCACATAACTCATAATACAAATCGTCATCGAACGTTAAGTGTGCGGACCCTACGGGTTCGAGAACTATGTAGACATGACCGAGACACATCTCCAGTCAATAACCAATAGAGGAACCTGGATGCTCATATTGGTTCCTACATATTCTACGAAGATCTTTATCGGTAAAATCGCATAACAACATACGTTGTTCCCTTTGTCATCGGTATGTTACTTGCCCGAGATTCGATCGTCGGTATCCTCATACCTAATTCAATCTCGTTACCAACAAGTCTCTTTACTCATTCCGTAATGCATCATCTCGCAACTAACTCATTAGTAACATTGCTTGCTAGCTTATAATGATGTGCATTACCGAGAGGGCCCAGAGATACCTCTCTGATACACGGAGTGACAAATCCTAATCTTGATCTATGCCAACCCAACAAACACCTTCGGAGACACCTGTAGAGCATCTTTATAATCACCCAGTTATGTTGTGACGTTTGATAGCACACAAGTTGTTCCTCTGGTATTCGGGAGTTGCATAATCTCATAGTCAGAGGAACATGTATAAGTCATGAAGAAAGCAATAGCAATAAACTAAACGATCACAATGCTAAGCTTACGGCTGGGTCTTGTCCATCACATCATTCTCTAATGATGTGATCCCGTTCATCAAATGACAACACATGTCTATGGCTAGGAAACTTAACCATCTTTGATTAACGAGCTAGTCAAGTAGAGGCATACTAGGGACACTCTGTTTTGTCTATATATTCACACATGTACTAAGTTTCCGGTTAATACAATTCTAGCATGAATAATAAACATTTATCATGATATAAGGAAATATAAATAACAACTTTATTATTGCCTCTAGGGCATATTTCCTTCACATATGATTTTTTTTTGTTCATAGATGATCTATGATGTTTTTATTGTTCATAGATGATCATATGATGTTTTTTTGTTCATATGTATGCATGGATGTGGATGGATGGATGGATGGATGGATGTATATATATATATATATAAGTTGTCGATCCGCTCGTCGATTTGTTCATAGAAATATGTTCATATGTATGCAAGCGACGTCGTTGCCGATCTACCCCCTCCCCGATAACTTCAACATGAGGGGGACCGTTGGACATGCATGGGAGAGAGGCGGTCCGCTCGTCGGACATGTCATGTGGAATTTTTTTGTTCATATAGAAAACTCCGGTAACTTCGTCATGAGGGGGGACGCCGATCAACCCCATCTCACCCAACCAACTCTCAAGTCCACCCAAATCGGGACTGAAAAAGTGTTGTCGAGGCCACCCCAAATCGGAACAAGTCTAGATATATCGGAAAAACAAGTCTAGATATATCGGACGATATGTAGATATATGTCGGATATCGGGTTTGCTTTCTAATAAAGAATTGTTGTCATCTATGTATCATTTTATATCGCGGTGGACATATCAGGCGACCAACTCTCGAGGCCACCCAAACCCTATAAAAAATGGATTTGTCGATCTCCTACCCCCTCCCGCTCCTATCGGGTGGATATATCAGTTTCGATTGGATGACTATACCCAGCAGCGGTGCTGCTGGGTGCGGCAAGCTGCACTTCCTAATAGTGTGTATTAGAACTACCATGTGGTTAAACATTAGAGGAGATGAGAAGAAGGGACCTTGTATAAATACGAAGGGCGAGTAGAGGGTAGGAAAATAAAGATAGGTTGTAATTCATACTTCAAGCATACTACGACAGTAAAAGATGATGTGGGTACTAGGATTTGTAATGGCTATACAACAACACTAGCATATCTGCACATGGGCTTCGGCCAAGCCACGTCAAAAGTTTGGAATTCTACCTTTTGGAGCAAGCCTCCTTCACACGGAATATTTGAGATCATGAAAGGGAGCAGAGAGAAATACTACTGGAACCAGCAGTCTAGAGCAACATTCATCAAATTAAAGTAAAGCACTGGAACAAAAACCGACTACCTTTTCTCCGCCTTCCGGCTAGTCATCAAATTCTTAAACATCATGTCAATGCGGCAGCAAGCTGTTCTATTTGTGGGATAATAAAAACATGGAACATATTCTTTTCAATTGGGACCTTGGTTAAATTGGTTGGAGTTGCATTCGATCGTGGATGAACGCGTCCTGGAACCTGAATAGTTTCGCCGATCTTTTTGCTTACTTGCAAAATTTCTAGGGGCATTGTATTCATATGTTCAGGTCTACTTTGCTCCTTTATGGACATACTCGAACAAATATACCATTGAACATTTGCGCCCTAACCGTCCTGCTGATTGTATATTCAAAATGGCCAAACTTTTGTAACAATTGAAGCCAGTCGCTAAGGCCATGCACCTCAACATCATATCCATGCATGATGATCTCCAAGATCCGCGCCTCTGACATCGCCCTCTGCCAGCCTTCTGCACCACCTCTGGCATAGATTAGTTGTATTTAGTTGTTCTTCTTTGTGGGATGCATGCACCCGATGATGTTTGGTTTGTACTTGGCCAGAGCGCCGGTTTATCATGTTGCTACCTTCCTTATCGCTAGTTAGATAACTTGTCGTTATAGCTTTATTTATAACGTCGGACATATACCTTTTCTCTTTAAAAAACATGACTATCTTACTGGAAGTCTCTTCGCATTACTCTCAAAGGTTGTTAGAAGAGACATACACCATTATCTGGATTACGGATATTCATATTGATTGGAGGGGACATTTAGTGTTGTCAAGCCCCACCACCACCTCTCCCTCCCATCCCGGCCGCCTCTCTAGGAGCTCGCGGATGCTGCAGCCATCTGCCGGTGAAGATGTTGGCAGAGGCTCCGCTGCTCTGTGCCTCTGTAGGGGGCTTCAGATCCCAAGGCGATGTCCCTAACATCCGGACTATTGAAGCATGAAGATACAAGACTCAAGACTTCGTCCCATGTCCGGATGGAACTCTCCTTGGTGTGGAAGGCAAGCCAGGCGATACAGATATTATGTTTCCTTCCTTGTAACCGACTCCATGTAAACCCTAGCCCTCTCCGGTGCCTATATAAACCGGAGAGGTTGGTCCTTAGAAGGCTGATCACAATTACAATCATACCATCATAGGCTAGCTTCTAGGGTTTGGCATCTACGATCTTGTGGTAGATCTACTCTTGTACTACCCATATCTTCAATATTAATCAAGCAGGAAGTAGGGTTTTACCTCCATCGAGAGGGCCGAACACAGGTAAACATCTGCCCCTTGCTTCCTATTACCATCAGCCTAGACGCACGTATCGGGACCCCCTACCGAGATCCGCCGGTTTTGACACCGACATTGGTGCTTTCATTGAGAGTTCCTCCGTGGTCGTCGCTACAGTGGCTCGATGGCTCCTTCAACCATCGTCAACAACACGGTCCCAAGTAGACCTTTCTCCCTGCAGATCTTCGTGTCCGACAACTTCGTCCCTGGGACAATTAAGCAGCCATCCGAGCAGATCGATAGCTACGCCCCTAGCCACCAGATCAGGATCGGAAACCTGAACTGCACAGCGGACATCCGCGCAGACTGGATCTTTGACGGATTCGGGCCTATGCCAGGAGCACTGGACAGTCACGACAAGCACGGCTTAGACCTGCTGTCGGACAAAGCTCGGGGTATCACTCCCGAAGTAGCCTCGGACCTAAATCCGGAGCAGGTTGCGTTGCCCAAGGACGGGGGGCTGGACCCCGCCCCGCAGGTCGCTCATTCATCGGCGGTGGAGCCGAACACGGGCCTTACCTCTGTGGTGCCTGTGAATCCGGACCCCCGGATTCATATCTGGATGTTGGTCCCAGCCCGCGCACTCCTGAGCCAGCCGAGCCAGGTTGGGCTCCGATAATGGAGTTCACCGCCGCAGATATCTTCCAGCACTCGCCCTTCGGCGACATGCTGGACTCACTAAAGTCTCTCTCTTTGTCAGGAGGCTCTTGGCCGAACTATGTCTGGCTCGAGTGGGAAGCAGGCGATGAAGGAATTTGTTGCCCACCCACCACCCACTTCATCGCCACAGTCGATGATTTAACCAGCATACTAGACTTCAACTCTGAAGACATCGACGGTATAGACGACGATGCAGAAGAAGAACATGAACCACCGCTCACTGGGCGGTGGACAGCCGCCTCTCCCTATGATATATATATATGGGAGACACTCCTAAGGAAACCAATGGCGATGAGGCATCATAGGATAATCCCTCAGGGAGAAAAGCAAAGCATGGGCGTCGGCGGCGCCGCTCCAAGCCCCGCCACAGCAATACCGGCCCAGAAGACGAAAACAATCCGTATGGCGCCGAAGATGAATATAACCCTAGTCGGCCTGCCTTTAAGAAGGCCGGACTGGCCACTGTGGGATACTTGGAGAGGGACAAATATACGCCCCCCACCGAGGATGAGGCAAGCCTCGGCAATGACGAATTTGGCGTGCCTGAAGATCCAGTGGAACAAGCTCACTTCGAGCGACGGCTCATGGCCACGGCAAGGAGCCTACAAAGGAAGCAACAACAGCTTAAAACTGACCAAGATTTGTTGGTGAACAGATGGACCAAGGTCCTGGCCACCAAAAGATACGGACCCGACCGCCCCGACAAAGGGCACATAGGGCACAACCGGCCACCCCAACCTAAGCAGGAGAACCCAAGGCACATGCCCCGATGTCAACACACCACTACGGTCCAAAACAATATGAAGGACATAAGAAGAAGCATCATCAGGCCTCAGCGCAATGGTCATAAGCGTCAAGTCAGGAAAGCTGGTGGTAATTCCAGCAACTCCCAGTCCGGTCAGCGGACAAAGAGCAGCTCAGACCTATCCAGCCCGAGCCACACACTCGATCAACCATGTGAAATTCATGGTACTCCTAGAAGGACGGCAAAGCACACCAATAGAGAATCCCGGATCCTCAAAACAAAGCGGCTGGTCGTGTGCCGGAAACAATGAAGGGAGGTGTCTGGTCAAGAGACCCCACCGCCCCATAGCATAAAAGTACGGCCGATCGCCACCGACCGCATTAACCATAGCAACTCAATTGCAGTACCTCTAGACATAGCAAACCGGGGGCTCCATAACACATAAGGCCCCCGCAGGTGTGAAACCACAAACAACATCTCCTAAAAGATGCTAGGGGCAAAGGCCAAGTTTTACTGGCCCACCACTCTAACGGTTGTCTTCGGATCACCAAAAAATGCTACGCCAAAGAATAAATCTTCGGCACCTTCCCACCATGCGGTAATTTACCGTATGCTAACGAGATGAACCACGTTGACTAGATTCCACGTGGTCAATCACCCAGGCCAACACCGTGTGACGCAGTTACACCTACGGGCAAGGCCGAACCCCGCCCTCAGAGCGGAAATCATACAGCTGCCGGAGTAGCGAGCCGCGCATGCCTATCAAAATTTTGATATGACAGCCAACTATCCGGACACCAACTGGGGAGTTCATGCTATTTCACGGTATAACTGCTAGGTTTACCAGGGCCCGATTAGGAACCCTTAGACCAACTAAAAGAGGACGTTTAGCCGCCTCCAAGCATTGGCAGCGTGGAATCAGCCCGGAGACACAATGGCAGGAACATGCAGTTAGAACGCAGTTCAGATTCACTCTTGATCCACTAGCAATTCCCTCCAGTCCGGCCATCACAGGTTCCGCCAAAAAACACCTCTTTTCATAATCATACATCGTACTCATATGCATAGACATATCATCTTACTACAATGCGTAGACTTAAATAACACGTACCGGCCGTCGCTTTTCATTGACACCTCGTGTTACGCCCGATTATGCCAGGGGCTTCATAATACGGTAATAAAGTCTGACCACCTTCTCGGTCGCTCGGCACCACGAACTTATAGCACTATATGCATCAGCTCCGAATCATGTCTTGGGTCATTGGTTGGGTTTGCCCGGCTCCCTTGTTTTGGTACCTTACGTTCCGTTATATCGGCTAAGGTAGCGCAGGGAGAACTACTGCGATTGTGTCCCGGATCTGCCAGACGAGCACCTCAGTAGAGAAAGCCGAAAACCAACTGTCATGATACAGCGAGAGCTGGTCAGCTGTTCGAGTGGTTGTAAAATCCATAAAGATTTATTCCGCACAACGCCATCATAAATGCAGAGTGCGACGGATCGGTCTTCCGATCAGGCGCCAATAGAGCCCCTAGTTCGGCCTTCCAAACACTAGGGGTTGCGCCGACCATACTCGAATTCCTATGGCTAAGTGAGAGTACTAAAGCCCTATAGTCCGATTGCCTGGTTCGTGGTGAGAAACACCTCCTTAAAAGGACCCAACTATGGGATAAAGAGCGTTCAGATATATCCCGAACACCCCCGTATTCTTTTACGTGGGGGCAGAAGCCGACGACTGGCCAACTCTCAGGATTTACATACAATAAACAGCCGCACAGGAAGAACACATGTTCAAACAAAACAGGAAATATATAATAAAAATGCCATTATCCCATATTACAAAAAGTGGCACGAATGCCCTCAGGGAAACATAATGTCTTTGGCACACTTATCCGCCGCAAGGCGGGCTCCCTTCAGTACACCTTCATAGTATAGTTCGGGCTTGCAGTGCTCCTTACCCTCTGGCGGCCCCTCAGTCATCAGCTTCTCCGCGTCAAGCTTCCCCCAATGCACTTTTGCACGGGCAAACGCCATACACGCACCCTCTATGCAGACAGATCGCTTGACAGCATCGAGCCGGGGACAGGCACCCGCAATCCGCTTCACGAGCCCGAAGTAACTACTCGGAATTGGCTCCGCCGGCCACAGCCAGACAACCAAGTCCTTCATGGCTAGTTAGTTCGTCATTGGTGCAACCAGCTGCTTCAAATTGATCGATAAAGGGCACCGGATAGTTCGGTGCCAAATACTGCGACCAGAAATCACTCTCCGCAGACTTCTTTTCCTCGGTTTGGTAGAATTGGGCGGCATCTGATATGCTGCAAGAAAGATCCGCAAATGCCCCTGGAAAAATAAGAATTCAGCTTGCCACTTAGATTTCTTCCCATTATCATTAACAAATGGCTAAGAATACAGAAGGCCTTACCAGCCGCAACTTTCCGGGCCTCTTGAATGTCCCGTACAGCACCTTGGGCTTCTTCCCGAGCATCTTCCGTGGCTTGGAGAGCTTGGGCGAGTTTGGATTATTTCCCTATTAGACTATGCTCCAAGCCCTCGCTTTTCTTCACAGCCTCCTGGAGCTCCCGCTCAGCTGTGATGACCCTGGCCTCGTGTTTTTCACCCTGTTCGGCGGCAGCTTTCTCGTTGGCTTTAGCAACAACCTTCTTCAGTGCCTCATATTCGGCACTCGCTCCTAGGGCATACAACACAAAAACTTTTCAATAAGCACAATTACTCATTCGTGCCTAATGCAAGACAATGTTTCAACATACCTTGCTTATCCTCTAACTGCTTCCCCATGCGGCCAAGTTCTTCCTCGGCCCGTTCTAGGCTCCACTTCAGTTCGGACACTTCCGCATTATGAGCGGCCGTCTTCTCTGCGGACGCCTGTTTTCAAATAAAGTGGTACACGTCATTAACAAAAGTTCCCACGATAATAAAGGATTTGATCCCCTGCCCGGCTCTCTCTTTCGCCGGATAGTGTATCAGGGGCTACTACTCATATTATGATGATTCCTCAAAGGTTTCTTAGGAAACATACCTCAAAGGCCTTTATAAGGCCAAGGCAGGACTCGTTCAGCCCGCTCTCGGCGGACTGAATCGTTTCAACCACCGCACCCATAAGGGTCCGATGTTCATCGATGGTAGGCGCGTTCTTTAATGCTGTCGACAGACCGCCTGGCAACTCTGCTTGAACAGAGGTTGCCGGCGGAGTAGGCAAGCCTCCCACCGTCGAAGGTGGCTGCTCGCCCGATCCGGGAGCCTTAGAGGTCTCCTGGACCTTGTCCGGCTGTGGGCCGAACCCAAGATCGCCCCCGCTGTCGGCACACTCAGGGGCCATCGCTCCCGTGTGTCCGGCTCCAGTGATATGCCCCCTGGTCCGGGCCCCGTTGAGACGACACCTCAGTGTCGCGCCGGGACTTTGGGGAAGGGGCCTCTGGAGGCGTCTCGCTCGCCAAGGCGTCCGAGCTCAGCGAATCCTCCGATGAGGACTGTCCGGCGCGAGACCTTGCCGGACTGTGCAAAATATAGCAACAGTTAAAACTACTATACCCAAAAACAATCCCGGATGCATATGCGTGTACGGATTTCGTATACTTACGACTTCTCCAGGGGCTGGGCCCTGGGATCCCACTCCGGGCTGCTATCGGCAGCCGTGGTGGATTCCTCTGGGAGGGAACCTTTCCTCCTCTTGGGCGATTCGGCCTCTAGGGACGAGGAAGCTGCACGCTTCTTCCCACCTTCAGAGTGTGGCTCGTCCTCCTCTGCTTCTTCCTCTTCGTCTTCCAAAGAAGGAACGTCGCTTGAGTCTTCGGATTTTGCGTCCGAAGCCTCGTGGCGATGGAGGCCACTCCGGGTCTTCTTGACCTTCTTGGAGGCCTCCTTCTTTGGCGCCTCATAAGGCGCGGGGACCAGCATCTTCGTCAGAAAAGGTCCGGCCGGTTCCTCCGGCAGCGGGGCTGGACAATGTATCTGCTCCAACTTCTTTATCCATCCATTAGGTCACGATGAAACACGATTAAGATATCTCCCTCATGACATGTCAACTGAAGCATGAATGGACGGAGCGTGGCTGTAACTTACCGAGCTTGCAGAATGGGATAATTGATACCCACGGTCCTCGGCGGAGCCCGGCCACAATTTACCGGAATTGAAGAGCACCTTCCAGATATACTTGTGGGAGGAATCATAGAGCTCCTGAAGGGTTTGGTGCTCGGTTGGGTCAAACTCCCACAGAGTGCAGGCTCGGCGCTGACAAGGGAGAACCAGGCAAAATAACATCACCTGGACTACGTCGACGAGTTTGACGTCCCTGTCGACTACACTCTGAACGCGCGTCTGGAGCAGTGACAGCTCATCGGACGAGGACCAGTTCGGGCCCTTCTTGGGCCAGGACGTGAGCCGCGGTGGAGCTCCGGATCTGAACTCAGGAACCGCAGCCAACTTTTTTCCGCGTGGTTCAGTGATATAAAACCACTGCTGCTGCCACTCCTTGACGGAGTCGTTGAAGGCGCCCTTCGGCCAAACGGCCTTGGGCATCTTGCTCACCATGGCGCCGCCGCACTCGGCGTGTTCGCCACTCACCACCTTGGGCTTCACATTGAAAATCTTCAGCCACAGGCCGAAGTGAGGCAAAATCGGAGAAAGGTTTCGCACGCGACGATGAACGTCGAGATATTGAGGAAAGAATTAGGGGAAAGATCATGAAAATCAATCCCATAGTAATACATGACTCCGCGAACAAATGGGTGAAGGGGAAACCCGAGCCCGCGGACGAAGTGGGGAAGGAACACGACTCTCTCATGAGACTCCAGAGTAGGGACGACCTGTCCCGCTGGTGGGAGACGGTGGCCGATCTTCTGGGCCAGATACCCGGCTTCCTGGAGCTTCTTGATATCCTTCTCCTGGACGGTAGAGGCCATCCATTTGCCTCCTGCTCCAGATCCGGGCATCTTTGGAAAATCTCTCTTCGATGGAAAAGGAGAATGCCTGGTGTTAGGGCTCGATCAGAGGGGAATGAGCTAGTGGAGGGGGAAGGCGTGGGTAAAGAGGAAGAAGCCTTGTCTCTTTATAGGGATGACAAAAGCTTTTTGCGCCTCCCCACTTGCCTGGTGGAACCCGCTCGTTCCATACTCGCCGTGATTAGCGGCGCGGTTGGATTACCCATACCCGCATTGATGAAGATCCCACAATGAGGGAACACGATCTCTGCTTCGACAAGACGCGTCAAGGGAACCGCCTCGCGCTATGCGCTGCGGCTGGTTGTGGGAAAACGGTTTGAATAATGACCCGACCGTAATGACACGTCGTGTCGCCTAAAAAGTTGTCAGCAGATTGCATTTGTGAAATACCATTCTCTCAATGGTGGCATGTGAAGATCATTTTGTGGATCCGGACACGGTTCAAGTGTTCGATAATTACTTTGGAGTACTCGGAGAAGGAACCCGCCCTGCAATGCCGAAGACAAGACTGCGCGCCGGACTCATCGTCATTGAAGACTGGTTCGAGGGCTCTTGAGGAGTCCTGGATTAGGGGGTATCCGGACAGCCGGACTGTATACAACGTCCGGACTATTGAAGCGTGAAGATACAAGACTCAAGACTTCGTCCCGTGTCCGGATGGAACTCTCCTTGGCGTGGAAGGCAAGCTAGGCGATCCAGATATTATGTTTACTTCCTTGTAACTGACTCCGTGTAAACCCTAGCCCTCTCTGGTGCCTATATAAACCGGAGAGGTTGGTCCTTAGAAGGCCGATCACAATTACAATCATATCATCATAGGCTAGCTTCTAGGGTTTAGCCTCTACGATCTCGTGGTAGATCTACTCTTGTACTACCCATATCTTCAATATTAATCAAGCAGGAAGTAGGGTTTTACCTCCATCAAGAGGGCCCGAACCTGGGTAAACATCTGTGTCCCTTGCTTCCTGTTACCATCAGCCTAGACGCACAGATCGGGACCCCCTACCCGAGATCCGCCGGTTTTGACACCGACAGACATGTCTTCACACTTGGTGGTGGTGCTATTTCCTGGAAGTCTTGCAATCAGACGATCTTAACCAGATCGACTATGGAAGCAGAACTCATAGCATTAGACACATCATGCGTCGAAGCAGAATGGCTTTGAGAGATTTTGATGGATTTGCCGGTGGTTGATAAACCAGTGCCGGCTGTCCCTTATGAACTGTGACAATCAAACGGTGATTGCCAAGGCTAAGAGTTCAAAGGACAACATGAAATCCACAGAGCACATAAGAAGATTGAAATCTGTCAGAAAATCAAGAAACTCCGGAGTAATAGCGTTGGATTATATCCAGACGGCTAAGAATCTGGCAGACCCTTTTACGAAAGGGCTATCATGGATTGTGATAGAAAATGCATCAAGGGAGATGGGTATGAGACCCACGTAAAGTTGCCATGGGGGTAACCCAACCTATGTGATCTGAGATCCCGTGAATTAGGACCTGGGAAAACAATCCAGCGGTCAACTGAGGAGAGTATCCTTAATTAACCGACTCCGTTGGAGATGCACAATACTCTCAATTCTGTAAGGCAGGCCAACTTTTGTCTTAATGTGTTCCAAATCTTGTGTAAGCAAGATGCTAACCTACAGAGCATTCTTTGGAGGAACACACCTAAGTGAGCCCGACTGCTGGTCACAGTTTATGAGATTTGGTAATCTCTAGGAAGCTAATGAGAAGGTACGGAGTATGACTAATAAGCTCCACCCGTGGAGTTTAGCCTTCGGCAGCCACGTATCAGCTGACAATAGGTGAAACTTCTGCATGCCAAACTGACAATTCAAGGCATAGTCCATTGTTCAGTTGTGAAGAAGTCTAATCCTATTGCTCTAGGTGGAAGTACAAGTTAACAGTCTCCACTGAAATTTCTGATATATCAAACATTGTTTGGAACAGTTGACAAACTTATGTGCCTCAAGATCTGGTGGGGGATTGTTGGATTATGGATGGGCTTAGGCCCATATAAGACACTAATCCCTAGTTAATCTTGAGGCCCATGTATGACATGGCAGGTGGTGGGAAGTTTAGTCCCACCTTGCTAGTTGAGGAGAGTTGAGACCCCTTTATAAGGGTTGTTCTACCACTTGCCATTGGGAGCTTGGGACGAGGAGTGGTACACGCGCGCTCCTCCTCCTCCGCCGCCCGCCTCGCCACGCCTTGCCTCGTCACGACGAATGAGCCGAGCCGAAGCTTATTTTTGCCGCTCAGGAAAGAATTAATTAATGAGCCACCAACAGGTGAGCCACTGTCCGAGACGTTGGACTGTGGGCTGACTTGCGTTGCCGGGATTCGTTTACTCCCTTCCCGGGACTTGCGTTGCCGGGATTCGTCGACTCCCTTGCCGGGAGTGCGACCCTTACCGGGAATGATGACTCCCTTGCGGGGAGTGGGTCGACTCGGTCATGGGCCTCCGCAAGGCCCACGACTTTCTCCCTTACGAACTATATAAGAAGGCTCTGGCGAGTGAAGTAACCTAGTTCAGTTCACTCACTCCCTCTCGCGTGACCTAGCCGTCATCTACTGTTCCTCACTCTGTGCTGTCTCCGACGATCCCATCCCGACGACCGCATACACGGTTGGTCGGGAGAGCAGGTGCCTCCGGCCTCGTTCAAGATCCTGCCCTCGAGAACGGCAATAAGGTTTTTGGGGAGCGTCTCAACGCGACTGCTCCCAATCCGTCCCCAACTCCGTCCGCCTCTGCTTCCACTCCTTCCCCTGCATCGACACCATGGCAGACGACACCGCTGCCAAGAAGAAGGCCACGGATGACGCCGAGGCTACTGTTGCCGCCGCCGCGTTGGCCTGGCCAACTAGAGGGTATGATCTGCTCATCCCTCATTTACTCGTACTTGTACTAGCCGCATATGTCCTGCTCATAGATGGTTTGCTTCTATGTTCTGTACGTGCTAATATGCTTAGGTATAGCTATGAGATGCATCCCTTTTATGCCATGCTTACTGTTTACTCCTGGATAAGTCTAATCGGAAAAGTGCTAATATTTCCAACAATCCAAAAACCTTATTTTAGGCACTTTCCGATTCAAGGCTTTGCTGCTACTCTGAAACCGGAAAAGTTTATCGGGACGCATTTTAGACGTTGGCAGACTAGGACCACCTTGTGGCTCACAGCGATGAACGTGTTCTGGGTTGGTGGTGTGTCCCTCACAGAAACGATTGCTCCTGAACAGGAGAAGTCATTTAGGGTGGCAACCAAAATCTTTCTCGGAGCAGTTCTGAGTGTGATTGGAGACAAGTTGGTTGACGCCTATATTCATATGGGGGTTGCCAAAAACTTGTCACTACTAGGAAAAGTATTATTAGTGGCGCACCTATTTTGGCCATTAATGGCGCACTCCCTGGTGCGCCACTATCATCACGCCACTAGTAACTAATACTAATGGCGCACCCCTGGTGCGCCATTAGTATACCAGACAATAGTGGCGCACCAGGGAGTGCGCCATTAGTATGTCAAATGGTGTGCCATTATTATGCCTCCCAGGGGGCCATATTTACCTTGTGCTCTGGGATACTAATGGCGCACTTCTGGATAATGCGCCACTTGTGTGTTTATTGCAGTGCGCCACTAAAGTGCAGAGTGGTGCGCCACTAGTATGAATATTAGGATTTTTTTCTTTTCTGATATTTGCACAAGTTACAAAATATATTACTGCACAGAATATAGACAGCACAACATATAAATAGCAGATTTATCGAATACAATAGAAGATTAGTCTCCGAATATAATTAATCATATTAGTCTCCAAATTCAAAAGACCGAACAAAGTTAGAACATTACAAGTCTCGAGACTGCGAGTAGCGAGTTTGTCTTCACATTACAAGTCGATATCAATCATCTAAACTACCATCACATAGAAGAGAGCTGCGGTCATCACGATGAGCATCATCGCGATGAAACTGGTCTTCATCCAGTTCCTCCTCCGCTCCCTCCTCTCTCCCGCTAGATAGCGCGCGTATCTAGCTTCCGCCTCCTCCCTAGTGGTGTACCCTTTGTAATCATACCGCTGAAGCGGTGAACCTGTCTCCGACACTCCTCCCGATTAAATGCGTGACTCCGGGAACCGTACCCTTGTACACGACATACGAAGGCATCTCTATGCACTAGCCAAACAAAATGTTAGTAGCAATTCACACACAATACATAAGCAATATATAAGTATGCAACAAAAGGATTGGAAGAGAAAAGCAAGACATTAATAGCACGATTCATGGTCCTACTGATAAATAGCATCGATTACATATAAGTTGAACGACTGTCCAAACCAAAGAGACATACAAGTTCATTAAATTTTAATTACAACATGAGCTAATCAATATTTCGAAACTACATATCATCACTACTTTCGACCCGACTCAGGGACCGGAGCGTGGATGAAGCCGCCATTGCATCGTGATGGTCATGAAATCACGGGCGTTGTCAGCCTGCATTTGTAGCATTGTTTCTATCTCACTGTTGGATGGTTGATATCTGAGGTAGAACTGCCCCGAGGTACGAAGGACATCTTGATAGATGATTTCCGCAAACTCCGACTGTATGCGAAAGAATTCTTGTCTGATGTTCGCGTCCTGGATTGCCGACAAGTGTGCGGCCCAATCTTTGAGATTATTTGGTAGCAGAAGGTGATTATGGTCCCGTACGATCGCCCGCATGTGATGGAGGGCGTAGTAGGCATCCTTCTGACCGCCAGGCAGCTGCTTGACGCAGGGGAACATCGTATTGTGGGTGAACATGTGCTTGCCATACCTACGAATTGGCCTGCTGAAGGTGCCTCCAGATCTTGAGTAGCCGGGGAGAACATCATCAAGAACTTTCTTGATATTTGTGTAGTCTTTCTTCGACTGACGGTCCAAGTCGAAATACGTGGCCATGGAATATTTCGGGCTTAAGAGGATGAGTGTGAATGTATGTCACTGTACAAAATACGGAATGTTAGAAAAAAAAGAATGATCGAAATCTAAGAAATCATATGTTACGGGGCGGTGAAGGGATGACTTACTCGGGAAAGTAAGGCACGAGGAAGTTATCCATATATGGGTTTGCCAGAATGACGCCTTTGAGGTATGAACTCGCGACTTGCCGGTCCCCAGCGCTGCCCAAGATCTTGGCACGCATGTAGAAGGGGTCGACTATCACGATGTCCCGTGTCTTTGTATCTAATGATCCGCATCTCCATACTCAGCGAAAATAGCCAAACGAAGGTGTAGTGCAGTGAATGAAGGTTAAACATAGCGAAGATGTCATCAAACCACAGGACGATCATACCCCCGATGGTGCTATCCACAATGCCCTTGCCCTCTGGCACCTTGGCCACGAAAACCGGGTATACCACATCATTCTCTCAGAGACGCCGCTTCTCCAAAGAAAGAAAACTGTCATGCAGACTCCACATAGCACTGGTTGCAGCATTGAGCAGATTAGTCGGTAGCATCGGCCTACCCGCCACATGCACCCTCCTCGAGATATCCTTAGGTGAAGGTGGCACGTCCTAAGCACGGATTGTACTCGGTGCCGGCTGGCTCGCACCCTTGTTACTCTTTATTTTCCGTCCCTTCATCTTCTGTTGTAATGGGATCGAGTTCTGCTCACAGACCGCCTTCTTGAGTGTGTTGGGGCTGATAATATTTCGCACCTCGGCTATCTGAGGCTCGGTGAAGGTGGCAGCTGGAGGCGTCTCCTGAGAACTGAACGCCAGACGACGCTTGTTGCAATTGGGTTTCTCCGCAGTACCAGCTAGATCGTCTTTTGCAGGGTTGCGTTCTTGAGAAGGAGGCCCCAAGAATTCGTCACCGTACCCATGTTCATTGAAGTACTTATCGACGTTGGCAAATGTACCGTTGTAGTCATCGTCGTCCGGATCATGTGTAATATGCATGTCCGGATCCTATGCCATATGCATGTCCGGCATGTCCGGTAGCATTGCGGCGGTCTTGCCATGGCTTGGCGCCGGCATGACTGGCGGTGTTGTCTGTGGAGTGGTGTCCCCCGCCCCCAAACTAATCTGGCTCTTCGGCCAAAGAAGGGGCCAGCTTAAGCAGGCGCTGAGGGTCATCACATCGTCTTCGTCGGCCCGAAGTCGAAACGGAGGTAACAAGTCGTCGCAGCCCCGCAGCACCCGAACCAGTTGAACCCTATACACGGTGGCTGGCATCGGATTACCGTGGAACACGAGGCCTTGGTGACACCAATCAACTCGCCGTCCATGAAGTGCAGGAGAGTGCATGGAAAGTCGGCGGCGCCCTGCGAAAACATGTAGGGCGTCAGGGATGCCCAGTCAAAGGCAAGGAGATGAAGTCATCGGCCGAGATTCTTAATTAGTTACCGTGATGTCATCAAGCTCGGCTAATGTCGAGGCGCCGCCAACGGCGGGCGTGCAATTGACGGAGGGGCCGCTTGCTGCCGAGGTGCTGCTACCTCTTGAGCACTGCGTTGGATTTCCTTGGAGAGGAAAGGATGATCCAGCAAAGTAGCGTAAGTATTTCCCTCAGTTTTTGAGAACCAAGGTATCAATCCAGTAGGAGGCTACGCGCGAGTCCCTCGTACCTGCACAAAGCAAATAACTCCTCGCAACCAAAGCGATAAGGGGTTGTCAATCCCTTCATGGTCACTTACGAAAGTGGGATCTGATAGAGATGATAGATAATATTTTTGGTATTTTTGTGATAAAGATGCAAAGTAAAATAAAAAGCAAAGTAAAAAAGCAAAGTCAATAATAAAGTGATGGAAGATTAATGTGATGAAGATAGACTCGGGGGGCATAGATTTCACTAGTGGCTTCTCTCAAGAGCATAAGTATTTTACGGTGGGTGAACGAATTACTGTTGAGCAATTGATAGAATTGAGCATAGTTATGAGAATATCTAGGTATGATCATGTATATAGGCATCACGTCTGAGACAAGTAGACCGACTCCTGCCTGCATCTACTACTATTACTCCACTCATCGACCGCTATCCAGCATGCATCTAGAGTATTAAGTTTATGAAAACAGAGTAACGCCTTAAGCAAGATGACATGATGTAGAGGAATAAATTCATGCAATATGATAAAAACCCCATCTTGTTATCCTCGATGGCAACAATACTATACGTGACTTGCTGCCCCTCATCCTTTGGGAAAGGACACCGCAAGATTGAACCCAAAGCTAAGCACTTCTCACATTGCAAGAAAAACCAATCTAGTAGGCCAAACCAAACTGATAATTCGAAGAGACTTTCAAAGATAACCAATCATACATAAAAGAATTCAGAGAAGATTCAGATATTGTTCATAGATAATCTTGATCATAAACCCACACTTCATCGGTCTCAACAAACACACTGCAAAAATAAGATCGCATCGAATAGATCTCCACGAGAGAGGGGGAGAACATTGTATTGAGATCCAAAAAGAGAGAAGAAGCCAGCTAGCTACTAACTATGGACCCGAAGGTCTGAGGTAAACTACTCACACTTCATCAGAGGGGCTATGGTGATGATATAGAAGCCCTACGTGGTGGATGCCCCCTCCGGCGGAGCTCCAGAACAGGCCCCAAGATGGGATCTCGTGGGTACAGAAGGTTGCGGCGGTGGAATTAGGTTTTTGGCTCCGTATCTGATCGTTTGGGGGTACGTAGGTATATATAGGAGGAAGAAGTACGTCGGTGGAGCATCATGGGGCCCACGAGGGTGGAGGGTGGGCGCTCCCCCTACCTCGTGCCCTCCTCGAAGCTTCCTTGACGTAGGGTCCAATTCTCCTGGATCATGTTCGGTGAGAAAATCACGTTCCCGAAGGTTTCATTCTGTTTGGACTCCGTCTGATATTCCGTTTCTTCGAAACTCTGAAATAGGCAAAAAACAGCAATTCTGGGCTGGGCCTCCGGTTAATAGGTTAGTCCCAAAAATAATATAAAAGTGGAAAATAAAGCCCAATAATGTCCAAAATAGTAGATAACATAGCATGGAGCAATCAAAAATTATAGATACGTTGGAGAAGTATCAGGCATCCCCAAGCTTAATTCACCTTTCGTCCTCGAGTAGGTAAATGATAAAAATAGAATTTTTGATGCGGAGTGCTACTTGGCATAATTTCAATGTAATTCTTCTTAATTGTGCTATGAATATTCAGATCCGAAAGATTCAAGAAAAAAGTTCATATTGACATAAAAATAATAATACTTCAAGCATACTAACTATGCAATTATGTCCTCTCAAAATAACATGGCCAAAGAAAGTTCATCCCTACAAAATCATATAGTTTAGTCATGCTCCATTTTCATCACACAAGAATGCTCTCATCATGCACAACCCTGATGACAAGCCAAGCAATTTTTTCATACTTTAGTAATCTCAAACTTATAAACTTTCACGCAATATATGAGCGCGAGCCATGGACATAGCACTATGGGTGGAATAAAATATGATGATGGGGGTTATGTGGAGAAGACAAAAAGGAGAAGATCTCACATCAACGAGGCTAATCAATGGGCTATGGAGATGCCCATCAATTGATGTTAATGCAAGGAGTAGGGATTGCCATGCAACGGATGCACTAGAGCTATAAATGTATGAAAGCTCAACAAAAGAAACTAAGTGGGTGTGCATCCAACTTGCTTGCTCACGAAGACCTAGGGCACTTGAGGAGGCCCATTGTTGGAATATACAAGCCAAGTTCTATAATAAAAAATTCCCACTAGTATATGAAAGTGACAAAACAAGAGACTCTCTATCATGATGATTATGGTGCTACTTTGAAGGACAAGTGTGGCAAAGGATAGTAGCATTGTCCCTTCTCTCTTTTTCTCTCATTTTTTTGGGCCTTCTCTTTTTTTATGGCCTTTGTTTTTTTTTGGCCTTCTCTTTTTTTATATGGCCTTTCTTTTATTTTATATTCCTCACTTGGGACAATGCTCTAGAAAATGATGATCATCACACTTCTATTTATTTACAACTCAATGATTACAACTCGATACTAGAACAAAGTATGACTCTATATGAATGCCTCCGTGATGTACCGGATATGCAATGAACCAAGAGTGACATGTATGAAAGAATTATGAACGGTGGATTTGCCACAAATACTATGTCAACTACATGATCATGCTAAGCAATATGACAATGATGAATGTGTCATGATGAACGGAATGGTGGAAAGTTGCATGGCAATATATCTCGGAATGGCTATGGAAATGCCATAATAGGTAGGTATGGCGGCTGTTTTGAGGAAGATATAAGGAGGTTTATGTGTGAAAGAGTGTATCATATCATGGGGTTTGGATGCACCGGTGAAGTTTGCACCAACTCTCAAGGTGAGAAAGGGCAATGCACGGTACCGAAGAGGCTAGCAATGATGGAAGGGTGAGAGTGCGTTTAATCCATGGACTCAACATTAGTCATAAAGAACTCACATACTTATTGCAAAAATCTACAAGCTATCAAAAACCAAAGAACTACGCGCATGCTCCTAGGGGGATAGATTGGTAGGAAAGACCATCGCTCATCCCCGACCGCCACTCATAAGGAGGACAATCAAAGAACACCTCATGTTTCAAATTTGTTACATAACGTTTACCATACGTGCATGCTACGGGACTTGCAAACATCAACACAAGAATTTCTCAAATTCACAACTACTCAACTAGCACGACTTTGATATTATTACCTCCATATCTCAAAACAATCATCAAGCATCAAACTTTTCTTAGTATCCAACACACTCATAAGAAAGTTTTTACTATTTTAAATACCTAGCATATTAAGATTATTTAAGCAAATTAACATGCTATTTAAGACTCTCAAAATAATCTAAGTGAAGCATGAGCGATCAATAGTTTCTTTAAAACAAATCCACCACCGTGCTCTAAAATATATAAGTGAAGTACTAGAGCAAAACTATATAACTCAAAAGATATAAGTGAAGCACAAAGAGTATTCTAATAATTTCCAAATCATGTATGACTCTCTCAAAAGGTGTGTACAGCAAGTATGATTGTGGTAAACTAAAAATCAAATACTCAAATCATACAAGACGCTCCAAGCAAAACACATATCATGTGGTGAATAAAAATATAACTCCAAGTAAAAGTTACCGATGGAAGTAGACGAAACAGGGGATGCCTTCCGGGGCACCCCCAAGCTTTGACTCTTTGGTGTCCTTAGATTATCTTGGGGGTGCCATGGTCATCCCCAAGCTAGTCTCTTGCCACTCCTTGTTCCATAATCCATCAAAAGATTTCACCCAAAACTTGAAAACTTCACAACACAAAACTCAACAGAAATCTCGTGAGCTCCGTTAGCGAAAGAAAACAAAAGACCACTTCAAGGTACTGTAATGAACTCATTATTTATTTATATTGGTGTTAAACCTAATGTATTCCAACTTCTCTGTGATTTATAAACTATTTTACTAGCCATAGATTCATCAAAATAAGCAAACAATACATGAAAAACAGAATCTGTCAAAAACAGAACAGTCTCTAGTAATCTGTAACTAACGCAAACTTCTGGAAATCCAAAAAATCAGCAAAAATAGGACGACCTAGGCAATTTATTTATTGATCAGCAGCAATTGGAATCACTATTTGATCACGTTCTGGTGATTGTTAACAATTGTTTTCGTGAACAGAAAGTTTCTGGAAATTACAGCAAGATCAAATAACTATCATCCAAGAAGATCCTATAGGTTTTACTTGGCACAAACACTAATTAAAACATTAAATCACATCTAACCAGAGGCTAGATCAAATATTTATTCCTAAACAGAAGCAAAAGCAAAAAACTAAAAATAAAATTGGGTTGCCTCCCAACAAGTGCTATCATTTAACGCCCCTAGCTAGGCATAAAAGCAAGGATAGATCTAGGTATTGTCATCTTTGGTAGGCAATTCTTCAATGAGACATCTATCATCCTTAGGAATTTCTATCTTTTTAGTAATTATCAAACTTCTAGGCACAAGATCAAAAAATTCATTCATAGAAAATGGTTCCTTAATCATAGCAAAAAGATCGGGATGAATACTTATAGATTTAAGATCCGCAGTTTCCTTACTAGAGGATTCACCCTTAATTTTAGGAACATACATAAGCTTGGCAATTTTAGTAGGTCGACTTGGAGTATTCCTTACGGAAGAAAAAGCGGTTCCCAAGTTGGTAATGATACCCTCAAGTTTATCGATTCTAGTGGAATCTTGATTTATTCTTTCATTAACTATGGGTTCCTTCTCCTTAATATTTTTCAAAGTTACTCCTACCTTAGATCCATATTGGGTAATTTGATTGTGGATCTTTTTATCTAGATTTTTAATTAACTCAACGGTAGCAACTTTATTTTCAATAATTTCAAGTCTTTGCATTACATGCTCCAAAGTTAACATAGTTCCATTAACCAAAAGAGGTGGTGAGCCAAATAAATCTATCATAACATTATAAGAGTCAAAAGTGTGGCTACCCAAGAAATTCCCTCCGGTAATGGTATCAAGGATATATCTATACCAAGGACTAGCACCTACATAAAAATTGCGGATAAGAACTGAAGTAGATTGCTTCCTGGTAGATCTATTTTGAGCATTGCAAATTCTATACCAAGCGTCTTTTAGATTTTCTCCCTCCCTTTGCTTAAAATTTAGAACTTCATTCTCGGGAGACAATGGAGAAGATATAAGACTAGCCATAACGAAGAGCAAGCGAGAAAAAGGCAAACGGAAAAGAGAGGGTGAATAAAACGGCAAGGGTGAAGTGGGGGAGAGGAAAACGAGAGGCAAATGGCAAATAATGTAATGCGGGAGATAAGGGATTGTGATGGGTACTTGGTATGTTGACTTTTGCGTAGACTCCTCGGCAACGGCGCTAGAAATTCTTCTTGCTACCTCTTGACCACTACGTTGGATTTCCTTGAAGAGGAAAGGATGATGCAGCAAAGTAGCGTAAGTATTTCCCTTGGTTTTTTAGAACCAAGGTATCAATCCAGTAGGAGGCTACGTGCGAGTCCCTCGTACCTGCACAAAGCAAATAACTCCTCGCAACCAACGATATAATGGGTTGTCAATCCCTGCACGGTCAATTACGAGAGTGAGATCTGATAGAGATGATAGATAATATTTTTGGTATTTTTGTGATAAAGATGCAAAGTAAAATAAAAAGCAAAGGCAATAATAAAGTGATGGAAGATTAATATGATAAAGATAGACCCGGGGGCCATAAATTTCACTAGTGGCTTCTCTCAAGAGCATAAGTATTTCACGGTGGGTGAACGAATTACTATTGAGCAATTGACAGAATTGAGCATAGTTATGAGAATATCTAGGTATGATCATGTATATAGGCATCACGTCCGAGACAAGTAGACCGACTCCTGCCTGCATCTACTACTATTACTCCACTCATCGACCGCTATTTAGCATGCATCTAGAGTATTAAGTTTATGAAAACAGAGTAATGCCTTAAGCAAGATGACATGATGTAGAGGGATAAATTCATGCAAGATGATAAAAACCCCATCTTGTTATCCTCGATGGCAACAATACTATACGTGCCTTGCTGCCCCTACTGTCACTGGCAAAGGACACCGCAAGATTGAACCCAAAGGTAAGCACTTCTCACATTGCAAGAAAAACCAATCTAGTAGGCCAAACCAAACTGATAATTCGAAGAGACTTGCAAAGATAACCAATCATACATAAAAGAATTCAGAGAAGATTCAAATATTGTTCATAGATAATCTTGATCGTAAACACACAATTCATCGGTCTCAACAATCATCCACAGAAAAGACGATTACATCGAATAGATCTCCACGAGAGAGGGGAGAACATTGTATTGAGATCCAAAAAGAGAGAAGAAGCCATCTAGCTACTAACTATGGACCCGAAGGTCTGAGGTAAACTACTCACACTTCATCGGAGGGGCTATGGTGATGATGTAGAAGCCCTCCGTGGTGGATGCCCCCTCCGGTGGAGCTCCGGAACAGGCCCCAAGATGGGATCTCGTGGGTACAGAAGGTTGCGGCGGTGGAATTAGGTTTTTGGCTCCGTATCTGATCGTTTGGGGGTACGTAGGTATATATAGGAGGAAGAAGTACGTCGGTGGAGCATCGTGGGGCCCACGAGGGTGGAGGGCGCGCCCTGGGGGGTGGGCGCGCCCCCTACCTCGTGCCCTCCTCGAAGCTTCCTTGACGTAGGGTCCAAGTCTCCTGGATCATGTTCGGTGAGAAAATCACGTTCCCGAAGGTTTCATTCCGTTTGGACTCTGTTTGATATTTCGTTTCTTCAAAAAAACAGCAATATAGCATGGAGCAATCAAAAATAATATAAAAGTGGAAAATAAAGCCCAATAATGTCCAAAACAGTAGATAATATAGCATGGAGCAATCAAAAATTATAGATACGTTGGCGACGTATCAGGTGCCGGCCGGCGTATTCTTCCCACACCCGGGTGCATTAAGCTGCAATGCCAGCGCCGCCGCGGGAGACACCAATGCCGCCTCTGCCGGAGACACCAATGGCGCCGCCGTGGGAGACACCAATGCCGCCGCCGGAGACACCAATGGCGCCGCCGGCGCGTTGCACGAGTTGCTGCCCGTGAAGCTGGGAATCGGGGGCGGCCCCTATTGGCCGCCCGCCATCCATGCCTGCAGCCCAGAAACCAAGGTAGGTATAATGGCGGTGATCGTCGCTCCCAGTTGGTCTTGCACTTACTCTTCGACCATCTCCAGAATCTACGCCACTTGTGCCTTGAGTTGTTGAACCTCGCGCTCCTGGCTTTCCGAGCTGGTCTTTCTCTCCTTTCGCCCAGCGGTATAGTATTCCGACCATTTCGTGGACAAGCCTTTGCCGGCCGCACGACCACCGACTGACGGCCATCGAGCTTATCCTTGTTTTTCATTACGTTCAATGCCCTCTTTAAAGGGGTGTCGAAATGGGAGCTCTTAGACGACCCCGCGCTACTGCTTTCAGTTTCCTGCGGAAGGAACGTGAACCATTTAGAAATTTGGCTTCATTAACTAGAATGCAACCATATGGAGCTAATTACGTGGGGGTGTATTCCTTACCAGAACAAGCTCAAGCGCCTTGGTCTTCGGATCCGTGGTATGCTCCTTTGTTATCGGGTCAATCTTGTACTGGGCCCTGACACAGTTCCTGGTCTGCTTGTCACGGTATTTCTCGAAGCGGGGAGGTAGGCCTTGCTCGGCACGCTCCGCATCCTCCTTGTCCCATATAGTTTCCGCCACTCTTTAACCGCCGGGAACGAGTTTGTGGACCCCTAAGTTCAAGTCCTGCATATCTTTCCCCTACTGACTTGATTCCTCGGATGCGCCGCTCTCGCACTTGATCTCGAACTCCAGGTAGTCAGCTTCGTTGATCAAAGGATTTTTCTCCTTGATCTTCTCATAACTATCACCTTTTTCAATCATTCTCTTCACTGCGCCTCTCCAAGTAGCCAGGGCCGTGCTCATCCTCGTGAGGGCGGCACTGTTCACTTTATTCTCTGAGAGGCGTGTGTTTGTGAAGTCACCAGGGAACTTGTATCGTTCGTGCAGCTTCATGAAGCGGAGGTTGTGCAAATTCCCTCGGTCACGATGCCTTAGGTTCTCGGTGTTGATTGAGATGGTGCTTCGGAGAATGCACCCGAGCTGTCCCGCGTACCCCTTGACTATTTCCTTGTGCGTCGTTGGATGCCCCTCGGAGGACACTTCGGTAAATTCCTCCTTGATGGTGCCGAGCACGTTCGGGCGCCGGTCCTTCCGTTGCCTCTTCGGTTGGCTGCCATCTATGCGTGCGCTGCCATCATTAGTGGTGGCATCCTCGGCGGCACCATCAGTGGTGTCATCCCCGACGCCACTAGGGGTTGTGATCAGGATCGGTGTCTTCTGTGGCGTCCTCATAGCGCTGAGGTTCTTCCTCCATCTCCTGGGACAGTTCCCATAATGCCTTGCCGCCCGAACCGCCGGCCTCATCGTTGTGGGCCAAGTTTTGTCTAAATAGGAAAAAAGTTTGGTCAGAATGAACAAGCTAAGGGTTGCAAATGTCCGCAAGGCTTCAAGGGTGACGGCATAATGGCTCAGTGTTATTTAAGGGTTGGTTTGTGAGGAATTATCATGGTCTTATCATTTAGGGTTTGTCGACACCGAGGCATCCTAAAAGCTAAGCTTTTATCATTTAGGGTTTGTCGACGCTGAGGCACCCTAAAAGCCTAAGCTTTCATCATTTAGGTTTTTATCGACACTGAGACACCCTAAAAGCCAAGGTTTTATCATTTAGGGTTTGTCGACACTGAGGCATCCTAAATGCTAAGTTAAGTTTTCATCATTTAGGGTTTATCGATGCCGAGGCACCCTAGGTTGACTGATATATGTATAACACAAGAGGCAGTAAAGATATCACACTTCTATATGTATAACACAAGAGGCAGTTGATCCTACTTAATTCAGTACTAAGATACACCGGCCCATGCATTAGTCTCAAGTACCCCATATGTCCTATTTTTAGCAAAGTCATGCTAAAATTCACGGAAAATTTCAGCATGATCTTTGCTGAAAATAGGACATATGGAGTACCCAAATTTGCCGGAATGGAAGTTAACCGACATTCCGGCAAACTCAAGGGCCTCTCGGGGTACCTGCAAAATCATCACGACACGATGGTCGGAGACAAAACCCAGCAAACTAGCAAAGTTCTTGGCGTGTTTACAGAAATTGTTTTCGTAAAGTTGATCATCATCTTTACAAGTCTTTCTCAATGTGATCAATTAATGGATCAACACGTAAAACATGTCCAATAAGAGCATATAATTCAACAACTCCATCAAAAGGAGAGCTGAAAGATGCAGGAGCACAAACAGCTCAGAAAAATCAATCCATCTAGCATTTCAGGTTTTGCTAGAAATACCTTTAACATCAGTATCAGTATGATTTATAGAGTCAACATCCAGTAAGTATAATCAAGGTAATCAACCATTCCCATAAAACAAGACAAGTTTGATTCAGTACTGCTAATATGATTGGAGATTACTATGAACATGTGGCAAGACTACTTTGATAACAAGGGCCACTAGTTGGCTAGTAGTTGAACTAGCAGCTTGGCCATCACTGACACCACGCACTGCTGTGACAGCTCTCAGCAGCAACCTCCAAGGCTCCGACAACCGACACAGATAACCTGTCTCAAAGATGAGCCTCAAGACAAGCTTCACATTCTTGAGTTTAATTTTTTCCAGAATTTTAGAGGCCCCACAAAATCAGTTCAGGTATTTTATACCATGTTAAAGACAGTAAAATACAGAGGTTTAGCCCTGGTCCTTAGATTCAGTTTCCTAATCTTTTTGTTTTCTGCAAAGATATTCCCAACCTTCATGATGCTGGTAAGAAAAGAGCTACTCTCTGAATCTTTTATCTATTTATACCTGTAAATTAGCACTCTGATGCTGGCCTTGACAAATGATCCCACTATGTTGTTTGCTGGAATCTGCAAAATGATCCCACTATGTTGACAAATCATCCCACTATGTTGTTATACTTGAGAACACTGTAACAAAATCAAAACCACAATAAATAGTGGTCAGATATAACAGGTACAATTACACAAAGCATCTGAATACACACATACTTCATCTATCAAGTATAACTCTGTCAAGCCAAGAAGGTATGAGCTGTTCATGGAAGCCTTTGATCATAATATCTAAAGGCATAGACAAAATCTACAAGCAGTCAACAAAAAGGTCACACGCACCCACTCAGAGGAACATCGTATTTAAATCTAGAAAATGAAGATGATCCATTTCTACATGGAATCAATCAAGTACAGAGCTATGCCACATACTAGGGATATCACCCACACACACAAAATCAGTGCTTTAGGGATATGAAACAGATATCTGGTGGGGAGAAGACTGTTGCTGCACTGGCATTGCTGTTTTCCATTCACAATTTCAGGCAATCACCATTCTACATACTGGATGAAGTCGATGCAGCTATCATACAGGCACAGTGGCAACTGGTAACTACCCTCACCAAAAAAATGAGGGCCACAGTGGCTACAGAAAATAGCACACATATCTACCTGTTACTTTATATTCAAATAAGAGCAGAGAAAACACCTACAAATACTCTCTAGCTCCTACACAAGACCAGGAGACTTGCCATCTAAACTGAAACAATGTTTTTTATAAGACCATGGTTATCTAAGAATATCAAATAAGCTTTCCACCGTAACCTAGACCACCACAATATTATTAAGATAAGAGATGCCTACTTGAGAATATTAAACAAGATTTGCAAACTTAGAGCATCCATGGTGTTATCTAGTTCATTTAAAAGGCTGCACATGCTCTTACAAGTAAACAGTTATTTTGGTTTGCAAGACAATCTGACCACCCACTACAATCACCAAATGATTCAAATCAAACCATTTTCATGTAAAATTTTGGAGCAGTTTATCTGAAATGTCGAATGAGAAAAAGTTGTTGCAGATTGCAAGCACTAAGAACCTCCACGTCTCCAATTTTCCTCTGACTTCCAATTTTCCCTTCACTAAAATAACTTCATCTAGGAAGACAGCAAGCATTAGTTCATTGTGCACATATAAAGAAGCAGCGGCGCAACAAGCAAGAGCAGCAGCAGTGCAAGAGCAGCGGCGACGGCAAGAGCAGCAGGAAGCAAAGCAGCAGCGGCAGCGGCGCTATAAGCAGAAGCAGAAGCAGAGTGGCAGCAACGGGCGCACGTGAGGCGCAGCCAGGAAAGGGCGTGGGCGGCTGCGGGCGACGACAGGCACGGTCGGGGCGCGGTGCAGCAGCGGCAGCAGGTCAACAAGGCACCGACGAATCGAGGCGAAGTAAAGGGGGATCCGGAGGAGAAGCTCACCACGAAGCCGGGGACGTGGTCGGGGAGGTCGGGGACGGACCAGAGCGGCGGCAAACGGCGACGAACGACAGTGATGTACAATGACGGGGCCACGCTCAGGAAGAGACGGAGGGAGGTGGCTGCTGCTCCTTGGCGAAGTGGACGCACTACTGCTTCTCCTTGTCGTCAGGGGGGTCGTCGGCGGCGGTGGAGAGCGGGCGCGGGGGGCGAGGGAGGGGGATCGATCTGGCGAGGGAGGGGGATTGATCTGGCGAGGGGGGAAAGGGATAGAGGGGGAAAGGTTAGCAATGGCGCACCAACCAGGGGTGCGCCATAAGTACATCCATAGCAATGGCGCACCACCGAGGGGTGCGCCATAAGTAACTTTTTTTTGGTTGCGTCTAATATTTTTTTAGAAAATGACGATCAAATTTGAAAACATTTATGAATGTGAAAAAAATATCATCAAATTTGTTATTTGAAAATATTTATGAATATAAAAAAATATCATCAAAATTGTTATTTGAAAATATCATCAAAATTGTTATTTGAAAATATTTGAAAAAATATCATAAAAATTGGTATACCAATGGCGCACCGCCTAGGGGTGCGCCATAAGTACATTGATATCATTGGCGCACCTTCTCCTGATGCGCCATTAGTAACTTTTATTATTATTATTTTTAGTTGCATCTAATAATTTTTTAGAAAATGACAATCAAATTTGAAAACGTTTATGAATGTGAAGAAATATCATCAAATTTGTTATTTCAAAATATTTATTAATATGAAAAATTATAATCATATTTGTTATTTAAAAATATCATCAATATATTTTTTGGATTTTTAGTTGCATTCATTTGTGAATTGGTAAAACATTTATGAATATGAAAAAATATCATCAAATTTGAAAAAATATTCATGAATTCAAAAAGTGTCCATGAAATTTAAAAATATTCATGAGTTCAGAAATTCAATACCATAATAAACAAAAATAAATATTCATGAGGACTAGAATAGAAGAAATATCATTTCAATATGTCGAAATACAATCGAGAAATGAAGACTACGATTTAAATACAATCGATCTTCGCTAGCTATCTTTTCACAATCTTTTTGCCCTTCTTTTCCGCAAATGGAGTTCTTCTGTTGAACGGACGTCCTTTAGGTAGGGTGGTCCTGCTTCTTCTTGTGGTGTATGGCACTTCATCGTCGTCATCATGTTCCATCTTCGGGTCGCCGTACTTCTCGAAGTCTTGCTCATTGGCGACCCCATCCATTCCGTGATGTTCCTTTTTCCTCTCCTCACGACAACACGATTGGGCTTTGACGGGTCGGTAATGAAGAAGCATTGGTCCACTTGGGAAGCCAGTGCCCATGGCTCATTTTTCGCGGTGACGCTTATGCGCCCATGTCTTGGATTTGGCTTCGGGTATAACCATGATGGTGAAATACATGTCTTCTTTTAGGACGCTCTTGGCCCATCTGACACGGAACATCGGGACCTTCTCTCCAGCGTAGCTCAGCTCCCAGATCTCCTCGATCCTTCCGTAGTATCTGTCCTTGTCGTTACCGGTGTAGGATTCCATCGTTACCCCAGAGTTCTGATAACCATCGCTCTTCATGTCCTTGTCCTCGGTGTAGAATGTGTAGCCGTTGATATCGTACCCCTCATAGGTCATCAGGTTGTGCTCGGCGCCCTGTGACAAGGCGAATATGAGTTTTTCTTCCGCGGAAGAATCCTCATGTAAAGGGTACGACAGAAGATTCTCCTTGAACCAACGTGTGAAACATGAGTTGTGCTCTTTGATTATATCTCCGTCCGTCCTCTGTTGGCCTCGGTCATTGTACGTCTTCTCAATAAAGGTTTTGTGCTCTACCACCCAAGGATCGACCACGTCTATGTGTTGTAGCGCGACTAGGTTTGCTCTTTCAAAGTCGGCGAGTCGACCCTCAAAGTCGACACGCATTTCGTGGCGACCCTCGCGGTGACCCCATCCAGTGAGCCTGCCAAGGTGCATGTTGACGGGCAGACCAACGGGGTTCTCGATGCCTAGATAATTCGTGCAGTAGGAGATGCACTCTTGATCGAGAAAAGCCCCTGGCTATGCTTCCCTCTGGACGTGACATGTTGCGAACGTATCCTTTGATGACACCATTCATCCTTTCGAATGGCATCATGCTGTGCAGGAACATCGGCCTGAGTTGGATGATATCCTCCACGATATGGACCAGCAGATGCACCATAACATCGAAGAATGCGGGCGGGAAGTACATCTCAACCTCGCATAGTATCACCACGATCTCTTCATGTAGCCTTCTGAGTTGCCTCACGCCAACCGACTTTCGAGAGATGACGTTGAAAAAGTTGCATAGGCCAAATAGCATTTCACGGACGTGCGCGTCCATGATCCCATGGATTGCAACTGGAAGTATCTGCGTCATCAGCACGTGACAGTCGTGAGACTTCATCCCGCTGAACTTCTGCTTCGCTTAGTCTAGGTATCTGCTTATCTTCCCCGCGTAACCGTAAGGAAGTTTTACTCCTACGAGGCAGGTGAAAAACTGCTCGATCTCCTCCTGACTTAGAGTGAAGCACGCGGGAGGGTAGTCATTTCCGGTCTTCTTGGCCTTTTTGCCTTTGCGACGACTTTCCGTGTCCTGCTTCGCCTCATCATCATCATCATTAGGGTGAAGCTTTCCCCTGATGCCCATTGATTTCAAGTCTGCCCTTGCTTTCGGCCCATCTTTGGTCCTCTCTGACATGTTGAGCAGGGTACCAAGCAGACTCTCGCACACGTTCTTGGTGATATGCATGACATCAAGGCTGTGAGGCACACGGTGGATCTTCCAGTACGGCAAGTCCCAGAAAACAGACCTCGTTTTCCATACCTTCAGCAGCGGCTCTGGCGCCTTTCGCTTCTTTTCCGGCTCTAGGCACTCTTTCCAATATTTCAACAGCCCGTCTATTTCCTCGTCGCTCCTCGTACGCGGGCGTCTTCGGGGTTCGGTTTCACCATCGAACAGATCCTTGTGTTTATTCCATGGGTCATCGTCGCGAAGCCACCTTCGATGTCCCATGAACACGGTTTTCGAAGACCCGAGATCTCTATCTAGCTGGCTATACGTTGTGTCATCCATGCACCTGACGCATCCAGAAAATCCATGGACCACCTGCCCCGCGAGATATCCGTAACCGAGATAGCCGTGCACCGTCGTGAGCATTGCGGCTCTCATAGGGAAATATTCTTTCTCTGCGGCGTCCCACGTATTGGCTGGCGTTTTCCACAGCGTGTCTAGCTCCTCTTTCAGCAGCCCCGAATGCATTGATGTTGCTCCCTGGTTGTTTCGGCCCTTCAATTAGCATACACATGTGAATGTACTTCCTATTCATGCACAACCAGGGGGAAGGTTGTACATCCACACAAACACATGCCAGGTGCTATGTGTGCTTCTCTGGCTTCCAAACGGATTGACTCCATCGGTGCTCGCGCCCAGCACGATGTTCCTTGGATCTTCCCCAAATTCTGGGTGTTCGAAGTTCAACGCTTGCCACTGGCTCGCATCCTTAGGGTGACTCGCCATCTTGTCTTTTTTATTTATCTCCGGATCATTTCTGTCATCTTCTCTCTTCTTCTCCTCCCTATCCGCGTGCCAACGCAGGAGCTTTGCTAGCTTAGCGTCCGCGAAATACCGCTGCAGACGAGGAGTGATCGGGAAGTACCACACCACTTTTCGAGGAGCTTTCTTCCTCTTCTTGTATCGAGTGACGCCGCACACCGGACATATGGTAGACTCCGCATGCTCGTCCCGATAAATGATGCAATTGTTCATGCACACATGGTATTTCACGTGTGGTAAATCCAGAGGACACATGATTTTCTTCGCCTCCTTGAAACTGGTCGGGCACTTGTTCCCCTTGGGAAGACGTTCGTGCCAGTATGACATGTTCTCGTCGAAGCATGCGTCGGTCATTTTGTGTTTTACCTTCATCTCCAGATCCATGAGCGTTACTTTCAGGCGGGTATCCTCGGGCCTGCATCCTTCATACAATGGAGTAACCGCGTCTATCTCCAGTTGATCCAGCTTGGCTTTCTCTCGGGCGGCAGCTCTTGCGTTATCCGTGTGCTTGAGAAGCAGCTCTTGAATATGAGGGTCCTGCACCCAGCCCATCGATGGTCCATCGTCGTCTGCTCCGGCATCTTCATCTTCATGATCATGCCCTTCGTCTTGATCTTCCTCATCATCATGTCCGGCATCTTCTACATGATGACTGTGTACTGCATCACCGTCGTGATCATGTCCTGGAGATTTTCTTCGTCTTCTCGGGCGCCCTCGCCGCGGTGGTTGTCTTGCTGCCCTTCCTCATTTCTTGCCCGGCCTCCATGGACGACTTCATAGCCATCTTTGTCACAGCCCCAGATCAGCCCTAGCTTGATTTTCTTGCACCCATGCATCATGTCTAAATTTCCTTTAAATTTGAATTGGGGAATTGGAGAGCCTCAGGAATTATTTAAAATAAATGATCAACATTAAAAATTGCTTCAAATGTTTCCAAGGAAATGTTCCTTTTCAGCTTCGAAAATTATTGGCAAGAATAAAATTCAAACCAATAATTTTGGAGTGATCAAACATTTTATCTTGGGCCTTTGAATTAATTCAATAACTATTTGCATTGGAAATATATTTTATATATACTTAATATATGTCCAATAATTACGGGACATTTTATGTGGTGCTGTACACATTAGTTCCAGCCACATAATTATCTTCAGGATTTTATAAAATGGTTTAGTATTTTACTAAACTAAAACAGAGGCAAACAAAATAGAAAACAGAATTAAAATATAAATAAGAGAGAGGAGAAACTGTACAGCCATTTACCTGCAGCCCACCTACCAGGCGTCCGATCCGCCCAACTTCCCCTCTCGCTGCTGGCCCAGTTGGTGGCCCAGCCCACCAACCGCCACGCCGCTCATCGCCTACCTCTGCCCGATGGCGAGAGGAGGGACCTGGCGACAGCGCCCGAGCTCGCCACCTCCTCCACCTTTCGCCTTTGCTGGCTCCCCTCGACGCCGGAGACGCCACGCGCCTCCCCGAACCCCCCTCGCTCCTCTTCCTCACTCGTTGTTCCCTCTCTTCCCCCCTGGCCCTCTTCCCCCGAGCTCACCGAACGGAGCTACCGCCACCGACGAGCTCCACCACGGCCACCGACCTCCCCACGGCCAGCTATTCCGCCCACGAGCCCCGCCTCGCCACCCTGAATCTCCCCGCCGTCACACGCGACCGGAGAGGCCCTACATCGCCGCCCCAAGTCGTCTTCCCCGAGCACGGCCGCCGGACTCCATCGACAAATTCGACGCCATCCGGCCTCCCCCGAGCCGGTGAGCTTGCCTTCGACCTCCCTGTGAGCTCGCCGTCGTTTCCCCTCATCTCTCTCCCTCGCGCGCGCCCTGTAGCCGCCGCCCCGCGAGCACCCGAATTTGCCGGCCGCCATTGCCGACGAGCACGACGCTCCCGAGCCCCTCTGCTCGAACCCGTGGCACCAGCGTGTTTCTGGTGGCCCGCGGATGCCACCTAGCCCATCAGTTTCTCCTCCCGTGCACCACAGCGCCAACCCCGCACTCGCCCGACCTCCGGCCACCGCCGTGAGCTCGATTCCGCGAGCTCGGCTGACCCCAGCCCCTTGCTCACAGAGATGGATGCGGCCAAGCACCCGCAACACGTAGAGCCCTTCCTCCGCTCGTTTGGCCGCCGGAGACGCAAACCCGAGCCGTTCCGCCGTGCCTGGCCTCGCCGGCGTCGAGTCGCCGGCGGGTTTGACTCGTTTGACCGTTTTGACCGGTGAGGTTGACCCCTCTCTTTCTCTGACGGGTGGGCCCAACCCCCTAATTAGGTAACACGAGCTTAATTAGAACTAACTAATTTAGTTAACTAAACTAGACATCGACATGTGGGCCACCGCCACCGCTAACACTGGTTAGAGTTAGTTTAGCACTAACTAGCCCAGCTTAGTCGACCGAGTCATCGACCGGTGGGTCCCTGTGTCAGGTTTGACCTGGACGGAGCCTTTGACTTGTCGACGTCACCACGTCAGTCGGTGACGCATAAAACCCCTTTTCTGGATTTAATATAATTTAGGAAATTCCAGGAAATACTCTAAACTTTAATAAATCATAGAAATTCAACCGTAACTCGGATTGAAATAATTCATATATGAAAAATCATCAGAAAATTATGAAGAATCTGTTTATGCCATGATCATGCATGTTTGAACAAGTTAACCTCACTGAATAGGATGAATCATGATTAGGGTAATTTATGAAATAGCATTTGGAGTTGGAGTTCAACCTTGTTTGAATTCCACTTCAACTAACTTGGATTATTGTTGCATTAGGTGAATTCAGTACCTTAATATGACCTGTCATTCATATGAATGTGCATTGCATTGATTGTGTTCTCTCTTGTTTGCCGGTAATTGTCCCCTCCCGGTAGACGATGTACCGACGATGAGTTCGATGACACCGATGAAGAACTATATTATCTTCAGAAGTGCCAGGCAAGCAAAACCCCTTGTTCATTCCGATACAATCCCACTCTCTCGCTCCTGCTCTATTTTACTGCATTAGGACAACAAATAATCATGTGTTACTTGCTGCGGTAGCTGAACCCCTTGATCCTTTGCATGACCTGTCATTCCACAAGAATTAGATGAAACCCACTAGCATGAGTAGGAATTGTTTGAGCCATGTTGTGCCTACTCATTTATGCTTGTTTGTCATGCCTGCTACTGCTTAGAGTTAAGTCGGGTCTGATTCATCGGGAATGAATTGGAATTGTTATGAACATGTCCTATTGTGTATGAGCTAAGTGTGTAAACACGATTTGGTAAAGGTAGCGGTGAGAGGCCATGTAGGAGTACATGGTGGGTTGTCTCATTGCAGCCGCCCTCAGGAACTGAGTTCTGTGTTTGTGATCCATGAAACAGTTACTACCACGCATTGGGCCCGAAACCAATGGACCCTCTCGGCTTCTTGACCACCCTTGTCCTCATCCGGAGTTGCAAGTAGTTTCACGGTGTTTGTAGCATCTTTGGGGCCGCATTTAACGCTGACCTTAGGGGTGGGTTGTGTTGCGGTAGGCACCGTGGCCCGTGTACCGAAAGTGCCTGTTTGGTATCTCGGGAACCCCGCACACATCGTTCGGGCTGTATGGGAAACCTCGGCGGACTCCTGCGGATGGAACCCGAATAGGCGATAAACCTGGACTAGGGACTTGAGTGTTTAGGTAGGCCGTGGCCGACACCCACGTTGGGCTTCGCTTGAAGGTTGCCGAGTACATGTCGTAAACGGCGGTAAGTGGTGAGAGCGTGTGTGAAGAAGTACACCCTGCAGGTTTTAATATGATCTATTCGAATAGCCGTGTCCACGGAAAAGGACTTCTGGGTTGCCTATATCAGTTCATAGACAAGTGAAAGTGGATACCCTAAAATGCGCAAGATAAGCGTGAGTGCTATGGATGGCGTTCTCGCAGGGAGACGGGAGCGGGTCCATAGTGGTGTATTGATATGGTGAATATGTGGACTCGTGTGCGCCACCTCAAAAGAGTTACTTGCAAATGAGTTCGGGATAGCCACCGAGTCAAAGCTGGCTTGCTGCAGTCAAACTCCACCACCCCTTTTGATAATGATGCATATGTAGTTAGTTACGATGTAAGTCTTGCTGAGTACAATTGTACTCACGTTTGCTTATTTTATGTTTTGCAGAGAGACGTCAGTCTCGCTAGTAGTTCCACGTGGACTTCGACGTTTAGCTTGTTACCTCAGCTACGATCTTGTGCCCTCGGCAGGATCTGGTAGATAGTCAGGCTTCTCAGCCTTTTTCATTTATAGTGGTCTGTACCCAGACATGATTAGCTTCCGCTTGTGCTTTGCCTTGTATGCTCTGAGTGTTGGGTCATGAGACCCATGTTTGTAATATCTCGCTCCTCGGAGCCTATTGATAAATATCTGAGTCGTAGAGTTATGTTGTGATGCCACGCCGTATTTACACATATTGAGCATATTGTGTGTATGTTTGAAATGCTTGGTATGTGTGGGATCCGACAAACTAGTTGTTTATCCTTGGCAGCCTCTCATATGGGGAAATGTAGTCTCGTGCTTCTGAGCGATAGTAGTCCGCCATACCCGGTTCACCGGAGTCCTGCTAGCCCAAAGACTACCGCTTGGACACTTGACTGGCCGGCATGTGTTTCACTTCGTTCCTATGTCTGTCCTTCGGGAAATGTCACGCGGTGGTATTCGAGTCCTGCCTAGCTCACAGCCGGGATACCGGAGTCCTGTTAGCCAGTGCTACAGCCCGAATATATCGTTGATGACCGACATGCTCGATGTGATTCATGTATGCCTGTCCCCATAGGTTAGCGCCGCTTTGGGTTCACGACTAGCCATGTCGGCCCGGGTTCTTTGTCATATGGATGCTAGCGACACTATCATATACGTGAGCCAAAAGACGCAAACGGTCCCGGTACATGGTAAGGCGACACCCGTGGGAATACCGTGCGTGAGGCCGCAAAGTGATATGATGTGTTACATGCTAGATCGGTGTGACTTAGGATCGGGGTCCTGACAGCGTTGGTATCAGAGCCTGATTGCCTGTAGGATTACCAAGCCAAACTGGTCGAAGTTGTGTCTAGAAATGCTTTAGTTATGTAAGGGAATTGATTGTGGAAGGGAACGTAAGGCTCTTTTACTCCTTATACCTCATGGCCTTCTGATCTGAGTCATCCTCTTCTCTACTACGGGGTTTAAGAACTAGGCTTCTCATCTATCTATTAGGATGACGTGTTACTAATTCCTAGACTTTTAAGATTGTTGGATTTAATCCCCAGCTCAGTTCCTACTATTCCTGTATGATAACTGTTGATCTCAGAATCTTGTTATGATGTTGTTGAGTGGTTATGCCACCATTTTTGCAAGATGTCTCAAATCATTTTGAGCATTTACAGCCGTTATGCTGTCCGAGTCATCCCAGGTCTCTAAATAGTCTGATGCATTTGCAAATTCTTTCCTTCCGTTCGATGACCTTTTGGTCGTAATAAGCACACCAATCGGTAAGTTGAGGTACTCTGTTGCCTCGACACATATGTTGGAACTATTATTATGACCCTAGGTGATTAGGAAGTCACCTAGCAATTTAGCAATGCTTTTGTATCCCTAGTGTGATGATTCTGGCCATCATTTCGAAAGCATCCCGTGATGCCATTTAGTAGTAGGCATTCTACTCCTGGGTTTCTGAACCCGAGATTCATCCTACTTCATGTTGTTAGTATTTGCTAGTGCCTTAGGATATTAGTAACCTTTGCGATAGTCCTCGAGGTCCGTGGTATTTCCTTCTTCCAAAATACTACGAACCGCTTATGGCAGAAGTTCCTTGTTGAACCAAAACATCACGATAAGAGTGCTCTTGAGGAGTACTCCATTCATATTGTGACTCTACCAATTCTACCTTTTCTGCATGGATTATCCGGAAGAAATGTTAAGCTTGCTCGACATACTAATCTGTGCATCCACAACTCAGAAAGTTATATGCTCCTCGAGTTGTTCCCCTTTAGTTGTACTCCGACCCTCGTCGATCAATTGATAACCAAGGGTATGGATGCATTCGAGTTCATCAATGCCTTTTACTCCTATGGTCCATCAAGCCATTCTATTCTAGAATGACTAGGAGAAACAAACTCCAGTACCTCATCCATATCCAGGATTGGGTCAAAGTAGTTGTATCCCGCAGATCAAAATGCCAATTCAGCTTTTGAATCTGTTCTACCTCAAGTATTGCCATCTTATGTCAAGAATGTCATGGGAATTGCACAACCTCTTAGGAATTCTTGGCCTTGATGATACTCTCGCTATCATTATTCATTCCTCGGTTCCGTGTTGTTGTAACCGAATGCCGCAAGTGAATTGTGATGTGCGAAATCAATACTCGAGCCACTCGTTGCTTGGTGGTAAATGGACAATATTCTCATTCTTAGCGTGTGGTTATTAAATCATCATTCTAAGATAGATCGTGCTACCTAGTCCTTATTTCTGGTGCACACCTCGATTGATGAGTTAGGATCTTGTCAAGTCCTCACTCATTTGATAATATCGTCTTGCCCTCAAAAGCAAGATTGCTCTCGAGCTTAGTAACATACCGGTGGTTCGTGACTTTCCAAATATCTTCTTGGAAGTGTTACCGGGTTGTTTCCTGACTGTTATGTTGAGCTCGTGATCAAGTTGGTTCCCTGTGAACCACCCTTTCTCCAAGAATCTGTGTTGGATACCCCTGAGCTAGGCGGTTAAGCTAGACAACAACTTGGAGAGTTGGAAGATAAAAGCTTGCCTAACTTAGTTCGTTCCAAAGGGATATTCTCGTGTAGTGTGTGTTGAAGAAGGATGATATCTTCATCGATTGGTCCCTGTGATCAGTTGCTGGACCTATTGTCTTATCAACTCTTTGATTCGAGTATGGGCCATTGTCGAGTCAAATCAGAACCAACGATATTCGTGATGTTGTCTTACCCGTGGTTAATCCCTCGAGCATACCCATTACATCTTTGGTCTGACCAATGCTAACACCGTGTTCACATGATGGTGGAAGTCCGGTGATATGGAAATTCCGATGAGTTCTTTGTTGAGCCCATCAGTAGCATTTTGTCTCCCCCATGAGTCATGTTGAGCATCAACCTAGTATTGGAAACTTGTGTAAGTAATTCTTCGTGTTTCGCTCATGAAGCATATGTTTGGATGAAAGTAGTGACTTCCTCTAGTTCATGTGCATCTGATGTAAGTTGCCGCCATGAACTTGAGAAAGGTTTGTTTTGCCTCCTGTGGAATCATCCCAAGTCCGTCATGCATGTGCAAAGTATTCTATGGTTTGATAGACTGATCATCTTCATTCCGTATGTATCCCTAGCACACCAAGCCACTGATTTGATTTGTTCAAGGAAAAGGAGTTCTTTCATAAGAGCTAATCATGACTTATGTTAAGACTTCGATATCCTCGATGATGGTTCCCCCACCCGAACTCGGTAGTGTTTTATTATAAGACTACCATGTGGTCATGCTTGTCTAGGACAACGTGTTCACAGGTTTGTAGCAGAACCAGCTCATGTTTTGGAGCTTGCTATCGTAGTTCATATCCCGAGAATCTCCAACGCCATCTCGTCGAATTGTGTTGCAACCCTTCCTTTTCAGACATGATGAGTCTGAAATATCCTAACACCAACCAGATCTGAATCTCAGGCAGATATGATGGTTGGAACATTCGAACAGTTGCATTTCATTCCCAGCTTGCACCGTCCTTATGCCATTTCACTATGGGCTGCCTTCTTAGTAATTTCTATTCAAGATCATCCTCAAAAGTGGACTTACCCTAGGCCCCCTCCACCTCCGATGATAAGCAAAAATCATCCATTGCGTTGTCTTCAACAAGGTAGTCCACATCATCCATTCTAGTCCGGGTGTACCATTCCTTTGCATTCCACCAAATGATCGCTTATGATTGCCTTAGGCTGGTATAAAGAGTTCCAATGATCTCTGTATCAAAAGTAATTCTTTTTGCCACTTAAGGGAATAGTTCTTGCGTCACCTTTCTCGAGGTGTCCCGTTACGGGATCATGATAAATATTTCCTCGCCACCTTGACACCATCCACCATCTCCCTAAGCGTGGAATTGTTGCCACCAATCAAACCCCGTCCTTTGTTCTTCCATCCCTCTCAATGTGTTTTGTGTCTCAACTCGAGATGTGTCACCGTCTCAGTCCGTGAGTCGATCATGTTTACTTGATCTTCGTGAAGATCGAATCATGTAGGGTTTCCCCTTCCTTTCTATTGTCATGTCGAGTGAAGACCTCGAAAGCAAGGACGTCAAGACCAAGATGATAGAGTGAACCAACATCTTCGAGAAGGCAATTGGATCATGAAGATTGTGATAGTTTGCGACTCCCCTTTTTCCTCTTACCTCACGTCTTGAATCTCGGGGCGAGATTCTTGTTTAGTGGGGGTGAGCTGTCACAGCCCCAGATCAGCCCTAGCTTGATTTTCTTGCACCCATGCATCATGTCTAAATTTCCTTTAAATTTGAATTGGGGAATTGGAGAGCCTCAGGAATTATTTAAAATAAATGATCAACATTAAAAATTGCTTCAAATGTTTCCAAGGAAATGTTCCTTTTCAACCGAAAATTATTGGCAAGAATAAAATTCAAACCAATAATTTTGGAGTGATCAAACATTTTATCTTGGGCCTTTGAATTAATTCAATAACTATTTGCATTGGAAATATATTTTATATATACTTAATATATGTCCAATAATTAGGACATTTTATGTGGTCTGTACACATTAGTTCCAGCCACATAATTATCTTCAGGATTTTATAAAATGGTTTAGTATTTTACTAAACTAAAACAGAGGCAAACAAAATAGAAAACAGAATTAAAATAGAAATAAGAGAGAGGAGAAAACTGTACCTGGCCATTTACCTGCAGCCCACCTACCAGGCGTCCGATCCGGCCCAACTTCCCCCCCCCCTCTCGCTCGCTGGCCCAGTTGGTGGCCCAGCCCACCAACCGCCACGCCGCTCGTCGCCTACCTCTGCCAGTAGGCAGAGGAGGAGGTTTCTGGCGATCGCCCGAGCTCGCCACCTCCTCCACCTTTCGCCTGGCTCCCCCTCGGCCTTGGGAGGCGCCACGCGCCTCCCCGAACCCCCCTCGCTCCTCTTCCTCACTCGTTGTTCCCTCTCTTCCCCCCTGGCCCTCTTCCCCCGAGCTCACCGAACGGAGCTGCCGCCACCGACGAGCTCCACCACGGCCACCGACCTCCCCACGGCCAGCTATTCCGCCCCAGCCCGCCTCGCCACCACAGAATCTCCCGCCGTCACACGCGACCAGAGAGGCCCTACATCGCCGCCCAGAGTCGTCTTCCCGAGCACGGCCGCGGACTCCATCGACGATTCGACGCCATCCGGCCTCCCGAGCCGGTGAGCTTGCCTTCGACCTCCTGTGAGCTCGCCGTCGTTTCCCTCATCTCTCTCTCCCTCGCCTTGCGCCAGAAGCCGCCGCCCATGAAAGCACCCAATTCCCGGCCGCCATTGCCGACGAGGCTCGGCGCTCGAGCCCCTCTGCTCGAACCCGTGGCACCGGCGTGTTTACGGTGGCCGCGGATGCCACCTAGCCCATCGGTTTCTCCTCCGTGCACCACAGCGCCAACCCCTTTTCGCCTCGACCTCCGGCCACCGCCGTGAGCTCGATTCAGCGAGCTCGGCTGACCAGCCCCTTGCTGCGTAGATGGATGCGGCCAAGCACCCGCAACACGTGAAACCCTTCCGCGCTTCGTTTGGCGCCCGGGAGGCATAAACCCGAGCCGTTCCGCCGTGTCTGGCCTCGCCGGCGTCGAGTCGCCGGCGGGTTTGACTCGTTGACCGTTTTGACCGGTGAGGTTGACCCCTCTCTTTCATCGGCGTGTGGGCCCAAGCCCATAATTAGTTAACTCGAGATTAATTAGAACTAACTAATTTAGTTAACTAAACTAGACAACGACATGTGGGCCCCGCCTAACCTTCTTGACTGGTTAGAGTTAGTTTAGCACTAACTAGCCCAGTTAGTCGACCGAGTCACTGACCAGTGGGTCCCCAGGTCAGGTTTGACCTGGACGGCGCCTTTGACTTGCTGACGTCACCCTGACGTCAGGCTGACGCAGTAAAACCCCTTTTCTGGATTTAATATAATTTAGGAAATTCCAGGAAATACTCTAAACTTTAATAAATCATAGAAATTCAACCGTAACTCGGATTGAAATAATTTATATATGAAAAATGATCAAAAAATTATGAAGAATCTGTTTATGCCATGATCATGCATGTTTGAACAAGTTAACCTCACTGAATAGGATGAATCATGATTAGGGTAATTTATGAAATAGCATTTGGAGTTGGAGTTCAACCTTGTTTGAATTCCACTTCAACTAACTTGGATTATTGTTGCATTAGGTGAATTCAGTACCTTAATATGACATGTCATTCATATGAATGTGCATTGCATTGATTGTGTTCTCTCTTGTTTGCGGTAATTGTCCCTCCCGTAGAGCGATGTACCGACGATGAGTTCGATGACACCGATGAAGAACTATATTATCTTCGAAGTGCCGGGCAAGCAAAACCCCTTGTTCATTCCGATACAATCCCACTCTCTCGCTCCTGCTCTATTTTACTGCATTAGGACAACAATGAATCATGTGTTACTTGCTGCGGTAGCTGAACCCTTGATCCTTTGCATGACCTGTCATTCCACAAGAATTAGATGAAACCCACTAGCATGAGTAGGAATTGTTTGAGCCATGTTGTGCCTACTCATTTATGCTTGTTTGTCATGCACTCTTGCTTAGAGTTAAGTCGGGTCTGATTCATCGGGAATGAATTGGAATTGTTATGAACATGTCCTATTGTGTATGAGCTAAGTGTGTAAACACGATTTGGTAAAGGTAGCGGTGAGAGGCCATGTAGGAGTACATGGTGGGTTGTCTCATTGCAGCCGCCCTCAGGAACTGAGTTCTGTGTTTGTGATCCATGAAACAGTTACTACCACGCATTGGGCCCGAAACCAATGGACCCTCTCGGCTTCTTGACCACCCTTGTCCTCGGTCCGGAGTTGCAAGTAGTTTCGGTGTTTGTAGCATGTCTTTGGGGCCGCATAGCGCTGACCTTAGGGGTGGGTTGTGTTGCGGTAGGCACCGTGGCCGGTGTACCGAGTGCCCGCTTGGTATCTCGGGAACCCCTGCACACATCGTTCGGGCTGTATGGGAAACCTCGGCGGACTCCTGCGGATGGAACCCGAATAGGCGATAAACCTGGACTAGGGACTTGAGTGTTTAGGTAGGCTGTGGCCGACACCCACGTTGGGCTTCCGCTGAAGGTTGCCGAGTACATGACGTGTAAACGGCGGTAAGTGGTGAGCGTGTGTGAAGAAGTACACCCTGCAGGGTTTTAATATGATCTATTCGAATAGCCGTGTCCACGGAAAAGGACTTCTGGGTTGCCTATATCAGTTCATAGACAAGTGAAAGTGGATACCCTAAAATGCGCAAGATAAGCGTGAGTGCTATGGATGGCGTTCTCGCAGGGAGACGGGAGCGGGTCCATAGTGGTGTATTGATATGGTGAATATGTGGACTCGTGTGCGCCACCTCAAAAGAGTTACTTGCGTTAAGTAGTTCGGGATAGCCACCGAGTCAAAGCTGGCTTGCTGCGGTCAAACTCCACCACCCCTTTTGATAATGATGCATATGTAGTTAGTTCTGATGTAAGTCTTGTGAGTACAATTGTACTCACGTTTGCTTATTTTATGTTTTGCGAGAGACGTCGGTCTCGCTAGTAGTTCCATGTGGACTTGACGTTTAGCTTGTTACCTCAGCTACGATCTTGTGCCCTCGGCAGATCTGGTAGATAGTCGCTTCTCAGCCTTTTTCATTTATAGTGGTGCATACCCGGACATGATTAGCTTCCGCTTGTGCTTTGCCTTGTATGCTCACGAGTGTTGGGTCATGAGACCCATGTTTGTAATATCTCGCTCCTCGGAGCCTATTGATAAATATCTGAGTCGTAGAGTTATGTTGTGATGCCACGCCCGTATTTACACATATTGAGCATATTGTGTGTATGTTTGAAATGCTTGGTATGTGTGGGATCCGACAAACTAGTTGTTTATCCTTGGCAGCCTCTCATATGGGGAAATGTAGTCTCGTGCTTCTGAGCGATAGTAGTCCGCTACAGCCCGGTTCACCAGAGTCCTGCTAGCCCAAAGACTACCGCTTGGACACTTGACTGGCGGCATGTGTTTCACTTCGCCTTATGTCTGTTCCTTCGGGAAATGTCACGCGGTGGTATTCGAGTCCTGCCTAGCCTGCTACAGCCCGGGATACCGGAGTCCTCATAGCCCAGGTTACAGCCCGAATATATACGTTGATGACCGACATGCTCGATGTGATTCATGTATGCCTGTCCCCATAGGTTAAGCGCCGCTTTGGGTTCACGACTAGCCATGTCGGCCGGTTTATTTGTCATATGGATGATAGCGACACTATCATATACGTGAGCCAAAAGACGCAAACGGTCCCGGTACATGGTAAGGCGACACCCGTGGGAATACCGTGCGTGAGGCCGCAAAGTGATATGATGTGTTACATGCTAGATCGGTGTGACTTAGGATCGGGGTCCTGACAATCTTCATCACCTTGCCACCGATAGCCATCCATGAAACCACGCAAGAGCAGATGGTCCTGCACCTGTCCGGATTCCGGGTCCGTAATAAGGCTCTTCAGCTTGCATCTTCGACACGAACATCTTATCTCCGTCTCGTTCTTTTGAAGCATCTCGGCCTTTGCGGAGCTCAAAAATCTATTCACAATGCCTTCGGTCATCGTGCGGACCATGGTCGCCTGCGGGGTAGAGCAAAACGATATTTTAGAACCAAGAAAAAATTTGGCATGACCTTGCCTAAAAATAGGACCAAAAAGAATGCATAGTGCCAAATTCTCGCCGAAACGGAAATGAATCAACATTCCGGCAAAATATTGGAAACTATCGCATTTCAAATACCGGTACCTGCAAACACAAACATATATGCAACACCACAAACATATGCAACACCAGAAACATACGTAGATCTAGCTAGGCCATAAAAAGTGCATGTGCACGTTGTTGGAGGGAGAAAAAAGTAGATCTACAACATAAATAAAGCTTTCCCCTTACTTACCTATCAAAAAAAGGTAATTTAACCACTTAATTTGGGTGGATCTATGGTGCAAATGAGGTGAGAAGGAGGAGGCAGCTGAGACAAGCTTGGAGGAGGAGGTGGAGAGAATGAAGTGGGGAAAGTGAGTGTGATAGGTGGCTGTCCAAAATATCTAGCTGGTCTCGGGTTACTAATGGCGCACCACCTAAAAATGCGCCTGTTACGTGGTGCGCCATTACTAGTTTTGCAAAAAAAATTGTTAGTAGTGGCCCACCGTGGATGTGGTGCGCCATTACTAGTTTGAACTAGTAATGGCGCACTGTACCCAGGTGCGCCATTACTAGTTTTGAAGAAAAAAGTAAAAAAAATGTTAGTAGTGGCGCACAGAGTTTGTGGTGCGCCATTACTAGTTAAAACTAGTAATGGCGCACTGTGCCCTGATGCGCCACTAATAGGTTTGGAAAAATAAAAAAATAAAATTTGTTAGTAATGGCGCACCTTTTGTCTGATGCGCCATTAGTAATGAGGACACTAATGGCGCACATGTATCTGGTGCGCCACTGCTTGGCGCACCACATATGTGGTGCGCCATTAATGTCCATATTGGCTATAGCCCTTTTCCTAGTAGTGTGTGGGATGCGCTCGAAATCAAATTCGGTGCAACTGATGCTGGCAGTGAGCTGTATGCCATGGAGCAGTTCCATGATTATAGGATGGTTGATAACCGTTCTGTATTGGACCAGGCTCATGAGATACAGTGCATTGCTAAGGAGCTGGAGCTCCTGAAGTGTGAGTTACCGGACAAATTTGTCGCGGGTTGCATTATTGCAAAACTCCCTCCTAGTTGGAGGAACTTTGCTACTTCTCTCAAGCACTTGAGACGTGAATTCTCTGTTGAGGATGTCATTGGTCATCTCAGTGTTGAGCAAAACTCGAGAGCCAAGGACTCACACATGAAAGGGGCAGAGGGTTCTTCTAGCGCCAATGTGGTGGAGAAGAACTTCCACAAGTTCAAGGGAAAGAACTCTGTCCAGCAGAATACTACCTTTAAGAAGAAGGGTAAGAAGAAAGACAAAAAGAGAGATGGCTGCTTTACTTGTGGTTCAGGATGAACATTGGGCAAACAAGTGCCCAAACAAGTACAAGAAGCCAAAGACAGACTCCAAGTCTGTGAATGTCACTCTGAGCAACAATGATGCGGCATCTGGGTATGGTAATCCGTTTACCATACTTTCAGTTTGTCCGTTCACCGATTGGTGGGTTGAGACTGGGCCAATATTCATGTGTGTGCTGATGTGTCTTTGTTTTCTTCCTACCAGGTCGCACGAGATTGTTCCGTCCTGATGGCGAATGGCTCGCATGCTTCTATTCATGGTGTTGGCACGGTAGATCTGAAGTTTACTTCTGGAAAGATCGTGCAACTAAAGAACGTGCAGCATGTCTCCGCCATAAAGAAGAATCTCATTAGTGGCTCCCTTCTATGTAAAGAAGGGTTTAAGTTAGTATTTGAGTCTAACAAAGTAGTCGTATCTCGGTATGGACTATTTGTTGGACAAGGATATGATTGTGGTGGTTTTTTCCGCCTTTCCCTGGAGGATTTCTGTAATAAAGTCGTGAACCAAATTCATTCTAATGTGAACGAATCTGAGGTTTGGCATTCACGTCTTTGTCACATAAATTTCGGTTGTATGACGCGGCTAGCTAAGATGGACTTAATCCCGAGTTTCACTTTAGCCAAAGGCTCTAAGTGCCATGCGTGTGTGCAAGCTAAGCAACCTTGTAAGCCTCACAAGCTTGCGAAGGAGAGACACCTGGCACCATTAGAGTTCATACATTCAGATCTCTGTGACATGAATGGTGTGTTGACTAAAGGTGGAAAGAATACTTCATGACTCTAATTGATTATTCCACTAGATTCTGCTATGTGTATTTGTTAAATACTAAGGATGAGGCTCTACACTACTTTAAAGTCTATAAGGCTGAAGTTGAGAACCAACTTGAGAAAAAAATAAAACGAGTCTGGTCTGATCGTGGTGGAGAGTACTTTTCTAGTGAGTTTGATCTATTCTGTGTGGAACATGGTATTATTCATGAGAGGACGCCTCCCTACTCACCCCAGTCAAACGGGGTTGCCAAACGGAAAAACCGTACTCTAACTGATTTGGTTAACGCCATGTTAGATACATCGCGTTCATCCAAGGCATGGTGGGGGGAGGCTGTATTGACATCTTGTCATGTCCTGAATAAAGTCCCCACAAAGGATAATGAGACTACTCCCTATGAGCAATGGGAAAAGTAAATAACTACACTCTGTTACTTGCGCACTTGGGGCTGTTTGGCAAAAGTCAACATGTTGATAATCAAAAAGCGAAAGTTGGGACCAAAGACTATGGACTGTGTTTTTCTTGGCTATGCCAAGCATAGAGTTGGCTATAGATTTCTAGTGGTGAAATCTGAGGTACCTGACCAGAAGGTCGGTACAATCATAGAGTCTAGGGATGCTACATTCTTTGAGGATATTTTCCCCATGAGAGATATGCAAAGCAATTCTAGACTGGAATCTGATGAGACTCCTGAACCTGCTATTCCGATGGAATATTATGAACATAAAAGTGATAAGAGTTCCACGGAGGATGACGAGGAAGCTCCTGTTAGGAGCAAGAGACAGAGGACTGCAAAGTCCTTTGGTGATGATTTCCTCGTGTACCTCGTGGATGATGATACTCCCAGTTCCATTTCAGAAGCTTATGCATCTCCGGATGTTGACTACTGGAAGGATGCGGTCCGTAGAGAGATGGATTCCATCTTGGCTAACAGGACATGGGAGATCACTGATCGTCCTTATGGTTGTCGACCATTAGGATGTAAGTGGGTGTTCAAGAAGAAGCTAGGTCCGATGGTACTGTTTAGAAATACAAGGCTAGGCTTGTGGCCAAGGGTTATACTCAAAAGAAGAGGATTTCTTTGACACTTACTCACCTGTGGCTAGGCTGACAACCATTCGAGTGTTACTCGCTTTGGCTGCCTCGCATGGTCTTCTCGTTCATCAGATGGATGTTAAGACGGCTTTCCTTAACGAAGAGCTAGACGAGGAAATTTACATGCAACAGCGAGATTGCTTTGTAGTAAATGGTCAGGAAAGAAAGGTGTGTAAGTTAGTGAAATCTTTGTATGGCCTGAAACAAGCGCCTAAGCAATGGCATGATAAGTTCAACACTACCCTAACGTCTGCTGCCTTTGTTGTGAATGAAGCTGACAAATGTGTATACTATTGCTATGGTGGGGGCGAAGGAGTTATACTGTGTTTGTATGTCGATGACATACTGATATTTAGGACCCACCTCAAGGTCATTGAGGAGGTCAAGGCTTTTCTATCTCATAACTTTGAAATGAAAGACCTGGGCATGGCTGATGTTATCTTGAACATCAAGCTACTGAGAAATTCTGAGGGTGGAATTAAACTTCTGCAATCCCACTATGTTGAGAAGATTTTGAGCCGTTTTGGATATTCGGACAGCGAACCTTCTGCAACACCATATGATCCTAGCGTGCGGATTCGAAAGTTTGAAGGCACAACTGTAGATCAAATTAGATATTATCAAGAGGTTGGTTCACTGATGTACCTAGCATGCGCTACTCGTCCTGATATCTCATTTGCTGTGTGCAAACTGAGCCGGTTTGTTTCCAATCCGGGAGATGTGCATTGGCATGCTGTTGAGCGAGTGATGTGTTATTTGCAAGGTACTGCGAACTATGGAATTCACTATTCTAGGTACCCGACGGTACTTGAGGGGTATAGTGATTCGAATTGGATATCTGATGCTAATGTGATGAAAGCCACAAGTGGACATGTCTTCACACTTGGTGGTGGTGTTGTTTCCTGGAAGTCTTGCAAGCGCATTTATCTTAACCAGATCGACTATGGAAGCAGAACTCACAGCATTAGACACATCATGCATCGAAGCAGAATGGCTTCGAGAGCTTTTGATGGATTTGCCGGTGGTTGATAAACCAGTGCCGGCTGTCCTTATGAACTGTGACAATCAAACGGTGATTGCCAAGGCTAAGAGTTCAAAGGACAACATGAAATCCACAAAGCACATAAGAAGAAGATTGAAATCTGTCAGAAAATCAAGAAACTCCGGAGTAATAGCGTTGGATTATATTCAGACGGCTAAGAATCTGGCAGACCCTTTTACGAAAGGGCTATCATGGATTGTGATGGAAAATGCATCGAGGGAGATGGGTATGAGACCCACATAAGTTGCCATGGGGGTAACCCAACCTATGTGATCGGAGATCCCGTGAATTAGGACCTGGGAAAACAATCCAGCGGTCAACTGAGAACCCACTCCGTTGTGGATGCACAATACTCTCAATTATGTAAGGCAGGCCAACTTTTGTCTTAATGTGTTCCAAAGCTTGTGTAAGCAAGATGCTAACCTACAGAGCAATCTTGGTAGGAACACACCTAAGTGAGCCCGACTGCTGGTCACAGTCTATGAGATTGGGTAATCTCTAGGAAGCTCATGAGAAGGTACGGAGTATGACTAATAAGCTCCACCCATGGGGTTTAGCCTTCGACAGCCACGTATCAGCTGACAATAGGCGAAACTTCTGCACGCCAAACTGACAATTCAAGGCATAGTCCATTGTTCGGTTGTGAAGAAGTCTAATCCTATTGCTCTAGGTGGAAGTTCAAGTTAACAGTCTCCACTGAAATTTCTGATATATCAAACATTGTTTGGAACAGTTGACAAACTTATGTGCCTCGAGATCTGGTGGGGGATTGTTGGATTATGGATCGGCTTAGGCCCATATAAGACACCAATCCCTGGTTAATCTTGAGGCATATGTATGAGATGGCAGGTGGTGGAAAGTTTAGTCCCACCTTGCCAGTTGAGGAGAGTTGAGACCCCTTTATAAGGGTTGTTCTACCACTTGCCATTGGGAGCTTGGGAAGAGGAGTGGTACACGCGCGCTCCTCCACCTCCACCGCCCACCTCGCCTCGTCACGACGAATGAGCCGAGCCGAAGCTTATTTTTGCCACTCAAGAACGAATTAATTAATCAGGGATTAATTAACGAGCCGCCAACAGGTGGGCCACTGTCTGAGACGTTGGACTGTGGGCTGACTTGCGTTGCCGGGATTCGTCGACTCCCTTGCCGGGACTTGCGTCGCCGGGATACGTCGACTCCCTTGCCGGGAGTGCGACCCTTGCCGGGAACGACGACTCCCTTGCCGGGAGTGGGTCGACTCGGTCGTGGGCCTCCGCAAGGCCCACGACTTTCTCCCTTACGGACTATATAAGAAGGCTCTGGCCAGTGAAGTAACCTAGTTCGGTTCACTCACTCCCTCTCGCGTGACCTAGCCGTCATCTATTGTTCCTCACTCTGTGCTGCCTCCGGCGATCCCATCCCGACAACCGCGTGCACGGTTGGTCGGGAGAGCAGGTGCCTCCGGAACCCTGTCGTCTGAGATCCTGCCCGGGAGAACGGCAATAAGGTTTTTGGGTAGCGTCTCGACGTGACTGCTCCCGTTCCGTCCCCAACTCCGTCCGCCTCTGCTTCCACTCCTTCCCCTGCATCGACACCATGGCAGAGGACGCCGCCGCCAAGAAGAAGGCCACGGACGATGCTGAGGCTGCTGCTGATGCCGCCGCGTTGGCCTGGCCAACCGGAGGGTATGATCTGTTCATCCCTTGTTTTACTCGTACTTGTACTAGCCGCATATGTGCTGCTCATCGATGGTTCGCTTCTATATTCTGTACGTGCTAGTATGCTTAGGTATAGCTATGAGATGCATACCTTTTATGCCATGCTTACTATTTACTCGTGGATAAGTCTAATCCGGAAAGTGCTAATATTTCCAACACATGGCACATGACACATATCCTTCGGATCATAACTTAGGGGTCAAGTCCTATATCGAGACATCATGGTATCAATTACCAGTCAAGCAATAATAGAAAATCTCATGAATCAAGCATTATAAATCAAAGTGCGCCTCATATTTCAAGACCGTGCGAGTACTTTTCTCAGTATGTTGATCTCCCTCATGGCCTCATTCATGCATCTTCTCTAACCTATGTTCTACTCCCAAGTCTCTTTCACTGTGCCATTTCGGCCATCTTCATAGCGATAGTTATAGTTTGTTCCAGTCCTTGTGATCCCAAAAAGAAACAGAGCATTTTCCTCTTCAGCATTGAATCAGTTTAGCACCAGCGATTAATCAGGGAGTAGGAGACATTTGGTTCTAGTAGCCTTTTTTGCACATGATCGTTTATGTTCTCTTGCGCCCACGCAAGACTGTCCAGATCCAGATAAACAGCACAACAGCTAACCAGTTCAGAGTTCAGGATCATAGGTTCTACAGCTGCATTTACGTCTGTTTGGTACGACTCGGAAACCGAAAAACAAATTGTATGGCATGGTCATATCTTATCATGCTAGTGGGACAATTCAGTGCTGTCCATTTTTTTTTTTCTATCAAAGGCATGGCAGAGTTTTTTTTCTACAGTACCGGAGTTGAAAAAAAGAAGCCATCTACATACTCACTTTGGAAAAGCAATGAAAAGTACATTTTGCAATCATAAGGCGTGTCGGTCAAGAAAACGTTTCTCGGAATATTAATGTAAATTTGGGACAATGTTGCTGCATATATACCGCATATCCGAGACGGAATTCAAATGAGCGCAAAAAAAAATGGATTTATGAATCCTACAAGTGTCAAGTATACCGCTGTTATCTACTTCAGTATATGCTACGTATCTTGGCTGTGTGAGAAGAACCTGGGGCTGTGTCACCTGAAATGAAAGTTCCTCTTCTATGCTGAAGAGACCGAGTGCGCAGATCCGGTGGCCCGAGTATCTTTTTCGCTCAATCTCCGTTTCATCACCTTCTTGATCTCCTCCTCCTTCGTGTCCGCAAACTGTATCAGTTCCTTGAAGCTGCCAAGGCGCGTCGGCTTTGGCTTCTCTGGACGTATTTGAGCAATGGTGGCCGCGGTGACGGCAGCAGCAGAGTCACTTGGCTCGCTGGGAGGTTCGGAGCTGGAGTACCTGCTATACTGCCAGCAGATCCTTGCGAAGTAAACCATGAGAGCAAAGACGCATATCAGAGCACACAGCAGGAAAAGGCCCCAGAAGCTTCCGAGGCCAAGCCTGACTGCTCCCAACCCACTGTCATCATCGCCGCAGGTCGGATCTGTGAGCCACTCGTCGTGAATTCTCTGGAGCTGGCCACTCTCTGAAAGTTGAAGGATGGCGGTTGATAGGTCTGCAGCAAGGGGGGAATCTCTCTGGAATGCCTGTAAAGAAGGGGAAAAAAAGAGCAGATATAATTCTCTCCTTTTCAAAAGTGTAACTGTAAATACATAACGATTCATCGGATGCTGAACATACAAATCCCCATCCCTCCTTCGTGAACTCCTGACCGACTATTCTGAAGTTGCAGTGGGTTGACAGGAAGATCTCAACGCATGGCATCTCATCAACAACTGCAGCAACACCGCCGTCTTTCGGCCCACGATTAAGGGCATTGGCGTACTCCTCAACCGTGCTCAGTGGTACTAACCGGGATTCGGGAATATTCAGCTCATCAATCAGGTAATTTCGGACAAATTTTCCAGCCGGGTATCCGATAGGTAAAGCGCTAGCAACCAAATTGTCGAGTCCAGTTATTCCAGTTGCTAGCTGCTGTACTGTGAGGATCGACGTCAAGCTAGCAGTGTAACTTGAATTGATGATCAGCACGACAAACAACCATATTATCAGCACGAAACGCCCAAGAGCACTTACGGTGTTCTCCCCTGAGGTAAGTTTTTTCAGTAAGACATTTTCATCCAGATGGGAAAAGAATACAAAACAGGAGTTAAACATAATATCATGTGCTGCATTTAGTGGACTTACTGTGTGCAAAGAACATCGTTGAGAAACTGAACCTGAAAGAGAAGCATGAACTGTCAGTTAACTTCTTATAGCTAACATTTAGAAAAATTACAAAGATACAAAAATCATAAAGTTACAAAACAATTGGTGAGAACAAAGGAAGTAAAAGAAACAAAAATAACCACTTTGGCTCTCTTCATTATTTCTGAATTCTTATTCAAGCCAGATTGAAAACCTAAGATAGAACAGATCCTTGGAGTAACAAAGGAACTTACCAAAATATTGTCAGGATTTGTCGTCAGGAGAGCCTCGAAACTCCTCATTAGAACGATGTTCAAGAATCCAAACAACCACTCCCACAAAAATGAAAAGAGTGCCTGTTACACACCACATCTCTAATGTGAAAGGTTTAAAGAAAGCCCAGGCATTTGAATTTGCTTTTCTCACTGGCGCTACTATCACAAGCCCTGCCTCGATATAAGGCTGTGTGAATTCTGCAATCTTCGTTCTATTTCTCACAATAGCAAAGTCACCTACAGCTGCATCAAGGGCCTAGAGAAAAAACAAAACAAAAAATCAGATGATGAGAAGCAAAATGATCAAAGAAGCAGAGCAAAGCATGCAAACATACATTGGTGGCAATCCTACTAATAATGTCGTCATAGTTAGGATTCTTTGAACCATCCCCAATTGTTATGAACTGGCAAGGAACTGGGTACGGAAGAAGTTTAATTGCTGCGTTGAATATATCAACACTGTAACCCGTCACATTATCAGGGCCCTTGCCAACTGAAACCAACTCCCTAAAACTTGGTTTATTTGGAACACCAACTCTCAGAGGCTGGCCATTGTTAGGGAAAACCCACCCTCTCGGCTTAGTAGTTGTGTCACCTGGCCACACCACACTGTGCAACTGTTGGGCACTTGTTGACGTATTCGGTGGCTTCCGATACAAAATTTCGGGAGCAGAAACAGAAAGACCAGAGTAATTACTCCAATAGCCAATCAAACGGGACCCAGTACCACCAACGTTAAGGATATCATAAGCTGGGCGCACCAAATTGCGGTCTGCATTAAACTGAACCAGACCTGTTAGCCCTGTCATGTTTGTGAGCAAAAGTTGCTGTAGCAACTGATCACCACCATCAAATATCTTAAGCTTTGATAGACGCAAACTGCTTCCATTTGAATTGTGCAACCTTGGATCTGCAGAGAAAGTAATTTGCTGCCCACTATTGAGATATTCATTGATAGCACGGGCAACAACCCAAACTGAGTCATAAGCATAAAAACCGTACGAATTCATGCCAGAAGAAATGCTCCTATTATTAGCTGCATTATTCCATTTAGCTACGAACTTCCTCTTGGCATCAGAATCAGGAGTGTGCTGGCGAAGAACAATTAGTCCTTGTATATAACTCATGGCTTTAGGATCTCCAGGCCCTGAGGAGTCCAGGACAGCAGCTAACCAATCTGTTACTATCCAGACATAGCCAGTGCCCATCATCTGGAGTTTGTTCGCTATAGCAAATATTCTCATCCCTGCATCAGGATTGACATGCACAACAAACACCCTTGATTCCATCATGTTTGCTCTAAACAGTACATCATTGATCAAATCTGTGTCTGAGTTTGGAGGAATGGCTGCTTTATGTGAAATTCTTGCCCGCTTTGCTCCAAGTGCATCACCGAGGACTGACACCCCGCCTCGGCCATAATCATCATCCACAAATATAGCAGTCACCTCTTTCCATTGAAAGTAATCAATAATGCTAGCAACAGCATGCATTTGGAAGTAGTCACTTATGGTGCTCCTTAAAAAGTAAGGATACTCCGATGCAGATAGGGTTGGATCAGTTGCTGCAAATGATAGAAGTGGAACATGTAGCTCATTAACAACATGTGAGATGACATGGCCTATTCCAGAAGATTGAGGGCCAATGACAGCAACCACGTTTTTCTCCATTAGCTGCAGTGCTGCAACAAAGTACCGTTTTATGAATCAGTTCATAGGCTATTGAAGCAATTAGCAACTGTCTTACTTACAATAACTGGAGGTATGAGGCAAGGAAAATTGCATTAGGAAAATGACTATGAATTATCTCGGGAACAAGAGAAATAGTATGTACATATTTATATGAATTTAATCTGCTAAATAGGTGTTACCAGTTCTAGGGCCTTAATAGGCTGGTCTATGGAAGTGTCTGATGAAGTGTGTTACTAACAGCACCAATCATTTATCAATGGAAGAAAAGTATGTAGTGGCAGGACGTAGATTTTAAACTCTTCATCCAAAAACATAGGTCGGATGGGGACATAAAGGAGAGGTGGCTATCCATACTGAATGCGTTTGGAAAATACTGTACACACTAGGCCATGCAGGTCCATGGGTTTAATGGCTAGTAATTGACGAACTGAAGCTAAATTTCTAAATCAGCTACTATAAGATCCTTCTAAATTTGTGCTAGTACTTAACTATTGTTCAGAAAATTTTATTCCAACAATATGAGAAAATTAGTTATGGTACAAAACATATGGTGACAAATCTGTCACTCTGATGCGGTGATGCCCACACATGCCACAAAGAGAATAAGGAATCTCGCATGATAAGAAAGTGAAGAGTTGGATGCTCTTTAATACATGTTTCTTGCACCTTAAGGGATGCTGTAGTTAGTACACAAGTTATGCCATTTTTTGATCCATGGTACCAGTATGCTTTTTGTCTGTTCCTCTTTTGTTGCCAGAACAATCAGGTTAGCACAATTCTCAAGAAAGGGCACGATCCTCATAGAAGTTTAGAGCAACAGTGCTTTAAGCACAGTTGGTTTCTCCATTCCCAATCAAGTCATTATTGAATCATCTCATGGAACAGGAGCCAGGCAATTATTGTAGTATTAAACTAAGTGGAATATAAAAGGAATGGGCTACCCTATAAAAAAGGCAATATGAGACATACTATCCAAGGAATCTTGACCTAATTCAGAGTTCAGACTAAGACATCAATGCACTGAGATATAGTGATATTACAGTGCAGCTCAACTGTTTCTTTACTAGTCAACAATTAATTCCCCCAAATTTATGACGTCCAATCTAAGAAGTGAATCTCAGACAGAAAGACAATAGCAATTAACTAAACAAAGTATGATTGGAAGAATAACAAAGATTATTGTGTAAAAATAAATAAATAAAGTAACAGGTTTCCTCATATATGCACCAGAAGGACTGGATCAAAGAAACCAACTCTGACGTGTAAGTTCTGTCATTTTGTAACAAGCAGCAACTACTTTTGCTCTTTTTTTATGGGAGCAGATTGAGATGCAATAATTTACAAGGCCCACGGCACTTTGAACAGATATGCTGGACAGATTGTGGTGCCCTCATGGCCTCATCTTTGCCACTACCAATAGTAGCTCATGCTGAGATCTCAATAAAGAAAAATAAAAATGAGTCTGCTGATAAAGTTAGTAAGGGGTACTGAAAAGATAAACTAGTTCATAAATGATATACTTAACCACTTCTCAGATTAATAATCTTGGGCCATGCCAAATCGTTTCTACGTGTGTCGATTACAAATACGGTTTTGCTATTTCTCTAGGGAGGACAACAATCGATGTCGACCCGGAAAGAACTGATTCTAACTCAATGGAGCTATCGCCACTCGCAGTAGAAAAACTTTCTTTCTCATGTGCAACTACTAAAGCAGGAATTTTCTTTCTCCATCAACAACTTCACTTTGTAACCAGTTGGAGTAAAGCAGCACATGCTTCCAGTCAGATAATTACAGATATGGCTAGTGGAAAAGTCACCGAATCACTCGAATTGGCCAGGAATTGGGTCGTGAAAGATAAGTTCCAATAAATTCCGTTACTTATGGGGTAAAGAGAACTCATCTGTTCAACACTAGTGCTAAAGAAACAGAGTACTAATAGTCTTCTAAAGAAAACAGAGTAATAAAAGAAGTAATAATAAAGAAAATAACAAACCTTCGATGGTTCCAAGAAACCCGCTGCAGTTGGTGTCCTGGCTGATCAAATTCAGGGTGGTTCCGGCGAGCACGGTGCGGTCCGCGTTGACGTCGTCGACGGCGAGCTCGATGGCGAGCCGCGCCGCGTGGCCAATGGTGGATTCGTACGTGAAGAGCGCGCCCACGGACACCGTCCTCGGCCGCCGAATCCCCCGCTGCGCCGCCGCCGCCGCCGCCGCGCAAAGCGCCAGGCACAGGACCAGCAGCCTGCCCGCGCCCATTGCCCCCGTCCCCAAAGGCGCCACCCGGAAGCGCGCGCGGCGCTAGAGCGCGGCCCTGCCCGAGAAGCGGAGCCTCGGGGCGGCTCGCATGGGCCGGCCGCGGGAATGGGCAGGCGAAATCGCAGGAGGAGGGCCCAGGAGCGGCAGAGTAGGACGAGGCGGTTGGATCAAGAACAGCTCAGAAAGACGGTGGCTTTGAGGCGGGCGCGCGCGCGCGCGAGGGGGGTGGGGAAGAAGAGGACGAGCTGGGGCAGAGCTCTCCCCGTCTCCCTCTGCTCCTCCGCCCTGGGCCTGGGAGGGCGAAAGAAAGCTTGACGGCGGCGTGGGAATCGTCGATTAGCAGGGAGTCCAACGGGACTGACAACGGCGCAGGGGTGTAGCGTGTTGTATGGTGCGTGGTGCGCTGCCGCAGGCGCTGCGGCGTCGGCGTGTGTGCATCACATGGAGAAACGGAAAGGGAGAGGAGGCGGAGACACTCGGACAGCTACTGTTGGATGGCGACGGGGGCAGGGGAAGGAATTCATTCCTCCTTCCCGCGGCATTCCTCGCCGCTAGAGATATTTCTGGGGGTGATCGGGGCGGTTATCCACCAAAATCACCTGAGATCCATCCATCCGGTGGCCTCAAGACCCAGGAAGGGCCTGGTCATGGAGAATTTTGTTTTCTTGTACCAGTGTTCATGTGGTTGAATTTGTTAAATTTTCTTTCCATCACGGCGTGGTAGGGAAGAGCATCGTCGGGCTTTAGGGTGGTCAGAGGGCGCGACATATTTGGCACCCATGCAGTGAGGATCGAATGTGCTCAGTGGGAACACGGCGAGCGTTATGGAGATTTGTAGGCCGCGCGAGGGATGCCACTCGGATGGCATGATTGTCAGATCATCGACTCCGAGATGGTAGAAGCGGTGTGGATCCAATATCCATTTTGTGTACTCCCTCCGTTTGGAATTACTTGTCGCAGAAATGAATGTATCTAGATGTATTTTAGTTCTAGATACATCCATTTTTAAGACAAGTAATTCCGAACGAAGGGAGTACATCTGTTGTAACCACACTAACGTCGAACACAATGTGAGGTTCTATGTTGATGCGTGATCTACGTATTGGCCTCTACTTCTGGACTATTGACTTGGATAGAGGTGATAATTAGTCTAGATCGGAGCGTCAAAGCTCTGAGTGGAGATTTGGCTCTGGCCTCAATTTTCTTAGGTGGCGATGGCACCCTTTGGTGTTGTTTTCTCCTTAGGGGTACCGTTGTGGACCTTCGATTTTCTCCCGACACTAGATTCTTGAACTTCTCGTGTGAAAATCCAAGACTCGTTGTATGTGTCATATCCTGCTTTGCATTTGATGAAGCTGGTAACGATTTTCGTACGATGATATCCTATCCCTACAGCAAACAAGGATAAAACCGCTCCTTCGGAGTGGAGATGGTCCAAACTAAACCCTTGGATGGGCAACCTGGCCCAACATCTTGAACCCAAAGCCTAACGGTGGGGCCGGGCTCGGGTTTCACTTTTGGCTCGAACCGTATGCCAAAAAGTAGCGGCAACTTAAAATAGAATTTTTAATAGAATATAGTTTTAATATTGTACTTATATACCAATATGATTGAAATAAGAACTCCCTCTAATCCATAATAAATGCCACGGTTTTGAACTAGTAAGGTTTAATCTTAGTTCAGTACGAAAGTACACCAATTGTTCTAGTCCGGGGTGGGTCAGGCTTCGGTTTTGGTGGTTGGAATTTTCGAAGCCCGTCCCAGGAAATGTCCTGGTCTGATCCAAACTTATCTGCTTTCGCGGGCCAGCGACTAAAGTCATACAAACAATTAAGGGTAAAATCTCAGAACAGTTGAGTGATGAAAAGACATACTTATCTCTTCGAGATATTAACCGTGTCTTTTTCTTGGCTTGACCCACTAGAACCACATCAACAGTGACATATGAACCATCTAATCATCAGCAAAACCCGCTTTTATATTTTTCACAAAAGCAGAAGCTTATGCTTTTACGACATCTCTGAGCCGTCTAATACAACGAGGGTAAGCGGCAGGGATGTCACCAGCAGAAAATCCCATTTGTCCCACGTCTCCATTCATTGCTAGTACTGTCCAACGTTATTGTCTCCTATATATACCAAAAGATTTGTTGATGTATCGAGAGAAAACACAGAGACGATTGGACACCAGAGAAGTCGCACCTCCAGATTTTTTATACTATCTATTATTAAGTGCATCATACAGTGACACCGCAGGTGACATGAGAGCTCTATGACATTTCCACAAATATCAACATTTCTGTTTCTTTTTCAAGGATGTAAAACAATTTTGTACGAAAACTTCATAAAAGATAAGGAGCCAATAAATTGTGCTTTTAAAAAAGATATATGTAATGCATGAAAACTCGGCCAATGTGGAATGCTATTTCGAACTCCAATAAGGTTTCAATTTGAGGGGAGTGAGAAACTCAATCTTCAGGCAGATAATAATTAGATGAAAGAAACGCACAAGATTCACACACATGCATGAGAGCAGAGGTTTCAGAAGTATTCATTTCTGCTAGTTTCTTTTCTAATTGCACTGTGTCTGAAGAATGGGAAACGTAACTTTAGGGAGACAATGTGATGCTGCTGCACTTTCTTTTTGCCGTGCAGGGTAAGATTTTCACAAAGAAACATCGAGCAACAGGATCAATCGACACGTTCTCCTTGTCAGGACTAGCGAGGGAGTTGTATCCCGAAGGTGTTTTCGAGAATAAAGGTGACAAGATTGCTTTTGCAGGGACCGTCTTGACATGAATCCATCTTTGTCTCGGCTTTTCAAGTTGCAACCAATGAAAGGTAGCTTCGATATTTTCCCCTGATTCTTGAAAACACTATTGATATATTCTTGAAAAAGGTAGCTTTGATATTATTCTTTCCAATTCAAGCATAATTCTTGGTTAACACATGCTCTGAACAGAGTTTTAGTTTTGTGTGAATGGTATGACTAGAGACAAATAGGGCATGGTTATTGCAACATGGCTTTGTGCCAATTTGGGTCGACAAATGCTCGACAAGACCTCGACTGAATTTCACGAGAAGTGAGATGGACTTTGTATCCATGGCGGTCATGGTGGTGATTTTACGTGGCAAGTGGTCACTGCCAATTCCACGCCGAAACATGGGCGTCCACCTGTTGACTAGTGCCTTTTGGCTCTGGTATGGAGTACTAGCAAAAGTGACTATGTAACAATCCGTTTTCAAGATGCTAACTGGAGCACTTCATGTTCGGAGTGAAAACTCTTGTCGTGATCTTTATTGGTTGGACTCAACCCCCGTGCTATTACCCTGTTGAAGATGTTGTCTACTTCTTGTTGTGTCTTCATTGGCTGATCTGAACAATCAGGATGAAAATCCTTGTCTAGGCCGCCTGCGGGCGACGATGGCGTGACGACGTTTATCTCTTCTTCAAAGCGTTGCTGCAGAGAAGGTCGACTTAGTCATATGGGTTAATTTCATATCTTGTAATAGTTCAGTAGTTGTTGTCTTTATTCTGCATACTCTGCTTAATAATTAATAAGAATGGTGTGCACATTGCAATGATGCAGGGGCTAGGATTCTAAATTCTAACCTCCTTTTCGAAAAAAAAAACATTTCCCTAATTCTGTGGACACATTGTTCTCTTCAAGTTTTGAAATAATTTTGGGTTTAACCGCACTATTTTTTTTCTTGACCCACAGCAATCACATCTTTAGCCGTCTAATCAGCAGGAAAAGTCTCTTTTGCAGATTCTCCCCAAAGCAAAAGGCAGCTTATGGCTACAGGCTACGATAACACAACTGAGATTAGCACGGATATCACCAACCAAAAATCCCTTTTGTCCCACATCTCCCTTTCATTGCCACTGTCCAACGTCTTGTGGATGCGACGAGAGAAAACACAGAGAGGATTGGACACCAGAGAAGTGTGCATCACTAGGTTTATACTCCCTCCGTTCTTAAATAATTGTCTTTCTAGCCACCTTAAATGAACTACAACATACGGATGTATGTAGACATGTTTTAAAGTATAGATTCACTCATTTCATTCGTATGTAGTACTGTCACGTTTCTGTAGAAGACAATTATTTAGGAACAGAGGGAGTATATCTGTTGCATGCATGCGTCACATAAGTTCCGTGAAGGAACAAGCGACATGAAAGCTCCACGGCATTTTCTACAAATATCAACATCTCTTTTTTCTTTTAGAAGGATAAAACAATTCTGTGTGAAAACTTCTAAAAGGATAAATAATTTGGCTTTACATTATGGATGCTACCATTATGTTTTAGTTCTCGGAGTTTTGGCGTCATGACGTGCTCTTGTAATTGACACTTAATGCATTGCATAAGTATTTCTTTTTGTAACATCGGAAGTTTTGTAAATGTTATAAGCTCAAGAATCATTAATGTATGGAGTTACTTTGAAGAGGATGGCCTGTTATTTCCTATATAAGAACTAGATGAAGTACAGAAGATTCATATGCACTCAAGAGAGGAGATGTTTCAGGAGTATTCAGTTCAGTTATTAGTTCTTTTCTAATTGCAGCGTAGCTGATGGACGGGAAACCTAACTTTAGGGAAACAAAGTGAATATGCTGCACGTTCTTTGTATCGTACAGGGTAAGATTAATTTGGCAGTTCAATTAGCACGTTCTCCTTGTCAGGACCAGTGAGGGAATAGCATGTCCATCTCCTAGGCGCTTTCTTTGGAGAATAAAGGCAACCCCGTCGCTTTATATTATCCACCTTGACATGAAGCAACCTAGCTTGGTCTCAGCCTTTGAAGTTGCAATCAACAATCTCATGGTAGACCTAGAGGAAAATGAAGGCCAGTCGACAGTACTGACACGGGACCAACAATTTTCCTAAGCGGTATTCTACACGGTTAGAGCATGGATGGTTCGTTGGTTCTTGGTTAAGCTTGTGGCATGAGCAAGCATCACATCACACACGCGTGCACGGGTGAAAAATGCTCTGGAAAAAAGCTTTTTGTTTTGTGTGGATGACATGACGAGAGACGGAAAAAAGCACGGTGATTGCACATGGCTTTGTACAGATGCCTGGGTCGCGCATGAATAATACTCTCACACCCCTTGAAACGTACAACCACTCGACCAAATTGTCTAGACATGAAATCAATCATTTCACGAGGAGTGAGATGGACTTTGCATGCTTATTTTGGGGGATACCAAGCTCATATTATATGATCATTATCATTCTGGATTCTCTTTGACGAAAAACACATTTTGTTCCCCCGACGGGTCCCCTTCCGCAAGAATAGCAAAGGCGTCATGCTTTTTGCCATCGTATATTGCTACAATGCTACATTCAGACAAGTGGCCAAGGACGATTTTTTTAAGGTGACAAGGACTCTAAAGTATAAGGAAATTTGGTACGAAACCAAACTAGTTTTACACACAAAGAAAGCACATTAATATATTTATATGATCCTAAACATAACAGCCAAATATAATGGAAATGCACACATACTAAAATAGATGAACAATCCAACAACACAACAATAATGAAGATTTAATGTCCATTTTTCCATTCAATGCAGCCCCGCCATACGATACACATAACAGTGATGAGAGGTCCTGTAGGACGCTTGTGAGCGGCAAACAGCGAGCTTTCGCTGAAGGACGCACAAACGGGCCGGCCCATTTGCAGGCGTTGAATGTAAAACCTCACAAAAATGAAAAGCAGGCATGTGTAGTCGAGCTCCCGACGGCAAGCTACAAAAAACAGTTTGTAGCCCCTCGTGCTTGGCTAAAACGCAGCACGAGTACTCAAGTACTAGCTACGGCAGCATCCCTTTTAAAAAAAATCCAATCTCTCTTGGAAAAAATATGGGAATTTTTTTAAATAGAATAATCGTTCAAAACATGAACAAACTTCAAATTTTGAATAACCTTTAAAATGCAAAAAAAAAAAATTGAAAGTGAAAAAAAACTATACAGGCTGAAATTTCAAAGTATACATTGAATTTTTTTTGTAATATACGCTGAATAGTTTTTAAATAGACATTGAACATTTTTGTGGTATTCAATGAACATTTTCTAAATACACATTGAACATTTTGTGATATATTCTGAAAAATATTTAAATACATATTTCACATTTTTTTTGTGATATACGCTGAAGAATTTTCAAATTGTACATAAATTTTTGAAAAGTGAATTTTTTTTAACCGTGAACAATTTGTGACATCATGAGCAAAATTTAAAATTTCAGACATTTTTTGAAAATGAAGGATAAAAATAGGAAAAAGGTTAAAATTAAAGAAAAGAAAAATAAATACAAAGAGAAACAAAAACTAAAAAGGAAAAAAGGTAAAAAAGGAAAAAGGAAAAGAGAAAAAAAACAAAAAATTGACAAAAGAAAATTGGTTTGCCTGGCACTGCTTTAACGCTCAAAGTGGGCCGGCCCGTTTGACAGTGCTCGCTCGCGTGCTTGCTTGAGCGAAGCGCCGCAGTTCGACGCTTGGGAGTGTCAAATAGGAATTGCTAAGACATATGTGCTGTGAGGGCATCTCCAACAGGCGCGCGATATTAGCGTCGCGTTGGAAAAGTACAAACTTTTGTGTGCACGCAGCCGTTCCGGGCGCTTCAGCGGAGGCGCAAAAAACGCGCGCGTGGCATAAGTGGTTCAGCGGGTGGAACGAAACGGCATCGCGCGCCGGTTATTTCGTGCACCCGCTCCCGCCCGCGCCGCACTGCCGCCACCCTCTCCGACCGCGTCGCCGCCGGCGAATTCGCCCGATGGACGGCCGTGCCGACATCCCCCTCACCCCTTCCTACACCCACGACCCATCCGCCGCCGCCGCCGCCGCCGGCAGTGCAAATCCTATTGCGGGGAGTTTCGGCTTCGCGTCCGCCAGTGCTCCTCCAAGCACCAGTCTCGCGTGCGGCCTTTTCATGGCGCCACGGACGACCTCGGCAGATGGCGTCGCGTCGGCGCTCGCCGTGAAGCCACGTGCCCCCCCCCCTCTCGAAGCTCCCAAATGCGGCGGTGGCGAAGGCGGGCAAGGTGTTCGGGAAGAAGAATAAGGCGGCGGACGACTCCTCTAGGCGGCCGAAGAAGAGACTTGCAGGGCGTGCGACGGATGCGACGGCGACCAAAGCGCCGGCGGGCTCGCTTGTTGCATCGGCGACCGATGCGCACAAGGTGTTCGATGAAATGCTCACAAGGTATGATTTCACCCACTTGTTTTCGTTGTTGTTTTTTACACGAATGCATACATATGGATAGCTTATTTGTTTTGTTGTATATACTTTGTAGTTTCAATGATGAGACATATATGTCAACTATGGGTGTTGGCTCCAACAATTCCCATTGGTCTCAAACCAATGAAGTGCATGAAGAAGATCATGAGTTTGAGGTGGACGAGGATGGTGAGGTATCATCGATGCACCGAAAGGAAGCACTACAAAAAAAAGACACATCCGTGACATTTTGGGCCGAACGAATTTTTTTCTATCATACATATGACACTTCTATGACGGTAATTGTGACAAAACCTGGTATCATCATAGATGTGGTGGGCTCCTACTTCTATGACAAAAAATCATGATAGAAAATGGGCTTTTCATCACAGGCGGGCGGAGACGCAGCTGCATGACATTCTTTGGGCCGTCCATGACGGAAAAGCCATGGTAGAAGCGAGGCGAGGAAAATTTCGGGAAGTTCCGATTACGGTGGGAGGTCGGGGCCAAGCAATGCATCGCTTTCTCGTGCACGACGCTGCAGGTGCGAGGCGTTAGCTCTAATCAACCCAAGCGAGGCGTTGGGCTCTAATCAACCCGGCGATTGCAGACCGCAGTTACGCGTTATCAACCCGAGTGATCGATCGATGGTCGTTAATCGAACCCGATCAAGCGATTCTTCGCTACAATCGCTAATTGAAGCCGATGGATGCTGCCTGGGATGAACAAAGTGAGCGCTATGGGAAGGGGGGTTGGATAAACAAGGAGCGGTGGCGTTGCCTCTGGATGAACAGGACCCGTGGTGTGGAGAGCTGGATGAGCGATGAAGCGGTGGAGGGGTGGTTGAACAGGATCCCGTGGTGTGGAGGGATGGATGAACAGTAGACGGTGGAGGGGTGCCCGTGGAGGGGTGGTTGAACAGGACCCCATGGTGTGGAGGGCTGGATGAACAGTAGACGGTGGAGGGGTGCCCGTGGAGGGGTGGTTGAACAGTAGTCGGTGGAGTAGCGCGCGGTGGAGCCTGGATGAACAGGAGCCCGTGGAGGCTGGAGGAGGTCGACGGTAGCCCGTGGAGGCTGGAGGAGGTCGACGGTGGAGATGAACAGTATCTCATGGAGTCCGTTTTGCGGCACGCCACACCTCCCGATGAACAGGACCTCCGTTTATCAGAAGCGCTCCAACACAAGTCTGTTTCGTCCGCTTTTGCGGCACGCCACACCTCCCGATCAACAGACCCCGTTTGACCGTAGGGAGGCCCTTTTAAATCCGTTTTGCGATGCGCCACACCTCCCGATCAACAGGACCCCGTTTACGTCCGTGAGGAGGTCCGTTTCTTCTGTTTTTGATGCGCCACACCCTCGAACAACAGGACCCGTTCAGAATGTAGGAGGTCCATTTCCTCCGTTGTGCGGTACGCCAGGCCTCATTTCCATCGCCTGTTCCGTCCAAGCCCTCCTGATGAACACGACCACGCATTCCGTTCCGACCCAGCCGGTTGGCTCCCATGCGTTCCATTGCCTCCCGATGAACACGACGCATTCCGTTGCCTCCCCATGAACACGACGGCAGCGGCGTTGTTTCTCCGTTCGACCCAGCCATGTACACGAGCCACGGCGTACGTATGCACGGTAGTAGGCGTTGAGACCCGCCAGAGGGTACACATACGTGGCCGTATGTTCTTTCTTGCACACTGGCCGCTGTACGTACGTGTACATGCTACGTGCGCGCCTCTACATTGACCAGTATATATGTACGAACACGTTTGCGACCAGAATGACAATGCTACATACGCTTCGACCAGGTGGGTTCCGACTGTCAGGCAATTCCTTGCGTGTGAAGATGTAGCTGGTGGGTCCCAGCAGTCAGGGGGCGAATCGTTTTTTTGCCCAGACGCACTTCCTTGCATGCGAAGATGTAGCTGCTGGGTCCCATCAGTCAGGGGGGCGAATCGTTTTTTGCCCGGACGCACTTCCTTGCGTGCGAAGGTGTAGCTGGTGGGTCCCAGCAGTCAGGGGGAAAACGTTTTTTCACGAAATACGGTGGCCTGTCCGGTGGGTCCCTGTTGTCAGGTGGAGGAATCATTATTTTCCGCGTAATAAGGAGACACTTCCTTGCTGCGGCCGTGGACCCAGCTATCAGCCTCTCCACGTACAGTGGAAGTTGTTCCTTGACCACGTTGACCACGCCGCGCCGAGAGCACCAGGGCGGTGGACGACAGCGAGGCCTAGGAAGGGGACGACATGGAACCAGGGAAGACGCATCAGTGGAAGCCCGGCGGAGAGGAGTACGAGGGTTCACTGGTTCGGCTGCGGTGTGAGGCTGCCGTCGTCGCAGAATAACAGGGGGTGTGGGTGAGTGGAGGGATGGCCTGGCCAGCGGTGAGAGTAGTATGGGGGCGGTGAGGCCTCCGCGGCAGCACAACCGGCCACGGGAGGCATGAACAGGTGGCACGACTGGCGCTGCTTTGGGCGGCTGGACCAAGAAGACCAGAGGTTGAAGAAGCACTACGACCGTTGGATAGAATCGTTTATATTGACTAAGTTGACAAAGCCCTTGGTACGCTCCAACTTAGTAGGCCCACAGGTCAGCCTCCGAAACGGTGCGCCCAGATGTCAGGGGGAGGAATCATTTTTCGGGCGGCCGAAGCTAAGAATATCCGAGATTGAAGAAGAAGCACGACATCCGTTGGATAGACATCCAACGGCCACTGCTGCTAGAACGGTGTGTTGACTAAAATAAATTGACAAAGCCTTGCATACGCGTCAACTTATTTTTTTAGGGGACGCGTCACTTAGTAGGCCCACAAGTGTGTGGCAGAGAACTTATAGCCCATTTGCGTTTTGTAAGAATGTACAACCCATTTTTGAATTCTAATGGAATTTATAACAGCCCATTTACAGTTTGTTAAAAGTACAGCCCATTTTCTAGCTAGGACAATGATTAATAATTTCAACCAACCGTTGAAGACAGAATACAATAAAATTTCCCACGTTTTGATGGGATCCGAAATATTTTTATCCCGGAATTTCTAGTTAGATAAAATATAAATTTGTATTACGTAAAAATCCAACGAAACATTGCGCGCGCAACAATAAAAATTAAAGATTTTCAAAATCCGTAAATAGTATTTTATAAACTAATTTCGTGTTTGGTGCATTTTTTATAGTTACTGCCCAGTTTTTATAGTTACATCCCATTTATTATTTTTTAAAGCCCATTTTCCTGTTAAGCCTAATGCATCCCTTCTAGGAAAGATTTGCAGCCAACAAGCGGAGAATAACAAGTTGACCTTGCTGGTATTCCTCAAAAAGACGTATAGCTGGGCTAGCCATTTTCATCTTGAAAAAATTAGTATCTGGGCTGGATATCTGGTCTGGGCTAGACGGGTCACAGCCCGCCCAGTTAATACCCTCCTCTCCTCTAAACAACAACGAAATCATCGCCAAGAAAAACTCTATAGTGCTCACGCCTCAAAAATACAAATACTGCTTGAGCTGCTTGTTCCCAGCTGTCAGCCGCACCTTGTGCCATTCTCTCGTTTATATTGACTACATAGGTTGACAATGGTGTGGGACCGTGATGTCAGGAAACCAGGAGAAAGCAAAAAAATTATAGTTATACATAATAAGGAGGCACTTGCTGTTAGGGAACGCAGTAATTTCAAAAAATTTCCTACGCACACACAAGACCATGGTGATGGCATAGCAACGAGAGGGGAGAGTGTTGTCTACGTACCCTCGTAGACCGTAAGCGGAAGCGATCACAACGTAGAGGAAGTAGTCGTACGCTCTCCTCGCGATCCTGCCGATCCCAGCGCCGTTACTCCGGCATCTCCGAGTCGATGATGACGTAGAGGAAGTAGTCGTACGTTCTCCTCACGATCCAGCCGATCCCGGTAGCCCGTTACTCCGGCGCCTCAGGTTCTTGGCACACGTTCAGCTCGATGGCGCTCCACGGGCTCCGATCCAGCAGAGCTCCGGAGAGAAGGAGTTCCGTCGGCCGCGACGGCGTGGTGACGATCTTGATGTTTCACCGTCGCAGGGCTTCGCCTAAGCACTGCTACGATATGACCGAGGTGGAATATGGTGGAGGGGGGCACCGCACACGGCTAAGGAACGATCTCAAGGATCAACTTGTGTGTTCTAGGGTGCCCCCCCTCCCCCGTATATAAAGGAGGGAGGGAGGAGGTGGCCGCCCAAGGGGCGCGCAAGGAGGGAAACCTACTCCAAGTAGGTTTCCTCTCTTTCCTTATCTTATTTGGAGGGAAGGAAAGAGTACTAGTATTAGGAAGTAGTACTAGTAGTAGGAATAGGAAGAGGGGAAGGAGAAAGGAAAGGGGGCGGCCCCTTCCCCAATTCGGATTGGGCTGCAGGGGTGCGGCCCCCTCCTTGTTCCTTCTCCTTCCTCCTACATGGGCCCAATAAGGCCCATATACCTCCGGGGGTTCCGGTAACCTCCGGAGCTCCAAACTTCTCCGGAACCTTTCCGGTGTCCAAATATATCCGTCCAATATATCAATCTTTATGTCTCGACCATTTCGAGACTCCTCGTCATGTCCGTGATCATATCCGGGACTCGAACAACCTTCGGTACATCAAAATACACAAACTCATAATATAACCGTCCATCGAAACCTTAAGCGTGCGGACCCTACGGTTCGAGAACAATGTAGACATGATCGAGACACATCTCCGGTTAATAACCAATAGCGGGACCTGGATGCCCATATTGGCTCCTACATTTTCTACGAAGATCTTTATCGGTCGAGACGCATAACAACATACGTTGTTCCTTTTGTCATCGGTATGTTACTTGCCCGAGATTCGATCGTCGGTATCCAATACCTAGTTCAATCTCGCTACGGTAAGTCTCTTTACTCGCTCCGTAATACATCATCTCACAACTAACTCATTAGTTGCAATGCTTGCAAGGCTTATATGATGTGTATTACCGAGAAGGCCCGAAGATACCTCTCCGACAATCGGAGTGACAAAACCTAATCTCGAAATCGCCAACCCAACAAGTACCTTTGGAGACACCTGTAATACTCCTTTATAATCACCCGATTCGTTGTGGCGTTTGGTAGTACCAAAGTGTTCCTCCGGTAAACGGGAGTTGCATAATCTCATAGTTACAGGAACATGTATAAGTCATGAAGAAAGCAACAGCAACATACTAAAGCGATCAAGTGCTAGGCTAACGGAATGGGTCATGTCAATCAGATCATTCTCCTAATGATGTGATCCCGTTAATCAAATGACAACTCATGTCTATGGTTAGGAAACATAACCATCTTTGATTAACGAGCTAGTCAAGTAGAGGCATACTAGTGACACTCTGTTTGTCTATGTATTCACACATGCATTATGTTTCCGGTTAATACAATTCTAGCATGAATAATAAACATTTATCATGATATAAGGAAATAAATAATAACTTTATTATTGCCTCTAGGGCATATTTCCTTGATCTCCCACTTGCACTAGAGTCAATAATCTAGTTCACTCAAGAATGATTCTAACACCCATGGAGTCTTGGTGCTGATCATGTTTTGCTCGTGGAAGAGGCTTAGTCAACGGTCTGCATAGCGTTCAGATCCGTATGTATTTTGCAAATCTCTATGTCTCCCACTTGGACTTGGTCCCGAATGGAATTGAAGCGTCTCTTAATATGCTTGGTCCTCTTGTGAAATCTGGATTCCTTTGCAAAGGCAATTGCACCAGTATTGTCACAGAAGATCTTCATTGGTCCCGATGCACTAGGTACAACACCTAGATCGGAAATGAACTCTTTCATCCGCACTCCTTCATTTGCTGCTTCCGAAGCAGCTATGTACTCCGCTTCACATGTAGATCCCGCTACGACGCTTTGTTTAGAACTGCACCAACCGACAGCTCCACCGTTTAACAAAAACACGTATCCGGTTTGCGATTTAGAATCGTCCGGATCGATTGTCAAAACTTGCATCGACGTAACCATTTACGACTAGCTCTTTGTCACCTCCATATACGAGAAACATATCCTTAGTCCTTTTCGTATTTCAGGATGTTCTTGACCGCTGTCCGATGATCCACTCTGGATTACTTTGGTACCTTCCTGCCAAGCTTACAACTAAGCATACGTCAGTCTGGTACACAGCATTGCATACATGATAGAGCCTATGGCTGAAGCATAGGGAACATCTTTCATTTTCTCTCTATCTTCTGCCGTGGTCGGGCATTGAGTCGACTCAATTTCACACCTTATGTAATACAGGTAAAAACCTTTCTTTGCACGATCCATTTTGAACTTCTTCAAAACTTTATCAAGGTATGTGCTTTGTGAAAGTCCAATTAAGCGTCTTGATCTATCTCTATAGATCTTGATGCCCAATATGTAAGTAGCTTCACCAAGGTCTTTCATCGAAAAACTCTTGTTCAAGTATCCCTTTATGCTATCCGAAATTCTATATCATTTCCGATTAATAATATGTCATCTACATATAATATCGTAAATGCTACTGAGCTCCCACTCACTTTCTTGTAAATACAAAGCTTCTCCATAAGTCATATAAACCCAAATACTTTGATCACACTATCAAAGCGTTTATTCCAACTCCGAGATGCTTGCACCAGTCCATAAATGGATCATTTGGAGCTTGCACACTTTGTTAGCTCCCTTTGGATCGATAAAACCTTCTGGTTGCATCATATACAACTCTTCTTCCGGAAAACCATTCAGAATGCGGTCTTTACATCCATTTGCCAAATTTCATAATCATAAAATCGGCAATTGCTAACATGATTCGGACAGACTTAAGCATCGCTACGGGTGAGAATGTCTCATCGTAGTCAACCCCTTGAATTTGTCGAAAACCCTTTATGCGACAAGTCGAGCTTTGTAGACAACAATATTACCGTCGTGTCGGTCTTCTTCTTGAAGATCCACTTGTTTTCTATTGCTTGCCGACCCTCGGGCAAGTCAACCAAAGTCCACACTTTGTTTTCATACATGGATCCCATCTCGGATTTCATGGCCTCAAGCCATTTTATGGAATCTGGGCTCACCATCGCTTCTTCATAGTTCGTAGGTTCATCATGATCTAGTAGCATGACTTCCGTAACAGGATTGCCGTACCACTCAGTGCGGATTTTATTCTGGTTGATCTACGAGGTTACATAGTAACTTGATCTGAAGTTTCATGATCAACATCATCAACTTCCTCACTATTTGGTGTAGATATCGCATGTAAACTGGTTTCGTGATAAACTACTTTCAAATAAGGGAGAAGGTACGATTACCTCATCAAGTTCTACTTTCCTCCCACTCACTTCTTTCGAGAGAAACTCCTTCTCTAGAAAGGATCCATTTTAGCAACAAATGTCTTGCCTTCGGATCTGTGATAGAAGGTGTACCCAATCGTCTCCTTTGGGTATCCTATGAAGATACATTTCTCCGATTTAGGTTCGAGCTTATCAGGTTGAAGCTTTTTCACATAAGCATCGCATCCCCAAACTTTAAGAAAGCGACAACTTTGGTTTCTTGCTAAACCACAGTTCATAAGGTGTCGTCTCAACGGATTTTGACGGTGTTCTATTCAGCGTGAATGCGGCCGTCTCAAGAGCATAACCCCAAAGCGATAGCGGTAAATCAGAAGAGACATCATAGATCGCACCATATCTAGTAAAGTGCGATTACGACGTTCGGACACACCATTGCGCTGTGGTGTTCGGGTGGCGTGAGTTGCGAAACTATTCCGCATTGTTTCAAATGTAGACCAAACTCAGAATCTTAAATATTCGCCCCACGATCAGATCGTAGAAACTTTATTTTCTTATTACGATGATTTTCAACTTCACTCTGAAATTCTTTGAACTTTTCAAATGTTTGGACTTATGTTTCATTAAGAAGATATACCCATATCTGCTTAAATCATCTGTGTAGGTGAGAAAATAACGATATCCGCCACGAGCTTCAACATTCATTGGACCACATACATCAGTATGTATGATTTCCAACAAATCTGTTGCTCTCTCCATAGTACCGGAGAACGGGTTTTAGTCATCTTGCCCATGAGGCACGGTTACGCCAAGTGCCAAGTGATTCATAATCAAGTGACTCCAAAGTCCATCAGTATGGAGTTTCTTCATGCGTTTTATACCGATATGACCTAAACGGCAATGCCACAAATAAGTCGCACTATCATTATCAACTCTGCATCTTTTGGTTTCAACATTATGAATATGTGTATCACTACTATCGAGATCCATTAAAATAGACCACTCTTCAAGGGTGCATGACCATAAAAGATATTATTCATATAAATAGAACAACCTTTATTCTCTGATTTAAATGAATAACCGTCTCGCATCAAACAAGATCAGATATAATGTTCATGCTTAACGCGGCACCAAATAACAATTATTTAGGTCTAAAACTAATCCCGAAGGTAGATGTAGAGGTAGCGTGCCGATTGCGATCACATCGACTTTGGAACCATTTCCCACGCGCATCGTCACCTCGTCCTTTGCCGGTGTTAAGCTAATCTGTAGTCCTGTTTGAGTTGCAAATATTAGCAGAACCCGATATCAAATACCAGTGCTACTGCGAGCTCTAGTAAGGTACACATCAATAACATGTATATCATATATACCTTTGTTCACCTTGCCATCCTTCTTATCCGCCAAATACTTGGGGCAGTTCCGCTTCCAAAGTGACCAGTCTGCTTTGCGATAGAAGCACTCGATTTCAGGTTTAGGTCCAGACTTGGGTTTCTTCACTTGAGCTGCAACTTGTTTGCTGTTCTTCTTGAAGTTCCCATTCTTCTTCCCTTTGCCTTTCTTCTTGAAACTAGTGGTCTTATTGACCATCAACACTTGATGCTCCTTCTTGATTTCTACCTCCATGACTTTCATTACGAAGAGCTCGAGCATAGTCTTTACTAACCCTTGCATATTATAGTTCATCACGAAGCCTTTGTAGCTTGGTGGCGGTGATTGAAGAATTACATCAATGACACAATCATCCGGAAGATCAACTCCCAGTTGAGTCAAGTGATTGTAATACCCGGACATTACGAGTATGTGCTCACCGATGCACCCATTCTCCTCCATTTTGCAGCTATAGAACTTATTGGAGACTTCATATCTCTCAATCCGGGCATTACATTTGAAATATCAACTTCAACTCTTGGAACATCTCATATGCTCCACGACTTTCAAAACGTCGTTGAAGACCCGGTTCTAAGCCGTAAAGCATGGCGCCTGAACTATAGAGTAGTCATCGACTTTGCTCGCTGCACGTTCTTAACGCCATTAAATCGGTTACATCGGCGAACTGGCACCTAGCGGTGCATCCAGACGTAACTCTTACGTGCAGCAATGAGGATAATCCTCAGATTACGGACCCAGTCCGTGTAATTGCTACCATCATCTTTCAACTTTGCTTTCTCAAGGAACGCATTAAAATTCAACGGAACAACAGACGAGCCATCTATCTACAAGCAGGACATAGACAAGCAAGATACTATCGGTACTAAGTTCATGATAAATTTAAGTTCAATTAATCATATTACTTAAGAACTCCCACTTAGACAGACATCTCTCTAGTCATCTAAGTGATCACGTGATCCAAATCAACTAAACCATAACCGATCATCACGTGAGATGGCGTAGTTTTCAATGGTGAACATCTTATGTTGATCATATCTACTATATGATTCACGCTCGACCTTTCGGTCTCCGTGTTCCGAGGCCATATCTGCATATGCTAGGCTCGTCAAGTATAACCTGAGTATTCTGCGTGTGCAAAACTGGCTTGCACCCGTTGTAGATGGACGTGAGAGCTTATCACACCCGATCATCACGTGGTGTCTCGACACGACGAACTTTGGCAACGGTGCATACTCGGGAGAACACTACTTGATAATTTTAGTGAGAGATCATCTTAAAATGCTACCGTCAATCAAAGCAAAATAAGATGCATAAAGGATAAACATCACATGCAATCAATATAAGTGATATGATATGGCCATCATCATCTTGTGCTTGTGATCTCCATCTCCGAAGCACCGTCGTGATCACCATAAATCACCGGTAGCGACACCTTGATCTCCATCGTAGCATCGTTGTCGTTTCGCCATCTATTGCTTTCTCGACTATCGCTACCGCTTAGTGATAAAGTAAAAGCAATTACAGGCGTTGCATTGCATACAATAAAGCGACAACCATATGGCTCCTGCCGGTTGCCGATAACTCGGTTACAAAACATGATCATCTCATACAATAAAATATAGCATCATGTCTTGACCATATCACATCACAACATGCCCTGCAAAAACAAGTTAGACGTCCTCTACTTTGTTGTTGCAAGTTTTACGTGGCTGCTACGGGCTGAGCAAGAACCGTTCTTACCTCGCATCAAAACCACAACGATACTTCGTCAAATAGACTCCGTTTAACCTTCTCAAGGACCGGGCGTAGCCACACTCGGTTCAACTAAAGTGAGAGAGACAGACACCGCCAACCACCTTTAAGCACGAATGCTCGTGAACGGTGAAACCAGTCTCGCGTAAAGCGTCTGGCGTAATGTCGGTCCGGGCCGCTTCATCTCACAATACCGCCGGAACCAAAGTATGACATGTCGGTAGGCGGATGACTTGTATCGCCCACAACTCACTTGTGTTCTACTCGTGCATATGACATCAACGCATAAAACCAGGCTCGGATGCCACCGTTAGGGAACGCAGTAATTTCAAAAATTTTCCCTCGCACACAGGAGCATGGTGATGGCATAGCAACGAGAGGAGAGTGTTGTCTACGTACCCTCGTGAGACCGTGGCGGAAGCGATCACAACATAGAGGAAGTAGTCGTACGTTCTCCTCGCGATCCTTCCGATCCCAGCGCCGGTACTCCGGCACCTCCGAGTCGATGATGACGTAGAGGAAGTAGTCGTACGTTCTCCTCACGATCCAGCCGATCCCAGCGCCCGTTACTCGGCGCCTCGAGTTCTTGGCACACGTTCAGCTCAATGAAGCTCCACGGGCTCCGATCAAGCATAGCTCCTGAGAGAAGGAGTTCCGTGAGCACGACTGCGTGGTGACGATCTTGATGTTTCACCGGCGCAGGCTTCGCCTAAGCACTGCCACGATATGACCGAGGTGGAATATGGTGGAGGGGCACCGCTGCAGCTGAGAGCGATCTCAAGGATCAACTTGTGTGTTCTAGGGTGCCCCCTCCCCGTATATAAAGGAGGGAGGGAGGAGGTGGCCGGCCCAAGGGGGAGGCGCAAGGAGGGGGAAACCTACTCCAAGTAGGTTTCCTCTCTTTCCTTATCTTATTTGGAGGGAAGGAAACAGTACTAGTATTAGCAAGTAGTACTAGTAGTAGGAATAGGAAGAGGGGAAGGAGAAAGGAAAGGGGGCGGCCCCTTCCCCAATCGGATTGGGCTTGGGGGTGCGGCCCCTCCCTTGTTCCTTCTCCTTCCTCCTACATGGGCCCAATAAGGCCCATATACCTCCCGGGGTTCGGTAACCTCCGGAGCTCCAAACTTCTCCGGAACCTTTCCGGTGTCCAAATATATCCGTCCAATATATCAATCTTTATGTCTCGACCATTTCGAGACTCCTCGTCATGTCCGTGATCATATCCGGACTCGAACAACCTTGGTACATCAAAATACACAAACTCATAATATAACCGTCCATCGAAACCTTAAGCGTGCGGACCCTACGGTTCGAGAACAATGTAGACATGACTGAGACACATCTCCGGTCAATAACCAATAGCGGGACCTGGATGCCCATATTGGCTCCTACATTTTCTACGAAGATCTTTATCGGTCAGACCGCATAACAACATACGTTGTTCCTTTTGTCATCGGTATGTTACTTGCCCGAGATTCGATCGTCGGTATCCAATACCTAGTTCAATCTCGTTACCGGTAAGTCTCTTTACTCATTCCGTAATACATCATCTCACAACTAACTCATTGCAATGCTTGCAAGGCTTATGTGATGTGTATTACCGAGAAGGCCCAGAGATACCTCTCCGACAATCGGAGTGACAAAACCTAATCTCGAAATACGCCAACCCAACAAGTACCTTTGGAGACACCTGTAATACTCCTTTATAATCACCCGATTCGTTGTGGCGTTTGGTAGTACCAAAGTGTTCCTCCGTAAACGGAGTTGCATAATCTCATAGTTACAGGAACATGTATAAGTCATGAAGAAAGCAACAGCAACATACTAAACGATCAAGTGCTAGGCTAACGGAATGGGTCATGTCAATCAGATCATTCTCCTAATGATGTGATCCCGTTAATTAAATGACAACTCATGTCTATGGTTAGGAAACATAACCATCTTTAATTAACGAGCTAGTCAAGTAGAGGCATACTAGTGACACTCTGTTTGTCTATGTATTCACACATGCATTATGTTTCCGGTTAATACAATTCTAGCATGAATAATAAACATTTATCATGATATAAGGAAATAAATAATAACTTTATTATTGCCTCTAGGGCATATTTCCTTCACTTGCGTACGTATGGTTATGTCCCTAGTGGGTCCCTAGTGTCATCCAGTCAAAATAAAGTCATCTCCTGAATCCTCATGTTCGTTGATGATGTTAACAATGGTCGGCTCCACGGCGAGCGCAACAACTCGAAGGACAATGGAGAGGGCCTTGCGGGCCCTATGGATGGTCTGATATAGCGCCCGCTGCTCATTCAGGAAACCAGGATCATCGAACACCTATGAGCACCTTTGAGAAACTGAGACGGCATGAAACGGTAAGGCCGCGCTTGGGAGCTTTGGTTTATTTCAAACATGTATTAACATACAAGTGTAATTTACTCGTCATCGGAAACAACGTGTAAAGTACAGGGGTAATGAAACCGAGGGCCCGAGGTCTGTAAGTAAAACCGGCGGGTTACGCGTGTAATTTGAGAGACCAGTGTATATTTTATGAGCACTGCTATATGGACGACATTACCAGACGATACATGTACAACGTGCGTATCATGCCATCCATGGGCAAGGCTGAAACAGCAGCTAACGGCTAGATTAGCAATCGTCCGAGTGTCGTTCAGCGTTTTTATCGTGTGTGAAGTACTTCCGATATTTTACTAGTCGAAATCGACCAACCAAGTGCCTTCGCCCGAGACCATCTGCGTTAATTTACAAGCGTCAGTTTTACAAGCGGTTTTGGTTGGAAAATGACGATCTAGTCACGGCCTAATATCATGAGTTGGTCGGAAGATCATATGGTTTCACGTCTAACCTACCCGACTCGTCGTATAGGCTATGAATGAAACATCAGACGATGAACTTCTTAAGCACGGAAACAACAGAAGAGGATGATCTTATTAACAAGCAAATCACTGGCATTAGATCGACATGCAAAACAATACGAAGCATTATTCTCAGGAGGCACGGTGAACAGCTCGTGATGCCGCATGCCACAACATTCCAAGCTCAACTTTGCAATCAAACACAAGGCACGGCATTACATAGACAATATTCAGAACAAACTCTTAACACAGGAATATCTCGGTAGAGTAACTATTTACTTCTAAACCGAACACGTGAATAGGAAAAACACTCGGCGCTGCTCACGGTAAAGGGCGTCCCACTCAAAAATATCAAATGCATGTCTTACGGCTAACATCAATGAGCAAATTTTGACAAGGTTTTCCAATTCCAATATATTAAACTAACGTCTTCTTGCTAACATCAATGATTAAACTTTGACAAGCTTTTCCCATTCAAAATATGTAATGCCTATGATCGTGGAGTCCTGTCGTAGCTTCTTGTACTTGTTTGGGCACTTTTTACCCAGGGCACTCCACGTGTTGTTAAATTGCCAATGCTCTCTGCAGACTAGTCATGTCACTGGTGTCTAATAATACTATGTAAAGCTTCTCGGTCATTCCTTCTGTAATATTGCGCAAACAGTGACTGCTTCTTTCTGCAAAGTGGAACAACCAACTGGACCCAGTAATGCAACAGTTTGCCTTGGACACATTGGCTCCTTTTGTGCAGTACAACTAAAATCGAAGTCGGAATAAAACCGAGCTTTAATTTTGATATCCTTGTAAGCAACAATAGGTATAAGGGAAACAATTATCGAGAAATAACGGTTGATGACTTGTACTCCCGTAAGAAAAGCATCTCTTGATCTACTTTATCTTAATGGGAAACAAAGCAGGAGAGTAGAAATTCTCCATCAGTGTGATTCATTCATATTGACTGAGACATTATCTTAACAATGCCTTGTTTCAACATGTATAAAGAACGACAAAGAAGAAAAGTACCATTCCTAAAACAATGCAACTAATTCATTATAACAGAGACATTATCTTAACAATACCTTGGTTAAACATGTAGAAAGAACTACAAAGCAGGATAGTACCATTCCTAACAAGTGTTGCAGTTTTGAACTAAGATTCAGTAGTTGATTAATTCTAAGAGTGGCATTGCTTAATTTTACCAGCGGCATTAGATTAACGAAAAGCATAAACAGTTCCAGGGGAGAGGGGGCGCAACAACAGTATGTGCTTCCATCTACTTATAAAGGGGGTGATGCAGAGTTTGCTGTAACAAAGCAACACGCATCATGTCTGGGTGGTCCCATTTTTGTTCACTACTTAATGGGAAAAGACAGCAATACAATAGCTTCAATTCAACATTTATTTAAAACAGTACCAATACAAGTAGTACAACATCTCAAAGCACACTGCACAATCATGTGGATGAAGGCATGTACTAACTTTTCATGAGAAGACCAGGATAAAATACGAATCTGCCAACACGAATAGGAAATCCAATCTCGTTTTGTGCAGTTGCACTGAAATCAAGCAAAGTGTTTCGCGTAGCGAAGCAAAATGCCGCAATAGCAACAAGTTGAATAGATATCCCTGTTTAAACAGAGGCAAAAAAGGAATCAATTACTGGCTAATAAAGGAGGATGAAACAAACAGTGACAGAAAGAAGCGTCTAACTTATCTTGGATGGAAAACAAAGTAGGATAGTAGCTTCAATTCAACATTTATTTAAAACAGTACCAATACAAGTAGCACAACATATCAAAGCACACTGCACAATCATGTGGATGGAAGCCTGTGCTGACCTTTCATGAGACGAACATGATCAAATACGAATCTACCAACACGAATAGGAAATCCAATCTAATTTTGTGCAGTTGCACTCAAATCAAGCAAAGTTGCTGGTGCAACATTTAAGTTCGTTACAACAACAAGTTGAATAGATAACCCAGTTTTAACAGAGGCAAAAAGGAAACAATTACTGGCCAATAAAGGAGGATGAAACAAACGGCAACAAAAAGAAGCATCTAACTTCTCTTGATGGAAAAAAGTAGGACAGTAGCATTTCTAAAATGGTTGCATTGATTCATATTAACAGAGACATTCTCTTAAAACAACATTCGCTAAAAATATAATTTACTTCTAGCAGTGTCATTGCTTCAATTTTCCAGTGGCATTCTTAGATTAACAACAGCAAAATAGTTGTATGGGACATGGGACATGCCAGCACCATGTGTGTCCACACGTATAAATGGGTGATGCAGAGTATGTTGCCAAGCAGCATATCTTCGTTGGTCCCATATTTGTTCTCTTTCGACCTTTTTCCTATGCGAGGGCAGCAAATCTAGTCCTACGCAAACTACCCGACCCCCCAGTTTCTTTCCTTTTTCAACAAAGAGATCGGTTCCTTACAGATGTGTATACTGGGTTACCCCCTTTTTCCCTTTTCGACCTACAAAGCGACTAGATAACCAGTCTATACTACTTTCCGTCCCTCCTTTCCTCGTTGAACCACGTCCTAGATTCTTGCTCCAGCCCACCGCACCCTTCTTTCCTCTTTGAACCAAGACCTAGATTCGACTACAGATCGAAAAAGATCCACATGCAGCTAGAGCAACGACGGTTTCAAAGAAACTTATACCTTAGGGTTGTCAGGATGTGGCAAGGCGTGCGGCGGGAGGTCGGATCTGCCCACACTAAGTACGACAGCGAGGAAGAAGGGGTCGGTGGCCCTCCCACAGAGCACCTTTGGGTGAAAGAGAACAACGCAGCCGGCAGTGGATTGCCTCCCTTGCCAAGGCGATAGAGTGAACGCTGCACCTCCTCCCCTTCCGGTGCGACGGGATACGGACGCCTCCTTCACCACGGTGTGAGGGGGAGAGAGAGACAAGAGGCCAACGCAGTCATGTTTAGATCTGGTGAAGGGAGGGTGAGAGACTGTGAATATAGCAAACCCTAGCAAATGAATGCTGAGCCTCCAGCGTGTAACATATATGTAGTACGGCAAACGTGTGGAGAGTGCAAACCCTAGCGAACAAGCGCTGAGGCTCCCGCTTATATATATACTACTGTAGTACGGACTGAGCTCCGGTGCCTTCAATGTACCTGCTTTTGGCTGTATGACAGGTGAGCCAGCCACATTTTGGGCCCACCTGTCATAAACCCAAAGGCAGGTGCACTAAGTCAATGAAGCTGCGTCTATATAGTACTCTCGTGTATACGACTAATATATAGTGGAGTGGTTTTCTTATTCTCTCCATAATAATCATTTTAAATTGTGTAAGTATGAAACGAAACTCTTTATTTAATGTACAGTGAAGAAAACTAGTACTACTACTTCCGATGAACTAACGATCCACGCCCACGCGTCCTGGTCGCACTTCCTGTCCTTCACGTGTGGTACACTACCCTCCCTTAAGTGAACAACCACACATGCACCAAATTATCGGAAACGTGTGAGAGTGTGTACAAATAAAGAATTTTAATTTCAATTATCGGAAAGGTTTGAGAGTATTACAAAGTTTGACTTCAGTCAAATCTAATATGCGGAGGCTACTACGTCCATCCGGTATTTTTAGTCTACACCATTTTTTAAATCAAAGTTAATAGCTGGACAAATAAAATTACAGGGGAGCTGGAGACAAAGTTGTGAGAAGGCTTAGAAATCAATACAAAACTTATGCTCTTAGTACCAACGTTGATCCTTCTTCGAGGAAACATTTGGTTCATAGCCAATTGTGTGATAAAATTGCACCAACGTGAAAGACGACTGCGTCTCCAACGCAACCAAGGTGAACTGACGAAGGATATCATCTTTGTGCGTAACAAGCAAAGAGCACTGATGGAAGATAGCTTGTTTTTGATTGAAAATCGACCAGCTTCACCAGCCGACGCAACCATGAGCATCGATAGGTCATCGTGGTGATGCATCATCCATTTGGCATCAAGTTTGGGTGAGGCACCTATGAAGTTCGACAAATCCTCACTGTGGTCTGTTTCTTCTCTGTAATCAAGCTCGAGGAAGGAAGAACCACGTGGCAGAGGACAGTGAGGCGGAACAACAATGGCCATCCAATTTTGTGCAGTTCCACTAAAATTGAGGAAGACATGCCCGGGTATGGAGACACGCATCGCTGTTTCCAAAAATATAAAAAAGGGTTAGCAACGACATCTCAATTGTCAGTAAGAATTAATCAAAAGTACACCAACAAATAGAAGCATCATAATTATCTTGATGGGAACTAAACCAGGATACCCGAGAAAAAAGCATTTCTTCATTTAACCAATGATAGTACTACCACCATATGGACAATGACCGCACAACCACCATGTACTTTTTGTCGAAACAACATGTATACCTCCACCGAGGCATAAATCAGGACAACTTTTCGAGTGGCATTTCCTCTATAATAGTACTAGTAGGTGATGTTGGACCAGCCGACGAACCCTAGCTACTATGCATGGGGGGCTGGGGAGTAGTCGTATAGAAGAAAACCCGCACGGAGCGACGTGGGGAGCTGGACCAGTACAAGAAGTTATACCTCAGGTGGGCGAGATGTCCTTTAGGCGAGCAGGCGGGATCTGCCCACACGACAGCAACGAACAAGGGCGCGGAGGATCTTCATCCGCGCCAGCGCCGGATCCGAGAGGACGATGTGCATCGGCTTCCTCCATCTCCAACGGCGACAACGTCAACGCTGCACCTCCTCACCTCCTGCAGCGGACGGGATTCGGCCGGATCTGTGACCACCGGTGAGGAGAGAGATAGAGTGGACACTGTCATCTTGTTTTGATATGGAGAGGGTGAGAGAGCGAGACGCGGGAAACTCTATCAAACAAGAGGCTATAATGGAGTAAAAAAATCTCTCCATAGCAGTGGTTTTAAATAGAATACCCACGTTCCCGAAAAAAAACAAAAATTGGCAGACAATTTTTAAGGGTCTGTCTAGGACACATCTAGATGTGACATAGTTATGTCACATCTAAGTTGATGTCCACTCTGTTTGTGGTCTATTTTTTTTTGTCCTAGTTTTTTTGTTTCTTGTTGCTACATTATATACTTGTGGGAGCTTAGGTGTGATATCCTTAAATAACATCTAGATGTGAATTAGACAAACTGATTTTCTAACGTACCAAGAAAGAAAACTTCGATCAAAAACACGCCCGCCTGTGTCACGAGGGTCGTCACAAGACACGCACATAGACATAGAAATGCATATCCGTGTTTACGTAAAATTCCATTTCCATCTCCATCTCCAATCATATTTGTCCAACTGGCACATTATTTACGTTGTTAATTATATACGCAGCAATATTAACATACAACATCTCTTGTTTGCACACGTCCGGACCACTGCCACGGCCGGTCCTGACCAACCCGAACCCTCTTCATCACCCGCGCGTGCTTCTCGCTCAAGCGGTCGATGTCGCATTCATGCCCGGCCAGAGCGGACGCGACCTCTCACTGGCGCCTGCATTGAAGCGGCGCGCCGGCCGAGAGAGCGTCGCCCCGCCGCTTCCTGGTGCATGCGACTGCTCCGCGTTCAAAGATCGCAATAGCCGGCCACAACATGCATGTAAAAATTTCTTGGGAGTCTGTACTAAAGCTAGCTGTCCTCCCCCAACTCGTCAATCTCTTCCAGTAGTGCTAGTACTCCATGGCACGATCCATCGACAAGCAGGCAGGAAAGTTATCGTATACTCGGTTTACATTGAGTGGCATGCCGAGCGACCGTGTGGGGTCGAGCCGTGGAGGAGGGTGAGACACGAACACGACATACGTGATTTAAGCGGTTGTTTTGCTCAATGGCGCGATCCAACGAAACGAAACGTTGGTGTCTCTCCGTTTCCATTTTTTCTCCGAAAAAACGGAAACTTTCCACTCCATTTTCATTCCTATTCCAAGGTTGCCCCGTTACAACATTCCATCAAATACAAAGGAAAACTAACACGCATGCTGATGCATCTCAATGATTCACAGATCATAGCCAATATTTACTTCACAACTAAAGAAAAAAGTTGTGAGAGCGTGTACGAAAGAAAAACTACTAATGGGGTCACTATGACTTAAACCCTAAACATGATTTAATTTCCTGGCGGTAGAACACATCGAAGGAAAGACGGTCGGCACCCTCGGATCATACGATGCTTTTGTGCAGTTCTACTAAAACCGACCTGAGCATCCCTGATGGCAAAGATATTGAAGAAGTGTGATTAGAATAATAGTACTGGCACTAGTTCATGAGACATAAACTCATCACAAGTAGAAGCCGGTAGAAGTAGAGAAAGATCGACATGGAGATGGAGCTACGGTAGTGGAGCAAGCCGGCTCCAAAAGGAAGATGGACTACCTGGGACGCCGGGTTGTAGCTAGAAGGGCAGTTGGGACGCGGCATCGGCCCATACCGCGGTGACCCCCGATTGGGACACACCGACTATGGGTTTTATCCCTCGCCGATGTCGACCGCGTCTACGCAGAACATTGTTCCCTTCCCCAGCTACGGGATCAGGAAGCGGGGGCGTGTAGGCTTGTAGCTTAGGCTCCTGCTAGTGTATATATAGTGGTTTTGTTTTCTCTCTCCATATCAACCATTTTATATTGCGTACGTGTCATTCAAGAGTGAAATGACGGTTGCTTCTTCCGACTAACTTCTTTATGCGATTTGACTGGTCCTTAGTGGCCCCTACACGTACTCCCCCTACGTGTATGCAGCGATCCTGCGTACACATGGACGCAAAAACGCGCGCGACGCCCTAATGCATGCATGTCCGAGCACACGACGGAACACGGTCATGCTCAAGTGCTCAACCTACACGTGCATCGGTGCATGCACACACATACTCAGTCAGGGTGAGCTAGTGACCGTATAAACACCAGAAAATATATATATTGAGCGCAATGAGCGTATTATGAAGTCCACTGACCGTATTTTTACAAATATACAGTGACAGATAGTGTATTTATCTCGTTTGAAATTAAGCCATATTAACCGGAGAGGAGGCAATATGGACTAGCATTACTTTGCTGTGTCCCGTCAACTTGCCGAACAAGGAGAAGGTTGCAGGACGGGAGAAGCTTGCGCGCGGTGGCTCGCAGGACAAGGAGAAACTTTTGACTAATGCAAGCTCTCCCTCGCTCAGGCGGTGGACGTGCAACAGTTAATTCGGTGTCAGATTGCCAGAAGCACTATACTACTAGTGCTACTATTGTTCGAATTCCCGAATAGGCGAACAGCCAAGCGCAAAGTTTACTAGTACTAGTACTACTACTATAGTCTATAAATGTATGTACTATACTAGTACTAGGAACCGGATGGAGGAGCGTCTGCATGGAACACTCGCCACAATTATCGGTTAATTCTGGCTCATATCCTGTTACAAATAGTAGCGCTTGGTAATATTTCCTCTTTTTTTGTTATTCAGCATGTAAACAGGTCAGCAAACCTTGCGGCGCATCTTCGTGCGAACCGTGCTTGCTGCACTTTGAATGTGGCCGAGAGCTGGCTTGATGAAACACCTCGCTTCCTACTTCTTTTTTGCGGGGTACCTCGCTTCCTAGTGACCAGTGTCTTGGCTGATCATCCTAAGAATGCTTATATATGAATAAAGCTCTCTCATTTACCCGCAAAAAAGATTAAGCCATATTAACCGGAAAGGAGGGAGTATGGACTAGCATTACTTTTTGGTGTGTCCCGTCAACTCACAGAACGAGGAGAAGCTTGCAGGACAAGGTGAAGCTCGCTTACGCTTTTTGACTAATGCAACCTACCCTCGGTGGACATGCATCAGTCCATTCGGTATCAGTTGTCGAGGCATACACCGAGTACCCAACATGCGGAGTACCATCATTGTTCGACTTCACAAAGAGGCGAAGAGCCAAGCGTAGTAGTACGAGTAGTACTACTACTAGAACCGCATGGTGGAGCATCTGTACTCTTATTTTTTTATCTCTGATAAAGTACACGTTTTTTCCGGAGAAGGGCGGAAAATGGCAGCCCAACATGTAATGAATGATATCGATCAACCAACCATGCTCGAATATATCTTGGCCTCCGTGTGAGCCCGTCTGTGTGTTCTCGCTCCTCGTCTCTCTCAAGGAACGGCGGGTTGGCTCTTTGCCATCAATTGAGATCAGTTTGCTCACACTCCTATCCCACATGTCAGTGATATGCCAAGAGGAGGTGCGTTGACCGACTGGCCATACACATACTTGGTTTTGCACCTTCATACTACTCCTCCCTCCGTCCACAGTTCTGAGGCACGCTTCATTATGATGCATTTCTCTCAATGCATTTCCACCACCGTAGAGACTTTAGACGCGTTTGGTTTAATGCTCAATTAATTAGGGCGTGGTAACCGCAATCAAGTCCACAATTTTCTCTCCATGTACTGTACTACTACGGAGTGGAGTAAGTGCATGCATGTGTGTACCCGGGGTGGAAGCACTGCATGCATGTGTGTACGCATTATTCCCTCTCCCTCTAGTAATAGACGCCGTGCTATAACTACCAATGCTATTTTTCAAGCCGATCGCTAGTCGCCTTGGTCCCACATATTTTTTTCTTGTTTCTGAAGCGCGCTGTATAAACAGTGACGTATGGAGTAGTATGAGCAGATTCAAAGAAGAGCGTATTGATGGTTGCTTCTTCAGAGCAACTTACAGTGGGAAATGTGGGGCTTATGGTTTGACTGCTCAGTACTCACTATTAATGCGGCGCAATGACCGGGCTAAGTCTCCCATGCGGTTGTTGTTGGAAACGTAGTAATTTCAAAAAAATTCCTACCACACGCAAGATCATGGTGATGACATAGCAACGAGAGGGGAGAGTGTTGTCCACGTACCCTCGTAGACCGTAAGCGGAAGCGTTAGCACAACGCGGTTGATGTAGTCGTACGTCTTCACGATCCGACCGATCCAAGCACCGAACGTACGGCACCTCCGAGTTCAGCACACGTTCAGCTCGATGGCGATCCCGGGCTCGATCCAAATAAGCTTCGGGATGAGTTCCATCAAGACGACGGCGTGGTGACGATGATGATGTTCTACGGCGTAGGGCTTCGCCTAAACTCCGCGATGATATGACCGAGGTGGAATATGGTGGAGGGGGGCACCGCACACGGCTAAGGAACAATCCGTAGATCAACTTGTGTGTCCCTAGGGTGCCCCCCGCCCCTGTATATAAAGGAGCAAGGGGGGAGGCCGGCCGGCCCTTGTGGGCGCGCCAAGGAGGAGGAGTCCTCCTCCTAGTAGGAGTAGGAAAGGGTCCTACTCCTACTAGGAGGGGGAAAGGAAGGGGGAGAGGGGGAAGGAAAGAGGGGGGCGCCGCCCCCCCTCCTAGTCCAATTCAGACCAGAGGGAGAGGGGGCGCGCGGCCCACCCTGGCCGCCCCTCTCTCTTTCCACTAAGGCCCATGTGGCCCATTAACTCTCCCGGGGTTCCGTAACCCTCCGGCACTCCGGTTTTCTCCGAAATCACCGGAACACTTCCGGTGTCCGAATATAGTCGTCAATGTATCAATCTTTATGTCTCGACCATTTCGAGACTCCTCTTCATGTCCGTGATCACATCCGGACTCGAACAAACTTCGTACATCAAAACTTATAAACTCATAATAAAACTGTCATCGTAACGTTAGCGTGCGGACCCTACGGGTTCGAGAACTATGTAGACATGACCTAGAACTATTCTCGGTCAATAACCAATAGCGGAACCTGGATGCCCATATTGGTTCCTACATATTCTACGAAGATCTTTATCGGTCAAACCGCATAACAACATACGTTGTTCCCTTTGTCATCGGTATGTTACTTGCCCGAGATTCGATCGTCGGTATCTAATACCTAGTTCAACCTCGTTACCGGCAAGTCTCTTTACTCGTTACGTAATGCATCATTCCGTAACTAACTCATTAGTTACATTGCTTGCAAGGCTTATAGTGATGTGCATTACCGAGAGGGCCCAGAGATACCTCTCCGACAATCGGAGTGACAAAACCTAATCTCGAAATACGCCAACCCAACATCTACCTTTGGAGACACACCTGTAGTACTCCTTTATAATCACCCGATTCTGCTGTGACGTTTGGTAGCACCCAAAGTGTTCCTCCGTAAACGGGAGTTGCATAATCTCATAGTTTCAGAACATGTATAAGTCATGAAGAAAGCAATAGCAATATACTAAACGATCAAGTGCTAGGCTAACGGAATGGGTCATGTCAATCACATCATTCTCCTAATGATGTGATCCCATTAATCAAATGAAAACACATGCCTATGGTTAGGAAACATAACCATATTTGATTAATGAGCTAGTCAAGTAGAGGCATACTAGTGACGTTATGTTTGTCTATATATTCACACATGTATCATGTTTCCGGTTAATACAATTCTAGCATGAATAACAAACATTTATCATGATATGAGGAAATAAATAATAACTTTATTATTGCCTCTAGGGCATATTTCCTTCAGTCTCCCACTTGCACTAGAGTCAATAATCTAGATTACATAGTAATGATTCTAACACCCATGGAGTCTTGGTGCTGATCATGTTTTGCTCGTGAGAGAGGCTTAGTCAATGGGTCTGCAACATTCAGATCCGTATGTATCTTGCAAATCTCTATGTCTCCCACTTGGACTTGGTCCCGAATGGAATTGAAGCGTCTTTTGTTGTGCTTGGTCCTCTTGTGAAATCTGGATTCCTTTGCCAAGGCAATTGCACCAGTATTGTCACAGAAGATCTTCATTGGTCCCGATGCACCAGGTATGACACCTAGATAGGAAATGAACTCCTTCATTCAGACTCCTTCATTCGCTTCTTCCGAAGCAGCTATGTACTCCGCTTCACATGTAGATCCCGCCACGACGCTTTGTTTAGAACTGCACCAACTTACAGCTCCACCGTTTAATAAAAACACGTATCCGGTTTGCGATTTAGAATCGTCCGGATCAGTATCAAAGCTTGCATCGACGTAACCATTTACGACTAGCTCTTTGTCACCTCCATATACGAGAAACATATCCTTAGTCCTTTTCAGGTATTTCAGGATGTTCTTGACGCTGTCCGATGATCCACTCTGGATTACTTTGGTACCTTCCTGCCAAGCTTATTGCTAAGCATACGTCAGGTCTGGTACACAGCATTGCATACATGATAGAGCCTATGGCTGAAGCATAGGGAACATCTTTCATTTTCTCTCTATCTTCTGCTGTGGTCGGCCATTGAGTTTGACTCAACTTCACACCTTGAAGCACGGGCAAGAACCCTTTCTTTGCCTGATCCATTTTGAATTTTTTCAAAATTTTATCAAGGTATGTGCTTTGTGAAACTCCTATTAAGCGTCTTGATCTATCTCTATAAATCTTGATGCCCAATATGTAAGCAGCTTCACCGAGGTCTTTCATTGAAAAACTTTTATTCAAGTATCCCTTTATGCTATCCAGAAATTCTATATCATTTCCAATTAATAATATGTCATCTACATATAATATCAGAAATGCTAGAGAGCTCCCACTCACTTTCTTGTAAATACAGGCTTCTCCAAAAGTCTGTATAAAACCATATGCCTTGATCACACTATCAAAGCGTTTATTCCAACTCCGAGATGCTTGCACCAGCCCATAAATGGATCGCTGGAGCTTGCACACTTTGTTAGCACCTTTTGGATCAACAAAACCTTCAGCTGCATCATATACAACTCTTCTTCCAGAAATCCATTCAAGAATGCAGTTTTGACATCCATTTGCCAAATTTCATAATCATGAAATGCAACAATAGCTAATATGATTCGGACAGACTTAAGCATCGCTACAGGTGAGAAAGTCTCATCATAGTCAACCCCTTGAACTTGTGGAAAACCTTTCGCAACAAGTCGAGCTTTATAGACAGTTACATTAACATCAGCGTTAGTCTTCTTCTTAAATATCCATTTATTCTCAATGGCTTGCCGATCATCGGGCAAGTCAACCAAAGTCCATACTTTGTTCTCATACATGGATCCCATCTCAGATTTCATGGCCTCTAGCCATTTTGCGGAATCTGGGCTCATCATCGCTTCCTCATAGTTAATAGGTTCATCATGGTCAAGAACATGACCTCCGAATAGGATTACCATACCACTGCAGTGCGTATCTTACTCTGGTAGACCTCACGAGGTTCGATCAGAAACTTGATCTGAAGTTTCATGATCAATATCATTAGTTTCCTCACTAATTGGTGTAGGTGTCACAGAACTGATTTCTGTGATGAACTACTTTCCAATAAGGGAGTTACCTCATCAAGTTCTACTTTCCTCCCACTCACTTCTTTCGAGAGAAACTCCTTCTCTAGAAAGGATCCATTCTTAGCAACGAATGTTTTTCCTTCGGATCTGTGATAGAAGATGTACCCAACAGTTTCTTTTGGGTATCCTATGAAGACACATTTGTAGCGACCCGACCTCAGAAGGTCAAGCCTCTGTGTTTCTGTGCCATCCCTGGATCAGTATGTTGACACACACAGTACATCAATGTATATATCAAAGTGCAATCACATGTATAAATAACGTAAAACTGATATATACCTCATAAGTCATAGCGGAAACAAATAGTCGGGTATCGAGTCCCATCAACGCCATCGGCAGGTTGAGTGTAGACCGTAACCCTGCACTGCATTTTACTCGTCGGAATAAAGTTTCTGCAACATGATACGTTGCAGCCATGTAGGTCAGTACATTGAATGTACCGGCAAGATCACAACTTGAGAAAACAGATGATAAAACTATACTATATGCAATATGGCTTTGTGGCTCTGTGTCTGAGTTTTGTTTTGCATAAAAGCTGGTTTTATTTTTCCTACATCAAAGGAATAACTGGAGTCTGTACTATGGAGTTTTCTATCATGACATGGTTCCGCCAACCGATGTCTCATAGCCCAAATCATCATAAGTTGCCCACAATTAAGTTATCAGTCCGGTGTTGAGAGTTCCGAGATAGATCCAAGTCCAGATGCTCAAATTGTCCGTGAATCATGACACGGCTAATCGATTAGGTTTTAACCCTCTGCAGAGGTTTGTACACTTTACCCACAAGATTTGATCCCTCTTTTTACGTTCTCGCACTTCAGGGTGTTTGAGAACAAGACGGCCGAAACATGGTCTTCCGAAGAGTTCCTCTGACCACTGTCCGGTGCTCATCCAATCCTACCGTAGTTCTACATCTGCTAGCACCGTCCCAGCCAGAGTCACAACTAAGGCCAACCAAACCAGAGCCCATAGTGACTTGCGGTTGCACGTAAGCTTCCGGCATGAAGTATTCTTTCGTCTCTTTGAGTCTGGGTGAAGCTTTCCGCAAGATGTCATGGCACTTCTCCATGCATCCCGGCCATCCACTGGTTTCTCCAGGGTGCCCGTCAACCATCCTTCACCCAGTAGTGTGTATTGAATTCTTGTCTCGAGTCTTGAAGTCTTGAGGCCTTGAAGATGCAGTCCTTGCAGATGCCATCATGGAGTTGTCGTCATTGACGTAGAGTCGTCCATTCTCACACCACTCACGAGCACTCATACCAAACCTCGTCTACTATAGCGTAGCACTAAAATAAATAATGTCCCGAGCTTGGTAACAGGGTGATGGGTTCATACCTCATGCATACTACTCAACTACAAGAATTCAATATCACTACTGGAGGGTTGTTGCAAAGATGTCACTAAATGCAATAAAACATAGGTATGAAAGCATGGTCAAAGTGAACTTGCACTGCACGTTGATGAAGATAACAACACTCTCCCAAAATTTGATAGAACTATTCGTCACTCTCCGAAGAAAATCTATACAAGTCAAACATAGCATTCACATAAGCAATCATTCTAGCAAGCAATACTAACACTCAAAATAACAATTAAAACAAAAATAAAAATAAAAACTCAATAATAAAACTCCAACAAAGTCCAAAGAAGCTTCAAATAAAACTAGAAAGAAAAACTACTAACGAAAATCTATGACTTTGCTACAAGCATCTAACATAGTTTTGCCCTAAGTAAAAAAACTTAACAGCAATTAAAACACTAAACTAATAATTTAACAAAAAATAAAAAGTAAACAACTAAGTTAACAGAAAGTATTTTTCATAAAATTTTATTTGCAAAAAGAAACAAATAAAAAGCTTTTATAAAACTCTAACTATGACCTATAGAAGGTTTCATACAAAACTAAGGAAAATAATTTTTTTTAAATAAAAACAAATTTTTCTTTTGTTGACTAACAGAAATAAAACTAAATTTTTTGAGAGTGTCAAAAAGAAATAATTTAAAACTAATAAAAAAAATAAAGAAAAGACTAAAAAAACTATAACTAAAACAGTACTGTTTTGCTAAAAACTTAATTTAAAATAAATTAATTTTTTTTTCCAGAAGTCTACTGTTTAGAAAAAAGATCAAGTGATCACTAGCAAAAAGAATTAATCAAAAAGCTATTTTTAAATAAAAGTTATTAGCAATCTAGTGTTTGTAACAAATCTGTTTAAAATCAAAAATTTGAAGTTTTCAAAAGTATTTTTCGTTGGTTTCTCTGAATAGACGGGATTTTTCTGAATCCATAGAAAAAAGAATCATCAAAATCGGAGTCGTAGATCTAAATATATAAAAAAACAAAACTGAATCTAAATCTTAAACAAAAACGAAAAAGAAACAGATTGGTGCGCTAGCTATCTACTTAGCGGGCTGTACAGGAGTGTGCAATCTGAAGCTATATTGCGCTCGGCCGTAAGAGCACTAACACGTACATGTATGTTTAATTAACAGAAGACCGGCGAACCGGTTCGACCTAAACCGAAGAAAACCAATCTACCAAAACGAACCGATCTACTAAACCAAACGGGTTTTTTTAACTGAAAACGAACAGATGAACTGAACGCTGAGAACGGGAACGTACGTTTGGGGCGGCTCTGTTCCGGTGGGGCGGCGGCTCCGAAGGTCGCAGGCGGCGACGGAGGTGTCTGGAGGCTGCACTGAGGTTTGTCCTGTCCTGTGATGGTGTCGGAGATGGTCGGCAATGACGAACGGCGACGGAACGAAGCGGTGAAGGTCGGTGCTCCGGATGCTCCGGAGAAGACGTCGAGGTTGGGATGGCTTCTGTAGATGGAGAGGGAGTGCAAAACCATGTCAAAGAGAGTCTAGGGCTCATGAGATGTCGAAACCCAAAAGGAGGATGATCGGGATCTCTCACCGGCGTTGGAAACTTGCGATGAACTGCAGCGTCTGCGTCCAGATTGGAACGATGATGGCGGCCGATATGGTGAGTTTTGGCGAGGGGTTTCGAATGGAATCGGTGGAGGAAGGTCGTGGCTATTTATAGGACATATTTCTTGGGCGAGGGGAAGTCTCGGGATAGGGTTTCCAAAGAAATCGGACGCGGAGCGGCGTCAGTGCATGTCTGGCGTCGTTTCTGGCCTTGTACGTGAGGAAGAAGAAAGAAGAGGTGGGGCCAAGCACCAGGTGGGAGAGAGAGGGGTCGGCGTGGGGAGGAAGGCAGCGGACGAGCGAAGGGAGTCGGGGTTGGGCGCTGCCCTTTTTTTTCTGCACGTGGGGTTGGGGCACTGGGGACGCTTGCCTCTCTGGGCGGCTGGCTGGGCCATGGCCTCGCTATGATCGCTGGCTTGGGCTAGCGCTAGCTAGGCCGGCTAGCTGCGTTCTTTTTTTGAAATAAGGCAAAGAAGGAAAATAAATATAGATAAAATATAATATAACTTTATATAGGACATACATATACCAAAACTTTTCAGAAAAACGATTTCCTACAATGTGAACTATTTCTAGGAGTCAACTAAAATGTACAAAAAATCAAATAAAGCAAATAGTGCTACTCTTGCATTTTAAAACCAAATAAAATTATTTTAAAATACCAAAATGATTTCAAATTAATTTTTTCTATATTTTTTTAATTGTAGGGAATCATTTTACCCTATTTTCCATATTGTTTATTTTTGGAGAAAATAATTTGAAGAGAAACCAAATAAGTCCAATTTGATAGTAGGTTCAAAATACCTTCAAAGGGACTTTAATTTTGGTTCCTTTAAACTTCCAACTCATCTTTGAAGAAGTCATTTTATCTTCTCTCATGAGGATCATTGAGTTGCATATCGTTTATGACTTTGAAGTGTTTTTTTCAAAAAAGAATTCAAATCTCTCCAAAACCACTTTTCATTTCAAATGGAAGAAGTCATGTTGTCTTCACTCTTGGGTTTTGTGATGAAATGAATTTGAATTCATGGAGATCAAAGTGCAAAGTTGAAAGTTTGGGAAAGTCATTTCATTCCCTCTCATTTAGCGTTCAAAAAGTTTCAATTTTCACTCAATTTCACTCAATCATTCACACAACAATCAAACAAACAATCAAAATCAATTATTTAATATAACATTCCAAAATTTAGAATTTTGGGATGTTACAAACCTACCACACTTAAAATGAATCTCGTCCTCGAGATTCGAAGAGACTAGCAAGAAAGGTTGGGTTTTGGGGGTCTTCTACCAATTGCATTGATCGGAATGGTCTAGTGTGCTACCACACTTAAAAGCGGGGTTACGGTTCCGACAAAATTCATGTACTCCATCCTTTTGGTTGATGGTGTTGGTCTTCTCATATTCTCTGGAATAACTCCTTCACTAAGGCTCTTCCGATAGGGTCACAAACTTTTCCTCAAACACGTGTCCTTTCATCCTGGTGAGGTTCTTCCGAGACTGGGTCTTCATATCTGATAGGTCTGTCACCAATTCTAATTAATTAGCGAAATCTCATGCTGGTCAACAATTAATGGTTTCTCCTGCAGAAAAGGGTCTGGGTTGAATCTCACCGTATATCCTACGATTGGCAATGGATGCCTATACAGGGGTCCATCGTTCTACCATTCTATGGTTTAAACAAGGTTTGATATATCGTCTCTCTACTATGGGTAAGTCACTCAGATTTACCATTCCAAATAGCAAGAGTGAATGACCAGAGTAAGTAGGTATGGTGATCAATCCATTCCGCACCCAAATCATTACTCTGTATAAGGTTTAGCGAATCTCGCATTTCTAACACTCGGGAATTCTCACAAGCATTGCAAAATTTCTCTTGTCGACGAACTTAGTTCGGATAATTCCATTGATTCTGCATGCTGAATGAAACATATATCGTTACTTCACAACTCTCTGGGTTTCATAGCCTCCTAAGGAACGTATGCTGATTGAATCACCGATTCTTCCAAATTTCTTCCTTCATCAAGGTTACATCTGTTCCTTTTCAAAATCCTGGGCCTGTGGGCTATGGCCCACTTCAACACTAGTGCAGCTTTAACTCATCCTTGGAGTAACTCTCTTGTTCCATATTACACCTCCTTTAAATCCAGTAGTACTCTATTTCTTCATACCATCATATCAAAAGCAAAACTCCAACTTTTTTTTCCTTCGAACTACAGTCCGTGGAATATATATATTCTTATCCATTAGTCTAGTCTTCTTCACAGGGTACTACCACCCTTAAAATGAAATTCACAAATCCATCCATAGACCATATTTCTCATATCCTCAAAAATGGTCAAAATCTTTGTTCACAGAGTAACAACTCAAAAAAACAATCCACGTATGAAATCATGACACATGAACTTTATTGATTTCACGAATTCATTACAATCTCTGAGCACTCATTACATAACTCAACTCATCGAACTTATGAAAATAAAACTGCTTTCTACCACTCTTATTATCCATATCAAAATCTCAACTACTTAGCTCCAGCCTTCATCTGATCTGAACATTCTCTAGCAAAATGTCCCACTTCCTTGCAGCAAAAACAAATGACTTCCGACATGTCTCGGGGCTTCTTTGTGATTATGTAGGCTCCTTGGGTTATAGGCTTCTTTTCTGGACATTTACTAGCGTAATGACCTAAATCCTTGCACCTGTAACAAGTGATGTGACTCAGGTCCTTCTCTGCAGAAATTAGGTTGTTTTGGGGATGCCTTCGTTTTCTCTTCCTGGATTTCTCCGTAATGATCAGACCTTCTATTTCCTGAGGGGTCAAACTTCACGTCTGCTGTCGGGAAGTCTCTGAGATACTCTTGGCTTTCCTTTGTGCAATACTGGGAATAATGTCCTTCTTCTCCACATGAATAGCAGGCATTGGAGTAAATCTGTTGAGGCCTTCTCCATCAGGGTCTTCAACACATTCCTTCATCACAGGTTCTTTCATAACTTCTCGGAGGGCTTCTTTCATTCCTTCTTCCTGCTCCTGAATATTTTGTTGCACCATGGGGTAAATGTGACACTGAGTCGGGTAGTGGGTGGTTCCTTCACACAAGAAACAAATCACCTGACTAGTTGGGCATTCCTCAGCTGGGTGTTTCTCCTCACAATGAGGGCATTCATCCTTGTGCTCTTCCTGGGTATGTCCTATTTCTCCGCAAATCTTGCAGGCACAAGGTTTATTTCTTGGTGTATCATGGACCTTCCAGATAAGACGGGATCTTGTCAGAGTCTTCATCAATTCTTCCCAAGTCTTTGCTCCATTGCGTCCTTGTATGGCTTGATGCATTTTCCACCAGGTTGCAGCACTCTCGGTAAAATACTGAAGAGCATATTGAACCTCATACTTCCTTGCAATCATTTTCTTCTCAAGTGATCCTCCATGTTTTGAATCCATAGCTCTGCCTCCAAGCGAAGTCATCGATCTAAAGAATACCAGTTCAACTTCATTCATCATCTATGGGGTCCAAAGGTTTTGGGATGAGTTACGAGAGAAGAATGGAGGGATATACACACAATACAAACAATAGTTTTGAAAAAAAAATGTTTTTTTATTTTGTGGCTGTCGGAAAAACATCAAACAAAATGACAGCTCACAAATCGTCGCATCTAACGTAAGTATATAACAGGGGTTTGGTCTTCTAAAGGTCAAATAATTCTTCAGATTCTTCAAATTCTTCTTGTCTTCGGACTCTTCAATTGTTGCAGCTTCAACTCTTCTAATGCATGGTGAAATCCTTGTTACTTTGAAGAGGTCATCACCGTCCGATATCTTTCTTGGAGCGGCTTGATTGATACTTCATGTGGTCAAAAGGGAAAAGGGGTATATTCTAACTATCTGAGGTGAGAGGGACTACTTGATAAAATCAGAAAATATGAGAAGTAAGAGTCTTTTTGAAAATAAGGTGTTTAGAAATTTCCTGTCCCAGGGGCTTTTTGATTTCTAGGGTCACGCCCTACAGTCAACATGTGCTCTGATACCATATCTGTAGCGACCCGACCTCAGAAGGTCAAGCCTCTGTGTTTCTGTGCCATCCCTGGATCAGTATGCTGACACACACAGTACATCAATGTATATATCAAAGTGCAATCACATGTATAAATAACGTTAAACTGATATATACCTCATAAGTCACAGCGGAAACAAATAGTCGGGTATCGAGTCCCATCAATGCCATCGGCAGGTTGAGTGTAGACCGTAACCACACTGCATACTCTTACTCGTCGGAAGAAAGTATCTGCAACATGATACGTTGCAGCCGTGTAGGTCGAGACATTGAATGTACCGCAAGATCACAACATGAGAAAACAGATGATAAAACTATACTATATGCAATATGGCTTTGTGGCTCGTATGCGAGTTTTGTTTTGCATAAAAGCTGATTTTATTTTCCCTACATCAAAGGAATAACTGGAGTCTGTACTATGGAGTTTTCTATCATGACATGGTTCCGCCAACCGATGTCTCATAGCCCAAATCATCATAAGTTGCCCACAATTAAGTTATCATCCGGTGTTGAGAGTTCCGAGATAGATCCAAGTCCAGATGCTCAAATTGTCCGTAATCATGACATGGCTAATCGATTAGGTTTTAACCCTTTGCGAGAGGTTTGTACACTTTACCCGCAAGATTCGATCCCTCTTTTACGTTCTCGCACTTCGTGGTGTTTGAGAACAAGACGACTGAAACATGGTCTTCCGAAGAGTTCCTCTGACCACTGTCCGGTGCTCATCCAATCCTACCGTAGTTCTACATCTGCTAGCACCGTCCCAGCCAGAGTCACAACTAAGGCCAACCAAACCAGAGCCCATAGTGACTTGCGGTTGCACAGGTAAGCTTCCGGGCATGAAGTATTCTTCCGTCTCTTTGAGTCTGGGTGAAGCTTTCTGCAAGATGTCATGGCGCTTCTCCATGCATCCCGGGCATCCACTAGTTTCTCCAGGGTGCCCGTCAACCATCCTTCACCAAGTAGTGTGCATTGAATTCTTGTCTCGAGTCTTGAAGTCTTGAGGCCTTGAAGATGCAGTCCTTGCAGATGCCATCATGGAGTTGTCATCATTGACGTAGAGTCATCCATTCTCACACCACTCACGAGCACTCATACCAAACCTCGTCTACTATAGCGTAGCACTAAAATAAATAACGTCCCGAGCTTGGTAACAGGGTGATGGGTTCCTACCTCATGCATACTACTCAACTACAAGAATTCAATATCACTACTGGAGGGTTGTTGCAAAGATGTCACTAAATGCAATAAAACATAGGTATGAAAGCATGGTCAAAGTGATCTTGCCTGGTATGTTGATGAAGATAACAACACTCTCACAAAATTTGATAGAACTATTCGTCACTCTCCGAAGAAAATCTATACAAGTCAAACATAGCATTCACATAAGCAATCATTCTAGCAATCAATACTAACACTCAAAATAATAATTAAAACAAAAAAAAACTCAATAATAAAACTCCAACAAAGTCCAAAGAAGCTTCAAATAAAACTAGAAAGAAAAACTACTAACGAAAATCTATGACTTTGCTACAAGCATCTAACATAGTTTTGCCCTAAGTAAAAAACTTAACAGCAATTAAAACACTAAACTAATAATTTAACAAAAATAAAAAGTAAACAACTAAGTTAACAGAAAGTATTTTTCATAAAATTTTATTTGCAAAAAGAAACAAATAAAAAGCTTTTATAAAACTCTAACTATAACCTATAGAAGGTTTCATACAAAACTAAGGAAAATAATTTTTTTAAATAAAAACAAAATTTTCTTTTGTTGACTAACAGAAATAAAACTAAATTTTTCGAGAGTGTCAAAAAGAAATAATTTAAAACTAATAAAAACAATAAAGAAAAGACTAAAAAAACGATAACTAAAACAGTACTGTTTTGCTAAGAACTTAATTTAAAATAAATTAAAAACAAAATTTCAGAAGTCTACTGTTTAGAAAAAAGATCAAGTGATCACTGGCAAAAATAATTAATCAAAAAGCTATTTTTAAATAAAAGTTATTAGCAATCTAGTGTTTGTAACAAATCTGTTTAAAATCAAAAATTTGAAGTTTTCAAAAGTATTTTTCGTTGGTTTCTCTGAATAGACGGGATTTTTCTGAATCCGTAGAAAAAAGAATCATCAAAATCGGAGTCGAGATCTAAAGATATAAAAAAACAAAACTGAATCTAAATCTTAAACAAAAACGAAAAAGAAACAGATTGGTGCGCTAGCTACCTACTTAGCGGGTTGTACAGGAGTGTGCAATCTGAAGCTATATTGCGCACGGCCGTAAGATCACTAACACGTACATGTATGTTTAATTAACAGAAGACCGGCGAACCGGTTCGACCTAAACCGAAGAAAACCAATCTACCAAAACAAACCGATCTACTAAACCAAACGGGTTTTTTTTAACTGAAAACGAACAGATGAACTGAACGCTGAGAACGGGAACGTACGTTTGGGGCGGCTCTGTTCCGGTGGGGCGGCGGCTCCGGCGGTCGCAGGCGGCGACGGAGGTGTCTGGAGGCTGCAGTGAGGTTTGTCCTGTCCTTTGGTGGAGTCGGAGATGGTCGGCAATGACGAACGGCGACGGAACGAAGCGGTGAAGGTCGGTGCTCCGGATGCTCCGGAGAAGACGTCGAGGTTGGGATGGCTTCTGTAGATGGAGAGGGAGTGCAAAACCATGTCAAAGAGAGTCTAGGGCTCGTGAGATGTCGAAACCCAAAAGGAGGATGATCGGGATCTCTCACCGGCGTTGGAAACTTGCGATGAACTGCAGCGTCTGCGTCCAGATTGGAACGATGATGGCGGACGATATGGTGGGTTTTGGCGAGGGGTTTCGAAGGGAATCGGTGGAGGAAGGTCGTGGCTATTTATAGGACATATTTCTTGGGCGAGGGGAAGTCTCGGGATAGGGTTTCCAAAGAAATCGGACGCGGAGCGGCGTCGGGTGCATGTACGCGTATGTTTCTGGCCTTGTACGTGAGGAAGAAGAAAGAAGAGGTGGGGCGAAGCACCAGGTGGGAGAGAGAGGGGTCGGCGTGGGGAGGAAGGCAGCGGACGAGCGAAGGGAGTCGGGGTTGGGCGCTGCCATTTTTTTTCTGCACGTGGGGTTGGGGCACTGGGGACGCTTGCCTCTCTGGGCGGCTGGCTGGGCCATGGCCTCGCTGCGGTCGCTGGCTTGGGCTAGCGCTAGCTAGGCCGGCTAGCTGCGTTCTTTTTTTGAAATAAGGCAAAGAAGGAAAATAAATATAGATAAAATATAATATAACTTTATATAGGACATATATATACCAAAACTTTTCAGAAAAACGATTTCCTACAACGTGAACTATTTCTAGGAGTCAACTAAAATGTACAAAAATTCAAATAAAGCAAATAGTGCTACTCTTGCATTTTAAAACCAAATAAAATTATTTTAAAATACCAAAATGATTTCAAATTAATTTTTTCTATATTTTTTTAATTGTAGGGAATCATTTTACCCTATTTTCCATATTGTTTATTTTTGGAGAAAAATAATTTGAAGAGAAACCAAATAAGTCCAATTTGATAGTAGGTTCAAAATACCTTCAAAGGGACTTTAATTTTGGTTCCTTTAAACTTCCAACTCATCTTTGAAGAAGTCATTTTATCTTCTCTCATGAGGATCATTGAGTTGCATATCGTTTATGACTTTGAAGTGTTTTTTCAAAAAAGAATTCAAATCTCTCCAAAACCACTTTTCATTTCAAATGGAAGAAGTCATGTTGTCTTCACTCTTGGGTTTTGTGATGAAATGAATTTGAATTCATGGAGATCAAAGTGCAAAGTTGAAAGTTTGGGAAAGTCATTTCATTCCCTCTCATTCAACGTTCAAAAAGTTTCAATTTTCACTCAATTTCACTCAATCATTCACACAACAATCAAACAAACAATCAAAAATAATTATTTAATATAACATTCCAAAATTTAGAATTTTGGGATGTTACAACATTTCTCCGATTTAGGTTCGAGCTTATCTGGTTGAAGTTTCTTCACATAAGCATCGCAGCCCCAAACTTTAAGAAACGACAACTTTGGTTTCTTGCCAAACCACAGTTCATAAGGCGCCGTCTCAACGGATTTTGATGGTGCCCTATTTAACATGAATGCGACCGTCTCTAAAGCATAACCCCGTAACGATAGCGGTAAATCAGTAAGAGACATCATAGATCGCACCATATCTAGTAAAGTACGACACGACGCTCGGACACACCATTTCTTTGTGGTGTTCCGGTGGCGTGAGTTGCGAAACTATTCCGCATTGTTTCAAATGTAAACCAAACTCGTAACTCAAATATTCTCCTACACGATCAGATCGTAGAAACTTTATTTTCTTGTTACGATGATTTTCCACTTTTCAAATGTTTCAGACTTGTGTTTCATTAAGTAGATATACCCATATCTGCTCAAATCATCTGTGAAGGTGAGAAAATAACGATATCCGCCACGAGCTTCAACATTCATCGGACCACATACATCTGTATGTATGATTTCCCACAAATCTGTTGCTCTCTCCATAGTACCGGAGAACTGTGTTTTAGTCATCTTGCCCATGAGGCACGGTTCGCAAGTACCAAGTGATTCATAATCAAGTGATTCCAAAAGTCCATCAGTATGGAGTTTCTTCATGCGCTTTACACCGATATGACCTAAACGGCAGTGCCACAAATAAGTTGCACTCTCATTATCAACTCTGCATCTTTTGGTTTCGACATTATGAATATGTGTATCACTACTTTCGAGACTCAATAAAAATAGACCACTCTTCAAGGGTGCATGACCATAAAAGATATTACTCATATAAATAGAACAACCATTATTCTCTGATTTAAATGAATAACCGTCTCGCATCAAACAAGATCCAGATATAATGTTCATGCTCAACGCTGGCACCAAATAACAATTATTCTGGTCTAAAACTAATCCCGAAGGTAGATGTAGAGGTAGCGTGCCGACCGCGATCACATCGACTTTGGAACCGTTTCCTATGCGCATCGTCACCTCATCCTTCGCCAGTGCTTGCTTATTCCGTAGTCCCTGTTTCGAGTTGCAAATATTAGCAACAGAACCAGTATCAAATACCCAGGTGCTACTACGAGCTCTAGTAAGGTACACATCAATAACATGTATATCACATATACCTTTGTTCACCTTGCCATCCTTCTTATCCGCCAAATACTTGGGGCAGTTCCGCTTCCAAAGGTCCACCGCTTGCAAGAGAAGCACTCAGTTTCAGGCTTAGGTCCGCACTTGGGTTTCTTCTCTTGAGCAGCAACTTGCTTGCCGCTCTTCTTGAAGTTCCCTTCTTCTTTCCTTTGCCCTTTTCTTGAAACTAGTGGTCTTGTTGACCATCAACACTTGATGCTCCTTCTTGATTTCTACCTCCGCAGCTTTTAGCATTGCGAAGAGCTCGGGAATTGTTTTGTTCATTCCTTGCATATTATAGTTCATCATGAAGCTCTTGTAGCGTGGTGGCAGTGATTGGAGAATTCTGTCAATGACGCTATCATCCGGAAGATTAACTCCCAGTTGAATGAAGTGATTATTATACCCAGACATTTTGAGTATATGCTCACCGATGTAACTATTCTCCTCCATCTTGCAGCTGTAGAACTTATTGTAGACTTCATATCTCTCAATCCGGGCATTTGCTTGAAATATTAACTTCAACTCCTGGAACATCTCATATGCTCCATGACGTTCAAAACATCGTTGAAGACCCGGTTCTAAGCAGTAAAGCATGGCACATTGAACTATCGAGTAGTCATCAGCTTTGCTCTGCCAGACGCTCTTAACGCCGTCGCCAGCATCAAGAAGCAGGTTCGGCACCCAGCGGTGCTTCTAGGACGTAATTCTTCAAAGGCAGCAATGAGGATAATCCTCAAGTTATGGACCCAGTCCGTGTAATTGCTACCATCATCTTTCAACTTTGCTTTCTCAAGGAACGCATTAAAATTCAACGGAACAACAAAGACGAGCCATCTATCTACAACAAACATAGACAAGCAAAATACTATCAGTACTAAGTTCATGATAAATTTAAGTTCAATTAATCATATTACTTAAGAACTCCCACTTAGACAGACATCTCTCTAGTCATCTAAGTGATCACGTGATCCAAATCAACTAAACCATAACCAATCAACACGTGAGATGGAGTAGTTTTCAATGGTGAACATCACTATGTTGATCATATCTACTATATGATTCACGCTCGACCTTTCGGTCTCCGTGTTCCGAGGCCATATCTGCATATGCTAGGCTCGTCAAGTTTAACTCGAGTATTCTCAATGTGCAAAACTGGCTTGCACCCATTGTAGATGGACGTAGAGCTTATCACACCCGATCATCACGTGGTGTCTGGGCACGACGAACTTTGGCAACGGTGCATACTCAGCGAGAACACTTCTTGATAATTTTAAGTGAGAGATCATCTTAAAATGCTACCGTTAAACAAAGCAAGATAAGATGCATAAAGGATAAACATCACATGCAATCAATATAAGTGATATGATATGGCCATCATCATCTTGTGCTTGTGATCTCCATCTTTGAAGCACCGTCGTGATCACCATCGTCACCGGTGCGACACCTTGATCTCCATCGTAGCATGGTTGTCGTTACGCCATCTATTGCTTCTACGACTATCGCTACCGCTTAATGATAAAGTAAAGCAATTACAGGGTGTTTGCATTTCATACAATAAAGCGACAACCATATGGCTCCTGCCAGTTGCCGATAAATTCGGTTACAAAACATGATCATCTCATACAATAAAATATAGCATCACGTCTTGACCATATCACATCACAACATGCCCTGCAAAAACAAGTTAGACGTCCTCTACTTTGTTGTTGCAAGTTTTACGTGGCTGCTACGGGCTTAGCAAGAACCATTCTTACCTACGCATCAAAACCACAATGATAGTTCGTCAAGTTAGTGCTGTTTTAACCTTCGCAAGGACCGGGCGTAGCCACACTCGATTCAACTAAAGTGAGAGAGACAGACACCCACCAGTCACCTTTAAGCACGAGTGCTCGTAACGGTGAAACCAGTCTCGCGTAAGCGTACGCGTAATGTCGGTCCGGGCCGCTTCATCTCACAATACCGCCGAACCAAAGTATGACATGCTGGTAAGTAGTATGACTTGTATCGCCCACAACTCACTTGTGTTCTGCTCGTGCATATAACATCAACGCATAAAACCTAGGCTCGGATGCCACTGTTGGGAACGTAGTAATTTCAAAAAATTTCCTACGCACATGCAAGATCATGGTGATGACATAGCAACGAGAGGGGAGAGTGTTGTCCACTTACCCTCGTAGACCGTTAGCGGAAGCGTTAGCACAACGCGGTTGATGTAGTCGTATGTCTTCACGATCCGACCGATCCAAGCACGGAACGTACGGCACCTCCGAGTTCAGCACACGTTCAGCTCGATGACGATCCCCTGCCCGATCCGGCAAAGCTTCGGGATGAGTTCCACAAGACGACGGGCGCAGAAGATGATGATGTTCTACCGGCGCAGGTCTTCGCCTAAACTCCGCGACGATATGACCGAGGTGGAATATGGTGGAGGGGGGCACCGCACACGGCTAAGGAACGATCCATAGATCAACTTGTGTGTCCCTAGGGTGCCCCCCCCCGCCCCTGTATATAAAGGAGCAAGGGGGGAGGCCGGCCGGCCCTTGTGGGCACGCCAAGGAGGAGGAGTCCTCCTCCTAGTAGGAGTAGGACTCCCCCATTCCTACTGCTACGAGGGGGGGGTCAGGAAGGGGGAGAGGGAGAAGGAAAGGGGGGCGCCCCCCCCTCTCCTAGTCCACCCGGACCAGAGGGAGAGGGCACGTGGCCCACCCTGGCCGCCTCTCTCTTTCCACTAAGGCCCATGTGGCCCATTAACTCTCCCGGGGTTCCGTAACCTCCCAAGACTCCGTTTTCTCCAAATCACCCGGAACACTTCCGGTGTCCGAATATAGTCGTCCAATATATCAATCTTTATGTCTCGACCATTTCGAGACTCCTCGTCATGTCCGTGATCACATCCGGGACTCCGAACAAACTTCAGTACATCAAAACTTATAAACTCATAATAAAACTGTCATCGTAACGTTAAGCGTGCGGACCCTACGGGTTCGAGAACTATGTAGACATGACCTAGAACTATTCTCGGTCAATAAGCAATAGCGGAACCTGGATGCCCATATTGGTTCCTACATATTCTACGAAGATCTTTATCGGTCAAACCGCATAACAACATACGTTGTTCCCTTTGTCATCGGTATGTTACTTGCCCGAGATTCGATCGTCAAGATTCTAATACCTAGTTCAATCTCGTTATCGGCAAGTCTCTTTACTCGCTACGTAATGCATCATTCCGTAACTAACTCATTAGTTACATTGCTTGCAAGGCTCATAGTGATGTGCATTACCGAGAGGGCCCAGAGATACCTCTCCGACAATCGGAGTGACAAAACCTAATCTCAAATACGCCAACCCAACATCTACCTTTGGAGACACCTGTAGTACTCCTTTATAATCACCCAGTTACATTGTGACGTTTGGTAGCACCCAAAGTGTTCCTCCGGTAAACGGAGTTGCATAATCTCATAGTTTCGTGAACATGTATAAGTCATGAAGAAAGCAATAGCAATATACTAAACGATCAAGTGCTAGGCTAACGGAATGGGTCATGTCAATCACATCATTCTCCTAATGATGTGATCCCATTAATCAAATGACAACACATGCCTATGGTTAGGAAACATAACCATCTTTGATTAATGAGCTAGTCAAGTAGAGGCATACTAGTGACGTTGTGTTTGTCTATGTATTCACACATGTATCATTTATCATGATATGAGGAAATAAATAATAACTTTATTATTGCCTCTAGGGCATATTTCCTTCAGTTGTGCACTAGCCCCTCGGTTCTTAAATATACTCTTGAGTATTTGTCTTTCTAGAGATTTCAACGAGCGACTACTCAAATATTTGTCTTTTTAGATATTTCAAATGGACTGGCACATACAGATGTATATAGACATATTTTAGAGTGTAGATTCACTCATTTTGCTCCATATGTAGTCACTTGTTGAAATCTTTAGAAAGACAAATAGAATATTTAGGAACGAAGGGATTACCCATACGAAGCAAAATGAGAGAATCTACACTCTAAAATATGCCCGTTTGAAATTTGTAAAAAGACAAATATTTAGGAACGAAGGAGTATAATTTTGTGCATGGCACATGGACCCGGATGATGAAGAGGCTTCTGGCAATGCTATCAAGCTTCCATCTTTGTTTACATAATTGACGTACTATACAAATAATTTTCTAGCGACATGAAATTGTGCAATGGTGTGAGCTTTCAGCTTTTGTTTCGCGTGTCTTGCCATCGATGCTCTTTCGGAAACAATAAAAAACTAACTTCCTTGCTAATGCATGTCAATTATTAGCAGATCGAAGCTAATAATTACATCACAACTGAAGACAGAGTTGTGAGAAGGTGTTAAATTAAAATTGATCCATGCTTTCATTGGCAGCAACGTCCCCCCAGCTCTGTCTAAATCAACAAGGCATGTTGGGAAAAAAGTAGCTGTCTAGAGCATGCAACATTCCGATCATTTTGTGCAGTTCCACTAAAATAGAGCTGAGCGTCCCTGTTCCAAAGATATTAAGTGTGATTACGATAATAGAGGACTGCTGATGAAACAATAAACACACAAATAGAAGCCGATCACCTTTGTAGTCTCTCTTAAGACTAACTAGTTGGAGAAGATTACGCTCGGAGTTGGATGAGGAGGACAGAGCAAAACCAATCTCCCTTTGTGTAGTCACACTGAAATGTAGAGACGTTGCTCGTGTGACATTTTAGTACAACTGCACAAAACACTCTTAAGAAAAAAGTGATTTGTGCAGTTCACCAAAAGGTCACAATAGCAACGAGGTGAAATGGATAGCCCTATTTGCAAAAAAGAGGTATAAAGGAAACAATTACTGGCCAATAATAGTTGATGACACATGCGACGACAAAAAAGAAGCATATTTCTTGTCCTAAGGGAAGATAACAACACGGTTGTGTTTGTCTAAAACGGTGTGAGGACGAGAATGCAATATGGAAAGTACGCCGGACGAGCTACGTTTTGGGCAAAGAACTATGGAAGATCCACATCCAGCGACGTGGGAAGACGGGCAGTGGAGCAAGGCCGGAGGGGATACCTGGAGGTCGCTGTGGTGTAACAAGGTGAGAGGCGGCAGCGGAATCATGAGCAGGTGGCGTAGGCCCTGCCGCGCCGGAGCTTGGTCAGAGAGAACGACGTGTACCGCAGATCGGGACGTGCTACCTCGGCACGTCGAACGGAGAAACGATGCACTTCCTCCCTTTCCCCCGGCGGACGGGATGCGGCCGGATCAGTGACCAATGGTGAGAGAGAGAGGCCACCGCACTCCCTTTCCCCCGGCGGACGGGATGCGGCCGGATCAGTGACCAACGGTGAGAGAGAGAGAGAGAGGCCATCGCAACCTTGTGTGAGATACTCTGAAGAGCGACAAACCAAGCAGGCAGGCTCCATTATATATAGTGAGCGGACTACCTTTTTCTCCATAAAAATCGTTTTATATTCTTTGTACGTGCCATTGAGCGCTATAACTTTATTTAAAAATAACGCGGCAACGCGTCAAGTCGAACTTTGTTTCGTGCATGCGTGGTACACGACCTCCCTAGGTAAACAACCGCTACAGGTGTTCAAATTAGCACGTGGGCTGCCATTTCAGAAGAAATGAGCTCCACCGTACCCGCTGCTGGTGTAGCTGGGCACAAAGCGTGAGTACGTGCATGGTGCACCTATTCTCTTCTTGTATACGTACACCACCTACGTGGGGTTGTGTGAGAGAGACACAAACCTAGAGAGATATAGTGTGTGGGTTCTTGAGAGTTTTTTTTTGGGGGGGGGGGGCAATCAAAAAATGTAACATATGCAATGTGTGTGAAATAGAGTCCTAGATATAACATATATACAGAGGGGGTGATCCACAAGAAGAGAGTGGAGGTATCATAGGCTTGATGTGTCCATAGAATCGAAGAGAGGGATGATGTGTGTGTGTGTGTGCACGCGTGATCGATAAAGAGTGCCAGCGAATTTGTGTGTGCCCACGTCAAAGATATAGAGTGGCTGTCCTACTGGAATGTGAGAGGGGACATGTGCAGTTTGTCTCTGTGGCATGGATACCTACCTGCAGCGCTCGACTATCGGTGTGTGGTGGGGGAAGAGGGAGGCCCAATTAACTATAGAGGTACAATGGCTGGTATATGTGTGGAGGAGAAGAGAGGCCTACCTCATGTATTAAGGAGATCGATCTGCCTCATGTATTAAGGGAGGTCGATCAGCATCCATGCATATATGCAGGAGAGGAATAAGGTTGGGAGAGAGACAGAGCTAGAGTGTTGGAGGGGGTGGTAGTGGAGTTGCTTCTAACAAATGGTGGGATAGGCTTGCTAGACAAACGGAGGGCACGCCCGCAATATCAATAAGAGAGGAGATGGCTGCTTGTTGTCTGTGCACGTGCGTGTGAGAGACGGGTCAGAAGGCACGTGCGTGTGAGAGATGTCTGCGCATGAATGATGAGGGGGGACGATGTGGCTGTGGTAAGCAGACGTAACTACATAGGAAGATGAATCCCCCTTTGTTAGAGAAAGGAGATACATAACTTGTGAGGTACGTCGATCGATGGGGGGGGGTAGTTAAAGTCGATCTAGGTATATGTTGGGAGATCGATCGGTATACATGCATGTGTGTGTTAGAAGCAAATGAGGCACGAGGAGAAGGATAGAGAGAGAGGATGCATGTAGGAGGTGGTACGAGAGGCATACTATATCGAGGGGGAAGGAGTGTGCGAGTACGAGAACGATGAAAAGAGTGGTGGGAGTGAGGCATGGACGGTGACAAGAGAAGAGGGAAGCTTGTGTTTGTGCTAGGCACACCTGGCTAGAGAGGCATATCGATCGATGTGTGCAGTAAAGAAGGAGCTGGGGGGCCTACACACACCGTGGGTGAACGACCTAAAGTGAAAAGAGGAATTTGCGCGATGGAGCTAGAGAATGCTAAGGTAGGGTGAGAGGGATGCAGGCGTGTGCATCCACAAGAGAAAGTTAGCGCTAGCTACAAAGATAAGAGGGTTGTGTGGGTGTAAAAGACGAATAGAGATCATATATACTTCATTATAAAAAGCGAATTCGGATATTTGAAGAATTTATCATAGTGTTTTAAACCGACGCATGTGTGAATATATATAACGGTGATACACATGGTGTGGTTATGAACATGTTATACTACATTTAATATATTTTATCTCTACTCTTATAAAAAACCGAGTTGTTGATGATGATGTTCCTGCCATCCTGCATTATAGGCCGTCCGATTTATATCTGGCGGATAGCAAGGAAACTATGATGGTTGAAGTTGGAAACAATCATGATTGTAGATTCTTATTGAAATAGAGAAACGAATTCAAACTTAGTTCGAATTGCAGCGGTAGTATAGACATTTGGAATGCACTAAAATTTTGGTATGAGTAGGTTACATGCATTATACAACAAGCGAAAAAATTTAATCGGACATAACATGGATTCATACTCCCTCCTTCCATCTATATAGGGCGTAATGAGATTTTTAAGACCGCCTTTGACTATTGACAAGATTAATAGTACATGACATGCACAATGTGAAAATTATATCATTGAAAGAACCTTTCACAAACGAATTTAACGGTGTGCTTTGTGTAAGTTGCATGTCATATATCATTGCTCTAATATTTGGTCAAAGTTAGCATTGAAAAACGCATTAGGCCCTATATAGACCGAAGGAGGGAGTAGCTTTGAATAGCATTTGTATAGTAAAACGGGGCAAGACTCTCTTTGTGTGGTGTGAATAGTTTTATTTTTTTTGTTTTGTTTTTGGTTGAGGGAAGTGCGAATTTATTTGGTACGCACAAGTACAATATTACTACACGTTAGGCTTTTCCCTAAAATTCAACCCGCGTCTTGTTATATCCCGAAAATTCAGATATCGTGCTCCCAAAACTGGCGCCTTCACAACCCGCGCCTTGCTATCCCGAAATTACAATGTGCGCGAAAACTCCCTCCAGCTGCCAAATCCCGACACGCGAAATCCCCCTTCTAACCCTGAGCCAAAAGGGCCGCTAGTTCAAATTGGTGGGGGGTACTTTTGTAACACACCCTACATTTTTGACAAGCGTGTCCCTAAGTCATGCGTCACCCCCTTCCATCGCCCCCTTTTCGCCATTCGAAATCCCAAGCCGCCATAACCTCTCCGCTCCAGCCGCGAAACCCCAACCTCCTCCGTCCGCCACGTCACCGCTGCCCAGCCGGAGCCTCTTCCCCGACGACGTCGTCCACGGCAACAACTCGACATCCCTCATCCACCTCCCCGGATGAGGATCCGTCGTCCATCTCGCCGTCCCGCCGGTTCAGCCGCCCCGTCCTCCACCTCCAAGGAGTTGTTCCATCCCCACAGCGCGGCCTTAACCTGCTCCACCGGAACCACAACATCCTCACCGACTCCTCGGACGAAGCCAAGTCCTACTCGGTGCCACCAAAGAGGTTGTACACTCATCGCATTGCACCTTCTCCTTAACTCGACCTCTCGGCACCGACGGTGCTCCATCCCGCACCCCCATGGAGCGGCTACCTTGAAGCCGACGCCGCGGGCGACATCTCCACGGCGGCTCTCCCCCAGTGCGAGGCCCCTTTGGCGGCGGCGTCCATACCAGGCGGATCTGCTGCTGCTGCTCCGGCTCTCGCTCGCTTGCTCACACTGCTGCTGCTACTCCGGCTCTCGCTTGATCGCTCGCTTGCCCAGCTGCTGCTGTTGCTCTCCCCCTCGCTCGTGCTGCTGCTCTGCTCCGATTAAGCCACACTTCAGTCGACTTAATCGACTTTTGGGTCAGTCGATTTTCAGGGGTTGGGGGGGCTCGCCGGAGTTAAGAAGAACCACCCGCAGCGGGGACGGGGGCTCGCCGGAGAGGTACCCCACTATCTATCTTAGGGTTCAGGGTGGGGGCGGGGGGCCTAGAGGGCTGGCCTGGGCGGCGGTGGTGAGTTGTTTCGGGGCGGCGAGGCGGCACTGGGGCCGGCGGTTCGGCCGGTGGTGGTCAAGGCGGCTCGCTGGGTGCAAAGGTTGAAGATGAACTGCAGGCCCTCCCTAAACTACATGTCAAGTGCCTCTCTACTACCATTGCATTCAGTTTCAACAGTAGCATTCAGATTCTACAGTAAATTTTAGTTTCGACAGTTAAGTTCAGAGTCAACAGCTTTTACCTCATCTGTTGTAGTCAGGTGGGTTTTGGTGATGTTAATTTTACATCCATTTTACATCATCTATTGGATATGCTATTAGAATCCCACTTGAGATTGACAATGTCTGTCTTGTGCTGCTTCAGCCTTGACGTCTTACGGCTCACCGGAGCTGCTCCAACGATGTAACGATCCATCACAATGCATCAAAGACCCTGGACGCCGCTTCTGCATTCCTCGGATCTTCCTCCACACCTCCGACAGCCACCTCTGCCTCAATCGCTTCAAATGACCAACCCAATGATGCCGAGGTCGACAAGGCTACGGCAAAGAGGTTGTACACTTGTTGCACACTTATTACTATACATTCACGCCGATCCATTAGGGCTATTTTGGTTCAACGGAAAACGCCGATCCACCGGGTTGTTACCATCACTCTAAATTTCTGCATGCTCTCCTTACATAATCTCACCATATTTTTTTCGTATGCATGTCAGATATTGTACAAAGTCATGCTGAACATGTAGAGAAAAAGAGAAGAGTTTTGCGCGGAAATACAATGTCATGCAGACATCGCTCCATGGTGGGTTCAATGGCAAACCCTCCCTACCCCTCTCCAGATTGTAATCTAAAGGAAGATATCTGTTCTGAGGCGGATTCAGACGCCGCTGACCACTCCTATTTACCCCCCAAGGTGTTTGCTCTACCTTGGCACGATGATGTTAGTCATATCATGCATATGTTGCCTTGCAGTGCCTACTTTTTACATCATATGTCATCTGCTTAGTTTAGACATGTTCTGTAATGCCACCTGTTTAGTTTCTATATCATATATGAGAACTATGCAGTCTCATGTCTTTTAGCCAGCAATAATATATGTGAAATGTGCAATGCCATCCTGTTTAACCAGGCATCATATATTTGAATGATATCTTTCCCATCCTTTTCTTCATTACATTTCCATTTGTCGACAATGTTTGTACATTAAACTACTCTTCCTGTGAATCAGCCATTTGGGTGGGAGATGGAAAATTCTGGAGTGAACACAAGGCCTTCAGAGCGCATAGCTACCTGTCAAGGCAGATCTCTTGTTGGGTCCCGATAGCTCCTCAAAGATGGATTCGTAGACAGATGACCAGTCCTATTCCCCACCGAGGCGTATGCTCTAGCTTGGCACGGTTATACTGCTCATATCATGCATACAAAGGTCTTGCATTGCATAGTTTAGACATCATATACACAATATTCAACACCATGTTCTTAGTTCGCACATCATATCGAATGCCCTCTGCTTAGCATATAAATCACATATGTGAATTAAATGATGCAATCCTGATTACTTAGATAACATGTAGGTGAATTATGTCATGCGATCCTGTTTAGTTATTCATCATATCTTTGAATTATGTTATGCTATGCTATCCAGTTTAGATAGACATCATATATGTGAAATTATGTCATGCTATCCGCTTTAGTTAAACAATATACATGTCAACTATTTCATGCCCTCTTTTTCCACACTATCTATTGCATCTGTCTCTCATACAATGTATGTACATTCAACTATGTTTCCTGTTTATCAGCCATTTGAATTGGAGCGGGTGATGCCAGTATCTAGCGGACTAAAAACACGGTCTTCAAATAAAACAATGCTACCTCTTGGTGGAGATAGCACCCCGGTTGTACATGCACAAGAACCAGCCCTACCACACATAACCCAAACTCTCGCAGATTGTACCCCTACTGCGATGGACAGAGAACCAGCTTCATCCAATCTAACCCCAACCCCAATCGATAGTAACCCAGTTCCTGTTGACACAACACCATCTCCACCACAGAGCTCCCAAACAAGAGCAGTTAGTAAGGCAGCTCTAGTGCCCAAAGGGCCAGTACTATCACGGCAAACCCCAACTCCACCAGTTAGTACGCATATTCCTGTGGAGGAAGCACAACGAGCTAGTCATAGTTTAGCATCTATCGCATTTGATGTTGTTAAATCAGATAAAAGCGTATCTTCCCATCTTGGAAATATTATATCAAGATGAAGGAAAATGCCGATTCAGGTGTGTTTGTCCAGAGTTATGTGTAAGTAATGTTATTCATGGCAATTACTTTGCTTCGTCCCATACATCCTACCTCCATGATGGTTATAATACAGCAAATTGTCCCATTTTTCTCTATAGAGAAGGACCGATTTGGAAATTCAGGATGAGGTAACCTGTGCTAATACCTCTGCTATCTTCAAGAATGCTTGGTGGCAGTATCGGAATTACTTAAGAAAACGTACTTCACCGGCAAAGAAACTCATCAAATTCCCTTACGTTCTCCTGAGACACATTTACTGGACAATGACTGGGAACGCCTTGTTCTGTACTGGTTCCGAACCAAGAATGTGGTAAGATCTATGAGCTCATTTTCTATTATCTATGAGCTCATTTTCTATTTTTAAGTATTATATTCTTGCGTCTTACTGTACTCTGTTCACGTAGAACAAGTGCCTAAACCTGAAGAACAACTGTTCTAATTTAAGATTCCATTGCTATCATAGTTCAAAAAAGTGCTAGGCGTTAATTGTGCATTTTGCCACCGCCTTGCGCTTTACTGACCAAAGCGCATGCTTATGCGCAGTTATGCACAGATTAAACATAGTTATGCGCAATGCGTTTTGCCAACGCCTAGAGCCTAGGCGCGCTTTAGCGCTCGCTTAGGCGCGCCTTTTTTTAACTATGATTGCTTTGCTCTTGTATCACTGTATTTACTCATACAAATTTATTTTTAAATTGAAGGATCCAATCGAAACTCCAATGGCACAACAGGTATGTTCACGCATGTTTCTTTAACAGGTTTGCTCTTATCAATAGCTCTGTTGATTTCAATTTCAATTGTGTATACAGTTGACTTTCATATCATGCACATTACTAGCATCACAACAGAGCCAATAGTGTTGTTGTACATGTAGACCCGTGGTACCCATCTGAAATCTTGTTGTGCCGTGTAGTTTCCCACGCTTTTTATTCTTTCACTGCTGCTTTGTCTTGAACTGATATGATTTGAACCGTGTCTCTATTTTGATTTGGCAATACAATGCAAAGGACCATAGGACATAGATATATGTTTGTTTGATGCTTTTATTATGTACTAGTACTTGGCAATAGAAGACTTGGTAGTTTAATCCTGTCCACCTTACTAATGAACTGGTTCACCGAAATGAGTTTCATATACTAGTACATGCTAAACTTGTTATGTGTCCGCTTGTTTCTTCTTTTAGAATGTCGATGTAATATTGGGGAAGAGTGCCTTATTAAGCAATGGTAAAGGAAGTAATGCAGATAAGGTTCAGATAGTGACACATCCTTGTTGGTCTCCAACAAAGCTGATAAAACAGCTAAGGAAGACTATCTTGAAGACAAATGAGACAACCCCAAAGTCCTGTCTTGGTTTAGTGTTCGAAAGTTATCGCCACTACCGCTTGCACAAGCTATTCAAACTCACCGTCTGAATCGGTTCGGTTTCTTGAGTCTCAACTACAAGATGAAAGACATCGATCACCGTGTCTTGCGACAAGAAGCGGAAGGATCATGCGGAAGTCCTCGAGCATTCGTGATGCATACTTTCCGTGCAACATCAAGCATTGGAGGATTTTAGCGCCAAACAGATTAAAGCTAATCACCTTGCTAAGCTTATTGCCAGCATGGTGGATACCTGTGATAACGTTCTTGAGCTCTTCCGAAGTTGTTTCAGTTATGCTCTTGTTTTGCTGCCGCGTTTATTTGCACCGGTGGCCAATCTTGACGGCCTGTATGTAATTTGCTGTTTTGTTCCCTATATTTGCACTGGTGGAGAACTTTGATGCCCAGTGTATGTAATATGTGTAATAGCTTTTATATGCTATCGTTAATTGATTGCTTATTTATTTCCTTATTGTCTTGTTTAGTTGTTTGCTTGTAGTCACTGCAGTTCTTTTTTTGTTTTTTTCTAGTGGCCACAATAGCCTATTTTTGGTAACTAGGCCAAAATAATCATGGCAACACGCGAACTATTGTAACCATGGGCCTCCTGCAGGCCGTATGATCCATGGGCCTTCGTCTGGCCGTAGGATCCATTGGCCTTCTATACGGGCCGTAGGATCCATCGGCCTTCTATACGGGCCTTAGGGTCCATGGGCCTTCTACGGGCCGTAGGGTCCATGGGCCTTCTACGGGCCGTACGATCCATGGGCCTTCTACGGGCCATACTATCCATGGGCCTCATACGGGCCGTAGGATCCATGGGCCTTCTACGGGGCGTATCATCATTTTGCCAATCATGGGCCGCATTATTCGTGGACCATAACGGGCCGTTAATAGGCCGTGTTGATAACTCTATGAAAATAGCCCAATGGGTTTTTTACATGAAAACGCTCAACGATTAACGATCCGCAAACGGGCCGATCGTAATGACGGGCTGAATTTGGCCCACAAGCAAAAATGACAAGAACGGGCCGTATGTAAATCGAATGTTGCAAATAAGCCTAAGAATCAATGGGCCCCGAGAAGGCCGAAGATAACTTGGCTGGAAACGACCCAATGGAATAACGGGCCGTTAATGGGTATAAAGTGATACACTTGTTCATTACGGGCCGCCACCACGGGCCGTTAATGGGCCAGGAGTTACAAAGGTCCTCATATGGGCCGAAAGAAGTCATGGGCCACACATGGGTCGGAAGTTAAAACGGGCTGAATCATATTGAACGGCCCAGATGACGCTGCTGGGCCCAATTCGGATAGGGCGTAACAGGCCCTGGGTTAGCGGGCTGTAAATGGGCTATATGCGAACAAGCCGTTAACAGGCTTTCCGTGGGCCGGCCCGCCACCTTTTGACCAAGTCAAATGGGCCGACCTTTTCACAGGAATGGGCCTCTGTTGGGCCATGCCATGTGTCGCCGTATCATAGGCGCCTTCGGTCCAATGAGCGGATGACATCTGTCCCAACGGTGAGCCGACACGTGTTTCCTCCAGCCAATGATGATTTTACACGTGGAAAATCCCCATTGGTCGGGGCTGTTAACGGGTTATCGGATCCAAAACCCGACTCGATAGCTTAACGACGTTCCGTTATGGTGGATGCCACCTGTCGGTCACCCTTGACGAAAGCACTTCTGTGATGCGCGATTTATCATCATGGAAGTGGACACTTCCGTGATGATAATTTTGCTAATGTCATGGAACACTTCTACGACAGCACAGGTATGACTATCTAGATTCTGTCATAAATTTGTCATGGATGTACATGCATGATAAAAAACGCGACCTACTGCGACAAACACGTATTATCACGGAAGTGTATTTTTTTGTAGTGAAGAGCATGCAACTACACCATGGACGAAGACATCTTGCTATGCAATACATGGTTTCAAGTGTCTAGGGATGCCACCGTTGGAGGGGACCAAAGTAGAGATGCATATTGGATCCGGATGAAAGAGCACTTTGATTTACACAATGGAAGTGGAATTGACCACACGGAAAGATCTCTTCGCTCCTGGTGGTCGACAATCAACAGAGATTGTCAAAGGTGGGCGGCCACACTTAAGGCGGTTGACACGTTAAACCCAAGTGGCACTAATGATAGAGATAGGGTAAGTGCCATTTATTTTCATGATTCTTTCATGTTCATGCTTCTTCTTTGGTCTTTCAAGTGCTAACTTGTTCTTTTGTTTGTAGCTCACTATTGCACAAAACTTATTTCAAGGAGAGGAGAAGAAGACCAAGAAAGGGAAGATCAAGAAAGGGAGACCATTTACCTTGCCCCATTGCTTTGATGCGTTGAAGGATGATGAGAAATGGAAGCCCTACACCAAACTCGATTGCCTACTCCAAGCCAAAAAGACCATATGGAGGCAAGAAAGACAGAAAATAAAAGAAGACGAGGAAAGGAGATGATGAGCTAAAAAATGCTATGGAAACTATTGTGAACACAAGAAAAGAAGTGAACGAGGTGAGGAAGATGGCAAGGAACCAAGACGAGGCGACCAAGGAGAGGAGGTTGGCGGCCGAGGAGAGGAGGGTGGCGGTCGAGGAGAGGAAGGTGGCATTGGAGGAGAAGAAATTGGCCATGGTGGAGTGAACTAGATTGTTAGAATGGGAGAAGTACTTGTTCTTCATGGACACATCTACCCTCGATGAGAAGCAAAAGGAGTATGTTAATCTTGCCTATGAAGAAGTCTTGGTCCAAAAAAGAGCCATGGCCATGGGAGGCATGGGTGGCATGGGTAGCATGGGTAGCATGGGAGGCATGGCTTGAAGGAAATATGCCCTAGAGGCAATAATAAAGTTGTTATTTATATTTCCTTATATCATGATAAATGTTTATTATTCATGCTAGAATTGTATTAACCGAAAACTTAGTACATGTGTGAATACATAGACAAAATTGAATGTCCCTAGTATGCCTCTACTTGACTAGCTCGTTAATCAAAGATGGTTAAGTTTCTTGACCATAGACATGTGTTGTCATTTGATGAACGCGATCACATCATTAGAGAATAATGTGATGGACAAGACCCATCTGTTAGCTTAGCATTATGATCGTTTAAGTTTTATTGCTATTGCTTTCTTCATGACTTATACATATTCCTCTGACTATGAGATTATGCAACTTCCGAATACCGGAGGAACAACTTGTGTGCTATCAAACGTCACAACATAACTGGGTGATAATAAAGATGCTCTACAGGTGTCTCCGAAGGTGTTTGTTGGGTTGGCGTAGATCAAGATTAGGATTTGTCACTCCGTGTATCAGAGAGGTATCTCTGGGCCCTCTCGGTAATGCACATCACTATAAGCCTTGCAAGCAATGTGACTAATGAGTTAGTTGCGGGACGATGCATTACGGAACAAGTAAAGAGACTTGCCGGTAACGAGATTGAACTAGGTATGCTGATACCGACGATCTAATCTCGGGCAATTAACATACCGATGACAAAGGGAATGACGTATGTTGTTATGCGGTTTGACCGATAAAGATCTTCGTAGAATATGTAGGAGCCAATATGTGTTGGGGAACATAGTAATTTCAAAAAAATTCCTACACACACACAAGATCATGGTGATGCATAGCAACGAGAGGGGAGAGTGTTGTCCATGTACCGTCGTAGACCGAAAGAGGAAGCATTATCACAACGCGGTTGATGTAGTCGTACGTCTTCATGATCGACCGATCCTAGTACCGAACGTACGACACCTCCGCGATCTGCACACGTTCAGCTCGGGGACGTCCCACGAACTCACAATCGAGTAGAGCTTCGAGGGAGAGCTTCGTCAGCACGACGGCGTGATGACGGTGATGAAGAAGCTACCGGCGCAGGGCTTCGCCTAAGCACTACGACGATATGACTGTCGGTGTCAAAACCGGCGGATCTCGGGTTGGGGGTCCCGATCTATGCGTCTAAGGCTAATGGTAACAGGAGGCAAGGGACACGATGTTTTACCCAGGTTCGGGCCCTCTCGATGGAGGTAAAACCCTACTTCCTGCTTGATTGATATTGATGATATGAGTATTAAAAGAGTTGATCTACCAAGATATCATAGATGCTAAACCCTAGGAGCCAGCCTATGATGATTATTATTGTCCCTATATGGACCAAACCCTCCGGTTTATATAGACACCGGAGAGGGCTAGGGTTTACACGGAGTCGGTTACAAAGAAGGAGATATAATATCCGGATCACCCAACTTGTCTTCCACGCAAAGGAGAGCCCCATCCGGACACGGGACGAAGTCTTGAGTCTTGTATCTTCACGGTCCATTAGTCCGGCCAAAGTATATAGTCCGGCTGTCCGGATACCCCCTAATCCAGGACTCCCTCAGTAGCCCCTGAACCAGGCTTCAATGACGACGAGTCCGGCGCGCAGTTTGTCTTCGGCATTGCAAGGCGGGTTCCATCTCCGAATACTCCAAAGTAATTACCGAACACTTAAATCGTGTCCAGATCTGCAAGATGATCTTCACATACCACCATAGAGAGAATGAGATCCCACAAATTTTATCCGCTGACAACTTCAGACAACGTGCCATGACACTACGGTCGAGTCATTATTCGAACGTTTTCCCACAACCAGCCACATCGCATATTGCGAGGCGGTTTCCTTGGCACGTCTTGTCAAAGCAGAGGTCATGTCCCCTCATTACGGGATTCTCATCAATACAGGTATGGGTAACCCAACCGCGCCATCAACCGTGGAGCTTGGGAAATAAGCGATCTTCAACGGGCAAGTGGGGAGGCGCACCGCTTTCGTCGCCTCTATAAAGGGATAAGGATTCCCCATTTTCACCCACGCCTCCTTCCTCCTCCGCGTATCCATTCTCGCACCCTCGAGCTCCAGCACCCTAGTCCACACCTTCCCCGCACAGAGAAACATGTCCGGAGCAGGAGGCAAGTGGGTGGCCTCCACCGTGAAGGAGCATATTACGAAGCTCCAGGCGGCCGGATACTTGGCCGCAGATATCGTGGATCGGCTACCGGACGCAGGGCAGATTATTCCGACTCCGGGACCCCACAAGAGGGTCGTGTTCCTCGCCCACTTCGTCCGTGGACTGGGATTTCCACTTCATCCCTTTGTCCGTGGGCTTATGTTTTACTATGGGTTGGACTTCCATGATCTAGCCCCAAACTTCGTCCTCAACATCTCGGCGTTTATCATCGTGTGTGAGGCCTTCCTCCGCATCAAGCCCCACTTCGGCTTGTGGCTACGAATCTTCTGTGTGAAGCCGAAGATCGTGAGCGGCCAGCAAGCGGAGTGCGGAGGCGCCATGGTGGGCAGGATGCCCAATGTTGGCTCGACGGCTCCTTCGCGGAGACCGTGAAAGGGTGGCAATCGGGGTGGTTCTACATCACCGAGCCACGCGACGCCAACTGGGCGGCCACCCCTGAATTCTGATCCAGAATCCCCATGTGGCTCACCTCCTCGGAAAATAAGGGCCTGGCTTGGGGCGAGCCCGCGGAGCTGACACGACTTCAAAACTGCATCAAAAATATGATGGACAAGAAAATCAAGCTTGTCAACGTGGTCCAGGTCATGCTCGTCCGCCGAATTCTTCCATGCCAAAGATGGGCTTTTAATATGTGGGAGTTCGTTCCGGCCGAACACTAGACACTTCAAGAGCTCTACGGCATGACACACAAGGACGCATGGAAGGTGTTGTTCAAGGCCTCCGAAATACCTCCTCCCACATCCGAGGACCGCGGACTTCACGCCACGTGGCCCCCCCATCCGGTGAGTTTCCTAACCATCACCAGGTGTAGTTTTCCCTGCATACTCATGGGAGGATTTTAAGTCATCGTGCGTACTTAATCAGGAGTACGTGGAGAAGGCGGAGCAGATTGACTGTCCGGCTCCACTGCCCGAAGGTCTAGCGACCGCTCTCCTGACGGAGATTCTAGTCCCGGCGCCCTACAAGGCGCCGGAAAAGAAGGCTGAAAAGAAGGCCCCGGGGACAGGGTCTCCGGCGTAAGGTTGTACCGGATGCCTCGTCCGAAGACGATGAGGTAAACTCCTCCCACGAAGGGGAGGAGGAAAAGGAAAGGGCCGCCCCATCCGGAGAGGCCGAAGGGCCTAAGAGGGAGGCCTAGGGGACTAGGAAGGGTCCCCGATGCAAGGCCGTCCTAAGCTCGTCGTCCGAGGACGACGAGGCAGATTCCCCCTCGCGGAGGCGGGGGAAAACACGAGGAAATTCCGCCTCCCCGCATCGAGGAGGAGAAGAAAAGGAAAGCCACCCCGCAGGGGGAGGCCAGGATGCCCAAGAAGGAAAAGGCGTCCCTCCGGATTACTCTGCCACGGCTGCTTATAGCGAGGAGGAGTGGCTGCCTAGGGGGAAGCCCCTAGTAAGATCATAAGTATCCGCACTCTGTTATACTTTAGTGCGACTTAGCTTCATAGTTTGTTATAACGCCGAACACGTATGTGCAGTCCGGCCAGGTCCCATCCCGAGGTATCTTCTTCGGATGGGTCTTTGAGTGATTCAACAATGAATTCGCTCCCGACGGCCACTTCCCCTCGGCCCGTTGATGACACGGAGGTGTTGTCCCAAAGGGTCCCAGAGCAAGGGGAGGTGATTCTGGCGACGCCCCAAGGCGAAATTCTAGATGCCGGACATACGGGGCGTAAAATCCCCTCAGATTATGCCGACGAGAGCCGCAGCAAGTCAGGCTCTCGGCCGGACACTGTACCGGAACCTCCAAGGGTTCCGGATTCGGGCAAGCAGCCCCTCGCTAAGGAGGGCGGGCCGGCCGTGCCGATGACTTCCGTTGCGCCAGAGGCGCCGGACAGTCTGCTGGAAGTGCTTCGCGGCGCTTCCATGGATGAAGAGCACCGTACTCTTACGAGTGCGGTGATTCAGAAGGTTCGGTCCGCCAAGAGCGGATTGACCGAAGCCTGCATCAGCCTCCTGACAGGCTTTGAGGTAAGTAATTAAAAGTGTTAGAAATTATCACCCAATAGGCAGTAGCCTTGATACTCGATTTAGTGTTCGGAAAGAAAAGCCAAACGGAGGGTCAATTTTAATCCGCAAGAGTCTAATATTAGTTGTCTATGTGAATAAGCAGGCGGTGCTGCTTGCCGCTGCTGCCCGCACAGCGGAGGTCTCTGGACTCAAACGGGACCTGGAGCAGGCCCAAGGAGAGCTCAGCCTTACGAAGAGGCGGCTCGAAGAGAACAAAGGTGAGTTATACCTCGTTCACATAAAGAATTGAAAAAATTGGTGACGCTAACAAAGAGGCGCCATGATTTTGTAATAGGGGCCGCGACCGAAGTGGCGTCCCTGAAGAAAGCGCTATCTGAGGCCGAAAACAAGGCGGCTATGGAGCCCATTGAGCGTGAAAAGTAGAATGCTAGGGTGGGCGAGGTACAGCAAGAGCTCCAGTAGCTCAGCAAGAAGTTTGAGTCCTTGGAGCGTGACTTCAAGACGAAGAAGTCTGAGCTTGCGAAGGCCCTTTTGAGCATGAAAGACGCCAAGGCCGAAGCCGAAAAGGCCCAGCAGGAAATCCAGGCGGCCAAGAAGATAACAGCGGGTAAGACATTTTTTATGCAAAGCAAGCATGTGGAGGAGACGTTTCTTTTACTTACTCGAATTCGGAGCTCTCCAGTGTTGGAAATATGCCCTAGAGGCAATAATAAAATGTTTATTATTATATTTCCTTGTTCATGATAATTGTCTATTGTTCATGCTATAATTGTATTAACTGGAAACCGTAATACATGTGTGAATACATAGACCACAACATGTCCCTAGTGAGCCTCTAGTTGACTAGCTCATTGATCAATAGATGGTTATGGTTTCCTGACCATGGACATTGGATGTCATTAGTTAACGGATCACATCATTAGGAGAATGATGTGATGGACAAGACCCAATCCTAAGCATAGCACAAGATCGTGTAGTTCGTTTGCTAAAGCTTTTCTAATGTCAAGTATCATTTCCTTAGACCATGAGATTGTGCAACTCCCAAATACCGTAGGAATGCTTTGGGTGTACCAAACGTCACAACGTAACAGGGTGGCTATAAAGGTGCACTACAGGTATGTCCGAAAGTATCTGTTGGGTTGGCACGAATCGAGACTGGGATTTGTCACTCCGTATGACAGAGAGGTATCTCTGGGCCCACTCGGTATTGCATCATCATAATGAGCTCAATGTGACTAAGTAATTAGTCACGGGATCATGCATTATGGAACGAGTAAAGTGACTTGCCGGTTACGAGATTGAACGAGGTATTGGGATACCGACGATTGAATCTCGGGCAAGTAACATACCGATTGACAAAGGGAATTGAATACGGGATTGATCGAATCCCCGACATCGTGGTTCATCCAATAAGATCATCGTGGAACATGTGGGAGCCAATATGGGTATCCAAATCCCGCTATTGGTTATTGGCCGGAGAGGTGTCTCGGTCATGTCTGCATGGTTCCCGAACCCGTAGGGTCTACACACTTAAGGTTCGGTGACGCTAGAGTTGTTATGGGAAATAGTATGTGGTTAGCGAAGGTAGTTCGGAGTCCCGGATGAGATCCCGGATGTCACGAGGAGTTCCGGAATGGTCCGGCAGTGAAGATCGATATATTGGACGAAGGGTATTGGAGTTCGGAAGTGTTCCGGGGGTACCAGGCTATGGCCAGCATGACCGAAAGGTGTTTCGGGGGCCCCGACAAGTGTTGCAGGGCCTCATGGGCCAAGGGGAGGGGGCAAACCAGCCCACTAAGGGGTGGTGCGCCCCCCACAACCTTTCCCACGTTACTTGGGGAGGTGGGGCGCCTCCACCTAGCTTGGGAGGCAATCCTCCACCTGCTTAGCTTGGGGGGCAAGTCTCCCTAGGATTTTCCCTAGGGAGATCCAATCTGCTTGGCCGCCGCCCCCTAGGGGAAACCCTAGGGCGCCTCCACCTCTCCCCTTGCCCCTATATATAGTGGAGGGATGGGAGGGCAGCCGTACCTCTCCCCTGGCGTAGCCCTCTCCCTCCTCCAACACCTCCTCCTCCTCCATAGTGCTTGGCGAAGCCCTGCTGGAGAACCACGAGCTCCGCCATCACCACGCTGTCGTGCTGTCGGAGTTCTCCCTCAACTTCTTCTCTCCCCTTGCTGGATCAAGAAGGAGGAGACGTTCCCAGGCTGTACGTGTGTTGAACGTGGAGGCGCCGTCCATTAGGCGCTAGATCGGATCTTTCGCGATTTGAATCGCCGCGAGTACGACTCCATCAACCGCGTTCTTGTAACGCTTCCGCTTAGAGATCTTCAAGGGTATGAAGATGCACTCCCTCTCTCTCTCTTGTTGCTAGAATCTCCATATATTGATCTTGGTGATGCGTAGAAAATTTTAAATTTCTGCTACGTTCCCCAACAGTGGCATCACGAGCTAGGTCTAAGCGTAGTTTCTATGCACGAGTAGAACACAATTTGTTGTGGGCGTCGATTTTGCCAATTTACTTGGCGTTACTAGTCTTATCTTGATTCGGCGACATCGTGGGATGAAGCGTCCCGGACCGACCTTACAGGTACGCTTACGTGAGAAAGGTTCCACCGACTGACATGCACTAGTTGCATAAGGTGGCTAGCGGGTGTCTGTCTCTCCCACTTTAGTCGGTCGGATTCGATGAAAAGGGTCCTTATGAAGGGTAAATAGTAATTGGCATATCACGTTGTGGTTTTGGCGTAGGAAAGAAACGTTCTTGCTAGAAACCTATAACAGCCACGTAAAAACTTGCAACAACAATTAGAGGACGTCTAACTTGTTTTTGCAGCATATACCATGTGATGTGATATGGCCAAAAGAATGTGATGAATGATATATGTGATGTATGAGATTGATCATGTTCTTGTAATAGGAATCACGACTTGCATGTCGATGATATGACAACCGGCAGGAGCCATAGGAGTAGTCTTAATTTATTGTATGACCTGCGTGTCATGAATAACACCATGTAATTACTTTACTTTATTGCTAAACCGTTAGCCATAGTGGTAGAAGTAATAGTTGGCGAGACAACTTCATGAAGACACGATGATGGAGATCATGGTGTCATGCCGGTGACAATGATGATCGTGGCGCCCCGGAGATGGAGATCAAAAGGAGCAAAATGATATTGGCCATATCATGTCACTATTTGATTGCATGTGATGTTTATCATGTTTTACATCTTATTTGCTTAGAACGACGGTAGCTTAAATAAGATGATCCCTCGCAATAATTTCAAGAAAGTGTTCCCCCTAACTGTGCACCATTGCAAAGGTTCGTTGTTTCGAAGCACCACGTGATGATCAGGTGTGATAGATTCTAACGTTCGAATACAACGGGTGTAAGCCAGATTTACACACGCAATACACTTAGGTTGACTTGACGAGCCTAGCATGTACAGACATGGCCTCGGAACACAGAAGACCGAAAGGTCGAACATGAGTCGTATAGAAGATACGATCAACATGAAGATGTTCACCGACGATGACTAGTCCGTCTCACGTGATGATCGGACACGGCCTAGTTGACTCGAATCATGTATCACTTAGATGACTAGAGGGATGTCTATCTGAGTGGGAGTTCATTAAATAATTTGGTTAGATGAACTTAATTTTCATGAACATAGTCAAAAGGTCTTTGCAAATTATGTCGTAGCTTACGCTTTAGTTCCACTGTTTTAGATATGTTCTTAGAGAAAATTTAGTTGAAAGATGATAGTAGCAATTATGCGGACTAGGTCCGTAAACTGAGGATTGTCCTCGTTGCTACGCAGAAGGCTTATGTCCTTAATGCACCGCTCGGTGTGCTGAACCTCGAACATCGTTTATGGATGTTGCAAACATCTGACATACACGTTTTGATGACTACGTGATAGTTTAGTGTGTAATGTTAAACGGTTTAGAATTGAGGCGTCAAAGGCATTTTTGAAATGTCGCGGAACATATGAGATGTTCCAAGGACTGAAATTGGGATTTCCGGCTAGTGCCCACGTCAAGAGGTATGAGACCTCTGACCAGTTTCTTAAGCCTGCAAACTAAGGGAGAAAAGCTCAATCGTTGAGCATGTGCTCAGATTGTCTGAGTACTACGATCACTTGAATCGAGTGAGAGTTAATCTTCCAGATGAGATAGTGATGGTTCTCCATAGTCACTGCCACCAAGCTATTAGATCTTCGTGATGAACTATAACATATCAGGGATAGACATGATGATCCTTGATCAATTTGCAACGTTTGACACCGCAAAAGTAGAAATCAAGTAGGAGCATCAATTGTTGATGGTTAGTAAAACCACTAGTTTCAAGAAGGGCAAGGGCAAGAAGGGATACTTCATGAAACGGCAAATCAGTTGCTGCTCCAGTGAATAAACCCAAGGTTGAACCCAAAACCCGAGAGTTAGTGCTTCTGTAATGAGGAACGGCATCAAGGTAACCACTCTAGATACTTGGTAGATGAGAAGGCTGGCAAGGTCGACAGAAGTATATTGGATATACATTATATTAATGTGTACTCTACTAGTACTCCTAGTAGCACCAGGGTATTATATACCGGTTCGGTTGCTAAGTGTTAGTAACTTGAAATAAAAAGCTATGGAATAAACGGAGACTAGCTAAAGGTGAGATGACGATATGTTGGAAGTGTTTCCAAGGTTGATGTGATCAAGCATCGCATGCCCCCTCTACCATCGAGATTGGTGTTAAACCTAAATAATTGTTATTTGGTGTTTGCGTTGAGCATAGACATGATTGGATTATGTTTATCGCAATATGGTTATTCATTTAAGGAGAATAATGGTTACTCTGTTTATTTGAATAATACCTTCAATGGTCTTGCACCTAAAATGAATGGTTTATTGAATCCCGATCGTAGTGATACACATGTTCATGCCAAAAGATATAAGATAGTAATGATAGTACCACATACTTGTGGCACTGCCATTTGAGTCATATTGGTATAAAACGCATGAAGAAGCTCCATGTTGATGGATCTTTGGGGACACTCGTTTTTGAAAAGACTGAGACATGCAAACCATGTCTATTGGTAGATATGCATGAAGAAACTCCATACAGATGGATCGTTTGGACTCACTTGATTTTGAATCACTTGAGACATGCAAATCATACCACATGGGCAAGATGACCGAAAGGCCTCGTTTTCAGTAAGATGGAACAAGAAAGCAACTTGTTGGAAGTAATACATTTTGATGTGTGCAGTCCAATGAGTGCTGAGGCACGCAGTGGATACCGTTATGCTCTTACCTCACATATGATTTGAGTAGATTCTAAGTATATTTACTTGACGAAACACAAGTCTGAATTATTGAAAGGTTCAAGTAATTTCAGAGTTAAGCTGAAGATCGTCGTGACAAGAGGATAAAATGTCTATGATATGATCATAGAGATGAATATCTGGGTTACGTGTTTGGCACACAATTAAGACCTTGTGGAAATTGTTTCACTACTAATACCACCTGGAACACTATAGTGTGATGGTGTGTCCGAACATCATAGCTGCACCATATTGGATATGGTGCATACCATGATGTCTCTTATTGCATTACCATTATCGTTTATGGGTTAGGCATTAGAGACAACCGCATTCACTTTAAATAGGGCACCACGCAATTTCGTTGAGACGACACCGTATGAACTATGGTTTAGGGAAACCTAAGCTGTCGTTTCTTAAAAGTTTGGGGATGCGACACTTATGTGAAAAAGGTTTCAGGCTGATAAGCTCGAACCCAAAACGGATAAATGCATATTCATAGGACACCCAAAACAGTTGGGTATACCTCCCATTTCAGATCCGGAAGCAAAAGTGATTGTTTCTAGAAACGGGTCCTTTCTCGAGGAAAAGTTTCTCTCAAAAGAATGGAGTGGGAGGATGGTGGAGACTTGATGAGGTTATTGAACCGTCACTTCAACTAGTGCATAGTAGGGCACAGGAAGTTGTTCCTGTGGCACCTACACCAATTGAAGTGGAAGCTTATGATAGTGACCATGAAACTTCGGATCAAGTCACTACCAAACCTCGTAGGTTGACAAGGATGCATACTACTTCAGAGTGGTACATAATCCTGTCTTGGAAGTCATGTTGCTAGACAACAGTGAACCTACGAGTTATGGAGAAGCGATGGTGGGCCCGGATTCCGGCGAATGGCTTGAGGCCATAAAATCCGAGAGATGATCCATGTACGAAAACAAAGTGTAGACTTTGGAAGAACTACTTGATGGTCGTAAGGTTGTTGGGTACAGATCGATTCTAAGAGGGAAGACAGACAATGATGGTATGTGTCACCATTAAGAAAGCTCGGCTTGTTGCTAAGATGTTTCCGACAAGTTCAAGGACTTGACTACGATGAGACTTTTTCACTCGTAGTGATGCTAAGAGTCTGTTGGAATTATATTAGCAGTTACTGCATTATTTATGAAATCTTGTAGATAGGATGTCAAAACATTATTTCCTCAACAGTTTTCTTGAGGAAAGGTTGTATGTGATACAACCAAAAGGTTTGTCAATCCTAAAAGATGCTAACAAGTATGCAAAGCTCCAGCAATCCTTCTAAGGACTGGAGTAAGCATCTCAGAGTTGGATTATACACTTTGATGAGATGATCAAAGATTTTGGGTTTATACAAAGTTTATGAGAAACTTGTATTTCCAAAGAAGTGAGTGGGAGCACTATAGAATTTCTGATGAGTATATGTTGTTGACATATTGTTGATCAGAAATGATGTAGAGTTTCTGGAAAGCATATAGGGTTATTTGAAAAGTGTTTTCAATGGAAAACCTGGATTAAGCTACTTGAACATTGAGCATCAAGATCTATAAGGATAGATCAAAATCGCTTAATAGTACTTTCAAACGAACACATACCATGACAAGATTTTGAAGGAGTTCAAAATAGATCAGCAAAGGAGTTCTTGGCTGTGTTATAAGGTGTGAGTATTGAGTAAGACTCAAGACCTGACCACGGCAGAATAGAGAGAAAGGACGAAGGTCGTCCCCTATGCTTAGACGTAGGCTCCATAGTACGCTATCTTTGTGTACCGCACTGAAGTGTGCCTTGCCATGAGTCAGTCAAGGGGTACAAGAGTGATCCAGGAATGGATCACAGGACCGCGTGCAAGGTTATCCATAGAAACTAGTTGACTAAGGAATGTTCTCAAATATGGAGGTGGTAAAAGAGTTCGTCAGTAAAGGGTTACGCCGATGCAAACTTTGACACTAATCTGGATGACTCGAGTAGTAAACCGGATTCAGATAGTAGAGTTGTTATTTGGAATAGTTCCAAATGGCGCATGATAGCTGCATATAGGAGATGACATAGAGATTTGTAAAGCACACACGGATCTGAAAGATTCGACCCGTTGACTAATAACCTCTCTCACAAGCGAGATATGATCAAACCCAATGGGTGTTGGATTCATTACAATCACATAGTGATGTGAACTAGATTATTGACTCTAGTGCAAGTGGGAGACTGTTGGAAATATGCCCTAGAGGCAATAATAAAATGGTTATTATTATATTTCCTTGTACATGATAATTGTCTATTGTTCATGCTATAATTGTATTAACTGGAAACCGTAATACATGTTTGAATACATAGACCACAACATGTCCCTAGTGAGCCTCTAGTTGACTAGCTCGTTGATCAATAGATGGTTATGGTTTCCTGACCATGGACATTGGATGTCATTGATAACGGGATCACATCATTAGGAGAATGATGTGATGGACAAGACCCAATCCTAAGCATAGCACAAGATCGTGTAGTTCGTTTGCTAAAGCTTTTCTAATGTCAAGTATCATTTCCTTAGACCATGAGTTTGTGCAACTCCCGGATACCGTAGGAATGCTTTGGGTGTACCAAACGTCACAACGTAACTGGGTGGCTATAAAGGTGCACTACAGGTATGTCCGAAAGTGTCTGTTGGGTTGGCACGAATCAAGACTGGGATTTGTCACTCCGTATGACGGAGAGGTATATCTGGGCCCACTCGGTATTGCATCATCATAATGAGCTCAATGTGACTAAGTAGTTAGTCACGGGATCATGCATTACGGAACGAGTAAAGTGACTTGCCGGTAACGAGATTGAACGAGGTATTGGGATACCGACGATCGAATCTCGGGCAAGTAACTTACCGATTGACAAAGGGAAATGAATACGGGATTGATCGAATCCCCGACATCGTGGTTCATCCGATGAGATCATCGTGGAACATGTGGGAGCCAATATGGTTATCCAGATCCCACTATTGGTTATTGGCCGGAGAGGTGTCTCGGTCATGTCTGCATGGTTCCCGAACCCGTAGGGTCTACACACTTAAGGTTCAGTGACGCTAGAGTTGTTATGGGAAATAGTATGTGGTTACTGAAGGTAGTTTGGAGTCCCGGATGAGATCCCGGACATCACGAGGAGTTCCGGAATGGTCCGGCGGTGAAGATCGATATATTGGACGAAGGGTATTGGAGTCCGGAAGTGTTCCGGAGGTACCAGGCTATGGCCAGCATGACCGGAAGGTGTTTCGAGAGCTCCGGCAAGTGTTGGAGGGCCTCATGGGCCAAAGGAGAAGGGGCAAACCAGCCCACTAAGGGGTGGTGCGCCCCCACACCATTTCCCACGTTACTTGGGGAGGTGGGGCGCCTCCACCTGGCTTGGGAGGCAATCCTCCACCTGCTTGGCTTGGGGGGCAAGTCTCCCTAGGATTTTCCCTAGGGAGATCCAATCTGCTTGGCCGCCGCCCCCTATGGGAAACCCTAGGGCGCCTCCACCTCTCCCCTTGCCCCTATATATAGTGGAGGGGTGGGAGGGCAGCCGTACATCTTCCCTGGCGCAGCCCTCTCCCTCCTCCAACACCTCCTCCTCCTCCATAGTGCTTGGCGAAGCCCTGCTGGAGAACCACGAGCTCCGCCACCACCACGCCGTCGTGCTGTCGGAGTTCTCCCTCAACTTCTCCTCTCCCCTTGCTAGATCAAGAAGGAGGAGACGTCCCCGGGATGTACGTGTGTTGAACGCGGAGGCGCCGTCCGTTCGGCGCTAGATCGGATCTTCCGCGATTTGAATCACCGCGAGTACGACTCCATCAACCGTGTTCTTGTAACGCTTCCGCTTAGCGATCTTCAAGGGTATGAAGATGCACTCCCTCTCTCCCTCTCGTTGCTAGAATCTCCATAGATTGATCTTGGTGATGCGTAGAAAATTTTAAATTTCTGCTACGTTCCCCAACATCCAGGGGCGTTCGTAGATCTGCCACGCAACATAGCGGATGCTACGGAGTTCTACCGTGCCGAAGAGGGGAGCTCAAAGGAGAAGTTGTTCTGGTCCCAGTATGCTGGAGATGAACACCTGATGCCTCTGAGTGACCAATTGAAGCAGTTGGTTGAACTCCACAGGGCGGCGAAGTGGCTATGAAAGATTTCATAGTCCGGATGTGGCCTGGTGAGCCTCTGCCCACCAGTTACTTCGGTCTGATAAAGCGGATTGTAAATGCATGTCCGCGGCATGAAGTGATCAAGCGATCCGTTTGCATTGAGGGTGCCCGCCGGGCCTTTGCCCGTGCGAAGGTGCATTGGGGCAAGCTTGATGTGGAGAAGCTGGTGAAGGATGGACTGCCGGAGGGCAAGGCGCATCGCTGCCCCGAGAAATATTATGATGGCGTTATGAAAGGCGCTCGCCTCGTGGCTGATGAATGTGCCAAGGACACGATCTTTGAGTGAATGTACTCCTGTCGTGTTTGTAATATAAAAACAAAGTTGTTTGCGCTATATAGCGCTTTGTTGATTTAAAATATTACCTTCTGTGCGGTTGTTTATAAAATTCTGAAAGTAGGCCAGTCGTCGGCTTCCGCCCCCACGTAACTAGTACTGGGGTGTTCGTGGAAAACCCAAAACACTCTGTATCCAATTTTTTTGTCTGTGAAGGAGGTGTTTGGCGCAACGAACAAGGCAATCGGACTATACGGCTTTATAACTCTCACTTAGCCATAGAAGTCTATAATTTTAAATTGCGGCGAAGCCCCTAGAATTCGGAAAGCCGAATTGGGGCGCTATACACGCCTAAATCGGACGAGGATGATTCCTCGCCTAAAGCGGAAAAATCTTTAAGGATTTTGAGACCTCTCGAACAGCGACCAACACTCGCTGCATCATGACGGTCAATTTTCAGCTTTCTCTACTGAGGTGCTCGTCCGGAAGAACCGGGACACAATCGCAGTAGTTCTCCCTGCGCTACCTTAGCCGATATAATGGAACGTAAGTACCATAACAAGGGAGCTAGGCGAACCCAACTATTGACCCAAGACATGATTCGGAGCTGATGCATATAGTGCTATAAGTTCGGGGTGCCGCACTGTTGAAAGTGTTCGGACTTATCTTGCCATATTATGGGGCGCCATAAGAAGATCCTGGCAAACTGAATGTACCAAGATGTACGGATTCAATATTAAATAAACATTTATAAGAAAAATGTGAGGATAAGAATAATAAGCTGACGCTATATATTGTTTCCCATTGTAAGACAATACGTCCGGTCGTATGTGTACAATTGATGCGTTATGCAAAATGATAATAGGACTATTTGACATGTCCTATCCAAGGGCGGGCCACATATAGGTATATAAAACAGGTATAACAATCATTAACAGATACCACCTGCATATTCCCTTTGTGCGCAAAGCCTTTTACCTCCTTGGTTCTCCCTCCTTTGAGGAGTCCGGTGATCTGGCTCTCTGAAGAGGTTGCCCGAATGTAGGGTCCTGAAAGATGAAGGGCGTTATTAAAGTATGTTGCGGCTGAACCGCACTATTGACCGCATCACTATTGCGCCTCCGCCTATGCCCATGGTATTTTGAGTGCGTAATTGTGTACGCGCGGCACGAATGTTGCCTTAATGGGGCTGGAGCGGAGGCTGGACTGCTAGTCGCGCTCTTGGCATGCCTGGCGATCCTGCTGCAGGGTACTCCGGACTCGCTTAACGGTGTTTGGGGTTGTTGTCGCCGGATTGGTGGTTTGCCGGAGAAGGCTGCTTTGTACTTCTGCCGCGAGGGCTGCAGTATGCTCTTATGTACGGAGAGAGCGGTCCGTGTTTCCGTTGACTGTTATAACCCCGCGAGGTCCTGGCATCTTGAGCTTGAGGTATGCATAGTGTGGTACCACATTGAATCGAGCGAATGTGGTTTGTCCGAGCAGTGCGTGATAGCCACTGCGGAAAGGGACGATGTCGAAGATTAACTCCTCGCTTCGGAAGTTATCTGGGGATCCGAAGACCACTTCCAGTGTTATTGAGCCCGTACAACGGGCCTCTACTCCTGGAATTACTCCTTTGAAAGTGGTTTTGGTGGCCTTGATCCTTGAAGGTTCGATGCCTATTTTGTGTACTGTGTCCTGATAAAGCAGGTTCAGGCTGTTGCCGCCGTCCATAAGGACTCGCGTGAGGTGGAATCCGTCGATGATTGGGTCTAGGACCAATGCGGCTGAACCGCCGTGACGGATACTGGTAGGGTGATCCCTACGATCGAAAGTGATCAGACAGGCCGACCATGGGTTGAACTTTGGGGTGACTGGCTCCATCGCATAGACGTCCCGTAGTGCTCGTTTTCATTCCCGTTTGGGAATGTGGGTGGCATAGATCATATTGACCGTTTTCACCTGGGGAGGAAATTTCCTCTGTCCCCCCGTGTTCGGACGCCGGGGCTCATCGTCATCATCGCTGTGCAGCCCCTTGTCCTTGTTCTCGGCATTTATTTTTCCGGCATGTTTAAACACCCAGCAGTCCCTGTTAGTGTGGTTTGCTGGCTTATCCGGGGTGCCGTGAATTTGGCATGAACGATCAAGTATGCGGTCCAGACTGGACGGTCCCTGATTGTTTCTTTTGAACGCCTTTTTCCGCTGACCGGATTTTGAGCCACTGAATCGGGCGTTGACTGTCGTGTCTTCAGTGTTGTTTTTCCTGGCCGAGGTGTCAGGCAAGCCACTCGTCGCGGATATTATGCTTAAAGGCCGCCAGGGCTTCAGCGTCCGGACAGTCGACAATTTGGTTCTTTTTAGTTAGGAACCGAGTCCAGAATTTTCTTGCTGACTCTCCGGGTTGTTGGGTAATGTGGCTCAAGTCATCGGCATCCGGTGGTCGCACATACGTGCCCTGGAAGTTGTCGAGGAACCCGTCCTCCAGGTTTTCCTAACTGCCAATGGAATTTGCCGGCCGTGGCAATGAAGTGGGTGGTAGGTGGGCAACGAATTCCCTCGTCGCCTGCTTCCCACTCGAGCCGGACATAGTTCGGCCAAGAGTCTCCTGACAAAGAGAGAGACTTTCATGATTTCATCATGTCTCCAAAGGGCGAGTGCTGGAAGATATCCGCAGCGGTGAACTCCATTACGGGAGCCCAGCCAGAATTGGCGGGCTCGGGGGCGCGCGGTCCGGGGCCTACAATCGGACATGAGTCCAGGAGTCCAGAGACACATGCTTCCTTAGGGGTGAAGTCTGTGTTCGGCTCTACCGCCGATGAGTGTGCGGCCTCCGGGCCAGGGTCCATCCGCCCATCCTCGGACGATGTAGCCTGCCCTGGATTTAGGTCCGGGGCTCCTGCAGGTGCGATATCCTGAGTATTGTCCGACAGCAGGTCTGAACCGTGCTCATCGTGACTGTTCGGTGTTCCTGGCGCATGCCCGAATCCGTTGAAGATCAATTCTTCGCGGATATCGGTCGTGTAGTTCAAGTTTCCGAACCTGACCTGATGGCCAGGGGCGTAGCTGTCGATCTGCTCTAGATGGCTGCGAATTATTCGCAGCCAAGCCGCCGAACACGAAGATCTGTCCGGGGAGAAAAGTCTCACCCTGGACCACATTGTTCTTGATGATTGAAGGAGCCATCGAGCCTTGCAGCGTCGACACAGAGGAACTCTTAATAAAAGCACCAATGTCGGTGTCAAAACCGGCGGATCTCGGGTAGGGGGTCCCGATCTGTGCGTCTAAGGCTAATGGTAACAGGAGGCAAGGGACACGATGTTTTACCCAGGTTCGGTCCCTCTCGATGGAGGTAAAACCCTACTTGATTGATCTTGACGATATGAGTATTACAAGAGTTGATCTACCACGAGATCGTAGAGGCTAAACCCTAGGAGCTAGCCTATGATGATTATTATTGTCCCTATACGGACCAAATCCTCCGGTTTATATAGACATCGGAGAGGGCTAGGGTTTACACAGAGTCGGTTACAAAGAAGGAGATCTAATATCCGGATTGCCCAGCTTGTCTTCCACGCAAAGGAGAGTACCATCCGGACACGGGACGAAGTCTTGAGTCTTGTATCTTCACGGTCCATTAGTCCGGCCAAAGTATATAGTCTGGCTGTCCAGATCCCCCTAATCCAAGACTCCCTCAATGACCGAGGTGGATTATGGTGGAGGGGGGAACCGCACAAGGCTAATAGATCAATGATCAACTTGTGTCTATGGGGTGCTCCTTTCCTCGATATATAAAGGAGGAGAGGAGGGGAGGCCAGCCGGCCCTAGAGGCGCGCCCAAGTGTGGAGTCCTACTAGGACTCCAAGTCCTAGTAGGAGTCCACCAAGAGGAAGGGAGGGAGAAGGGAGGAAAGGAGGAAAGGGGGGCCGGCCCCCTAGTCCAATTCGGTTTGGGCTAGGGGGGCCGCGTGCCCTGCCTTGTCCTGCCTCCTCTCTTCCACCACTTGGCCCATGAGGCCCAATACTTCTTCCCCCGTATTCCCGTAACTCCCCGGTACTCTAAAAAATACCCGAATCACTCGGAACCTTTCCGATGTCCGAATATAGTCGTCAATTATATCGATCTTTACGTCTCGACCATTTCGAGACTCCTCGTCTTGTCCCCGATCTCATCCGGGACTTCGAACTACCTTCGGTACATCAAAACACATAAACTCATAATACCGATCGTCACGGAACGTTAAGCGTGCGGACCCTACGGGTTCGAGAACTATGTAGACATGACCGAGACACGTCTCCGGTCAATAACCAATAGCGGAACCTGGATGCTCATATTGGCTCCTACATATTCTACGAAGATCTTTATCGGTCAAACCGCATAACGACGTACGTTGTTCCCTTTGTCATCGGTATGTTACTTGCCCGAGATTCGATCATCGGTATCTCAATACCTGGTTCAATCTCGTTACCAGCAAGTCTCTTTACTCGTTCCGTAATGCATCATCCCACAACTAACTCATTAGTCACATTGCTTGCAAGGCTTATAGTGATGTGCATTACCGAGAGGGCCCAGAGATACCTCTCTGACAATCGGAGTGACAAATCCTAATCTCGATCTATGCCAACTCAACAAGTACCATCGGAGACACCTATAGAGCACCTTTATAATCACCCAGTTACGTTGTGATGTTTGGTAGCACACAAAGTGTTCCTCCGGTATTCGGGAGTTGCATAATCTCATAGTCATAGGGACATGTATAAGTCATGAAGAAAGCAATAGCAACATACTAAAGGATCAAGTGCTAAGCTAACGGAATGGGTCAAGTCAATCACATCATTCTCTAATGATGTGATCCCGTTAATCAAATGACAACTCATGTCTATGGCTAGGAAACTTAACCATCTTTGATTCAACGAGCTAGTCACGTAGAGGCATACTAGTGACACTCTGTTTGTCTATGTATTCACACATGTACTAAGTTTCCGGTTAATACAATTCTGGCATGAATAATAAACATTTATCATGATATAAGGAAATATAAATAACAACGTTATTATTGCCTCTAGGGCATATTTCCTTCAGTCTCCCACTTGCACTAGAGTCAATAATCTAGTTCACATTGCCATGTATTTAACACCAATAGTTCACATCACCATGTGATTAATATCCATAGTTCACATCGCCATGTGGCCAACACTCAAAGGGTTTAATAGAGTCAGTAATCCAGTTCACATCGCCATGTGATTAACACCCAAAGAGTACTAAGGTGTGATCATGTTTTGTCTGTCAGAGAAGTTTAGTCAACGGGTCTGCCAAATTCAGATCCGTATGTATTTTGCAAATTTGTATGTCTACAATGCTCTGCATGGACCTACTTTAGCTAATTGCTCCCACTTTCAATATGTATCCAGATTGAGACTTAGAGTCATCTGGATCAGTGTCAAAACTTCCATCGACGTAACCCTTTATGACGAACCTTTTGTCACCTCCATAATCGAGAAACATATCCTTATTCCACTAAGGATAATTTTGACCACTGTTCAGTGATCTACTCCTAGATCACTATTGTACTCCCTTGCCAAACTCAGTGTAGGGTACATAATTGATCTAGTACATAGCATGGCATACTTTATAGAACCTATGGCTGAGGCATAGGGAATGACTTTCATTCTCTTTCTATCTTTTGCCGTGGTCGGGCTTTGAGTCTTACTCAATTTCACACCTTGTAACACAGGCAAGAACTCTTTCTTTGACTGTTCCATTTTGAACTACTTCAATATCTTGTCAAGGTATGTACTCATTGAAAAAACTTATCAAGCGTCTTGATCTATCTCTATAGATCTTGATGCTCAATATGTAAGCAGCTTCACCGAGGTCTTTCTTTGAAAATCTCCTTTCAGATACTCCTTTATGCTTTCCAGAAAATTCTACATTATTTCCGATAAACAATATGTCATTCACATATATTTATCAGAAATGTTGTAGTGCTCCCATTCACTTTCTTGAAAATACAGGCTTCACCGCAAGTATGTATAAAACTATATGCTTTGAGCTTGCACATTTTGTTAGCACCTTTAGGATCGACAAAACCTTCTGGTTGCATCATGTACAACTCTTCTTTAAGAAATCCGTTAAGGAATGCAGTTCTGACATCCATTTGCCAAATTTCATAAAATGCGGCAATTGCTAACATGATTCAGACAGACTTTTAAGCATAGATACGAGTGAGAAACTCTCATCGTAGTCAACACCTTGAACTTGTCGAAAACCTTTTGCGATAATTCTAGCTTTGTAGATAGTAACACTACTATCAGCGTCCGTCTTCCTCTTGAAGATCCATTTAATCTCAATGGCTTGCCGATCATCGGTCAAGTCAATCAGAGTCCACACTTTGTTCTCATACATGGATCCCCACTCAGATTTCATGGCCTTAAGCCATTTCGCGGAATCTGGGCTCATCATCGCTTCCTCATAGTTCGTAGGTTCGTCATGGTCAAGTAACATGACCTCAAGAACAGGATTACCGTACCACTCTGGTGCGGACCTTACTCTGGCTAACCTACGAGGTTCGGTAGTAACTTGATCTGAAGTTACATGATCATCATCATTAGCTTCCTCACTAATTGGTGTAGGAGTCACGTGAACAGATTACTGTGATGAACTACTTTCCAATAAGGGAGTAGGTACAGTTACCTCATCGAGTTCTACTTTCCTCCCACTCACTTCTTTCGAGAAAAACTCCTTCTCTAGAAAGGATCCTTTCTTAGCAACAAAGATCTTGCCTTCGGATCTGTGATAGAAGGTGTACCCAACATTTTCTTCTGGGTATCCTATGAAGACGCAGTTCTCCGATTTGGGTTCGAGCTTATCAGGTTGAAACTTTTCACATAAGCATCGCAACCCCAAACTTTAAGAAATGACAACTTAGGTATCTTGCTAAACCACGGTTCATACGGTGTCGTCTCAACGGATTTAGATGGTCCGCTTTTTAACGTGAATGCAGATGTCTCTAATGCATAACCCCAAAACGATAGCGGTAAATCAGTAAGAGACATCATAGATCGCACCATATCCAGTAAAGTACGATTACGATGTTTGGACACACCATTACGCTGTGGTGTTCCGGGTGGCGTGAGTTGCGAAACTATTCCGCATTGTTTCAAATGAAGACCAAACTCGTAACTCAAATATTCTCCTCCATGATCAGATCGTAGAAACTTCATTTTCTTGTTACGATGATTTTCCACTTCACTCTGAAATTCTTTGAACTTTTCAAATGTTTCAGACTTATGTTTCCTTAAGTAGATATACCCATATCTGCTCAAATCATCTGTGAAGGTGAGAAAATAACGATACCCGCCGCGAGCCTCAATATTCATCGGACCACATACATCAGTATGTATGATTTCCAATAAGCCAGTTGCTCGCTCCATTGTTCCGGGGAACGGAGTATTAGTCATCTTACCCATGAGGCATGGTTCTCAAGCATCAAGTGATTCATAATCATGTGATTACAAAAGCCCATCAGCATGGAGTTTCTTCATGCGCTTTACACCAATATGACCTAAACGATAGTGCCACAAATAAGTTGCACTATCATTATTAACTTTGCATATTTTGGCTTCAATATTATGAATATGTGTATCACTACGATGGAGATCCAACAAACCATTTTCATCGGGTGTATGACCATAGAAGATATTATTCATGTAAACAAAACAACAATTATTCTCTGGCTTAAATGAATAACCGTATTGTAATAAACACGATCACATCATATTCATGCTCAACGCAAACACCAAATAACATTTATTAAGGTTCAACACTAATCCCGAATGTAAAGGGAGTGTGCGATGGTGATCTTATCAACCTTGGAATCACTTCCAACACACATCATCACCTCGCCATTAACTACTCACTGTTTATTTTGGAACTCCTATTTCGAGTTACTACTCTTAGCAACTGTACTAGTATCAAATACCGAGGGGTTACTATAAACACTAGTAAAGTATACATCAATTACATGTATATAAAATATACCTTTGTTCACTTTGCCATCCTTCTTATCCGCCAAATACTTGGGGTAGTTCCGCTTCCAGCGACCAGTCCCTTTGCAGTAGAAGCACTTAGTCTCAGGCTTAGGTCTAGACTTGGGCTTCTTCACTTGAGCAGCAACTTGCTTCCCGTTCTTCTTGAAGTTCCACTTCTTCCCTTTTTCCCTTTTTCTTGAAACTAGTGGTCTTGTCAACCATCAACACTTGATGTTTTTTCTTGATTTCTACCTTCGCCGATTTTAGCATCGCGAAGAGCTTGTGAATTGTTTTCGTCATCCCTTGCATATTATAGTTCATCACAAAGTTCTAGTTACTTGGTGATAGTGACTAGAGAACTTTGTCAATTACTATCTTATCTGGAAGATTAACTCCCACTTGATTCAAGCAATTGTAGTACCCAGACAATCTGAGCACATGCTCACTAGTTGAGTTATTCTCCTCCATCTTGTAGGCAAAGCACTGTCGGAGGTCTCATACCTCTCGACACGGGCATGAGTATGAAATACCAATTTCAACTCTTGGAACATCTTATGTGCTCCGTGGCGTTCAAAACATTTTTGAAGTCCCGGTTCTAAGCCGTAAAGCATGATGCACTAAACTATCCACTACTAGGGAAAACCTTATACACAGAATCTTAGCAGCAGCGTGGTTTAAAAACAGACGCTACTGCTAACTAGCAGTAGCGAGGTTGGAGAAACCGCGCTACCAATAAAACGGTAGCAGTAGCGCTCTAGGTGTAACAAGCGCGACTACTATAATTGCCACGGCGTTGCCTCCAGGCTAGATATAGTAGTAGCGCCCTTCCGGGGATGCGCTGCTGCTAAAGTACTTAGTAGCAGCGTTTTTCTGAAAAACTCGCTGTTGCTAAGTATTGCACCTAATTAAGTTTAGTCTCATACTGCTAAGCGAACAAGGTGTTTACCACGTTAAATATGTTACTTCTCAAACTATCTCGAGCACTTGGTCTTCATTGAATTATATGTGTAGGATTTGTGGCTACAATATGAATCTTCATCGGTGCCTATACAGGTACTGTGAGGATTCATGTTGACTATTTAGATTCTACACAAAAAGATCAATGATGACAAATGTATATTTTTGATGCGTGCTTAGACTTAGCAGTAGCGTGTTTTGTAAAACGCGCTATAGCTACTTTATCTATAGCACGTTTCCTAAAGTGCGCTACTGCTAGTTCGACTTACCCACCCGCGGGCTCAAAATTTTGCCAAGTCCTCCTTTCCCCCCTGTTCCCCTACTCCTCTGTCGCCGCCGCCCGAGCTCGAGCCTGCCCTCACCACCGCCGCCAAAGGCCACCCTCAACCTCACTGCCGCCGCCCGCCGCCGCTCTCGGCCTCACCGTCGCCGCCCTCGACCTCACCGACGCCGCCCGAGCCCACCCAACACCGCTACCGGTGCCTCCCGATCCCGAGCCCGCCCTCGCCGCCCCTACCTCTCCGTCGCCGAGCACCTCCCCGCCTCCATCTCTCCCCTCTCTGTAAGCCCCCCACCCCTCCCCCACCCCCTCTCTCTGCTTAGTTAGTAGATGTTTTTTAGTAGTAGTAGATGTTAATTTAGGGTTCATAGATAATGATTTTTAGTAGTAGTAGATGTTAATTAGTAGTAGTATGGTGCTAGTTAACTAGGGCAGTATGGTTAATAGTAGATGTTTTTACTATTGTGTAATGTAGTTTTGTTTACTGTTTTTAGTAAGTGTTTACAATAATTAGTAAGTAAATTAATAAACTAGTTGAACTAGTTTAATTTTAGTTGAACTAGTTTAGTAAGAAAATTAATAAACTAGTTGAACTAGTTGAATTAATAGGACTAATGTATTTTTAGTAAGAAACTTAATATAACTAGTTGAACTACTTTATTTTTAGAAAGAACTAGTTTTTTTATTTATAGTAAGTTTATATTTAGTAAGAACTAGTTGAATTAATAGAACTAGTTTAAGCAATTATTCAGGATGTATTAGTGATACCTTATATAGGGTTTTTGCTTTTGCAGAAATCAAGGAGCCCCTCCATCATCCCCGCCGTCGTCCCCGTCACCGACCCCCTCCGACCTCGAGGTGAGACCAACCAAATCTCCATGTCAATATGAGTCCTATAAGATAATATATATGATGTAGGTAAAAACATATATATCCCGTGTTGCTCAAATAGGATATGTGGTTGCCCAAGTGGCCGGTCATGTTCAGGTTACACCTCCGAGTGGTCTATGTTTTGCCGGAGTGTTGATTAATTTCCGTTCCGGCAAAGTTCAGGCGCTCGATATGTCCTTTTTTAGCAAAGGTCATGCCGGATTTTTCCGTGAATTCTGGCATGACTTGTGCTAGAATATGTAAGAAATATCGAGTGGCCTGGATTTTCTCAAAAAATAATGATCTAATTTAGTTTTTTTAGTACATATATTTAATTGTACAAGTTTAATCTTTGAATTATGAATGTAGGAAATGTCGTACTCGGACGACGAAAGTCTCCCGGGGGAGTGCAGCTGGTGCCACGACCATCGAGGTCTGTGCGACAGGTTCCTTTAGCTGGACGAAGATTGGTCGCTTCAGCATTAAGCTCGAGGAGACCTTCGACGTTGAAACGGTACGCAACGATGACAAGTGTTTTTTCGTAATTAAGCACGACTTCAACTATTTCAACGTATAATTTTCATCTTTTACAATTTGACTAGCTTATCCCATGCCATGCAAGACGCTATGTCTTGGAGAGGATGGGTTTTGAAGACCATGAAAATTTTGAAACAAAGAAAATACACCTTAGGACCCATCATGATATGGATTTTGAAGTAAATCTGTACAATTCTCAGAGCGTAACCCATTTTGGTTGCCAAAATTGGGAAGCACTTTGCAAAATGTATGGTTTTTTTGAGGGTATGATTGTCACCATGGATCTTGGTGATCCTGACATCGAGCAAAACAATATGGACATTTGGGTCCTTGTTGATACGCTTCCGATTCTACCGCTATGTGAGTTTCTAAAACATAGTTATTAACTAATTTATATTGTTTATTTCAAAATAGTTGACAGCTATATTTCCATTGACAGCTTATTTTGAATGTTCAAACAATGTGTGGAACATGGTAGACAGAACCCACTACACTGATGGCTCTGAATTAACTTATAAGGACAAAAATTATCTGATCGCATTTTGTACTTACTTTGAGAATTACAATACCTATTATCAAACTCCTCCAAATTATGGTGAATATGTGCCACTAGTGCACGTGTTGAACCACGGTAACTTCTATGGAGATACCCTGGTAAGATATTTTACTATTACGACATCCGTGCATCTTTTGCATACTTCTAAAACTAGTACATCATTGCTAACTACAAAGTTATTACTATGTTTTTCAACAGAAAATCCCGATGGATTGTGTGCCTCATCCGATGTATCGTAATGGTCGTCTTGAAGTTACGCACATAATGCCGTGTCATCCTACGGATCTCACCATGCATATCGGATTTCTAAAACCGGTGAACACATGCTAATCAAAGAATGGAAAAAATGTTTGGACATTCGTAAAGAGGTTCTTGGAAGCAACATTAAGCGAAAGGCAAGAATTGGAGACAGGATAATCTCCATTCTCCATAATGGAGAGCCAGGGGCTATCTTGTTTTTTGCTATTTTACCTTAGAGAATATAGTAGGTCCTTAGAGAATATAGTACGCCCTATGAGGTACAATATGTTTATTATGTGGTACAATGTGTGTTAGAGTTGATGATGAGGAGTAGTTGTGATTATGACTAGTGACCAACTTGCTATGTGATGTCTCATCGAGGAAAACGATGATCATGAGGAGGTGTTATATGACAATGATGTATTATGATGATAAGTTGTTAATGATATGATGATGGTGATGATGATGATATTTATTATATCGCTACGTGAAAGAACCGCGGATTAGTTTCAAGTGGATGTCCATCCACTTGAAACTAGTCCACGGTTCTTTCATCTAGTGATGTAATAACTCATTATGGTGTAAAAACAATCTCTAAATTGCTGCTATATGAAAACTTGTATAGAGGTGTATGAATACAACATGAAACAAAAAAGAAATAAAATACGGAATAATAGTAGTAACGCGGGCACGGAGAGGCGCTGCTAGTAATTAGCAGTAGCGCTGTGTGGGCAAGGCGCTACTACTAAGTCGATGTAGCAGTAGCGCTTGTCAACCGACGCTACTTCTAACCTTTAGCTGTAGCACCGTATCAGTAGCACTCCTTCCCGCTCTACTGATAGGCCTAAAACCCGCGCTGCTGCTAGGCTTTTCCCTAGTAGTGATCAAGTAGTCATCATACCGTGCTTTTGTCAAAACGTTCATAACGTCTGCATCTGCTCCTGCAATAATTCTGTCACCTAGTGGTGCATCAAGGACATAATACTTCTGTGCAGCAATGAGGATAATCCTCAGATCACGGAGCTAGTCCGCATCTTGGCTACTAACATCTTTCAACTTATATTTCTCTAGGAACATATCAAAAATAAACGGGGAACTACATCGCGAGCTATTGATCTACAACATAGATATGCAAATACTATCGGGACTAAGTTCATGATTAATTAAAGTTCAATTAATTATATTACTTAAGAACTCCCAATTAAAGAGACATCCCTCTAATCATCTGAGTGACCACCTGATCCATATCAACTAAACCATGTCCGATCATCACGTGAGATGGAGTAGTTTTCAATGGTGAACATCACTATGTTGATCATATCTACTATATGATTCACGCTCGACCTTTCGGTCTCAGTGTCCCAAGGCCATATCTGCATATGCTAGGCTCGTCAAGTTTAACCCGAGTATTTCTGCGTGTGCAAAACTGGCTTGCACCCGTTGCAACGGTGCATACTCAGGGAGAACACTTGTACCTTGAAATTTAGAGAGAGATCATCTTATAATGCTACCGCCAATCAAAGCAGAATAAGATGCATAAAGGATAAACATCACATGCAATCAATATAAGTGATATGATATGGACATCATCATCTTGTGCCTTTGATCTCCATCTCCAAAGCACCGTCATGATCACCATCGTCACCGGCTTGACACCTTGATCTCCATCGAAGCATCGTTGTCGTCTCGCCAACTATTGCTACTACGACTATCGCTACCGCTTAGTGATAAATAAAGCAATTACAGGGTGATTGCATTTCATATAATAAAGCGACAACCATATGGCTCCTGCCAGTTGCCGATAACTCTGTTACAAAACATGATCATCTCATACAATAAAATTTAGCATCATGTCTTGACCATATCACATCACAACATGCCCTGCAAAAACAAGTTAGACGTCCTCTACTTTGTTGTTGCAAGTTTTACGTGGCTGCTACGGGCTGAGCAAGAACCATTCTTACCTATGCATCAAAACCACAATGATATTTCGGCAAGTATGTGTTGTTTTAACCTTCACAAGGACCGGGCGTAGCCACACTTGATTCAACTAAAGTTGGAGAAACTGACACCCGCCAGCCACCTGTGTGCGAAGCACATCGTTAGAACCAGTCTCGCGTAAGCGTACGCGTAATGTCGGTCCGGGCCGCTTCATCCAACAATACCGTCGAATCAAAGTATGACATGCTGGTAAGCAGTATGACTTGTATCGCCCATAACTCATTTGTGTTCTACTCATGCATATAACATCTACACATAAACCGGGCTCGGATGCTACTATTGGGGAACGTAGTAATTTCAAAAAAATTCCTGCGCACACGCAAGATCATGGTGATGCATAGCAACGAGAGAGGAGACTGTTGTCCATGTACCCTCGTAGACTGAAAGCGGAAGCGTTATGACAACGCGGTTGATGTAGTCGTACGTCTTCACGATCGACCGATCCTAGTACCGAACGTACGGCACCTCCACAATCTGCACACGTTCAGCTCGGTGACTTTCCACGAACTCACGATCTAGTAGGGCTCCGAGGGAGAGCTTCGTCAGCACGACGGTGTGATGACGGTGATGATGAAGCTACTGGCGCAGGGCTTCGCCTAAGCACTACGACGATATAACTGAGGTGGATTATGGTGGAGGGGGGCACCGCACACGGCTAAGAGATCAATGATCAACTTGTGTCTATGGGGTGCCCCTTGCCTCAGTATATAAAGGAGGAGAGGAGGGGAGGCCGGCCGGCCCTAGAGGCGCGCCTAAGTGTGGAGTCCTACTAGGACTCCAAGTCCTAGTAGGAGTCCACCAAGAGGAAGGGAGGGAGAAGGAAGGAGAGGGAGGAAAGGAGGACAGGGGGGCCGCCCCCCTAGTCCAATTCGGTTTGGGCTTGGGGGGCCGCGCGCCCTGCCTTGTCCTGCCTCCTCTCTTCCATCACTTGGCCCATGAGGCCCAATACTTCTTCCCCCGTATTCCCGTAACTTCCCGATACTCCGAAAAATACCCAAATCACTCGGAACCTTTTCAATGTCCGAATATAATCATCCAATATATCAATATTTACATCTCGATGATTTCGAGACTCCTCGTCATGTCCCCGATCTCATCGGAGACTCCGAAATACCTTCGGTACATCAAAACACATAAACTCATAATACCGATCGTCACTGAACGTTAAGCGTGCGGACCCTACGGGTTCGAGAACTATGTAGACATGACCGAGACACGTCTCCGGTCAATAACCAATAGCGGAACCTGGATGCTCATATTGGCTCCTACATATTCTACGAAGATCTTTTTCGGTCAAACCGCATAACAACAAAGGGAACAACGTATGTTGTTATGCGGTTTGACCGATAAAGATCTTCATAGAATATGTAGGAGCCAATATGAGCATCCAGGTCCCGCTATTGGTTATTGACCGGAGATGTGTCTCGATCATGTCTACATAGTTCTCGAACCCGTAGGGTCTGCACGCTTAACGTTCGATGACGATTTGTATTATGAGTTGTGTGTTTTGGTGACCGAAGTTTGTTCGGAGTCCCGAATGAGATCACTGACCTGACGAGGAGTCTCGAAATGATTGATTGGTAAAGATTCATATATTGGAAGGTAGTATTCGGACATCGGAATGATTTCGAGTGATTCGGGTATTTTACCGGAGTACCAAGGTTACCGAACCCCCGGGATGTGTTGGGCCAACATGGGCCTATGGGAGAGTGTGGGATGCCCCCGGGGGTGGGAGGGGGGTTGGCACGTGCCCCCTCCTAGGGAGTCCGAATAGGACAAGGAGGAGGGGGCACGACCCCCCTTTCCATTTCCCTCTCCCTCTCCTTCCTTTTCCCTCCGGGGGAAGAAAGGAAAGGGGGGGGGGGAATCCTACTCCTAGTAGGACTCCCCCCCCATGGTGCGTGCCCCTGGCCGGCCTCCTCCTCCTCCCCTCCTTTATATACGGGGGCAGGGGCACCCCAAAGGCACATCAGTTGTTCTCTTAGCCGTGTGCGGTGTCCCACTCCACAGTTTACTCTTCCGGTCATAGCATCGTAGTGCTTAGGCAAAGCCCTACGTGGATCACATCACCAGCACTGTCACCATGCTGTCGTGCTGACGGAACTCTCCCTCGACCCTCTTTTGGAACAAGAGTTCGAGGGATGTCATCGAGCTAAACATGTGCCGAACACGGAGGTGCCGTACGTTCAGTACTTGGATCGGTTGGATCGTGAAGACGTTCGACTACATCAACCGTGTTAATCTTATGCTTCCGCTTTTGGTCTACGAGGGTATGTGGACACACTCTCCCCCTCTCGTCGTTATGCATCTCTTAGATAGATCTTGCGTGAGCGTAGGAATTTTTTTGAAATTGCATGCTACGTTCCCCAACAGTGGCATCCGAGTCAGGTCTATGCGTTGATGATATGCACGAGTAGAACACAAAGAGTTATGGGCGATAATAGTCATACTGCTTACCACCAACTTCTCACTTTGATTCGGCAGTATTGTTGGATGAAGCGGCCCGGACCTACATTACATGACCACGTTCATGAGACCGGTTCTACCAACGCACTTCGCACATAGGTGGCTGGCGGGTGTCTATTTCTCCAACTTTAGTTGAATCGAGTTTGACTACGGCCGGTCCTTGTTGAAGGTTAAAACAGCACACTTGACGAAAAATCGTTGTGGTTTTGATGCGTAGGTAAGAACGGTTCTTGCTAGAAGCCCATAACAGCCACGTAAAACTTGCAACAACAAAGTAGAGGACGTCTAACTTGTATTTATATTGAATGGCGGAGCTGTCAGTTGGTGCAGTTCCAAGCAGAGCGTCGTGGCGGGATCCACATGTGAAGCGGAGTACATAGCTGCTTCGGAAGCAGCAAATGAAGGAGTCTGGATGAAGGAGTTCATGTCCGATCTAGGTGTAATACCTAGTGCATCGGGTCCAATGAAAATCTTTTGTAACAATACTAGAGAATAGCCTTGGCAAAGGAATCCAGATTTCACAAGAGAACCAAACGCATCAAGAGACACTTCAATTCCATCTGCGATCAATTCAAGGAGGGAGACATAGATATTTGCAAAACACATACGGATCTGAATGTTGCAGACCCGTTGACTAAGCCTCTTCCACGAGCAAAACATGATCAGCACCAAGACTCCATGGGTGTTAGAATCATTACTATGTAATCTAGATTATTGACTCTAGTGCAAGTGGGAGATCAAGGAAATATGCCCTAGAGGCAATAATAAAGTTGTTATTTATATTTCCTTATATCATGATAAATGTTTATTATTCATGCTAGAATTGTATTAACCGGAAACTTAGTACATGTGTGAATACACAGACAAAACCGAGTGTCCCTAGCATGCCTCTACTTGACTAGCTCGTTAATCAAAGATGGATAAGTTTCCTGACCGTAGACATGTGTTGTCATTTGATGAACGAGATCACATCATTAGAGAATGATGTGATGGACAAGACCCATCCGTTAGCTTAGCATTATGATCGTTTAAGTTTTATTGCTATTGCTTTCTTCATGACTTATACATATTCCCCTGACTATGAGATTATGCTACTCCCGAATACCAGAGGAACACCTTGTGTGCTATCAAACGTCACAACGTAACTGGGTGATTATAAAGATGCTCTATAGGTGTCTCTGAAGGTGTTTGTTGGGTTGGCATAGATCAAGATTGGGATTTGACACTCTGTGTATCAGAGAGGTATCTCTGGGCCCTCTCGGTAATGCACATCACTATAAGCCTTGGAAGCAATGTGACTAATGACTTAGTTGAGGGATGATGCATTACAAAACGAGTAAAGAGACTTTCCGGTAACGAGATTGGACTAGGTATGATGATACCGACGATCGAATCTCGGGCAAGTAACATACAGATGACAAAGGGAATGACGTATGTTGTTATGCGGTTTGACCGATAAAGATCTTTGTAGAATATGTAGGAACCAATATGAGCATCCAGGTTCCGCTATTGGTAATTGACCGGAGATGTATTTCGGTCATGTCTACATAGTTCTCAAACCCGTAGGGTCCGCACGCTTAACATTCAATGACGATTTGTATTATGAGTTGTGTGTTTTGGTGACCAGAGTTTGTTCGGAGTCCTGGATGAGCTCACGGACATGACTAGGAGTCTCGAAATGGTCGAGAGGTAAAGATTCATATATTAAAAGGTAGTATTTGGACATCGGAATGGTTTCGAGTGATTCGGGTATTTTACCGGAGTACTGAGGGGTTACCGGAACCCCTCGGGGAAGTGTTGGGCCAACATGGGCTAAGGGAGAGAGAGGGAAGCCCGCGGGGGAGGGGGGGTTGGCATGTGCCCCCCTCCTAGGGAGTCCGAATAGGACAAGGTGGAGGGGGCGCGACCCCCCTTTCCCTTTCCCTCTCCCTCTCCTTCCTTTTCCCTCTGGTGGAAGAAAGGAAAAAGGTGGGCCCGAATCCTACTCCTAGTAGGACCCCCCCCCCCCATGGCGCATGCCCCCTGGCCGGCTTCCTCCTCCTCCCCTCCTTTATATACGGGGCCGAGGGGCACCCCAAAGGCACATCAATTGTTCTCTTAGCCGTGTGCGGTGCCCCCCTCCACAGTTTACTCCTCCAATCATAGCGTCGTAGTGCTTAGGCAAAGCCCTGCGCGGATCACATCACCATCACCGTCATAACGCCGTCGTGCTGACGAAACTCTCCCTCGACCCTCTGCTGGATCAAGAGTTCGAGGGACGTCATCGAGCTGAACATGTGCTGAACACGGAGGTGTGAAAGTGCAACTATCCCTAGGTGGTTTTGGTAATTCATAACAACATATAGCTCATTGAGCTAATGCTATTCCAAGAAAATATTTCAGGAAAGCTCAATGAATGGCATGGCATGGATGATGAAAGTGGATCCCTCAAAATACTAAGTACAAAGGATTGGCTCGAGCTCAAAAGCTCAAGACTCTACATTTTACATTTTACTGATCCAAGATCACATTGAGTCTATAGGAAAAGCCGATACTATCAAGGAGGGATGAGGTGTTTCTTAATGAGCCTCTTGCTTCAAGTGCTTAGTGATATGCTCCAAAAACCCTCAACTACTTTCTCACTTCCACATATGACATAAACCCAAAGTCAAACTCGGCCCCATCCATTCTTTCTATCCGGCGCCATTGAGTTCAAATGTCATAGCCACTGCCACAAACCCTAGGCAAATCGGTCTCACCGACAGGGATCTCGGTCTCACCGAGATGGGATTGTAATCTCTCTGTTTCCCTTTGTAACGTTTCGGTCTAACCGAAGTGAGCGATCGGTCCCACCGAGATTGCAATGTAAACTCTCTGTTTCCCTTTCGTAACATTTCGGTCTCACCGAAAAGAGCGAATCGGTCCCACCGAGTTTACCTGACAAATTCTCTGGTTAGCTAATTACCAAAATAGGTCTCACCGAGTTTGTGTAATCAGTCTCACCGAGATTACGTTATGCCCTAACCCTAACCATATTGGTCCTACCGAGTTGCATGTCGGTCCCACCGAAATCACTAACGGTCACTAGGTTTACTAAATCGGTCTGACCGAGTTTGTTGATTCGGTCCCACCGAGTTTGGTAAATTGTGTGTAACGGTTAGATTTTGTGTGGAGGCCATATATACCCCTCCACCTCCTCTTCATTCGTGGAGAGAACCATCAGAACAAACCTACACTTCCAACTTACCAGTTCTGAGAGAGAACCAGCTACTCATGTGTTGAGGCCAAGATATTCCATTCCTACCATATGAATCTTGATCTCTAGCCTTCCCAAGTTGCTTTCCACTCAAATCTTCTTTCCACCAGATCCAAATCCCATGAGAGAGAGTTGAGTGTTGGGGAGACTATCATTTGAAGCACAAGAGCAAGGAGTTCATCATCAACACACCATTTGTTCCTTCTTGGAGAGTGGTGTCTCCTAGATTGGCTAGGTGTCACTTGGGAGCCTCCGACAAGATTGTGGAGTTGAACCAAGGAGTTTGTAAGGACTATGTGAAGATTGCTTGACTAGTGCTAAGATAGCTAAAATCTGCCAAAGTCTAAAATTGGGAAAAGGTTAAGTTTTTAATTGGTCAAGTAGTCTAATCACCCCCCCTCTAGACATACTTCAAGGTCCTACAAGTGGTATCATAGCTTTGGTCTCCATTTGCTTTGATTTCCATAGCTTTTGGTGGTCATAGCCTTGGTTTCACAACCTAGGAGAGTATGGCGTCTAACGAGGGAAATTATCACCGTAGAGGTCCTTACTTTGATGGCACTAATTTTTCTAGTTGGAAGCATAAGATGAAAATGCATATTCTCGGACATAACCCCGCCGTTTGGGCTATTGTGTGTATTGGTTTGCAAGGTGAATTCTTTGATGGGAGAGAACCGAACCGTGAAGCTAATGCGGATGAATTGAAGATGTTGCAATACAATGCTCAAGCTTGTGATATCCTCTTCAATGGATTGTGCCCCGAAGAATTCAGCAAAATCAGCCGCCTTGAGAATGCAAAGGAAATTTGGGATACTTTGATTGATATGCATGAAGGTACCGACTCCGTCAAGGAATCCAAGTTGGATGTGCTCCAAAGTCAGCTTGACAAGTTCAAAATGAAGGATGGTGAAGGTGTCGCTGAAATGTACTCTAGGATTGCTCTTATCAGAAATGAGATTGCCGGCTTAGGAAGTGAAGAGATGACCGACAAATTCATCATCAAAAAGATCCTAAGAGCATTGGATGGAAAGTATGATACCGTGTGCACATTGATCCAAATGATGCCAAATTACAAAGATCTCAAGCCTACGGAAGTCATCGGAAGAATTGTTGCTCATGAGATGTCACTCAAGGATAAGGAGGAACTTCACAACAAGACAAGTGGTGCTTACAAAGCCTCATGTGAAGCCCCCACATCATCAAGTGAGAAACAAACCTTCAATGAAGAATTGAGCTTAATGGTGAAGAACTTCAACAAATTCTACAAGAGTAGAAGCAAAGAAAGAAGCTCTAAGTCAAGATCATACAATGACAAAAGATCTTCTAGTAGAGAGCGAAATTGCTACAATTGTGGGAGACCCGGACACTATTCCAATGAGTGTACGGCACCCTACAAAAGAAGAGAAGATTCTCCAAAAATAAGAAGTAGAAGAGATGAATCACCACCAAGAGAGAGAAGGAGTAGAGATGATCGTTATGAACGAAGACCCTCACGGAGAAGCAAGGATTCGGAAAGGAAGGACAAGTCATCAAAGAGCTACACAAAACGAAGACATCAAGCTCATGTTGGTGAATGGGTATCCGGCTCCGACTCCGACAATCACTCCGAGAGAAGCTATCACTCCGACTCCGAACATACTCAAGATGAAGGTGTTACCGGTCTAGCACTTGTATCAACCAACTCCTACGACATATTTGATTCACCAAATGAAGGAATTGGAAGATGCTTCATGGCAAAAGGTCCTAAGGTAACACACCCCGAGTATGTTGATTTTAATAGTGATGAAGATGACTTGTTAGGTGATGATGATTTACTTATTGACAACTCTAGTGATGAATACTATGATGAAACGTCAATTAATCATGCTAATCAAGATAAAACGAATGAAAATGATAAGGAGAAGATTGAGCTTCTAACTAAAGAACTAAACACTCTTAAGTTTGCTCATGAAACTATCTTTGAAGATCATCGAGAACTTTTAAGGGCTCATGAGAAGTTACGCTTTGAAAAGCTCAATCTTGAGCAAGAGCATGAGTTCTTAAAGGCAATCAATGATGATCTCCGTAAGAAAAGTTCTTCTTACATTGCCAAGCGTTTACTCTTATCTACTTACATGCCTCAAGTCAAGTCTAGTAACAAGAACAAGAAAGATCCTTCCTCTAGTAGTAACAATAATAATACTAAATCCAATATTGTTGCTTCTAGTAGTTCTCTTGATTCCACTAATGATTCTCTTTGCCAAGTTACACTTGAGCAAGAAAATAGCTTATTGAAGGGAATTATAGAGAAAGGTGTTTACAAGAGCCTTGCCGGAGTAAGCAATTCGAGGAAATTATGCATAAGCAAGGAAGGCACCGGAAGAATCAACGTGTTGGTTTTGAACGAAAGTTCTATGCCAATGGAGTTGAGTGGGAAGAAGATCAATACCCCAAGACGAATTTTGTTCCTCAACAAGATAAGTATGATCCTACTTCCTTCAAGGGAACACAAGCACAAGATGATCTTCCACCACAAGACCACAAGAACAAAGGCAAGGACAAGCTTCAAGAGGAGATTGATGCATTTGAAGAAGCACCTAAGGCCTTGGTCAAGTGGGTTCCCAAGACTACGTCAAGTTCTACTTCATCAAGTATAACTACAACTCCAAGGATTCCCATCAAGATGATGTGGATCCCGAAGAAGAAGAATTATAAAGTTCTTGAGGGTGACTCCGCCAACATTCTTCACTCATATCATTATGGCGAGGACAAGTGCAATCAACTTTCATATCTTGCACTAGTTCAAGGAGTCACAAAACCCTCATGTTGGTAAGGCAAGGGACAAGGTAACCTAATGTTTTCATGGACATCATATTGTGCGTGCATCACTCTATGTCTATGGATATTCTTGCTTGTTCCTTATGGGACTAACCCATGTAGGTATTGAAAGTGCAACTCACTCCAAACGATTGCTCCAAAAGATCTACATCAACATTGAGCACCCACATCTTCAACACCTACATGAAGTCATCATCGACAAAACCCAAGGTTAGTTCATCCCTCTAAGGGGGGATCTCACATCTAAGGGGAGCTTAACTCTAAGAATTGAGTCAAAGCAACTCTAATGATGTGAATACATCAATGCATTATGTAAAAGTGGTAACCCCACTTGAGCTTAAACGATGAGTATGACCTATGATAAATGTTCTCATTTGACTCCTAAGTCAATATACTCATATATAGATGACCTAGTCATCGCCAATTGTTTGATAGATGCTAGAATTGGTTGTGCATGCTTTGCCACATATTTCATTTGTCATTTTTATTGTGTGCGCATGTTGGTTGCATACTTTATTCATTCGAGGACATCCACTTGTTGTTTTGATTGTTTGGTTCATTTTCTTTGGCCAAGTGGATGGACAAGAATGCCTAAGAACCTTCTCTAGCTATCTATGCTTTTCTCGTCTCAAACTCTACTCATGCTACATCACAAAATTTGATCAAGTCAGATTCGAACCACTCTGTGTGAGGAGCACTCGAGTCCCGATTCGTCATAGACTTAAACTTCCAAAACTTCTTTGTGCTTTTTGGTCTGACCGATTCCTCCATTTCGGTCATACCGAGATCACTAAGTCGATCTAAGTTTTCAATCTCGGTGCAACCGATTTGAAACTTTCGGTCACACCAAGTTCTTTATGTATCACAACAGTTATGCATCTCGGTGCCACCGAGTTGTTCCACTCGGTCACACCGACAGTGTCGGGCTATATATTCACACGGGCAAAATTTTGGAAAACTTTCTCCGAAACTCTTCGCCCGCGCATAGCTTGCTCTGCCTACTAGGTCTCCGGATCGTCGACTTCGTCACCAGCCGCCTCCTGTCGCTGGTCTCCGCCGCCTTCAACGGATTTCATCTCCGTCGTTGCCGCCGTAGCGAGTTCATCACCGAACTAGGGTATGAACTCGATCCGCGATCTTATCCTCGTCGACTCTCGGCACATTGTGTTCATTATGATTCTTGCCACGATTGAAACACCTCTATCCAGTCAAAACAATCCTTAGAATAGATGCGATTTGAAAATTTAGGGTTAGGTTTCATGAAACCATCTCGGACCCACCGAGTTGAAAAAATCGGTCCCACCGATTTGGCTAACGCCATTGCACTAGTAACTCTCGGTCTGACCGAGAATTGCTAATCGGTGTGACCGATTTTAGAACTTTGTGAAACCCTAGCAGTCTCGGTGCCGCGAACTGTGACTCGGTCTAACCGAGTTCACTAGTTTAGGTTCCAAAACTGCTTCGGTATCACCGAGTTTGAAAATCGGTAGATCCGAAATGCTTTATGTGGAAAACTAAAACTAAGTTTTTGAATCATTCTTTTGCAAAAATCTCTGCATTTTGTGATGCTCATCCACTCTATCTCATCTATAACTATTCACAGGGTCAGCAGTCAGTGTTTGCAGCATGTCAGACCAAAGTGATAGTCAGAACAAGTCAGCAGAGCAGATTCACATGAGTGAGGGCACTAGTCCCTCCAAAGCTCGAGATGAAAGAAGCGAAGCACTCCCAGCAATTTGCCCAAAGCTGCCACCAGGACAAGAAAGAAGAAGACCTCAGAGTCTGAGGATGAGGATTATGTGGCAGTTGAGGATGAGGCAAGTTCAAAGAAGAAAGTGCTCAAGAAGGAGTACAGCTCAGCTGATTAAGCCGAGGATGAAGATCAAAAGGCCAGCAGGAAGACAACCCATGTCTAAAGCCAGAGCCTCTACTCAAGCATCCTTGGAAACCCAACCCAAAGAGCCTACTGCAGAAGGAAAGAAAAGGAAGGAAAGGGTCAGGAAGATCATGGCTAGAGTGATTGGAAAGCCTTCCATGATGGAAGAAGAAGAGGAAGAAGAGGTTGCTGCACCAGCACCCAAGGCACAGAAGCTGATGGGAGATGCTATAAGGTCAGGGGCTGCAACATCAAAGCCCAAAGATGCACCCAAAGCTGCCTCCAAGCCTAAGAGTGCACCAAAGAGGAATACCAGGAGTATACCAGCAGCTGAAAAGAACAAGGCCCCAGTACCTGATGTTGTTGCTGAGGAAGATGAAGAAGGACAAGTCTTGAGGAAGCTCAAGCCCAAGATTCCAGACCACAATGATGCTCATCCTGTGGCTGAGAACATGAAGATCAGGAGAGATTCAGGGTTAAGGCTATGGAGAGAGTCTGATCCATATGCCACTAGGAGAAGGACTGCTGTTGATTACAGATTCCACACAAAGGAAAAGCAGGATTTCTATGAGACAATCTTGTTGGACAAGAAGCCAATAGTGTGTGACCTGAGGTGGGTCGACTGGACCTACATGAAGGAAAATGAAGAACATTATCCAGGAGTATATGACAGCTTTAGTGCGTGTGGAGTTGTAGATTTTGTTGGGCAGATGCTCACAAACTGGAATAATGAGCTCATTATGCAATTCTACTCCATAGCATATTTCTATCTAGATGGTAGAATTGTTTGGATGTCTGAAGGAACGAGATACCAATCAACCATTGAGGAATGGGCAAATATGATCAATGCCCCAAAGGAGAGTGAAGATGACTTGGACGTTTATGCCAAGAAAAAGATGGATCACAATTCAATGTCACAGATGTACAAGGAGATCCCAGATGAAGACTTGAAACTTTCAAGTTTGGGTCAGTTCATTTTCTTCTATCAGGGCTGCCAACGATCAACTGGATCCTAAGGCACACTATTTTGCCCAAGTCAGGTGACCACAACATGATGTGCCACAGAAATTCAAGGTCACGAGCCTCATAGTTGAAACTATCAAGAGGACAGCAGCAGACCAAAAAAGAAGTTGTGGATATGCCCCACAAATTCAGGAGTTGATTAACTCAGGGATGGGCACAGGAAAGTATCTGTTGGATAAGGAACATTTTGTTCTCTATCCAGACTTTGAGAACAATCAAGTTGTCATGAATGAGAATGAACCATCATCAGTACAAGCTCAAGAAAAGAAGGAGAAAGCAAAGAAAGAGAAGGCTGCCAAGATGCCAACTCTAGCAGAGGCATCTGAGTACTTTTTGAAGAGCAAGCAGGACCAGCTTGGTTACTTGATAGCATCAACTCTGAGGATTGAGAAGGGGTTGACCATCCTAACTCAAAACCAGGAGAGCCTGGAAAGAATCATGGAACAAAAATTATATGATTTAGATGTCAAAGTAACTGAGATTCAGTCAGTTGTGGAGCAGCTACAAGATGACATGCATGAGAGGAAGGGCAGAACAACCACTGATGCATTTGCCAGAGTGCCTCGAGCTCAGAGATCAGCTACAGAGCCAGTAACAGACACCAGAGTTACTTCATCTGCACCAGCTCCAGCTCCAGTGCAACCAGCTCCAGCACCAACTCCTTCAGCTCCATCCACTTCAACTGAAGTCTTCGTCCAAGGAGCCATCTCTACACCACCAACTGACGACCAAGCACGAGAGGCGATATAGTACTATGCATTTTCTAGGAACTTTTTGGTAACTTGTTGCCAAAGGGGGAGAAAAATGTATAGATCATAGGCTTCGAGAGAGAGAGAAAGAGTTTGCTTTTGTTCTCTCTTGTCTTCTTGGCTGAACTTTGTTTGCTTTTGATTGCTTGAGATACTATGCTATTACTTGTGAGACATTGATGATCGTGTGTTTGATCATAAGCTACACTTATGCTTGTTAGATGATATTATCTTACTTATCCTTATATGATCATTCACTTTGCTTGGTGATGAGTGCATGTATTCAATCTTTATTATTTTGAGCGCTCCACCAAGTTGTATGTGACATGGAAGAGTAACCCATGAGCCTAATTCCTTGTGCATTTGCAGTCCAAAGCAAATCTTAAACTATGCACAAATTTAGGGGGAGCTCTTGCTTACCACATACTTCTCAACGCGACGATGTTTTTCAATCTTATTATCATTTGTCGAAGCTTTGATCTATATGTTGTCATCAATTACCAAAAAGGGGGAGATTGAAAGTGCAACTATCCCTAGGTGGTTTTGGTAATTAATAACAACATATAGCTCATTGAGCTAATGCTATTCCAAGACAAATATTTCAGGAAAGCTCAATGAATGGCATGGCATGGATGATGAAAGTGGATCCCTCAAAATACTAAGGACAAAGGATTGGCTCAAGCTCAAAAGCTCAAGACTCTACATTTTACATTTCTTGATCCAAGATCACATTGAGTCTATAGGAAAAGCCAATACTATCAAGGAGGGATGAGGTGTTGCTTAATGAGCCTCTTGCTTCAAGTGCTTAGTGATATGCTCCAAAAACCCTCAACTACTCTCTCACTTCCACATATGACCTAAACCCAAAGTCAAACTCGGCCCCACCCATTCTTTCTATCCGGCGCCACCGAGTTCAAATGTCATAGCCACTGCCACAAACCCTAGGCTAATCGGTCTCACCGATAGGGATCTCGGTCTCACCGAGATGGGATTGTAATCTCTCTGTTTCCCTTCGTAACGTCTCTGTCTAACCGAAGTGAGCGATCGGTCCCACCGAGATTGCAATGTAAACTCTCTGTTTCCCTTTCGTAACATTTCGGTCTCACCGAAAAGAGCGAATCGGTCCCACCGAGTTTACCTGACCAACTCTCTGGTTAGCTAATTACCAAAATCGGTCTCACCGAGTTTGTATGTCAGTCTCACCGAGATTACGTTATGCCCTAACCCTAACCATATCGGTCCTACCGAGTTGCATGTCGGTCCCAATCGAAATCACTAACGGTCACTAGGTTTACTAAATCGGTCCGACCGAGTTTGTTGATTCGGTCCCACCGAGTTTGGTAAATTGTGTGTAGCAGTTAGATTTTGTGTGGAGGCCATATATACCCTCCACCTCCTCTTCATTCGTGGAGAGAGCCATCAGAACAAACCTACACTTCCAACTTACCAGTTCTGAGAGAGAACCACCTACTCATGTGTTGAGGCCAAGATATTCCATTCCTACCATATGAATCTTGATCTCTAGCCTTTCCAAGTTGCTTTCCACTCAAATCTTCTTTCCACCAGATCCAAATCCCATGAGAGAGAGTTGAGTGTTGGGGAGACTATCATTTGAAGCACAAGAGCAAGGAGTTCATCATCAACACACCATTTGTTACTTCTTGGAGAGTGGTGTCTCCTAGATTGGCTAGGTGTCACTTGGGAGCCTCCGACAAGATTGTGGAGTTGAACCAAGGAGTCTCAGAAGGGCAAGGAGATCGCCTACTTCGTGAAGATCTACCGCTAGTGAGGCAAGTACTTAGTGGGCGGCGGCCATGGTGGGATAGACAAGGTTGCTTCTTCGTGGACCCTTCGTGGGTGGAGCCCTCCGTGGACTCAGCATAGCTGTTACCCTTAAATGGGTTGAAGTCTCCATCAACGTATCGGAACCACGACAAAAACATCCGTGTCTCCAACTGCGTTTGAATCCTCCAAACCCTTCCCTTTACATTCTTGCAAGTTGCATGCTTTAATTTCCGCTGCCTATATACACTTAGCATGCTTGCTTGAATTGCGTGAAGATTGCTTGACTAGTGCTAAGATAGCTAAAATCTGCCAAAGTCTAAAATTGGGAAAAGGTTAAGTTTTTAATTGGTCAAGTAGTCTAATCAACCCCCCTCTAGACATACTTCAAGGTCCTAGAAGGTGCCGTACGTCCGGTACTTGGATCGGTTGGATCGTGAAGACGTTCGACTACATCAACTGCGTTAATCTAACGCTTCCGCTTTCGGTCTATGAGGGTACGTGGACACACTCTCCCCCTCTCGTTGCTATGCATCTCCTAGATAGATCTTGCGTGTGCGTAGGAAATTTTTTAAAATTGCATGCTACGTTCCCCAACATGGCTACCATGGGAGGCATGGTTGGATTCGAAGCTACCATGGGCGGCACAGGAGGCATGGGTGGCTTCAGAGCTACCATGGGGGGCATGGGGGCAAGGATAGAGCTACCATGGGACCTCTTGTGGGAGGCATGTGAGCAGCTCCGGGTGACATGGGTGGACGCATGTCTTCCGATGTGCCTCACATACCTTCGCATGATGTCGTTGATGATCTTGCCAACACCTTCCGAGCTCCCATGATGATGCGACGCGACACAATGAAGAGGAGGACAAAGAATCGTCTTCGGATGAGGATGAAGAAACGGAGGAAGAGGAGGACGAAGATGAGGATGCAGCATGACTGTTGATGTGCCATTTGTTTATGTGAACTTTTAAGTCATGAACTTGGTTGGGTGATTTTGAAGTTGGTTAGATGATGATGTGGCATGATTGTTGACCTGTCGTGCAATTGAACTATGCTATGTCTTTTTTTGATGTTTAAAATACCACCGTATTGTCTTCAAAATGAACATATTGCAAGCACCGGCTACTCACGCGCGCTGTAGTTTAGTGTGTCTGCTGGAGCGGCGCGCGCGCAATTTTTTGCAACGGACGCTTGAGCCAGCTCTCCCCGGCATGTTAAAAATGACTATTTAAGCGACATAAACTGTTTTTAGCGTGCCGCGCGGTTGTGCGCCTGCTGAGGCTACACCAGTGTGCAGGAGCTATAGCTGTACTCATTGGGTTCTTTTTTGGGTGAAGCCGTACTCATTGGTAATACGTCTCGCCTCAGGCGTTTGGGCCGGCCCATTTTCATGCTTGTGTTCACTCGCTTTTTGTAGCTGGCCTTCGCTTCGCTAATTCCCTCGTTCGCCTAGTTTCTTCAGGTTTACTTTCCATTTTCTCTGTTATAGTTTTTCTTCAGTTATTATTTGTTTATTTCTTGGTTTTATCGGTTCCCTTTAGTTTTCTTTGTATTTTCTTCTTTTTATTCGTTTCCCCCTTTTTTCTTGGGAGTTATTCCTAGGTTTTCATTGGGTTTTCCTTTTTCTTCTTTTCTTTAGTTTTTTTCTTTTTTCTTTGATTTTCATTGTGGTTCATGGGTTTCTTATGATTTGTAGGTTTTCAACACATCTCTACCTTTTTCACACATAATGTACATTTTTTATGTATATCAAAAACAATTATGGATGTTATAATATTTTTAAATACATGATTAACATTTTTTAGTTTATATGTTTTGATGTTTACTTTTTTCATACACGTACATTTTTCATATACACATGGAACATTTTTTTATACATGATTAACTTTTTCTAAATAAATAATTAACATTTTTTTACAAGTTCTCATGTGTGCGTTTTCCTTTTTCTTGGTTGTTGGTTAAGCTTGTGGCATGAGTATCCACATCACCCACGCGTGCACGTATGAAAAATGCTCTGGAAAAAGCTTTTGCTCTGTGTGGATGACACGACGAGAGACAGAAAAAAAGCACGGTGATTGCTACATGGTTTTGCACATATGCTCGGGTCGCGCATCAATACGATCACACCCCTTGAATATTGAAATCTACACCAACTCGACCAAATTGTCTAGTCGTGAAATCAATCATTTCATGAGAAATGAGGTGGACTTTGTATGCTTGTTCTGGGGCCACCAAACTCATATTATATGATCATTATCATTTGATGAAGTTTGAGTCCGACGTCTTGAGTCGCCCTCACAGGTGATGGGAGGGAACCTTAGCCACCGTCGGGTGCCCCTGCTGCTGTCGGTGGCGGCACCCCTCGTGCCTCGTGTGTGGATCTGGTGCGGGCGGGATCGGCGGGCCAGGGAGTCATAATGCGGAGGGTTGCGTCGGCGTGATGTGCTCTGCTTCCATTTTTCCATTCAATGCAGCCCCGCCATATGAGAGGTCTGATAGAACGCTCGTGACCGGCAAACAGCTGATCTTTCCTTGAAGGACGCACAAAAAGAATTGAAAGCAGGCGCATGGAGTTGAACTCCCGACGGCAAGCTATAAAGCACAGTTTGTAGCTGCTCGTGCTTGGCTAAAATGCAGCGCGAGTACTTAAGTACTAGCTATGGCGGCATCCCTTTTTTTAAAAAAAAAATCCAATATTTCTTGGAAAATATATGGAAGAAATTTCTTAAAAAATGGAATAATCTTTGAAAACATGGGCAAACTTGAAATTTTGAACAACCTTTAAAATGTGAAAAAAATAAAAGTAAAAAAATTGAAAAACATGAAAAAATTATACAGGCTGAATTTCAAAATATACATTGAAAGTTATTGTAATATATGCTAAATAAATTTTAAATACACATTGAATATTTTTGTTATATATAATGAATAACTTTTAAATACACATTGAACATTTTTGTGGTATACAATGAGGAATTTCTAAATACACATTGAACATATTGTCATATACACTGAACAATATTTAAATACATACTGAATTTTTTTGGTGATATACGCTGAATTGTTTTTGAATTGTAACCAAATTTTTCAAAAGTGAATTTTTTGATAACCGTGAACAATTTTTGACATCATGATTTCGAATTTCAAACTTCTTTGTAAAGAAAGGATAAAAATAAAAATAAAAAATAAAAATAGAAAATAAAAAGTAATACAAACAGAAAGATAAAAAAATGAAAATAAAACAGAAAAGGAAAAGAGGAAAAAAACCGAAAAGAAGACAAAAGAAAAAAATGGTTTGTTAGGCACTGCTTTAACGCTCAATGTGGGCTGGCCCATTTGACGGTGCTCGCTCGCGCGCTTCAGCGAAAGCGGTGCAGTTGGACGCTTGGGAGTGTCAAATAGGAATTGCCAAGACATATGTGCTGTGAGGCTAAGCTATAGCCGGGCAATTCCTAAACGGCGCCCGTTGCGCCGGTTTCTTCAATTTCGACAAACGGGCGCACACCCTCTCTCCGCGATGGCCGGCCCCTTTCATGTTTTTTCGTTTTCTGAACTTGCTACAAAAAATAAGGGCGTGAGGGGGAATCGAACCCGCGCCAAGCTTCTTTATAGAATGCCCTAACCAAAACAGCCAAGCCACCTTTTGTGATTATCTAATTCCTCTTTCCTCTTTACTTCTCACGTGTTTTTCTTTTTCCTTTTTTTCTGTTGTTCTTTCTTTTTGCCTTTTCTTTTTCTTTTTTCTTTTTCTGACTTTTTCAAAATCGACGAACTTTTCTTCAATTTTATGAACTTTCTTTCGAATTCCATGAAGTCTTCTTCAAAATCGATGAACTTTTTTCATATTCGGTGAAATTTTTGCAAAATTGATGAACTTTTCTCACCAAATTCCATGAAATTTTTTCCAAAATCGATGAACTTTTTTTCAAATTCAATGAACTTTTTTCTAAAACCAGTGAACTTTTTTAAATTCGATGAACTATTTTCAATATCCAAAATATGCTCAGATTTTTCGACATTCGTTTGACTTTTCAGAAAATGTTTTCGAAATTCCAAATTTTGTTCATGTTTTCTAATTTTGTTCGCGTTTCAAAAATAGTTCTGAATTCCATTTTTTTCTTAACCATATTGAAGAAAAATGTTCACAATACATTGAGAAAATGTTCAGTGTGTATATAAAAATGTTCATCATGTATAGAAATTTTGTTCAGCATGCATTCAAAAGGAGTTCATCGTATTTTAAAAAAAGTTCTACGTGTATTTGAATATTGTTCACCATACATTGAAAAAATGTTCAGTGTGTATATAAAAATGTTCATCGTGTAGAGAAATTTTGTTCAGCATTTATTCAAAAAAAGTTCAGCGTATTTTAGGAAAATGTTCTGTGTTTTTTTCAATAATGTTCACCCTATACAAAGAAAATGTTCAGTGTGTATTCAGAACTATTTTTGAATACGCGGACTTTTTTTGCATGCTCAAGAACTCCATCCGTAATATTTGAACATATTTTCAATAATTGAAATGTATAAATGCCACAGTTTATTGTGTAATAAATAGTGCGTCTATTTTTTGTTTATTTAAACTTCCGCGGTGTGCATATTCACTAGCAGTTAGCTAGTGCAGTGGCCAGCCTCAATGTGTGGAAGCGGGAGGGCGCGAGGTCCAATCCCGGTCGGGAGGTATTTTTGGCTGTCATTTTTCGCGTTGCTTTGTTGCGTGATCGTGGGCCGGCCCATCCAACCGCTGCTGCGGGCGGCAGATCCCTTGCGCTGCGCTGAAGGCGCCCTATAGGAGGTCTACGTCTCGCCTCAAGCGTTCTGTGTTTGGGCCGGCCCATTTTCGTGCTTGTCCACTGGCCTTCGCTCCGCTAGATCCCTCGTTTCTTCAGGTTTATTTTTTGTTTTCTCCGTTATTGTTTTTCTTCAGTGTTATTATTTGTTTCTTTCTTGGTTTTATCGGGTTCCTTCAGTTTTCTTTGGATTTTCTTCTTCTTATGCGTTTCCCCTTTTTTTTTCTTTGCAGTTATTCCTAGGTTTTCATTGGGTTTTCCTTTTTCTTCTTTTTTGGTTTTATTTCTTTTTCCTTGTTTTTTTTTCTTTGATTTTCAGTGTGTTTCATAGTTTTCTTATGATTTTGTAGGTTTTTCAACACATATCTACCTTTTTCACACAAAATGTACATTTTTATGTATATCAAAAACAATTATGCATATTTTAACATTTCTAAATACATGATCAACATTTTTTAGTTTATATGTTCTGATGTTTACCTTTTTCATAAATGTATATTTTTCATATACATAAGAAACATTTGTTATACATGATTAACATTTTTCTAAATAAATGATTAGCTTTTTTGTATTACATATTATCAGGTGTACTTTTTTCCCTTTTCTTCTTCTTTTGTTGGTTGTTGGTTATGCTTGTGGCACGAGCATCCACATCACACACGCGTGCATGTATGAAAAATGCTCTGGAAAAAGCTTTGGTTTTGTGTGGATTACATGACGAGAGACAGAAAAAAAGCACGGTGATTGCTACATGGTTTTGCACAGATGCTCGGTCGCGCATGAATACGCTCACACCCCTTGAAAGTTGAAATCTACACCAACTGGACCAAATTGTCTAGTCGTGAAATCAATCATTTCACGATAAATGAGGTGGACTTTGTATCCTTATTTTGGGGGCCACCAAACTCATATTATATGATCATTATCATTTGATGATGTTTGAGTCCGACGTCCCGAGTCGCCCCCGTAGGTGATGGGAGGGAATCCTAGCCGCCGTCGAGCGCTCCTCCTCTCCCCTGTTGCCACCGGCAGCGGCACCCATTGCGTGGATTTTGTGCGGGGTGGGATCGACGGAACAGGGCATCATAATGTGGAGGGTCGCGTCGGCGCGATGTGCTCTGCTTCTTGGCGACTTCGTATGGAGGCAGGAGATGTGGTTGGCCTCCGGTGGTGGGGTGTGCTGGGTATTGGCGGCGGCGGTGATCTGGCCCAGATCCGTGGTCCCAAGGAACTAGGTGGAGCGGGCCATGGACGGCGACGGCTGGCGGCTGGCACTATCTTTTGGGCAGTGGTGCCGGCGGTGATGATGGACCGGGGCTGCGATGGTGGTCCTCAGCGTTCCGGCGATTGCGTACATCTCCACAGCGAGGCATCGTGCTGTTCCAATCAGCTATAGGGTCGGGATGGCGCGACTGCCGGTGAAAATCGCGTCGACTTCGGTCTCGACAAATGATGGTGGCGTCTTTAACGTGGTTTCCTTGTTGAGGCAATATCGTTGCAGGCTGCGTCATCTCGCTCGGGCTGCTCCAGGGGAAACCCTAGATCTGGGTCTCTCGAATCGGATGAAGGCACATTGTGCCATCCCCCCCACCCTCGAGGGCATCCTTTTGGAGCAGGTGCTGACTGGAGGGGCTCTAAGGTGGAGCGGTGTTACATCTTCTGCATTGACGACGACGGATCTCGTCGGCGTGGCGCAGTGGAGTCCCGGCATCGGATGCGTGTAGATGGACTCACGCAAGAGGATGTCGCTTTTCTGACATCATGGTGACGTCGACGGCAGAGAGGCCTATCAAGGTCGATGCATTGATCCATCTTGAAGATGGGAGGACAGAAGATGGTTGCGGCAGGCCCTAGAGCGTGCGCATACGGTGCGCGCTGAGAGCGAGCCGGACCGATGTGTGACCTAGACCCGGCAATTCTTCTTGGTTGAGGCCTCCGACTTTAGATGTTAAATTTTAGTGTGAGGTCTGTGTATGTGGCCCGCAAGCGCCTCGAGGTGTAGGAAGCCGGCGAGGCGTGCATGGCAAAACACAGCCTCCTGTACCCGGACTGCATTGAGGCAGAGCGCCGCTATACAAGCAGTACAAGGCCCGGGCAACGGAGGTCATCCACCATTGGTCCAGTGACTACAACGGCGACGATAGAGGCAACTCAGCAGACCAGGGCGGTGCGAGCAACGATGGCATGGAGGTGGTGCCATAGAAGGCGCGCCATTTACCGAATCGGACTTGGAGAGGTTGAAGAACAAGAGCGACCGTGAGTAATTTTATTTAATTTTTATGTAATCTAGTTCAAATTTGGTTTAATTTCTGTAAAATATTTTGAATCAAGTTTGATATACTAGTTTGAAACAAATTTGCATCGATTTTGCATGGATTTTTTGTTGTTGAAGGAATTAAGTATATGTGATCGGTTAGAATTGACACTTTCTTAGAGGAGCAAATATGCTCGGGCGTATCTTCCTCTAAATTGTAGGAGATTGGTTAGACATGCTCTTAGTATGGCTGAACCTGGGCTATAGCATCTACATGGGTGTTCATTTCAGGGACATGCAGTACTCGAGTAGACACTACTTCCTCTATAAACTACTCCCTCCATCCCAAAATAAGTGACTCGAGTTTGTACTAACTTTAGCAAAGTTAGTACAAACTCGAGTCACTTATTTTGGAACGGAGGGAGTAATATAAAAGCATTTCGATCACTACGGAGGGAGTATATGATTATGAACATGCAGTTACGCGATACATGTTCCCATAATCACACAGACTTCCGATCGTACTGGATCCCCAAGCGGGTAGCCAAAGCCAGTCACCTTAGGCTGGCTAGTAGGGTGAGCTGGAGCCCAAGGTGTATAGCTCAGACTAAAAAGCTTGAGGACGGCACGCAGGGTTTTACTAACCTAGGGCCCAAAGCTGGGTAAAATGTCATATCGTCGCTGGTGAGATCCCCTTGGGCACCACGCTCTGTATCCCGTCTCGTGAGATTTAGAAGATTGACGGAGCATGATTGTTGACAGTCGGCACTACTTGAAGCACCGCATGTACATCGTTGTACGCCGCCCAACTACTGCAGATAGGAGCCCTGTCATCGAGGTTGTCCGCGATGGCTTTGCCAGATGTCGGCAGGGGTGCTCTTCAGAACACTCCCTCCTTCTCGCTTTATTACAATTCAATGCTTGAAACTACTCCGGTTTATTGGTCTACCTGCTGCTTGCGCTTCTTATTTATTCAAGCCCTCCATCCTTCATCCCTTCGATTTCAAACCACATGATGATAGTTCTAACCAAGGAAAAAAATAGCGCGCTATAGCGGCGCTAATAGCATGCTATAGCATTTCTGGAAGCTAAACGCTGCGCTATGCATATTTCACTCGCTACGGTGCTATTCGCGCTAAATACGGCGATTGCGCGCTATAGCGCGTATCGGCGCTATTTTTTCAACGGCGTTTTTTTTTTCAGACGAATTTTTCATCAACCCACTATACTTTTGGGCTTTCTGGCCCAGTAACCAAGCATGTCTTCTCCTCTAGCCGAGCGAACCCTAACCAACCTACCGAGCGAGCCCTTCCCAAATCGAACGAGGCAACAATGGCAGCGGCGGCCGCCGGTCTCCTCCAGCCACGGCCGGCCTCCTCCTCGGGTCGTGGCAGATGAACCTGAAGAAGAACCAATACCACAACCGAGAGCAAGAGCTGCTACATCAAAAAGAAATAAAGCTCGTCAGCCTAGGAAGAAGTTGCTCCCAGTTTTTTGTGATGATGAGCTGCAATCTGTGGGTTCTTCTTCTGATTCGGATGATGATGTCATGGCAGCAAGTTCATCTGATTCTGATTGAGCTTCTGCATCGTTGTTGGCTGGCTCCTAAAGTCCTAAGTCCTTATTTCTGCTATTCTGGACCTTGCTTGTTGGCTGTTTATTTATCTGTCTACTTTGTTTGTTTGGAATCTGAATGTATGAACTATGAACAGTGCTATATGCCTATATCTAGACCATGCTTTGTTATCTGAATAATGTTTTAGCCTTGGTTTTAGTTGCTGAAATCTGTCATTTGTGTTGATATATCTGTCATTTGTATGCTATATGCTGAAATCTGAATAATGTTTTGTGAAACGCTATTTTGCAAAATAGCGCGCTATTAGCACGCTATTTCGTTTATAGCGTTTTTTTGAAGCCTGCGCTATTTCAAATAGCGCGCTATTTTTTTCCTTGGTTCTAACACATGTACTTCGGCCTATATCATGTCTCGCTTCATCGAATTCAACGATGATGAAATTGATCACTGCCATCGTCTTTTGGTAGCCCGTTGGAGTGTCCATTAGTTAGGCTTGGGAGACATGGGGAGAAACAGATGTGCAAATTTGAAGACATACTCTTAGCATGGAGAACAGAAGGGCACACTCATTTGTCTCGTAGGTCGTATTCAGCAAGAAGGCATGCTCCTTCATCTTGCAATTTCATCGCTGTGCAATATTCCACCTGTGACGTTGCACAGCGGTGGCCCGAGAATCGACTGTCCTTGATTGCCGAGATGCGGCCGGCGACAAAGAATGGGCGGCAGTCCAGCAACAGTACATCGCCGACCAACTTCCGGGAAGTAGTAGTCATTGCCGCTGATGGGCATCTGCTATGGCTGGCGGCTGCAGTGGACACTGATGTTGACCTCCCCCGCTGCCGTGGGCCTTGGAGCTGTACTGTTCGCATTCACGCCCAGCTTGATGTCCACGCGCCGCTCCACGTCGGCATGAGACATCGGGGCCTACTGCAGAGCAGACACCGGGTGCGGCCGAATTTCGTGTTTTGAGACTTTTCGCATACCAATTCAAGATCTGACCCCGGTTGAAAATAATTTCAGGATTTGATCCTTTCGCTATTGTCAGGGGTGCTGACGATATGGTTAGACAGCCTACCGTCAGAGTCCCTGACGGTAGGGTGCGACGGAGTGGGACGGCCGCCGTCTCCACATGATGACGTGGATTAGTACCCTATCGCCAGAGACTATGGCGCTAGGCTGTTTGACCCTACCGCCAGTACTCCTGGCGGTAGGGGGTGGCTTGGGTTTTTGCCTCCGAAAGGTTCTATAACGAAAAATCGAAGCGGCCTGGCGGTAGCTTATTTGAACCTACCGGCAGGGGGGTGGCGGTAGGGTATTGGAATAGGTAGAATGCTCTCTGTGACAAAAAAAAGCACTGCCCTGGTTGTAGGCTGTCTGACCCTACCGCCAGGGTCCTTGGTGATAGGGTCCTGTGTTTGCCTGTTTCCAAGTTTATTTGTTGGCTTCTTTTAAAAAACAATATCACAACAATGATACAGAGTCTAAAACACAGATCTTAAACAATTAAACTTGGGGATCACACATTATTAATAAAAGTTCCACATAGTTTCACAAATAGCAAACACATAGTTCCACGTAGTTTCACAACCACTAGACAACCCAACTACAAGAGCCAAGTATCCAAGAGCAGAATTACTTGCTCCTTCTCCTCTTGAAGGTACGGTTCTCGTTCCTCTTTGAACGAGTCTCTTCAGTCTTTTTCTTGGGCCGTCGAGTAAACGGTCTCTGGAAAGGGTCCAGACTCAGCAAATCCTTCTTCTTCGGATTCCTCTTCGGCAACTGAGATGGTTGAGATGATTGAGTTGGTGGAGGTCCGTAATCTTCATCTACTCCTGTCCATTGCTCTCATCCTCCTCTTCCTCATGATAGGCCTCCTCCTCCTCTTCTTCATGTGTGGCCTCCTCCTCCTCCCCCTCCTCAACCAACCTAGACAACGAGGGAACATGGCTCGATGAGCCGATGTGACCCTGTGTGGCTGCAGGATGATAAGCTTCAACCGACCCAGCTTCAGCACACCCAAGCAGGCCTACCAGCTTGCGACAACACTTCACGAACTTCTGCACTCACAATGAAACAAGAGCATAATAAGTATCAGATTTATGATTGCAAGTGAACAAGATGCATCTGTTCCGAGGAGGCTGAAATTGTACCTTCATCGTCCCCCTCAATTTGTTCTCAGATTATACGCTCCCGGGTGTATCACCTAGTGCATATGAGGCATCAAAGATGCATATGTTCACCTCACCGGACTGTAAAGGCATAAGTCAGTCACAATTACGAATAAAATAATTTAAATACAACCGTCGGTTCAAACTTAACACTCTGTTGATGAGAAGTGCAAACTCCCTAAATCCACTATGCATGTCTCTGATGCCGGTCTGGTAGGCCTCTTCCTCGGGGTCATCCCACTCCAGCTCTGCGATGTCTTCCTTCGTCCACCAAGGCCTGTGATGAAGACGGTGCTTATGGCCATCATCGTACCACCTCATGTGTTGGCCCTCGTAAGCATTCCAGTCAGTCACTCTCCTCTCTCCATCTTTACGGAACTTCCGTCGGTTCCACTCCGTCACATAAGTTTTATGCTCCTCTCCCCAGTCTGTGATCGACTGATTCTTCTACCGGCTCAGTATGCAAGGCATAAGCAACAAGAAACATCATAATAAAGTCGAACGCAATGAAATCATGGGCACGAAGAACAAGCGCGATCACAAGTGGGGGTGTGGTGATAACCCACAAGTATAGGGGATCAATTGTAGCCTCTTTCGATAAGTAAGAGTGTCGAACTCAACGAGGAGCTAAAGGTAGAACAAATACTCCCTCAAGTTCTATCGACCACCGATACAACTCTACGCACACTTGGCATTCGCTTTACCTAGAACAAGTATGAAACTAGAAGTACTTTCTAGGTGTGATAGTATAGGTTTGCAAGATAATAAAGAGCACGTAAATAAAATCTAGGGGCTGTTTAGATAAAGACACAACTAAGTTAGTTTTAGTAGAGAGTTTTTGTCAACAAGAAAGTTATTTGTCCCTAGGCAATCGATAACAAGTACCGGTAATCATTCTTATAATTTTATATGAGGGAGAGGCATGAGCTAACATACTTTCTCTACTTTGATCATATGCACTTATGATTGGAACTCTAGCAAGCATCCACAACTACTAAAGATCATTAAGGTCGTGAAACCAAACCATAGCATTAAGTATCATGTCCTCTTTACTCCCATACGTCATACCCCAGTTACTCGGGTTTAAGTTTCTGTCACTCTCGCAACCCACCATAAGCGAACCATGAAGATATTGCAACACCCTACAACAGGGGCCCCTCACGTTTGCGCGAGACGGAGGGCATCGTAGGATAGCACCATAAATAAAATATACAACAATACCAACCAAGATCACGATTAACCCATAGGACAAAACGGATCTACCCAAACATCATAGGATAACCATAGATCATTGGGAAATAATATATGGAGTTGAGCACCATGTTTAAGTAGATATTATAGCAGGGAGAAGGGGTGTAACACCGCTGCATAGAGGGGGAGAGAGTTTGTGTTGACAGTAGCAAGATTGTTGATGTAGATCACCGCCCCGATCATTGCCCCGGCGGCACTCCGACGCCACCGGGAGAGAGGGGGAGAGTGCCCCCTGAGGGAGTCCTGGATTAGGGGGTGCTCGGACAGCCGGACTATATACTTTGGCCGGACTGTTGGACTATGAAGATACAAGATTGAAGACTTTGTCCCGTGTCCAGATGGGGCTCTCCTTTGCGTGGAAGGCAAGCTTGGCGATTCGGATATGTAGATCTCCTTCTCTGTAACCGACTCTGTGTAACCCTAGCCCCCTCCGGTGTCTATATAAACCGGAGGGTTTAGTCCGTAGGACAAACAAGAATCATAATCATAGGCTAGCTTCTAGGGTTTAGCCTCTACGATCTCGTGGTAGATCAACTCTTGTAATACTCATATCATCAAGATCAATCAAGCAGGAAGTAGGGTATTACCTCCATTGAGAGGGCCGAACACAGGTAAACATTGTGTCCCCTCCTCCTATTACCATTAGCCTTAGGCGCACAGTTTGGGACCCCCTACCGAGATCCGCGGTTTTGACACCGACATTGGTGCTTTCATTGAGAGTTCCAACGTGTCGTCCACGATAAGGCTTGATGGCTCCTTCAATCATCTCAGAACGATGCGACCCAGGTGAGGTTTTCCTCCCGGACAGATCTTCGTGATTCGGCGGCTCCGTGTGCGGGCCAACTCGCTTAGCCATCTGGAAGCGGTCGATAGCTACGCCCTAGCCATCGGGTGAGGTTTGGAAGCTTGAACTATACGGCCGACTTCGCGGAGACTTGATCTTCGACGGATTCGAGCCCATGGCGAATCGCCCGAGCGATCCACGATGAGCATGACTTAGATCTGCCATCAGACGGTGTTCGGGAGATCGCGCCTGCGGCTGCCCCGGTTCTTAACCTGGAGCAGATCGTGCCATCCGAGGACGGGTGGATGGACCCCGCCACGGAAGCCGCACACTCAGCGGCGATAGAGCCGAACACAGACTTTGCCTCCAATGAGGCCTGCGTCATCGGACCCTCGGACTCGTCTCCGGCTATAGGCTCCGAACCGCGTGCATCCGTGCCTATAGAATTTGATTGGGCACCGATCATGGAGTTTACCTCCGCGGATATCTTTCAGCACTCGCCCTTGGGCGATGTGCTAAATTCATTAAAATATCTCTCCTTGTCAGGAGACTCGCAGCCGAACTATGTCCGTCTTGAGGGGGAGCGGACGACGAAGAAATTCGTTACCCACCCACCACCCACTTAATAGCCACTGTCGACGACGTAACCGACATGCTTGGCTTCGACTCCGAAGACATCGACGGTATGGACGACGATGCCGGAGAAGAACAGGAACCACCGCCCACAGGACGCTGGACAACCACCTCATCATACGACATATATATGGTGGACACACCCAAAGAAGGCAATGGTGATGAGGAAACAGAGGATAATCCCCTTGAGAAGCAATCTAAGCACCGGCGTCATAGGCGCCGCTCTAAGCCCCACCATAGCAAAAATAGTGATACCGGCATAGGAGACAATAACGCTCTGGATGGTGCCAAAGACGAAAACAACCCCGCCCAGCCAGACATCGAGCAGGCCGAACGGGAGGATGGGCAAAATAGCCCCGATGAACAGGCAACGAATGGAGACTTGGAGGACGACAATTACATGCCCCTCTCCGAAGACGAGGTGAGCCTCGGCAACGACGAATTCATCATGCCTGAGGATCCCGTCGAGTAGGAGCGCTTCAAGCGCCGGCTTATAGCCACTGCAAAAAGCGTGAAGAAAAAGCAGCAGCAGCTTCAAGCTGATCAAGATCTGCTAACTGATAGATGGACTGAGGTCCTGGCAGCCGAGGAATATGGACTCCAGCGCCCAACAAAAAGTTACTCAAAGTGCAAGTTGTTACCTCAATTTGAGGAGGAGACACTAGAGCAGGATGCGGCTGACCGGCCACCACGTGGCCGGGACAAAGCATATCAGCCCAAACACCAGCCCGCACACCGTCGCCAGTCAAACAAAAGCATGAAAGCCAGGGGCTACACGCATGACCTGCGAGATGTGTTGGAAAACAAAGCAGGGCAGTCAAGATCGATTTACGGATGACGGGGGCGCGTCCCAACGCGTGTCGATGATCACCACGCCGGATACACCAAATATAAATCTGGCCGTGCCGAATACAACCGACCAGACTCACTTGAATTGCGTCGTGATATAGCCCAGCACAGAGGCGCCGCATAGCCCCTATGCTTCACTGACAAAGTAATGGACCATGAGTTCCCAGAAGGGTTTAAACCCGTGAACATTGAATCATATGATGGGACAACAGATCCCGCGGTATGGATTGAAGATTTCCTTCTCCACATTCACATGGCCCGCGGCGATGATCTACATGCCATCAAATACCTCCCACTAAAACTCAAGGGACCGGCTCGACATTGCCTGAACAGTTTGCCGGCAATTTCCATTGGAAGTTTGGAGAACCTGGAAGACGCGTTCCTGGATAATTTCCAGGGCACTTATGTGCGACCTCCGGATGCTGACGATTTAAGTCACATTACCCAACAGCCCAGAGAGTCAGCCAGGAAATTCTGGACTCGGTTCCTAACTAAAAAGAACCAAATTGTCGATTGTCCGGATGCCGAAGCCCTAGCGGCCTTTAAGCATAACATCCGCGACGAGTGGCTTGCCCGACACCTCGGCCAAGAGAAGCCGAAGTCCATGGCAGCCCTCACGACACTCATGACCCACTTTTGTGCGGGCGAGGATAGCTGGTTGGCTCGCAGCAACAATACAGCAAGCAATCCTGGCACATCAGAGGCCAGAGATAGCAGGGGCAAGCCCCGACGCAACAAACATAAGCATTGCAGCAATGGCGATAACACCGAAGACACGACCGTCAATGCCGGATTCAGTGGCTCTAAGTCCGGTCAGCGGAAGAAGCCATTCAAAAGAAACAATCCGGGCCCGTCCAGTCTGGACCGCATACTCGATCGCTCGTGTCAAATTCACGGCACCCCCGATAAACCAGCCAACCACACCAACAGAGAATGCTGGGTGTTCAAACAGGCCGGCAAGTTGAATGCCGAAAACAAGGAAAAGGGGCCGCATAGCGATGACGACGAGGGGTCTCGGCTGCCGAACACAGGAGGACAAAAGAAATTTCCTCCCCAAGTGAAAACGGTAAACATGATATACGCCACCCATATTCCCAAGCGGGAGTGGAAGCGCGCACTAAGGGACGTCTACGCGATAGAGCCAGTCGCCCCAAAGTTTAATCCATGGTCTTCTTGCCCGATCACTTTCGATCGCAGGGACCATCCTAACAGTATCCGTCATGGCGGTTCGGCTGCATTGGTCCTTGACCCTATCATTGACGGATTCCACCTAACAGGAGTCCTCATGGACGGTGGCAGCAGCCTAAACCTGCTCTATCAGGATACGGTGCGCAAAATGGGCATCGATCCCACCAGGATCAAACCCACCAAAACCACCTTTAAAGGTGTCATACCAGGTGTAGAGGCTTGCTGCACGGGCTCGATCACACTAGAAGTAGTCTTCGGATCTCCGGACAACTTCCGAAGCGAGGAGCTAATCTTCGATATCGTCCCCTTCCGCAGTGGCTATCACGCACTGCTCGGACGAACCGCATTTGCCAGATTCAACGCGGTACCGCATTATGCATACCTCAAGCTCAAGATGCCAGGTCCTCGTGGGGTTATAACAGTCAATGGAAACACAGAGCGCTCCCTCCGTACATAGGAGCACACTGCGGCCCTCGTAGCAGAAGTACATAGCAGCCTTCTTAGGCAGACCTCCAACTCGGTCATAAAGCCCCCGGACTCCGCTAAGAGAGTCCGGAGTACTCTGCAACAGGATCATTCAGCACGTCCTGGGCTCGCCTAGCAATCCGGCCTCCGTCCTCGTCCCAGTCAAGCAGCAGAATTCGTGCCACGCATACATAATTACGCACTTAAAATACCATGGGCACAGGCGGAGGCGCAGCTACAATACGGCCCACAATGCGAGTCAACCGCCCCAGGACCCATATACCCTCACCCCTTTCTTTCAGGTCCCTATTTTCTGAAGGTTCTTCTGATAACATGATTATTGGACCCATCACGGGACGGAAACGCCAAGGAGGCAAGAAGCTTTGATGTACAAGCGAATTACCAGGTGGTCTCTGCTAACGACCGCTATGCCTGTTTTACATACCCGCTCGCAACTCGCTCTTGGCCAGGACATGTCAAATAGTCCTACTTTTTTTATCGCACTACTCGTATGCATACGCCTTGACGTACTATTCAAATAACAATGGAAAATAATGTACAACGTCAGCTTATTATTACATTTCTTTATTTCTTTCCTTGTTTTTTTATTTATTAAAATTTGCATCCGTACATTTTGGTACGATCAGTTCGCCAGGGCTTCAGTGTACCCCATAATACGGCAAGAAAAGTCTGGACACTTTTGACACTGCGGCACCCCGAACTTATAGCATTATATGCATCAGCTCCGAATCATGTCTTGGGTCAATAGTTGGGCCTGGCTCCCTTGTTTTGGTGCCTTACGTTCCGCTATATCGGCTAAGGTAGCACAGGGAGAACTACTGTGATTGTGTCCCAGTTCTTCCGGACGAACACCTCAGTAGAGAAAGCCGAAAACTAACTATCATGATGCGGCGAGAGCTGGTCGCTATTCGAGAGGTCTCAAATCCTTAAAGATTTTTTCCACTTCGGGCGAGGAATCGGCCTTGTCCGATTTAGGCGTGTATAGCGCCCCAAGTTCGGCCTTACGAATACAGGGGCTACGCCAAAATTTAAAATTGTAGACTTCTATGGATAAGTGAGAGTGATAAAGCCGTATAGTCCGATTGCCTGGTCAGTTGCGTTAAACACCTCCTTAAAGGACCAAAATTTTGGATAAAGAGTGTTTATATTTATCCCGAACACCCCGGTACTAGTTACATGGGGGCAGAAGCCGACGACTGGCCAACTCTCAGATGTTATAAATGGCCACACAGAAGGTAATATTTTAAATCACCAAAGTGTTATACGGCGCAAATGAACTTGTTTTCATATTACAGGATCAGATGAGTACATTCACTCAAATATTACATCCTTAGCACATTCCTCCGCCACAAGGCGGGCGCCCTTCAGGACACTGTCATAATATTTCTCGGGGTGGCGATGCTCCTTGCCCTCCGTCACCAGCTTCTCGGCATCCATCTTCACCCAGTGCACTTTTGCGCGGGCGAAGGCCCGGCGCGCGCCTTCAATGCAGACTGTCCGCTTTATGACTTCGAGCCGCGGGCAGGCAGACACAAGCCGCTTCACAAGGCCGAAGTAGCTGCTGGGCAGGGGCTCGGCCGGCCACATCCGGACTATGAGGTCCTTCATGGCCAGTTCGGCCGCCTTGTGAAGTTCGACCAGTTGCTTCAGCCGGTCGCTCAAGGTCATCGGATGTTCGGCCCCAATATACTGGGACCAGAACAATTTCACCATCGAGCTCCCTTCCTCGGCCCGATAGAACTCTGCGGCATCAGATATGTTGCGCGGTAGATCTGCGAATGCTCCTGGAGAGCTCCAAATTCGGGTAAGTAAAAAGAAAGTCTCCTTCACATGCTTGCTTTGCATATTGAATGCCTTACCCGCCGCAATCTTCTTGGCCGCCTCAATCTCCTGAAGGGACTTTTGGGCTTCGGCCTTGGCGTCTTGAGCGCTTTGGAGGGCCTTCGCAAGCTCGGACTCTTGCGTCCTAGAGTTACGCTCCAAGGACTCATATTTTTTGATAAAGTCCTGGAGCTCTTGCTGGACCTCGTCAACTCGAGCCTCTTTCTTCTCGCGCTAGGCGCGCTCCTTGGCCGCTTTGTCTTCGGCCTCGGTCAGCGCCTTTTTAAGGGCCGCCACTTCGGTCGTGGCCCCTATTAAAGTTCATAACGTTTTCATGAGCTAAAACCATTCCTTATTAATATATAGACGGGTATTATGTACCTTTGTTATCCTCGAGCTGCCTCTTCACGAGGCCGAGCTCTTCTTCGATCCGCTCCAGGTCTCGCTTTAGTCCGAAGACCTCCGTAGTACGCACGACAGCGGCGAGCAGCGACACCTGCTTATTCACATAGATATACTTTGTTAGACTCCTGCGGATATTATTTGCTCCAATATTCGGCTTTTCTTTTCGAACACCGAGCAGAGCATCAGGGGCTACTATCTATACAGTGATATTTTCTTATAATTTTATTTAGTTACCTCGAAGCCTGTTAGGAGGCTGACACAGGCTTCGGTCAATCCGCTTTTGGCGGACCGGACCTTCTCAATCACCGCACTCATGATGGTGCGGTGCTCTTCGTCAATGGAAGCGCCATGAAGTGCTTCCATCAAGTTGTCCGATGCCTCTGGATGGACAGAGGTCATCGGCACAGGTGGCTCGCCCTCCTTAGCGAAGGGCTGCCTTCCTGAATCCGGAACCATTGGAGGTTCAGGCGCAGTGCCCGGCTGGGGGCCAAGCTTACTGCGGCCCCCGTCATCAGAATCCATGGGGGTCTCCTCCCCCATCTGCCCGGCGTCTGGGATTTTGCCTTGGGGCGTCTCTAGAACGGTCCCCCCCTGGTCCGGTATCCTCTGGGACAGCACCTCGGTGTCGTCCGCGTACCGGGGGGAGGTGGCCGTCGGGAGCGAATCGTTGTTCATCCCTGATTGACTCAAAGACCCATCCGTGGAGGATCCGTTGATGTGGGATTTGGCCGGACTGCACAATCATATTTGACATGATAAGAAGCAATAAAGCAATACGTACCGGAAGTGTTATAGTGTCCGGATACTTACGACTTCGCCAGGGGCTTGTCCCTGGGCAACTACTCCTCGTTACTGTTGGTGGCAGTGGTAGAGTGGTCCGGAGGGAGGGTCTTTCCCTCCTTGGACCCTTCAGCCTCCCCAGACGGGGCGGCCTTCCTTTTCTTCTCCCCTCCGGTAGCAGGGGGAGGGATTTCCGCTACCTCGTCCTCGGTGTCTTCGGACGACGAGTCCGATACAACCTTGCGTCGGAGACCTTTCCTGGTCCCCGCGGCCTTCTTCTTGGGCTTCTTCTCCGGCACCTCATAGGGCGCCGGAAACAACATCTCTGTTAAGAAAGCCGATGCTGGGTCTTCAGGTAGAGGAGCCGGACAGTCGATCCGCTCCGCTAACGCCACCCAATCCTGATGAATTGGCATGGAAGTTTAGATTCCTCCTGCGGATGTGCTGGTAAAAGGCACGTCTTGTAGAATATAAAAACTCACCAGATTGCCGGAGAGCCTTGCGCTGAGCCCATGATCTTCGGTTAGGGGTGGTGGTACCTCGGTAGCCTTGAACAGTACCTTCCAGACATCTTCGTGCATTGTGTCGAAGAGCTCTCGCAGCGTCTGGTGTTCGGCCGGTTCGAACTCCCACATATTGAAAGCCCGTCTTTGACACGGAAGGATCTGGCGGAAGAGCATGACCTGGACCACGTTGGCGAGCTTGAGTTTCTTGCTTATCATATTTTTTACGCAGGTCTCGAGTCCGGTCAGCTCCACCGATGAGCCCCAGGCTAAGCCCTTCTTTTTCCAGGAAGTGAGCCGCATGGGGATGTCAGATCGAAATTCGGGGGCCGCCGCCCAGTTGGTGTCGCGCGACTCAGTGATATAGAACCACCCCGATTGCCACCCCTTTACGGTCTCCACAAAGGAGCCTTCGGGCCAAGTGATGTTGGGCATCTTGCCCACCATGGCGCCTCCGCACTCTGCTTGTTGGCCCACCACTATCTTCGGCTTCACGTTGAAGGTCTTCAGCCATAGGCTGAAGTGGGGCATAATGCGGAGGAAGGCCTCGCACACGACGATAAACGCCGAGATGTTGAGGATGAAATTGAGGGCCAGATCATGGAAGTCCAGCCCGTAGTAAAACATGAGCCCGCGGACAAATGGGTGGAGGGGGAATCCCAGTCCGCGGACAAAGTGAGAGAGAAACACTACCCTCTCCTGAGGCTCCGGGGTAGGGATGATCTGCCCTTCGGTAGGAAGCCGGTGCGCGATGTCTGCGGCCAGGTATCCGGCCTCCCGGAGCTTCGTGATGTCCTCCTCCTTGACGGAGGAGGCCATCCACTTGCTTCCTGCTCCGGACATGCTTGGAATGACTTTGCGGAATAGGAGAAAGCTTGGGCGCTAGAGCTCGAGTGAGGGGAAATGGATGAGCAGAGGAAGAAGAAGCTGTGGGTGGAGAAAAGGTGAATCCTAATCTATTTATAAAGGCGGTAGAAACCATGCGCCTCCCCACTTGCCCCGTAAAACTCGCTTATTCCCCAAGCGTCGTGTTAACGGCGTGGTTGGGTTACCCACACCCGTATTGATGAGAATCCCGTGATAAGAGGACACGATCTCTGCTTCGACAAGACATGCCAATGAAACCGCATCGCAATATGCGCAGCAGCTAGTTAAGAAAAACAGTTCGAATAATGACTGGGTCGCGGCGTGATGTCACGCTATATATGAAAAGTTGTCAGCAGATTAGATTTGTGGAATATTATACTCTCTACGGTGGTATGTGGAATTTGTTTTGCAGAGCCGGACATGATCCTCGTGTTCAAAATCTTCTATGGAGTATTCGGAGAAGGAACCCGCCTTGCAATGCCGAAGACAATCTGCGCGCCGGACTCATCGTCATTGAAGCCTGGTTCAGAGACTCTTGAGGAGTCCTGGATTAGGGGGTGCTCGGACAGCCGGACTATATACTTTAGCCGGACTGTTGGACTATGAAGATACAAGATTGAAGACTTCGTCCCATGTCCGGATGGGACTCTCCTTTGCATGGAAGGCAAGCTTGGCGATTCGGATATGTAGATCTCCTTCTCTGTAACCGACTCTGTGTAACCCTAGCCCCCTCTAGTGTCTATATAAACTAGAGGGTTTAGTCCGTAGGACGAACAACAATAATAATCATAGGCTAGCTTCTAGGGTTTAGCCTCTACGATCTCGTGGTAGATCAACTCTTGTAATACTTATATCATCAAGATCAATCAAGCAGGAAGTAGGGTATTACGTTCATCGAGAGGGCCCGAACCTGGGTAAGCATTGTGTCCCCCTCCTCCTGTTACCATTAGCCTTAGACGCACAGTTCGGGACCCCCTACCCGAGATCCGCCGGTTTTGACATCGACACCCGCTCCTTCTTCTTGTTCCTTGGCCTCCCCCCTAGATGGGAGGAGAGTTCCCCCTCTGGTCCATGGTCTCCATGGCGGCGGAGGGGCGGGAGCCCCTCCGAGATTGGATCTCCCTCTATGTTCTCTTCTGTTTCACGTTCCCCAGATCTGGACGAAAACCGTTTCTTATATTCCCGGAGATCCGTAACTCCGATTGCGCTGAGATTTTAACACAATTTTTTCGGAATATAAGCTTTCTTGGGCCCGAAGTAGAGCCCCAACTAACGCACGAGGTGGGCACAACCCACCACGCCACGCCTGGCTCCTCTGGCGCGCTCTGCTGGGTTGTGCCCACCACGGGCCTCCGTTTGCGGTGATTCCTACTCCAAAAAATCACATATATTCCAAAATAATTCTCCGTGAAATTTTATTGCATTTGGACTTCGTTTGATATGGATACTCTGCGATACAAAAAACATGCATGAACTAGCACTAGGCACTGGATCAATAGGTTAGTCCAATAAATCATATAAATTGTTGCCAAAAATATGTGAAAGTTGTATAATATTGGCATGAAACAATAAAAAATTATAGATACGACGGAGACGTATCGGCATCCCCGAGCTTAATTCCTGCTCGTCCTCGAGCAGGTAAATGATAAAAAAGATAATTTTTGATGTGGAATGCTACCTAGCATAAACTTGATCATATATCTAATCATGGCATGAATATTAAGACATAAGTGATTCAAAGAAATAGTCTATAATCTGATATAAACACATAAAGACTCAGACATCCCTACAAATAATCATGTCTTTCAAAATATCAACGCTAAAGAAAGCTATCCCTACAAAATCATATAGTCTTGTCATGCTCTGTCTTCTGAACACAAAGTAGTTATCACGCACAACCCGGATGACAAGCCGAGCAATTGGTTCATACTTTTTAACGTGCTTCAGCTTTTTCAACTCTCACGCGATACATGAGCGCAAGCCATGGATATAGCACTTCGGGTGGAATAGAGTATGATGATAGGGGTAAATATAAAGAAGAAAAAATGTAGAAAGTCTCACACCGACGCGGCTAACCAACGGGCTATGGAGATGCCCATCAATTGATATCAACGTGAGGAGTAGGGATTGTCATGCAACAAATGCACTAAGAGCTATAAGTGTATGAAAGCTCAATATGAAACTAAGTGGGTGTGCATCTAGTCCTATAATGAAAAATTCCCACTAGTATATGGAAGTGACAAAATAGGAGACTCTCCATATGAAAAACATGGTACTACTTTGAAGCACAAGTGTGGTAAAGGATACTAACAATGCCCCTTCTCTCTTTGTTTATTTATTTTTTATTTTTCCTTTTTTTCTTTCTTTTTTTCATTTTCATTTTTTCATTTTATATATTTTCTCTCTCATAGTCCGGAGTCTCATCCCGACTTGTGGGGGAATCATAGTCTCCATCATCCTTTCCTCACTGGGGCACTGCTCTAAAAATGAATAATGATGATCATTACACTTCTATTTACTTATAACTCAAAAGAAATAAAAATTACAACCCGATACCTATGACAAAATATGACTATATGAATGCCTCTGGCAATGTACCAGGATGTGCAATGATCTAGCATAACATGTATGAAAAATGATGAACGATGGCTGAGCCACAACTACTATGTCAGCTATATGATCATGAAAAGCAATATGAAAATGAATGTCAAGTCATCAAATGGAAGCGGTGGAAGTTGCATGGCAATATATTTCGGAATGGCCATGGAAAAGCCATAATAGGTAGGTATGGTGGCTGTTTTGAGAAAGATATAATAAGGTTTATGTGTGATAGAGTATATCATATCAAGGGGTTTGGATGCACCTGCGAAGTTTGCACCACGTCTCGATGTGAGAAAGGGCAATGCACGGTACCGTAGAGGCTAGCAAATTGCGGAAAGGTAAGAGTGCGTATAATCCATGGACTCACATTAGTCATAAAGAACTCATATACTTATTGCAAAAGTTTATTAGCCCTCGAAGCAAATTACTACTACGCATGCCCCTAGGGGGATAGATTGGTAGGAATAGACCATCGCTCGTCCCCGACCGCCACTCATAAGGAAGACAATCAATAATAAATCATGCTCCAACATCATAGCATAACGAGAGACTATATGTGCTTGCTTCAGGAATCACAAACCTTAACACCAATATTCTTACTAACCACAACCGTTTACTAGTACCTCCCACATACTCCATCTCTATATCGCAAAACTATTGTAAGGAATCAAATATCATATTCAGTGATCCATAAGTTTTATGTAGGATTTTATGACTAACCATGCAATTGACCAATTCCTTTTGACTCTCTAAATAGATCTAAGTGAAGCATGAGGGTTTAATTGTTTCTACAAAAGACTGTGCTCTAACAAATATAAGTGAAGCAAAAGAGCATTCTTCAAACAACGATTTTCTATGTGAAGACAAACAGGCAATCCAAACTTCAAATGATATAAGTGAAGCACATGAAGCATTCTATAAAGCCAGACTCAAAATATATAAGTGAAGTGCAATGAGAATTCTATAAATCAATCATGGACTATCTCATACCAGCATGGTGCATAAAGGAAAAAGGGAAAAACTAAATGCAAAAGACGCTCCAAGATTTGCACATATCACATGAACGAAACGAAACCGAGAACATACCGATACTTATTGAAGAAAGATGGGATGCCTTCCGGGGCATCCCCAAGCTTAGACGCTTGATTCTCCTTGAATATCTAATTGGGGTGCCTTGTGAATCCCCAATATTGAGCTCTTGCCTCTCCTTCTCCTCATATCGAGACCTCCTCGATCTTTGATAACTTCATCCACACAAAACTCAATAGAAAGTTCAGTAAGATCCGTTAGTATAATAAAGCAAATAACTAATATAAGTACCGTTGCAAACCAATTCATATTTTGTTTTTGCATTGTAGCTACTGTAATATAACTTTTCCATGGCTTGTACCACCAATAAAAATCGATAGTTTCATCAAAACAAGCAAAACAATGCATCAAAAACAGAATCTGTCTTAAACAGAACAGTCCGTAGTAATGTGAACATTCTCCATACTTCTGTTACTCCAAAAATTCCGAAAAAGTTAGGAGAAATAAAAAATTTGTATAGAAAGACAGTGCAAAAGGTTTCAGAACCATTTGACAGTCCAGTAAAAAATGTAAAATCCCTCACTACAACCAGAGTTTCTGTTTTGCACCGCACAAACCAACAAGCAATTTAAACATCCTAAAGGCAAACCTTGGCACATTATTTTTATAATACAATGGATTTGTACAAGGGAATAATTATTTTTGTTGAAAATTTTCTGCAATTCAAGATTCACAAAGTTTCCATGGGCATGAACAAAGTTCAAGGCATGCTCCCGCTTCCACGGTGCTCATCCTTCTCAGTTTCACTTTTCTTTTTGTGAAGTTTTAAGTTACCCTATATATTTTTTTATTTGTAAACTTTATAAAAGCACTCAACAGAAATAACTGACTCTCTAAAACTTCCGGGTTGTCTCCCTGGCAGTGCTTTTTTGAAAGCCATTAAGCTAGGCATAAAGTGCTCAAGTAACGAATCCACCCGGATCCCAAGGTATATCAAAGCAAATTTTATTAACAATGATTTTGCATTTAGTAGTGAGCACAAATCAACATATCAAGCAATGACGAAGTCTAACTCTCTTATGCATCAGCATGTCATACAAGAACAATTCATGCACATCAAGTAAAGGCCACTACATAGCATAAGCAGTTTCTTGCAATTTTACCGTGTTGGAAACATAGAGAGGTGGAGATATAGTTCCTTTCCCATAATAATTGCAAGTAGGAGCAGCAAGCACATGCATATTATATTCATCAAAATCATCATGTGCAACAGTAAAAGGAAACCCATCAATATAATCCTTAACAAGAGCAAACTTCTCCGATATAGTGTAGTTGACAGAATTCAAAAAGATAATAGGACTATCATGTGTGGACAGTGGAGACTCTCTCAATAAATTCATCAATATAGGAATTGAATTTATATTATCATAGCAATATTTAAGGGTGGCAAAATTTTCAGGTCTATAAACATCATCATCAAAAGCTTCATACTTTTCAAACAAAGATTCAATTTCATAAGCACCCTTAAAAGCAACAAATTCTTCTATTTGTTCCACATCATAGTAATCATATATACCTCTAGCATAAGAAGCCAAGGTTTAATTATCATTAAATTCACATGAAAAGGGAAGGTGTGGAACCTCAATCTTAGAGCAACAAGTATAATCATATATCTCAAGCATAGATTCCAAGCATACCAATGCAACATATAAATTTGATCCCATAAAAGTTTCCCTTTTTGGTCAACCGATAATCCCTAAAGTATTCATGTTGATCCAACGTTACTCCCATTATCATGTTGAATGGGGTTTTCTCAGGATTATCAAAGTAGTGCATAATATTTTTCACATAACGAGCATCGAGGGTTTTAGGAGGTTCCCCATCTCCATGAGTAGAAAGTACCACTAATTGTTTTGGTGTTTCGTGTTCCATATCCATAACTAAAGACAGAGAACAACTTAGAGCATGAAATAAAACTACTTAGTGATAATGCAAACAAGCACACACGAGAATATTCACCCCACGCTATTGCTCCCTGGCAACGGCGCCAGAAAAAGGTCTTGATAACCCACAAGTATAGGGGATCAATTGTAGCCACTTTAGATAAGTAAGAGTATCAAAACCAATGAGGAGCTACAGGTAGAACAAATATTCCCTCAAGTTCTATCGACCACCGATACAACTCTATGAACACTTGACGTTCGCTTTACCTAGAACAAGTATGAAACTAGAGGTACTTTGTAGGTCTGATAGGATAAGTTTGCAAGATAATAAAGAGCACGTATATAAAATCTAGGGGCTGTTTAGATAAAGACACAACTAAGTTAGTTTTAGTAGAGAGTTTTTGTCAACAAGAAAGTTATTTGTCCATAGGCAATCGATAACAAGTATCAGTAATCATTCTTGTAATTTTATATGAGGGAGAGGCATGAGCTAACATACTTTATCTACTTGGATCATATGCACTTATGATTGGAACTCTAGCAAGCATTCTCAACTACTGAAGATCATTAAGGTCGTGAAACCCAACCATAGCATTAAGTATCAAGTCCACTTTACTCCCATACGCCATACCCCGGTTACTCAGGTTTAAGTTTCTGTCACTCTCGCAACCCACCATAAGAGAACCATGAACATATTGCAACACCCTACAGTGGGGGCTCCTCACATTTGCGCGAGACGGAGGGTACCGTAGGACAACACCATAAATAAAATATACAATCATACCAACCAAGATCACGATAACCCATAGGTCAAAACAGCTCTACTCAAACATCATAGGATAACCATAGATCATTGGGAAATAATATATGGAGTTGAGCACCATGTTTAAGTAGAGATTACTTCGGGGAGAAGGTGTGTTACACCGCTGCAAAGAGGGGGAGAGAGTTGGTGTTGATGGTAGCAAGATTGTTGATGTAGATCGCCGTCCCGATCATTGCCTTGGCGGCACTCCGGCGCCACGTGGAGAGAGGGGGAGAGACCCCCTCCTTCTTCTTCTTCCTTGGCCTCCCCCTAGATGGGAGGAGAGTGCCCCCTCCGGTCCATGGTCTCCATGGCGGCGGAGGGGCAGGAGCCCCTCCGAGATTGGATCTCCCTCTATGTTCTCTTCTGTTTCGTGTTCCCCAGATCTGGCCGAAAACCGTTTCTTATATTCCCGGAGATCCGTAACTCCGATTGCACTGAGATTTTAACACGAGTTTTTCCGGATATAACTTCCTTGCGCCCAAAGTAGAGCCCCAACCGACGTACGAGGTGGGCACAACCCACCACGCCACGCCTGGCTCCTCTGGCGCGCCCGGTGGGTTGTGCCCACCACGGGCCTCCATTTGCGGTGATTCCAACTTCCAAAAATCACATATATTCCAAAATAATTATCCATGAAATTTTATTGCATTTGGACTTCGTTTGATATGGATACTCTGCGATACAAAAAACATGCAGAAAACAGGAACTGGCACTGGATCAATAGGTTAGTCTAATAAATCATACAAATTGTTGCCAAAAACATGTGAAAGTTGTATAATATTGGCATGATACAATACAAAATTATAGATACGACAGAGACGTATCACGTGGCCGCCGGTGTCGGTCGGCTGGCCCGGTGGGGTATGCTGATGCATCCCAAACTGCGCGGCCACGCGGTGTGGCAAGTGCCACTCAACGGTGTACACACAGATCATGGGCACAATGCACCGCCAAAGACCACTGTCCGCATCACATATCACTTTCAGATCGAAGTCCCACTCTCGGTCATGATACGGCCACTAGTTTACCTATTACATATACATTGGTAAGTTCCCACTCTCGGTAAAAAGTGGAATCAAAGAGAAAGGTGGTGAGCGAGTTCATATACCCGCGTAGTCATCAAAGCGTCCATCTCATTGGTGTAGGTCTTGTACGAAGCTTTATTTAGGCCCGTGTAGAGTTTGACAACGTCCCACTCGTAAGCTACGGTGGGGTGTCGAGTAGCGTCGTCGTCTTCGCTATAGGCACACCATGGGCGTCTCTGTAGCTTCTCCGGACGCCCCACCGACAGCCGCTCCCACATCCAAATGGAGAGGGCCCAGACAAAGCCACCCATATTGTACTTGTCTCCCGTCCTCTGGGTTGCGTCGTCAAGCTGCAAAACATCAAATGAGGATCCGATATAACAAAATGTCAAGGACATACTTTTGTAGGTAGGCAATGAGATACTCTCTTACCGAATGGTATAGGTAGGCGAGAGATGCGGTCCCCCAACTGTACCCTGCATCCTAGTCGGCTAGGAAGAACAGATACGACCAGTTGGCAGAGTTCCCAGAGCTGTCTGGAAACACGACGTCTGTGAGGAAATACCACAGGTAGGCCCTCACGGACCACTCCACAGTCGCCTCATCGGCGTCTTCGGGGCATGTCTTCCGGTGCTCCGAGAGCCAGGGCAACGATACACCGGATGTACGGTTACCCTTAGCACCGGGGCAGTCGCCGATGAGGGTGGTAACCCTCTGCTGCCAGTTGGTCCTCTCCACTCGCCCGATGAGTGCTTGACCATCGATCAACATGGCAGTAATCATCCCCCAATCCTCGAGGGTCACCGTCATCTCCCCGCATGGGAGATGGAAAGAATGGGTCTCCAGTCGCCACCGGTCAATCAAAGCTGTCAGAGCGCGTGGACAAGTGTTGGCGGTTGACGCTTGAACTGCAACACAAAACCCAACAACGGGCTCTCTTGAAGTACGGCGCGTAGCGCTCGTCGTACTCCAAATTCAAGGCAACCCCGTGACCCCTCATGCGCAGTGGCTGGAGCATTTGTCAAAAACTGGACGGCAAAAGTTAGGAACTTATTTTCATCAATCCGAAAACTTTGATCAGTATTTCCTTTATATTACTTACGACACCGTTCTCTATGAAATGGGCATGATGACCCTTATCGAATGCATAGTCAAGCATGGAGTACCGTGGGCCGATGTTGTCCGCAAGAGGTGCCCGCCTTAATAAAATTTCATAAACAAAAGCATCGTAAGCATAAGCATACATAAACAAAAAAATGAAATATCTAGGTTACATGAACTAGGGTTCATCTTAAGCATATTCCTCCAACAACATCTACTACACATGATGGATCACATCATATCAACTTGCATCATATCAAAATAAAATCATCCAGCATGCATCATATCATCATTTTTTTAACAATTTTTTTTGAAATAGAGTTCATCTTGAATGTATTTTCTCCAAACAACATCTTCATATCATCATATCAACATGCATCATAAAACAAAACAAGTCCTCCCACATACATTACGTCATAATTTTTTTAACAAAAAAAATTATGAACTAGGGTTCATCTTGACACTAACATATGAACTGTTGATTAGATTTCATATACAATACCACTAGTTACTAAAGAACTAAGAACTAGAACTACAATCAAGCTAAAACAATCCTAGGTGAAATAAAATCCAATCTAAGTTCAAAAAGATGAGGGATTTCAAGCAAATAATGCATCGAATCGGAAGCAAGTTTGCAAAAACTATTTGGAGGGATCGGAGGAGCTTATGTTTCTCTCTTCGGGGCCATCTTGATCCGCAAAAACGATGAAGAAACGGTGAAGATCCAAGGAGGAGAGTGGAGGAGATGAGAGAGGGATAGAGGGGCGAGGGGGAAAGGAAGAACTGCCTGCTGGGGGAGGGGGAGGGGTGGTGAGATGGGCAGGGGCGGGGGGTCGGGCGCAATAACTGCTCGCACCCTACCGCCAGGGACTGTGATGGTAGGGTGCGACGGAGGGGGACGGCGGCTGTCTCTGCTAGCTGACGTGGATAAGTACCTTACCGCCAGGGACCCTGGCGGTACGATGTCTAACCCTACCGCCAGCACCCCTGGCGGTAAGAAAAAAGGTCAAATCCCAAAATTATTTCCAACCGGAGTCAGATCCTGAATTGGTATGCGAAAATGGTGAAAACACGAAATTCGGCCATCGGGTGCATGCGTCAAATGTGTATGCCATGTTACATATGTGCGTGCTAACGTTCTCCCTCGAACAACGTTGCAAACTTGTTCCACATCCCTTGGTGGTAATCATTATAACTACAATAGAAGGCTCTCATGTTGCATCGAATATATTTGGGTGGGAACGTGCACATGGAAAATTTTGATACCCCTTCTATAAAGAAAAATAGGAGCATTTAAATTCTTTACAGAGGGAATACGTGTCAAATACTGTACGGTCTGGTAGAAAGCAACTACCTAGCTTTAGCGACATCCGTTACTGCGGCGCTGTTGCGGTTGATGGTCAATTGGTCAGTAGGCAAAGGTATGTACATCAACTTCAGCTTTGAGTCGGAGAATATATGTCGAGGGACCGATTCAACGGGGATGACCGTGCCGGTCTCCCAGCAAGAGAGCTGCTTCTCCTGTGAGCTCTCAGACGAGGGAAGCGAGGCATGCGGAACCAGAATGGTTCCCAACACCCGCGAGCTCCCCATATTATTGTAAACTTGTAGACTAATCAATACCAAATCACAAGTATGTTTAGGACCATCAAAAGCTACGGTAGCAGTACTCTTCTCCCGGTCTCTCCATGGAGTGTGTATACATATAAACGGTGTGGTCAATCACTAGATGAACAACTCCCCCTATGCTAATATGTGCATACGATGTGATCATCCTAGATCGTTTATACCATTGATGATTGATTGATGGAACTAGCGCCTGATGCTATCAATATAGTGGCACTAACGTACCTGACCAGAAACAGGAGACTACGCTGCCGCATCCGAGTTGAGGCCAAAGTACTTCTCGGCAGGCACGAGTGCGTTCACGTTAGGCATGGCTGCAGAGGACGTGGGAGCCATTGACTGATTGCCTTGTTGCGGCGAAGGTCGATTCGTCGATGTGCTGAGGTGCTGGAGTGGGTCGGCGGCGTCCTCGGCCTGACGGCACGAGGCAACAAGGGGAGGAGTTGCATGGTGTCTAGATCGATGCGTCCGTGTGCGAGGGCTGTCGCTGAAGGAGGTGACGGCTTTGCTGAGGCGAGCCTAATTTCTGCAAAAGCGTGTTGGCTCTGATATTTTTATAAATGTCTATATCTGGAGTCTTATGTCCAATCAGATTAAGAGTTCTAGAGTCTTATTTTTATACACGTCTATACCCATTTGTCTCATGAAGACAAAAGAAGACTTTAGAAACGGGCTTATATTTTACTTACCTACAAGAGTCATCCTCGCTACTTATTTATCTTAACATGCAAATATGCCACCTCATGATAAAATTATGCATGCCATAAGGCCCGTCTCGACATGCAATCATGCATGAAAAAAGACCCATCACAACATTCAACTATCCATGGGAAAATGTTTTCCATTCAATTATTCTACTTATATTGAATAAATATTTTACAACTATACATAATCAAATATAATAAGTCATGTATATTAGTTTTGGTTCTCATGTTATCAATCCTAATTTTCACCAGCCAATTCCCACGGCAAAGCGCGGGCTAATCTCTAGTAACTCGTCGTACACAAGAACATAAAACAACCATACAATTTATTTTTTAAAACTACACACAGGTCTTTCTTCCTTTTTAAATGTTGAGATCTGGAGATATTCGGATTTGAGTTCTAGGGATTTGACAGGAAGAACACGGGGAAAAACTCCAGGACCTTCTGCTCTGTTCGAGCAGGCCCCCTTCTCTTATTATTGTGATTCTTACACTTTAGTCCTCTAGGACTTACATATTGACTTAGCTACATACAACTCGACACTCCCCCTCAAGATGGGGTGAATGCATCGTACAACCCCATCTTACTACAGAAGGTAGAAAATAATCTATCAGTCAAACCCTTCGTGAGTATATCTGCTAATTGATTTGATGAATTTACATACGACATGCAGATAATCCCGAGATCTAGCTTCTCCTTAATGAAGTGACGGTCTATCTCAATGTGCTTTGTTCGATCATGTTGCACAGGATTGTTAGCAATATCGAGGGCCGCCTTATTATCACAGTACAACATCAATGGTTTTGATTGGAATAGGCCTAGTTCCATCAACATAATCCGTAGCCATAATACTTCACAGACACCATGCGCCATGGATCTGAACTCCATTTCAGCCGTAGATCGTGCTACAGCACTTTGCTTCTTACTACGCCATGTAACAAGGTTACCTCCAACAAATGTGCAATAGCCCGATGTCGATCTCCGATCGTCCATGGAACCGGCCCAATCCGCGTCAGTGTAGCACTCTACTTGCAAATGGCCATGTGATGTGTATAATAATCCTCGACCAGGACAACCCTTGAGGTATCGAATTATTCGAACAACATCATCCATATGATGAGTTCGAGGATCATGCATGAACTGACTTACAACACTTACAGCAAAAGCAATATCTAGACGGGTGTGAGATAGATAAATTAACCGCCCACAAGTCTTTGATAGCGCTTGTCGGTGTCAAAACCGGCGGATCTCGGGTAGGGGGTCCCGAACTGTGCGTCTAGGCGGATGGTAACAGGAGACAAGGGACACGATGTTTTTACCCAGGTTCGGGCCCTCTCGATGGAGGTAATACCCTACTCCTGCTTGATTAATATTGATGATATAGGTAGTAAAAGAGTTGATCTACCACGAGAAGCTAGCCTATGGTATGATTGTTGTTGTGTCCTACGGACTAAAACCCTTCGGTTTATATAGACACCGAATAGGGTTAGGGTTACACAGAGTCGGTTACAATGGTAGGAGATCTACATATCCGTATCGCCAAGCTTGCCTTCCACGCCAAGGAAAGTCCCATCCGGACACGGGATGAAGTCTTCAATCTTGTATCTTCATAGTCTAGGAGTCCGGCCGAAGATAGTTCGGCTATCCGGACACCCCCTAATTCGGGACTCCCTCAGTAGCCCCCGAACCAGGCTTCAATGATGATGAGTCCGGCGCGTTGATTGTCTTCGGCATTGCGAGGCGGGTTCTTCTCCAAATTCCATATACTTGTCAAATAGTGTCCGGCTTCTGATAAATGCTGCGCTCCTCGGCTTCTACGCCCATTAATGGCCATCTTCCATGTGTTTGAATGAATGCGAAAAGCAAGGGTATTTTTACACTTACCCCCCTAGCTGCGCAAATGAGCCGCCCATAAAAGGGGCGAGGATCTAGATCTGAGTCACACCGTCCTCCCTCCGCAAGCTTTCATCGGAGCGCCTCAGACAAAAATCCATTCCATCATGGATAGTCAACGCGGCTCCTCCTCTCGCACTCCCAGCCCTCAGCCTGGAAGTTGGGAGAGATGCTCAGTCCCGCATAGCGAGCTAGTTATACTCCAAACCAAGGGATTTCTTCCCCCGGCCTTCATGGTTCCGGTTCGAGCCGGACTTGCCACCTACAAGGGCGGAAAGCAGGCGGAGAGTGTCCCCAGTCCCTCTAAAGGAGAGCGTGTATGCTTCATCTCTTACCTAGTAAGAGGACTCGGATTTCCAATTCATCCGTTTCTCTGAGGGCTACTGGAGTTCTATGGCCTCCAGCTGCACCACCTTACGCCTGCCTCTATTTTACACGTCGCGGGCTTCGTGGCCCTTTGCAAACTGTTCTTGGGTATTGAGGCTCATTTTGCGCTGTGGAAGAGATTATTCTACCTAGTGCCCCGTTCTCATGAGGGGTCAATATATCAAGTGGGCGGAGCCGAACTATGGCGCATCGCCAGGACCGGATATCTATCCGGAACCCCAAAGAAGGCGTCCGAAGACTGGCCTTCGGAATGGTTTTACATAGAGGACGCCCCGCTGCCGGACCCTGTTCGGATCGGCCTTCCAGAGTTTAGCCATGCTCCCCTGAAGAAGCGCCTAAGTTGGCGTCCGCGGAGCCCCCAGATGGAAAATGACCAGGACGTCCTTTACTTGATGAGCCGAATAAGATTACTGGCTCATGCCGGATTGAACATGCCAGGAGTCAGGGCAATCTGCATTATGAGGGGAGTGCAGCCGCTCCAATATAGGGGCCACCCCATGTGGGATTTCAACGGGGAGGACGATGCCACCCGCCATGGCCGCAAAGGGCCAGGATCGGTCACCGAACTGGTGAAGACCTTGTCTGCCATGTATAAAGGGGAGGAGGAGGACTTTCTCCGCGTCTATCCATTGAATGAGTTTTCCTCGAATAATCCTTGAAGTTGGGTAAGCAAACACCTTAGTGGCCTATCCGATCCATGTTCCCGTGGTTAAATATCTTATTTCATGGTTTTTACGCAGGAACTGCGCCGGGCCGTGGAGAAGATACACAGCCCGCCCCCACAACCCGAGGATCCAGAAAGGTCCCTCGATCCGGCCTCCGAAGAGGATCCGGATATAAAGGTGGAGTTGATCGACGGGGTGTTCCACCAACTCAGCATCGACAATGCTTTGGTTGCCATTACGGCTGACTACCCCGGAATACTTCCAGCCTCACAGGTAACTGAGACCGAGGTCCCAATACTCTGATAATGACCTATCCGTGCTTATTTCCTAGTCACCGTATATCAATGGTGTTTCGCAGGGGGTACCTTCGAGGCAGGAAGCCGAACCCGCGGTGGCTGGACAACAAGGGGCAGTACGGTCCCGCAGGATAAAAAGAAGTGCGGTCCGGATCGAAACTCCACCGCAAAGGTATGGCGTGTCACCATATTCCCAGGATTGATTCCGGAGAGGTGTGCTAACACTGGTGCTCCTTTCAAGAAAAAGAGCACTCGCCGGACTGAGTCCGGAGAGATTGCCAATCGAACCTCCTCCGGCCGGGCTCCAAAGCCGGGTCCGGAAGCGGAGGCGAGCACGAGGCGTGCGACGGATGCTCCTCCGACAGAGGATGCCGACAGATTGTCCGCCACTAACTCCGAGGTGGAGAGCGCCATGAATCACAAGCGCCGCTGGACAGTTCTTCGTGACGCATGTTTATCCCAAGAGGCCTTGAATGCCTTCAATTCGGGAGATGCGCACCTCCGTGCTGCTCAAGATGGTCTAGCCAGAGCCACGGAGCAGTATGTAAAGGACATACGGGTAAGGACATTTGACAGTTATATATGCCAGTAGCCCTCGAGACTTAAAATAGTTAGAATAACTGATTTAAGGATCATTTGTTGTGCAGGACCTTACAAAAAAGAATACCCGACTGTCCCAGGAGCTTGAAGAATGCAAGGCCCAACTTGAGGCCGCACTAGCCGCTACAGGGGGAGCCGCAGAGACCCCCTCTGGTAATATATGCTTCAAAAGATAAATAGGTTATGAAGTGCGGCGTGTGCGTAAATCTGATAATAATATTGCAGATGGCGCCGGACTAGATCCGGACAAGCAACAGCTCCTGCGCCAGCTAAAGGTCAAGTAGAGCGTGCTTACGAGAGTGCGGCAGGAGAAAAATAGCCTCCAAGATGCCAACACCCAACTGGGTGAGGAACTAAAGGATGTTCGGGCCCAGTTGTCTGACTCCGTAAAGGAGAATCGACGGCTTCGTCGCGGCATTTTCAGTAAGTGCTTGAGCGAACTTTGAAAGAGTTCGGCGAGGAAGGTGACTAACATAAACATGTATGTAGGTTTTCTCACAGGTCGTACGGAAGAGGAGATGCCTAGTTCTTCGGGGGATCTTCTTCCCGAATCAAGGCCACTGCAAACGAAGTTCAGCAGGTGATGAAAGGCGTCGGCCAGGCCTTGTGGCCATCTATCTCCCTGCCCGAAGGCATTGGAGAGCTGGCAGAGCGGCTTCAAGGAGCACGGCGGCGCTTCCGACTATGGAAGATATCAGCCTGCCGTCAGGGCGCCAGGGAGGCCTTGGCCATGGTGAAGACGCGGTACACGAAGGCTGACCCAAACCACATGGCCGAGGTCGGACCCGTGGGACCTGATGGGGAGGAGATCCCTGTAAGCTTAGTGTACGGCCAAGTTGAATTGGCCGCCAAGTATTCCCAGCAAGATTGTAAATTAGATAGCCTATTAGATGGCATTGAGGAGGAATACAATGAGTCGAGTTGACTATGTAATTAAATATGACATGAAAAAATGTCTTCTAGCCGGATTGTAGATCGTTTGTCATAACGGACCTTTTGGCTTCAACCTCGGGACCCAATAGTCCGGAGTGTGTCCGAATACCCTCGTGGTTATATAAGAACCGGGGCATGCATGGAGACAAGGCGTAGGGGTCATTATTTCTGTATCAGACAAGTGCGCAACTAGTTATGTTATATTACATGGATAGTAAGAAACATCTTCCAGGGAGAATAGTTCCGTTAAGGGTTCCTTTCGCTGGGATGCATGCCCTAAAGTGCATGTCAAAACTGCTAAGAAAGCAGAAAATCATCTGGGGGCAGATGGATAAATAGTTAAAAAATCATCTTTCAATTCACCGACCGAATATTCCCTTAAGAACGCTAGCTTTCGGCTTCACCCAGTCTGAGGTACACATCCGGCTGACCCGGCAGTAACAATCGCAGAGGTGCTCCCTTTACCACCTAGCCGAACAATCGGGAACGTAGGGGTAAGCACAGGAGCCAGGCAACCCAGCTTGGCCAAAACTTAAGTCATATCGATGCATATTATGGCGAATAAAAGGTACATGCGGAAGTTTGACACATGTAATGGGCATGAAGCCCATACAAATAAGCTTCTGTTAAAGAAGCCCCCAGGTATGATGAGCGCGGACAGTGCGTCAACTATGTGCGAACAAAGCGCAAGCGAGCCTCTAAAGGCTTTTTTTTAAAAGAGAGGGGAGGAAGGAGAGAAATAAAAGATAGCAACAAATAGAAAATGCGGACGGAGGAAGGAGACGAACTTGGAGTCCGGCGCTTAGGCGTAGAATCTTCGTAGACGGGCTGCATTCCATGGGTTCGGCTCGAGTCGGTTATACGATGCGTTTGCAGACGGTATGCTCCGCCGGTCAGACCTGGTCGATGATGAAGGGACCTTCCCATTTGGGCTTGTGTTTGTCCTTTTTCTTGTCCGGCAGCGTAGAACTAGTTCGCCAACGTTGTAAGCTTTGGCCCGTATTTCCTGCTTTGATATCTTGAGCCTGCTGTTGATAAAATGCGGAACGAGCTTTTGCCACGCCGCTCCTCCTCCAATGCGTCCAAGCTGTCCTGCCGATCGATCTCGGCTTCTCTTTCTTCATACATGCGCACGCGAGGTGAGTCATGAATTATGTCGCAAGGCAAGACTGCCTCTGCGCCGTACACCATAAAAATGGTGTGAATCCCGTAGTGCGATTCGGCGTGGTCCACAGCCCCCAGAGTACGGAGTCGAGCTTCTCAACCCAGTGTGTGTTAGATTCCTTGAGGGACCGCACTAGTCTGGGTTTAATGCCGCTCATGATGAGACAGTTTGCTCGTTCGACTTGACCGTTAGTTTGAGGGTGATAGACTGAGGCGTAATCGAGCTTGATGCCCATGTTTTTGCACCATAATTTGACCTCATCGGCCGTGAAGTTGGTGCCATTATCAGTGATGATACTGTGGGGGACACCGTAACGGTGCACTACCCCTGATATGAAGTCTATCACTGGTCCGGATTCGGCCGTTTTAACAGGCTTGGCCTCTATCCATTTGGTGAATTTATCCACCATGACCAATTGGTATTTTGCTTGTGGGTTCCTCCCTTAAGGGGTCCAACCATGTCAAGCCCCTGCATCATGACGGCCAGGTAATGGGTATAGTTTTGAGGGCGGTGGGTGGCATGTGGCTTTGATTAGCAAAAAGCTGGCAACCGACGCATCATTGGACTAAATCTTGCGCATCTGCCCGGGCCGTCGGCCAATAAAATCATGTACGGAAGGCCTTGCCTACAAGGGCCCGGGCTACAGCGTGGTGCCCACCCAGTCCGGCATGAATTTCAGCCAGGAGGTTGCGCCCTTCTTCTTCGGAGATACACCTTTGAAGGACTCCTGTTGTGCTTTTCTTATAAAGTTCTCCCTCATGGACTTTGTATGCTTTGGATCGCCGTACTATGCAGCGGGCCTCGTTTTGGTCTTCGGGGAGTTCCTGCCTAGTTAGGTAGGCTAGGAATGGTTCCGTCCATGGGGCGATGACCGCCAGTATTTCGTGGGCGGACGGTGTTGTTTCGTTGGCAGAGCCTCCGATTGTGTCAGAATGTTCGGTGTCAGGCAATGCGGTTGGGTCCGGATTGTTGTTTCCGGACTCCCCTTCCCATAGTACGGATGGCTTGAACAGCCGTTCCAGGAAGATGTTGGGCGGGACGGCATCGTGTTTAGCGCCGATGCGTGCTAATACGTCTGCCGTCTGGTTGTTGTCCCGGGCTATATGATGAAATTCGAGCCCTTCGAACTGTGCTGACATTTTTAGGACCGCATTGCGGTATGCTGCCATTTTCGGATCTTTGGCATCAAAGTCTCCGTTGATTTGAGATATCGCGAGGTTCGAATCGCGCACCTCTAGGCGTTTAATGCCCATGGAGACTGCCATCCGGAGGCCGTGCAGAAGGGCCTCGTATTCGGCTGCGTTGTTGGAGTCCGTGTACATTATTTGAAGGACGTATTGGACTGTGTCCCCGGTTGGGGACGTCAGGACGACGCCAGCCCCCAGGCCGGCCAACATTTTGGAGCTGTCAAAGTGCATGATCCAATTGGAGTATGCGCCGTACTCTTTAGGGAGTTCGGCTTCAGTCCATTCGGCCACGAAGTCGGCCAAGACCTGCGACTTAATAGATCATCATGGCTTATAGGTTATATCGAATGGAAGGAGCTCTATGGCCCATTTAGCAATCCGGCCCATCGCGTCGCGGTTGTTTATAATGTCGTTAAGAGGTACTTCGGAGGCTACCGTTATCGAACACTCTTGAAAGTAGTGTCGCAGCTTCCGGGATGCCATGAACACCGCGTATGCTATCTTTTGATAATGAGGGTATCGGGACTTGCATGGAGTAAGGACAGTGGACACATAATAAACCAGTCTTTGAAGAGGGAACCAGTGTCCGTCCGTTTCTCATTCGAGGACGAGCACCGCGCTAACAACTTGATGTGTTGCGGCGATATATAATAGCATTGGTTCGCCCATGTTGGGCGCGGTCAGGACCGGATTTGTTGCCAGTATGGCTTTTATTTCTTCGAGTCCGGCCATGGCTGCATCCGTCCACTCGAAGTGATCGGTCTTATTTGGAGCAAAGCGGTAAAGGGTAACGCCTTTTCTCCCAACGGGAAATAAAAGCGGCTTAGAGCCGCCACGCATCCGATCAATTTTGTATTTGCTTAAGGTCTTTTGGAATATCCAATTGTGACAGAGCTCGGATCTTGGCTGGGTTTGCTTCTATTCCTCTACGGACACAATGAAGCCCAAGAGCTTTCCGGTGGGGCCTTGAAGACGCATTTTTCCGGATTGAGCTTAATGTCATATTTACGGAGATTGTCGAATGTGAGCCTCAAGTCGTCTACTAGATTTTCAACATGCTTGGATTTGACGAGACGTCATCTACGTATGCTTCTACTGTTTTGCCGATCTGGTTTGCCAGACATGTCTGAATCATGCGCTGATATGTGGCGCCAGCGTTTTTGAGCCCAAAGGGCATTGTGTTGAAGCAGAATGGGCCGTATGGAGTGATGAATGCTGTTGCAGCTTGGTGCAGCTCCGCCATCTTGATTTGGTGGTAGCCGGATGCAGCGTCGAGGAAGCACAATGAGTCGTGTCCTGCTGTGGCGTCGATAATTTGATCAATTCGAGGGAGGGGGAAGGGATCCTTTGGGCAAGCCTTATTAAGGTCTTTGAAATCGACACATAGGCGCCAGGATTTATCCTTCTTTGGTACCATCACCAGATTTGCTAGCCAGTCCGGATGTTTTATATCTCTGATGAATCCGGCTTCCAGGAGTTTGGCTAGCTCCTCTCCCATGGCCTGTCTCTTGGGTTCGGAAAAGCACCGAAGAGCCTGTTTGACTGGCTTGAATCCTTTTAGGATATTTAGGCTGTGCTCGGCCAGCCGACGTGGGATTCCTGGCATGTCCGAAGGGTGCCAGGCAAAAATGTCCCAGTTTTCTTGTAGAAATTCTCGTAGTGCGGCGTCTACATCACGGTTTAATTGTGCCCCAATGGAGGTCGTCTTTGCGGGGTCCGTTGGGTGGACTTGGAATTTGACTATTTCATCCCCTGGTTTGAAAGAGGTGGACTTGGATCTTTTATCAACTATCACATCGTCCCTGTTCACCGTGGACCGCATCGCAGTGAGTTCCTCGGCCGCTAGGGCTTCGGATAGTGCCTTGAGGGCTAGTGCGGCTGTCTTGTTTTCGGCGCAGAGTGCTATGTTCGGATCACTAGCGAGAGTGATGATTCCGTTAGGTCCGGGCATTTTAAGCTTCATGTACCCGTAATGGGGTATAGCTTGAAAAATTGTGAATGCCTCTCGCCCTAATAAAGCGTGATATCAGCTGCTGAACGAGACCACTTGAAATGTGACCTCCTCGGACATGTAATTGTCCGGCGAGCTGAACACTACGTCCAGTGTGATTTTTCCTGTGCAGCATGCTTCCCGGCTAGGGATTATTCCTCTGAAGGTTGTGCTGCTTCGCTCAATGCGGTTCCAGTCTATTTCCATTTTCGGAGGGTTTCCTCGTAGATGAGGTTTAGTCCGCTGCCGCCATCCATGAGTACCTTTGTAAGGCGAAAGCCGTCCACTATTGAACTGAGAACCAATGCGGCTGGTGCTCTGGCTGTTCGGAATTTGGTTTCGTCACCGGCATTAAAGGTAATAGCCGTGTCACTCCATGGATGTATTGTTGCTACTTGGTAGACTTCGGCAAGGTTGCGGAGTGTTCGTTTCCGCATATTATTTGATGCGAAAGTCTCGAAGACTGTTAACACCGTACTGGTATTGCTGAGCTGGGATTCTGAAGCTAGAAGCTCTTCGCCACTTTTGGCTACCTGCCGTAGTATCCAACATGCTTGAAGGCTATGAGTTGGAGTGGCGCCCTCTGTGCTATGAATTTTGCAGGGTCCGTTTAGCCAACCCTCCAGTACGGTTCCGTACCCTTTAAGGGGTTTTTGTTTTTTGATGTTTAATACAGGTGATTGGTGATGAAGCACCCTTTTATTCCGGACTAGGGATGTATTCGGGGCCGGATTATCCCAAAATTGACTTTCGGTTTTCCAAGCACTTTCCATCGCACAGTACTTTTGTACTATGGTCACCAAGTCATCAAAGCGTGTAATTTTGCGACGACTTATGGCGTTTAGGATTCCTTTGTCTGTGAAATTATTGCAAAAAAGTAAGATTGCGTCCTTCTCTCGGCAGTCCTTTATCCTATCCATAACCAGGAGGATTCTGGCCCAGTAATGATGTACTATTTCAGTTGGCTCTTGCCGAATTCGGGATAGATCGCTAATGTTTGGGTGGGCGGGTGGAACTAGATCCGGAATCCCGTCCAAATTAAGACTCAGGGGCCGAGAAGTTTCCGGACTCGGAAGCTTGGATTTTTGAATGCTATCCAATGAGTCCGACCCGCCGCCTGACTTTAAGTTCAGGGCTTGATCGACATCCGTCCCTCTGCGGGAATCCGGCATGGAGGGATCGGGAATCCAGACGTAGCTAGTCCTTAAGATAGAAGAAGAATCACCGCATTGCTCCTCTATCACAGCAACATGATGGGTAGCTTGGGGAGAGTTGATCTCTCTCAGATCGGTTTTAGGCCCGATCCGGTCGTAGTCTGTGGCGACTCCCAGGGCGGCGATGCGATCCAAGAGCTCGTTCACGGAGGAGAGCTTGATCGGATCTAAGTCTTCGGCAAGTTCCGAATTAACGTGGAGATTTGTTTCGATGTCCCGAGAAGTCATCGTCGACGCGGCGGCCGAACTGGCGGTAATGAGAAAACCACCCAGCCGGAGAGTTTGGCCGATAGCCAAAGCACCTTTAGCAACAGAGCCGTCTTTAAAGACGGGATGAGGCATCCCTCCGATGGCGACAGCACAGCGGAACTCTCAATGAGAGCACCAATGTCGGTGTCAAAACCGGCGGATCTCGGGTAGGGGGTCCCGAACTGTGCGTCTAGGCGGATGGTAACAGGAGACAAGGGACACGATGTTTTTACCCAGGTTCGGGCCCTCTCGATGGAGGTAATACCCTACTCCTGCTTGATTAATATTGATGATATGGGTAGTACAAGAGTTGATCTACCACGAGATCGTAGAGGCTAAACCCTAGAAGCTAGCCTATGGTATGATTGTTGTTGTGTCCTCACGGACTAAAACCCTTCGGTTTATATAGACACCGAATAGGGTTAGGGTTACACAGAGTCGGTTACAATGGTAGGAGATCTACATATCCGTATCGCCAAGCTTGCCTTCCACGCCAAGGAAAGTCCCATCCGGACATGAGACGAAGTCTTCAATCTTGTATCTTCATAGTCTAGGAGTCCGGCCGAAGATAGTTCGGCTATCCGGACACCCCCTAATCCGGGACTCCCTCAGCGCTCTCGATCAACAGGCCCTCCATCTCCATCATGAAAAAGACGATGATTTTGCTCAATTGGGGTAGGAGCCGGGCGACACCCAGACAATCCGGTCACTGAGAGCAAATCTAAGCCATATTTTCTTTGAGAGAGATAAATTTCCTTTGAGCTACGACAGACTTCAATCCCAAGAAAGTATCGAAGTAGCCCCAAGTCTTTGACCTCAAACTCTCGTGCCAATTGGAATTTTAACCGAGCAATCTCTTTAGAGTCATCCCCGTGATAACAATATCATACACACAAACTATTAAAATAGCAACATTCCTTGCATTACGTTTATAGAACAAAGTGTGAACCACATTGCTTTGGTTATAACCCATTCGGAGAATTGCTCGCCGAAAATGATCGAACCGGTGTGAATGTCTCATCATAGTCAATCCCATATGTTTGGGTATATCCCTTCGCTACTAGCCGAGCTTTGTACCGCTCCACTTTACTGTCAGGATTTTGCTTGATCGTGTACGCCCACTTATAGCCCGTAGGCTCTTTACCCATTGGCATCGTTACAAGCTCCCAAGTTCTATTTTTCTCCAAAGCTTTCATTTCCTTGATCATAGTTGTTTTCCACTTAGTGTCCTGCATGGCCTCTCTCCAGTCTTTGGGTAAGGATATAGAGTCAAGGGAAGCAATAAAACTTTTGAACAAAGGATTACAATTATCATAGGAGATGAACTTGGCGATGTCATGTTTGTGGCCAACATAATCCTTCAGACGTGGTGGTGTAACTGGACGTCTAACAGGCTTACGTAGAGAAATAGGAAGATCATGAACAATAGGAAGGTTTGGTATAATCACTACAAAAAAAATACACTTTCGTGATGATACGCGTTTGTCACAGTAGGTCGCGTTTTTTGTCATGCATGTACATCCATGACGATTTTATGACAGAATCAAGATAGTCATACCTGTGTTGTCGTAGAAGTGTTCCATGACATTACCCAAATTATCATCACAGAAGTTTCCACTTCCATGACGATAAATCGCGCGTCAAGGAAGTGCTTTCGTCAAGGGTGACCGGCACGTGGCATCTACCGTAACAGAACACCGTTAAGCTATTGGGTCGGGTTTTGGATCCGATAACCTGTTAACAACCCCGGCCAATGGGGATTTTCACGTGTAAAAGCAGCATTGGCTGGAGGAGACACGTGTCAGGTCCGCGTTGGCATAGGTGTCATTCATCCAATGGGCGAGAAGCGCCTTTGATATGTTGACACGTGGACCGGCCCATCAAGTTTAAATGGGCCAGCCCAACTAAAGGCCCACAAGATTTTCCGGACCATAATGGGCCGGCCCAGCCAAAGGGCCACGAGATTTTGCAGACCATAATGGGCTGACCCAGCTAAAGGCCCACAAGATTTTGCGGGCCATAATGGCCCGGCCCAGGTAAAGGCCCACAAGATTTTTGTGTGCCGTAATGGGCCGGCCCAGTAAAGGCCCACAAAATTCTTGTGGATCATAATGGGCCGGCCCAGCTAAAGGCCCACGAGATTTCGCCGACATTAATTGGCCGGCCCAGCTGTAGGCCCACAAGATTTTGAGGACCCTAGTAGACCGACCCATTAACTGGCTGCCATGTTTTGGGCCAAATGCCGGCCCATATTTGATTCGGTCCATTAATGGCCTCCCACGTTCCGGGCCTAATAATGGCCCATAAGAGATCCGGCCCGTTAAAAGCCTACCACGTTCTGGGCCAAATCACGGCCCAGATCAGGTCTGGCCCTTTAAGAGGCTTTGGGCTCAATTATGGCCCATATCAGTTTCGTCCTGTCAATTGGACGCTATGCTTTTGGGCCCACTTGCTAAAGGCCCATTTAGTAATTTGGCCTGATATTAGTTTCGGCATGTTAAGGGCCCGTTTAACATTTCAGCCCTATATTAATTCTGGCCTGTTAAAAGCCTGTCATATTGTTGGGCCTAACTACGGCCCGGTTTGCATCCGGCCTGCTCGCAGCCGATATCTGATTGGGCCAAACAAGGACCGAGTCAATTTTGGCTTGTTAAAAGCCCGTGATTTGATTCGCATAAACAGGCCGTGAAGGGTCTCGTAGTCCGGCTGTGGCCTGGGGAAGCCATGCCTGGGAGCTACTTCGGGCTGGTGAGGCGGCTGGTGGATGCCTGTCCATGGCTTGAAGTCATCAAGCGCTCTGTATGCATCGAAGGTTCCTGTAGGGCCCTTGCCCGTGCTAAAGTGCACTGGGCAAGATGGATGCTGAGAAGCTTGTGACGGACGGACCGCCGTCGGGCAAGGAGCATCGCAAGCCCGAGATGTATTATGAGGGCGTCCTGAAAGGTGCCCGCCGTATAGCGGATGAGTGCTCCAAAGATGTATTTTTTGAGTAAACTTCGCATTTGTGATCCTCTACGCTGAAAACTTGTTCATATGCGCTAAGCAACGCTTTTGAATTTAAAATATTACCTTCTGTGCGGCTGTTTATTAAATTTGAGAGATGGCGAGTCGTCGGCTTCGCCCCCATGCCACGAGTGCCGGGGTGTTCGGATAAACTTGAACGCTCTTTTTCCCATTATTGAGTCCTTCGAGGGAGGCGCTCAACACAACGAACAAGGCAATCGGACTATAATGCTTGAACACTCTCACTTAGCCATAGAATTCTATAATTTTAAATTTCTGCGAAGCCCCTAGTATTCGGAAGACCGAGTTCGGGGCGCTATCCACACCTAGGCTGGACAAAGCCGGCTCCCCTAGTATTCGGAAGACCGAGTTCGGGACACGGTTATCGTCACGTGTCATGGTGCGCCCACGGGATCCATAGATCGATCTTGTTTGCCTTGCCCTGTCCTCCAATATATCTCGCAGATCTGGAGCATTTCCCCGTGCCTTTGTATTCTTTGAGCGACGCCGGGGTGTGGCTTGAGTGGAGGGCCGAGAGGCCTCTCTGTCGCGGCGACGAGGTGGCCGTTCGGCCGCATCATGCGCTGGTGATGTAGGTCTTTGTGCTTCCTCCTCTAATCGGGGTAGCAGCCTGCGTTTTGGGTAGCTCTTGGAGGGGCGTTCGAGTTCGTACTCTTCAGCCGCAAGGACATCCGTCCATCTGTCGGCTAGTAAGTCTTGGTCAGCTCTAAGCTGTTGCTGATTTTTCTTGAGGCTGCTCGCCGTGGCCATAATCCTGCGTTTGAAACGCTCTTGTTCGACGGGATCCTCAGGCACGACAAATTCGTCGTCGTCGAGGCTTGCCTCTTCTTCGGAGGGAGGCATGTAATTATAGTCCTCTACCTCTCTGTCTGCCGCTCTATCATGAGGGCTGGCTTCTCCATCCTCCTGCGCTGAATCCTGCTGGAGGGGATTGTCTTCGGCACTGTCCGGGGTGTTATTATCTCCCGTGCCGGAATTGCCGTTTTTGCTGTGGCGGGATTTAGAGCGGCGCCGCTGACGCCGGCGCTTGGGCTATTTCTTGGAGGGGTCATCCTCCGTTGTTCCATCGCCGTTCCCTTCTTTTGGGGTGTCCACCAGGTATATGTCATACGAGGAGGTGGCCTTCCAGTGCCCTGTAGGCGCTAGTTCTTGGTCGTCTCCTGCATCGGCGTCCATACCGTCGATGTCTTGAGTCAAGTCGAGCATGTTGGTTAAATCATCGGCGGTAGCTCTGAAGTGGGTGGTGGGCGGGCTTTGAATTTCTTCGTCGTCCGCATCCCAACCTTGCTGACAATAGTCCGGCCAGGGCTCTCCTGATAAAGAGAGAGACTTCAGTGAATTCAGAATGTCGCCGAAAGGCGAGTGCCGAAGATGTCATGATGGTGAACTCCATGATCGGCGCCCAATCGGATTCGATTGGCGGGGGCGCGGAAGGTTCGGAGTCCAGAGAGGAGTCTGGCACCTCGGAGTCACGAGCTTCGCAAAGGACAGGTATGGTGTTCGGCTCGATCACCGTAGAGATTGCAGCCCCCGAGGCGGTGTCCATCCACCCATCCTCGATTGGCGCAGTCGGCTCCGAGCTAAGGGTTGGAGCGGACACTGGTGCGGCCTCCAGGGCACTGTTCGGCGGCAGAGCTAGATCATGCCCATCGAGACAGTGCGGCGCGCTTGGCTGTGGCTCGAACCCATCGAAGATCAAGTCTCCGCGGACGTCGGCCGCGTAGTTCAAACTTCCAAATCTGACCTGGTGGCCAGGGGCGTAGCTTTCGATCTGCTCCAGATGGCTAAGCGAATTGGCCCGCAGTGCAAAGCCGCCGAATACGAAGATCTTTCCGGGGAGAAAAGTCTCACCCTGGACCGCATCATTGTTGATGATCGGGGGAGCCATCGGGACTAAAGATGACGAGACAGAGAAACTCTCAATGAAATCACCAATGTCGGTGTCAAAAACCGGTGGATCTCGGGTAGGGGGTCCCGAACTGTGCGTCTAGGCGGATGGTAACAGGAGACAAGGGACACGATGTTTTTACCCAGGTTTGGGCCCTCTCGATGGAGGTAAAACCCTACTCCCGCTTGATTAATATTGATGATATGGGTAGTACAAGAGTAGATCTACCACGAGATCAGAGAGGCTGAACCCTAGAAGCTAGCCTATGGTATGATTGTTGTTCGTCCTACGGACTAAAACCCTCCGGTTTATATAGACACTGGAGAGGGTTAGGGTTACATAGAGTCGGTTACAATGGGAGGAGATCTACATATCCGTATCACCAAGCTTGCCTTCCACGCCAAGGAAAGTCCCATCCGGACATGGGACGAAGTCTTGAATCTTGTATCTTCATAGTCCAGGAGTCCGGCCAAAGGTCATAGTCCGGCCAAAGGTCATAGGCCGGCCATCCGGACACCCCCTAATCCAGGAGTCCCTCAGGAGTTCTTAAGTAATTTGATTAATTGAACTTTAATTTATCATGAACTTAGTCCTGGTAGTATTAGCATATCTATGTTGTAGATCAATAGCTCGCGTTGTTTCTCCCCGTTTATGTTTTGTTATGTTCCTAGAGAAAACTAAGTTGAAAGTTGTTAGTAGCAATGATGCGGACTTGGTCGGTGATCTGAGGATTAACCTAATTGCTGCACAGAAGTATTATGTCCTTGATGCACCGCTAGGTGACAGACCAATTGCAGGAGTAGATGCAGACGTTATGAACGTTTGGCAAAGCTCAGTATGATGACTACTTGATAGTTTAGTGCACCATGCTTTACGTCTTAGAACCGGGACTTCAAAAATGTTTTGAACGCCATGGAGCATATAAGATGTTCCAAGAGTTGAAATTGGTATTTTATACTCATTCCCGTGTCGAAAGGTATGAGACCTCTGACAAGTACTTTGCCTAAAAGATGGAGGAGAATAGCTCAAGCAGTGAGCATATGCTCAGATTGTCTGGGTACTACAATCGCTTGAATCAAGTGGGAGTTAATCTTCCACATAAGATAGTGATTGACAGAGTTCTCTAGTCACCATCACCAAGTTAGTAGAACTTCGTGATGAACTATAACATGCAAGGGATGACGTAAACAATTCCCAAGCTCTTCGCGATGCTAAAATCGGCGAAGGTAGAAATCAAGAAAAACATCAAGTGTTGATGGTTCACAAGACCACTAGTTTCAAGAAAAAGGGTAAAGGGAAGAAGAAGGGGAACTTCAAGAAGAAGAACAAGCAAGTTGCTGCTCAGGAGAAGAAACCCAAGTCTGGACCTAAGCCTGAGACTGAGTGCTTCTACTGCAAGCAGACTAGTCACTGGAAACGGAACTGACCCAAGTAATTGGCGGATAAGAAGGATGGCAAAGTGAACAAAGGTATATTTGATATACATGTTATTGATGTGTACTTTACTAGTGTTTATAGCAACCCCTTAGTATCTGATACTAGTTCAGTAACTTGAAACGGGAGTTGCAGAATGAACAGAGACTAGTTAAGGGTGAGGTGACGATGTGTGTTGGAAGTGGTTCCAAGATTGATATGATCATCATCGCACACTCCCTATACTTTTGGGATTAGTGTGGAACCTAAATAAGTGTTATTTGGTGTTTGCGTTGAGCATGAATACGATTTGATCATGTTTATTGTAATACGGTTATTCATTTAAGTTAGAGAATAATTGTTGTTCTGTTTACATGAATAAAACCTTATATGGTTACACACCCAATGAAAATGGTTCGTTGGATCTCGATCGTAGTGATACACATATTCATAGTATTGAAGCCAAAAGATGCAAAGTTAATAATGATAGTGCAACTTATTTGTGGCACTGCCGTTTAGGTCATATTGGTGTAAAGCGCATGAAGAAACTCCATGCTGATGGGCTTTTTGAATCACTTGATTATGAATCACTTGATGCTTGCGAACCATGCCTCTTGGGCAAGATGACTAAAACACCGTTCTCCTGAACAATGGAGCGAGCAACAGATTTGTTGGAAATCATACATACTGATGTATGTGGTCCGATGAATATTGAGGCTCGCAGCAAGTATCGTTATTTTCTGATCTTCACAGATGATTTGAGCAGATATGGGTATATCTACATGATGAAACACAAGTATGAAACATTTGAAAAGTTCAAAGAATTTCAGAGTGAAGTGTAAAATCATCGTAACAACAAAATAAAGTTTCTACGATCTGGTGGCGGAAATGAATATTTGAGTTACGAGTTTGGTCTTCATTTGAAACAACGTAAAATAGTTTCGCAACTCATGCCACCTGGAACACCACAGCGTAATGGTGTGTCCGAACATCGTAACCACACTTTATTAGATATGGTGCGATCTATGATGTCTCTTACCGATTTACCACTATCGTTTTGGGTTTATGCATTAGAGACAACTGCATTCACGTTAAAAAGGGCACCATCAAAATCCGTTGAGACGACGCCTTATGAACTGTGGTTTCAAACCAAAGCTGTCGTTTCTTAAAGCTTGGGGTTGCGATGCTTATAAGAAAAAGTTTCATCCTGATAAGCTCAAACCCAAATCGAAGAAATATGTCTTCATAGGATACCCAAAGGAAACTGTTGGGTAAACCTTCTATCACAAATCCGAAGGCAAGACATTTGTTGCCAAGAATGGATCCTTTCTAGAGAAGGAGTTTCTCTCGAAAGAAGTGAGTGAGAGGAAAGTAGAACTTGATGAGGTAACTGTACCTACTCCCTCATTGGAAAGTAGTTCATCACAGAAATCTGTTCCTGTGATTCCTACACCAATTAGTGAGGAAGCTAATGATGATGATCATATAACTTCAGATCAAGTTACTACCGAACCTCGAAGACCAAGTAGTGGACTGTGGTTTACTTGCCCAATGATCGGCAAGCCATTAAGAATAAATGGATCTTCAAGAGGAAGACGGACGCTGATAGTATTCTTACTATCTACAAAGCTCGAATTGTCGCAAAAAGGTTTTCGACAAGTTCAAGGTGTTCACTACGATGAGATTTCCTCACTTGTAACGATGCTTAAGTCTGTCCGAATCATATTAGCATATTGCCACATTTTATGAAATCTGGCAAATGGATAAATGAAACTGCATTCCTCAATGGATTTCTTAAAGAAGAGTTGTATATGATGCAACCAGAAGGTTTTGTCGATCCTAAAGGTGCTAACAAAATGTGCAAGCTCCAGCGATCCATCTATGGACTAGTGCAAGCATCTCGGAGTTGGAATATAAGCTTTAATGAGTTGATCAAAGCATATGGTTTTATACAGACTTGCGGTGAAGCATGTATTTACAAGAAAGTGAGTGGGAGCACTACACTGATAAGTATATGTGAATGACATATTGTTGATCGAAAATAATGTAGAATTATTCTGCAAAGCATAAAGGAGTGTTTGAAAGGAGGTTTTCAAAGAAATACCTCGGTGAAGCTACTTACATATTGAGCATCAAGATCTATAGAGATAGATCAAGACGCTTGATAAGTTTTTTCAATGAGTACATACCTTGACAAGATTTTTAAGTAGTACAAAATGGAACAGTCAAAGAAAGAGTTCTTGCCTGTGTTATAAGGTGTGAAATTGAGTGAGACTCAAGGCCCGACCACAGTAGAAGATTGAAAGAGAATGAAAGTCATTCCCTCTGCCTCAGCCATAGGTTCTATAAAGTGTGCCATGCTGTGTACCAGATCTATTATATACCCTACACTGATTTTGGCAAGGGAGTACAATAGTGATCTAGGAGTAGATCACTAAACAGTGGTCAAAATTATCCTTAGTGGAATAAGGATATGTTTCTCGATTATGGAGGTGACAAAAGGTTCGTCGTAAAGGGTTACGTCGATACAAGTTTTGGCACTCATCCAGATGACTCTAAGTCTTAATATGGATAATATTGAAAGTGGGAGCAATTAGCTAAAGTAGCTCCGTACAGAGCATTGTAGACATAGAAATTTGCAAAATACATAAGGATATGAATTTGGCAGACCCATTGACTAAACTTCTCTCACAAGCAAAACATGATCACACCTTAGTACTCTTTGGGTGTTAAATCACATAAATGATGTGAACTAGATTACTGACTCTAGTAAACCCCTTGAGTGTTGGTCACATGGCGATGTGAACTATGGGTGTTAATAACATGGTGTTGTGAACTATTGTTGTTAAATCACATGGCGATGTGAGCTAGATTATTGACTCTAGTGCAAGTGGGAGACTGAAGGAAATATGCCCTAGAGGCAATAATAAAGTTATTATTTATTTCCTTATTTCATGATAAATGTTTATTATTCATGCTAGAATTGTATTAACCGGAAACATAATACATGTGTGAATACATAGACCAATAGAGTGTCACTAGTATGCCTCTACTTGACTAGCTCATTAATTAAAGATGGTTATGTTTCCTAACCATAGACATGAGTTGTCATTTTATTAACGGGATCACATCATTAGGAGAATGATGTGATTGACTTGACCCATTCCGTTAGCTTAGCACTTGATCGTTTAGTATTCTGCTATTGCTTTCTTGATGACTTATACATGTTCCTATGACTATGAGATTATGCAACTCCCGTTTACCGAAGGAACCTTTTGTGTGCTACCAAACGTCACAACATAATTGAGTGATTATAAAGGTGCTCTACAGGTGTCTCCGAAGGTGCTTGTTGGATTGGCGTATTTCGAGATTAGGATTTGTCACTCCAATTGTCGGAGAGGTATCTCTGGGCCCACTCGGTAATGCACATCACTATAAGCCTTGCAAGCATTGTAACTAATGAGTTAGTTGCAGGATGATGTATTATAGAACGAGTAAAGAGACTTGCCGGTAACGAGATTGAACTAGGTATTGAGATACCGACGATCGAATCTCGGGCAAGTAACATACCGATGACAAAGGGAACAACGTATGTTGTTATGCGGTTTGACCGATAAAGATCTTCGTAGAATATGTGGGAGCCAATATGAGCATCCATATTCCGCTATTGGTTATTGACCGGAGAAGTGTCTCAGTCATGTATAGATAGTTCTCGAACCCGTAGGGTCCGCACGCTTAAAGTTCGGTGACGATTTGTATTATGAGTTATGTAATTTGATATCTCGAAGGTAATTCGGGGTCCCGGATGAGAACAGGGACATGACGAGGAGTCTCCAAATGGTCGAGGCGTAAAGATCGATATATTGGACGACTATATTCGGACATCGGAAAGGTTCCGAATGATTCGGGTATTATCGGAGTACCGGGGAGTTACGGGAATTCACCGGGAGAAGTATTGGGCATTATTGGGCCATACGGGAATAGAGGAGAGAGGCCAAAAGGAAGGAGGCGCGCTCCCCCCCTCTGGTCCGAATTGGACAAGGGGTGCATCCCTCTTTTCCTTCTCCCTCTCCCCCTCTTTCCTTCTCTCGCGCTCCAACAAGGAAAGGAGGAGTCCTACTCCCGGTGGGAGTAGGACTCCCCCCTTGGCGTGCCCTCCTCCTTGGTCGGCCGCCTCCCCCCTTGCTCCTTTATATACGGGGGCAGGGGCACCCCAGAGACACAACAATTGATCCCTGGGATCTATTAGCCATGTGTGGTGCCCCCCTCCACCATAATCCACCTCGATAATATTGTAGTGGTGCTTAGGCGAAGCCCTGCGTCGGTAGAACATCATCATCGTCACCACGCCGTCATGCTGACGGAACTCTCCCTCAGAGCTCGGCTGGATCAGAGTTCGAGGGACGTCATCGAGTTGAACGTGTGCTGAACTCGGAGGTGTCGTGCGTTCGGTACTTGATCGGTCGGATCGTGAAGACGTATGACTACATCAACCGTGTTGTGCTAACGCTTCCGCTTTCAGTCTATGAGGGTACGTGGACACACTCTCCCCTCTCGTTGCTATGCATCACCATGATCTTGCCTGTGCGTAGGAAAATTTTGAAATTACTACGTTCCCCAACAGGAGAGGCCATGGTGTTGATGTAGAAGCCTTTCGTGATTGATTCCTCCTCCGGCGGAGCACCGGAAAAGGCCCCAAGATGGGATCTCACGGGTACATAAGGTTGCGGCGGTGGAAATAGGTTTTCGTGGTGCTCCTGGATGTTTTCGGGGTATATGGATATATATAGGAGGAAGAAGTAGGTCGGTGGAGCTGCGGGGGGCCCACGAGGGTGGGGCGCGCCTCCCTGCCTTGTGCCCTCCTCGCTTCTTTCTTGACGTCCACTCCAAGTCCCCTGGATCACGTGTGTTCCAAAAATAACTCTTCCGAAAGTTTCATTCCATTTGGACTCCGTTTGATATTCCTTTTCAGCGAAACACTGTAATATGCAAAAAAAAAAAACAGCAATTTGCATTGGGCCTTCGGTTAATAACTTGGTCCCAAAAATAATATGAAAGTGCTTAGTAAAGCCCATTAAACATCCAAAACAGATAATATAATAGCATGGAACAATAAAAAATTATAGATATGTTGGAGACGTATCAATGCATTGTAAGCATGAGAGAACGTGCAACCTCCAACAAATGTCTATTTTTACGTTCAGCAACACCATTTTGAGAAGGAGTATCAACACATGTTGTTTGGTGTATAATGCCATTGGAGGAGAGAAAATAATCAAAATCATTATTAGTATACTCAGTGCCATTGTTTGAACGAAAAAATTCACCTTTGCATTATATTGGTTGCAGACCAAAGCGTAGAAATCTTTGAATGTGGAGAAAACCATCAATAAAGGTTACAAACCAACGTTCTCCAAAAAGAGAGGTCGTGACAGAAGGTCCCCAAACATCCGGGTGAATAATCTCAAAGGGAGTTTGACTTCTTTCACTACTAGTAGGATACGTGGCCCTTGTATGCTTAGCAAGTTCACATGTATCACATACAAGCTTATCCTTGTAGCAGGAAGCAAACAGAGAGGGAAATACACGAGATAAAACATGGAAAGACAAATGGCCAAGTCTGTGGTGGAGTAATAGCAAATAATCTGTGGATGATGTACATGCAGCAAGTGCAAGCGGGGCTGCAACATTGTCGAGGTAGTATGCACCATCACGCCGTGCAGTCCCAAGTACCTTCCCGTCTTCGCCTCTGGAAGACACAAAATAAAGGTTCAAACCAAGCTCTACAATTAAGCGACTTCGTAATTGAACTAACAGAGAGAAGATTTACTGGAAAATCTGGAACATGTAAAACTTGGGTTAAAGATAAAGAAGGTGTACAACTAATAGCTCCACTCCCCATTATAGGGGCTGAGGATCCATCAGCTATACGGACCCTATCTTTTCCTGATCTAGGAATATAAGAAGAGAACTCCTTAGGGCAACCTGTCATATGGTTAGAAGCTCCAGAATCTATTATCCAAGGAGAATATGAAGATTTAATTGGATGATGCGAGTAGTTCACACCTTGAGATGCATGGTAACTAGACATAGAGCCAGCAGGAACTTCATTGGATGCAGCTAAGAGTTTTGATTTAAATTCCTCGAGAGCTTGTGCATTTCAAGCGATAATTCACCTGTGGGTGAACTGAGATGCACACGATCTTGCTTCTTCCCTCAGGCATCACCAAACTTGATCCGGCCCTGTCGTTGTCGCCACCCAGGTGGATATCCAATCAGGTCAAAATAATTCTTCTTTATATGGCCAGTTTGCTTGCAGTGATCACATACTTGAAGGAAATATGCCCTAGAGGCAATAATAAAGTTATTATTTATATTTCCTTATATCATGATAAATGTTTATTATTCATGCTAGAATTGTATTAACTGGAAACTTAGTACATGTGTGAATACATAGACAAACAGAGTGTCACTAGTATGCCTCTACTTGACTAGCTCGTTGAATCAATGATGGTTATGTGTCCTAACCATAGACATGAGTTGTCATTTGATTAACGGGATCACATCATTAGAGAATGATGTGATTGACTTGACACATCCGTTAGCTTAGCACGATGATCATTTAGTTTGTTGCTATTGCTTTCTCCATAACTTATACATGTTCCTATGACTATGAGATCATGCAACTCCCGAATACCGGAGGAACACTTAGTGTGCTATCAAACGTCACAACGTAACTGGGTGACTATAAAGATGCTCTACAGGTGTCTCCGATGGTGTTTGTTGAGTTGGCATAGATTGAGATTAGGATTTGTCACTCCGAGTATCCGAGAGGTATCTCTGGGCCCTCTCGGTAATGCACATCACTATAAGCCTTGCAAGCAATGTGACTAATGAGTTAGTTGCGATGATGCATTACGGAACGAGTAAAGAGACTTGCCGGTAACGAGATTGAACAAGGTATTGAGATACCGATGATCGAATCTCGGGCAAACATACCGATGACAAAGGGAACAACATATATCGTTATGCGATTTGACCGATAAAGATCTTCGAAGAATATGTGTGAGCCAATATGAACATCCAAGTTCCGCTGCTGGTTATTGAACGGAGACGTGTCTCGGTCATGTGTACATAGTTCACGAACCTGTAGGGTCCGCACGCTTAACGTTCGGTGACGATCGGTATTATGAGTTTACGTGTTTTGATGTACCGAAGGTAGTTCGGAGTCCCGAATATGATCACGGACATGACGATGAGTCTCAAAATGGTCGAGAAATAAAGATTGATATATTGGACGGCTATATTCGGACACCAGAAGTGTTCCGGATGATTTCGGAGAAAGCCGGAGTGCAGGAGGGTTACTGGACCCCCCCCCCCCCCGGTGGGAAAGTTGGGCCTTCATGGGCCATAGGGAAGAGGGGAGGCAGCCCACAAGGGGAAGCCGCGCCCCCTCCCTATAGGAGTCCGAATTGGACTAGGGAGGGGGGCGCGCCCCCCTTTCCTTCTCCTCTTCCTTTCCCTTCCTTCCTTCCCCTTCTCCTCCTAGTAGGACTAGGAAAGGAGAAATCCTACTCCTACTAGGAGGAGGATTCCTCCTCCCTTGGCGCGCCACTAGGGCCGGTCGGCCTCCCCCCTTGCTCCTTTATATACGGGGGCAGGTGGGGCACCCTAGGACACACAAGTTGATTGCTTTTAGCCGTGTGCGGTGGCCCCCTCCACCATAATCCACCTCGGTCATATCGTCGTAGTGCTTAGGTGAAGCCCTGCGCCGATAGCTTCATCATCACCGTCATCACGCCGTCGTGCTGACGAAGCTCTCCCTCGACACTCAGCTGGATCAAGAGTTTGTGGGACGTCACCGAGCCGAATGTGTGCAGATCACGGAGGTGACGTACTTTCGGTACTAGGATCGGTCGTATCGTGAAGACATACGACTACATCAATCGCGTTGTCATAACGCTTCTGCTTACAGTCTACGAGGGTACGTGGACAACACTCTTCCCCTCTTGTTTTTTTGAAATTACTGTGTTCCCCAACAGTGGCATCCTAGCCAGGTCTATGCGTAGATGTTATATGCATGAGTAGAACACAAAGGAGTTGTGGGCGTGGGTATATACATATTGCTTGCCGTCACTAGTTGATTCTTGATTCGGCGGGATTGTTGGATGAAGCGGCCCAGACCGACATTACGCGTACGCTTACGCGAGACTGGTTCTACCGACGTGCTTCGCACATAGGTGGCTGGTGGGTGTCAGTTTCTCCAACTTTAGTTGAATCGGATTTAATGAACATGGTTCTTTCTGAAGATCAAAAATCAATCACTATACCCCGTTGTGGTTTTTGATGTGTAGGTAAGAACGGTTCTTGCTCAGCCCATAGCAACCACGTAAAACTTGCAACAACAAAGTAGAGGACGTCTAACTTGTTTTTGCAGGGCATGTTGTGATGTGATATGGTCAAGACATGATGCTAAATTTATTGTATGAGATGATCATGTTTTGTAACACAGTTATCGGCAACTGGCAGGAGCCATATTGTTGTCGCTTTATTGTATGAAATGCAATCGCCATGTAATTGCTTTACTTTATCACTAAGCGGTAGCGATAGTCGTAGAAGCAATAGTTGGCGAGACGACAATGATGCTTCGATGGAGATCAAGGTGTCAAGCCGGTGACGATGGTGATCATGACGGTGCTTTGGAGATGGAGATCAAAGGCACAAGATGATGATGGCCATATCATAGCACTTATATTGATTGCATGTGATGTTTATCCTTTATGCATCTTATTTTGCTTAGTTCGACAGTAGCATTATAAGATGACCTCTCACTAAATTTCAAGGTATAAGTGTTCTCCCTGAGTATGCACCGTTGCTACAGTTCGTCGTTCCAAGACACCACGTGATGATCGTTTGTGACAAGCTCTACGTTCACATACAACGGGTGCAAGCCAGTTTTGCACACGCAGAATACTCGGGTTAAACTTGACGAGCCTAGCATATGCAGATATGGCCTCGGAACACTGAGACCAAAAGGTCGAGCGTGAATCATATAGTAGATATGATCACCATTGAAAACTACTCCATCTCACGTGATGATCGGACACGGTTTAGTTGATATGGATCACGTGAAAACTTAGATGATTAGAGAGATGTCTATCTAAGTGGGAGTTCTTAAGTAATTTGATTAATTGAACTTTAATTTATCATGAACTTAGTAACTGATAGTATTTTGCATGTCTATGTTGTTGTAGATAGATGGCCAGTGTTGTTGTTCCGTTGAATTTTAACGCGTTCCTAGAGAAAGCTAAGTTGAAAGATGATGGTAGCAACTACACGGACTGGGTCCATAACTTGAGTATTATCCTCATTGCTGCACAGAAGAATTACGTCCTGGAAGCACCGCTAGGTGACAAACCCGCTGCAGGAGCAACGCCAGATGTTGTGAACACCTGGTAGAGCAAAGCTGATGACTACTCGATAGTTCAGTGTGCCATGCTTTACGGCTTAGAACCAGGACTTCAACGACATTTTGAATGTCATGGGGGATATGAGATGTTCCAGGAGTTGAAGTTAATATTTTAAGCAAATGCCTGGATTGAGAGATATGAAGTCTCCAATAAGTTCTACAGCTGCAAAATGGAGGAGAATAGTTCTGTCAGTGAACATATACTCAGAATATCAGGGTACCACAACCAGTTGACTCAGCTAGGATTTCATCTTCCTGATGATAGTGTCATTGACAGAGTTCTTCAATCACTGCCACCAAGCTACAAGAGCTTCGTGATGAACTATAATATGCAACTGATGGATAAGACTATTCCCGAGCACTTCGCAATGCTAAAGGCTGCGGAGGTAGAAATCAAGAAGGAGCATCAAGTGTTGATGGTCAACAAGACCACTAGTTTCAAGAAAAAGGGTCAATGGAAGAATGGGAACTTCAAGAAGAACAGCAAGCCAGTTTCTGCTCAAGTGAAGAAACCCAAGTCGGACCTAAGCCTGAAACTGAGTGCTTCTACTGCAAAGGGACTGGTCACTGGAAGCGGAACTGCCCCAAGTATTTGGCAGAGAAGAAGGATGGCAAAGTGAAAGGTATATTTGATGTACATGTTATTTATGTGTACCTTACTAATGCTTGCAGTAGTGTCTGGGTATTTGATACTGGTTTAGTTGCTAATATTTGCAACTCGAAACAGGGGCTATGGATTAAGAGAAGATTGGCTAAGGACGAGGTGACGATGCGCGTGGGAAATGGTTCCAAAGTCGATGTGATCGCCGTCGGCACGCTACTGCTACGTCTTGAGCTTGCGTTGGTTTTCCCCGAAGAGGAGAGGATGATGCAGCATAGTAGCGTAAGTATTTCCCTCAGTTTTTGAGAACCAAGGTATCAATCCAGTAGGAGGCCACGCGCAAGTCCCTCGTACCTGCACAAAACTATAGCTACTCGCAACCAACGCGGTTAGGGGTTGTCAATCCCTTCACGGTCACTTACGAGAGTGAGATCTGATACAGATATTTTTTTGGTATTTTTGGCATAAAGATGCAAAGTGAAAAGTAAAAGGCAAAGTAAAAACAAAGAAAGTATAAAAGTAATGGAGATTGATATGATGAGAATAGACCCGGGGGCCATAGGTTTCACTAGTGGCTTCTCTCAAGAGCATAAATATTCTACGGTGGGTGAACAAATTACTGTTGAGCAATTGACAGAATTGAGCATAGTTATGAGGTTATCTAGGTATGATCATGTATATAGGCATCACGTCTGTGACAAGTAGATCGAAACGATTCTGCATCTACTACTATTACTCCACTCATCGACCGCTATCCAAAGATGCATCTAGAGTATTAAGTTAAAAACAGAGTAACGCCTTAAGCAAGATGACATGATGTAGAGGAATAAATTCATGCAATATGATAAATACCCCATATTGTTATCCCCGATGGCAACAATACAATACGTGCCTTGTAACCCTTTACATCCTTTGGTAAGGACACCGCAAGATTGAACCCAAAGCAATGCACTTCTCGCATTGCAAGAACTACCAATCTAGTTGGCCAAACCAAACGGATAATTCGAAGAGACTTGCAAAGATAACTCAATCATACATAAAAGAATTCAGAGAAGATTCAAATATTATTCATAGATAAACAGGATCATAAACCCACAATTCACCAATCTCAACAAACACACCGCAAAAAGAAGATTACATCGAATAGATCTCCACGAGAGAGGGGGAGAACATTGTATTGAGATCCAAAAAGAGAGAAGAAGCCATCTAGCTACTAGCTATGGACCCGAAGGTCTGAAGTAAACTACTCACACTTCATCGGAGGGGCTATGGTGTTGATGTAGAAGCCCTCCGTGGTGGATGCCCTCCCGTGAGCTCGCAATGAGCCCCAAGATGGGATCTCGTGGATACAGGAAGGCACGGTGGCAGAATTAGGTTTTGGCTCCCGTTACGATCGTTTGGGGTGCGTAGGTATATAGGAGGAAGGAGTACGTCGGTCGAGCTTGAGGGGCCCACAAAGGCAGGGGCGCGCCTAGGCGCCCTCCACCCTAAATGCCGCCTCGTTGCTTTCTTGACGGAGGGTCCAATTCTCCTGGGTCTTATCTGATGAGAAAATCACGTTTCCGAAGATTTCATTCTGTTTGGACTCCGTTTGATATTCTGTTTCTTTGAAATACTGAAAAAGGCAAAAAACAGCAATTATGGGCTGGGCCTCCGGTTAATAGGTTAGTCCCAAAAGTAATATAAAAGTGGAAAATAAAGCCCATTATAGTCCAAAACAATAGATAAAGTAGCATGGAGCAATCAAAAATTATAGATACGTTGGAGACGTATCAGGCATCCCCAAGCTTAATTCCTGCTCGTCCTCGAGGAGGTAAATGATAAAAAGAGAATTTTTGATGCGGAGTGATACTTTGGCATATTTTCAATGTAAATCTTCTTAATCATGGTATGAATATTCAGATCTGAAAGATTCAAGACAAAAGTTCATATTGACATCAAAATAATAATACTTCAAGCATACTAATCAAAGTAATCATGTCTTCTCAAAATAGCATGGCAAAAGAAAGTTCATCCCTACAAAATCATATAGTTAGGCTATGCTTCATTTTCGTCACACAAAGATGTTCCCAACTTCTATACCCCCGATGACAAGCCAAGCAATTGTTGCATACTTAAATAATCTCAAACTTTTTATACCTTCACGCAATACATGAGTGTGAGCCATGGATATAGCACTATGGGTGGAATAGAATATGATGATGGGGATTGTGTGCAGAAGACAAAAAAGGAGAAAGTCTCACATTGACGAGGATAATCAACGGACTATGGAGATGCCCATCAATTGATGTCAACATGAGGAGTAGGGATTGACATGCAACGGATGCACTAGAGCTATGAATGCTCAACAAAAGAAAACTAGTGGGTGTGCATCCAACTTACTTGCTCATGAAGACCTAGGGCATTTTGAGGAAGCCCATCGTAGGAATATACAAGCCAAGTTCTATAACGAAAAATTCCCACTAGTATAAAAAGACAACTTATGAGACTCACTATATGAAAAACATGGTGCTACTTTGAAGCACAATATATGAGACTCACTACATGAAGAATAAGGTGCTACTTTGAAGCACAATATATGAGACTCACTACATGAAGCACAAGTGTGGAAAAAGAGATAGTAGCATTGCCCTTTTTATTTATTTTCTTTTTTTTGAGCCTGTCTTTTTTTTTGGCCTTTCTCTTTTTTTGGGCAATTCTCTAATAATGATGATCATTACACTTCTATTGATTACAACTCGAAACTAGAACAAGGTATGACTCTATATGAATGCCTTCGGCGGTGTACCGGGATGGTGCAATGAATCAAGAGTGACATGTATGAAAAATAATGCATGGTGGCTTCGCCACAAATACTATGTCAACTACATGATCATGCAATGGAAATATGACAAAAGTAATGTATGTCATGATGATAATGAACGGAACGGTGGAAAGTTGCATGGCAATATATCTCGGAATGGCTATGGAAATGCCATAATAGGTAGGTATGGTGGCTGTTTTGAGGAAGATATAAGTAGGTTTATGTGTGAAAGAGCGTATCATATCACGGGGTTTGGATGCACCGTGAAGTTTGCACCAACTCTCAAGGTGAGAAAGGGCAATGCACGGCATCAAGAGGCTAGCAAAGGTGGAAAGGTAAAAGTGCGTATAATCCATGGACTCAACATTAGTCAAAATAACTCATATACTTATTGCAAAAATTTAGAAGTCATCAAAAATCAAGTACTACGCACATGCTCCTAGGGGGGTAGATTGGTAGGAAAACACCATCGCTCGTCCCCGACCGCCACTCATAAGGATGCACAAGCTAGGTACACTTCATGTTTCAAATTTGTTACACAACTTTAACCATACGTGCATGCTACGGGGTTTGGTAACTTCAACACAAGCATTTCTCAAATTCACAACTACTCAACTAGCATGACTTTGATATTATCACCTCCATATCTCAAAACAATTATCAAACATCAAACTTATCTTAGTATTCAACGCACTCAAAAGGAAGTTTCACATATCTTGAATACCAAGTATATTAACATTAAGCAAATTACCATGCTATTAACGACTCTCAAAATAATCTAAGTGAAGCATGAGAGATCAAGTTTCTTTAAAACAAATCCCCACCGTGCTCTAAAAGATCTAAGTGAAGCACTAGAGAAAAAATTATCACGCTCAAAAGATATAAGTGAAGCACTATGAGCAAACTATCAAGCTAAAAAGATATAAGTGAAGCACATAGAGTATTCTATCAAATTTCAATTCATGTATGGCTCTCTCAAAAGGTGTGTACAACAAGGATGATTGTGGTAAACTAACAAGCAAAGGCGCAAATAATACAAGACGCTCCAAGCAAAACACTTCTCATGTGGTGAATAAAAATATAGCTCCAAGTAAATTACCGAGGGCATCCCCAAGCTTAGGCTCTTGCCACTCCTTGTTCCATAATCCATCAAAAGTGTTGGGGAACGTAGCAGAAATTCAAAATTTTCCTACGAGTCACCAAGATCTATCTATGGAGAGACTAGCAACGAGGGGAAGGAGAGTGCATCTACATACCCTTGTAGATCGCTAAGCGGAAGCGTTCAAGAGAACGGGGTTGAAGGAGTCGTACTCGTCGTGATCCAAATCACCGGAGATCCTAGTGCCAAACAGACGGCACCTCCGCGTTCAACACACGTGCAGCCCGGTGACGTCTTCCATGCCTTGATCCAGCAAGTAGAGAGGGAGAGGTTGAGGAAGACTCCATCCAGCAGCAGCACAACGGCGTGGTGGTGATGGAGGAGCGTGGCAATCCTGCAGGGCTTCGCCAAGCACCGCGGGAGAGGAGGAGTACTTGGGAGAGGGGGAGGGCTGCGCCAGAACTTGGGGTGCGGCTGCCCTCCCACCCCTCCACTATCTATAGGTGGGGGGAGAGGGGCCGACCCCCCTAGATCTCATCTAGGGTTGGGGCGGCGGCCAAGGGGGGAGGAGTGCCTCCCAAGTCAAGTGGAGGCCCTCCCCCTTAGGGTTTCCCCTCTCCCATGCGCATGGGCCTTGGGGGGGCTGGTGCCCCTGGCCCATTAAGGCTAGGACGCCCCCTTCCAACTCATGCTGCTGTATTGGACGTGGTGGAACATCTTTCGGACCTCCAGACCCCTCCGGAATCCTCCGGAACCTTCCGGAAGCTTCCCGGTACAATTACCGGAAAAACCCGAACTTTTCCCGGAACCCGAACAACAACTTTCCATATATAAATCTTTACCTCCTCGTGACGTCCGGGATCTCATCCAGGACTCTGAACAACATTCGGTAACCACACAAAAACTTCCTTTATAACCCTAGCGTCATCGAACCTTAAGTGTGCAGACCCTACAGGTTCGGGAACCATGCAGACATGACCGAGACGTTCTCCGTCAATAACCAACAGCGGGATCTGGATACCCATGTTGGCTCCCACATATTCCACGATGATCTCATTGGATAAACCACGATGTCAAGGACTCAATTGATCCCGTATACAATTCCCTTTGTCTAGCGGTATTATACTTGCCCGAGATTCGATCGTCGGTATGCCGATACCTTGTTCAATCTCGTTACCGGCAAGTCTCTTTACTCGTTCCGTAACACATCATCCCGTGATCAACCCCTTGGTCACATTGTGCACATTATGATGATGTCCTACCGAGTGGGCCCAGAGATACCTCTCCGTCTACACGGAGTGACAAATCCCAGTCTCGATTCGTGCCAACCAAACAAACACTTTCGGAGATACCCGTAGTGCACCTTTATAGCCACCCAGTTACGTTGTGACGTTTGGTACACCCAAAGCATTCCTATGGTATTCGGGAGTTGCACAATCTCATGGTCTAAGGAAATGATACTTGACATTAGAAAAGCTTTAGCATACGAACTACACGATCTTTGTGCTAGGCTTAGGATTGAGTCTTGTCCATCACATCATTCTCCTAATGATGTGATCCCGTTATCAACGACATCCAATGTCCATGGTCAGGAAACCGTAACCATCTATTGATCAACAAGCTAGTCAACTAGAGGCTTACTAGGGACATGGTGTTGTCTATGTACCCACACATGTATCTGAGTTTCCTATCAATACAATTATAGCATGGATAATAAACGATTATCATGAACAAGGAAATATAATAATAACTAATTTATTCTTGCCTCTAGGGCATATTTCCAACAGTCTCCCACTTGCACTAGAGTCAATAATCTAGTTCACATCGCCATGTGATTAACACTGACAGGTCACATCGCCATGTGATCAACATCCAAAGAGTTTACTAGTGTCACTAAACTAGTTCACATCACCATGTGATTAAGACTCAATGATTTCTGGGGTTTGATCATGTTTTTCTCGTGAGAGAGGTTTTAGTCAACGGGTCCGCAACATTCAGATCCGTATGTATTTCGCAATTCTCTATGTCATATTGTAAATGCTGCTTCCATGCTCCACTTGGAGCTATTCCAAATGGTTGCTCCACTATACGTATCCGGTTTGCTACTCAGAGTCATTCGGATAGGTGTTAAAGCTTGCATCGACGTAACCCTTTACGCCGAACTCTTTATCACCTCTATAATCGAGAAACATGTCCTTATTTACTCCAAGGACAATTTTGACCGCTGTCCAATGATCCATTCCTGGATCATTCTTGTACCCCTTGACTGACTCATGGCAAGGCACACTTCCGGTGCGGTACACATCATAGTATATTATAGAGCCTACGTCTGAAGTATAGGGGACGGCCTTCGTCCTTTCTCTCTCTTCTGCCGTGGTCGAGTTTTAACTCTTAACTTCATACCTTACAACTCAGGCAAGAACTCCTTCTTTAACTGATCCATCTTGAACACCTTCAAGACCATGTCAAGGTATGTGCTCATTTGAATGTACCATTTAGCATTTTTGATCTATCCTCATAGACCTTGATGCTCAATTTTCAAGTAGCTTAATCCAGATTTTCCATTGAAAAACACTTTTCAAATAACCCTATATGCTTTCCAGAAATTCTACATCATTTCTGATCAACAATATGTCAACAACATATACTTATCAGAAATTTTATAGTGCTCCCACTCACTTCTTTGGAAATACAAGTTTCTCACAAACTTTGTGCTAACCTAAAATCTTTGATCATTCCATCAAAGCGTACATTCCAACTCCGAGATGCTTACTCCAGTCCTTAGAAGGATCGCTGGAGCTAGCATACCTTTTAGCATCCTTAGGATCGACAAACCTTTCTGATTGTATCGCATACAACCTTTCCTAACGAAAACTCGTTTTGACATCCATTTGGCAGATTTCATAAATGCAGATAATGCTAACATGATTCCGACAGACTTAAGCATCGCTACGGATGAGAAAATCTCATCGTAGTCAACTTCCTTGAACTTGTGAAAAACTCTTCGCCACAAGTCGAGCTTCACAGACGGTGACATTACCATCCACGTCCGTTTTCTTCTTAAAGATCCATTTATCTCAATGGCTTGCCTATCGGGCAAGTCCACCAAAGTCCATGCTTTGTTCTGATACATGGATCCTATCTCGGATTTCATGGCTTCTAACCATTTGTCGGAATATGGGCCCACCATCGCTTCTCCATAGCTCGTGGGTTCATTTTTGTCTAGCAACATGACCTTCCAGCATGTGATTACTGCATCAGTCAAGTAGTAGTACGCATCCTTGTCACCCTACGAGGTCCGGTAGTGACTTGATCCGAAACTTCATGATCACTATCATAAGCTTCTACTTCAATTGGTGTAGGCGCCACAGGAACAACTTCATGTGCCCTGCTGCACACTAGTTGAAGTGATGGTTCAATAACCTCATCAAGTCTCCACCATCCTCCCACTCAATTTTCGAGATGAACTTTTCCTCGAGAAAGGACCCGATTCAAGAAACAATCCCTATTGCTTTCGGATCTGAATTAGGAGGTATACCCAACTGTTTTTGGGTGTCCTATGAAGATGCATTTTATCCGCTTTGGGTTCGAGCTTATCAACCTGAAACTTTTTCACATAAGCGTCGCAGCCCCAAATTTTTTAAGAAACGACAACTTAGGTTTCTCCAAACCATAGTTCAAACGGTGTCGTCTCAACGGAATTACGTGGTGCCCTATAAAGTGAGTGCGGTTGTCTCTAATGCCTAACCCATGGACGATAGTGGTAATTCAATAAGAGACATCATGGTACGCACCATATCCAATAGGGTGCAACTATGATGTTCGGACACACCATCACACTATGGTGTTCCAGGCGGTATTAAATGTGAAACAATTTCCACAATGTCTTAATTATGCGTACAAAACTCGTAACTCAGATATTCATCTCTATGATCATATCATAGACATTTTATCCTCTTGTCACGAAGATCTTCAACTTCACTCTGAAATTACTTGAACCATTCAATAATTCAGACTTGTGCTTCATCAAGTAAATATACTCAGTATCTACTCAAATCATCTGTGAAGTAAGAACATAACGATATCCACTGCGTGCCTCAGCACTCATTGGACTGCACACATCAAAATGTATTACTTCCAACAAGTTGCTTTCTTGTTCCATTTCACAGAAAACGAGGCTTTCAGTCATCTTGCCCATATGGTATGATTTGCATGTCTCAAGTGATTCAAAATAAAGTGAGTCCAAACGGTCCATCTGCATGGAGTTTCTTCATGCATATACACCAATAGACATGGTTCGCATGTCTCAAACTTTTCAAAAACGAGTGAGTCCAAAGATCCATCAACATGGAGCTTCTTCATATGTTTTATACCAATATGACTTACATGGCATTGCCACAAGTAGGTGGTACTATCATTACTATCTTATATCTTTTGGCATGAACATGTGTATCACTACGATCGAGATTTAATAAACCATTCATTTTAGGTGCAAGACCATTGAAGGTATTATTCAAATAAACAGAGTAACCATTATTCTCCTTAAATGAATAAATCAGACATTGCGATAGACATAATCCAATCATGTATATGCTCAACGCAAACACCAAATAACAATTATTTAGGTTTAACACCAATCTCGAAGGTAGAGGGAGCGTGCGATGCTTGATCACATCAACCTTGGAAACAGTTCCAACACATATCGTCAACTCACCTTTAGCTAGTCTTCGTTTATTCCGTAGCTTTTATTTCAAGTTACTAACACTTAGCAACCGAACAGGTATCTAATACCCTGGTGCTACTAGGAGTACTAGTAAAGTAGACATTACCATAATGTATATCCAATATACTTGTATCGACCTTGCCAGCCTTCTCATCTATCAAGTATCTAGGGTAATTCTGCTCTTAGTGGTTGTTCCCCTTATTACAGAAGCACTTAGTCTCGGGTTTGGGTTCAACCTTGGGTTTCTTCACTTAGAGCAGCAGCTGATTTGTTGTTTCATGAAGTATCCCTTCTTGCCCTTGCCCTTCTTGAAACTAGTGGTTTCACCAACCATCAACAATTGATGATCCTTCTTGATTTCTACTTTCGTGGTGTCAAACATCGCGAATATCTCAAGGATCATCATATCTATCCCTGATATGTTATAGTTCATCATGAAGCTCTAGCAGCTTGGTGGCAATGACTTTGGAGAAACATCACTATCTCATCTGGAAGATCAACTCCCACTCGATTCAAGTGATTGTTGCACTCAGACAATCTCAGCACAAGCTCAATGATTGAGCTTTTCTCCCTTAGTTTGTAGGCCAAGAAGCTCGTCGGAGGTCTTAAACCTCTTGGCGTGGGCACGAGCCTGAAATCCCAATTTCAGCCCTCGAAACATCTCAGATGTATCACGACGTTTCGAAATCGTCTTCGGTGCCTTAACTCTAAACCATTTAACATTACTGAACTATCACGTAGTTATCAAAACGTGTATGTTAGATGTTACGCAACACCCACGCATCGACGTTCGAGGTTCAGCACACTGAGCGGTACATTAAGGACATAAGCCTTCTACGAAGCAACGAGGACAATCCTCAGTGTACGGACTTAGTCTGCATAATTGCTACTATCAACTTTCAACTGAATTTTTCTCTAGGAACATATCTAAAACAGTAGAACTAAAGCGGAGCTTATGACATAATTTGCGAAGATCTTTTGACTATGTTCAGAATAATTAAGTTCATCTTATGAACTCCCACTCAGATAGACATCCCTCTAGTCATCTAAGTGATTACATGATCCGAGTCAACTAGGCCGTGTCCGATCATCACGTGAGACGTACTAGTCATCATCGGTGAACATCTTCATGTTGATCATATCTACCATAGGACTCATGCTCGACCTTTCGGTCTCTTGTGTTCCGAGGCCATGTCTGTACATGCTAGGCTCGTCAAGTCAACCTAAGTGTTTCGCGTGTGTAAATCTGGCTTAAACCCGTTGTATGTGAACGTAAAAATCTATCACACCCAATCATCACGTGGTGCTTCGAAACGACGAACTTCCGCAACGGTGCACAGTTAGGGGGAAAACTTTCTTGAAATTTTAATGAGGGATCATCTTATTTACTACCGTCGTTCTAAGCAAATAAGATGCATAAACATGATAAACATCACATGCAATCAAAAAGTGACATGATATGGCCAATATCATTTTGCTCCTTTTGATCTCCATCTTCGGGGCTCCATGATCATCATCGTCACCGGCTTGACACCATGATCTCCATCATCATGATCTCCATCATCGTGTCTTCATGAAGTTGTCTCGCCAACTTATTACTTCTACTACTATGGCTACCGGTTAGCAATAAAGTAAAGTAATTACATGGCGTTGTTCAATGACACGCAGGTCATACAATAAATTAAGACAACTCCTATGGCTCCTGCCGGTTGTCATACTCATCGACATGCAAGTCGTGTTTCCTATTACAAGAACATGATCAATCTCATACATCACATATCATTCATCACATTCGTCTTGGCCATCTCACATCACATAGCATACCCTACAAAAACAAGTTAGACATCCTCTAATTGTTGTTTGCGTGTTTTACGTGGCTGCTATGGGTTTCTAGCAAGAACGTTTCTTACCTACGCAAAACCACAACGTGATATGCCAATTGCTATTTACCCTTCATAAGGAACCTTTTCATCGAATCCGATCCGACTAAAGTGGGAGAGACTGGCACCCGCTAGCCACCATATGCAACAAGTGCATGTCAGTCGGTGGAACCTGTCTCACGTAAGAGTACGTGTAAGGTCGGTCCGGGCCGCTTCATCCCATGATGCCGCCGAATCAAGATTGGACTACTAACGGTAAGCATATTGAACAAAATCAACGCCCACAACTACTTTGTGTTCTACTCGTGCAAAGAATCTACGCATAGACCTAGCTCTGGTACCACTGTTGGGGAACGTAGCAGAAATTCAAAATTTTCCTACGAGTCACCAAGATCTATCTATGGAGAGACTAGAAACGAGGGGAAGGAGAGTGCATCTACATACCCTTATAGACCGCTAAGCGGAAGCGTTCAAGAGAACGGGGTTGAAGGAGTCGTACTCGTCGTGATCCAAATCACCGGAGATCCTAGTGCCGAACGGACGACACCTCCGCATTCAACACACGTGCATCCCGGTGACGTCTCCCATGCCTTGATCCAGCAAGGAGAGAGGGAGAGGTTGAGGAAGACTCCATCCAGCAGCAGCACAACGAAGTGGTGGTGATGGAGGAGCGTGGCAATCCTGCAGGGCTTCGCCAAGCACCGGGGGAGAGGAGGAGTACTTGGGAGAGGGGGAGGGCTGCGCTAGAACTTGGGGTGCAGCTTCCCTCCCACCCCTCCACTATTTATCGATGGGGGGGGGGGAGAGGGGGCCGGCCCCCCTAGATCTCATCTAGGGTTGGGGCGGCGGCCAAGGGGGGAGGAGTGCCTCCCAAGTCAAGTGGAGGCCCTCCCCCTTAGGATTTCCCCTCTCCCATGCGCATGGGCCTTGGGGGGGCTGGTGCCCCTGGCCCATTAAGGCTAGGGCGCCCCCTTACAGCCCATGCTGCTGTATTGGACGTGGTGGAACATCTTTCGGACCTCCGGACCCCTCCGGAATCCTCCGGAACCTTCCGGAAGCTTCCCGGTACAATACCGAAAAAACCCGAACTTTTCCCGGAACCCGAACAACAACTTTCCATATATAAATCTTTACCTCCGGACCATTCCGGAACTCCTCGTGACGTCCGGGACTCCGAACAACATTCGGTAACCACATACAAACTTCCTTTATAACCCTAGCGTCATCGAACCTTAAGTGTGTAGACCCTACGGGTTCGGGAACCATGCAGACATGACCGAGACGTTCTCCGGTCAATAACCAACAGCGGATCTGGATACCAATGTTGGCTCCCACATGTTCCACGATGATCTCATCGGATGAACCCACGATGTCAAGGGCTCAATCGATCCCGTATACAATTCCCTTTGTCTAGCGGTATTATACTTGCCCGAGATTCGATCGTCGGTATGCCGATACCTTGTTCAATCTCGTTACCGGCAAGTCTCTTTACTCGTTCCGTAACACATCATCTCGTGATCAACCCCTTGGTCACATTGTGCACATTATGATGATGTCCTACCGAGTGGGCCCGGATACCTCTCCATCTACACGGAGTGACAAATCCCAGTCTCGATTCGTGCCAACCCAACAGACACTTTCGGAGATACCCGTAGTGCACCTTTATAGCCACCCAGTTACGTTGTGACGTTTGGTACACCCAAAGTATTCCTACGGTATTCGGGAGTTGCACAATCTCATGGTCTAAGGAAATGATACTTGACATTAGAAAAGCTATAGCATACGAACTACACGATCTTTGTGCTAGGCTTAGGATTGGGTCTTGTCCATCACATCATTCTCCTAATGATGTGATCCCGTTATCAACGACATCCAATGTCCTTGGTCAGGAAACCGTAACCATCTATTGATCAACGAGCTAGTCAATTAGAGGCTTACTAGGGACATGGTGTTGTCTATGTACCCACACATGTATCTGAGTTTCCTATCAATACAATTATAATATGGATAATAAACGATTATCATGAACAAGGAAATATAATAATAACTAATTTATTCTTGCCTCTAGGGCATATTTCCAACAAAAAGAATTCACCCAAAACTTGAAAACTTCACAACACAAAACTCAACAGAAATCTTGTGAGCTCCGTTAGAGAAAGAAAACAAAAGAATACTTTAAGGTACTGTAATGAACTCATTTTTTATTTATATTGTTGTTAAACCTACTGTATTCCAACTTCTCTATGGACCATAAACTATTTTACTAGCCATAGATTCATCAAAATAAGCAAACAACACCGCAAAACAGAATCTGTCAAAAACAGAACAGTCTGTAGTAATCTGTAACTAACGCAAACTTCTGGAACTCAAAACATTCTACCAAAATTAGACGACCTGGAAAATTTGTTTATTGATCATCAGCAATTGGAATCAGTATTTTATCACGTTCTGGTGATTTTTAACAATTCGGGCACTGAGCGCAAAGTTTCTGGAAATTACAGCAAGATCAAATAAGTATCATCCAAGAAGATCCAATAGGTTTAACTTGGCACAAACGCTAATTAAAACATAAAACCACATCTAAACAGAGGCTAGATGGATTATTTATTCCTAAACAGAAGCAAAAACAAAAACTAAAAATAAAATTGGGTTGCCTCCCAACAAGCGCTCTCGTTTAACGCCCCTAGCTAGGCATAAAAGCAAGGATAGATCTAGGTATTGGCATTTTTGGTAGGCAATTCTTCAATGAGGCATCTACCTCCTTTAGAATTTTCTTTCTTTCTAGTAATTATCAAACTTTTAGGCACAAGATCAAAAAATTCATTCGCAGCAAATGGTTCCTTAATGATAGTAAAAAGATCGGGATGAATACCTATAGATTTAAGATCCGCAATTTCCTTACTAGATGATTCACCCTTATTTTTAGGAACATACATAAACTTGGCAATTTTAGTGGAAGGACTAGGAGTATTCTTTACGGAAGAAAAAGCGGTTCCCAAGTTGGTAATGATACCCTCAAGTTTATCGATTCGAGTGGAATCTAGATTTATTTTTTCATTATCCATAGGTTCTTTCTCCTTAATATTTTTCAAAGTCATTCCTACCTTAGATCCATATTGAGTAATTTCATTATGGATCTTTTTGTCTAGATTTTCAATGGATTCAATTTTAGCAACTTTGTTTTCAATAATTTCAAGCCTTTGCATAACATGCTCCAAAGTTAACATAGTTCCATTAACCAAAAGAGGTGGTGAGCCAAATAAATCTATTAAAGCATTATAAGAATCAAAGGTATGGCTACCCAAGAAATTCCCTCCGGTAATGGTATCAAGGATATATCTATACCAAGGATTAGCACCTACGTAAAATTTACGAAGAAGAACTGAAGTAGATTGCTTCCTGGTAGATCTATTTTGAGCATTGCAAATTCTATACCAAGCGTCTTTTAGATTTTCTCCCTCCCTTTGCTTAAAATTTAGAACTTCATTCTCGGGAGATAATGGAGAAGATATGAGACTAGTCATGACGGCAAGCAAACAAACTAACACACAAGCAACAAAAGGCAAAGGGAAAAAGAGAAGGAGATTGGGAAAGAGAGGGCGAATAAAACGGCAAGGGTGAAGTGGGGGAGAGGAAAACGAGAGGCAAATGGCAAATAATGTAATGCGAGAGATAGGGATTGTGATGGGTACTTGGTATGTTGACTTTTGCGTAGACTCCCCGGCAACGGCGCCAGAAAAGAGCTTGATGTCTACTACACAACCTTCTTCTTGTAGACGTTGTTGGGCCTGCAAGTGCACAGGTTTGTAGAACAGTAGCAAATTTCCCTCAAGTGTATGACCTAAGGTTTATCAATCTGTAAGAGGCGTAGGATGAAGATGGTCTCTCTCAAGCAACCCTGCAACCAAATAACAAAGAGTCTCTTGTGTCCCCAACACACCCAATACAATGGTAAATTGTATAGGTGCACTAGTTCGGCGAAGAGATGGTGATACAAGTGCAAAATAGATAGTAGATATAGGTTTTGTAATCTGAAATAATAAAAACAGCAAGGTAACTAAAGATAAAAGTGAGCGTAAGCGGTATTGCAATGATAGGAAACAAGGCCTAGGGTTCATACTTTCACTAGTGCAAGTTCTCTCAACAATAATAACATAGATAGATCATATAAAAATCCCTCAACATGCAACAAAGAGTCACTCCAAAGCCACTAATAGCGGAGAACAGACGTAGAGATTATGGTAGGGTACGAAACCACCTCAAAGCTATTCTTTCGGATCGATCTATAAAAGAGTTCGTACTAGAATAACACCTTAACACACAAATCAACCAAAACCCTAATGTCACCTAGATACTCCATTGTCACCTTAAGTATCCGTGGGCATGATTATACGATAAGCATCACACAATCTCAGATTCATCCAACCAACACAAAGTACTTCAAAGAGTGCCCCAAAGCTAATCTTTGGAGAGTCAAGAACGTGTGCCAACCCCTATGCATAGGTTCATGGGTGGAACCCATAAGTTGGTCACCAAAACATACATCAAGTGGCACATGATATCCCATTGTCACCATAGATAAGCACGGCAAGACATACATCAAGTGTTCTCATAAAAGTCTCAATCCGATAAGATAACTTCAAAGGGGAAACTCAATTCATCACAAGAGAGTAGAGGGGGAGAAACATCATAAGATCCAACTACAATAGCAAAGCTCGGGATACATCAAGATCGTGCCATAGAGGGAACATTAGAGAGAACACGAGAGAGAGAGAGAGAGAGAGAGAGAGAGAGAGAGATCAAACACATAGCTACTAGTACATACCCTCAGCCCCGAGGGTGAAATACTCCCTCCTCATCATGGAGAGCGCCGGGATGATGAAGATGGCCACCGGTGATGGGTTCCCCCTCCGGCAGGGTGCCGGAACAGGCTCCCGAGAGGTTTTTGGTGGCTACAGAGGCTTGCGGCGGCGGAACTCCCCGGCAACGGCGCCAGAAATCCTTCTTGCTACGTCTTGAGCTTGCGTTGGTTTTCCCCGAAGAGGAGAAGATGATGCAGCACAGTAGCGTAAGTATTTCCCTCAGTTTTTGAGAACCAAGGTATCAATCTAGTAGGAGGCCACGTGCACGTCCCTCGTACCTGCACAAAACCATAGCTGCTCGCAACCAACACGATTAGGGGTTGTCAATCCCTTCACGGTCACTTACGAGAGTGAGATCTGATAGAGATAATTTTTTGGTATTTTTGGTATATAGATGCAAAGTGAAAATTAAAAGGCAAAGTAAAAACAAAGCAAGTATAAAAGTAATGGAGATTGATATGATGAGAATAGACCCAGGGGCCATAGGTTTCACTAGTGGCTTCTCTCAAGAGCATAAATATTCTACGGTGGGTGAACAAATTACTGTTGAGCAATTGATGAATTGAGCATAGTTATGAGGTTATCTAGGTATGATCATGTATATAGGCATCACGTCCGTGACAAGTAGATCGAAACGATTCTGCATCTACTACTATTACTCCACTCATCGACCGCTATCCAGCATGCATCTAGAGTATTAAGTTAAAATCAGAGTAACACCTTAAGCAAGATGACATGATGTAGAGGAATAAATTCATGCAATATGATAACTACCCCATCTTGTTATCCTCGATGGCAACAATACAATACGTGCCTTGCAACCCTTTACATCCTTTGGGTAAGGACACCGCAAGATTGAACCCAAAGCAATGCACTTCTCCCATTGCAAGAACTACCAATCTAGTTGGCAAAACCAAACAGATAATTCGAAGAGACTTGCAAAGATAACTCAATCATACATAAAAGAATTCAGAGAAGATTCAAATATTATTCATAGATAAGCAGGATCATAAACCCACAATTCACCGATCTCAACAAACACACCGCAAAAAGAAGATTACATCGAATAGATCTCCACGAGAGAGGGGGAGAACATTGTATTGAGATCCAAAAAGAGAGAAGAGGCCATCTAGCTACTAGCTATGGACCCGAAGGTCTGAAGTAAACTACTCACACTTCATCGGAGGGGCTATGGTGTTGATGTAGAAGCCCTCCGTGGTGGATGCCCCCTCCTGCGGAGCTCCGGAACAGGCCCCAAGATGGGATCTCGTGGATATAGGAAGGTACGTCGGTGGAATTAGGTTTTTGGCTCCCGTTCTGATCCTTTGGGGGTACGTCGGTATATATAGGAGGAAGGAGTATGTAGGTGGAGCCTCGAGGGGCCCACGAGGCAGGGGGCGCGCCCTAGGGGGGCGCCCTCCACCCTCGTGACCGCCTCGTGGCTTTCTTGACGGAGGGTCCAAGTCTCACAGGTCTTATCTCGATGAGAAAATCACGTTTCAAGATTTCATTCCCTTTGGACTCCGTTTGATATTCTGTTTCTTGAAATCTTGAAAAAGGCAAAACGGCAATTACAGGCTGGGCCTTCGGTTAATAGGTTAGTCCCAAAAGTAATATAAAAGTGGAAAATAAAGCCCATTATAGTCCAAAACAATAGATAAAGTAGCATGGAGCAATCAAAAATTATAGATACGTTGGAGACGTATCTGCTACCTCTACATCTGCCTTCGGGATTAGTTTTAGACCTAAATAATTGTTATTTGGTGTCAGCGTTGAGCATGAACATTATATCTGGATCTTGTTTGATGCGAGACGGTTATTCATTTAAATCAAAGAATAATGGTTGTTCTATTTATATGAGTAATATCTTTTATGGTCATGCACCCTTGATGTGTGGTCTATTTTTACTAAATCTTGATAGTAGTATACACATGTTCATAGTATTGAAGCCAAAAGATGTAGAGTTGATAATGATAGTGCAACTTATTTTTGGCACTGCCGTTTGGGTCATATTGGTGTAAAGCGCATGAAGAAACTCCATTCTGATGGACTTCTGGAATCATTTGATTATGAATCACTTGGTACTTGCAAACCATGCCTCATGGGCAAGATGACTAAAACTCCGTCCTCCGAAACAATGGAGCGAGCAATAGAGTTATTGGAAATCATACATACTGATGTATGTGGTCCAATGAACATTGAGGCTCGCGGCGGATATCGCTATTTTCTCACCTTCATAGTTGATTTGAGCAGATATGAGTATATCTACTTAATGAAACATAAGTCTGAAACATTTGACAAGTTCAAAGAATTTCAGAGTGAAGTGGAAAATCGTCGTAACAAGAAAATAAAGTTTCTACGATCTGATCGTGGAGGAGAATATTTGAGTTACGAATTTGGTCTTCATTTGAAACAACGCAGAATAGTTTTGCAACTCATGCCACCCGGAACACCATAGCGTAATGGTGTGTCCGAACGTCGTAATTGTACTTTACTAGATATGGTGCGATCTATGGTGTCTCTTACTGATTTACCGCTATCGTTTTGGGGTTATGCTTTAGAGACGACTGCATTCATGTTAAATAGGGCACGATCTAAATCCGTTGAGATGACACCTTATGAACTGTGGTTTGGCAAGAAACCCAAGTTGTCGTTTCTTAAAGTTTGGGGCTGCGATGCTTATGTGAAAAAGCTTCAACCTGATAAGCTCGAACCCAAATCGGAGAAATGTGCCTTCGTAGGATACCAAAGGAGACTGTTAGGTACACCTTCTATCATAGATCCGAAGGCAAGATATTCGTTGCTAAGAATGGATCCTTTCTAGAGAAGGAGTTTCTCTCGAAAGGAGTGGGAGGAAAGTAGAACTTGATGAGGTAATTGTACCTGCTCCCTTATTGGAAAGTAGTTCATCACTGAAATCAGGTCAACGATTCCTACACCAGTAAGTGAGGAAGCTAATGATGATGATCATGAAACTTACGATCAAGTTACTACCAAACCTCGTAGGTCAACCAGACTAAGATCTGCACCAGAGTGGTACAGTAATCCTGTTCTGGAGGTCATGTTACTTGACCATGACGAACCTATGAACTATGAGGAAGCGATGATGAGCCCAGATTCCGCAAAATGGCTTGAGGCCATGAAATCTGAGATGGGATCCATGTATGAGAACAAAGTGTGGACTTTGGTTGACTTTCCCGATGATCGGCAGGCCATAGAGAATAAATGGATCTTCAAGAAGAAGACTGACGCTGACGGTAATGTTAGTGTCTACAAAGCTCGACTTGTTGCAAAAGGTTTTCGACAAGTTCGGATTGACTATGATGAGACCTTCTCGCCCGTAGCGATGCTTAAGTCCGTCCGAATCATGTTAGCAATTGCCGCATTTTGTGATTATGTAATTTGGCAAATGGATGTCAAAACTGCATTCCTTAATGGATATCTTAAAGAAGAGTTGTATATGATGCAACCAGAAGGTTTTGTCGATCCAAAAGGTGCTAACAAAGTGTGCAAGCTCCAGCGATCCATTTATGGACTGGTGCAAGCCTCTCGGAGTTGGAATATACGCTTTGATAGTGTGATCAAAGCATATGGTTTGATACAGACTTTTGGAGAAGCCTGTATTTACAAGAAAGTGAGTGGGAGCTCTGTACCATTTCTGATATTATATGTAGATGACATATTGTTGATCGGAAATGATACTGAATTTCTGAATAGCATAAAAGGATAGTTGAATAAGAATTTTTCAATGAAAGACCTCGGTGAAGCTGCTTATATATTGGGCATCAAGATCTATAGAGATAGATCAAGACGCTTAATTGGACTTTCACAAAGCACATACCTTGATAAAGTTTTGAAGAAGTTCAAAATGGATCAGGCAAAGAAAGGGTTTTTGCCTGTGTTAGAAGGCGTGAAGTTGAGTCAGACTCAATGCCCGACCACTGCAGAAGATAGAGAGAAAATGAAAGTCATTCCCTATGCTTCAACCATAGGTTCTATCATGTATGCAATGCTGTGTACCAGACCTGATGTGTGCCTTGCTATTAGTTTAGCAGGGAGGTACCAAAGTAATCCAGGAGTGGATCACTGGACAGCGGTCACGAACATCCTGAAATACCTGAAAAGGACTGAGGATATGTTTCTCGTTTATGGATGTGACAAAGAGCTCGTCGTAAACGGTTACGTCGATGCAAGCTTTGACACTGATCCGGATGACTCTAAGTCACAAACCAGATACACATTTTTATTAAATGGCGGAGCTGTCAGTTGGTGAAGTTCCGAGCAAAGCGTCGTGGCGGGATCTACGTGTGAAGCGGAGTACATAGCTACTTCGGAAGCATCCAATGAAGGAGTTCATATCCGATCTAGGTGTCATACCTAGTGCATCGGATCCAATGAAAATCTTTTGTGACAATACTGGTGCAACTGCCTTGGCAAAGGAATCCAGATTTCACAAGAGAACCAAGAACATCAAGAGACGCTTCAATTCCATCCGCGATCAAGTCAAGGAGGGAGACATAGAGATTTGCAAGATACATACGGATCTGAATGTTGCAGACTCGTTGATTAAGCCTCTCTCACGAGCAAAACATGATCAGTACCAAAACTCCATGGGTATTAGAATTATTACATTGTAATCTAGATTATTGACTCTAGTGCAAGTGGTAGACTGAAGGAAATATGCCCTAGAGGCAATAATAAAGTTGTTATTTATATTTCCTTATATCATGATAAATGTTTATTATTCATGCTAGAATTGTAATAACCGGAAAGTTAGTACATGTGTGAATACATAGACAAACAGAGTGTCACTAGTATACCTCTACTTGACTAGCTCGTTGAATCAATGATGATTATGTTTCCTAACCATAGACATGAGTTGTCATTTTATTAACGGGATCACATCATTAGAGAATGATGTGATTGACTTGACCCATCCGTTAGCTTAGCACGATGATCGTTTAGTTTGTTGCTATTGCTTTCTCCATAACTTATACATGTGCCTATGACTATGAGATCATGCAACTCCCGAATAACGGAGGAACACTTAGTGTGCTATCAAACGTCACAACATAACTGGGTGAGTATAAAGATGCTCTACAGGTATCTCCGATGGTGTTTGTTGAGTTGGCATAGATCGAGATTAGGATTTGTCACTCCGAGTATCGGAGCGGTATCTCTGGGCCCTCTCGGTAATGCACATCACAATAAGCCTTGCAAGCAATGTGACTCATGAGTTAGTTGCGGGATGATGCATTACGGAACGAGTAAAGAGACTTGTCGGTAACGAGATTGAACAAGGTATTGAGATACCGACGATCGAATCTCGAGAAAGTAACATACTGTTGACAAAGGGAACAACGTATACCATTATGCGGTTTGACCGATAAAGTTCTTCCAAGAATATGTGGGAGCCAATATGAAGATCCAAGTTCCGCTATTGGTTATTGAACGGAGACGTGTCTCGGTCATGTCTACATAGTTCTCGAACCCGTAGGGTCCGCACGCTTAACGTTCGGTGATGATCGGTATTATGAGTTTATGTGTTTTGATGTACCGAAGGTAGTTTGGAGTCCCGGATATGATCACGGACATGACAAGGAGTCTCGAAATGGTCGAGATATAAATATTAATATATTGGACTGCTATATTCGGACACCGGAAGTGTTCCGGATGATTTCGGAGAAAACCGGAGTGTCGAGAGGTTACGGACCCCCGGAAGATGAGCCTTCATGGGCTAGGGAAGAGGGGAGGCAGCCCACAAGGGGCAGCCGCGCCCCCCCCCTATAGGAGTCCTAATTGGACTAGGGAGGGGGCATGCCCCCCCTTTCCTTCTCCTCTTCCTCTCCCTTCCTTCCTTCCCCTTCTCCTCCTAGTAGGACTAGGAAAGGAGGAATCCTACTCCTACTAGGAGGAGGATTCCTCCTGTCTTGGCGTGCCACTAGGGCCGGCCGGCCTCCCCCTTGCTCCTTTATATACGAGGGTAGGGGGCACGCTAGGAAACACAAGTTCATTGCTTTTAGCCATGTGCGGTGCCCCCCTCCACCATAATCCACCTCGGTCATATCGTCGTAGTGCTTATGCGAAGCCTTGCGCCGGTAGCTTCATCATCACCGTCATCACGTCGTCGTGCTGACGAAGATCTCCCTCGACACTCAGCTGGATCGAGAGTTCGTGGGACGTCACCGAGCCGAGCGTGTTTAGATTGCGGAGGTGCCGTACTTTCGGTACTAGGATCGGTCGGATCGTGAAGACGTACGACTACATCAACCGTGTTGTCATAACGCTTCCGCTTACGGTCTACGAGGGTACGTGGACAACACTCTTCCCCTCTCGTTTTTATGCATCACCATGATAGATCTTGCGTGTGCGTAGGATTTTTTTTTGAAATTACTACGTTACCCAACAATACTACCTTTGGTTTCCGCCTGTACTCAAACTTAGTAGAATTTGCTTGATCATTGTTAGAAGCAACAGAAGATGTAGTATGAGCCTGTGAAGAGAGAGCAGCATGAGTGTCAGGCATGTGGGGTCATGACTTGGTTTGATAACCAAGTCTCCGCTTCAAGAACACTAGATATAGCCTCATCAAGGGTGGGCCAATCTGGAGCGGAATAGATCATTTGTCTTTGATGATCAAACTCTTTGTTTAGCCCTTGCAGAAAAGTTTGAACAAGAATGGGCTGAAACCATTCACGAAGAAGAGCCAAGTCTTTTGGATCATTACACTTGAAAGGACGAAAAACTCAAGGTCTCTGTATAACCTTTTCAGTTCACCGGCATAATCTTTCATAGACCTCTCGCCTTGTTTAAGATTTCTTATCTCGGAGCACCCTTGTCACTTGCGTCTTGTTTGTTTTGCCAGAGAGTTGATGTCCAATTTCCATCCACACTTCTGCTGCAGTGTGTAGGTTCTCAACCTGCTCATGAACTGAAGGGTCCATCGACCACAACAACCACACCATAACACGCTGCTCATTCTATTCCCATTGCTCCAACTCTAGTTTATCATATGGTTTCACAGAAGTGTCATCCAAAAAATGTTTGAGGCCATGAGAGCCTAAAATCAGAGTAGCATGCCGTGACCAACTGAAATAATTTCCAGGTCCAGAAAGCCTAATCGGGTTAGGCTCCAAAGTGATAGTTCCTTTAGATTTTTGCTGGGATTGCTCAACAAGCTGGGCAAATAACTTCTGCGTACTCTCACATAATGGACGAGAACGGCGCTCTACGGCACCTCGCGGACGAGAACGGCGCTCTACGGCACCTCGCAGCCGATGACAGCAACGATGACACAAGCGGCACTAGCTCCAGCCGCGAATCACGGAAACACCGCACCGTGCTTGACCAAGACGCAGCGAGATCACGCAGGATCAACCCGCTCTGATGCCATGTTGAGATTTGGAGATATTCGGATTTGAGTTCTAGGGATTTGACAGGAAGAACAAGGGGAAAAACTCCAGGACCTTCTGCTCTGTTCAAGCAGGCCCTCTTCTCTTATTATTGTGATTCTTACACTTTAGTCCTCTAGGACTTACATATTTACTTAGCTACATACAACTCGACATTAAACAATACATTGTTCAAAATGCCAACAAATATAAGTTCAGGCATACCCATTCCCCCAAAGGATTATCCCGTGCAGATAAACAATTTCAAAAATAGAAATCTTTTATGTCCCCATATAACTCTTGATGAGCAATGCTTATCTAGAAACTAATACTAGTCAATTAGAATATTAGTTGCTTATAAAGCAAGCAACCACTGAGCATCAAAGAAATAGTTTGACATGAGCAACGGTCATACTTAGCAATTACCAATGAATAGTACTCCCTCTATAAACTAACATAAGATCTTTTAGATCACGAGTAACCTAAAAGATCTTAATTTTAGTCAATAATATTTTCAGGTATTGCTTATTCATTTTGGCAGGGGAAACTAAAGTTAATTTCAACGAAACTTAATTGCCTCGATTAGTTGCTATACTCTTCGCTCCTCCTCCTCCAAGAAAGAAAGCTAGGGTTTCTGCCTCTCGACGGCGCAGCCGCAGGTCCGCCTCGTCTCCAGTGGCCCTAGGGCCATGGGGGCGCGGTTGATCCTGCCAAGGGCAGGCGGGAGGGATCCAATTTCAGTCGTTTTTTCCTGTCTTGTTAGGGTTTGTGTCCTGCTCAGGAAGGTGAGACGGTGACGGCTCCCTGAAGATGGAATAAAGGTCTTCCCGCCTAGCCCCCGTTCCGACGGTGCATCTAGCATCATTGGTGGGCCTGTGAAAGTGTGTCTCTGGCGGATCTATCTTTGGTGGATTTGCCCGGATCTCGTCGTTGTCCATCTACGTTCGTGTGTCTTCGGGTTGAATCCTTCCAACCTACATTATTCTTCATCGGCGGCGGTTGCTGTTCTGGTGCGCTGGTCCTATGGTGCCTTAGCACGACGACTTCCCGACTGTCTACTACAACAAGTTGTGCTCAACTCCGGCGATGGAGGGGTGATGACGGCGGCGCACCTTTGTCTCGCTTCAGTGCTTGTAGTATTCGCTAGGTGGTTTACAGATCTGGATGTAATTTTTATTTCTAGTGTTCATTGTACTGTCATGATTGAAAATGAATAGATTGGAAGATTTTCTGAAAAAAACTTAATTGCCTCGTATCATGTAGCATAATAATTATATTTTTCTATGAGCGACAATCCAGTTGTTTTGACATCCATCGACCCGATTGGTCATTGGACTGCCTCGGTGCGGCACTGGTTCATGCACCTTTCTGCATATTTATGCATGTATTGCATTCATTCCCTCCTTCCCTCATAACAATTCCCCACATCAACATTTACTCCTTCAGAACTTATATTTGAAGTACAAGTTAACTACCCCTATTTATTGGACGCGTCTAGCGGGCTTCTGGGCAGCCTGTCTTTTTTCAAACAGTGCACATAATCATCCCTGTCGTTAAATACTGCTAATTAATCATCTTTTATGTAGTCTTTTTTCATGTGATGGATGCCTGCATGCGCTGCATTAATGTTCTTCATATTCGTCCCTTGTGCATTAATTTTCGGTTTTCAAAATTATAAAAGACATATCTTTTAAACCACGTGTTGAAATTCAGATCCGTTTTCATCGTCGAAACCTTGGCGACGTGCTCTTCAAAAGTAGATCACGCATGGGGATGTTTCGACGAACTAGTCTTCCTGCCAACTAAACATCAATGTGTGTGCAACTAGAGTATATTGCCGCGCCAACTGAGCATGTGTGTGCCAATAGTCCTGACAACTAAACATCAATGTGTGTGCAAACTAGATTATATTGCCGTGCCAACTGAGCATATGTATGTGCCAATAGTCCTGCCAACTAAACATCAATGTGTGTGCGTCTAGACTACATTATAAGCCAACTGAGCATATGTGTGCAACTAGTCTTCTCTGCCAACTAAACATCAATGTGTGTGCAACTAGACTACATTATAAGCAAACTAAATATCAATATGTGTGCAACTAGACTACATTACAAGCCAACTGAGTATATATGTGTGCAACTAGTCTTCTCTGCCAACTAAATATCAATGTGTGTGTGCAACTAGACAACATTACAAGCCAACTGAGGATGTGTGTGCAACTAGTCTTCTCTGCCAACAAACATCAATATGTGTGCAACTAGTCTTCTCTGCCAACTCAACATCAATGTGTGTGCAACTAGACTATATTACAAGCTAACTAAAACATTAATGTGTGTGCAACTAGACTTTAATTACAAGCCAACTGAGCATATATGTGTGCAACTAGTCCTCTCTTCCAACTAAACATCAATGTGTGTGCAACTAGACTACATTTCAAGCCAACTAAACATCAACATATGTGCAACTAGACTACATTACAAGCCAACTGAACATCACTGCATCGATTCAGTTAGCTGCACTGTCGTCTTCAGATCACTAGCACGACCCCCAAATTGTTGACTTTATTACTTCGCTCATCATGCACTAAGGGATCAAATAAAAAAAGGCTAGCACGATACCCCAGATCCATTAATTGACTATACACATGAATCAGAAATTGTTCAACTAGCAAAATCAGAATCTCGCGCTGCCCCATGGAGACTTTTTTCTAGCACATACAGAGAAGAGCTGAGCGATTAGACCTTTTTCTAGGGTGATACAGATGGACGCATTGGGGAACGGCTTGACCCGCACCGGCGCGGGCTCGTTGCAGCTGACGCCATCCTGGATCTCCAACGCCCCGAGGCTGACGCCCCTGCGACGCTGCACAGGAGACTCCTTAATCGGCTTCAGGATCTGGCGATGTACCTGCCGAGGGGAAGACGACGGCACCGCTACTCAGGGTCTCAGCCGGCCCGCTCCGATGGCTCCTCTGGTCCGCTGTCTTCCCCTGACCTCTCTGGATTAGCCGCCGGCAGAGGAATGGCGGCGGCTCAATGCGTAGGAGAAGTCGACATGGGAAGGAAGGAAAGCAGAGGGGCGCCAGGGAAGAAGCAGGGCAGCGTCGCGGTTGTCACGCCCAATATGCGACCCTATCCAAAAGGAACTCGACGGTCCCACCAAGGATAGACCCGCATATTAAAACGCTTTTGCAAGGTGGATATCATTACATCAACATTACATTATAGATGGAGATACATACATAAGGCATACAATGCCACACGAATACAACATCATCATACAAGAGATCAACATCCGCCTACGGATGAAACATAAACGAAACTCAAACAATATCCACCACCTGCTAGCCCGGGCTGCCGACTGGAACCTATCCCACGATCGAAGAAGAAGAAGCGGAAGAAGAACTCCAAAACAAGCAAACATCGCTCTCGCGTCATGATCATCGCATAACATGTACATGCAAGCGTTGTTGTAGTAAAGCATGAGCCACGAGGACTCGGCAATCCCATTACCATGGGTATCAAGACTAGCAAAGCTTAATGGGAAAGCGAAGGGGTAAGGTGGTGAGGTTGCAACAGCGGCTAAGCATATATGGTGGCTAACATACATAAATGAGAGCGAGAAGAGAAAACAAAGGAACGATCGCCAACTAGTAATGATCAAGAAGTGATCCTGAACTCACCTTCGTCGAGACAAAACCTAGAAACCGTTTTCTCCTCTCGATCAACCCGAAAAGAGACACTCACGCGATTCGCTGCGGTTGGCGTATTTTAGAAGAGTTTACTTCAAGTTTACTACAACCGGATATTAACAAATTCCCATCTCGCCACATAACCGCGGGCACGGCTTTGAAAGTTCAAACCCTGCAGGGTGTCCCAACTTAGCCCATGATAAGCTCGCGATAAGCGAAGGATATTCCTTCTCCCCTAGAAGACCCGATCGGTCTCGGAATCCGGCTACAAGACATTTCGACAAAGCAATAAAACAAGACCAGCAAGACCTCCCGTCTTGACATCCCCGATAGTAGCCGCGCGTATCTCGTCTCAGGCCACAACCGTATGAGCAGTACGTACAACTAGAACCAGCCCTCAAGTTTCCCCAAGGTGGCGCTGCAAGTGGCTCTAGTTTGGACCAACACTTAGACAAGCATTGGCCCGGGGGGGCTAAAATGAAGATGACCCTTGAGAGCGCGACTCCCAAGGGAAAAAGGGCTAGGTGAGGCAAATGGTAAAACCAATGTTGGGCCTTGCTGGAAGAGTTTTCTTCAAAGCGAACTGTCAAGGGGGTCCCATAAATCACCCAACCGCGTTAGGGACGCAAAATCCAGGAACATAATACCGATATGACGGAAACTAGGGCGGCAAGAGTGGAACAAAACACCAGGCATAAGGCCGAGCCTTCCATCCTTTACCAAGTATATAGATGCATTAATAATATAAGAGATATTGTGATATCCCAACATAAACATAATCCAACATGGAGCAATCTTCATCTTCACCTGCAACTAGCACGCTATAAGAGGGGTTGAGCAAAGCGGTAACATAGCCAAACAACGGTTTACTAGGAAGGGTAACAAAGGTTAGAGGCTGACATGGCAATTAGTGAGGCTTGAGCAACAAGAGATAGGTAGCGCGGCAAAGCGATAGAACGAAGCAACTAGCAGATCAATGATAGTAGTGAGATCCACGGTAGCGGTCATCTTGCCTGAAATCCCGCTAGGAAGAAGAACGAGTCCATGAAGAAGATGAAACCACGAAGTCGAACCAAGCGTGAAGCAGAGCGAATCCTCACGATCATAGCAAGCAGGAACTATCGAGAAGAAGCACACAACATGGTAAACACACAACACATGAACAAGGCATGATGCACAACAAGCATGGTGCATGACAAAGCTACATGAAGCTACTCATGGCAAGAGATGATGCAAACAAGAGCAACACATCAAAGCAAGTTTAAATGAGGCCGGGAACAACATATAACAATTCCGGTAGGTCCTCAAATGCAAATTTCGAAATTGGTCCAGATCTGAATAAATCTTATGTTCAATTTGTTAAACAGCAAGTTAAGATGCACCACGATGATATACACGAAATTCTAGTCAAGTTACATATAAAGTTCATTAGATCGGAGCTACGGCCTAGAAGATATGAGCAAAACAAGTTAAACATGGCATTGATGCTAAATGCATCCAAACATCAAGCAAACACCTCAAAACAAGGATTTAACATGATAATATGAAACTTCATGCAATTCTAAGCAAGTTTCATATAGAGCACACTCAAAACGGAGCAACGGTGCAACACATACACACAATACAAGTTTAAAGGACAAGCTGTCCAAAACAGTAACTAGGCATATGGCAAGCACCAAAACACTATGCTACAGCATCTCAACGTAATAACAAAAGACATGGGCATGAATTACAGGTAAATCATAACAAAACATGAACACTGAGCTATCTCCAGAAATCACTAGAACATGCTCAAAAGGACATGGCAAGACTGCAAATAATAACAGTTTCAGACTTATCATGAAATAACATCAGGTTGCAATATTTAGAGCTATCAAACAATATGCTACAACAACTGATCGTGGAAAACAAAGGCATGGAATGAATCTACTAATTGCATAGAACAAAAGTCCCTTACTGACCATGAGCCAAAAAGGATCATAAGATATGATGGCACCCATGTAAACATAGCAAGTTATATGACAGATTCATACATGGCAGCAACAACGATAAGTAGGCATGTTTGTGAGCTTGAACCACTCACCACAAAGCTATACATGACATGGAAAGGCAACCAACAGTAAGAAGACATGTTTTTGAAGCGAAGCATGTCAAGATCAAGTTCATAGGTTGCATGGATAACTAACAACAATCGTGGAAACATTGAACTTCATGTAAACAGGCTGTCAGCAACATCATTTAGCATGTTTGGAGCAAGATATGAACAATCTACAGCAAGCTATAAATGCAACCAGGGGCATGGATGGATATAACATGACATGTATAACAAAATATCCCTAGTGAACATCTCCAGATTATGCATAGAATGACTTGTAGCAGCAGGTTTACATAGCATCACGAAATAACAGATTCAGCCTAGCAAAACAGCAACAGCAAGTACATTACTTAACAAGCTCGATGCACTCACTACAAAACTCACAAAAATACATGGATGGCACCCTGTAAAGATGGCATGACATAGTTCAAAACTCATGTAGACATCTAGCTCATAGGATGCACACATAAAACATGACAAAAATGACAAATGAGCATGTTACAACAGTTTCAGCAGATTAACATCATATAACACTCTTGCAAGGATGATTCAAGCATCAAGATGAACTCAAATGAACATGGTGCAATGGAACGAAGTGAAGTACTCGTTGAGACGAACAAGCTGACATATTACACGCACGAAACAACGCGGTATGCACAGAGTTATGATGCGATGAACATGGCATGATAATATGCAAAATATTTCGGGACTTAGCAGAATAATCACCTCACGGGCTAGGGTTGACCGCGGCACAGATTTCGAGGCGGCGGCGGATCTGGCCGGAGCTTCGCCGGAGATGGAGAGGAAGGTCCCGGGGCGATCTCCTCCGGCCGGATCTCGCCGGATCCGGCACGGGGCGGCGCGGGGACGGCGGTGGAGGGGCTCAGGGAGGCCGGGGAGGCGCGGGAGGCGAGGCACGAATCGGCGTGGCGGCACACTCCGGCGAGGAGACGCGAGGCGGCGACGGAGGCGCGCCGAGAGGGCACCGGCTGCGAGGGACGGCGCGGGCGGCGGTCTTGGAGGGCGGAAGCTTGGCGAGGGCCGAGTCCGTGAGTCGGCGGCGGAGGCGACGTGGCCGCGGCGCGGGCGAGAGCGCCGGGCGGCGATCGAGGAGGAGACGCTGCCGGGCGGCGGCCGGAGGCGGCGAAGCGGAGCGGGAGGCGCGCGGCGACGGGCGGAGGAGCGGGCCCGAGCGGCCAGTTCGGCCGGCGGGCCGGATCTGGGCCCGGCGGCGGCGGCAGGGCGCGGAGGTGACGTGGCGGCGTCCCATTGGGCGCGGAGGTGCGGTGGTGATGTGGCTGCTCCGGATTGGCCGGAGTGAGGTGGCTGGGGCGGTGGACATGTCCGGGTGAGGTTGGACGTGTCCGGCGGCGCAAAGAGGGAGAGGGCTAGGGTTAGGGGTGGATTTGATCCGGAATTTCGGGGGAGGAGGTGTTTATAAAGGTAGAGGGAGCTAGGAGAGTCCAAATGAGGAGCGGTTTTTGCCCACACGATCGTGATCGAACAACCGAGAGCATGGAGGGGGTTTGGATGGGTTATGGGCCACTTTGGAGGGGTGTTGGGCTGCAAAGAGAAAGGGGCTTTTGCGGTTATCCGGTTAACCGTTGGAGTATCAAACGACCTCGAAATGGCACGAAACTTGACAGGCGGTCTACCGGTGCTATACCAAGGCCGCTTGGCAAACCTCGGTCCATTCCAAGAAAGTTTAACACCCACTCACAACGAGAGACAAAAAGGGAACGCCGGAGGGCATAGGAGCGCCGGATTGCAAAACGGACAACGGGGAAAAAGCTCAGATGCATCAGACGAACACGTATGCAAAATGAAACGCACATGATGACGTGACAAAATGCAACACGCAAGCAAATGACATGGCAACGACGGCAAATAACTGGCGGACACCTGGCGCATCGAATCCGGGGCGTTACAGCGGTGGAGAGCCGGTCCAAAGGACGGAGAGGACAAGTACGTGTCGCGTAGCAGTCTGGCCCGACCAAGTAGCACCTGCAGGTGGGACACACGACGATAGGATCGAGATTGTGCGGTCACGAGCCAGCCGCTCGTTCTCTCGAAAAGGTGCGCGTGCACTTTTAAGATTTTAGGCTATTTATTTGCCTACCTTCCACTTGCCCTGCTTATTTATGCAAGCCACACCCATCTTTCCATCCATTTATTCTCAAACCATGGTAGTTCTAAACTTCTAATACACAGAAACTTCAGACGTTCGGCCTTACAACCAAGAAGTTGAGACTAGTAATATCTCATGGTGGCATGTTGCCCTGTTCATTAGTCCGGCTTGGGAGGCGTCGGGATAAGCAGCTGTGTGAAAGTGCAAGCGTAGCCTTAGCTTGTCGAAAAACATGGTACACTGCTGCCTGTTCACACACGCCAAAGAGAGTAAGTGAGCTGACGGTCTACGGAGTTTCTGTTCCGGCGAGCTGGCTCCATCACCCCCCTGGCCCTGTTGTGTGCACGGAGGGTGGTGGTTGTTGTGGCGGATGGTGCGTGGTTGATGCGTCGACCTAGGGGCATGGCCGGTGGAATCCGCCGAATCTGCCGTGTTGGGCTGCTCCGGAGAGAGCATGACAATTTTAGTTAGCACATCATGGAAAATTTATTTTTCATGCAACATGGCGAATATAGTTTTAGTTAATCATGGAAATTCTTATTAGACGATTCATGGAAATTTAGTCTGTTTCATAAGCAAACCCTGTTTGTTTTTGCCATGGGTATTTATTTTGTGGAGTACAAAATTGCCATATCACATGGAATGTATTTGCCATACTTCATGGCATTTTTCCCCTCCACCATAGCAAGTATTTTTTTACGCACCATGGCAACTTGAGTCAAATGTGGCTCCTCCTCCACCTCTTCCTCCTCTTCCAAGAAAGAAAGTTAGGGTTTATGCCTCTCGCCGGCGCCGGCGCAGGTCCGCCTCGTCTCCGGTGGCCCTAGGGCCATGAAGGCGCGGTGGATCCTGGCAAGGGCCGGCGGGAGGGCCCGTTTTTAGTCGTTTTTTTCAATCTTATTAGGGTTTGTGTCCTACTCAGGAAGGCGAGACGGCGGCGGCTCCCTGAAGATGGAATAAAGTCTCCCCGCCTAGCCCCCGTTCCAGCGGTGCGTCTAGCATCGTTGGTGGGCGTGTGGAGGTGTGTCTCCGGCAGATCTATCTTTGGTGGATTTGCTCGGATCTCGTCGTTGTTCATCTACGTTCGTGTGTCTTCGGTTTGGATCCTTCCGATCTACTTATTTTTCATCGGCGGACGGTTGCTGTTACGGGGTGCTGGTCCTATGAGGCCTTAGCACGACGACTTCCCGACTGTCTACTACAACAAGTTGTGCCCGGCTCCGGCGATGGAGGGGTGATGACAGCGGCGCGCCTTCGGCTCACTTCGGTGCTTGTAGTCGTTGCTAGATGGTCTACGATTCTGGATGTAATTTTTATTTCTGGTATTCGTTGTACTGCCATGATTGAAGATGAATAGATTGGAAGTTTTTCCGAAAAAAAAATGGCATAGTCTTGCCATACTACATGGCAATTCCCCCCCCCCCCCCTCCCAAAACCACGGTAATTATATTTTTACAAAGCATTGCAATTATTTTGAATGGTTTTTTTGTGTTTAGTACAATATTTTGGCCACATCGCATGAAAAAATAACTAAATGGAAATCTATTGCATGTTTACTATAATGTTTTTTTTTCTTTTGTTATCATGGCATTTTTTACTTTATTTTCTAGTCACATCTAAAAGTGGGTTTTTGTAGTCACATAAAAAATCAGAGCATGTCAAATTATGGCTTTACTAGTCACATCTAAAAGTGGTTTTTTGTAGTCACACTAAAATTGGGCCAAACTGGGCTTTATTTTTTTTATTTTTTCATTGCAAAAGGGCCAGTAGGCCCCTGGGGAGGGTGTACGCGCTGGGCGCTTGTCGTGCCGTACCTTTTGTTCAATCGATGCCCTCCAGGACCGAACGGCTCCGATAAATATCAATCAACCTGCTTCTTTTTTATTAGGAAAACCAATATTTAAATGCAACGTACTTAACTGATGGAATGTGCCAAAACGTTTGGCCTCCAAGAGGCTCCCCCAGTGCGCCTCCTCACGGACCCCCTTTGCTTCCCTGCTTCCTCGGCTCCTGTCCACGATCGGATTGTCCTCTGCTTCTGTTGATGAACAGATCTGAAACATGGCACCCTGGCCTTTGACTTTCTCGCCCCGCATGAACCGGCAGTTGTATTAACCAGAAATGGTTGCAGGGTTGACGGGCATTTGATGATGGTTATTCACAAGTCTTCAGAAGGAGGAGCATGCAGTGAGGTGCGAGGAGGCCTGACTAGTGAGAGTAAAAAGCGATGGGCGGAGATGACCTGCGTTGGCCAACGGCGAGGACGAAGACAGGACGAGAGGCATGTGCAGTTCATTTTGTATAAGCATTATCATATCTTTGCACTAAATTTGTACCTTCAAAATTACCCCTGTTCTTGTTATTAGTTTTAGTAGCACACCACTAATTAATTTCAACCTAGTGTTCTCGACGTGTATTCTATGGTAATGTTATGGACATAGTCTATAGCATGATGTACCATCTTTTAATTTTTATGAATGGAAAGCCACCAATTTAGTCTTTTTGACATCCATAGAGGCATAGATCCGTTTTGGTGTTAGCTTTTGCTTCAATGGAGCATTGCGTGGTGCACTTTCTCTATATTATTGTCACTGTTGTCTTTACATGAGTACCCCTTAGTGCAGCAGGACTCCAACGCATAGTGACATACAAGCTTTAGTGCTAATTAAGTACTGGAATTCCCAACTTCGCCGAGTGCATACACGCCAAAAAAAAAAAACTTCGGCAAAGTGTCTGCCGAGTTTCACACCGGATGACATATATGACTCAGCTGACCATTAGTTTTCAAAGGCAAGAGTGCCGAGTCCTTTTTCTGGGGTGCTCAGGAAATACTTTACCGTGTGCAAAATATAACAATCGGATAAATATAGTGCATTGACCGAACGGAACAAGCGAGACTAGTATGACGTGTCACAGGAGATCACTAGAGAACAAAAGTCATGGGCATGGCCATGAGCCCTATGGTCCGCTGCTAGAGCTCACTGTGGGGGGAGGGGACTTGTTCGCTAGAGCTTGTCGGCCGTGTCGAGGTGGAGCACCTCCTCCCTTTATCGGGAGCAAGCCGCCACGAGCTTCTGTAGAGGTGGAGGCGGCGCTGACAGGATGTTGAGGGACGTGGTGGCAGCCTGCATTTAGCTTTCATCGAGGGCCTCACGCTTCCCCTCATTGGGCATCTTCGGCAAGGTACCGCTTCTGTAGACTGCAACAGGGAGGGACCGAAGGTTGGAGGGAGGGAGGCCGCGCCACAAAGACGGGGAGTGGCCGACGAAGATGAAGCGCGAGGCCAGCGACGGCGTGGATGATTCGGCAGCAACGCGTTTTGTAGTGAGAGAGAGAGAGAGAGAGAGAGATAACGCGAGAGCGAGAGAAAGAGATAGACTGATAGAGAGAGTGACTGACCTAGTCGACCGATCTAAGAGAAACTAACGGCCAAGATGCACGATCTGCATCACATTCCTCCCACAAGGACGCTTCACACGGATTGTGTGTTTCTGAGTTTGCCGAGTGTGTAAACACTCGACAACCTTTTTTATTTTTTCTTTCTTTTCTTTAATTTTCGTTCTTCTATTCTCTTTCTTATTCACTTTTTTTCTTTGCATTTTTCCTTTTTCTTTTTCATTTCTATAAATGCTTGGATTCTTTCCTACCGGGTGGTGGGTCCACACCTCCACAGGTAAAAATATCTGTAAGAAAAATGACATAGAAATGTGTTTAATGTAATAAGTTAAATCATATAAATGTGCTTGACATACTAAATAAAATAAAATGAACTAAAAAAATGAAAATGACATGTAACATGTAATGGTGTATCTTGAGTGCGGACAAAATTTCAAGGTCAACTGATGAATAAACCGTCACTTTGCCTTGAAAGCTGACATGTTCCCTCTCCAAATCTAGATTCTTCCTCAGAGATGGTCCGTTTTATAATTTGCATACTTCAGAACTTTTGTGAAACCTTATCAAATTTGAACCACAACCTCTAGGTATCATATGTGGGCACCATGCGATGTTTCATGTTTTTTAGACTTTATTTAGAAAAAACCAGAAAGCTCCATGTTCGAAGTCGATTTCTTGGCACCCTCATGTTTAGATATTCTTTCCTTTTTTTGGATAAGGCCAGAAATAAGATTTTCCAAACAATTTTACAAAAATATTGGAGAAGAAAGAAATTGTAACCCACATCCGTTCAGAAGGAAGAAGATCATTATCCATCTTGAAAATGATCAAACGACGAAGCACCAAGATATGAAGAGAGCCAATAGTTCTAGTGACAAAAACTCTCTCACACCCTTCGCTGACACTATATCGGGCGTTGTCAAGGTATGTATAGAGGCTCGCTCACTCCCCCCCTCGGGCGACAAGGAGGGCGACTCCGCGGGGCAGAAAACACATATCTGACCTGAGGCAGAAATCAAATCACAAACTGACCTGGTCACGAAAAAATTTCACTTTCCTGACCCTCAGGTGTCACTACTGGAAACTGAGAATTTGCCATCAGCCAGCTCTTTGCCATCTGCCAGCTGATGGCAAAGAACCTCTTTGCCATCTGTTTTTTATAAGCAGATGGCAAAGAACCAACAGATGGCAAAGAACATGGTTGCCATCAGCCAATTCTTTGCCATCTGCTAGTGGATGGAAAATAATCTTTGCCATCTGCGGCCAGATGGCAAAGAGGTGGGTAGGGTCCAGATCTTTGCAACGGCTGTCAACCCACCTCTTTGCCATCTGCCGGCCAGATGGCAAAGAATCTTTCCATCTGTTGGCGAATGGCAAAGAAGTGGGTGGAGCCAATGGGTAACGGCGTTATAACGGCCAAGAGCCCCACCTCTTTGCCATCTGCCGGCCAGGATGGCAAAGGCCATATCTTTGCCATCGGCCACGTGGCGGATGGCAAAGAGGTCAACTATATCCCCCCTCTTTTCTAAAAAAAAATTCCCTCCCTCTCTCCCAGCCCGGCCCTCCCTCTCTCTCTCTTCCAGCCGGCCCCACCCCTCTCTCTCTCTCTCCACCTCCCCCTCCCACCGCCCCCACGCGCGCGCCCCAGCCGGACGACCACAGCACCGCCGCCGGCCCGCCCGTCCCCGCCACCGCACCGCTCCCCGGCCCCTCCCGGCCCCTCCCGCCTCCCGCCCCTCCCCCCTCCCCGCCTCCCTCCCGCCTCCCGCCTCCCGGCCATCACAGGCGTGCCCCGCCCGCCTTCCCGGCCACCGCGCTCCCGGCCCCTCCCCGCCTCCCGGCCCCTCCCCGGCCCTCCCGGCCCTTCCCGCCTCCTCCGCCTCCTCCCGGCCATCACGGCGTGCCCAGGGCCCGCCCTCCTCGGCCACATGGCGTGCCCATGCCCGCCCCTCCACCGAGCCAGCCACGGCGCCCCTTCTCGCGACCCTCCCCGCCCGTCGCCCGGCCCTCCCCGCCACTGCCCACCGGCCCTCGCTCCCACCCACGCTGTCAGCGCTCTCCCCGGGTCGTCCTCATGTTGGCGTCTGGGCGTTGGCGCCGGGCGGGCGGCGGGGATCAGGGTTCACAATGACGGGCCTCACCGGCTGCCTCCCCTACATCTCGCTGGGTCCACGCAGGCAAGCCGCCCAAGGAGTGCTGCACCGGCGTCAAGACCGCGCTCGCCAGCCCGGCCAGCGTCGCCTGCCTCTGCGACGACTTCGGCAAGGACTGCGGCATCCCCATGAACCTCACCCGCGCCAAGGGCCTCCCCGTTCGATTTGTGATCTGTCACATGTGGTGTTGGTCTGACCTTGTTTTTGATTCTCCTGCAGTGAAACTGCCCGACGGAGCCCCTAACGGCGCCCCTACTGAAGGTAATTCCCCTCTCTCTTCTCCTTTGCAGTTCCTACATTTTGAATCCCTCTCTTTATTCCTGTAGATCCGTGCAGAAAAAAACGTTAATTAGATCTAATCAGCAGATGCTCCAATCTGACTGATTAAAGAACTGCCGAGAGCTAGAGTCGATTTATATCCACCACCAATTTACACACTTGAGATCGAAGGGAAAACATATGAATGTGTACTTGGGCATTGAAAACAATGCGTTATTGGACTACAGAAAAAATTTATTGACACCACAAGCATCTAGAGTACAACAGGACTATCTTTCGATTAGTGCGCATGTGAAAAAACAGAACATTTAGATGAGACCCAATCTTCAGTCTCCCACTTGAATCATATCGTTTATTTTACACCTGAATCATATCGGTCACAATCCAGAAAAGTTTCAGAAATTGTCCATTGCTGAAGAACAGCGTGCGGATTTAGTTACTGAAATTCTTTCACTACATTGCAGAATCATCCACAAGCAATCAACCAAGCGTTGTAGTCATTGGCAGGTCGATTAGTAGGTAATCTGATGATCTAATATGGCGTATAATCTGGGTGGGACCATGAAAACTTCTCAAGAGAAGTAGTATAGTTGAAACATCAGAATAGACATGAGGAGAACATTACACTTTCATACATCGACAACTACAACAATAGCTTGACTGAGTTAATCAAGCACATGTTAATCAAGTACATGTTAAGCTTGACAGCAAGCCTACACAAAAGAGTAAGAAGCGCAGGATCATAGTAGGCATGGTTATTAACAAAGTAGAAACAACATGATTTATTTAACCATAAATAGGAATTTTCACCACAACAGCTATATAATTTCTCCAACAGCATACATATAGCAAAGCTTTCACACCTATGAGACACAGGACCACACTGTAAAACCTGACCAAGTACTGTGTTACCAGAAAAACAAAATCCCTACCGTTGTCACACATTTCAAACTTGTAAGATTGCTAACCTTTCGGGTTATTCCTCTGGTTGGATGCTAGTCAAATCTTCGAATGAAAATTTTCGCTAAGCTGAAAAACAACAAAAATAATATATATAATACAATATAGAGTTCTACAATATCTGAATCAACCTAGTGTGTGCTTGAAAGGGGGGTACATTTGAAAAATAAGGAAGCAACAACCAAGTGTCAAACTACAATCAATTTATCTCCAGATGAATAAATTAGTAAGCTCAGATTCATACAAAAATTGATTGGCTATGTTCTGTAAGCTGTTTTCCGCCAAGAAAAAGTGTGAGAGTTTCAGCATTGTTTCAAAACTGTAATTGATCAGCGGCAAGTTCACTACATAATTAGGATGCAGAGGTGATGCTAATTAGTGCATGTCCGTACAGATTGTACCTGGCTACAAATGCGTTGGTAGTACTAATGGATACCCATAATACCTATCATGGGTGACATTGGATTCTGACTAATTGCTGAAGTTTGTATGGAAGTGCAATGGAGTACTTTAACCAATTGATACAACATTTGGTTAAGCCTATCAGTATGAAAATTAATAGTGCATACCAAGCAGCAGTTCTAAATTCAGCAGTCAAAGAAAGTGTTTAGACATGCTAAATTAAGTCTGCGCACTTTATTTCTTAGCGTATGCGCTAATTAGACCGAAGCGCACGCGTCGTGCAAAATCCACCGTAACGATAACTGGTCCACGTGCTTCGCCAGGCCCTTGCTCCTCTGCGGAAAAATAATAGTAACATGTTACGGTCAGCACACACTAATTAACATAGCGCGACCATGCATGGGAACATCGCCCAGCCCAACTGTTAGTTCCTATCATCAGTGATTGGGCATGTAGGAAGTAGTAGTGTGGTTTAGTTTAGCCCTTGTGAGTAGCATGATTCAGTTTAGCCCTTGCCTATAGACCTAAATCAAATTTGGAACAGACACTATAACAGATGTAAACTTCGATCAAAGGGTCTATCGAATTTTCAGAGATGTGTTTTATCGGACAACAAACAAGCAGTCTGCAATAACTTTGCTAATCATGAAAATAAGAAAACTTATATATGTTGTGATGTTGGATTTTCAATCTCTTCTTCATGGAGCTTCCTTTTGCATCAAGGTTTCTGCATGCCACAGTAGTAAAATCAGGTCAGGGCAAATTCTAAATATAAGAAACAGCAGAATATCCAGTGGTACTGTACTATTGACAAAACCATCAAAATTTCATAAGCCAGTTTATCCGAAGATTACTAATTTAGGCTGCTTGCACTTTGGTTGCTCACAAAATATGAACTGGCTCCACTGCTAAGGGTGAAAACAAATATGTAGTTGTATATGATCTCCAAATTTTGTTTCTCCTAGGTATTTTAAGGATACACAAATGTAGTTATATATAATCTGACTACATTTTCAGCTAAGGGTTACTCATTTAACTAATACGTACTACACTTGAAGTACCTTTCACGCCAAATAAGAGTACTATATGCAGCAGTTTTAAGAAAACTTCTCTTTCCTGAAGTTTCTCTTCCAATTTTGTTTTCTTATAATCTAGAAAAATCATGAAAAACAATTTTGTAGTCAATTCATTAAATTTTGTATGACAGATTTGGAATGATGAACAGTGACCTTTTTCCTATCTAGGTGTAACTTACAGGGTAAGAAATCAAATTATGAGCCTCATGCATGATCAGATATAAGTGTAATCTTTGTTTTCTATTAAAAACAAAATATGAGATTCATTTGTTGTAAACTTATAGGATATGAAATATCCTAAATCGTGTTCCCACAAATGGCCAAGACCAGGATTAATATGAGTTCTTTTAAAGTGAGTAGTCGTACATAGTTTAGATTTTTGCGGTACTGGTAAAATACATGTAACAATAATGCATTTATCTGGGTGTGCTCTTGCTTCCTCAACACAAATTAGTGGACTAGACAAATTAGTGAAGCTGTCATGGTTTTCCGATACCCAAAGACTTATTTTTGGCATTTACTTATCATTTTGCTTGATCTTGACATACTGCATTTTTCACTTAGCTGTCATGGTTTTCCGATACCCAAAGACCTATTTTACAGATATAAGTTGCATCATAATAATCTTCTTCTTCTAGTCTTCTTCTTCTAACTTTCTTCTTTCCCATTTTGTAGATTTGCTTCAGATCATGGAAGCTTGGGTTGATGGAGTGTTTGTCTTTAGTTTTTGTTTTGACTTTGTGAAACTTGGTGCCTATGATGAAATTGTGTAATATTGATGAAACTATGTATATGTATGGATGAAACTTGCTACTATTGGTAACATGTGTTGGATATGTGTTCGATATATATGTGTTCATGACTATTGGTAATATGTGTTGAATATGCTATATTGGTCATATAAATATATTTGTGTTTGATTTCTGTGAAAATAAATTGATATAAGAAAAAACAAAATTAAATGGGGCAATATAGGCACTTTGCCATCTGCTGGCAGATGGCAAAGAGCTTTGCCATCAGCTGGCAGATGGCAAAGAGCTTTGCCATCGGTGGCGAGATGGCAAAGAAAACGTGTCATCTACATGTAACATTTGGGCTGGCCTATTTGGGCTCTTTGCCATCTGTGGCAGATGGCAAAGAGCTCTAAACCTGCCATCTGTTTGGCGGATGGCAAAGAACTGCAACCTTTGCCATCTGCTGGCGAGATGGCAAAGTATGCCGTTAACCTTCTAACGGAGCTAACCCGTTAAGAGGCTTTGCCATCTGCCGTGAGATGGCAAAGCCCTGACTCTTGCCATCAGCCGGCGGATGGCAAAGAAGCCTTACCGGCGAGGTTTTGGACGACCTGTTTGCCATCTGCTGGCTGATGGCAAAGCCTTTGCCATCCGTCGAACATGCCTTTGCCATCTGCCATGGCGGATGGCAAAGTGCCGATTCCAAAGAGTGTGTGGCGCCTGACAACTGGGCGCCGCATCAGATCTGCAGCGCCCTTCCTTAGGGCGCCAGACGTCCGCCAACAGGCAGCCACCTGGTCCAGCTATGCCCCACAGACAAAGACTGCAGCGCTTAAGACTTAGGCGCCACACCTGTAATGTGCAGCGCTTAGCTCTTGGCCGCACATCTGTGTTCCACGTGGGCTGGCCCCACCCTCTCTCCCCTTCCACCCCCACCCCACACACCCCTACCCCACCCAAACCCTTGCGGCCCTCCTCTCTTCCCCTCTCCCCCCTATCAAATCTTTCTCAAATCTTGCAAATCCGGAGTGTTTGACCATGGATTTCGAAGCCAACCCCTCCCTTAAGGTAATCTCCTCCGATCCCCTCGTTTTCATCCATAGGAATTGTCACATTTGCTCAAATCTTGCTAGTTTGGGGAAACCCTAGTTTTTGCTTGGATTTGCAAATTTGTGTTGAATGATGTTATATTTCTTTGCTAATTTGGGTTGTTTAGGCTTCCATAGTATGCTAGGGTTAGGGTTATGTGTGTTTGATGTTGGTGTTAGGGTTATGTTATGGTTAGGGTTGTGGTAATTGTTATGTGGGGGTTAGGGTTATTAATTCATATATATGTTAGGGCATATGTGTGCAAATATTTTTCTTAAGTATTTACTTGATATATGTGTGTTTTTTATTATTGTAGGGATGGGGAGAACATGTGTTTATGTTCATCATGTGGATAAAGAGGCCTTTTGAAAGGCAATGTTGAGACGGACCGGATGAGCTTGACATGGTGTTTGAGAGTAGTCCTAGCTATGCGGAGCTCTTGGAACAAGTGAGGAAAGATTTGAATTGGATTGACCCAAGTGGCGTTGTTGAGTTCGAGGGAAGGCATAATGTTGGTTTTGGAATGCACATCCGTTGGAAGACAATGCGTGTGAACTCCGAGCAACGTTGGGTTGCATACAAGGAGGCGGTTGCCGAATCTCTAGACAAGGCTCTTGAGTTATTTGCCTCCAAGAAGGCTGAGTCTACTTTGAATGTAGACTTGAACGGAACCCCTCCCGTTGGTTGCTAGCACTCCCCACCCATGAACCAAGATCAAATGAGTGAACCTCAATTCACGCAACAAGATTGGCCAACAATGAGCCCGACTCCAAACAACCAAAATGAAGGTTTTGAAGAGGAGAATGATGAGTACGAGGAGGATGACAACGAAGTTGACCTCCATGACAACAATGAGGGTGACCTCGACCAATATCATGTGCAAGAGACAATGGACCAATCCATCCCTTTTTCCCGTGCATATGCATCGGACTCGGATGATGATGGTCCCGATGAAGAAGTTGATGAGGAGGGGTTCACGCCGAAGGAGCCGAAGCATTCAAGAAGGTATTGAGGCGGGATCACAAGACACCATTGTTCAAGGATCTTAGTCTCATGGATGAAGCCGTTGTGGATGGTGGCAAATGCATATCTCTTGGAGCTAGGCCAAGTTCTCACCATGATTTGGAAGGCGGCAAGAACGGGATATATCCGGTTGTGAGTTTCAATCCTTCTTGGAATTGAAGATGTGGCTCGACAACTACTCGGTTACATTACCGTCCACATAAAGTGGCCAACTTCGACGTGAATGTATGCTATACTGCGGTCAAATGTGAAGTGCCAACATGTCCATGGATTGTGCGTGCAAGGCCATGGAAAGGAGGTCCCACTTGGCGCATAGTGAGTTGTCTACCAACTCACATGTGCCGGCAAGACAAGAGGGCGGATGGCAAGCTTGTGTACCAACAACACAGACAACTCACATCCGAGTTCATCGCCACGGGCTTTCCAACCAAATATCCACACTTCCAACAATGAGCATCAAGAGTGTCATTGACCTTGTGAAAGCCATCTTTCATTACAAGGTGAAGTACGGCAAGGCATGGAAGGCGAAGCAGGCCGCATTCAAGATGTTGTATGGCAATTGGGAGGAAGCATACAACCAACTCCCTAGGTTGTTGTTAGCTATGGCCGCCACAAACCCGAGGCATGGTTCACGTGGTTGAGCCTCATGGGCACCAAACATTGATTCATAACGGAGGACCGTGCGAGTATTTGGCCGTGCATTTTGGGCCTTTGAGCAATGCGTGGGGGCTTTTGAGCATTGTCGGCCCGTCATCGCCATTGATGGCACGTTCTTGACCGGACAATACAAGGGCACTTTATTGGTTGCAATAGCAAGTGATGCCAATAACTGGGTGTTGCCTTTGGCTTTCGCTTTGGTTGGGGTGGAGAACAATGATAACTGGGAGTGGTTCTTGCGTCAACTGAGAACAAGGGTATTACCTGCTGAAAGGGAAATTTGTGTCATATCGGATCGCCATCCCGGAATTCTAAATGCGGTGGTGGTTGACATTCCTGGACATACAAAGTTGCATCATCGATGGTGCATGAGGCACTTTTGTGCAAACTTCTATAGGGCATGTGGTATCAAGGAGTTGGCGATGATCTTGAGGATTGTTGTCTCGCTTTCACCTACAAGCGGTTTGCCGCATTGTTCAATGCATTGCTCGAGACACAAGAAACTTGACCCCGGCGGTCGGGAGTTTCTCAATAGGAACATTGCCGAAAGGAATATGTGGGCACGTGCTTTCGATGAAGATGGCGGAGGAATGCGGTCAAATGACAAGCAATATGGCAGAATGCTTCAATAAGGTGCTCAAGGGTGTACGTGCATTACCCGTGACGGCAATAGTTCAATACACATTTGACAAGATGAATGCATACTTTTTAAAGTACTCAATGGAGACCGATAAGCAGATTCTTTGGTGAGAACAAGGATAAGCACAAGTACAATTTCCCACCAAAGGTTGAAGAATGGTTGGAATTTCAATCACGAAGGCGAGTCTAAAGAAGCTGTACTATATGGCGACAACGAGTAGAAGTATGAGGTGAAAGAGCCGGAGGAACCACAAACGATGGCCGCCAACACGGAGGCCGGGCTTTCAAGGTCTCCCTAACACGGTGTGATTGCAGCTGCATGAGGCCGTCTTTGCTTCATCTCCCATGCTCGCACTTGTTAAATGCATCCCGGGTTAGGAATGTGGACGTCAATCACCCTCTTACCGTGAGGGAGTCCGAGTTCTCAATCATGACGGTAAAGAATACATGGACTCCATGGTTCCAGCCATACTTGGACCAATCACAATGCCCGGAGTATCATGGAGTTCAACTATGGCCGGACCCGGAATTGAAGGTCGTTAGACGGGGAAGACGTAAGACAAAGCGTCTTAGAGGTGACATGGACGGATGGGGCCGTGGTGGCGGTGGAGAATACGGCACCGCCAATTCCAAGAGCCTCGTGAGCAATCCCGTTGTGGGGGCTGCAGTAATGGGGGACACAACACAAGAACTTGTCCCAAACCAAGAAAGAGATCAAAGAAAAATGGTGCAAGCACAAGCCAAATAAATGATAGCCAACCAAGTGAACCAAGGGGTAGCCAACGAAGTCAAACAAGTGGTGGAGTGCCAAACCACTCAAATCAAACAAGCCAACGAGGAACTAGGCAACAAAGAGGGAGTCATCTTGGTCTTAGAAGAGGCCGTGGTGGTGGTCTTGGCCGTGGTGGTGGTAGAGGCTGTGGTGATGGTCTTGGCCGTGGTGAAGGTCTTGGTCGTGGTGATGGTCTTGGCCGTGGTGGTGGTAGAGGTCGTGGTGACGGTGTTGGTCGTGGTGAAGGTTTTGGCCGTGGTGATGGTCTTGGTCGTCTTTGGTGGTAGAGGTCGTGGTGACGGTGTTGGTCGTGGTGAAGGTCTTGGCCGTGGTGGTGGTAGAGGTCGTGGTGGTGGTCTTGGCCGTCTTCTTTGGTAGAGGCCGTGGGCGTGGTGGTGGTATAGGCCGTGGTGGTGGCGGTAGAGGCCGCGGTGGTGGTGTAGGTCGTGGTGATGGTGGAGGCGGTGGTGATCTTGGCCTTGGCGGCCGTAGTGGAGGAATGTTCTCTTGGCTCAATGGACCATTGCCGTATGTGACTTACTATGATCTTGTTATTTTGGCTCAATGCTTGTGTTGTCATTTTGTATTGTGTGACTAACTATTATATTGCCATTTTCATAGGTATGGAAACAATGAAGGGGGTGGAGGACACGGAGGGGGAATGTGAGATCCCTTGGTGGTGGGAGGAGGGACAAGTATATGTGCTATGTGTGTATGACTATGTGAGGGGACTAATATTTCTGAGTATGACTATGAGAGATCCCTATGTGTGTATGACTATGTGATTTGGACAAGTATATGTGCTATGTGTGTATGACTATGTGATGCAGACTACTATTTCTGCGTTTTGGACGCCTACATTTAATTTGGATATGATTATGTGGCATCTTTATGAATCACAAAACAAAAAACCAGTAGTTATTTGAAAACAGCGATTAGTGCAGCGCCCGAGGTAGGCGCCACACTATACAGTGCAGCGCCTTGGCCTTGGGCGCTGCACACCTGGACATGGCAGTAACAGAATCATTCCAGAGAGCACCAGGAGCGTTCCAGTAGCTTTTCCACCCCAAAAAATGCTAAGTCAGTGTGCAGCGCCCAAGGGCAAGGCGCCACACTATACAGTGCAGCGCCCAAGGGATAGGCGCTGCACTGTATAGTGTGGCGCCTTGGCCTTGGGCGCTGCATACTGACTTAGCAAATTTTGGGGTGCAAAACCAATCGAACGCTCACAGTGCTCTCTGGAATGATTCTGCTCTGAACTGCCATATCCAGTGTGCAGCGCCCAAGGGTAAGGCGCCACACTATACTGATGCATCGCCTTGGACTTGGGCGCTGCACACCGACATGGCAGTCCGAGAGAGCAAGAATCATTCGAGCACAGAGGCGTTCCAAGAGCTTTTCCACCCAAAAATGCTAAGTCGGTGCAGCGCCCAAGGCGGCGCCACACTATACAGTGCAGCGCCCAAGGGATAGGCGCTGCACTGTATAGTGGGGCGCCTTGGCCTTGGCGCCTGACTTTCTAGCAAATTTTGGGGTGCAAAACCAACTGAACGCTCTGGTGCTCTGGATCGAATGTCAGGTGTGCAGCGCCTAAGGAGAGGCGCCTTTGTGTAGTGTGGCGCCTTTCCCTTAGGCGCTGCACACCGACATTTATTAGGCTGCACCAACTCCCTCCCACCCATCCCCACCCCACACACCCCACCCTCCACACAAACATGAAGCTCAGTACCTCCCCTCTGCCCTCCTCTCTCCCCCTCTCAAATCCTTCTCAGATCCGGAGTATTTGAACGTGGATTTCGAAGCCAACCCCTCCCTTAAGGTAATCTCCTCCGATCCCTACGTTTTTCATCCATAGGAATTGTCACATTTGCTCAAATCTTGCTAGTTTGGGGAAACCCTAGTTTTGCTTGGATTTGCAAATTTGTGTTTCTTTACTAATTTGGTATGGTTAGGCTTTCATAGTATGCTAGGGTTAGGGTTATGTGTGTTTGATGTTGGTGTTAGGGTTATGTTGATGTTAGGGTTGTGGTTATTGTTAAGTGGGGTTAGGGTTGACCAATAATTCTCGGTTTTGTAGGCATGGCTTCATCCGGTTCCATGACGAGGCCACCGTGTGCTAACCAAGAAGACATGCCGAACAAGTGGGAGGACGCATCTTTGGACAAGGTGAAGGAGAAAGATGTCAACATCCCGCCATGTTGGTGTGGAGATGTTTGCAAGGTGAAGGTGTCCACCGACCGAAGGAAAGCATGGACGGAAGGGCGGAGATATTTTGTATGCCCGAACTATGCTTATGATCGTGCACTTCCAACTAACGCCTATGACCAACCACCGGTAAGCTCGAGAAGTAAAATGTTACTCTCAAATGTGTGTCAACACTAACAACAAATTTTTATGCAATCACCGCCTTCTCTATGCAAGTACTTCAAGTGGATAGATCTTGAAGTGCCAGAAGATGTGAAAAAGGACCAATCTGTGATTGTCTTAGGCGGCAACGACGGTTCGAAGAATCGTTTCGAACAGGCTTGGAGGAAGAGCGTCGTCTGATGGAGAGGATGGAGCGGAAGTAGGGTGAGGAGGAGAGGGCACGCCTAGCGTAACTTGCTCGTGTGGGGGAGAGGGGAAGAAAGCTTGCAAAGGCTCATGAGGCACAAGAGGAGGACTCGACACGTGACAAGAAGGGGAAATGGCCTCGCTCTACTCAAGAGGGACTTCGCTTCGGTGCACTCGTCGTCAACTATTTTCTAATGAATGTGCCATGAAGTTGTGAGGGCATGTGAGATGTTGGTGAACTATCTTCTAGGGCAAGCTGCCATTTGTCATTTGTAATGAATGTGTCGTGAACCATGTCGTAGTAATGTTTGAATTGTCTTAAGTTATGAACTTCGTTGGCATAAAATTTGTGTTTGTTCAAATTGTTGTGATGCTGCAGTCATTGTAAGTATTGTGGATGTGATGCAAGCCAACTGTGGCTCTCTGGATGGTCATGGAAGTAGTGCAGCGCCTAAGGTCAGGCTGCACTATATAGTCTGGCGCCAAGTGTTGGGCGCCACATAGTCTGATCTTGCGCCTAAGCATTAGGCGCTGCAGTCTTTGCTATAAGCAAAACTTGAAACAGATGCCATTTTGGCCTCCTGCAGCAGCACTCACATAATAAAAAAATCAGTAAACACAAATACCATATCATTTAAGACAATTCAACATTACTTCAACACTAGTAAGAGTTCATCAACATATAACATAACCTCGTAAGTTCATCAACATATCATTTAAGACAATTCAACATTACTTGAGGTTACTTAAACACAAATACCACACTAGTAAGAGTTCACCAACATATAACATAACCTCACAAGTTCATCAACCTAATTAAACAGCTACAATTAACATGAACAAGCACTAATTCCTTCCGCGCGTGTTCCTGGTGGCACGCCTGCCGGCAAGCTTCTTCTTCTTAGGAGCACGAGGCTCCTCTTCATGCACTTCCTCCTCCGCCTCCGCCTCCGCCTCCTCCTCCGCCTCATCATCCAAGCTAGCCATCCATGAGGTCCCTACGACCACCTTTGGGTTGCCTCTGTTGTCATAGTCGTTGGGCGTGTACCGGCGTCAGGCTGCCTAGGCTTCAACACATATGCGGACCGAGCTTGAGCGTCCGCCAAAGTCGTGTCATCATCAAGCTCATCGCCCTATCACACAACGAAACAATATGGTGAAGGCCGGTGTTGTAATCAAGTGAGAATCACATCTAAAGGATTAGTCATACCTCTTGGGTGATCCCACCCTCATCATCCATATAAGCATATGAGGAACTCACATCGTCCCCCTCATGGTGAGGTGCGGGTCTGATGGTGTACAGACCTAGAGGCAGATGGTTTATCATATTCAGGATCACGGCAACCGAGAAGGTTCGATAACCGCCTTAACTTCTTGGCCTGACGCTGTAACATGAACAAGTGTGTAAGATATCAAACTTCGCAACATAGACTGGCTCTCATAGTGAATGCGATATGTACCTTGAGGAATGCTCGTAGTGAACCATCATCATTGCCAGTTCCAACTGGTGTCTTCTCCGTAATAGACTGGCTCTCATCGGTTGCTTTCTTGATCTCGGTGTGCTGCGGATGAGAAAGAATGAATCGTTAGCCATTCAAACATGTATGTCTGGTCAACAGGAAAGTAAAGAGGGAACACTTTGCCACATAGTTAATCACGGAACAGCGAGGACTCCTTGCCCTTGCACGACATCTCTGTTGTACTTCCCTTTGCTAGATCCTCAAAGTTTACGGGTTCTTCAAGAATATCCTCATTATATGCGGCGGGCATATCTCAACTCGAGTAGTTCCAATAAACCATAAATGCGTAGTTATCAAAAGCAATTGGGTTGTGCTCACGAAGCGGGCGGCGTGCGATTACTCTGAGCTTGCTCCACACAAAGCTGGAAGCGGGTAATCAAGGAAATATGCCCTAGAGGCAATAATAAAGTTATTATTTATTTCCTTATTTCATGATAAATGTTTATTATTCATGCTAGAATTGTATTAACCGGAAACATAATACATGTGTGAATACATAGACAAACAGAGTGTCACTAGTATGCCTCTACTTGACTAGCTCGTTAATCGAAGATGGTTATGTTTCCTAACCATAGACATGAGTTGTCATTTGATTAACGGGATCACATCATTAGGAGAATGATCTGATTGACATGACCCATTACGTTAGCCTAGCACTTGATCGTTTAGTATGTTGCTATTGCTTTCTTCATGACTTATACATGTTCCTATAACTATGAGATTATGCAACTCCCGTTTACCGGAGGAACACTTTGGGTACTACCAAAACGTCACAACGTAACTGGGTGATTATAAAGGAGTACTACAGGTGTCTCCAAAGGTACATGTTGGGTTGGCGTATTTTGAGATTAGGTTTTGTCACTCCGATTGTCGGAGAGGTATCTCTGGGCCTTCTCGGTAATACACATCATATAAGCCTTGCAAGCATTGCAACTAATAAGTTAGTTGCGAGATGATGTATTACGGAACGAGTAAAGAGACTTGCGATAACGAGATTGAACTAGGTATTGGATACCGACGATCGAATCTCGGGCAAGTAACATACCAATGACAAAAGGAACAACGATGTTGTTATGCGGTTTGACCGATAAAGATCTTCGTAGAATATGTAGGAGCCAATATAGGCATCCAGGTTCCGCTATTGGTTATTGACCGAGAATAGTTCTAGGTCATGTCTACATAGTTCTCGAACCCGTAGGGTCCGCACGCTTAAAGTTTCGATGGCGGTTATATTATGAGTTTATGAGTTTTGATGTACCGAAGGAGTTCGGAGTCCCGGATGAGATCGGGGACATGACGAGGAGTCTCGAAATGGTCGAGACGTAAAGATCGATATATTGGACGACTATATTCGGACATCGGAAAGGTTCGAATGATTCGAGTATTTTTGAAGTACCGGTAGTTACGGGAGAAGCAATGGGCCTTGATGGGCTTTAGTGGGAAGAGGAGAAAGGGCCAAGGGCTGCTGCGCCCCCTCCCTCTAGTCCGGGTGGACTAGGGAAAGGGGCAGCCACCTTTCCTTCTCCTCCACTTCCTTCTCCCTTCCTCCCCTCTTGGTGGACTCCTACTAGGACTTGGAGTCCTAGTAGGACTCCACACCTGGCCGCACCTATTGCCTTGGCGGCCTCTTCCTCCTCCATCCTTTATATCTTTGAGGCAAGGGCACCCCATGGACACACAAGTTGATCCTTGAGATCGTTCCTTAGCCGTGTCACGGTGCCCCCTCCACCATATTCCACCTCGGTCATATCGTGGCGGTGCTTAGGCGAAGCCTGCGTCGGTGAAACATCAAGATCGTCCTGCCACGCCGTCGTCTTGTGGAACTCCCTCTCCCCGAGCTTTGCTGGATCGGAGCCCGAGGAGCCGTCATCGAGCTGAGCGTGTGCCAAGAACTCGGAGGCGGCGGTGTAACGGCGGTGTGATCGGATGGATCGCGAGGAGTTCGTACTACTACTTCCTCTAATTGTTCTTCGACTCGGATGTGCCGGAGTAACGGCAGTGGGATCGGCAGGATCGCGAGGAGAACGTTCGACTACTTCCTCTACGTTGTGATCGCTTCCGCTTTGGTCTCACGAGTGCGTAGTCAACTCTCTCCCTTCTCGTTGCTATGCCATCACCATGGTCCTGTGTGTGCGTAGGAAAATTTTGAAATTACTACGTTCTCCAACAGTGGCATCCGAGCCTAGGTTTTTATGGTTTGATGTTTTGCACGAGTAGAACACAAGTGAGTTGTGGGCGATACAAGTCATACTGCCTACCAGCATGTCATACTTTGTTTCAGCGGTATTGTGAGATGAAGCGGCCCGGACCGACATTACGCGTACGCTTACGCGAGACTGGTTTCACCGTTACGAGCACTCGTGCTTAAAGGTGGCTGGCGGGTGTCTGTCTCTCTCACTTTAGTTGAACCGAGTGTGGCTCGCCCGGTCCTTGAGAAGGTTAAAGCGAGTCTATTTGTGAAGTATCGTTGTGGTCTTGATGCGTAGGTGAGATTGGTTCTTGCTTAAGCCCGTAGCAGCCACGTAAAATTTGCAACAACAAAGTAGAGGACGTCTAACTTGTTTTTGCAGGGCATGTTGTGATGTGATATGGTCAAGACGTGATGCTATATTTTATTGTATGAGATGATCATGTTTTGTAACCGAAGTTATCGGCAACTGGCTGGAGCCATATGGTTGTCGCTTTATTGTATGAAATGCAAGCATACTGTAATTGCTTTACTTTATCACTAAGCGGTAGCGATAGTCGTTTAAGCAATAGATGGCGTAACGACAACGATGCTACGATGGAGATCAAGGTGTCGCGCCGGTGACAATGGTGATCACGACGGTGCTTGAGATGGAGATCACAAGCACAAGATGATGATGGCCATATCATATCACTTATATTGATTGCATGTGATGTTTATCCTTTATGCATCTTATTTTGCTTTGATTGACGGTAGCATTTAAAGATGATCTCTCACTAAAAATTATCAAGAAGTGTTCTCCCTGAGTATGCACCGTTGCCAAAGTTCGTCGTGCCGAGACACCACGTGATGATCGGGTGTGATAAGCTCTACGTCCATCTACAACGGGTGCAAGCCAGTTTTGCACACGCAGAATACTCAGGTTATACTTGACTAGCCTAGCATATGCAGATATGGCCTCGGAACACGGAGACCAAAAGGTCGAGCGTGAATCATATAGTAGATATGATCAACATAAGATGTTCACCATTGAAAACTACTCCATCTCACGTGATGATCGGTTATGGTTTAGTTGATTTGGATCACGTAATCACTTAGATGACTAGAGAGATGTCTATCTAAGTGGGAGTTCTTAAGTAATATGATTAATTGAACTTTAATTTATCATGAACTTAGTCCTGGTAGTATTTTGCAAATTATGTTGTAGATCAATAGCTCGGCGTTGTTGCTTCCCTATGTTTTTATATGTGTTCCTAGAGAAAATTGTATTGAAAAATGTTAGTAGCAATAATGCGGATTGGATCCGTGATCTGAGGTTTATCCTCATTGCTGCACAGAAGAATCATGTCCTTAATGCACCGCTAGGTGACAGACCTATTGCAGGAGCAAATGCGGCGTTATGAGCGTTTGGCTGGCTCAATATGATGACTACTTAATAGTTTAGTGCACCATACTTAAACGGCTTAGAATCGGGACTTCAAAGATGTTTTGAGCGTCATGGACCATATGAGATGTTCCAGGAGTTGAAGTTAATATTTCAAGCAAATACCGAGTTGAGAGATATGAAATCTCCAACAAGTTCTATAGCTAAAAGATGGAGGAGAATCGCTCAACTAGTGAGCATGTTCTCAGATTTGCAGGTACTTCAATCGCTTGAATCAAGTGGAAGTTAATCTTCCAGATAAGATAGTGATTGACAGAATTCTCTAGTCACCATCACTAAGTTACTAGAACTTCGTGATGAACTATAGTATGCAAGGATGACGAAAACGATTCCCGAGCTCTTCGTGATGTTGAAATCGACGAAGGTAGAAATCGAGAAAGAGCATCAAGTGTTGATGATTGACAAGACCACTAGTCTCAAGGAAAAGGGCAAAGGGAAGAAGGGGAACTTCAAGAAGAACGGCAAGCAAGTTGCTGCTCGAGTGAAGAAGCCCAAGTCTGGACCTAAGCCTGAGACTAAGTGCTTTTGCTGCAATGGAACTGGTCACTAGAAGCGGAACTACCCCAAGTTTTTGGCGGATAAGAAGGATGGCAAAGTGAACAAAGGTATATTTGATATACAGATTATTGATGTGTATTTTACTAGTGTTCGTAGCAACCCCTCGGTATTTGATACTGGTTCAGTTGCTAAGAGTAGTAACTTGAAACGGGAGTTGCAGAATGAACAGAAACTAGTTGAAGGGGAAGTGACGATGAGTGTTGGAAGTAGTTCCAAGATTGATATGATCATCATCGCACACTCCCTATACTTTCTGAAGGAAATATGCCCTAGAGGCAATAATAAAGTTATTATTTATTTCCTTATATCATGATAAATGTTTATTATTCATGCTAGAATTGTATTAACCGGAAACATAATACATGTGTGAATATATAGACAAACAGTATGTCACTAGTATGCCTCTACTTGACTAGCTTGTTAATCAAAGATGGTTATGTTTCCTAACCATAAACAAGGAGTTGTTAGTTGATTAACAAGGTCACATCATTGGTTGAATGATCTGGTTGACATGACCCATTCCATTAGCTTAACACTTGATCGTTTAGTATGTTAATGCTTTCTTCATGACCCATACATGTTCCTGTAACTATGAGATTATGCAACTCCGTTTACGGAGGAACACTTTGGGTGCTACCAAACGTCACAACGTAATCGGGTGATTATAAAGGAGTACTACAGGTGTCTCCAAAGGTACTTGTTGGGTTGGCGTATTTCGAGATTAGGTTTTGTCACTCCGATTGTCTGGAGAGGTATCTCTAGGCCTTCTCGGTAATACACATCACTTAAGCCTTGCAAGCATTACAACTAATGAGTTAGTTGTGAGATGATGTATTACGGAACGAGTAAAGAGACTTACCGGTAACGAGATTGAACTAGGTATTGGATACCGACGATCGAATCTCGGGTAAGTAACATACCGATGACAAAGGGAACAACGTATGTCGTTATGCGGTTTGACCGATAAAGATCTTCGTAGAATATGTAGGAACCAATATGGGCATCCAGGTTCCGCTATTGGTTATTGACCGAGAATGGTTCTAGGTCATGTCTACATAGTTCTCGAACCCGTAGGGTCCGCACGCTTAACGCTTCGATGATGATTCATTATGAGTTTATAAGTATTGATGCACGAAGGTTGTTCGCAGTCCCGGATGTGATCACGGACATGACGAGGAGTCTCGAAATGGTCGAGACATAAAGATTGATATATTGGAAGCCTACATTTGGACATCGGAAGTGTTCCGGGTGAAATCGGGATTTTACCGGAGTACCGGGAGGTTACCGGAACCCCCCGGGAGGTCCATGGGCCTAATGGGCCATAGGAGAGAAGAGGAAGGGCCAGCCAAGGTGGGCTGCGCGCCCCCCTCCCCCCTCTAGTCCGAATAGGACAAGGAAGGGGGGGGGCGGCGCCCCTTCCCTCTTCCCCCTCCTCCAATCCTAGTCCAACTAGGAGAGGGGGGGGAGTCCTACTCCCGGTGGGAGTAGGACTCCTCCTTGCGCGCCTCCCCTAGGGCCGGCCACCTCCCCTTGCCTCCTTTATATATCTGGGGCAGGGGCACCCCAAGACACACAAGTTGATCTACGGATCTTTCCTTAGCCGTGTCGGTGCCCCTTCCACCATATTCCACTTCGTCATATCGTCATGAGCTTAGGCGAAGCCCTCGCGCCGGAGAAGTCATATCGTCAGCGGAGCTTAGGCGAAGCCCTGCGTCAGTGGAGCATCAACATCGTCCTGCCGTCAGTCGTCTTGTGGAACTCATCCCGACACTTTGCTGGATCGGAGTCCGGGATCGTCATCGAGCTGAACGTGTGCAGAACTCGGAGGTGCCGTGACGTTCGGTGCTTGGATCGGTCGGATCGTGAAGACGTCTGACTACATCAACCGCGTTGTTATAACGCTTCGCTTTCGGTCTCACGAGGTGCGTGGACGGACACTCTTCCCTCTCGTTGCTATGCCATCACCATGGTCTTGCGTGATCGTAGGAATTTTTTTGAAATTACTACGTTCCCCAACAAAGGGCATCCGAGCCTGGTTTTATGCGTTGATGTCATATGCACGAGTAGAACACAAGTGAGTTGTGGACGATACAAGTCATACTGCCTACCAGCATGTCATACTTTGGTTCAGCGGTATTGTGAGATGAAGCGGCCGGACCGACATTACGCCAGCGTGACGCTTACGCGAGACTGGTTTCACCGCTCCGAGCACTCGTTGCTTAAAGGTGACCGGCGGTGTCATCTCTCTCACTTTAGTTGAACTGAGTGTGGCTACGCCCAGTCCTTGAGAAGGTTAAAACGGAGTCTATTTGACGAAGTATCGTTGTGGTTTTGATGCGTAGGTAAGAACGGTTCTTGCTCAGCCCGTAGCAGCCACGTAAAACTTGCAACAACAAAATAGAGGTTGTCTAACTTGTTTTTGCAGGGCATGTTGTGATGTGATATGGTCAAGACGTGATGCTATATTTTATTGTATGAGATGATCATGTTTTGTAACCGAGTTATCGGCTTGGCTGGCGAAGCCATATGGTTGTCGCTTTATTGTATGAAATGCAAGCGCCATGTAATTGCTTTACTTTATCACTAAGGAGTAGCGATAGTCGTAGAAGCAATAGTTGGCGAGACGACAACGATGCTACGATGGAGATCAAGGTGTCGCGCGGTGGCGATGGTGATCATGACGGTGCTTGGCGATGGAGATCACAAGCACAAGATGATGATGACCATATCATATCACTTATATTGATTGCATGTGATGTTTATCCTTTATGCATCTTATCTTGCTTTGATTGACGGTAGCATTATAAGATGATCTCTCACTAAAAATTATCAAGAAGTGTTCTCCCTGAGTATGCACCGTTCAAAAGTTCTTCGTCTTTGAGACACCACGTGATGATCGGGTGTGATAGGCTCTACGTTCAAATACAACGGGTGCAAAACAGTTGCACGCGGAATACTCGAGGTTAAACTTGACGAGCCTAGCATATAACAGATATGGCCTCGGAACACGGAGACCGAAAGGTCGGCGTGAATCATATAGTAGATATGATCAACATAGTGATGTTCACCATTGAAACTACTCCATCTCACGTGATGATCGGACATGGTTTAGTTGATATGGATCACGTGATCACTTAGATGACTAGAGAGATGTCCTCTAAGTGGGAGTTTTTAATATGATTAATTGAACTTAAATTTATCATGAACTTAGTACCTGATAGTATTTTGCTTGTCTATGTTTACCGTAGATAGATGGCTCGTCTGTTGTTCCGTTGAATTTTAATGCGTTCCTTGAGAAAGCAAAGTTGAAAGATGATGGTAGCAATTACACGGACTGGGTCCGTAATTTGAGGATTATCCTCATTGCTGCACGTAAAAATTACGCCTGGAAGCACCGCTGGTGACAGAACTGCTGAGATGCCGAGCCGAAGTTGTGAACATCTCGCAAAGCGGAGCTGATGACTACTCTATAGTTCAAGTGTGCCATGCTTTACGGCTTAGAACCGGGTCTTCAACGACGCTTTTGAACGTCATGGAGCATATGAGATGTTCCAGGAGTTGAAGTTAATATTTCAAGCAAATGCCCGGATTGAGAGATATGAAGTCTCCAATAAGTTCTATAGCTGCAAGATGGAGGAGAATAGTTCTGTCAGTGAGCACATACTCAAAATGTCTGGGTATAACAATCACTTAATTCAGCTGGGAGTTAATCTTCCGGATGATAGTGTCATTGACAGAATTCTCCAATCACTGCCACCAAGCTACAAGAGCTTCGTGATGAACTATAATATGCAAGGGATGACTAAGACAATTCCTGAGCTCTTCGCGATGCTAAAAGCTGCGGAGGTAGAAATCAAGAAAGAGCATCAAGTGTTGATGATCAACAAGACCACTAGTTTCAAGAAAAAGGGCAAAGGGAAGAAGAAGGAAACTTCAAAAGAACAGCAAGAAAGTTGCTGATCAAGAGAAGAAACCCAAGTCTGGACCTAAGCCTGAAACTGAGTGTTTTTACCGCAAGCAGACGGACATTGGAAGCGGAACTGCCCCAAGTATTTGGCGGATAAAAAGGATGGCAAGGTGAACAAAGGTATATGTGATATACATGTTATTGATGTGTACCTTACTAATACTCGCAGTAGTACCTGGGTATTTGATACTGGTTCTGTTGCTAATATTTTCAACTCGAAACAGGAACTACAGATTAAGCGAAGATTGGCTAAGGACGAGGTGACGATGCGCGTTGGAAATGGTTCCAAAGTCGATGTGATCGCAGTCGGCACGCTACCTCTACATCTACCTTCGGGATTAGTTTTAGACCTAAATAATTGTTATTTGGTGCCAGCGTTGAGCATGAACATTATATCTGGATCTTGTTTAATGCAAGACGGTTATTCATTTAAATCAGAGAATAATGGTTGTTTTATTTATATGAGTAATATCTTTTATGGTCATGCACCCTTGAAGAATGGTCTATTCTTGTTGAATCTCGACAGTAGTGATACACATATTCATAATGTTGAAGCCAAAAGATGCAGAGTTGATAATGATAGTGCAACTTATTTGTGGCAATCGCCGTTTAGGTCATATCGGTGTAAAACGCATGAAGAAACTCCATCTTGATGGGCTTCGGAATCACTTGATTATGAATCACTTGGTACTTGCGTAACCGTGCCTCATGGGCAAGATGACCAAAATGCCGCTTCTCCGGAACTATGGAGCGAGCAATTGATTTGTTGGAAATCATACATACCGATGTTTGTGGTCCAATGAATGTTGAGGCATCGCTTGGTGGTATCGTTATTTTCTCACCTTCACAGATGATTTGAGCAGATATGGGTATATCTACTTAATGAAACACAAATCTGAAACATTTGAAAAGTTCAAAGAATTTCAGAGTGAAGTGGAAAATCATCGTAACAAGAAAATAAAATTTCTACGATCTGATCGTGGAGGAGAATATTTGAGTTATGAGTTTGGTTTACATTTGAAACAACGTGGAATAGTTTTCATAACTCACGCCACCGGAACACCACAGGAGAAATGGTGTGTCCGAACGTCAGAATCGTACTTTACTAGATATGGTGCGATCTATGATGTCTATTTCCGATTTACCGCTATCGCTTTGGGGTTATGCTTTAGAGACGGCCGCATTCACGTTGAATAGGACACTGTCAAAATCCGTTGAGACGACGCCTTATGAACTATGGTTTGGCAAGAAACCAAAGTTGTCGCTTTCTTAAAGTTTGGGGCTGCGATGCTTATGTAAAGAAACTTCAACCGTATAAGCTCGAACCCAAATCGGAAAATGTGTCTTCATAGGATACCCAAAGGAGATCATGGGTACACCTTCTATCACAGATCTGAAGGCAAGATTTTCGTTGCTAAATTCGGATCCTTTCTAGAGAAAGAGTTTCTCTCGAAAGAAGTGAGTGGGAGGAAAGTAGAACTTGATGAGATAATCAGATCTGCTCCCTTATTGGAAAGTAGTTCATCACAAGAAATGGTTCCTGTGACAACTACACCAATTAGTGAGGAAACTAATGATGATGATCATGAAACTTCAGATCAAGTTACTCTTGAACCTCGTAGGGTCAACCAGAGTAAAATACGCACTGCAGTGGTACGGTAATCCTATTCTCGAAGTCATGTTACTTGACCATGGCGAACCTACAAACTATGAAGAAGCGATGGTGAGCCCAGATTCGCAAAATGGCTCGGAAGCCATGAAATCTGAGATGGGATCCATGTATGAGAACAAAGTATGGACTTTGGTTGACTTGCCCGATGATCGGCAAGCCATTGAAAATAAATGGATCTTTAAGAAGAAGACCTGACGCTGATGGTAATATAATCGTCTACAAAGCTCGACTTGTTGCGAAAGTTTTTCGACAAGTTCAAGGGGTTGACTACGATTAGACTTTCTCACCCGTAGCTATGCTTAAGTCTGTCCGAATCATGTTAGCAATTGCCGCATTTATGATTATGAAATTTGGCAAATGGATGTAAAACTGCATTCTTGAATGGATTTCTAGAAGAAGAGTTGTATATGATGCAACCAGAAGGTTTTGTCGATCCAAAGGGTGCTAACAAAGTGTGCAAGCTCCAACGATCAATTTATGGTCCGGCAAGCCTCTCGGAGTTGGAATAAACGCTTTGATAGTGTGATCAAAGCATATGGGTTTGTACAGACTTTTGGAGAAGCCTGTATTTACAAGAAAGTGAGTGGGAGCTCAGAAGCATTTCGATATTATATGTGGACGACATATTATTGATTGGAAATGATATAGAATTTCTGGATAGCATAAAAGGATACTTGAATAAAAGTTTTTCAATGAAAGACCTCGTGAAGCTGCTTACATATTGGGCATCAAGATCTATAGAGATAGATCAAGACGCTTAATTGGACTTTCACAAAGCACATACCTTGATAAAGTTTTGAAAAAGTTCAAAATGGATCAGGCAAAGAAAGGTTTTTGCCTGTGTTGCAAGGTATAAGATTGAGTCGACTCAATGCCCGACCACAGCAGAAGATAGAGAAAAATGAAGGATGTTCCCTATGCTTCAGCCATAGGCTCTATCATGCATGCAATGTCTGTGTACCGCACTGACGATGCTTAGTTGTAAGCTTGGCAGGAAGGTACCAAAGTGATCCAGAATGGATCATCGGACAGCGTCAAGAACATCCTGAAATACCCGAAAAGGACTAAGGATATGTTTCTCGTATATGGAGGTGACAAAGAGCTAGTCGTAAATGGTTACGCCGATGTAAGCTTTGACACCGATCCGGACGATTCTAAATCGCAAACCGGATACGTGTTTTTATTAAACGGTGGAGCTGTCGGTTGGTGCAGTTCTAAACAAAGCGTCGTGGCGGGATCTACATGTGAAGCGAAGTACGTAGCTGCTTCGTAAGCAGCAAATGAAGGAGTCTGGATGAAAGAGTTCATTTCCGATCTAGGTGTCATACCTAGTGCATCGGGACCTATGAAGATCTTCTGTGACAATACTGGTGCAATTGCCTTGGCAAAGGAATCCAGATTTCACAAGAGGACCAAGCATATCAAGAGACGCCTCAATTCCATCCGGGACCAAGTCCAGGTGGGAGACATAGAGATTTGCAAAATACATACGGATCTGAATGTAGCAGACCCGTTGACTAAGCCTCTTCCACGAAGCAAAACATGATCAGCACCAAGACTCCATGGGTGTTAGGATCATTACTTTGTAATCTAGATTATTGACTCTAGTGCAAGTGGGAGACTGAAGGAAATATGCCCTAGAGGCAATAATAAAGTTATTATTTATTTCCTTATATCATGATAAATGTTTATTATTCATGCTAGAATTGTATTAACCAGAAACATAATACATGTGTGAATATATAGACAAACAAGTATGTCACTAGTATGCCTCTACTTGACTAGCTTGTTAATCAAAGATGGCTATGTTTCCTAACCATAAACAAGGAGTTGTTATTTGATTAACAAGGTCACATCATTGGTTGAATGATCTGGTTGACATGACCCATTCCATTAGCTTAACACTTGATCGCTTAGTATGTTAATGCTTTCTTCATGACCCATACATGTTCCTCGTAACTATGAGATTATGCAACTCCGTTTACGGAGGAACACTTTGGTGCTACCAAACGTCACAACGTAATCGGGTGATTATAAAGGAGTACTACAGGTGTCTCCAAAGGTACTTGTTGGGTTGGCGTATTTCGAGATTAGGTTTTGTCACTCCGATTGCTCGGAGAGGTATCTCTAGGCCTTCTCGGTAATACACATCACTTAAGCCTTGCAAGCATTACAACTAATGAGTTAGTTGTGAGATGATGTATTACGGAACGAGTAAAGAGACTTACCGTAACGAGATTGAACTAGGTATTGGATACCGACGATCGAATCTCGTAAGTAACATACCGATGACAAAGGGAACAACGATGTCGTTATGCGGTTTGACCGATAAAGATCTTCGTAGAATATGTAGGAACCAATATGGGCATCCAGGTTCCGCTATTGGTTATTGACCGAGAATGGTTCTAGGTCATGTCTACATAGTTCTCGAACCCGTAGGGTCCGCACGCTTAACGCTTCGATGACAGTTCATTATGAGTTTATAAGTATTGATGCACGAAGGTTGTTCGCAGTCCCGGATGTGATCACGGACATGACGAGGAGTCTCGAAATGGTCGAGACATAAAGATTGATATATTGGAAGCCTACATTTGGACATCGGAAGTGTTCCGGTGAAATCGATTTTACCGAGTACCGGAGGTTACCGGAACCCCGGGAGGTCCATGGGCCTAATGGGCCATAGGAGAGAAGAGGAAGGGCCAGCCAAGGTGGGCTGCGCCCCCCTCCCCTCTAGTCCGAATAGGACAAGGAAGGGGGCGGCGCCCTGCCCTCTTCCCTCCTCCAATCCTAGTCCAACTAGGAGAGGGGGAGTCCTACTCCGGTGGGAGTAGGACTCCTCCTTGGCGCCTCCCCTTAGGGCCGGCCACCTCCCCTTGCCTCCTTTATATACAGGCGGCAGGGGCACCCCAAGACACACAAGTTGATCTACGGATCTTTCCTTAGCCGTGTGCGGTGCCCCTTCCACCATATTCCACTTCGTCATATCGTCGCGGAGCTTAGGCGAAGCCCTGCGCCGGAGAAGTCATATCGTCAGCAGAGCTTAGGCGAAGCCCTGCATCGGTGGAGCATCAACATCGCCACCACGCCGTCAGGTCGACGGAACTCATCCCGACACTTTGCCGGATCGGAGTCCGGGATCGTCATCGAGCTGAACGTGTGCAGAACTCGAAGGTGCCGTGACGCTCGGTGCTTGGATCGGTCGGATCGTGAAGACGCACGACTACATCAACCGCGTTGTTATAACGCTTCCGCTTTCGGTCTCACGAGTGCGTGGACGGACACTCTTCCCTCTCGTTGCTATGCCATCACCATGGTCTTGCGTGATCGTAGGAAATTTTTTTGAAATTACTACGTTCCCCAACACTTTCGGGATTAGTGTGGAACCTAAATAAATGTTATTTGGCGTTTTCGTTGAGCATAAATATGATTTGATCATGTTTATTGCAATACGGTTATTCATGTAAATTAGAGAATAATTGTTGTTCTGTTTACATGAATAAAGACCTTCAATGGTCATACACCCAATAAAAATAGTTTGTTGGATCTCGATCGTAGTGATACAAATATTCATAATATTGATGCCAAAAGATGCAAAGTTAATAATGATAGTGCAAATTATTTGTGGCACTGCCGTTTAGGTCATATTGGTGTAAAGCGCATGAAGAAACTCCATGCTGATGGGTTTTTCGAAATCACTTGGTTATGAATCATTTGATGCTTGCGAACCGGGCCGCTTTGGGCAAGATGACTAAAACTCCGCTTCTCCGGAACAATGGAACAAGCTACTGACTTATTGGAAATAATACATACCGATGTATGCGATCCAATGAGTGTTGATGCTCGTGGCAAGTATCGTTATTGTCTAACCTTCACAAGATGATTTGAGCAGATATGGGTATATCTACTTGATGAAACATAAGTCTGAAATAGTTGAAAGGTTCAAAGAATTTTAGAGTGAAGTGGAAAATCATCGTAACAAGAAAATAAAGTTTCGCGATCTGATCGTGGAGAGGAATATTTGAGTTACGAAGTTTGGTCTTCAATTAAAACAATGTGAAATAGTTTCACAGCTCACGCCACCTGGAACACCACAACGTTATGATGTGTCCGAACGTCAGAATCAAGCACTTTATTGGATATAGTGCGATCTATGATGTCTCTTACAGATTTACCAATATAGTTTTGGGGTTATGCATTAGAGACAGCTGCATTCACATTAAAAGGGCACCATCTAAATCCGTTGAGACGACAACATATGAACTGTGGTTTAGCAAGAAACCCAAGTTGACGTTTCTTAAAGTTTGGGGCTGCGATGCTTATGTGAAAAAGTTTCATCCTGATAAGCTCGAACCCAAATCGGAGAAGTGCGTCTTCATAGAATACCCAAAGGAAACTATTGGGTACACCTTCTATCACAGATCCGAAGGCAAGTTTTTTCGTTGCTAAGATGGATCCTTTCTAGAGAAGAAGTTTCTCTTGAAAGAAGTGAGTGGGAGGAAAGTAGAACTTAATGAGGTAATTGTACCTTCTCCCTTATTGGAAAGTAGTTCATCACAGAAATCAGTTCGGTGACTCCTACACCAATTAGTGAGGAAGTTAATGATGATGATCATGAAACTTCAGATCAAGTTGCTACCAAACCTCGTGAGATCTTCCAGAGTAAGATCCGCACCAGAGTGGTACGGTAATCATGTTCTCGAAGTCATGTTACTAGACCATGATGAACCTACGAACTATGAGGAAGCGATGATGAGCCCAGATTCCGCGAAATGGCTTGAGGCCATGAAATCTGAGATAGGATCCATGTATGAGAACAAAGTTTGGACTTTGATAGACTTGCTCGATGATCGGCAAGCCATATTATATAAATGGATCTTCAAGAGGAAGACAAATGCTGATAGTAGTATTACTATCTACAAAGCTCGACTTGTCGCAGAAAGGTTTTCGACAAGTTCAAGGTGTTGACTACAATGAGATTTTCTCAACTGTAGCGATGCTTAAAGTCTGTCCGAATCATGTTAGCAATTGCCACATTTTATGAAATCTGACAAATGGATGTCAAAACTACATTCTTTAATGGTTTTATTAAAGAAGAGTTGTATATGATGCAACCAGAAGGTTTTGTCAATCCTAAAGGAGCTAACAAAATGTGCAAGCTCCAGCGATCCATCTATGGACTGGTGCAAGCATCTCGGAGTTGGAATAAACGCTTTGATAGTGTGATCAAAGCATATGGTTTTATGCAGACTTTTGGAAAAGCCTGTATTTACAAGAAAGTGAGTGGGAGCACTACAAAGATTTTACGATAAGTATATGTGAATGACATATTGTTGATCGGAAATAATGTAGAATTATTCTGCAAAGCATAAAGGAGTATTTGAAAGGAGTTTTCAAAGAAGGACCTCGGTGAAGCTGCGTACAAATTGAGCATCAAGATCTATTGAGATAGATCAAAAACGCTTGATGAGTTTTTTTTCAATAAGAACATACCTTGTCAAGATTTTGAAGTAGTTCAAAATGGAACAGTCAAAGAAAAGTTCTTGCCTGTGTTGCAAAGGTGTGAAATTGAGTAAGACTCAAATCCCGACCACAGCAGAAAATAGAAAGGAGAATGAAAGTCATTCCCTATGCCTCAGTCATAGGTTCTATAAAGTATGCTATGCTATGTACCAGACCTATTGTATACCTTGCTCTGAATTTTGCAAGGGAGTACAATAGTGATCTAGGAGTAGATCATCGACATTGGTCAAGAACATCCTTAGTGAGGACTAAGGAAATATTTCTCGATTATGGAGGTGATAAAAGAGCCCGTCAGAAAGAGTTACATCGATGCAAGCTTTTTACACTGATCCAGATGACTCTAAGTCTCAATCTGGATACATATTGTAAGTGGGAGCAATTAGCTAGAGTAGCCCGTGCAGAGCATTGAAGACATAGAATATTTGCAAAATACATACGGCTCGAATGTGATGCACCCGTTGACTAAGATTTTCTCACGAGCAAAACATGATCATCCCTTAGTACTCTTTGGGTGTTAATCACATAGCGATGTGAACTAGATTATTGACTCTAGTAAACCTTTTGGGTGTTGGTCACATGACGATGTGAACTATGGGTGTTAATCACATACAGATGTGAATATTAGTGTTGAATCACATGATGATGTGAACTAGATTATTGACTCTAGTGCAAGTGGGAGACTGAAGGAAATATGCCCTAGAGGCAATAATAAAGTTATTATTTATTTCCTTATTTCATGATAAATGTTTATTATTCATGCTAGAATTGTATTAACCGGAAACATAATACATGTGTGAATACATAGACAAACAGAGTGTCACTAGTATGCCTCTACTTGACTAGCTCGTTAATCAAGATGGTTATGTTTCCTAACCATAGACATGAGTTGTCATTTGATTAACGGGATCACATCATTAGGAGAATGATCTGATTGACATGACCCATTACGTTAGCCTAGCACTTGATCGCTTAGTATGTTGCTATTGCTTTCTTCATGACTTATACATGTTCCTATAACTATGAGATTATGCAACTCCCGTTTACGGAGGAACACTTTGGGTACTACCAAACGTCACAACGTAATCGGGTGATTATAAAGGAGTACTACAGGTGTCTCCAAAGGTACATGTTGGGTTGGCGTATTTCGAGATTAGGTTTTGTCACTCCGATTGCTCTGGAGAGGTATCTCTGGGCCTTCTCGGTAATACACATCATATAAGCCTTGCAAGCATTGCAACTAATAAGTTAGTTGCGAGATGATGTATTACGGAACGAGTAAAGAGACTTGCCGGTAACGAGATTGAACTAGGTATTGATACCGACGATCGAATCTCGGGCAAGTAACATACCAATGACAAAAGGAACAACGTATGTTGTTATGCGGTTTGACCGATAAAGATCTTCGTAGAATATGTAGGAGCCAATATGGGCATCCAGGTTCCGCTATTGGTTATTGACCGAGAATAGTTCTAGGTCATGTCTACATAGTTCTCGAACCCGTAGGGTCCGCACGCTTAAAGTTTCGATGACAGCTATATTATGAGTTTATGAGTTTTGATGTACCGAAGGAGTTCGGAGTCCCGGATGAGATCAGGGACATGACGAGGAGTCTCGAAATGGTCGAGACGTAAAGATCGATATATTGGACGACTATATCCGGACATCGGAAAGTTTCCGATTGATTCGGGTATTTTTCGGAGTACCGGTAGTTACGGGAGAAGCAATGGGCCTTGATGGGCTTTAGTGGGAAGAGGAGAAAGGGCCAAGGGCTGCGCCCCCTCCCCTCTAGTCCGAATTGGACTAGGGAAAAGGGGCCGCCACCTTTCCTTCTCCTCCACTTCCTTCTCCCTTCCTCCCCTCTTGGTGGACTCCTACTAGGACTTGGAGTCCTAGTAGGACTCCACACCCTGGCCGCACCTATTGCCTTGGCCGGCCTCCTCCTCCTCCATCCTTTATATACTGAGGCAAGGGGCACCCCATGGACACACAAGTTGATCCTTGAGATCGTTCCTTAGCCGTGTGCGGTGCCCCCCTCCACCATATTCCACCTCGGTCATATCGTAGCGGTGCTTAGGCGAAGCCCTGCGTCGGTGAAACATCAAGATCGCCACCACGCCGTCGTCTTGTGGAACTCCCTCTCCCGGAGCTTTGCTGGATCGGAGCCCGAGGAGCGCCATCGAGCTGAACGTGTGCCAAGAACTCGGAGGCGCCGGAGTAACGGCGCTGGGATCGGCTGGATCGCGAGGAGAACGTCGACTACTTCCTCTACGTCATCATCGACTCGGAGGTGCCGGAGTAACGGCATTGGGATCGGCAGGATCGCGAGGAGAACGTACGACTACTTCCTCTACGTTGTGATCGCTTCCGCTTTGGTCTACGAGGGTACGTAGACAACACTCTCCTTCTCGTTGCTATGCCATCACCATGGTCCCGTAATGCGTAGGAAAATTTTGAAATTACTACGTTCCCCAACAAGAACATACGCAGAATGATGCTTGTCCCAGTCCTTTATCTTCCGCTGCCTTCTCTTGTCCAACCTGCGTGGTATAAAACCAAACATTAGCACAATCAAAAGGAGTCCCGATGATTAGACAATACGTAGACATGCTCTCTTACCTATGAAGTGCTTTGTCCGTGTCCACCCAATCTGGCGGGTGAGGCTGGAACAGACCAAACTGATGATACACGCGATGCGGCAAATGAAACTCAACCGCCTTGATTGCATATCAATGGGCACCGCATAAGCCGTAGATCCTTATCCCGCAAGCACATCGGGTTGAGGCGGAACTCCGGTGTACCCCAAGCTCTCACCCGAGCCATATGGCTGCCATTCCACCTATGAAACAGGGCAACAATGCAAATTTGATGACTATTTTTCAAGCAAGCATGAGAAAGGACTAACGTAATGACCTCCTTACCTGCTCAGGCGTAATCGTGTCCAACTCGGCAATGTACTTTTGGTACATGAGATTGACATCGTTCGTCATCTCGGAAACGATATCCCACTTGTAAGCCCACATGGGGCGCCGTAATTCGTCATGTTCATCTCATACCAAGGATCAAACCTGACACTCTTCGGGCGTCCAACAGGCAGACGCTCCCAGCTCCATACAGAAAGTAGAAGCAGATTACCACCAATGCCTGCACTAGGTGTGATCCTGCAACACGCATCGTCCAGCTACATATGAAAGAAAAACAATGTTAACTTGACAGCAAGCTTGCATTGCTAATGAAATGAGTTGATCACAAAACAGACCAACTACCTGCCGGTACAAGTAGGCAAGAGTCGCTGAACCCCAGCTCCATTTGCTATCGAAGACGGTCAACGCCTTCAGCCACATCCATGGAGCGTTCTTGCCAGTGGAGTCAGGAAACAAAGTCCTCGACACAATGTACCACATATACACACGAGAATGTGTCCGGATCACATCATCGGGCATCCGGAGGGCACGTCGCAAAGTTATTTTGAATCCACGTGAAAGTAGCTCCGGCTGCTTTCCTTTCCCTCTTCTTCTTCTCTTCTTCCTCCTCTACATCATCCTCAGCCTCGGTAGGAGCCATACCGATAAGAGCAATCATCTGCTCGCGCCACCCATCAGAATCGGTGCTCATACAGAGAGGCCTCCCGTCGATAGCAAGACCGGTGATCAACGAGACATCCTCGAGCGTCACGGTCATCTCCCCGGTCCGAAGATGGAAACTGTGGGTCTCTGGCCTCCACCGATCAACAAGAGCGGACACCAGTGGAGCGTTCAGATTCGGCGTGGACCGGCTGACCAACAGAAACCACGGGAGTAGTCCTGCCTGCTTGATGTACGGTGTGTACCGCTCATCGTAAGGCATGGCAGGACCAGAGACCCCGTGATACCGAATCTTCAGAGGTTCAAGCTTCCGCAAAAAAAAGTAATGACAAATCTTAGGGCATGTAAATTTTCAACTAAAGGCAAATTTGCAAAATATTTAGATTACTCATTATTACCTTATCCTTCTCACAAGATCATGTAGGCCCGGTGTTGCACGTCATAGACATCGTCTAGAAGCCAAACCATCCTTACAATTTCAAACAATAAACATATAAGAGTTCATCTTCATCTCAAATATCGGTATACACTAAACATATAACATGTGTTCAAGTACAAGAATCTCAGCATCTCCTTCTCACACAATGAATATGTCATATGTGTTCAAATAAACTAAACATCTAATGTTTCAAATAAACTCAACATCTAATATTTGAAATAAACTCAACATCTAATATATATCTAAACAAACTTCTCATATATGTCTACAAAATCAACATCTCATAGTTATCTATAAAATAGGCATCTCATACATATCTAAAAAACTAAACAATATAGGCTTTCACCAACAAGAATCATATATTGTGAACTAATAAATAACACTACGGTACTACCAATATGAATACACATCCTAATTCGAGCAAACCAAACAAATCAAGGGTTCCATCAAATCTTGGACCAATCTCTAGAATGGCAACAAATTTACGGAGCAAAAGAAAGAGAAGGAAAGAGTTTACCTAGTAGGATCGATTGGGGATCGAATCCACGGATCAAATCTTTAGATCTGAGAGGGATGTGGGGGGGGGGGGATTAGATGGGGGCGCCGCCGCCGCCGCTGCTCTCTGTCACTGTGCAGCGCCCAAGAGCTAGGCGCTGAACATTACAGGTGTGGCGCCTAAGTCTTAGGCACTGCAGTGCTGTCTGTGGGGCCGCAACTGGACCAGGGCTGCCACTTTGGCGGGGCGTCTGACGCCTAAGGGAAGGGCGCTGCAAGAGGGTGCGGCGCCAGCCGTCAGCGCCACACCAAAGGGTCAGGAAAGTGAAATTTTTTCGTGACCAGGTCAGTTTGTGATTTGATTTCTGCCTCGGGTCAAATATGTGATTTCTGCCACTCCGCGGCCGACGCCCGTTCCTCCGATGCCGCCGCTGGACTCCTCCCCTCCGCCGCCCCGGCGAGCCCGTCGTCGTCGTTTCCGGCCGCTGCGCCCGCCCTCGCTTCCCCGGCGACTCGCTGCTCCGCGGTTGCCCCCTCGGCGCCCCTCCCGCGGGCCGAAGCTGCCTCCTTGACGCGCCCATGCTGGGCCGACGTGGCCGCACAAGAGGACCTCACGGAGGCGGCCGCGGCGGCGACTGGCGAGCCGCGGTCTCCCTGTCGCTTCGAGGACCGGCTTGCCGCGGCCCTTGCTCCGTTGCTCCCGTTGCTCCCCGCTCCCCCGTCCATGGCTCGCCCCTCCCGGTCACTACCTTCCCTGTCGCCTGTTGTGGCCGGCCCTCCCGCTGGCCGCCACGGGCACGGCGCCCAAGCTCATTCTTAGGGGGTGGTTGGCGCCCTTCCGCCGGTGGCTCTGCCGATGCAGCCACATATGGTGGCGCTGGATGCCGTGCCGGCGCCAGTGCTGCCGGTTTGGAGGCTCGGCGGGCATCGGTTCCGGTCGTTTCGTCCCTCTGGCGCCCCAATGCTGCCGCCGCCCATGGCCGTCGCCGTCGTCTCCGATCAGACCAGCCGCCGCCACCCCCTGGCCCTACAGGGGGAAACCCTTCCCACCCCTCACTCGCTCGGGTGGAGTGGGATGGACCAGCAGAGGCCAGTTGGGCCGCTGGTGCTGGACGGTTTCCCCCTGGTCCGCGAGGTTCGGCCCGCCCTGGAGGAGGGGGAGGCGGACTGGGCCACAGACTGGGCCACATCTTTTGAATGGCCCATCTATTGCGGCTCAGGCCCAATCGGACGCTGACTTAGGGTTCCTCTCTAGCCTGTCGCCTCCTGTTTTCCCACCCCGTGCGCCGCCGGCTCTCTCCCTCCGCCCCCGATTCTACTACCCTCCGGGGATCCCTTGTCGCCTTCCACTTCTCCGACCCTGATACGTCTCCAACGTATCTATAATTTATGAAGCATTCATGCTATCATATTATCTATTTTGGATGTTTATGGGCTTTATTATATACTTCTATATTATTTTTGGGACTAACCTATTAACCGGAGGCCCAGCCAAAATTGTTGTTTTCTTGCCTATTTCAGTGTTTCGAAGAAAAGGAATATCAAACGGAGTCCAAACGGAATGAAACCTTCGGGAAAGTTATTTTTGGAACAAAAGCAATCCAGGGGACTTGGAGTGCACGTAAGGGAAGCTTCGAGGAGGCCACGAGGCAGGGAGGCGCGCCCACCTCCCCTGGGCGTGGCCCCACCCTCGTGGGGCCCTCGTGGCTCCCCTGACCGACTTCTTTTGCCTATATATCTTCATATACCCTAAAAACATCGGCGAACACAATAGATCTGGATTTCCGCCGCCGCAAGCCTCTATAGCCACCAAAAACCTCTCAGGACCCTATTCCGGCACCCTGCCGGAGGGGGGGGATCCCTCACCGGTGGCCATCTTTATCATCCCGGCGCTCTCCATGACGAGGAGGGAGTAGTTCACCCTCGGGTCCAAGGGTATGTACCAGTAGCTATGTGTTTGATCTCTCTCTCTCTCTCTCTCTCTCTCTCTCTCTCTCTCTCGTGTTCTTGAGGTGGTACGATCTTGCTGTATCGCGAGCTTTGCTATTATAGTTGGATCTTATGATGTTTCTCCCCGTCTACTCTCTTGTAATGGATTGAGTTTTCCCCTTGAAGTTATCTTATCGGATTAAGTCTTTAAGGATTTGAGAACACTTGATGTATGTCTTGCGTGGGATACCCGTGGTGACAATGGGGTATTCTATTGATTCACTTGATGTATGTTTTGGTGATCAACTTGCGGGTTCCGTGACCTTGGGAATCTATGCATAGGGGTTGGCACACATTATCGTCTTGACTCTCCAGTAGAAACTTTGGGGCACTCTTTGAAGTACTTTTGTGTTGGTTGAATTGATGAATCTGAAATTGTGTGATGCATATCGTATAATCATGCCCATGGATACTTGAGGTGACAACGGAGTATCTAGGTGACAATAGGGTTTTGGTTGATTTGTGTCTTAAGGTGTTATTCTGTAGCGACCCGACCCAAAATCGGTCAAGTCTCTGTGTCTGTACCATCCCAAGATCATGCTAGCACTCACAGTACATTGATGAAATAATCAAAGTTCAATCACACCTGAATATATTACACGATTCTCATATCGAGTCTTTATTACAATAGGATAAATTTGGCCGAAGGCCAACTCATGAGAAATGAACTAAGTAAAGCTGCAGAAGCGTAGAAGAATAGCGAGTCCATCCGACTCCAAAGGGCAATCGCCAAGCGCGGATCGTAGCCTCACTCCTGATCGGAATAATCCTCTGCAACATAAGACGTTGCAGCCGTGTAGGTCAGCATTTTGAATATGCTGGCAAGTCATGAAGAGAGAATAACAATAAAAATTACTAACACTATATGCAATTTGGCTGTGGGGCTCTAAGTTTCATCATTTTGCGAAAAGCCAGTTTTTCCCTACAATAATGACTTGTTTGCAATTACTACAAAATTGTTGGTAGTTATTGAGATGGTTCCACCAACCAATGTCTCATACCCAATTATTAAACAATAACCCCCTCAATTAAATTATTAATTTTAGTGTTGAGATTTCCGAATACTTCCAAGTTCCAGAGGCTCAAATTGTCCGTAACCGGGGACACGGCTAATCGATTAGATCTTTTCTCTGCAAAGGTTTAGCACTTTACCCGCAAGAATCGTTCCCTCCTTTTAAGTCTTCGCACTTCATGGTGTTTGAAGACGGGACGAACGAAACAGGGTCTTCCGAAGAGTTCCTCTGGGCCACTGCCCGTGCCCATCCAATCCTACCGTTCTTCTACATCTCGTAGCACCGTCCGGCTAGAGTCACAACTAGGGTTGACCAAGCCAGAGCCCATAATGGCTTGCGGCTGCATAGGTAAGCTTCCGGTCAATGGGGTATACATCCGTCTCTTCGTGGTTGGGTGAAGCTTTCCGCAAGATGTCATGGCGCTTCTCCATGCATCCCGGACAACAACTGGGTTCTCCAGGGTGCCCGTCAACCGTCCTCCACCCAGTAGTGAGTTTTGAAGTCCATCTTGAGCTTGAAGTTCATAGGGTTGTCATCATCTTGACTCTCACATCTCCCTTATGAATTCACTCAACCAACCCCGTCTACGAGCATAGCAAAATAAACTACTTCGTCCCGGGTCATGGTAACAAGGGAATTGGTTCATCCTACCTCATGATACTACTCAAGAACATAACTTCAAAATTTCACCTACTGCATGCATGGTGGGGAGGTATAATTCTAATGCAATAAAAATCATAGGTATTGTAAAGAAACATGATCAAGGAATTGCCTTGCTGACGATCTTCGAAAGCTAGGGACTCGTTTTAGCAAGCTTCGCACTCCGGAAATTCTACCGAGACAAACAACAATCATAATAAGCATACAACATATGATCACTTAACGTAATAGCATGCTAGCATAACACACAAAAACAATGGAATCAAAACCCAAAGAAAGTTCGAAGAAATCCAAATCAATGCCTTTGCCACATCAAACAACAACCATGAAATAGTTTTGTATAACAAAATTTTTCTTAACAGAACCTAAGCATGGGTTTATGCTACCTAACAGAAAAGAATTCATCATGCAACTAGGAGCAAAAAGAATCACCTTAAAAGCTATTATAAAACTCCTATTAGGCTATAAATAAAAGTTCATGCTCTAAAGTTATTATAAAGCTATTATAAAACTACTATAAATAAAAGTTCATGCTCTAAAGTTACAGAATCTAATCAAGAATAAACTATCACATAATAGAAATAAAATTATTTGCTAATTAAAACAATAGAAAAACAGTAGCTAGTTAAATAAATAGGAATAACATGATTCTGATTAACATTATTTTTTTATTAATTCTAAAATTGCCCAAATAAATTCCTACGGTTAGGCAATGTCAAAACAAAGTTGTGACAAAAAGAATCATAAAAAAAATAATATTCCTAACTCATTTTATGGCAGAATTACTAATCTGTCTAAAATTAAAATAAAGCAATTTTAAATAATTTTAACATGACTAATTATATTTTCTACAGAAACTATAAGAAATTTGCAAACCAACAAAAAAGAATCACTTAAAAATATTAAGTAGATTAAAAGATATGAATTTTACAAAACTGAAACTATTCTGTTAAAACAGAAAACTAAAAATAAAACTAAAACGAAAACGGGCTAATGGGCCTATATAACGCTTCGGGCGTAATTTAACTAAAAACGCACGCGGTAATAAACCGCTTCGGCCCGGTCTAAACTAACCTAACTAAAACCAAAATAAACCGGAATAAAAACCGGTTCACTAAACCTAAACCTACCGCTTCGGGGGTTCTAATCTAACGCGTACGATCTAGATCGAACGGCGGAGGGAGCTCCGGCGACTTACCGAAGGTCGACGGCGGCGGCGGCTCGGGCGGCGACGACTCTGGCGGCTCCGATGGTCGGGGACGTCGGCGGAGAGGTCCGGCGAGTGCGGCGTGGCGAGGGGGCTCGGTTGGTGGGGTCGGGTGAGCTCGGGGGTGGCCGGGGTGGTCGGGACGGAGCTAATGGCGGCGGCGGCGCTCTCGGGCTCCGGCGAGCGTGTGCGGCGAGAGAGAGGGGTCGGGCGAGGGGGCGAGGGGGGGAACGGGGTCGAGGGGGGGGTATATATAGGGGGAGGGGGGGCCTCGACTTGGAGGAGGGGGCGATCGGGCGAGGGATTCGCGGCGGATCCCGGATCTCGCGATCCAAATGGCGGCGGCAAGCGGTTGGCTTATGCAAGGGGAAGACGACGGGTGGGGCCCGTGTCACGAGAGAGAGGAGGTGTGTTGCGGTCGGTCGACCGTCGGTAAGGAGTCGGGCGCGTGGGCTGGCTTGTCATGCGGCTGGGCCGGCTGGCGCCAGCCGGCAGGTCGCCTAGTCCTGGTCGCCTCGGCTGGGCTGGGCCTGGCGCCGAGGTTTTTTTTTGAAATAAAAAGAGAGATAAAAAATATATAAAAAATATAAATATTTTATATAGGACATATATATATCAAAATGATCAGGGGAATATTCCCTATAATTTGAACATTTTTCCAGGGGCAAAATCCAAACTTTATAAAAAATTATTTTTCTAAAATTCCAAATAAAACTCAAATTTGAATTCAAACTTTTTGGCAATGTTTTTCCTCTGATATTTTTGGAGTGTCATGTTTACTCCTCTCATACTTTTTCTCAAGTATTTATCAGGCATAGTTTTTGAAATAATTTCCACTGCCAAAATTTGAATTCAAATTCCAACAACTCCAAAAATTCTGAAACTTCAAATGCCACTCAAATTTCAACCAATATGCATAGATGCTTAGCTATAATTGTAAAACATTCCAAATAGGAAATTTGGGATGTTACAAACCTACCCACCTTAAGATGAATCTCGCCCTCGAGATTCGGGTTGGCTAGCAAATAGGTGCGGGTGATCTCAAAGGAGGTCTTCTTCTCGCTCCCAGGTGGCTTCCTCCTCGGAGTGATGACTGCACAAAACCTTGCAGAACTTGATGATCTTGCTGCGGGTGACTCTGTTCACAGTCTCGAGAATTCGAATGGGTTTCTCCTTATAAGTCAGATCACTGTCGAGCTGTATGGCTGTAGAGAACCTTTGTATCTCTCAACGGAATATCGGCCATGTCGGCATGACACTTCTTCACCGAGAAACATGGAAGACCTCATGAACTCCGGACAATCCTTCCGGCAATTCCAACTTGTAAGCAACTTCTCCACGACGTTCAAGGATTTTGTAAGGGCCAATGAATCGGGGTGCTAACTTTCCTTTAACACCGAACCTCTTGATTCCACGGCGGGGACACACGAAGATATGCTCGGTCTCCCGCTTCGTAAGTTACTTCCTTGCGTTTACTGTCGGCATAACTCTTCTGCCTCGACTGAGCTATCTTGAGCCTATCTCGAATCAGCTTGAGTTTCTCTTCGGAATCTCTGATGAGGTCGGAACCGGAAAGTGTTCGATCTCCAACACCATCCCACAGCAATGGTGTTCTGCACCTCCTTCCGTATAGAGCTTCGAAAGGGGCCATCTTCAGACTGGTCTGATAACTGTTGTTGTATGAGAACTCTGCGTATGGCAAATTATCATCCCAGCTAGACCCATAGTCTAGCACACAAGCTCTCAACATGTCCTCCAGAATCTGGTTGACTCTCTCGGTCTGTCCATCTGTCTGCGGATGAAAAGCTGTACTGAACTCCAGCCTCGTACCCAAAGTTTCATGCAACTGATTCCAAAACTTTGAGGTAAACTGTGTTCCTCTATCTGACACAATACTCCTCGGAACTCCATGCAGACATACGACCCTGGTCATGTATATCTTGGCTAACTTAGCACTGGTATAGGTAGTCTTCACGGGAATGAAATGAGCTACCTTGGTCAATCGATCAACCACTACCCAGATGGAATCATAACTGAACGGGTCCTGGGTAATCCTGTGATGAAATCCATTCCAAGTTTTTCCCATTTCCACTCGGGAATCGGCAAAGGTTGAAGTAACCTGCTGGCTTCGATGTTCTGCCTTTACTCGTTGACAAACATCGACATCGCTACGCATTTCGGCAATATCCTTCTTCATACCTGTCCACCAGAAACTTTCCTTCAAATCCAGGTACATCTTAGTGTTACCGGGGTGAATCGAGTACGGTGAATCATGAGCCTCCTGAAGAATTAGCTTCCTGAGTTCGGGATCATTGGGTACATAAATACGATCCTCGGACCATATAGCTCCGTATTCATCCTTACGAAACCCTTTAGCTTTTCCTTCATTCATCTTCTCCTTTATCTCATCAATTTCCTTGTCCGACTTCTGGGCTTCACGAATCCTTTCGGCCAAAGTGGACTGAACTTCCAGAGTTGCAACATATCCTCTCGGAACTATCTCCAGTCGGAGATCTCTGTGGTCATCGACTAACTCCTGGGGTAATCCTCCTGCTATAAGAGTATTCACATAACTCTTACGGCTCAAAGCATCTGCTACAACATTAGCCTTACCTGGGTGGTAATCCAATCTCATGTTATAGTCCTTGATTAACTCTAGCCATCTCCTCTGCCTGAGGTTCAACGCTTTTTGCATGAAAATATACTTCAAGCTCTTATGATCTGTGTAAACATCACAACGGTTTCCGATAAGAAAATGTCTCCAGGTCTTGAGTGCATGCACTACTGCTGCTAACTCCAAATCATGTGTGGCATAATTCATCTCGTGTGGTCGTAGCTGTCTGGAGGTATAAGCTACAACTTTTCCTTCCTGCATGAGTACTCCTCCGAGTCCCTGACGAGAAGCGTCATAATACACACAGTAATCCTTGTGTATGTCCGGCAAAATCAAGATCTGGGGCTGTAACCAAACGTTTCTTCAATTCCTGAAATCGGCTTCACAACCCTCGGTCCAAATGTACTTGGCTTCCTTCTTCAACAGCTCAGTCATGGGCTTGGCAATCTTCGAGAAGTTCTCAATAAACCTCCGATAATATCCTGCGAGTCCGAGAAAACTGCGGATCTCCTTGACTGAGGTGGGTGACTGCCAATCGGTGATTGATTCAACCTTGGCGGGGTCAACTGCTATTCCTTCTCCTGAAATAACATGTCCGAGGAATCCGACTTCCTTCAGCCAAAATTCACATTTACTGAACTTGGCATACAACTGATGTTCACGGAGTTTCTCCAGAACTAGACGCAAATGTTCCTTATGCTCTTCCTCTCTCTTGGAGAAAATCAGTATATCATCGATGAACACCACGACAAACTTGTCCAGATATTCCATAAATACCTTGTTCATCAAATTCATGAAGTATGCAGGGGCATTAGTCAATCCAAATGACATGACGGTATACTCATATAAACCATACACAGTGGTGAATGCTGTTTTGGGTATATCCTTTTCACGGATCTTCAATCGATGATACCACGATCGAAGATCGATCTTGGAGAATACCTTGGCTCCAACTAGCTGATCAAATAGATCATTAATCATCGGCGGAGGGTACTTGTTCTTGATGGTCACATCGTTCAACGACGATAATCCACAACCATTCTCGTGGTTCCATCCTTCTTCTCTACCAAAAGAACTGGGCTCCCCAAGGTGATGAGCTTGGCGAATATATCCTTTCTCCAATAACTCATTAATTTGATTTTGATCTCTTTCAAATCATTCGGGGCATCCGATAGGGTCTCTTGGATATTGGGGCTGTGCCGGCAATAACTCAATCAGAAATTCAATGTCTCTGTCCGGTGGCATTCACTGGTAATTCCTCCTAAACACATCGGGAAAATCTTGCACTCTGGCACTTCCTCCTGAACAACTCCGTGAGGGAATTCACCGATTCTTCATCGACTACGTCTGGATACATACTTGATCCTCTTACGCTCCGGTGGTGAGCAGAATCGACTTCTTGAGCACAGTCTATGTTTCCTTCAAACTTCGTCAACCAATCCATGCCTAGGATTACATCCAAGGTCTGGGTTTCCAATACTATGAGGTTTGCGGGAAATTTATGGTTCCTGATGTTGAGGTATGCATGACAGCCTAAGCCTGCCATCATTTCTCCTCCTGCGAAACTGACGCGAAGGGGGCTTCTAAGGGTTTTAGTGGGCAACCCGTACTTTTCCACAACTACCCTTGATATGAATGAACGCGTTGCACCAGAATCAAAGAGTACCAATAGTGGATGTGAATTTAATAAAAACTTACCAACCACGATTGTACTGGCTGATCATAGACGTCCTCCACGTCAATGTGGTTCACACGAGCACGAGGAAAAGGGTTGGGCTTCTTTCTTTGAGCTTCCATTGCCGTTTCCATTCCTCTGCTTGGCCTCCGGGCAGTCGGTGGCATAGTGCCCTGTTTTCTGGCACTTGAAACAGGTGATGTGACTCAGATCCTTCGGAGCCGGGGTAGGACGGTGCTGGTTGCCATTTCCGTTGCCATTGCCATTTCCATTGCCTGACTTGTTGTCCTGGTTGCGATTGTTCCCATTTCCTCCATGGTTATGTCCTCCATGGTTGTGATGGGTATGCCCTCCTGAGTATGGGGCATAACGGGGCTTCTGCTGAGCTCCAGAGTTGTATTTCCCCTGGCCATACTTCCGCTTGCGGCTATCAATCTGCTGCTGCTTGCCTTCAAGTATGGTGGCCTTGTCTACCAGCTCCTGGTAGTTGGTGAAGGTAGCCACCATTAGCTGCATACCCAGCTCGTCATTGAGTCCCTCGAGAAACTTTTCCTGCTTTGCGGCATCTGTGGCCACATCATCCGGGGCATAGCGAGCTAACTTCCTGAACTCATCCACGTACTGCCCCACAGTACGGTTCCCCTGGCGTAAGTTGCGGAACTCACGCTTCTTCAGACTCATGGCTCCAGCTGAAACATGAGCGGTGCGGAAAGCCTATTGGAACTGATCCCACGTGATGGTGGCGATGGGATAAGTGGCGGTGTAGTTCTCCCACCAAGAAGCTGCAGGTCCATCAAGTTGATGTGTGGCAAAGCGCACCTTCTCTGCATCTGTGCATCCAACAGTGACTAACTCCCTTCCGACCTTGCGGAGCCAATCATCGGCCACAATCGGCTCAGTGCTGCTAGAGAACACTGGCGGATTCAGCCTTAGGAACCGAGTCAAGTTGTCAACAGGGGGTGGTGGCGGTGGATTGTTGTTGTTGTTGTTCTGGTTCTGAATGAGCATCTGCATGAGGGCATTCTTCTGCTGGATCAGCTGGGTGAGCTCCAGCGGGAAGATGAGACCGGGGTCACCTCTCGGAGGCATCTGGTGTTTTGGAGTGGATGAGAAAATTAGAATAGAACAATGGTCTAATGAGAAAATATCACTACCCATATGAATGCACAAACATAATCACACCAATCATTTATTCAATCATCTCAAACATGGTTCAATCTCGATTACAAAATGCTCACGACTAATCGAAAATAACGGCCTAACTGATCGACGGAAAAATAAAATAACATGGTGGTCGGCTAAATGTCTTCATCAATTATCCTTGTGTCCTCTGGTGCGGTGTCCTCCGGTGTGGCGTCCTCTGATGCGGCGCCTCCTCTTGCGGCTTTCTCCAGTGGAGCTCTCTTCATAATCCTGGTCATTGCTCACGAGAGGTTCGTCATCTCCACTCGGGAAAAGGTCTTCTCCCAAGTCCATTTTCTCCTCTAATGCGGCAACCTTCATCTTCAGATTGTCGACTCTCTCCATGAAATCCGCGATTTCTTCTTCATGGTCAAGGAAGTCCGCGCGTGCTTTCTCCTCCAGTTCCAGTTCACGGAACAAAAGCCTCCTGTGTTCCTTCGAGTTACGGCGAGTCTGGATCTCCCGTTTCCTGAGGAGACACTCCAAGTCTTGGACATATGAGAGAATGGAGTCGTCCTCTACGGTACGGATGATATCTCCGTTCCTCGCTCTGCGAGAAATCATGGCGAGGTCTGATGGATCGAGCTCGGCCCTGTACTCTTCTCGGAGATGTCCAAGTGCACGATAAATCGCCATGTCTCTTCCGATGATCCAATTGAACTCCGTAAACTCAAAATCAATGGGCTCTGTATGTCCTCCGAAGGTTCTCCCTGGAATGTGCACCTCAATCCTGTAGCGGGTATCCGTCGGAAGCGCATTGGTAGGCTTCCCGGTGACTGAGGGCAGAGCAATCTTCAGCTTCTTCACGATCTGGACCAGCTTCCTGCCGAAAGGCATCATCTCATCTGGCTGGCAAAAATCCGGTAGCAAAACTGGGGTGAACTCGGCGGCCATCTGGAATGTTGAAAATCGGAGAGAAGTCAGAAATGAATAGGGGAGAATTACGGAATGATAAGGACATAAAATAAATAGTGTCTTCCTATGGCTTTCCGATCCTAGGGGTTACGTTCTACGATCAGCGTGTGCTCTGAATACCATCTCGGTAGCGACCCGACCCAAAATCGGTCAAGTATCTGTGTCTGTACCATCCCAAGATCATGCTGGCACTCACAGTACATTGATGAAATAATCAAAGTTCAATCACACCTGAATATATTACACGATTCTCATATCGAGTCTTTATTACAATAGAATAAATTTGGCCGAAGGCCAACTCATGAGAAATGAACTAAGTAAAGCTGCGGAAGCGTAGAAGAATAGCGAGTCCATCCGACTCCAAAGGGCAATCGCCAAGCGCGGATCGTAGCCTCACTCCTGATCGGAATAATCCTCTGCAACATAAGACGTTGCAGCCGTGTAGGTCAGCATTTTGAATATGCTGGCAAGTCATGAAGAGAGAATAACAATAAAAATTACTAACACTATATGCAATTTGGCGGTGGGGCTCTAAGTTTCATCATTTTGCGAAAAGCCAGTTTTTCCCTACAATAATGACTTGTTTGCAATTACTACAAAATTGTTGGTAGTTATTGAGATGGTTCCACCAACCAATGTCTCATTCCCAATTATTAAACAATAACCCCCTCAATTAAATTATTAATTTCAGTGTTGAGATTTCCGAATACTTCCAAGTTCCAGAGGCTCAAATTGTCCGTAACCGGGGACACAACTAATCGATTAGATCTTTTCTCTGCAGAGGTTTGCGCACTTTAACCGCAAGAATCGTTCCCTCCTTTTAAGTCTTCGCACTTCATGGTGTTTGAAGACGGGACGAACGAAAACAGGGTCTTCCGAAGAGTTCCTCTGGGCCACTGCCGGTGCCCATCCAATCCTACCGTTCTTCTACATCTCGTAGCACCGTCCCCGCCAGAGTCACAACTAGGGTTGACCAAGCTAGAGCCCATAATGGCTTGCGGCTGCACAGGTAAGCTTCCGGTCAATGGGGTATACATCCGTCTCTTCGTGGCTGGGTGAAGCTTTCCGCAAGATGTCATGGCGCTTCTCCATGCATCCCGGCCAACCACTGGGTTCTCCAGGGTGCCCGTCAACCGTCCTCCACCCAGTAGTGAGTTTTGAAGTCCATCTTGAGCTTGAAGTTCATGGGGTTGTCATCATCTTGACTCTCACATCTCCCTTATGAATTCACTAAACCAACCCCGCCTACGAGCATAGCAAAATAAACTACTTCGTCTCGGGTCATGGTAACAAGTGGAATTGGTTCATCCTACCTCATGATACTACTCAAGAACATAACTTCAAAATTTCACCTACTGCATGCATGGTGGGGAGGTATAATTCTAATGCAATAAAAATCATAGGTATTGTAAAGAAACATGATCAATGACTTGCCTTCTTGACGATCTTGAAAGCTAGAGACTCGTGGTAGCAAGCTTCAGACTCGGAAATTCTACCGAGACAAACAACAATCATAATAAGCATACAACATATGATCACTTAACGTAATAGCATGCTAGCATAACACACAAAAACAATGGAATCAAAACCCAAATAAAGTTCGAAAAAATCCAAATCAATGCCTTTGCCACATCAAACAACAACCATGAAATAGTTTTGTATAACAAAATTTTTCTTAACAGAACCTAAGCATGGGTTTATGCTACCTAACAGAAAAGAATTCATCATGCAACTAGCAGCAAAAAGAATCACCTTAAAAGCTATTATAAAACTCCTATTAGGCCTATAGCATATTCTAGTAAGAAAAATAAAATAAAAGTTTTATATACTATAAATAAAAGTTCATGCTCTAAAGTTACAGAAACTAATCAAGAATAAACTATCACATAATAGAAATAAAATTATTTGCTAATTAAAACAATAGAAAAACAGTATCTAGTTAAATAAATAGGAATAACATGATTCTGATTAAATTTTTTTTTATTAATTCTAAAATTGCCCAAATAAATTCCTACGGTTAGGCAATGTCAAAACAAAGTTGTGACAAAAAGAATCATAAAAAAATAATATTCCAAACTCATTTTATGGCAGAATTACTAATCTGTCTAAAATTAAAATAAAGCAATTTGAAATAATTTTAACATGACTAATTATATTTTCTGCGGAAATTATAAGAAATTTGCAAACCAACAAAAAAAGAATCACTTAAAAATATTAAGTAGATTAAAAGATATGAATTTTACAAAACTGAAACTATTCTGTTAAAACAGAAAACTAAAAATAAAACTAAAACGAAAACAGGCTAATGGGCCTATATAACGCTTCGGCTTAATATAACTAAAAAGCATGGTAATAAACCGCTTCGGCCCGGTCTAAACTAACCTAACTAAAACCAAAATAGACCGGAATAAAAACCGGTTCACTAAACCTAAACCTACCGCTTCGGGGGTTCTAATCTAACGCGTACGATCTAGATCGAACGGCGGAGGGAGCTCCGGCGACTTACCGAAGGTCGACGGCGGCGGCGGCTCAGGTGGCGACGACTCCAGCGGCTCCGGTGGTCGGGGACGTCGGCGGAGAGGTCCGGCGAGTGCGGCATGGCGAGGGGGTTCGGTTGGTGGGGTCGGGTGAGCTCGGGGGTGGCCGGGGTGGTCGGGACGGAGCTAATGGCGGCGGCGGCGCTCTCGGGCTCCGGCGAGCGTGTGCGGCGAGAGAGAGGGGTCGGGCAAGGGGGCGAGGGGGGGAACGGGGTCGAGGGGGGGCATATAGGGGGGGCCTCGACTTGGAGGAGGGGGCGATCGGGCGAGGATTCATGGATCCCGGATCTCGCGATCCAATGAAGCGGCGGCGCGGTTGGCTTGCGGGGGAAGACGACGGGGTGGGGCCCGGTGTCAGCGAGAGAGAGGGAGGTGTGTTGCGGTCGGTCGACCGGTCGGTAAGGGAGTCGGGCGCGGCGTGGGCTGGCTTGCTGCGGCTGGGCCGGGCGGCACTGGGTAGGCCGCCTAGTCGCCTACTGGCTGGGCCAGTTGGTTCACTGGCGCTGAGGTTTTTTTTTGAAATAAAAGAGAGATAAAAAATATATAAAAATATAAATATTTTATATAGGACATATATATATCAAAATGATCGGGAATATTCCTATAATTTGAACATTTTCGAGGCAAAATCCAAACTTTATAAAAAATCATTTTTCTAAAATTCCAAATAAAACTCAAATTTGAATTCAAACTTTTTGGCAATGTTTTTCCTCTGATATTTTTGGAGTGTCATGTTTACTCCTCTCATACTTTTCCCTAGTATTTATCAGGCATAGTTTTTGAAATAATTTCCAATGCCAAAATTTGAATTCAAATTCCAACAACTCCAAAAATTCTGAAACTTCAAATGTCACTCAAATTTCAACCAATATGCATAGATGCTTAGCTATAATTGTAAAACATTCCAAATAGGAAATTTGGGATGTTACATATTCTAGTATGAACTCTATGATAGATTGAACGGAAAGAATAGCTTCATGTTATTTTACTACGGACTCTTGAATAGATAGAACAGAAAGGATAACTTTGAGGTGGTTTCGTACCCTACCATAATCTCTTCGTTTGTTCTCCGCTATTAGTAGCTTTGGAGTGACTCTTTGTTGCATGTTGAGGGATAGTTATATGATCCAGTTATGTTATTATTGTTGAGAGAACTTGCACTAGTGAAAGTATGAACCCTAGGCCTTGTTTCCTAGCATTGCAATACCGTTTACGCTCACTTTTATCATTAGTTACCTTGCTGTTTTTATAATTTCAGATTACAAATACCTATATCTACCATCCATATTGCACTTGTATCACCATCTCTTCACCGAACTAGTGCACCTATACAATTTACCATTGTATTGGGTGTGTTGGGGACACAAGAGACTCTTTGTTATTTGGTTGCGGGGTTGCTTGAGAGAGACCATCTTCATCCCTCGCCTCCCACGGATTGATAAACCTTAGGTCATCCACTTGAGGAAAATTTGCTACTGTCCTACAAACCTCTGCACTTGGAGGCCCAACAACGTCTACAAGAAGAAGGTTCCGTAGTAGACATCAAGCTCTTTTCTGGCGCCGTTGCCGGGGAGGTTAGTGCTTGAAGGTATATCTTTAGATCTTGCAATCGAATCTTTTTGTTTCTTGTTTTATCACTAGTTTAGTTTATAAAAGAAAACTACAAAAAATTGGAATTGAGTTTGTCTCATATGCTTCATCTTTTAAATATCTTTCGTAAGTATGATGAAAAGGAAAATTGTGCTCAAGTGCTAGAAGAAGAAGTCTATAAAATGTTTAGTACTAAATCTTTGAATGATGAGCATGATTGCAATGTTGTTAGTATGAACTCTTTGAATATCCATAGTACTAATGATGATTGCACTAGTTATGATGAAAATGTCTCCTATAAGCATGTCAATTTTTGTGGAGTGCATTGGGTTTGCAAGTACACACCAAAGAGGGAAGATAGATATTGCAAGATTCATAAGCATTTAGAAACTAAATGGTTGCAAGAAAGGCTAGATGTTTTTGCTGAAAATTTAAAATTTCTTCGTCGTACTTGTGAACTTTGCAATGAACATGACCATTTAAATCCCCAATGCAAATTGTTTCATGATCGAATCGTGTCCAAAAACTGTGATGACTTGATTTCCCTTGCACATCATAATGAACTTAGTTTTCTTTTGGGTTACGAAGAATTGAAATGTGCAACTAAGAATATTCCAGAATTTGCCCTTGGGAGAGCTCTTGGTTTTATCTAGAGGAAATTTATATGTATTGCGCGGTGAATTGCATTGAAAATCCTTATATTGCCAATTACATAAAGAAGAGAAAGCAAATAGAAGATGAAGAGAATACTAATGAAAGGGAAGAGACTTCACAATATCCTTCTATTATTTCTTATGATGAATTAGGTAACGAGGAGGAGCTTTCTATTCAACCAATCTCATCAATAAGGAGCTCAAAGAAGAGGGTTGAACCCACACATGATGTGAAGAAGAAAGAGAAAAGACGGAGAAGCAAAGGTAAAAAAGTATCCCTCCCAAATGATGTTGCTCCTACTACTCATTGTGATGATGATAATTGCTATACTATTGGTGCTATCCATACTATTAATGATGAGAGTGATTATGCTTATGATATGAAAAGGCCGAAGCTTGGGGAAGCTACGTTTGATGAGGATGACATATTTGAGAATATATTTGCTGAAATTAATGTTTGTCCCAAGCTTGGGGATGCTACATTTAACGAAGATGATATTTCTAGCCTCCCACGTTTTGATATGCAAAGTTATTATGATGATAGCATGCCTTCTACCTATGATGATTATATTGATGAAAGTGGGTTCGGAAGAGTGTCAACTTTAGGAAGTAATGATCCCACTATTTTGGAGGATGTTGAATCTTATAATATTTATGAAAGTGGATTTGGAGAGGTCATGACTTTATTTAGTGATGATTGCACTATCTTGGAAGAGGTTTCAATAGATTATGATGAGAACAAAGTTCCTACTTATGATGATTATTGTGATGAAACTTATGCTATAAAAAGTAGTGATGATTATATATATATATATATATATATATATATATATATATATATATGTATATATATAACTTGTCATGATTATGATTACCCTTTTTCTGAACTTTATGCTTTCAATGTAGAAACAATTTATAGTATTCGAGTCTCTTATGATACTCCCACTATTCCGAATAAGAAGAATTTTGCTTATGTGGAAAGTAGTAAATTTTCTATGCAAGTAGATCATGAAAAGAATGCTTTAGGTGCTGGTTATATTGTTGAATTCATTCATGATGCTACTGAAAATTATTATGAGGGAGGAACATATGCTTGTAGGAGTTGCAATAATATCAAGTTTCCTCTCTATGTCCTTAAAATCTTGAAGTTATGCTTGTTTTGCCTTCCTATGCTAGTTGGTTATTGTTCCCATAAGTTGTTTGCTCACAAAATCCCTATGCATAGGAAGTGGGTTAGACTTAAATGTGCTAGTCATATTCTTCATGATGCTCCCTTTATGTCTCAATTCTTATCTTTTATGTGAGCATCACTGAAATCATCATGCCTAGCTAGGGGCGTTAAACGATAGCGCTTGTTGGGAGGCAACCCAAATTTATTTTTGTTCCTTCCTTTTTGTTTCTGTTTAGTAATAAATAATTCATCTAGCCTCTGTTGGAAATATGCCCTAGAGGAAAAAATAAAATGGTTATTATTATATTTGCTTGTTCATGATAATTGTCTATTGTTCATGCTATAATTGTATTAACTGGAAACCGTAATACATGTGTGAATACATAGACCACAACATGTCCCTAGTGAGCCTCTAGTTGACTAGCTCGTTGATCAATAGATGGTTATGGTTTACTGACCATGGACATTGGATGTCATTGATAATGGGATCACATCATTAGGAGAATGATGTGATGGACAAGACCCAATCCTAAGCATAGCACAAGATCGTGTAGTTCGTTTTGCTAGAGCTTTTCTAATGTCAAGTATCGTTTCCTTAGACCATGAGATTGTGCAGCTCCCGGGTACCGTAAGGGTACTTTGGGTGTGCCAAACGTCACAACGTAACTGGGTGGCTATAAAGGTACACTACGGGTATCCACGAAAGTATCTGTTGGGTTGGCACGAATCGAGACTGGGATTTGTCACTCCGTATGACGGAGAGGTACCTCTGGGCCCACTCGGTAGGACATCATCATAATGAGCTCAATGTGATCAAGGAGTTGTTCACGGGATGATGTGTTACGGGAACGAGTAAAGAGACTTGCCGTAACGAGATTGAAAAAGGTATTGGTATACCGACGATCGAATCTCGGGCAAGTATCATGCCGATAGACAAAGGGAATTGTATACGGGATTGATTGAATCCTCGACATCGTGGTTCATCCGATGAGATTATCATGGAGCATGTGGGAGCCAATAAGGGTATCCAGATCCTGCTGTTGGTTATTGACCGGAGAGTTGTCTCGGTCATGTCTACGTGTCTCCTGAACCCGTAGGGTCTACACACTTAAGGTTCGGTGACGCTAGAGTTGTAGAGATATTAGTATGCGGTTAACCGAAAGTTGTTCGGAGTCCCAGATGAGATCCCGGACGTCACAAGGAGCTCCGGAATGGTCCGGAGGTAAAGATTTATATATAGGAAGTCCAGTTTCGGCCATCGGGAGAGTTTCGTTGGTCACCGGTATTGTACCTGGACCACCGGAATGGTCCTGGGGGTCCACCAGGTGGGGCCACCTATCCCGGAGGGCCCCATGGGCTGAAGTGCCGGGGGAACCAGCCCCTGGTGGGCTGGTGCGCCCCACCCAAGGGCCCAAGACGCCTAGGGTTGGAAACCCTAGGGGGTCGTTGCCCCACGAGGGGGCATGCGCCCCCCTGGTTGGAAACCCTAGGGGGCCGTTGCCCCCTGAGGGGGCATGCGCCCCCTGGTTGGAAACCCTAAGGGGGCCGTTGCCGCCTAAGGGGCCGCCGCCCCGGGGGCCACCCCCCCCTCTAGATGGGATCTCCAAGGGGGCATGCCCCCCTTTGCCCCTATATATAGTGGAGGGGAGGGAGGGCAGCCGCACCCTAGGCCCTGGCGCCTCCCTCTCCCTCCCGTGACACCTCTTCCTCCTACAGTAGCGCTTGGCGAAGCCCTGCTGGAATCCCGCTGCTTCCACCACCACGCCGTCGTGCTGCTGGATCTCCATCAACTTCTCCTTCTCCCTTGCTGGATCAAGAAGGAGGAGACGTCTCCGCTCCGTACGTGTGTTGAACGCGGAGGTGTGATAACCCACAAGTATAGGGGATCGCAACAGTTTTTGATAAGTAAGAGTATCGAACCCAACGAGGAGCTAAAGGTAGAACAAATATTCCCTAAAGTTCTATTGACCACCGATACAACTCTTCGCACGCTTGACGTTCGCTTTACCTAGAACAAGTATGAAACTAGAAGTACTTTGTAAGTGTGACGGGAAATTTTTGCAGGAAAGTAAGGAGCACGAAAATAAAACTAGGGGCTGTTTAGATAAAGAAGCAATAAAGTAAATATAGCGAGTGTGGAAAAGTGGTGGTAGGAGTTGTGAAATTGTCCCTAGGCAACTGACTACGTTACTAGACCGGTAATCACTATTGCAATTCTATTTGAGGGAGAGGCATAGGCTAACATACTTTCTCTACTTGGATCATATGCACTTATGATTGGAACTCTAGCAAGCATCTGCAACTACTATAGATCATTAAGGTAAAACCCAACCATAGCATTAAAGTATCAAGTCCCCTTTATCCCATACGCAAACAACCTACTTACTCGGGTATGTGCTTCTGTCACTCACGCCACCCACCATAAGCAAATCATAAACATATTGCAAACCCTACAGCGGGGATCCCTCACGCTTGCGCGACACGTCGGGCACAATTGGACAGCACCAATAATAAAACATGCAACTCAAACCAATCATAGCAATTCATCAATCACCGATAGGGCAACGAAAATCTACTTAGACATCACAGGATGGCAACACATCATTGGAAAATAATATGAAGCATTAAGCACCATGCTCAAGTAAAGGGTACAGCGGGTTGCGGGAGAGTGGACCGCTGAATATAGAAGGGGAAGGTGATGGAGATGTTGGTGAAGATGGCGGAGGTGTTGGTGAAGATCGCGGTGATGATGATGATGGCCACGGCAGCGTTCCGGCGCCACCGGAAGAGAAGGGGAGAGGGGGCCCCTTCGTCTTCTTCTTCCTTGACCTCCTCCCTAGATGGGAGAAGGGTTTCCCCTCTGGTCCTGTGCCTCCATGGCATGGGAGGGGCGAGAGCCCCTCCGAGATTGTATCTATCTCTTTGTCTCTCTCTGTTTCTGCGTTCTGTTCTGGCACTGTTTCACCGTTTCGTGTATATATGGAGATCCGTAACTCCGATTGGCCTGAAACCTTCGACGTGATTCCCCCCCCCCCCCCCGAAAATTAGCTTTCTTGCGGCAAAAGAAGAGCGTCAACCGCCTTAAAGGTGGATCACGAGGGTCAGGGGCGCGCCCTAGGGCGGGGGTGGGGGGGGGGAGGGGGCGCACCCCTACCTCGTGCCCACCTTGGACACTGGTTCGCGTTAATTTTTCCTCTAGATTTTCCAAATATTCCAAAAAGTATCTCCGTCCGTTTTTATCCCATTTGGACTCCGTTTGATATGGATATTCTGTGAAACCAAAAACATGCAATGCATGTGAACCGCACTAGGCAATCGGATCAATATGTTAGTCGCAAAATAGTATAAAAAGTTGCCAAAAGTATATGGAAGTTGAATAATATTGGCATGGAACAATCAAAATTATAGATACGCCCGGAGACGTATCAGCATCCCCAAGCTTAATTCCTGCTCGTCCTCGAGTAGGTAAATGATAAAAAAGATAATTTTTGATGTGAAATGCTACCTAGCATAATCTTGATCATATATCTAATCATGGCATGAATATTAAGACACGAGTGATTCAAGGCAATAATCTATCCTTTGACATAAAAACAATGATACTTCAAGCATACCAACCAAGTAATTATGTCTTATTGAAATAACATAGCCAAAGAAAGCTCATCCCTACAAAATCATATAGTCTAGCTATGCTCCATCTTCACCACACAAAATATTCACATCATGCACAACCCCGATGACAAGCCAAGCAATTGTTTCATACTTTTGACGTTTCTCAAACCTTTTCATCTTTCAAGCAATACATGAGCGTGAGCCATGGACATAGCACTATAGGTGGAATAGAATATGATGATGGGGGTTATGTGGAGAAGACAAAAAAGGAGAAATTCTCACATCAACGCGGCTAATCAACGAGCTATGGAGATGCCCATCAATAGATGTCATTGTGAGGAGTAGGGATTGCCATGCAACGGATGCACTAGAGCTATAAGTATATGAAAGCTCAAACTGAAACTAAGTGGGTGTGCATCCAACTTGCTTGCTCATGAAGACCTAGGGCATTTGAGGAAGCCCATCGTTGGAATATACAAGCCAAGTTCTATAATGAAAATTTCCACTAGTATATGAAAGTGATAACTCAAGAGACTCTCTATATGAAGAACATGGTGCTACTTTGAAGCACAAGTGTGGCAAAAGGATAGTAACATTGCCCCTTCTCTCTTTTTCTCTCATTTTTTGTTTTCTCTTTTTTTGGGACTTCTTTTTTTGGCCTTTCTCTTTTTTTTCGTCCGGAGTCTCATCCCGACATATGGGGGAATCATAGTCTCCATCATCCTTTCCTCACTGGGGCAATGCTCTAATAATGATAATCATCCCACTTTTATTTTCTTACAACTCAATATTACAACTCGATATCTAGAACAAAGATATGACTATATGAATGCCTCCGTGATGTACCGGATGTGCAATGATCTAGCGTAGCAATGACATCAAAAAACGGACAAGCCATGAAAACATCATGCTAGCTATCTTACGATCATGCAAAGCAATACGACGATAAATGCTCAAGTCAGCTATAGGATGATGATGGAAGTTGCATGGCAATATATGTCACATCCCTAATTCTAGTCTGACCTATGCCAGCTTCCATGTGTGCATCATGTTTAAATTTAAATGAAATTTGAATTGAAGAATTTTCAAAGCCTCAGAAAACCCCTAAAAATAACCAAAATTTAAATCTCATCAAATGAGTCCAAGAAAATGTTCCTGTTATTCTGAGAAAATATTGGCATGAGGTGAAATTCAAACCAATATTTTTGGAGTCACAGAAATAATTTATTCGGGCCTTTGATTTAAATCAATAATATATTTGGGTTGGAATTATTTCTGTTATATAAGAAATAATGTCCAAATAATCCTAAACTGAAATGTTCCATGTTGGGTTTATTCCATACAGTGAGCATGAGCAGTTTGGTGATTTTTGAAAGTGCCTGGGTATTTCTAGATAAGCCACAAACTTGCAGAAATATAGAAAACAAAACAAAATAGAGAAAAGGGAAACATAATTTTACCTGGGCCACTTACCTGGCCGGCCCAGCTGGCAGCCCACCTACTGGCCCAGCCCAGCAGCCCTCCCCCTGTCGTCTTCCTCCTGCCAGGAGGATAGACAGGTGTGTGGCAAGCGTGCCGACGACGCCTTGCCACCTCCTGCTTCCGCCGCAGCCTTGGTGCGCCTGGAGATGCCACGACGCCCCCCCCGGACCCTCTGCACCTCTCCCCTCTCTCGCTGGACCTCCTCCCCCTCCTCTCCATCTTTCCACGGCACCACCGAACGCTGCCGTCGCCATCGCTTGCTGCTGCCGCGGCCACCAACTCCCCCTCGACCCCTCGCCGTGCCTGCGAGCTCCGTCTCGACGTCCCCGGCCTCCTCGACGAGCCACGAGGCCCCAGACGCGCCGCAACGCCGCCACTGCCACCGTTTCCCTCCTAGGCCGCCGGAGATCGGCCTCGCCGCCCCGCTCAGCTCCGGCCTTCCCCGAGCCCGCTTCGAAACCTACTGGAACCATCATGAGCCCCTGATCATCCTCCCCCTCACCGTTTTCTCTCTAGCATGCCGTAGCCGCCGTGCCTCTCTCACCCGACAAGCGCCGCCGCCAAAGCTCACCGGCGATAACGCTCCGGTGACCATTCGGTCACGGGCATGCGTCCAACGTTCTCGCCGCACCGCGTAGACGCCGTAGGTGTTAACCACGCATCGCCAAGGCCGCTGTGGCCTCGACCCCGAGCTCGCTCGAGCTCCGTCCGCTGCTTCTGTGCTCGCCGTCGTCATCTCCGGCAACTCCGAGGCCTTTCGATCGCTCTGCTAGACGCGGTCGAGGGCGGGCTACCCCCTGGTGGCCTTCGCGCATCCATCCATCGCCCGCAGCTCAAGTCCGGCGAGTTGCCGCCGCAGTTTAGGTCGTCGCCGGTGAAACTCCGGCGGGAGCTGACGTGGCCTCGTCATTAGGAGCTAACCCAGCCAGCAAAACACCCTCTGACCATCGATAGTGGGCCCCACCTCGGTCAAACCACGATCGTGGCTGGGTTTGACCGGGATTAGTTCATGTGTCACTGATGTGTGGACCCCACACGCCAGGTTTGACCTAGACTAGCCCCATGGACCTGCTGACGTAGTGCTAATGTCATGCTGACGCAGTTAATAACTTTCTGGATTTAAAATAATTCAGAAAATTCCAGAAAATGCCCAAAACTTCTAAAATTCATATAAATTCAACCGTAACTCCAACTGAGATAAATTATATATGAAAAATGATCAGAAAAATCCAATCTTTCCATCTGTACCATTTTCATGCATGTTAGATCAAGTTATGACTACTGTTTAGGACAAATCATTTAAATGGCATTTAAACCCTCACATATGGAGTTCGAATTTTAACCTAGGGTTCAAACCAACTCCATTTAACCTACTGCTAGATGCATTAGCTCAAACCACAGCATATTACCATGTCATGATCATGCATCATATTGTGCATTGCATTAATTGTGTTCTTCCTTGTTTGCCGGTGTTTGTCCCCTCTCGATAGACGTGGTTCCGACGATGAGTTCGATGACACCGATGAAGAACTATACTATCTTCAGAAGTGCCAGGCAAGCAAAACCCCCTTGTTCATTCCGATACAATCCTACTCTCTCGCTCCTGCTCTCTTTTACTGCATTAGGACAACAACGATTCATCTGTTACTTGCTGCGGTAGCTAAACCCCTTTATCCTCTGCATGACCTGTCATTGCCACAGTAAATAGATGAAAACCACTAGCATGACTAGGAGTTGTTTGAGCCCTGTTGTGCCTACTCATTCATGCTTGTTTGTCATGCCTGCTACTGCTTAGAGTTGAGTCAGGTCTGATTCATCGGGGATGAATAGGTGTGTGAACATGTCCTCACTGTGTGAGCTAAGTGTGTGAACACGATTTGGTAAAGGTAGCGGTGAGAGGCCATGTAGGAGTACATGGTGGGTTGTCTCATTGAAGCCGTCCTCAGGAACTGAGTTCTGTGTTTGTGATCCATGAAACAGTTACTAGCACGCATTGGGCCCGAAACCAATGGACCCTCTCGGCTTCTTAATCACCCTTGTCCTCTGTCGAGGAGTTGCAAGTAGTTTCTGGTGTTTGTAGTATGCTGGAGGCCGTGGGCAGCACTAACCGGAGGGGTGGGCTGTGATGCGGTAGGCACGTGGCCGGGTATGCCGGGCACCCGTTTGGTGTCGTGGAACCCTATACACATCGTTCAGGGTCGTATGTGGAAACCTCGGCCGGACTACCTGCGGATGGAACCTGAATAGGCGATAAACCTGGACTAGAGACTTGAGTGTTTAGGTAGGTCGTGGCCGACACCCTCGTTGGGCTTCCGCTTGAAGGTTGCCGAGTACATGTCGTGTAAACGATGGTAAGTGGTTAGAGCGTGTGTGAAGAAGTACACCCCTGCAGGGTTAACATCATCTATTCTAATAGCCGTGTCCGGGGTAAAGGATTTCTGGGTTGCCTTTACAGTTCATAGACAAGGGAAAGTGGATTCATTAAAATACGCAAGATAAGTGTGAGTGCTATGGATGGCGTTCTCGTAGCGAGACGGGAGCGGATGCATAGTGGTGTATTTGATATGGTGAATATGTGGACTCGTGTGCGCCACCTAAAAAGACTGAATTGCAGTCGTAGACTAGGATAGCCACCAAGTCAAAGCTGGCTTGCTGCAGTTAAAATCCACCATCCCCTTTGTTGATAATGATGCATATGTAGTTAGTTCTGATGTAAGTCTTGCTGGGTACATTTGTACTCACATTTGCCTATTTTATGTTTTTGCAGAGACTTTAGTCTCACTAGTGATTCCGCGTGGACTTCGACGTTTAGCTTGTTACCTCAGCTACAATCTTGTTCCCTCGGCAGGATCTACTAGATAGTCAGGCTTCTCAGCCGTTTCATTTGTAGATATCTATACTCAGACATGTTAAGCTTCCGCTTGTGGTTTGACCTGAATGCTCTGAATGTTGGGTCATGAGACCCATGTTTGTAATATCTCGCTCCTCGGAGCCTATTAAATGAAATACTTGAGTTGTAGAGTCATGTTGTGATGCCATGTTGTATTTGCACATATCGAGCATATTGTGTGTATGTTATTGAAATGCTTGGTATGTGTGGGATCTGACTATCTAGTTGTTTATCCTTGGTAGCCTCTCTTATCGGGAAATGTCTCCTAGTGCTTCCACTGAGCCTTGGTAGCTTGCTACTGCTCCGGAACACTTAGGCTGGCCGGCATGTGTCCTTCTTCGTTCCTGTGTAATTGTCCCTTCGGGGAAAAGTCATGCGGTGTATACGGAGTCCTGTTAGCCTGCTACAGCCCGGTTTACCGGAGTCCTGCTAGCCCAGCTGCTACAGCCCGAATCATATACGTGTGCCAAAAGGCGCAAACGGTCCCGGGCCTGGTAAGGCGACACCCGTGGGAGTACCGTGTGTGAGGCCGCAAATTGATATGAGGTGTTACATGCTAGATCGGTGTGCCATTGAGTCGGGGTCCTGACAACTTTGGTATCAGAGCTTGACTGCCTATAGGATTACCAAGCCAAACTGGTCGAAGCTGGGTCTAGAAATTCTTTAGTTATATAAGGGAATTGATTGTGGGATGGAACGTAAGGCTCTTTTACTTCTTTATCTCATGCCCTTCTGATCTGAGTCATCTTATCTTTCCTACGGGGTTAAGGAACTAGGCTTTCTCTTCTCTCTATCAGGTTCACGTGTTACTAATCCGTAGACTTGTAGGATTGGTGGTTTTTAAGCCTCAGTTCAGTTCCTACTACTTCTGTGTATTCATAGTTGATCCCACAACTTTGATATTGTGCTTCTGAGTGGTTATGCCACCACTTTACAAGATGTCTCAAACTTTTTCGAGCATTTATAGCCATTATGCTGTCCGAGTCATCCCAGGTCTCTAAACAGTCCGATGCATTTGCAAATCCCTTCTTCCCGTTCCCGATGTCCCTATGGTCAGATTAATCACACAAATCCGTGAGTTGAGGTACTTTATTGCTTCGACATGTATGTTGTAGTTATTATTATGACCCTAGGTGTTTTAGGGGATCATCTAGTGATCTAGCCATGATCTGTGTTTCCAGTGTGATGACTCTGGCCATCATTCTCGAAAGCATCCCGTGATGCTACTTAGTATGTAGGTATTCCACTTTTGGGTTTTGAAGACGAGATTCACCCTACTTACTTCATGTTGATAGTAATTGCTAGCTCCCTTAGGTTATTAGTAACCTTTGCGTTAGTCCTCGAGGTCCGTGGTATTTCCTTCTTCCAAATACTATGAACCGTTTATGGCAGAAGTTCTTTGAACCAAAAGATCACAACCAGAGTGCTCTTGACGAGTTCTCGATTCTATGCTGTTACTCTACCAGTTCCACCTTTTCTGCATGGGTTATCCTGAAGAAATATGTTGAACTCGTTGGACATGCTAATCCATGCATCCACAACTCGGAAAATCATATGTTCTTTTGAGTTGTCCCTCTTTAGTTGTTTTCTGGCCTCGTCTATCAATCGATAGTCAAGAGTATGCGTGCAATCGTTCATCGATACCTATTACTCTTGTGGTCCGTCAAGCCATTCTATTCCAGAATGACTAGGAGAAACAAACTCCAGTACCTTGTCCATTTCCAGGATTGGGTCAAAGCAGTCGTACTCCGCAGATCAAATTGCTAATCTAGCTTTTGCTCTGCTCTACCTTGGAGTATTACCATCTTGATATTAAGAATATCATGGGAATTGCACACCATCCTATGAACTCTTGATACAGTGATACTTCTCGCCATCATTATTCATTCCTCGGTCCCATGTTGTCACAACCGGAATGCCGACAAGTGAACCATGATGTGTGAAATCAATACTCCCAACAACTACTTTGCTTGGTAGTTAAAGGACAATACTTTCATCCTTAGCGTGTTGTTTATTGAATCACCATCCTAAGGTTGATCGTGCTACCCAGTCCTTATTCCCGGTGCACTTTTCGATCAATGAGTTAGGATAGTGTCTGTCCTTACTTATTCGGTCATATCGTCTTGCCCTGAAAAGCAAGATTGTTCTTGAGCTTAGCAACATATCGGTGGTACGTGATTTTCCGAATATCTTCTTGGAAGTATCACCAGGTTGTCACCTGATCGCTATGTTGAGTTCGTGGTCAAGTTGGTTTCTTGTAAACCAGACATTCTCTAAGACTCTGTGTGGGATACCGCTGAGCTAGTTGGTCAAGCTAAACAACAACTTGGAGAGTTGGAAGATAAAAGCTTGTCTAATTTAGTTAATTTCCAAAGGGATATCCTTGAGTGTGAGTGTTGAAGAGAGATGATATCTTCATCGATTGTTCATTGTGATCGGTTGTTGAATCAATTGTCTTGTCCAAACCTTGATTTGAGTGTGGGCTATCCTTAAATCAAATCAGAACCAACGATATTCGTAGTGTTGTCTTACTCATGGTTGATTCCTCGATCATACACCATTACATCTTTTGGTCTGACCAATACTATCACATTGTTCACATAGTGGTGTAAGTCCAGTGATATGGAAATTCTGATGAGTTGCTGTTGAGCCCATCAGCAGCATCTTGTCTCCCCCATGATTCGTGTTAAACATTAACCTACTGTTGGAAACTTTGTAAACAATGCCTTCATGTTCCGTTCATGAAGCATATGTTTGGATGAAAGTAGCGACTTTCTCTAAGTTCACGTGCAATCGATGCAAGTTGCCGCTGTGAATTCGAGAAAGCTTGTTGTTGCTTCCTCTGGAATCATCCCAAGTCATTCATGCATATGTGCGAAGTATCTGTGGTTTGGAGACTTGCAACCTTCATTCCATATGTTTCCTAGCACCCCAAGCCACTGATTGACTTGTTCAAGGAAAAGAGGTATAGCGCGCGTAAAGACTTCGAAATCCTTGATGATGGATCCTAACCTGAACTCGGTAGTGTTTTATTATAAGACTACCACGTGGTCATGCTTGTCTAGGACAGTGTGTTCACAGGTGTGTAGCAGAACCAACTCATATTTTGGAGCTTGCTATCGTAGTTCACTCCCCGAGAATCTCGCAGCGTCATCTCGTCGATTTGTGTTGCAAACTTTCATTTTACTTTCTAGACTCGATGAGCCTAGATTATTCTAACACCAACCAGATCTGAATCTCAGGCAGATATGATGGTTGGAACATTTCCCAAGAATTATAATATTGGTCTCTCTATAACCGGTAAAGTGGATGTCATGGCCAACACACCCAGCCGGAGGACCTGTTGTTGTAATATCTTGATTGAAGAAGTTGGCCACCCCCCATAAGGACTTCATAGGAATTACTCCCTAGTTGTTCCTTATGGATTGTTGTGTTCCCGAAGTCTGACCTTTTACTTGATGTTCTAGATATCAAACCATATCTATGAATGGGATACACTAGCACATCAAGGAGAACATTAGAAGCGGAGTGCTAAATGCCTCTCGGTCAATCATCCAGATTTTGTTCCCTTGGCCCCGCCAAGGTGAAATCTGAGAACATGTTATCTTCCTTTGCATCCGCATCTTCCACCGGTATTCATCATGGTAGTACGTTGTGTTGCCAGGATCCTTGACACGGATATTGGTAAAATCTTGATGAATATGGAGATGTTCAAGTTCTTGAGAGCACACACAAGCGCTAGGTGTTAGCACCGGCACTAACTGGGACTGTTCCTAGTTTTCTTTGGTTATGCTATAACCTTTCAAAAGGTGGATTCACTCTCTACTGTTGAGCTTATCCCCAGTTACTAGAATCGTTCCCAGCATTTGCATTTTGTTCCCATCTTGCACCACCATTGTGCCATTCTACCATGAGTCCCATCCATTTCCGATGATAAGCAAAATCATCCATTGCGTTGTCTTCAACAAGGTAATCCACATCATCCATACTAGTCTGGGTATGTCATTCATCCGGACTCCTTCAAATGATCGATTATGACTTGCCCTAAGTTGGTATAAAGAGCTTCAATGATCTTGAAATCAAAGGTAATTCTTTTTGCCACTTAAGGGATGATTCTACGAGCCACCTCCTCTAAGATGTCTCATTATGGTATCATGGCAATTCAACTCCTTGCTATGTTGACAACCGTTCAACACCTTCTTAAGTGTGGACTTGTTGACTATCTAGCGAGCCCTCGTCATCTGTTTCACTCCATCCCTTTGGATAGATGCTTAGTGCCTCGGCTCGAGAGATGTTTCTACGTCTCATTCCGCGAGTTTATCTTGTGATCATTAAGATGATCCATCTATGTAGACATGTCTCGCTTTTTGTCCTCGTGTTGGATGAAGATCTCGAAAGCAAAGACGTCAAGATCAATTTGAGTCAACAAATCAACAACCTCGAGAAGATAGTTGGATCATGAAGTTTGTGATGCTTACTGTCCCTTTGTCTTTTTACCTCATGCCTTGAATCTTGGGACGAGATTCTTGTTTAGTGGGGGTGAGTTGTCACATCCCTAATTCTGGTCTGACCTATGCAAGCTTCCATGTGTGCATCATGTTTAAATTCAAATGAAATTTGAATTGAGGAATTTTCAAAGCCTCAGGAAACCCCTAAAAATAACCAACATTTAAATCTCATCAAATGAGTCCAATAAAATGTTCCTGTTATTCTGTGAAATTATTGGCATGAGGTGAAATTTAAACCAATATTTTTGGAGTCACAGAAATAATTTATTCAGGCCTTTGATTTAAATCAATAATATATTTGGGTTGGAATTATTTCTGTTATATAAGAAATAATGTCCAAATAATCCTAAACTGAAATGTTCCATGTTGGGTTATTCCATACATTGAGCATGAGCAGTTTGGTGATTTTTGAAAGTGCCTCGGTATTTCTAGATAAGCCACAAACTTGCAGAAATATAGAAAACAAAACAAAATAGAGAAAAGGGAGAGAGAATTTTACCTGGGCCACTTACCTGGACGGCCCAGCTGGCAGCCCACCCATCGCCCAGCTCAAGAGCCCTCCCCCCTGTCGTCTTCCTCCTGCCAGGAGGACAGACAGGTGCGTGGCAAGCGCACCGACGACGCCTTGCCACCTCCTGCTTCCGTCGCTGCCCTGGTGCGCATGGAGACGCCACGACACCCCCCGGACCCTCTGCACCTCTCCCCTCTCTCACTGGACCTCCTCCCCCTCCTCTGCATCTTTCCGCGGCGCCACCGAACGCTGCCGTCGCCGCCGCTTGCTGCTGCCACGGCCACCGTCTCCCCCTCGACCCCTCGCCGTGCCTGCGAGCTCCGTCTCGACGTCCCCGACCTCCTCGACGAGCCACGAGGCCCCGGATGCGCTGCAACACCGCCACCGCCGCTGTTTCCCTCCTCGGCCGCCGGAGATCGGCCTCGCCGTCCCGCTCAGCTCCGGCCTTCCCCGAGCACGCTTCAAAGCCTACTGGAACCGCTGTAAGCCCCTGATCATCCTCCCCCTCTCCGTTTTCTCTCTAGCATGTCGTAGCCGCCGTGCCTCTCTCACCCGACAAGCGCCGCCACCAAAGCTTGCAGACGATGACGCTCCGGTGACCATTCGGTCCCGGGCATGCATCCAACGTTCTCGCCGCACCGCGTAGATGCCGTAGGTGTTAACCCCGCATCGCCAAGGCCGCTGTGGCCTCAACCCCAAGATCGCCCGAGCTCCGGCCGCCGCTTCTGTGCTTGCCGTCGTCATCTCCGGCGACTCCGAGGCCTTCCAATCGCTGCTAGACACGGTCGAGCGCGGGCTACCCCCTGGTGGCCTTCGCGCATCCATTCGTCGCCCGCAGCTCAAGTCTGGCGAGTTGCCGCCGCAGCTTAGGTCATCGCCGGCGAAACTCCGGCGGGAGCTGACGTGGCCTCGTCATTAGGAGCTAACCCAGCCAGCTAAACACTCTACAGCCACTGATAGTGGGCCCCACCCCTGGTCAAACCACAGTCAGCGCTGGGTTTGACCGGGATTAGTTCATGTGTCACTGATGTGTGGACCCCACACGCCAGGTTTGACCTAGACTAGCCCCATTGACCTGCTGACGTAGTGCTGATGTCATGCTGACGTAGTTAATAATTTTCTGGATTTAAAATAATTCAGAAAATTCCAGAAAATGAACAAAACTTCTAAAATTCATATAAATTCAACCATAACTCAAAATGAGATAAATTATATATGAAAAATGATCAAAAAAATCCAATATTTCCATCTGTACCATTTTCATGCATGTCAGATCAAGTTATGACTACTGTTTAGGACAAATCATTTAAATGGTATTTAAACCCTCACATATGGAGTTTGAATTTGAACCTAGGGTTCAAACCAACTCCATTTAACCTAGTGTTAGATGCATTAGCTCAAACCACATCATATTACCATGTCATGATCATGTATCATATTGTGCATTGCATTAATTGTGTTCTTCCTTGTTTGCCGGTGTTTGTCCCCTCTCGATAGACGTGGTTCCGACGATGAGTTCGATGACACCGATGAAGAACTATACTATCTTCAGAAGTGCCAGGCAAGCAAAACCCCCTTGTTCATTCCAATACAATCCTACTCTCTCGCTACTGCTCTCTTTTACTGCATTAGGACAACAATGATTCATCTGTTACTTGCTGCGGTAGCTGAGCCCCTTTATCCTCTGCATGACCTGTCATTGCCACAGTAAATAGATGAAACCCACTAGCATGAGTAGGATTTGTTTGAGCCCTGCTGTGCCTACTCATTCATGCTTGTTTGTCATGCCTGCTACTGCTTAGAGTTGAGTCAGGTCCGATTCATCGGGGATGAATCGGAGGTGTGTGAACATGTCCTACTGTGTGTGAGCTAAGTGTGTGAACACGATTTGGTAAAGGTAGCGGTGAGAGGCCATGTAGGAGTACATGGTGGGTTGTCTCATTGAAGCAACCTCAGGAACTGAGTTATGTGTTTGTGATCCATGAAACAGTTACTACCACGCATTGGGCCCGAAACCAATGGACCCTCTCGGCTTCTTAATCACCCTTGTCCTCTGTCCAGGAGTTGCAAGTAGTTTCTGGTGTTTGTAGTATGCTGGAGGCCGTGGGCAGCGCTGACCGGAGGGGTGGGCTGTGATGCGGTAGGCACGTGGCCGGGTATGCCGGGCACCCGTTTGGTGTCGCGGAACCCTGGACACATTGTTCGGGGCCGTATGTGGAAACCTTGGCCGGGCTCCCTACGGATGGAACCTGAATAGGCGATAAACCTGGACTAGAGACTTGAGTGTTTAGGTAGGTCGTGGCCGACACCCTCGTTGGGCTTCCGCTTGAAGGTTGCCGAGAACATGTCGTGTAAACGGCGGTAAGTGGTGAGAGCGTGTGTGAAGAAGTACACCCCTGCAGGGTTAACATCATCTATTCGAATAGCCGTGTCCATGGTAAAGGACTTCTGGGTTGCCTGTACAGTTCATAGACAAGTGAAAGTGGATACTCTAAAATACGCATGATAAGCGTGAGTGCTATGGATGGCGTTCTCGTAGGGAGACGGGAGCGGATCCATAGTGGTGTATTGATATGGTGAATATGTGGACTTGTGTGCGCCACCTCAAAAGAGTGAATTGCAGTCGTAGACTAGGAAAGCCACCGAGTCAAAGCTGGCTTGCTGCAGTTAAACCCCACCATCCCCTTTGTTGATAATGATGCATATGTAGTTAGTTCTGATGTAAGTCTTGCTGGGTACATTTGTACTCACGTTTGCCTATTTTATGTTTTTGCAGAGAGACTTCAGTCTCACTAGTAGTTCCGCGTGGACTTCGACGTTTAGCTTGTTACCTCAGATACGATCTTGTGCCCTCGGTAGGATCTAGTAGATAGTCAGGCTTCTCAGCCTTTTTCATTTGTAGATGTCTGTACTCAGACATGTTAAGCTTCCGCTTGTGCTTTGACCTGAATGCTCTGAATGTTGGGTCATGAGACCCATGTTTGTAATATCTCGTTGCTCGGAGCCTATTAAATGAAATACTTGAGTTGTAGAGTCATGTTGTGATGCCATGTTGTATTTGCACATATCGAGCATATTGTGTGTATGTTATTGAAATGCTTGGTATGTGTGGGATCTGACTATCTAGTTGTTTATCCTTGGTAGCCTCTCTTACCGGGAAATGTCTCCTATTGCTTCCACTGAGCCTTGGTAGCTTGCTACTGCTCCGGAACACTTAGGCTGGCCGGCATGTGTCCATCTTTGTTCCTGTGTCTGTCCCTTCGGGGAAATGTCACGCGGTGTATACGGAGTCCTGTTAGCCTGCTACAGCCCGGTTTACGGAGTCCTGCTAGCCCAGTTGCTACAGCCTGAATTCACTCGCTGATGACCGACACGTTCGTTGCTAGGTCATGTATGCCTGTCCCTGTAAGTTAGTGCCACTTTGGGTTCACGACTAGCCATGTTAGCCCGGGCTCCTTGTCATATGGATGCTAGCGACACTATCATATACGTGTGCCAAAAGGCGCAAACGGTCCCGGGCCTGGTAAGGCGACACCCGTGGGAATACCGTGCGTGAGGCCGCAAAGTGATATGAGGTGTTACATGCTAGATCGGTGTGGCATTGAGTCGGGGTCCTGACAATATATCTCGGAATGGCTATGGAAATGCCATAATAGGTAGGTATGGTGGCTGTTTTGAGGAAGATATAAGGAGGTTTATGTGTGATAGAGCATATCTTATCACGGGGTTTGGATGCACCGGCGAAGTTTGCACCAACTCTCGAGGTGAGAAAGGGCAATGCACGGTACCGAAGAGGCTAGCAATGATGGAAGGGTGAGAGTGCGTATAATCCATGGACTCAACATTAGTCATAAAGAACTCACATACTTATTGCAAAAATCTACTAGTCATCGAAACAAAGTACTAAGCGTATGCTCCTAGGGGGATAGATTGGTAGGAAAAGACCATCGCTCATCCCCGACCGCCACTCATAAGGAAGACAATCAATAAACACCTCATGCTCCGACTTCGTTACATAACGGTTCACCATACGTGCATGCTACGGGACTTGCAAACCTCAACACAAGTATTTCTCAATTTCACAATTACTCAACTAGCACGACTCTAATATCACCACCTTTATATCGCAAAAGTATTGCAAGGAATCAAACATGTCATATTCAATGATCTACAAGTTATATGTAGGATTTTATGACTAACCATGTGAATGACCAGTTCCTGTCATCTCTCTAAATAGATATAAGTGAAGCAAGAGAGTTTAATTCTTTCTACAAAAGATATGACCAAGCTCTAACAAATATAAGTGAAGCAAAAGAGAATTCTACAAATGGCGATTGTCTATGTAAAGAGAAACAGGCAATCCAAACTTCAAATGATATATGTGAAGCACATGAAGAATTCTATAAGCCGTACTCAAAAGATATAAGTGAAGTGCATAGAGCATTCTATAAATCAACCAAGGACCATCTCATACCATCATGGTGCATAAAATAAAAATGAAAACTAAATGCACAAGACGCTCCAAGATTTTCACATATCACATGAATGAAACGAATCCGAAACATACCGATATTTGTTGAAGAAAGAGGGGACGCCTTCCGGGGCATCCCCAAGCTTAGACGCTTGAGTATCCCTGAATATTTACTTGGGGTGCCTCGGGCATCCTCAAGCTTGAGCTCTTGCCTCTCTTCCTTATTCTCACATCGAAACCTTCTCGATCATCGAACACTTCATCCACACAAAACTTCAACAGAAAACTCTCTAAGATCCGTTAGTATAATAAAGCAAATCACTACTCTAAGTACTGTTGCAAACCAATTCATATTTTGTTTTTGCATTGTGTCTACTGTAATATAGCTTTTTCATGGCTTAATCCACTGATATGAATCGATAGTTTCATCAAAACAAGCAAACTATGCATCAAAAACAGAATATGTCTAAAACAGAACAGTCTGTAGCAATCTGAACATTCACCATACTTATGATACTTGAAAAATTCTGCCAAAATTAGGAAAAATAAAAAATTTGTACAGAGAAACAATGCAAAAAGAATCAGAACCATTTGACGTTCCAGTAAAAAAAAATTCGCACACTACAGCCAAAGTTTCTGTCCTGCACCGTACAAACCAACAAGCATTGTAAACATCCTAAAGGCAAACCTTGGCACATTATTTTTATAATACAATGGAATTGTACAAGGGGATAATTATTTTTATCGAAAAGTTTCTGTAGTCAAGATTCACAAAGTCTCCGTGAGCATGAATAAAGTTCAAGGCTAGCTCCCACTTCAACAATGCTTGCCTTTCTCACTTTCGCTTTTCTTTTTGAAAAGTTTTGGGTTCCCCTCTTTATTTTTGTTGTTTTTAAACTATATGAAAACACTCAACAGAAATAAATGACTCTCTAAAACTTCTGGGTTGTCTCCCTGGCAGCGCTTTCTTTAAAGCCATTAAGCTAGGCGTATAGTGCTCAAGTAATGAATCCACCCGGATCCCAAGGTATATCAAAGCCAATTTTAATTAGCAATGATATGTAATTTAGTAGTGAGGACAAAGCAACATGTATCATGTAACAACGGAGTCTAACTCTCTTCCTATGCATCGACATGTCATAAAAGAACAATTCATGAACAGAAAGTAAAGGCCAATGCATAGTATAAACAGTTTCTTGCAATTTTATCGTGTTGGAAACATAGAGAGGTGGAGATATAGTTCCTATCTCATAATAATTGCAAGTAGGGAGCAAGCACATGCATATTATATCTATCAAAATCATCATGTGCAACGGTAAAAGGCAACCCATCAATATAATCCTTAATAAGGGCAAACTTCTCCGATATAGTATATTCGGGAGAATTCAAAAGATAATAGGACTATCATGCGTGGGTGCAATAGCAACAATTTCATGTTTAACATAAGAAACTATAGCAAGTTCATCTCCATAAGCATAATTCATATTGGCATCTTGGCCACAAGCATAGCAAGCATCATCAAAAAGGGATATTTCAAGAGAATCAACGGGATCATAATAGTCATCATAGCAATCATCCTTCGGTAAGTACGAAGGGGAATTAAACAGTGTATGAGTTGAAGGGTTACTCTCATTAGAAGGTGGGCACGGGTGATCAATCCGCTCTTCCTCCTTTTGTTCTTCGGTCTCCTCCTCATATTTTTCATCCAATGAGCTCACAGTTACATAAATTTCTTCTTCCATAGATTCCTGCAAAATATTAGTCTCTTGCGGAGACTTTCTCAATAAGTGCATTAATATCGAAAATTGTAATTCTCATAGCAATATTTGAGGTAGCTAAATTTTCAGATCTATAAACAGCATCATCAAAATCTTCAAACTCTTTACACATAGATTCAATTTCATAAGCACCCATAAAAGCAACAAATTATTCTAGTGTTCCACATCATAGTAATCATATATACCATTAGCATAATAAGCTAAGGTTTTATTATCATTAAATTTGCATGAAAAGGGAAGGTGCGGAGCCTTCATCCTAGAGCAACAAGTATAATCATAACTCACGCATAGTTGCCAAGCATACCACTTAATTATATGAATTTTATCCCATAATAGTTTGCTCTTTTGTGTCAAGCGATAATCCCTAAGTATTCACGTTGATCTAATGTTACTCCCATTACATAATTAAATGGGGTTTTCTCAGGATTATTAAAGTAGTACATAATATCTTTCACATAACCAGCATCGAGGGTTTTATGAGGTTCCCCATCTCCATGAGTAGCAAGTACACCTAGTTTTTTTGGTATTTCGTGTTCCATATCCATAACTAAAGATAGAGAACAACTAAGAACAACAAATAAAAATTACTTAGTGATAAAGCAAACAAGCACACACGAGAATATTCACCCCACGCTATGACTCCCCGGCAACGGCGCCAGAAAAAGGTCTTGATAACCCACAAGTATAGGGGATCGCAACATTTTTCGATAAGTAAGAGTGTCGAACCCAACGAGGAGCTAAAGGTAGAACAAATATTCCCTAAAGTTCTATCGACCACCGATACAACTCTACGCACGCTTGACGTTCGCTTTACCTACAACAAATATGAAACTAGAAGTACTTTGTAGGTGTGACGGGATAGGCTTGCAGGAAAGTAAAGAGCACGAAAATAAAACTAGGGGCTGTTTAGATAAAGAAGCAATAAAGTAAATATAGTGAGTGTGGAAAAGTGGTGGTAGGTGTTGTGAAATTGTCCCTAGGCAACTGACTACGTTACTAGACCGGTAATCACTATTGCAATTCTATTTGAGGGAGAGGCATAGGCTAACATACTTTCTCTACTTGGATCATATGCACTTATGATTGGAACTCTAGCAAGCATCCGCAACTACTAAAGATCATTAAGGTAAAAACCAACCATAGCATTAAAGTATCAAGTCCCCTTTATCCCATATGCAAACAACCTACTTACTCGGGTCAATGCTTCTGTCACTCACGCCACCCACCATAAGAAAATCATAAACATATTGCAACCCTACAGCGGGGATCCCTCACGCTTGCGTGACACGGAGGGCACAATAGGACATCACCAATAATAAAACATGCAACTCAAACCAATCATTGCAATTCATTAATCACCGATAGGACAACGAAAATCTACTCAGACATCATAGGATGGCAACACATCATTGGAAAATAATATGAAGCATAAAGCACCATGTTCAAGTAGAGTGTACAGCGGGTTGAGGGAGAGTGGACCGCTGAATATAGAAGGGGGAAGGTGATGGAGATGTTGGTGAAGATGGCGGAGGTGTTGGTGAAGATCGCGGTGATGATGATGATGGCCACGGCAGCGTTCCGGCGCCACCGGAAGAGAAGGGGGGAGGGGGCCCCTTCGTCTTCTTCTTCCTTGACCTCCTCCCTAGATGGGAGAAGGATTTCCCCTCTAGTCCTTGGCCTCCATGGCATGGAAGGGGCGAGAGCCCCTCCGAGATTGGATCTTCCTCTTTGTCTCTCTCTGTTTCTGCGTTCTGTTCTGGCTCTTTTTCACTGTTTCGTGTATATATGGAGATCCGTAACTCCGATTGGCCTGAAACCTTCGTCGTGATTTTTTCCTAAAATTAACTTTCTTGCGGTTAAAGAAGAGTGTCAACCGCCTTACAGGTGGGTCACGAGGGTTAGGGGCACGCCCTAGGGGGGGAGCCCCCCTACCTCGTGCCCACCTCGGACACTGGTTCGCGTTGATTTTTCCTCCAGATTTTCCAAATATTCCAAAAAGTATCTCCGTCCGTTTTTATCCCGTTTGGACTCTGTTTGATATGGATATTCTGCGAAACCAAAAACATGCAAATGCATGTGAACCGCACCGGCAATCGGATCAATATGTTAGTCCCAAAAATAGTATAAAAAGTTGCCAAAAAGTATATGGAAGTTGAATAATATTGGCATGGAACAATCAAAAATTATAGATACGATGGAGACGTATCATGGTGCCGTTCGTTCGGCGCTAGGATCATCGATGATTTGGATCACGATGAGTACGACTCCATCAACCCCGTTCTCTTGAAAGCTTCCGCTCGCGATCTACAAGGGTATGTAGATGCACACCTCTCTCTCTCGTTGCTAGATGACTCCATAGATTGATCTTGGTGATGCGTAGAAAAATTTAAATTTCTGCTACAATCCCCAACAGTGGTATTAGAGCTAGGTCTATGCATAGTTTCTATGCACGAGTAGAACACAAAGTAGTTGTAGACGATGATTTGTTCAATTTGCTTACTGTTACTAGTCTTATATTGATTCGGCGGCATTGTGGGATGAAGCGGCCCGGACCGACCTTACACGTACGCTTACGTGAGACAGGTTCCACCGACTGACATGCACTAGTTGCATAAGGTGGCTAGCGGGTGTTTGTCTCTCCCACTTTAGTCGAATCGGATTCTATGAAAAGGGTCCTTATGAAGGGTAAATAGCAATTGGCATATCATGTTGTGGTTTTGGCGTAGGTAAGAAACGTTCTTGCTAGAAACCTATAGCAGCCACGTAAAAACATGCAACAACAATTAGAGGACGTCTAACTTGTTTTTGTAGCATATGCCGTATGATGTGATATGGCCAAAAGGATGTGATGAATGATATATATGTGATGTATGAGATTGATCTTGTTCTTGTAATAGGAATCACGACTTGCAGGAGCCATAGGAGTTGTCTTAATTATTGTATGACCTGCGTGTCATTGAATAACGCCATGTTACACTAGTAGAAAAAGGGGCTATCGTCCACCCCGGTTTAGCCCATTAGTCCCGGTTCAATCCAGAACCGGGACTAATGTGAGCATTTATCCCGGTTCGTGCGGCTAAGGCATTAGTCCCGGTTCACTGTGCCCTTTAGTCCCGGTTTGTGCCTCAAACCGGGACTAAAAATCTTGATGCCCATTAGTCCCGGTTCATGCCTCAAACCGGGACTAAAGAGTAGACTTTTAGTCTCGGTTTGAGGCACGAACCAGGACTAATGGGGTTGAGACCTTTAGTCCCGGTTCGTGCCACGAACCGGTACTAAAGGTCCCATTTTCAAACTCTACGCCCCCCCCCCTCCCCCCTTGTGGATCGCCTTTTCAATTTTAAAAAAAATAAAAGAAAATGATGGAAATGTCAAAAAAATAAAAGAAAATAAGTTTCCCATGTGATATGTGGTCTAGTTGTGGGAAAATTTGCAAATGTGAATTTCGACTTTATTTGCAAAATCTCTCAGAAAGTTGTAAATATGGGCATAACTTTTGCATACTAACTCGGATGAAAAAGTTTTTTATATGAAAAATCATCTACTCGAAAAGTTACATCCAAATTTAACGGGGGAACCCCGTTAAACATTTTCAAAATCCTCAAAAACCTAACAGAAAAAAGTTACGGGGCTTTTAATATCTAGAGTGGAAAAAATCGAAAAAATTTCAAACTGTGGTCAAACAATGGTCAAACCATGGTCAAACTGATTATTCTAGAATATTATTGTTACTAAATAATTTATTCAGTTATTTTGATTTTGGTCAAATCTGGTCAACCTGTGGCCAAACTATGGTCAAACTATGGTCAAAACATGGTCAAAACATGGTCAAACCATGGTCAAACTAATTATTCTAGAATATTAGTGTTACTAAATAATTTGTTCAGTTATTTTGAATTTTGGTCAAATCTGGTCAAACTGTGGTCAAACTGTGGTCAAACTATGGTCAAACTATGGTCAAACCATGGTCAAACTAATTATTTAAAATAACTATTGTTTTCTAAATAATTATTGTTTTTGAAAACAATAGTTTGAAACTCAAACAGTGAAATGTGTCAATTCATGCTCAAGCAAAATTCACGAGGGTTAATAGGATTGACATCTTACTATTGTCGAAAACACCAATTGCAGACTTGGAAACGAGGAGAATAGAACCCGAAAGTTAAGCGTGCTCATTTGGGGAGTGGGAGGATGGGTGACCGTTAGGAAGTTAGGTGATTTGGAATGATGAGGGTGATTAGAGAAAAGGATAAATTGAGCAGTGATGAGGGGTGCTGATTAGAGATTAGGGATTAAAATAATTCAGAAATTTGAAAATAAAAATTATTCAAAAAAAATTTCAAAAAAATTTTTTAAAAAAAATTTAAAAAAAAATCATAAAATTTCCATTAGTCCCGGTTGGTGTTACCAACCGGGACTAAAGGTGGAGCCCCACGTGGCCGCGTCCTTTAGTCCCGGTTCACCAACCGGGACTAAAGGCCCTTACCAACCGGGACAACAGGCCCTTTTTCTACTAGTGTTACTTTACTTTATTGCTAAACCGTTAGCCATAGTAGTAGAAGTAATCGTTGGCGTGACAACTTCATGAAGACACAATGATGGAGATCATGGTGTCATGTCGGTGACGATGATGATCATGGCGCCCCGAAGATGGAGATCAAAAGGAGCAAAATGGTATTGGCCATATCATGTCACTATTTGGTTGCATGTGCTGTTTATCATGTTTTACATCTTATTTGCTTAGAACGACGGTAGCATAAATAAGATGATCCCTCACTAAAAATTCAAGAAAGTGTTCCCCTAACTGCACCGCTATGAAAGTTCGTTGTTTTGAAGCACCACGTGATGATCGGATGTGATAGATTCTAACCTTCACATACAACGGGTGTAAGCCAGATTTACACATGAAAAAACACTTAGGTTGACTTGACGAGCCTAGCATGTACAGACATGGCCTCGGAACACAAGAGACCGAAAGGTCGAACATGAGTCATATAGTAGATACGATCAACATGAAGATGTTCACCAATGATGACTAGTCCGTCTCACATGATGATCGAACACGGCCTAGTTGAATCGGATCATGTATCACTTAGATGACTAGAGGGATGTCTATCCGAGTGGGAGTTCATTAAATAATTTAATCGGATGAACTAAATTATCATGAACATAGTAAAAAGGTCTTTGCAAATTATGTCGTAGCTTACGCTTAGTTCTACTGTTTAAGATATGTTCCTAGAGAAAATTTAGTTGAAAGTTGATAGTAGCAATTATGCGGACTGGGTCCGTAAACTGAGGATTGTCGTCATTACTGCGCAGAAGGATTATGTCCTTAATGCACCGCTCGGTGTGTTGAACCTCGAGCGTTGTCTGTGGATGTTGCGAACATCTTACATAAAAGTTTTGATGATTACGTGATAGTTCAGTGCGTAATGTTAAACGGTTTAGAATTGAGGCACCGAAGACATTTTGAAACATCGCCGAACATATGAGATGTTCCAAGAGCTGAAATTGGGATTTCAGGCTCGTGCCCACGTCAAGAGGTGTGAGACCTCCGACAAGTTTCTTAAGCCTGCAAACTAAGGGAGAAAAGCTCAATCGTTTAGCATGTGCTCAGATTGTCTGAGTACTACAATCGCTTGAATCGAGTGGAAGTTGTCTTCCAGATGAGATAGTGATGGTTCTCCAAAGTAACTGCCACCAAGCTACTAGAGCTTCGTGATGAACTATAACATATCAGTGATAGATATGATGATCCTTGAGCTATTCACGATGTTTGACACCGCGAAAGTAGAAATCAAGTAGGAGCATCAACTGTTTGATGGTTAGTAAAACCACTAGTTTCAAGAAGGGCAAGGGCAAGAAGGGATACTTCATGAAATGGCAAATCAGTTGCTGCTCTAGTGAAGAAACCAAGGTTGAACCCAAACCCGAGACTAAGTGCTTCTGAAATGAGGGGAACGATCACTGAAGCAGAACTACCCTAGATACTTCGTAGATGAGAAGGCTGGCAAGGTCGACAGAAGTATATTGGATATACATTATATTAATGTGTACTTTACTAGTACTCCTGGTAGCACCAGGGTATTAGATACCGGTTCGGTTGCTAAGTGTTAGTAAATCAAAATAAAAGTTGCGGAATAAACGGAGACTAGCTAAAGGTGAGATGACGATATGTGTTGGAAGTGTTTTCAAGGTTTATGTGATCAAGCATCGCATGCTCTCTCTACCATCGGGATTGGTGTTAAACCTAAATAATGGTTATTTGGTGTTTGCGTTGAGCATAGACATGATTGGATTATGTTTATCACAATACGATTATTCATTTGAGGAGAATAATGGTTACTCTGTTTATTTGAATACTACCTTCAATGGTCTTGCACCTAAAATGAATGGTTTATTGAATCTCGATTGTAGTGATACACATGTTCATGCCAAAAGATATAAGATAGTAATGTTAGTACCACATACTTGTGGCACTGCCATTGGAGTCATATTGGTATAAAACACACGAAGAAGCTCCATGTTGATGGATCTTTGGACTCACTCGTTTTTTAAAAGATTGAGACATGTGAACCATGTCTATTGGTGTATACGCATGAAGAAACTCCATGCAGATGGATCGTTTGGACTCACTTGATTTTGAATCACTTGAGACATGCAAATCATACCACATGGGCAAGATGACTGAAAGGCCTAGTTTTCAGTGAGATGGAACAAAAGAGCAACTTGTTGGAAGTAATACATTTGATGTGTGAAATCCAATGAGTGCTGAGGCACGCAGTGAATATCATTATGATCTTACTTCACAGATGATTTGAGTAGATTCTAAGTATATTTACTTGATGAAACACAAGTCTGAAATATTGAAAGGTTAAAGTAATTTCAGAGTGAAGTTGAAGATCATCGTGACAAGAGGATAAAATGTCTATGATATGATAATAGAGATAAATATCTGAGTTACGAGTTTGGTACACAATTAAGACATTGTGGAAATTGTATCACGACTAATCATCACCGGAACACCATAGTGTGATGGTGTGTCCAAACATCATAGCTGCACCCTATTGGATATGGTGCATACCATGATGTCTCTTATCAAATTACCACTATCGTTTATGGGTTAGGCATTAGAGACAACCGCATTTACTTTAAATAGGGCGCCACATAATTCCGTTGAGATGACACCGTATGAACTATGATTTAGAGAAACCTAAGTTGTCGTTTCTTAAAAGTTCGGGGTTGCGATGCTTATATGAAAAGTTTTTGCCTGATAAGCTCGAACCCAAAGCTGATAAATGCATCTTCATAGGACACCCAAAACAGTTGGGTATACCTCCTATTTCAGATCCGGAAGCAAAAGTGATTGTTTCAAGAAATGGGTCCTTTCTCAAAGAAAAGTTTCTCTCAAAAGAATTGAGTGGGAGGATGGTGGAGACTTTATGAGGTTATTGAACCGTCACTTCAACTAGTGTGCAACAGGGCACAGGAAGTTGTTCCTGTGGCGCCTACACCAATTGAAGTGGAAGCTGATGATAGTGATCATGAAACTTCAGATCAAGTCACTACCAAACCTCGTAGGTCGACAAGGATGTGTACTACTTCATAGTGGTACAGTAATCCTATCTTGGAAGTCATGTTGCTAGACAACAATGAACCTATGAGCTATGGAGAAGCGATTGTGTGCCCGGATTCCGACGAATAGCTCGAGGCCATAAAATCTGAGAGGATCCATGTATGAAAACAAAGTATAGACTTTGGAAGAACTACTTGATGGTCATAAGGTTGTTGGGTACAAATGGATTTTAAAAGGGAAGACAGACAATGATGGTAAGTATCACCATTAGGAAAGCTCAACTTGTCGTTAAGATGTTTTCCGACAAGTTCAAGGTGTTGACTATGCTGAGACTTTCTCACTCGTAGCGATGCTAAGAGTCTGTTGGAATTATATTAGCAGTTACTGCATTATTTATGAAATCTTGCATATAGGATGTCAAAACATTGTTGCCTCAACAATTTTCTTGAGGAAAGGTTGTATGTGATACAACTAGAAGATTTTGTCAATCCTGAAAGATGCTAACAAGTAGGCAAAGCTCCATCAATCCTTCTATGGACTAGAGTAAGCATCTCGGAGTTGGAATATACGCTTTGATAAGATTATCAAAGATTTTGGGTTTATACAAAGTTTATGGGAAACTTGTATTTCCAAAGAAGTGAGTGGGAGCACTATAGAATTTTTGATGAGTATATGTTGTTAACATATTGTTGATCAAAAATGATGTATAATTTCTGGAAAGCATACAAGGTTATTTGAAAAGTGTTTTTCAATGGAAAACCCGGATTAAGCTACTTGAACATTGTGCATCAAGATCTATAAGGATAGATCAAAAACGCTTAATAGTACTTTCAAATGAACACATACCGTGACAAGATTTTGAAGGAGTTCAAAATAGATCGGAAAAGAAGGAGTTCTTGGCTGTGTTATAAGGTGTGGGTATTGAGTAAGACTCAAGACCTGACCACGGCATAAGAGAGAGAGAAAGGACGAAGGTTGTCCCCTATGCTTTAGACGTAGGCTCTACAGTATGCTATGCTGTGTAGTGCACCTGAAGTGTGCCTTGCCATGAGTCAGTCAAGGGGTACAAGAGTGATCTAGGAATGGATCATAGGACATTGGTCAAATTTATCCTTAGTAACTAGTGGGCTAAGGAATTTTCTCGATTATGGAGGTGGTAAAAGAGTTTGTCGTAAAGGGTTACATCGATGCAAACTTTGACACTAATCTGGATGACTCTGAGTAGTAAACTAGATTCATATAGTAGAGCAATTATTTGGAATAGCTCCAAATAACGCGTGGTAGCTGCATCTACAAGATGACATAGAGATTTGTAAAGCACACACGGATCTGAAAGGTTCAGACCCGTTGACTAATAACCTCTCTCTGGCGAGATATGATCAAACACCATGGGTGTTGGATTAATTACAATCACATAGTGATGTGAACTAGATTATTGACTCTAGTGCAAGTGGGAGACTGTTGGAAATATGCCCTAGAGGCAATATAAAATGGTTATTGTTATATTTCCTTGTTCATGATAATTGTCTATTGTTCATGCTATGATTGTATTAACTGGAAACTGTAATACATGTGTGAATACATAGACCACAACATGTCCCTAGTGAGCCTCTAGTTGACTAACTCATTGATCAATAGATGGTTATGGTTTCCTGAACATGGACATTCGATGTCATTGATAATGGGATCACATCATTAGGAGAATGATGTGATGGACAAGACCCAATCCTAAGCATAGCACAAGATCTTGTAGTTCGTTTTGCTAAAGCTTTTCTAATGTCAAGTATCGTTTCCTTAGACCATGAGATTGTGCAACTCCCGGATACCGTAAGGGTACTTTGGGTGTGCCAAACGTCACAACGTAACTGGGTGGCTATAAAGGTACACTACGGGTATCCCTGAAAGTATCTGTTGGGATGGCACGAATCGAGACTGGGATTTCTCACACCGTATGACGGAGAGGTATCTCTGGGCCCACTCGGTAGGACATCATCATAATGAGCTCAATGTGATCAAGGAGTTGTTCACGGGCTGATGTGTTACGAGAACGAGTAAAGAGACTTGCCGTAACGAGATTGAACAAGGTATCGGTATACCAACGATCGAATCTCGGGCAAGTATCGTACCGATAGACAAAGGGAATTGTATACGGGATTGATTGAATCCTCGGCATCGTGGTTCATCCGATGAGATTATCATGGAGCATGTGGGAACGAACAAGGGTATCCAGATCCCGTTGTTGGTTATTGACCGGAGAGTTGTCTCGGTCATGTCTATGTGTCTCCCGAACCCGTAGGCTTAAGGTTCGGTGACGCTAGAGTTGTAGAGATATTAGTATGTGGTTAACTGAAAGTTGTTTGGAGTCCCGGATGAGATCTTGGACGTCACGAGGAGCTCCGGAATGGTCCGGAGGTAAAGATTTATATATAGGAAGTCCAGTTTCGGCCAACGGGAGAGTTTCGGGGGTCACTGGTATTGTACCGGGACCACCGGAAGGGTCCCGGGGGTCCACCGTGTGGGCCCACCTATCCCGGAGGGCCCCATGGCCTGAAGTGGTGTGGGAACCAGCCCCTGGTGGGCTGGTGCACCCCACCCAAGGGCCCAAGGCGCCTAGGGTTGTAAACCCTAGGGAGCCGTTGCCCCCCGAGGGGGCATGCGCCCCCTTGGTTGGAAACCCTAGGGGGCCGTTGCCCTCCGAGGGGGCATGCGCCACCTGGTTGGAAACCCTAAGGGGTCCGTTGCCCCCTGAGGGGCCGCCCCCCTCCTCTAGATGGGATCTCCAAGGGGGCATGCGCCCCCCTTAGCCCCTATATATAGTGGACGGGAGGGAGGGCAGCCACACCCTAGGCGCTGGCGCCTCCCTTTCCCTCCCGTGACACCTCTTCCTCCTCCAGTAGCGCTTGGCGAAGCCCTGCTGGAATCCCGCTGCTTCCACCACCACGCCGTCGTGCTGCTGGATCTCCATCAACTTCTCATTCCCCCTTGCTGGATCAACAAGGAGGAGAGGTCTCCGCACCGTACGTGTGTTGAATGCAGAGGTGCCGTCCATTCGGCGCTAGGATCATCGGTGATTTGGATCACGACGAGGACGACTCCATCAACCCCGTTCTCTTGAACGCTTCCGCTCGCAATCTACAATGGTATGTAGATGCACCCCTCTCTCTCTCTCGTTGCTAGATGACTCCATATAGATTGATCTTGGTGATGCGTAGATAATTATAAATTTCTGCTACGATCCCCAACTGCCTCTGGTTAGATGTGGTTTATGTTTTAATTAGTGTTTGTGCCAAGTAGGACCTTTGGGAAGACTTGGGTGAAGTCTTTCTGATCTTGGTGTAAAAAACAGAAACTTTAGCGCCCAGGAGATTAGCTAGAACTTTTCTGGAGAGTGCTATTTAGTTGATTCTTTTTAAAGATAATTAATAGATACATTCCTCAGGTCCACCAATTTATTTCAGAATTTTTGGAGTTACATAAGTATTCGAATGATACACATTACTACAGACTGTTCGGTTTTTGATAGATGCTGTTTTCTTTGTGTTGTTTGCTTATTTTGATGAATCTATGAGTAGTATCGGAGGTTATGAACCATAGAGAAGTTAGAATACAGTAGATATTACACCAATATTAATTTAGAGTAAGTTCAGAACAGTACCTAAGTGTGATTTATTTTCTTATACTAACGGAGCTTACGAGTTTTCTGTTGAGTTTTGTGTTGTGAAGTTTTCATGTTTTGGGTAAAGATTCGATGGACTATGGAATAAGGAGTGGCAAGAGCCTAAGGTCGGGGATGTCGAAGGTACCCCAAGGTAACATTCAAGGACAACCAAGAGCCTAAGATTGAGGATGCCCTGGATGCACTACAAAAAAAAAGACAAATCCGTGACATTTTGGGCCAAATGAAACTTTTTTCTTTCATACATATGACACTTCTATGATGATAATTGTGACAAAACCCGGTATCATCATAGATGTGGTGGGATCCTACTTCTATGACAAAAAATCATGGCAGAAAATGGGCTTTTCGTCCTGGGCGGGCCGGAGACGCAGCTGCATGACATTCTTTGGGCCGTCCATGACGGAAAAAACCGTGGTAGGATCGCGGGTGAGGAAAATTTCAGGGAGTTCCCGGTTACGGTGGGCGGTCGGGGGCCGAGCGATGCGCGTTTCTCTCGTACACGTACACGCGTGTGTGCGAGGCGTTGGCTCTAACTTAACCCGAGCGAGGCGTTGGGCTCTAACTGAACCCGAGCGATTGCACTTCAGGCTACGCGTTACTGAAACCGAGCGATCGATCGATGGCTGTTAACTGAAACCGATCGAACGATTCCTTCGCTACTGCAGCTAACTGAAGCCGATCGAGGCTGCCTGTGGGATCAACAGTGAGCGTTGTGGGGGGGGGGGGGTTGGATGAACAGTAAGCGGCGGTGGCATTGCCTCTGGATGAACAGGACGCCGTGGTGTGGAGGGATGGATGAACAGTAGACGGTGGAGGGGTGCCCGTGGAGGGGTGGTTGAACAGTAGCCGGTGGAGTAGCGCACGGTGGAGGCTGGATGAACAGGAGCCCGTGGAGGCTGGAGGAGGTCGACGGTAGCTCGTGGAGGCTGGAGGAGGTCGACGATGGAGATGAACATTATCCCGTGGAGTCCCGTTTTGCGGTACACCACACCCCTCCCGATGAACAAGACCCCCGTTTCGACCGTAGCGCTCCAAAACAAGTCCTTTTCGTCCGTTTTGCGGTACGCCACACCCCTCCCGATCAACAGGACCCCCGTTTCGACCGTAGGAGGTCCGTTTCGTCCGTTTTGCGGTATGCCACACCCCTCCCGATCAACAGGACCCCCGTTTCAATCGTTGGAGGTCCGTTTCCTCCGTTTTGCGGTATGCCACACCCCTCCCGATGAACAGGATCCCGTTTCGAACGTGGCCACTCAAGCACAAGGCCGTTTCCTCCGTTCTGCGCTACGCCAGGCCTCGTTTCCATCGGCTGTACCGTCCAAGCCCTCCCGATGAACACGACATCGCATTCCGTTATGACCCAGCCGGTTGGCTCCCCATGAACACGACGACGATGCTGTTTCTCCGTTCTGACCCAGCCATGTACACCAGCCCTGGCCGTACGTATGTGCGAGTAGGCGTTTGAGACCCCGCCCGTATGTAAACATACGTGGCCGTACTTTCATTCTTGCACACTGGCCGTTGTACGTGCGTGTACATGCTACATGCGCACCTCTACTACGACACATGCACGCCTCTACATCGACCAGTATATATGTACGTACACGGTCGTGACCAGAATGACAACTATACGTACGCTTCGACCAGCTGGGTACCGACTGTCAGGCAATTCCTTGCGTGCGAAGATGTAGCTGGTGGGTCCCGGCAGTCAGGGGGGTGAATCGTTTTGTGTTTTTTTTTGCCCGGACGCACTTCCTTGTGTGCGAAGGTGTAGCTGCTAGGTCCCAGCAGTTAGGGGGCGAATCGTTTCTTTTGCCCGGACGCACTTCCTTGTGTGCGAAGGTGTAGCTGGTGGGTCCCAGCAGTCAGGGGGGCGGATCGTTTTTTTTTGGATGCACTTCCTTGCGTGCGAAGATGTAGCTGGTGGGTCCCAGCAGTCAGGGGGCAAATCGTTTTTTTCCCGGACGCACTTCCTTGTGTGCGAAGATGTAGCTGGTGGGTCCCAGCAGTCAGGGGGCGAATCATTTTTTTCGCGAAATACGGTGGCCCGTCCGATGGGTCCCGGCTGTCAGGTGGAGGAATAATATTTTGCGCGTAATAAGGAGGCACTTCCTTGCGGCTGCCGTGGACCCAGGTGTCAGCCTCTCCAAGTACAGTCCACGTCCGATGGAACTCGTTCCTGGACCATGTTGACCACGCCGCGCCGAGAGCACCACGGCGGTGGACGACGACGAGGTCTAGGGAAGGGGACGACGCGGAGCCGGGGAAGACGCGGCAGTGGATGCACACGCGAGAGAGAATCTGAGGTTCACTGGTTCGGCTCTTGCCGTCGTTGCAGAATAACAGGGGGTGTGGGTGAGTGGAGGGATGGCCTGGCCAACGGTGGGAGTAGTAGGGGGCGGTGAGGCCTCCGCGGCAGCACAGCCGGCCACGGAAGGCAAGAGCAGGCGGCACGACCGGCGCTGCTTTCGGTGGCTGGAGCAAGAAGACCAGAGGTTGAAGAAGCACGACGGACGTTGGATGGACATCGTACGGTCACTGCAGCTAGAATCATTTATATTGACTAAGTTGACAAAGCCCTTGGTACGTCAACTTAGTAGGCCCACAGGCCAGCTTCCGAAACGGTGCGCCCCAGATGTCAGGGCGAGTAATCATTTTTTGGGCGGGTGAAGCTAGAATATCTGAGATTGAAGAAGAAGCACGGCATCCGTTGGATGGACATCCAACGGCCACTGCTGCAAGAACCGTGTGTTGACTATAAGTTGACAAAGCCTTGCATATGCGTCAACCCTGTTTTTTTAGGGGACGCGTCAACTTAGTAAAGCCAAAAGTGTGTGGCAGAGAACTTATAGCCCATTTGAGATTTGTAAGAATGTGCAGCCCATTTTTAAATTCTAATGGAATTTACTACAACCCATTTACAGTTTGTTAAAAGTACAACCCATTTCAACCAACCGTTCAAAACAGAATTCAATAAAATTTCCCACATTTTGATGGGATCCGAAATATTTTTATCCCAAAATTTCTAGTCAGATTAAATACAATTTCAATATAAATTTATATTATGTAAAAATCCAACGAAACAATGCGCTCGCAAAAATTAATGAAATTAAAATTTTCAATATCCAAAAATAATATTTTATAAAGTAATTACATGTTTGGTGCATTTTTTATAGTTACTGCCTAGTTTTTATAATTACATCCCATTTATTATTTCTTAAAGGCCATTTTCTTGTTAAGCCTAATGCATCCCTCCTACGAAAGATTTGCAGCCCAGCGGGGCGGAGAATAACAACTTGACCTTGCCTGGGTATTCCAAAAAAAAGTATAGCTGGACTAGCCATTTTCAGCTTGAAAAAAAAATTAATATCTGGGCTGGATATCTGGCATGGGCTAGACGGGCCACAGCCCACCCAGTTAATACCTGCAGCGATGTTTTAGTTGTTGTTCAGAGGAGAAAAATTAATATCTGGGCTAAACATCGAAAAACTCTGCAGCGCTCACACCTCAAAAACACAAATACTGCTCGAGCTGCTTGGTCCCAGCTGTCGGCCGCTTCTTGTGCAATTCTCTCGTTTATTGTCAATGGTGTGGGACCGTGATGTCAGGAAACCAGGAGGAAGCAAAATAAATTATAGTTATATATATATAATAAGGAGGCACTTGCGTACGTGAGTCTATGGCCCTGGTGGGTCCCCATTGTCATCCTCTCCAAGTAAAGTCATCTCCTCGCCCGCGCGCGCTTTCCGCCCGAAACAGTCAGTGCCGCCCGCCCCGCTTCCCGGTGTAGGCGATTTCTCCGCCTTCAAACAACACAAGTGCCGTCCGTCCGTCCATCTGCCGCCCACATTAATGATACACGGTCGTCGAGGCGGCTACTCCGGCGCCACACATCCGTCCCTCTGCCGCCCACCATTGCTATATAAACTGCTGCGCCGGCCATAGCCGCAGTCATCCGCATCTGTTCCCTTTCTCCTGTCCACACCACTGCTGCCCACCATGGCTTCCTCGTGCTCCAGCGCTCTTCGGGACGGGCGGACGAAGGATCACAAGGAGATGGAAGCCATTGCTGCCGACCGGCTGGCCGGTAGGCAGCCGGAGGATGACGACGTCCCAATGGAGAACATGGTAGTCGACGATCCGGCGCCAACCCCCTCCTCCGCGCCATTCTCGCCGGTGCATTGCACCATGACCATCGGCGAGGCCCGTGCTCAATATATGGACACGGTGAGGCAAATGCGTGAGGAGCAGTTCCGGGAGGCGCAGGCCGAAGCCACCTACAACCACCATCTCCTCCAGGGGCACCTGCAGGCGGAGGATCAGATCGCCCCAGAGCGGGTGGAGCAGGAGGCACTGCTCGACTCGTACCGCTCCGCCCGCAAGGGCCGCCTCGAGCGCTGGGGGTACCACATGCGGGTGGCGGAGGCTGCGGACACCTACAAAAAGGCTAGCAAAGAGGGCGATGAAGTGGGCGAGGTGTTGTTTCGCGAGACCAAGGACGAAGCAGAGGACAATGCCGGCTCCGACGAGTCCCCGCTCCGCTGGCGTCGATGAGGCCCTGCTCCGCCGAGGCCCCGTGGCGCCAACAATGAGGCAGAGGACACCGCCGGCTCCGCCAAGGCCCCGCCCCGCCAACAACGAGCCAGAGGACATCGCCGGCTCAGCCGAGGCCCCACCATGCCGACAACATGGGGGAGGATTTCCACCGCTCGGCCGAGGCGCCGCCCGCCGGGAACGAGATAGAGGACATCGCCGGCTCCACCGAGGCCCCGCCCTGCTGCCAACGAGGCCGTGCCACACAAAAAACGAGGAAGAGTAGAACACGGTAGGTCGCCGCCGCTCGGGTCCAAGTAAGGCCACCGCTGCTACCCTCCGATTGAAGCCAAGCTAGGCGGGTTGACCATTGACGGCCGGCTAGCTTCTTGGCAGCGACGTGAGTCGAGAGCTGCGGAGCAGAATCGCTGCTTCTACTTAATCGCTGGTGCAGCTTGGCTAATCGACACATGGGCCCAATAGGCCACATGTCGATTATGCAACTGCACCTGCAGCTAAGTCAAATCAAGCTTCTGCTCGGCTCATTGAGGACACAGTGGGTAGCTTCGGTTAATTAATTAGACCTCCAGCGCACCCCTTTTTAGTTGAAGAATGTATGAAATGTAATGAAATCCGGCATGTTTATATGAAATTCGACCGTGTATGAATGAATTTATTTCGATTAGTTCGAATTCCTGTATCACTAGCATTGGATGAACATGCAAAACAATACGTACTAGCATTATTCCCAGGGTGATCACCTTGTTTGCAGCAATTTCACATGTACTCCCTCCGGTCCTTTCTAGTCTGCATACAAGTTTTATGCTGCGATGAAGTATCTCTACTTTGACCAATCTTATAGAAAAAGTATGCACTTTCACAATGTGCTAAGTAAAAAGGAACAAAAGGAGTACAAAGAGTTTGAGCAGCTTTTAGCATTTACATACATTGCAATCAAACACACAGGGCTGGTAATTCATAGAGAACATTCAAAACAATTGATGATTATGCATCTCAGCGACTCACATGTCAGAGGCAATATTTACTTCACAACTAAAGAATAAAGGAAAAATTGATCGACGCTGCTGACAGCAAAGGGCGTCCCATTCGAAAATATCAAACGGATGTCTTGCTAAAATCAATGAGCAAAATTTGACAAGGTTGTCCCATTCCAAAATATCAAATGCCTACGATTCTGGAATGGTCAGGTTTTGCCATCAGTTCGGACATTGACATGGCACCTCGTGCTAAATAAACCAGCTGTTCTTTTTGTGCAGTGCCACCAAAATCAACCAAATTCGCGCGTAGCTTGTATGATTTCACCCTTATATGTTGCAACGCCTCGAACTTATTGGCACCTCCTTTCTTGTGGTGGAATTGAATGATTCGATGTATTCATGAACATTTTGTGCAGTTTCCATTGAAATCAAGCTGAGCACCCCTGTTTGCACAAATACAAAAAAGTGATTAGTATAAAGCAAACTGTACTATGAATTGACAGTTTCAACAGGCACCTACATGGTCCATGTAGAGCACACTTTTAGAAAAATGGAACTCACCAGAAAGAATCCTAGAACAACATTGTACTCGCAAGATCACAGCAAAAAATGGAGATTTGTCAGTCCTTCTGAGCTGAAGTTATTTTGGTCTTATGGGGAGTAATGTAACCATCCTTCAACTGCTCCTTCTGATGCGAAGATAGACAGGGCTTCTTCATCCTAGCATAATCGGAACTAGTCACTTCACGTACTCCATATTCTTCTTCAGAGGAAGATGATCCCGTTGTGCAAAGACAAGAGGACTACTAAATGCTAGCATCCCTGTTTACTCGAAAAAAAGAAAAGGAAATATTTAAAACAACACAGATGAAGCACTTCTCAAGGACAATACCACTTTTTCATGACAGTACCTAAACAGTAGCACAACACCAATAGAGATGACAAAGCTCAATCATATGGATGAAATCAATGGGGGAGTACCAACCTTTGTCATGAGGCTTATTGTGTAGAGCATACAGATGAAGCACTTCTCCGGAACAATCTGTGTCTATCTACGGTGGTGGCCATGCTTACAATATACTCCTCGATTAGTTTAATGTTTCCAACATCTTCTTGTGCAGTTCCACTAAAATATATGGTATCTTCAAAGAAGATCCCTGTTTGCACAAGTAGAGATAATTACGTATTACATTAAGAGTGGCATCAAATCAGTGGCAAAACAATTGCTCGTTCCAGCCATAGCAATAAATTAAGATGCAAAACTATATCATTACTTGTGTCATCACAGTTCCAATGCTTCATTACAGCACCGGGAGTTGATTTTTGTTTTTCTTCCGCTTGTTCTTCCCCTTCATCACTTGGTTCAATAACAGACAAGCTTCACCTTCAATGTAAGATTTTGCATGTCAATTAGGGAGCACAAGTATAGTACTAAACTTAATTTTCTGATGAAAGTGGCAAAATACAGGCCAACAGTTGTGAAATATCCTTATCCTACATCAATGGGATATTACGGTGCACATACAGATTGGAAGTCTTGTCTCCATTTATGCAGTTCACTAAAATCAAGAAACATTATCGTACAAGTAGCACAACATATGAAAGCACACTACAGAATCATGTGAAAGAAGGCTAGTACTGACCTCTCGTGATGCGGAATTCAAACACCTCACAAGAAGAAGATCTGAACCAAATTTGCCAACACGGATAGGAAGTAAGATCTCCTCTTGTGCAGTTCCACTAAGATCAAGCAATCAAGCAACGTTGTCGGTGTGACATTTTGGTTGAACTGCACAAAACACTCTTAAAACAAAGTGTTTTGTGCAGTGCAACAAAAGGTCACAATGGCAACGAGGTGAAGTAGATAACCCTGTTTACACAGAGGTGCGAAGGAAACAATTAGTGGTCAATAACGGTGGATGACACAGAAGCCAACAAAAAGAAGCATCTTCTAAATGGGAAAGAAAGCAAGACAGTAGCATTTCTCAAACGGTGGCATTGATTAATATTAACATATAGATTATATTAACAATAAAATTCTTTAAACATGTAATTTGCTTTTAACTATGGCATTGCATCAATTTTCCAGCGGAATTATTAGAGGGTGTTTGTTTACAGGGACATTTTGGTGTAGGGACTAAAAAAACTCTGTGCCAGTCCCATCTAAACCAAACAGGAGGGACTTTTAGGGACTAAAAGTGGGCATTTGGGACTAAAGAAAGAAGACCCGAGGGAGTCTTTTTGGGACTTTTTCCCACGATTGCCCCTGCCACGCATAGCACCTTGTCTCAGTATTAGTTCATTACTAGGGTAACATGGTCTTTTAGCATGTCATTTAATAACCTCTAGTCCATGTTTAGTCCACGGAACCAAGCAGGTAGGGACTAGGGAGTTTTTAACCAAACAGGGCCTTAGATTAACAACAGCTAATGAGTTGCACAGGACAGTGGACGCACCAACACCATGTGCATCTACCGATGTATTGTGGTCATGCACAGTCTGTTGCAACAAAGAACAAACAACCAAGGAGCATATTTGTGTTGGTCCCAGTTTTGTTATCTTTAGACACCTTTCCCTATGTCGTATAACAAATCTAGTCCTGCTCAAACTCTACAGCCTTGTCCCTTCCTTTCCTTTTTGAACTAGTACTTTCTCCCCTTCCTTTCCTCTTTGAACTACGTCCTAGATTTATGCGATATAACTTTCCCCACTACTTTCCCCCATTACTTTCCTCTTTGAACCACGTCCTAGATTCATGCTATACAACTTTCCCCCTTCATTTCCTCTTTGAACCACGTCCTAGATTCATGCTATACAACTTTCCCCCTTCATTTCCTCTTTGAACCACGTCCTAGATTCATGCTATATACAACTTTTCCCACTACTTTCCCCCACTCCATTCCTCTTTGAACCACGTCCTAGATTCATGGTATACATGCAGCTAGAGCAATGCATGTGGAGTAAGTAAATTATACCTTAAGGTTTTTGGGGCGTGGTTCTGTGGGCGACGGGACGGCGACGAAGAAGAAGGGGTCGGAGGCCCTCCCGCGCCGCCGCTCGGTGAAAGTGAACAGCTGTGCTGGTAGTGGATTCCCTCCCTCGCCGACGGCGACAGCGTTGAGCCTCCATCCCTTCCCGGCGGACGGATCCTGCCGGCTCTTTGAGCAGCAGTGAGGGGAGAGAGAGGCCAACGAAGTCTTGTTTAGATCTGGAGAGGGCGAGAGAGTGTGAAGAGAGCAACTACAAGCGCTGAGGCTCCAGCGTGTATATATATACTGGAGACAGAGTGTGAAGCGTGCAAACCCTAGAAAACAAGTGCTGAGGCTGTAGCTTATACGTGATGAGGTGATTATACGGTCACTAAGAGATCGTATAGCTCCGTCTCCATCCATTTTGACCAGTCAAAGAATCCTCCTGGCACAAATTATGCTCAAGTGTAGTTATCGAACTCGAGACCTCAAGTTTGATGAGCAAACAGGCTAACCAACTACACAACCCTCCCGTTATGTTCAACGAGAGGAAAATAACCTTTTATACATTCCTGCATTCGTGTGACAAGCATGCCGTGTTTTTTTTTGTGTGTGTGGGAGTCATTGGGATTTCAATCATAACCGTGTCATGTGGCTTTGGTGGTAAGACTATCCACAGTGGTGCAGAAATAATGCAGGTTTAGTCACCTTACCTCTCTCCACGTAGTATGTTGGGTCCCACCAGTCATAGGGTGAAACAAACAAATTAATAAGAAAAACTAAAAGCGCCAGTGGTGTATCTTACCTCACACATCTCGCTCTTGCCGGGAACACTGTCCAATTGATCCCTCTGTTAAGCTCACGTACTATTTTAAGTGAATCCTTATTATAACATGCACACAAATTTTGGGCACTTGTATTCGACTTAAGTCAGTGTGCCACCGTATCTCGTATACTTACTACTCCCTCCGTCTAGGTGTAATAAGTCATGTTAGAAGGTGCAACGGGACCAAGGTGCGTGCGTGCACGTGTGTGTGTTTAACAGCATGTGTGTGTTAGAGAGAGCGACAGATCGACCTACTCCTACAGAGAGATGGTGTGTAGTGTACGATTTTAGCCGCGAGAGTCGGTGCATCCTCTCGTTTTCGGGCGTGTCCGGTAGGGACATACGGACAGCTGCCACGCCCGCTCCTGACCAGCCTGGCCCACCCAAAGCCCCTCCATCGCCCGCGCGTGCTTCCCTCCCAAAACGGTCAGCGCCGCTCCAAAGAACCGGTGCCGCATTCATGCCCGGGCAGAGTGGACGCGACCTCTCACTGGCGCAAGAGTGATGGTTGCTTCGTCCGTCCAACTTACTCCTGGGTTTATGTAATTTGACGGCTCATTGGTCTTTATTACTGAGGTGGTAGGACTGCTGGATGTCCCACACTTTCGGCGAAAGGATGTACTAGTACTACTAGATTACGGTTTTCTCCATTTTTACAGCGGAGCAGTGCAAGAGCAGTGAAAACACGCATGCTCAGTGATTACATGGCCCACCTCACACTATCACCGTGCGACACCTAACTCTTTATATAGTACTCCCTCCGTTCCTAAATATTACTAGATGAGTCCCAGTAGCGTTGCATGAACAGCCGATACATCTCTCATGCAAAATTATCAATTTCATAGAACTAAAAAAACTCTGTAACCGCATGAAAAATGTGGTAGCCAAACTAAATAAACTCCCATCATCATTTAGATCATCTCACGTAAGGAAAAAAGATCAGCCAACTCCTACTGCATAATGAGATTATATTTTTCTTTTTGACATGTTAATGGGACTTAAAAGCTCACTTACATGCATGCTACCAGTGCATGCTTGCATGCAGACATGTTGATGTGATTTGAAACCCACTCACATGCATGCCACGGTATTTCTGCATGCTTGCATGTCGCTTAGTGCGGAGCCTCTCAACATCTAGATCAGACGGCTATTATGGACTGATTTAGTTCATCTAACGGCTACATTGATTTTGATGATGTGGCTCAAGGAGAGGATAGAGAATTCCTAGTAGTGGGGGCTAGCTATTACTAGTAGATAAGTATTTGTAGAGATTCTACTAGGTGAACTACATACGGAACAAAATGAATGAATCTACACTTAAAATGCATCTATATACATCCGCATGTGGTTCATGGTGATATCTCTACAAAGACTTATATTTAGGAATGGAGGAAGTACTAGTATAGTACGTACTGTAATTTATCAGCGAGATAAATTTGTACAATGCTATGAAGCTTCCAGCTTCTGTTACATGTATATTGCGTCCAAGGTTGCCCGTTGCAACATTTCATCAAATACAAAGGAGACTAACATGCATGCTATTGCATCTCAATGATTGACAGATCATAGCAAATATGTACTCCCTCCGTTCCAAAATAAGTGTCTCAACTTTGTGCAAACTTTAGTACAAAGTTGTACTACTACTAAAGTTGGCACTTATTTTGGAACAGAGGCAGCTAAAGAAACAAACGATCCATGCAGTCCCTAGCCCTTGAACTGTGAACCCTGACCAGGCTTCAATTTGCTAGCAACGTTCGAGCTTCCTAACAAATGAAGTTTGCAACCTTTTGACCATGGGATCATTTTTTGCAATTTCACCAAAATCGAGATGAGCATCCTTGTGGCAAAGAAATTGAAGAATCGTGATTAGAATAAGATTACTGGGACTAGTTGATGAGACATAAACTCATCACAAATACAGTATGTAGAAGCCAGTAGAGGTATGTGCGGGGCATAGAAGTAGAGAAATATCCATAGGGAGTGATGTGGGCAGCTGGAGGAGTGGTGCAAGCCGGCTGTAAAGGGAGTTGTACCGGAGGGACGTAGCTCAGCCTTGAGGAGGGCGGCGGCAGGCGGCAACTACCCACGTCGCGACAGTGAGCAAGGGACGAAGGAAACCTCACCGGCTTTGTGAGAGAGAACGGCGGGGACCCCTGATCGGGACATGCCGACAGTGGGTTTTCACCGTCGGTGACGGCCACCGCATCTACGCTAAGCATCCACCCCTTCCCCAAGCGGACGTGATCCGCTGGGATGTTAGAGATGTGGCCACAGTCGTTTTGTGCGAGAGAGTGTGAAGAGAGCAACCCCAACAAGCAATCGTGTAGGCTGGCCCGTCTTGACTATGTATATAGTGGAGCGGTTTCCTTTTCTCTCCATATGAACCTATCATATTGCGTACGTGCCACTAAAGAAAAAAAACTTAATTTATAAATGACGCGGCACCTACTACTCGTTTTCCTATAAGCTTGCGCTTGGCATCTCCAAAATATTAACCTTGTGATTGGCTCTTCGCCTCTTCGGGAAGTCGAGCAATAATGGTAGTGCAGTATATATCGTTCTGGCTATATGAGACCGAAGGAATTGCTGCACGTCCACCACATGGGCGAGGGTTGAGGGGCAAGGGAGAGTGCTACATACGGAGCAAAATGTGTGAATCAACACTCTAAAATACATCTATATACATCAGTGTTTCGAGTATGTACTAGTAGTTGATATTGAAATCTACTAAAGGACATATATATTCCAAACAATATGATATAATCTCTATAACCAAGGTAGTAGGGACGAGAGTAAACGGAGGGAGTTGTATATTTTTCTCGTCATCCTGCGATCCATCGCACGCATGGGCGAGGGAGCGGGCGTAAGGGCATCTCCAACAGGTTGTATGTTAGTATTGTTGATAAAATGTTCATGTCATCAACCAACAAGCTATCATACAACTACTCCAATAGGTTGTATCTAAGGTATCCAATAGATGGTGAGAAAATAAATGTGATTGCTCCCTATTTCACCTTGGAGCTCGTGCAAAGGTTGTTGGTTAGATGCCACATCATCACTATGTCCTAGGTGGCAAATTTACCAACACCTATCTTATAACTGTTGGAGATGCCCTAAGGCGGAGCAAGCTTCACCTCATCCTGCGAGCCACCGCGCCTGTGGGCGGGGGAGATGGCGTACTAAGCAAGCTTCTCCTCGTTCTACAAGTTGACGGGACACATCAAAAGTACTCCAGTGCATAGAGCCTTGCCTCTAAGGTAGGCCCCACATGGTTTGCCTCTTTTTTTAATTTAACATAACGCGTCAAGTCGCAATTTGTTTGTTCACCCGTGGTAGACGATCCTCCCTCCACCAAGTGGACAACCAGTACACGTGCCAAATTACCACGTGGGCTTCCTTTTTCGTACAGAAATGAGCTCCGCCGTGTACCCGCGCGGGTGTAGTTGGGAAAGAGACGGGAGTACGTGCGCCGTGCATGCACCTCTTCTCTTCGTGCACGTCCGCCACCTACGTGGGTGTGTGTGAGAGATACAAACAGCATTTGTGAGTGTTTTTTGTTTTGGGGTGGGGGGTTGTGGGGTTGATTTCGTGAATTATTTGTGGGAATATGTGTCGATGACATCTCAACAAAATTTTGCATGCAATGTGTGTGAAATGGAGGCCTATCCATATCATACATAGAGGGTCGGGCAATCCATGAGAAGAGAGGGAGGGGTCATAGCTATCGATAGAGTCGAAGAGAGGATCAAGTGGGTGGGTGCGAAATTGATGAAGAGAGCCATCGAAATTGTGTGTGTGCAAGTCAAAGATATAGGATGATTGGCCTACCGGAATGTTAGAGGGCACATGTCAAGTTTGTGTGTGGCAGGGAGACATGACAAGAGCGCTCGATGTAACGGTGTGTGGGGGGGGGGGGGACGGGGGTGGGGGCAGGGGTAGGCACAGGCCTAACTATAGAGGTAGAATGACTCGTATATGTGTTGAGAACGAGAGACCCAACTATGTCTTGAGGGAGATCGGTCGACATCCATACATAACTGAAGGACGGGAAATATGATGGGACAGAGAGAGAGAGAGGGAGGGAGAGGGGTAGAATGCTGGATGGGTGATGGAGTTGCTTCTCGGAGATGGTGGGAGAGACCTACTAGACAGACTGAGGGTGGAACTGCAACGTTATCAATAAGAGTGGGGATGTGTTTCTATGTGTGCCTGTGCGTGATAGACCTGTCGGGATGCATCCATGGATGATGAAGGGGAACCATGTGTTTGGTAAGCAAACCTAACTAGATCGGTAGATCAATTGTTGTTTGTCGGAGGAAGGGAGAGACACAACTAATGAGGTAGATCAATCGATGCGTGGGTAAAAACGAGTTATAAGTACCTAGCTAGCTATATGTATAGCGTGAGATCGGTCGGTGTACGTCCATTTCTTAGAGGAAAATAAGGCCTAGCGAGACGGATAGATAGAGAGAATGGAGCTAGGAGGTGGTGCGAGAGGCCCAACTACTAGCTAGATAGGGGGAGGAGTGTGCGGTTGTGAGATCGATGAAAATTGGGGCGAGAGTTTACACGTGTGTGTGACCGTATGAGAGACACGAGGCAAGGACACATAAAGGAGGAGATTGAAGGTGTGTGTGTATGTTGTAGGCAGGCATCGCTGGAGAGGTTTAGCGATCAGTGTGTGTTGGAAAGGGGTTGTGGAGACTCTGGGAGAACGACCTAAAGAAAAATAAATGAATGTGCCCGGTGGATAGAATGCCGAGGGAGGGGGAGGGCGAGGAGGGCATGTGCATGCATGAGAGAAAGTTAGTGGTAGCTACAAAGGTTAGAGGATTGTGTGGGTGTAAGAAACTAACAAAGATCATAATTTGATATGAAAGAGGATTCGTATATTTGAATAGGAGATCATAGTGTTTTAAACATTGCATGCATGAATATAGCGGTGATACACGTGATGTGCACATGTTATACCATAATGTGATAATGCATGGCGTTTGCAACTCACAGCTAAATGGCGAACAATCTAAACCTTACTATACATCAAACAATCTCACATTTTATTTGAATTTGTGATAATGTGTGACGTTTGCAGCTTACAACTAAATATCGAACAATCTAAACAATACTATATATCGAACATTCTAACATTTTATTTGAATTTGTGGTAATGTGTGGTGTTTGCAATTGACATCTAAATACTTGTAGGCGTAGGGGGCGGGGCACCATACATAATGTGATAAACACATTATAAATATGAGACATGGTTTAGATTATGAAGATCTAGCTAGAGCTAGAAATGTAATGTGATTTGAAATCAAAATAAAGTGGATTGAAAAAATCGAGTTCAAGTTCATATAGTACACATAGTTCATATGTAACTCGAGACTAATCATGTGGTGTGCTGTGAAGATAATACACAAACGATGGTTTAACTTGACAATAATGATGATTGTAGATCTTATTAAAACAGAGAAACAAATTCAAATGCTTTGACTTCACAACAATCATTACTGTAGATATTATTCAAATAGAGAAACAAATTCAAATTTAGTTCATATTGAAGCGGTAGTATATACGTTTGGAATGCACTAAAACGTTCATTTGAGTAGTAGGTTGCATGCATTATACACGTAGCAAAATATTTTAATGGAACATAACATGAATTCAAAGTTTTGAATGACATTTGTAGTGCGCATTGATTTGGTACAGTACACGTTAGGCTTGTCCGGAAATTTCAACCCGCGCCTTGTTATCCCGAAATATTTCAGATATATCTTTGTCTAGTTGTGCTCCGACAACTCCCTCCATCTCAACCCGCTCCTTGCTATTCCGAAATTACAACGCGCGTGAAAACTCCCACCTCCTGTGAAATCCCGACACGTGAAATGCCCGTGGTATCCCTGAACCGAAAGAAGCGCCTCAAATCGGTGAGGGTACTTTCATAACTTACCCCACATTTCGGACAAGCGTGTCCCTAAGCCATTGTTCCCCACTGCCATCCTATCCGCCCACCCATTCGTACACCGAGGCTGCGAAAACCCAGGACGAAACCCCACACCCTGCTCATTCCGCCACCCAACTGGCGCCTCTTCCCTGACGACGTCGTCCACAGCAACACCTCGACGTCCCTCATCCACCATATCGGATGAGGATCCGTCGTCGATCTCGTCGTCCCGCCAGTTCAGCCACCCCGTCCTCCACCTCCAAGGAGCTGCCCCGATGTTCCCCTCGTCTTTCGCGCCACCTCCATTCCCACACCGCCGTCTTCACCTGCACCACCGGAAGAGCATCATCATCACCGTTTCCTCGGATGAAGCTCCGGCCTAATCGGCGCCACCAAAGAGGTTGTACACTAATCGCCGCATTTTCTTCTTGATTCAATCTCACGGTGCTGCCGGCGCTCGGTCCCGGAGCCGACACGGCTGCAGCTCCATCCACGGCGGCGTCGCCGCCACTTCCTCCTGTTGTCGCTCCCTCGGCGGCGACGTCCACATCAGTAGGAGCTGCTTTTCCTTTAGCTCTCGCTCGCGCTGCTGCTCTGCTCTTGCTCTCGGTCCCTTGCCTGGTCTGCACTTGCTATTGCTCTTGCTCGCGCTGTTGCTCTTGCTCTTGCTTGTGATGCTGCTCCGATTTAGCTACACTTCAGTCGACTGAATCGACTTTTGGGTCAGTCGATTTTTAGGGGGTGGGAGGGCTCGCCGGAGTTAAGGAAGAACCAACCGCAGTGGGGAGGGTGGCTCGCTGGAGAGGTACCCCACTATCTATCTTAGGGTTCAGGGTGGGGGCGGTGGTCGTCGTGATGGCGGGCGTTGGCGGGCGGTGGCGTGGGGATCGTCGGAGAAAAAGCTCGGCTTGCACGGGGGGCTAGAGGATGGCAGGCGGCAGACGGCGGTGGGGAGTGTTTTGATTGGGCGGGGGCAGCGCACACGCCCGGTGAGCGGCGAGCTCTTTGCTTGGCGGTGGTGGCTGGCGGCTCCAGGGGTGGAGGTTGAAGATGAATCGCAGGCCCTTGATTTCGTATCCAACGGCTGCAAAATTGACTTACCAGAGATGAAAAAGTCAGTCGACCAACGTGTAGCCTCACCTTGCTAGTGCATTCAGTTTCGACAGCAAAATTCAGTTTCGACAACAAAATTCAGTTTCGACAGTTAAGTTCAGTTTCGACAGTTAAATTCAGTTTCGACAGTTAAGTTCAGAGATGAGCAGCTGATGTATTTTACATCTAGCACTTTGTTGTTATGTATTTTACGTCATGTATTGGAGATGCTATTAGAATTCCACTCAGGTTAATGTTGTTCATTGTCTCTCTTGTCCTGCTTCAGCCTTGGCGTCGTACAACTCACCGGAGCTACTCCAACGACGAAACCCTCCATCACAGTGGAGCAGTACCTTGGGCTCCATCTCCACACGCCTAAGATCTTCTTCCCCTCCTCCGACAGCAAAGTCAGCCGGAGCATCCTCACCGGCCAACCCAATCACGCTGAGATCGACATGGCTTCGCCAAAGAGGTTGTACACTTGTTGCATCTCTTTTTTACTCTACATGTTATATATATTGTCCACTGAACACACAGATTTGTTCCTTTAGTGTCTCCATGAAATAAAAAAAGTAGGAATTTTAATTTTCACTTGTCCTCCTTTTCAAATTCCTATTCAAGAAGTACAAGACTAAGAGATAGTAGCATAATAGCGTTATGACCGTACATTTTCTTGTGGTTCGACTTAATCTCACCATGCTTCTTTGCATCCTGTGATCTTCCAATTGTTGTGAATCAAACACCCAGATTGGCAGAAATCCTTTGTTTTTAAATTCTCTGTTTTGCACGTGCATTCCTATCCTATTCCTGTCTATTTCCTATCCCTGCATTGTTGGAATCCTCCAATTCAAACGAGCCCTTACAGAAGGACTTCTCTTACAGATAGTTGTCAAATAAAACCTTGTGTGGTTTGTCCCGCTCCTGCTGCGCCGTCCTCCACCCCAGCTCAGCTGCTCCAACGACAGAAGGTTCCATCACAGAAGGGATCCGGCCTCCAGACTGTCTTTCGCCGCCTCAGATCTTCTTCCCCGCCGCCGGCAGCCCTGAAAACTGCATTACCATCATCAACCAGGTAGATGACCTCGAAGACTACACGGGTCCGCAAGAGAGGTCGCACTCTTTCGTGTCTGCTTATGTTATGCATCGCTTAATATTACATGCTACTTTATCGTCATGTTCACCGATTAGGCTCTGAGTCAGCTCCAAACTAATGGTCAAACTTGAGTTTTTAAATGGTTGTGGGGTACATATCGGGGCCGCTAACAATAGTATCTATCTACTATCTTGTTAATCTCCGGTGTCTACTATGAGTTTCATGTTGGGTTGGAAACAAGCGATGAAAGAATCCATTATCCTGTATTTTTTAACCGAAGCCATTATCACTTTTGCTATTATTGGTTTTGAGTCTATCCACAGGTTGCTACCATCACTCTGGATTTCTGCATGCACTCCTTACATAATCTCACTATGTTTTATTCCTATGCATGACAGTTATTGTAAACAATGGAACTGAACATGTAGAGCAAAAGAGACGAGCCTTGCGTGGACGTCGCTCCATGGTAGGCGCAAAGGCAGCCCCCCCTCCACGCATTTCGGATTGTAATCGAGAGGAAGATATCTGTTCTGAGGGGGATTCAGAAGGAGAAGACAACTCCTATTTACCCCCTGAGGTCTTCGCTCTAACTTGGCATGCTGATGTTGGTTATATCATGCATATGGTGTCTTGCATTGCTTACTTTATACATCAAATATGTCATCAGCTTAGTTTAGACATCCTTTGTACGAATGCCATCTGTTTAGTTAATTCATCGTTTATGTGAATTATGCAACGCCATCTTGTTTAGCCAGGCATCATATATGTGAATTTTGCAATGCCATCACCTTGCTTAGCCGATCATTTTATATGTAAATTATATCAGGCCATCCTTTTTTCGTTACATATTACATTTGTCAACAATGTTAGTACATTCAACTGCTCTTCGTGTGCATCAACCATTTGACACGGTGATGGCAAATTTTGGAGTGAAAACAAGGTCTTCAGAGCAGACTATGCTATCCGACGAAGCGCATATCTCACTTTGATTCTGGATAGCTTCTCAGAGGAGGATTCAGAGACAGATGACCAGTCCTATTCCACCCCCCCCCCTCGAGGTGTTTGCTCAAACTTGGCAGGGGTATGTTGCTCATATCGAGCGTATGGTGTCTCGCCTTGCCCTGTAATGTGATTAGGTTAGACATGCGTTGTGTGAATGCCACCTGTTCAGTGTCTAATTACCATATATGTGAATTATGCATCGCCATCTTGTTGCTAGACATTATATATGTGAATTATACAGTGCTATCTTGTTTCAAAGGCATTATATATGTGAATTATGCAATGCCATGCTGTTTAGCCAATCATCATGTATGTGAATTATATCATGCTATCATTTTTTGTATTACGTGTTCCATTTGTCGGACAACATTTGTATATTCAACTACTCTTCCTGTGCATCAGCCATTTGAAGCGGTGATGGAAGTATATGGAGTGAAAACAAGGTATTGAGCAGACAATGCTACCTGCTTTGAAGCGGACATCTTGCTGGTTACAGAGCTTCTCGAGAGGAGGATTGAGAGGCTGATGACCAGTCCTATTTCCCCCACAGGTCTATGCTCAAACTTGGCAGGGTTATATTACCCATGTCATGCATGTTGTCTTGCATTGCTTAGTTTTTACATCATATATGGATTGACGTCTGCTTACTTTCTTACTATATAAATCATATATTCGAATTATATCATGCCATCATGTTTACGTAGTACATACACATCATCTATCTTAATTATGGCATGGCAACCCATTTAATAAAGACATCATATAGTTATATCATCTCATCCGGTTTAGTGTTTACAGTCATCATATTTTGAATTATGGCATTCTATCCGTGAATGTATGTGAATTATGGCATGCCAACCTATTTAATAAACACATTATATAGTTATGTCATGTCATCCTGTTTACATAGTCTCATATTTTGAACTATGTCTTTCCATCTTTTTAGTTAGCCATCATAATGTGAAATTGTGTCATGCTATCCTGTTTAGTTAGCCATCATATATGTGAAATTGTGTCATGCTATCCTGTTTGGTTAGACAACATAAATATGAATTATTTCATGCCCTCTTTTATTCCCGACTATCCATTACACCTGTCTATCATACAATGTCTGTACTTCCAATTACTTTTCTTGTTTATCAGCCATTTGAATTGGAGTGTGATGGAAGTATCTAAGGGAGTAATAACACGGTCTTCAGAAAAGATAGTGCTACCAGTTGATGCAGATAGAACCACGGTTGTACTTGCCCAAGGACCAGATCCACCACACATAACCCAGACTCTCATGATTGTACCCCTACCCGGGGCTTGGACAGAGAACCAGCTACACCCCTTCTAACCCCAACCTGGCGAGATAGTAACCCAGTTCGATTGACACAACACCGTCTCCACCACAGAGCACCCAAACACGAGCAGTTAGTAAGGGAACTGCAGTTCCCAAAGCACGAGGACCACCACTCCGAATCCCAACTCAACGCTTAAAGGAGAAGAAGATTTGTTCTCAGGTCAGGTTACATAGCTATGGTTTCATACTCCTTTTCTCTTGCATTCTTGTATTTACTCATACCAACTATTTTCAAATTTGAAGGATGGAATTGAAACTCCAATGGCGCAACAAGTATGTTTTAAACTGTTTCTTTAAGCGGTTTTGTTGTTGTAACCTGCTCTATGTTGATTTCAGTTTCAATTGAATAAACAGTTATGTTCTCATGTCATGCACATTACAAGTGTTGTTATTGCTCTATAGTTACCCACACTTATATTCTGTCTATTCTACTTTGTCTTGAACAAATATTATTTGAACTGTGTCTCTATCTTGATTTGGCAACAAAAACTAGAATGATATAGATCATAAAGTGACCATGGTACATAGATATATGTTTGTTTCATGCTGTTATCACATCCACTTTACTAATGAACTAATTTACCAAAATGAGTTTCATATACAACATAGTAAACATGTGATGTGTCTTCTTGTTTCTCTTTTAGAATGTGGACAAAATATTGGAGAAACGATGCAGCGTTATCCAATGGTAAAGGAAGTAATGCAGATAAGGTTCAAGATAGTGAGACATCCCTGTTGGTCTCCAAGAAAGGCTGATAAAAACTATCTCGACGACGGTGAGAGAACCCAAAAGTCCTGTCTTGATGTAGTGTTCGAAGTTCTTGGCCACTCTTTGTTGGCACAAGCTCTTGAACTCGCTGCTGAATCAGTTTGCCTTCTTGATTCTCAACTTCAAGTTGAAAGACATCGATCGGATGTCTGCGAAAGGAAGTGAAGGATTGAGGAAGTCCTGCAGAATTCGGATGCATATTTCACAATTACCTTGACAAGCTATTTGGAGGATTTAAGCGCCAAACAAGAGAAAGTTAATAAGCTTGCTAAGCATCTTGCCAGCATTATGGGTACCCAGGATATTGTTTCTTGAGATCTTATGAAGTGGTTTTAGTTCTGGATTTTTTTGCCCCGGCGTTTATTTGCGCTGGTCGCCAACTTTGACAACCTGTGTATATGATATGCTGCTATGTTCCCTATATTTGCACTGGTGGCGAACTTTGATGCCCAGTGGATGTAATATGTGCAATAGCCGTGACAGCCTAGTGTTAGTTGCTTGCTTATTTATTTCCTTGTTGTCTTCTTTATTTGTTTGCTTTTAGTCATTGCAGTTCTTTTTCCGCGGTTTGCTACTGGCTGCAATAACCTATTTTTTAAAACTAGGCCATAATAACCATGGGCTAATATTTATTGTAGTGATACTGGGCCTACTACTGGCCGTAGAAACAGTGGCCCTTCTACGGGCCATAGAAACAATGGGCCTTCTACGGGCCGTAGAAACAATGGGCCTTCTGCGGGCCGTATGATCTATTGGCCAAACATGGGCCAAACAGACAGTATTATGGCCGTAAACGGGCTAGAGTTGGAATCGTCCGTTCATGGGCCGACCATAACGAGCCATCGTTAATAGGCCGTATTTGATGACGCTATGAAAACGGCCCAAAGTATTAACGGACCACAAACGGGACGACTGTAACCACGTGATGATTTGGGCCACAAGCAGAAAATGAAAGTAACGGGCCGTAAGTAAACGAATGCTGGAAATGAGCCCAAGCATAAATGGGCTCTGGGAAGGCCGAAAGATAACATGGGCTGGAAACGACCCAACAGAATAACGGGCCGTTAATGGGTTTAAGGTGATACAGTGTTCATTACGGCCCGGTTTCACCACGGGCCGTTAATGGGTGTAATTAAAGTGATACACTATTCATTACGGGCCAGTTTCACCACGGGCCGTTAATAGGCCAAGAGTTACAAAGGCCTCATATGGGCCGAAAGACGTCTGGGCCATACATGGGCCATAATTGAAAACGGGCTGGAATCATATTGGATGGCCCAGATGACGCTACTGGGCCTAATTCGGATAGGGCGCAACGGGCCTTGGGTTAGCAGGTTGTAAATGGGCTATATGTGAACAGACCGTTAACAGGCTTTCCATGGGCCGGCCTTTTCACAGGAATGGGCCTCTGTTGGGCCGTGCCACGTGTCGACGTATCATAGGCGCCTTCTGTCCAATGAGTGGATGACATCTGTCCCAACGATGAGCCGACACATGTTTCCTCCAGCCAATGATGATTTTACACGTGGAAAATCCCCATTGGTCGGGGCTGTTAACAGGTTATCGGATCCAAAATCCGACCCGATAGCTTAACGGCGTTCCGTTACGGTGGATGCCACGTGTCGGTCACCCTTGGCGAAAAGCACTTCTACGGCCTTGATTTATCGTCATGGAAGTGGACACTTCCGTAATGATAATTTTGGTAATGTCATGGAACACTTCTACGACAGCACAGGTATGACTATCTTGATTCTATCATAAAATTTTCATGGATGTACATGCATGACAAAAAACGCGACCTACTGTGACAAACACGTATCATCACGGAAGTGTATTTTTTTGTAGTGATGGCATCCCCTCTTTCGTCTTCGTTCATCGGTAACTTTACTTGGAGCTATATTTTTATTCACCACATGATATGTGTTTTGCTTGGAGCGTCAATTTATTTTGCTAGTATTTGTTTTCTGTTATTTAGAATAATGTTTTGCATCTTTTATTTCCATAAAAGTGGCATTGATAGCCTTTACTATGCCTATTTTACAAGTCTACATGTTGTTGTTTGAAAACAAAAAGTTTACCGCTGTTGCCAAAATTCCTTAGAAAAGTCAGAATGTGATAAAATGTTGAAACCTTTTTCATAATAAGCTCTGATAAATTTACTACAGTGTGATTTTTTTTTCATAATTTTTGGAGCTAGGGAAGTATGATGAATCTTGCATTCTTTACAGACTATACTGTTTTGGCAGATTGCTGTTATGTTTGCATTGTTTGCATAGGTTTACTTGTTTAATGATTCTATTTGAGGATAGGAGGGTTAAATATGCAGAAACGTTTAGTATGCAATGTTGAATAATAATTTTTGTGATTTGTTACAGTAGATAATGATAAGGTTTTTGCATTGGTTTATACTAACTTATCTCACGAGTCCTTGTTGAGTTTTGTGTGGATGAAGCTTTTGAGATTTAGCGAGACCGTGATATAAAAGGAATTAAGGAGACACAAAAGCTCAAGCTTGGGGATGCCCAAGGCATCCCTAGATAATATTTCAAGAAGTCTCAAGCATCTAAGCTTGGGGATGCCCAAGTTGACATCCCACCTTTCTTCTTCGACAACTATCGGTTAGTATCGGTTGAGCCTAAGTTTTTGCTTCTTCACATGATGAGTGCTATGCTTGAAATGTCGTTTTATTTTGCTTTTCTTGCTGTTTGAATAAAATACCAAGATCTGAAATTATTAAATGAGAGAGAGTCTTCACATAGCTACATAATTATTTAACTATTCATTGATCTTCACTTATATCTTTTTGGAGTAGTTTGTCATTTACTTGTGTGCTTCACTTATATCCTATGAGTAAATGGTTGAATGATTTGAATATCATAAATCTGAAATTATATATATATGTTTCATATGCTTACCCCATTGGGAGTAATGACTTTACATCTAAGAAGTAGAGGTTGTAAATTTATTGAAGGTTAGCAAGCATTGTATTGGTCACTTGAACAATTCATGAAAGAATATTGAAGGAAGAGAGATTTCACATATAAATATACTATCTTGGACATCTTCTATGATTGTGAGCTCCATTAATTATTTTCAAACCTGAGTAAATTAGTTGAAGTTGGGCAAGGAAGACAACATAATGAGTTATGCTTGGGTATATTTGTATAGAAGTTATCTTGTTATGGATCCTCTAACATGTGGTGCTTGCTATTTAGAATCCTTTGCTAGCCAAAATATCTCTACTAAGCGGGAATACTGCTTGTGCATCCAAATTCCTTGAACCAAGTTTCTTCCATGAGTGTCCACCATATCTACCTATATGCGGTATTTACCTGCCGTTCCAAGTAAATTTGCATGTGCCAAACTCTAAACCTTCAAATAATAACCTGTTTTGTATGCCCGAATCGCTCATGTAGCGACTAGGGGCTGTCAGTATCTTCCATGCTAGGTGGTTTATTCTCATGATGAGTGGACTCCGCTCATCATTCACGGGAAAATGGCTGGTAATTGGGATGCCCAATCATATGATGAAAAGATCAAAAACAAATTCGCAAATAATTTAAACAAAACTCTCCCAGGAATGTTGATAGTTGGACGACATCCGTCATTTCGGACAAGCCGTGGAGTGTGAATGTTGTTGGAGGGGGAGTAAAAACTTTACCTTTCTGCGTGGGAACTGCCTATAATGTATGTAGCAAGGATGATATTTGGAACTCTTGGTCGTTATGTTGACAATGAAAGCATACCTCTCAAAATTATTTTCATCTCCGTTTTAGCTTCGAGCTATGGCACCTCTACAAATCCATGCTTCCCTCTGCGAAGGGCCTATCTTTTACTTTTATGCAAGAGTCAGCAGTATTCCTTTTCACTCCAACCTACTCTTTAGTTGGAAAGCATCATGTGATGGAAAGATGTAAGCATATATGGACATTCAAATATATTTGATCATGTATTATTATTGTTGACATTACCCTTGAGGTAAAAGGTTGGGAGGCGAAACATTAAGCCCCTACCTTTCTCTATTTTCGATGAATGCTATTTGTTCTAAAAATATGCTTTGAGTGGTAGCAATCATGGAAGACTATATGATAGTTGAGTATGTGGAATTTGCTAAATCAAAGCTCTTACATAGACCCTTCCTGAAAATAAGATGAATTGCAATTGTTTAATGACTGAGAACACGGTTTGCTAGTTTTCAAGAAAGTTTATGGTCTATGCTTTAACATGTGAATAGCTTGTTACTTGATCTTGAGAAGTTTAATGAGATGAACTACCGTTATGACATAAAATCATGCTAGAAAAGGTGTTTGAAATTATCATTGTTCAAACTTGTGCACCTGCTAGCATTCACACTTCATAAATTCTTTCTTTTATCATTTACCTACTCGAGGACGAGCAGGAAGTAAGCTTGGGGATACTGATACGTCTCCAACGTATCTATAATTTATGAAGCATTCATGTTATTATATTATCTGTTTTGGATGTTTATGCACTTTATTATATACTTTTATATTATTATTGAGACTAACCTATTAACCGGAGGCCCAACCCAAATTGATGTTTTCTTGCCTATTTCAGTGTTTTGAAGAAAAGGAATATCAAACGGAGTCCAAACGGAATGAAACCTTCGGGAAAGTTAATTTTGGAACGGAAGCAATCCAAGGGACTTGGAGTGCACGTAAGGGAAGCTTCGAGGAGGCCACGAGGCAGGGAGGCGTGCCCACCTCCCCTGGGTGCGTCCCCACCCTCATGGGCCCCTCGTGGCTCCCCTGACCGACTTCTTTTGCCTATATATCTCCATATACACTTAAAACATCGGGGAACACAATATATCTGGAGTTCCGCTGCCGCAAGCCTCTGTAGCCAACAAAAACCTCTTGGGACCCTGTTCCGGCACCCTGCCGGAGGGGGGGATCCCTCACCGGTGGCCATCTTGATCATCCCGGGGCTCTCCATGACGAGGAGGGAGTAGTTCACCCTCGGGGCTGAGGGTATGTACCAGTAGCTATGTGTTTGATCTCTCTCTCTCTCTCTCTCTCTCTCTCGTGTTCTTGAGGTGGTACGATCTTGATGTATCGCGACCTTTGCTATTATAGTTGGTTCTTATGATGTTTCTCCCCCTCTACTCTCTTGTAATGGATTGAGCTTTCCCTTTGAAGTTATCTTATAGGATTGAGTCTTTAAGGATTTGAGAACACTTGATGTATGTCTTGCGTGGGATACCCATGGTGACAATGGGGCATTCTATTGATTCACTTGATGTATGTTTTGGTGATCAACTTGCGGGCTCCGTGACCTTTGGAATCTATGCATAGGGGTTGGCACACGTTTTCGTCTTGACTCTCCGATAGAAACTTCGGGGCACTCTTTGAAGTACTTTTGTGTTGGTTGAATAGATGAATCTGAAATTGTGTGATGCATATCGTATAATCATGCTCACGGATACTTGAGGTGACAATGGAGTATCTAGGTGACATTAGGGTTTCGGTTGATTTGTGTCTTAAGGTGTTATTCTAGTATGAACTCTATGATAGATTGAACGGAAAGAATAGCTTCATGTTATTTTACTACAGACTCTTGAATAGATAGAACAGAAAGGATAACTTTGAGGTGGTTTCGTACCCTACCATAATCTCTTCGTTTGTTCTCCGCTATTAGTAGCTTTTGAGTGACTCTTTGTTGCATGTTGAGGGATAGTTATATGATACAGTTATGTTTTTATTGTTGAGAGAACTTGCACTAGTGAAAGTATGAACCCTAGGCCTTGTTTCCTAGCATTGCAATACCGTTTACGCTCACTTTTATCATTAGTTACCTTGCTGTTTTTATAATTTCAGATTACAAATACCTATATCTACCATCCATATTGCACTTGTATCACCATCTCTTAGCGAACTAGTGCACCTATACAATTTACCATTGTATTGGGTGTGTTGGGGACACAAGAGACACTTTGTTATTTGGTTGCAGGGTTGCTTGAGAGAGACCATCTTCATCCTACGCCTCCCACAGATTGATAAACCTTAGGTCATCCACTTGAGGGAAATTTGCTACTGTCCTACAAACCTCTGCACTTGGAGGCCCAACAACGTCTACAAAAGAAGGTTGCGTAGTAGACATCAGACCCCCCCTTCCTCCTTCCCGACGCCGGAAGTGACCTGTGAGGCGGGTGATGGGGCCTCGTGCCCGAAGCTCCGCTCGGATGGCCGCGAGGCAGCGCGCTCTCCTGCGCAGCGTTCCCGTTCGCCCGCGCGGCGATCCCGCTCCCCGGATGCTGAGCGCCAGGAGGCCGAGCTCCTGTGAGTTGCACTCAAGAGAAAAGGTGCGGTGGCGTCTGAGGAGGGAGGGCTTTGGCGGGAGGACAGGCCCAGGGATGTCTCCCCGTAGCAATGGTGCGGACGCACGCGTGACCGTCACCGCCAGTCCCCGCACCAATCCCGCTCCCCTGCTCGGTCCGGGTGGAATGGCCAGTCTCCCCCGCACCGCTAAAACCCGCCTTGCCACCAAGCGCAACTCCCCCCGTCAGACAACAACAACCGGAACAACCGTGGTGCTTTTGCCAGGAAGAAAAAGAAGAAGGGTGGCAGCGCAATGGGGGTGGCACCGGGTAGTCCTCCCCGGTGACTCATCCAGTCCCCCCCCCCCCCGCTCCGTCTGCGACCGCGACTCCTCCGTCTAGCGCAATGGGGGCGGCGCCTCCTTCGACCGCGGCCGTGGGCACCTTCTTCAACTGTGGGGTGGCCAGGCATTGCCAGATGGATTGTACCCAGCCCCCGGCGTGCTTCCTCTGCAAGAAGACAGACCATCCCGCAGCTCTCTGCCCTGACCCCTAGCCCATTGGTGCACTTGGGTTGTTTGGTTATGCGTTGGATGACCTGGGCTTCTACTAGATGGACCTCCCAGAGGCCCTGACCACCCCACCCATGACCGCTCTCATCTCGGTCTTGGATGGCAGGACGGAGTCCCCGGCCATCATCTCCGAGGAGCTTCGTCACCTTTTCAACCTGGACTGGGATTGGGAAGTGACCCTGATCTCAGACCGGGAGTTCACCACTATCTTCTTCGACCCAGTCAGTCTCCGTTACGGTACCTACAGTGCCAGGCTCACGCTGGCCCTCGACCAGCTCTCCGTCCGCATCTCGGTCCCATTGGTAGACCCACTTGTGGTGGCCACTGTCGGGGGAGAACTGATCGTGTCCCTCGAGCACCTATGGGACCTAGGCCCCTTGTGGTTCGGAGGGGGGCGGAGATTGCACAACAAGCGGATCGAGGCGATGCACACGAGCGGATTTTACCCAGCTTCGGAGCTCTCCGGAGAGATAATACTCCTACTGCTGCTTTGTGGATTATCTTGTGTTCTTGCCAGGGAGCAATCGGAGCTACAAGACCTAGCCTGAGCGTGGTTTCGTATGAATGTGATGATCTAAGCCGGAGTTGGACCGAATCGAGCCGAACCTCCTCTACGTTGCACTTGGGCCTCCTTTTATAGGCACAAGGGGTTACCACATGTGGCAAGTAGACAAGGGTAAGATAGTAAAAACATAGGTTGGTACACCGCTTTATGCAGTGTCAAGATGGTCTATACCTAACTCTCGGCGGCAAGGGACAAGAGTCATCAATGCCCGTCTCGGTCGCCCGAAACGATTAACGAGGACCGTCAAGTGCGCCTCCGTTTGCCACGATGGTAGCTTGTCAGCGCCGTCTGTCGCTACTCCCCGCTGGCTGCACAGCCCGTCGACACGCGTACTCGGGAGAGCCCCGTGGTGACACGTTGGCGGGTGAGCTGGAGCGGAGATGAAGAGAGGTCGCCCGCCCCGGCAAGCGCCTTGCCGCGGCGGGAACCTTGTCGCGCTTGGGGCTCGGCGCCCGCCAAGCTTTCCGGCAAGCTCCTCTTGCGGGGCCTTGTTCCTTTAGCCCTGAGTGGCCTTCCCGGCAAGCTCCTCTTGCCGGGGTCTTGACTACTTTGTTCTTGAATGGCTCCAAAGGAGCCACTGAGGACCTTGGCGGTCATCAGGCCAGCCCTGCCGTGGGGCGCTGCAACTGTCCGTGCACGAGTTCGGGGTACTAGGGTACCCCTACTCTAGTACACCGACAGGAGCCCCCGGGCCTGGGCCACACACGGCGCCAAGCTCTGTTGGGCCAGGCCCAAAACAGTGCACGGGCACGCGTGGTCTTGATTACGCCGTTATTTGCCCTTGACCCACCACGTCTCCCATGAACGGCACGCACCAGACGTGGCGTCGTGGGGGAGAACGTGGGGCTTTCTTTAATGGGAAAAATCGGAACGCCCATCCCCTCTCCTCTTTATAAGCGGGGGAACCGGGGCAGGACGCCCACTTGCCCTTGCTGTCACATCGGAAACCCCCGTCGCTTTCCCCTTTCCTTCTCGAGCCCATAGAGAGCGACGCTCCGTCCCCTCCATTGCCACCGGTGCCACCAACGCCGTCGGCTTCCTCCGCCACGACTCCCTATGGCTCTGAAGGCCGATAAGGGAAAAGGCGTGAAATCTGCCGAGGCGCAGCGGCTCGCGGCGCTGCGGAAGGAGCGGGCCCTCTTCGATCCCCTGCTCAGCAGGAAGGAGCTGCGGGAGCTGTATTACCTCTTCTGGTCGACGGTGACCCGGCGCATCCAGCGCCGCGAGGTCATCTCCGCCGCCACATCTGCCAAGGTCTCCATCGGGTACCCCTTCTTCGCGATTTTCTTCTGGTGCAGGCTCTGCCCGCCCTTTCCTGAATTCTTCTACGATGTCATGAACACATATGGCCTCCGCCTCCTTGACTTCACCCCCAACGCCATCCTTACCATGGCTGTTTTCGCACATCTCTGCGAGAACTTTTGCGGGGTCCACCCAAACGTCGCACTCTTCCGCCACTACTTCTCACCCCGCGTAGAGAGACGAGAGCCGCTTGCCGGAGGAATTGCATGGACCTCTAGGATCGGCAATAAGGAAGCGTATCTTGACGGAAAGTTGCGCAGCAAGTGGGAGGAGTGGAGGGCTGACTGGTGCTGGATCTTAGAGGAGGAGCCACAGCCTTTTACTGCCCTGCGCAAGACCCCCATAGTTCGCGGCAACGATTGGAGCAACTTGGCGCCGGAGGACGACAAGTTGAAGATTGCCACGACTAGGATTTTCCGCCTCCGGCAAGCGAGGGCTTACCGTAGGAAGCGATTGGCGCAGACTTCGCCGCCGCGGATTGCGCCCTTGCAGGAGAAAGGGAGGCCTGCTTTGGGAATTCCGAGCAGCGGCGGATATCATGAGGCTGCGCCCAGGTCTGAATTGGAATTTCACTACCACAGGCTTGGCGGCATGCTGCGGGAGCTGTTCAAGCACAAGCGGATAACCCTGGATGGTGCATGTTGCCGAGGAAGTTGTGCCCTTGTGCAACAACTTCGTAAACGATAGTATCTGTAGCGATAATGCCGTTGTCACGATTCCCATGGGATCGTTCCAACTTAGCGAGCCCGCCGATGACATAGTGCAGCAGTTCTTCAACAACTTGTCTGAAGTGCCGATCCGGCGCCCGGCAGAAGAAGCGGCTCACCCGCGACACTACTGCTCAGGAGATGGCGCGCATCGCCACAAGGTTGGAGGAGGCTGCAGAGGCCGCTGCCGCCGGCGCGTTTGGGTTCACTGTCGAGGAGGCAGAGAGGGACGAGGCGACAAGCCTTGCCGACCAAGAAGAGTTCGTCGGTGAGGAGGAGCAGACCGAGCCCGACAACGACCCAAGTGAGCCTGCCGGGGGCGCCTCCCCTCCGCCGTCAAGTAGCTTGCCGCAGGAGGATCTCGCTGCTCCGCCAAGGAGACGTCTCCGGAAGGCCGGAGAAGTGGCGGGGGCATCTGATGCAACAACCGCCTCGCCGCTGGCGCTCCACCGTGGCAAAATCGTTGCCGCGGAGGCGCTTCATTCGCCACGGCGGCAGGCGCGAGGCCTTCTGAGTCGCGGCCCTGCACCCGCCAAGCGTCGGAAGAGTCTTCTCCCCCAATCCGTCGCGCCGGAGTAGAGTTTGATCTCTCCGCCCTCAGCTCCGAGGAAGAAGAGGAAGAGTAAGATCTTGTCGCTGCTATTTGTAATCTCCCAATTTATTGCTTTATCTTATATCTCGATCGGGTTCCACTCTGAACTTTCTTTTTCAGGGCGTTGGTTCGAGAGGCGTCGAAGAGGGCCAAGACGCGGTGGTTGTCGTCTCGGATGACTCCCGATGTAGCAGGGGCACGTCAGGACTCCTTGCGGATCCGGCAATCCTCCAACATAGCAGCCCCCAGCACAGCCCCCAGCGTAAGTGTCTGGTATGCTTCTCGTGGTTAGGCGCGCTTGGGTGCTTTTCCGTTACTGATATCTGGTTTGTTGGATTTTGTAGGAGCAGAGCAGCCACATCATGGAGCACCGGAGGCTACCCCTGAGGTCCAGCCTCATCAGGAGGCCCCGGAGGTCACTCCCGAAATTCTACTTGCTTCAACTACGCCACCAAGGGAGCGCTCTCCGGCAAGGGAGGCTTCTCCGACAAGGGGAGATTCCCCGACAAGGGCTGACGCCGACAACCCTCCGGTGGTGGAGACCGCGGCCACAGACACCGCTGCAGGTAATCTTCTTGTTTGATAGTTTCCCTTGGGTTCTTTTCTCTTTCGAATATCTGCTTGATTTGTGCTTTCTTCTTCTGACCATCAGATCCATCTGCCGGAGATCCGATGGAAACCGAGGCTGCCGGCGAGGAAGATGCTCGCGGCGACAATGTCGACACCGCCAACATGGAGGAGGAGGCTGGAGCTAACAAGCCCGCCGGCGAGGAGGCTGCCGAGGCCGCTGGCGCAGAGGCTGGGGAGGAATCTGGCGATCATCTTGGCCGGAGGAGGCGCAGGAGGCGCCAGGCGCTGCACCGACCGCCGATCCCCGCCACCGATGCCGCACCGGACTCCGAGGCCTCGCCAGCGCCTACCTGAAGGCCGGCGAGGGTGTCTTCATCAAACTCCCATGGGCATCAAGCTCCAGGGCGCCGGTCGAGGGGGAGACTTTCGATGCGGAACAGCTTGCCTCCGCCGGGCTGTCGCTGGTTGATGCACCGAGTAGCAGCAGCGGTGAGCCCGAGGAGGAGCAGCTGCTAAGGAAGTTGTTGTCGCTCTACCGCACCCGCCAAGCCAAACTGGAGTCCAGGGAGGCGCTTGTCGCGAGGGCGGGAGCTGACTTGGAGAAACGTGCGGAAGAGCTCCGGCGCGCCAACAAAGAAACCCTCCGGGATATAGCGGAGGCACGTGAGCAGCTTGCTGAGGAGCGCACGGCCTTCATCTTGGAGAAGGGCGAGGTCGAAGAGCAGCAGAGGCTTGCCGGGGAGAAGCTCTCCGCACGAGAAGGTGAGCTGGCGCAGCGGAAGATCAACCTCGGCAGCTCACGAGGAGGATCTCGCCTTGGCCGGAGACGGTTAGCGGCCACTTCAGGAAGCAAAAGATGCTGCTGCGGCTGCCGAGGCCGCCAAGAGGGAATTGGAGACGAGGGTGGCTCAGCTGGAGTCCACCCTCCAGAAGAGTGCTGAGGAGGTCGCCGGGTTGAAGCGCGAGCGCGAGAAGGACGCTTACACCCTTGGCGAATTACAAGGACGTTTTGCGGAGAAGATCAAAGAGCTCGATGCCGCCAAGGACTCCAAGGCGGATCTGGAGCTGAAATTCACCACTTTGATGGAGACGTTGAACGGTGCCAAAGAGCGGGAAACGGGCCTGCTGGAAAAGATCAAGGCCACCGAGGAGTTGCTGTCGAATGCTGTGACCGCCCAGAATAATCTTCGGGACAACATAATGCATTGGACAGAAGGTCTTGTGGACACCGCCGCCGGCATCCATAATGAGCTGATTGAGTTGGGGATGATAGATCTTAGATATTCCACCGACGAGAACCTCCAACCCAGCGTCAAGCTCAGCCTATTCTTCAAAGGCGTGTTGGCGGGTATCCAGCTGACTCCGGGATGAGGTTCGAAGCAATCGGCGGAGGAATCATGCCAAGTCTGTGCTGAGGCTCTCCAGAAGGTGTTGATGAAGGTGGCCTTCCGCAACCCAGGCGTCGACTTCTCCAAGGCCCTCAAGTCCCTGCCTCCATCCGCCGATGTTGAAGCGCTTAAGACCCTTGTCGCTGTACATCATGTTTAGGCGAAAAATCTATTAGATCTGCGACAAGTTATTATGTAATATACACTATCTTAGCCAATCGAATGCACTGTTATTTCCTTTACTCGATTTCTTCCCTTGTATGTTTATACCCTACGCTTTCGGGGAACTTGCGGTGCGAGCACCCTTGCCATGGCCGAAAGTCGGAACTTCAACTTCTTTGGCGGGGTCGCTACCGACAAGCAACCTCATCGCGGACTGGCCGCAGCTCACTTAAGTTGTTGAGCGGACTCGAAACAAAGTAAGGGCGCGACCAGTCACGATTCGGTTCCTCCGCGCACAGGTTTTCCATACAAAGTACTATCGTTCGAGGAAGATAACTTAAAATTTTAAAACTGGTCGCTTAAACTTAGCAACTTAGCTTTTCTGTTGTCCATTTTCCGGCAAGGCGACAGTTCCTCGAGCGACGCTTGTCGGCCCACACCATTATCTCCTCCTCCCCCCCGGTTAACTTGTGGGTGGATGAAACTTCTTCTTGTTTGATAAGAAAGAAGAGAAAAATAAAGTTATGGAGCCTAATGGCTCATTATCGCTTACCGGGTGCGGGTGCTGCACAAGATGTTAGTAAACACATGCATATATGATTATGAAAGCATGTATTGACAAAATGTGCGCACCCATAGGCTTTTATCGATGCACGGGTTCATGCGCGACTTTGTACAAAGGATTACATGCAACAGCGGCAAGATCGGTACAAAAGGGTGGTTGCCGAACGGGTTCCGGCAACCGCTACTCATGGGTAAAACTTGCGAAGATGCTCTATGTTCCAGGAATTGCTCACCGGAAGGCCATCTTCGGTCTCAAAAGCGGACAGCGCGGGCCTAGTGACTCGTTTCACCCGATAAAGGGCCTTCCCACTTGGCGTCAACTTGTTGGAATTCTTGGCGGATTGAGCGGCGAAGAACAAGGTCGCCTTCCTCGAAGCTTCGGCATTAACTGCGGCTATGGTAGCGGCGCAAAGCTTCTTGGTAACGAGCAGCTCGTCTGACTGAAAGCGATCTTCCTCGAGGAGCAGCGTCATCTTGTCGCAGCTGCTCTTGCTCAAGCTCATCATAAGCGAGCACTCGAGGTGACCCGTATACGAGTTCCATGGGGAGAACCGCCTCTGCTCCGTAGACTAGAGCAAATGGTGTCTGGCCAGTGGCTCGATTTGGCGTCGTCCTGATCGACCAAAGAACCACCGGCAGCTCCTCGATCCAGTTCCTTCCGCACTTGCGCAGCCTGTCGAAAGTTCTGGTCTTGAGTCCTCGCAGCACTTCAGCGTTTGCTCTCTCTGCTTTACCGTTGCTTCTCGGATGAGCAAGGGAAGCAAAGCAGATCTTGGCGCCAAGACCTTGGGCGTACTGAAGAACTTGACGGCTGACTGTGCTGTCACCTTCCTCACTGGTTCCACTTCCGGCCACTTTGTGAACTTGTCGATTGCGACGTACAAGTATTCAAAGCCCCCGACAGCTCGGGGGAAGGGGCCGAGGATGTCGAGCCCCAGACGAAAAGGGCCAGGATAAAGGGATCGTCTGGAGAGCTTGAGCTGGTTGGTGTATCTGTTTGGAATGGGCCTTGCACGCTTCACACTTGGTTACTTGTGCGATTTGCATCCTGGAGGGCTTCGGCGGAAGAAACCTTGCGGAAAGCTTTGCGGCAAGTGCTCTTCTTGCCAATGTGGTGACCACATATGCCTGCGTGTATCTCCGCCAACAACTTCATTCATCTTCCCGGCAAACACAGTTCAATTTCACTCCGTTGAGTCTTCTTACATGCGAGGATGTTGTCAACAAACTGGTACATACTCGACTGCCGGGCTACTTTTTCCGCTTCTTCTTGCTCTTGGGAAGTTCTCCTGTCTGAAGGAAATGGACGATTTGTTGTGCCCATGTTGGAGCCTGTGGCTCGACAACAAGGACTAAAGGCTCATCTATCCTTTGTGGGAACATCGGCTTCTCTGGCAAAGACCCGTGGGTCCGCCGGAGCTCGATGATCCCCGGCAAGCTTCCCGGAGCTAAACTTGTCGGAAGCGTTTGCTTCAACGATACAAACTGTATGGTTTGTCGGAGCAGACTGCTCCTCAGTGATACTTGCTTTGGTTTTAGGGACCTTCTTGGCGGCGGCTTCAGGGAGCTCTGCCGGAAAGTAGTCGCCGGAAACCAATTTTCTCTTCTTGCTCTGTCCTGTTGATGATGTTACGGTTGGCTGAGTCAGCTTGAGCACAAAAATTCCTGGTTCCACATGCAACTTAAGTGCGGCACATTTGGAGAGGCCATCAGCTATATCATTCTGAGCTCTTGGAATGTGTTCCATCTGCAGACCTTCAAAGTGCTCTTCCAGCTTCCTCACTTCATCGACGTACGCTTCCATCAACGGACTCTGATAATCTTTATTTACTTGGCGGACGACAAGTTGCGAGTCCCCCCTGACAATGAGCTTCTTGATCCCAAGGTCCACAGCAATCCTTAGACCGGCAAGCAAGCCTTCATACTCTGCAGTATTGTTTGTCGCTTGTTCTTTGGGAAAGTGCATCTGGACTATGTACTTGAGGTGCTCTCCGGTGGGTGCGATAAGCAGCACGCCGGCACCGGCGCCTTGCAGCGAGAAAGCTCCATCAAAGTACATCAACCACTCTTTGTTTGCCTCCTTGACGGGGATGCTCGTCTCTGAAATTTCCTCATCTTGTGTTGGCGTCTACTCTGCTATGAATTCTGCCAATGCCCTGCTCTGGATAGTCGAAGTGCTTTCGAACTTAAGACCAAAGCTTGACAGTTCCAGCGCCCACTCAACAATCCTGCCTGTTGCTTCTGGATTTTGCAAAATCCTCTTCAGCGGAAAGCTAGTGACAACTGTTATCTCATGTGCTTGGAAGTAATGGCGCAGCTTTCTCGAGGCCATGAGGAGGCCGAAAAGCAGCTTCTGCACACCAGAGTACCTTGATCTAGCCCCCTGCAGAAGGGAACTGACAAAGTATACTGGGCGCTGCACCATCTTCTTCTGTATCTTGTCGCAACCCTGTGCTGACCCGTCCTTGTCGGGACCAGAGCTTGATGGCGAGGCACCTCGCTTGTTGCTGGATGCGCTTGCCTCGGTTGCCGGCTCATCATCTGCCTCCCTCTCCACTACTAACGCAGCACTAACCACCTGATTGGTCGCCGCTATATACAGCAGCAACTTCTCTTGTGGCTTAGGTGCGACAAGTATTGGAGCGGAGGACAGGTATCTCTTCAAGTCCTGCAGCGCAGCCTCCGCCTCGAGAGTCCATTTCATTGGACCTGCCTTTTTCAAAATCTTGAAAAACGGCAGGGCGCGTTCAGCAGACTTAGAGATGAACCTGCTGAGAGCAGCCACGCATACCGGCAAGCCTCCGACATCCTTGGCGCTTTGGTGCTTCGATCTGCTCAATGGCCTTGATCTTGTCGGGATTGGCTTCAATTCCCGCTGAGATACAAAGAACCGAGAAGCTTGCGGAAGGGACTCCAAACACGCACTTCTCGGGGTTGAGCTTGAGGTTGATCTTGCGCAGGTTTGCAAATGTCTCATCCAAATCCTGAACCAGAGTCGCTCTGTCTTTGCTCTTGACCACTATGTCATCCATGTAAGCTTCTACATTTCAGTGTATCTGTGGTCCAAAAGCATTATGGACTACCCTTGCAAAGGTTGAACCAGCATTCTTCAAACCGAAAGGCATCCGTATAAAGCAGTATGTGCCACATGGTGTGATGAATGCGGTTTTCTCTTCATCCTCTTCTGCCATGAAGATCTGATGATATCTTGCCGGGGCGATCCCTCACTGTCAGACTCTGCTCCTACATTCTCTCCTGGGAGTCTTCTTCCTTCTTCAGCGCGTGCACACTTGTCGGCCAGGGCGTAGAGCTCGCTGACGTCTTTCACTTTGCACATCGCCATCTCCTCCCTCATCCTGCGATTTCGTGCATTACGATGGAATGCAATCGATCACCGCAGGGGTGGGCGTTTGGGATGTTGTAGTGCACTCGACTGAATCTCTGGATGAATTTTGCGAGACTCCCCTCCTTCGGGCAAGCAGGTGGAGATCACTCTCCTGGCCATGAGGCTTGTGGCGCTGTGAAGGCGCCAACAAACTGGTGGCACAAATCTGCCAAGAAGAAATAGAGCCATCCGGCAAGTGCATGAGCCAAGATCGGCGTTTGGCTTGAGCACCAAGGGAAAGTAGTTGGCGAGGATCTTGTCATCTCGTCCCCACCGCAGCTTGCACCGCGATGGTGTAGATCTTTGAGGAACTCCGATGGATGTGTCCTGCCGTCATACTTCTCCACGCGTCTGGTTTGAAGTTTTTCTTGTCGGGCCACCGGACTTGCCGCAGCTCACGAGTGAACGCAGGGCAACCTACCGCGTACGGCAAGTCGCCTGGTTCCCCTGGCGCATGCATATCGACAGTGGGCCCGGCGCGTTGGTCAGACTGACGGTGCACTTCTCTTCGGCGCTCGATGCGGGTTCGAGCGTCTTCTTCTTGCCGTTCTCGAAGAACTTGGCGTTGGTCGCGACGAGCTCGCGGGGTCCGACGACGCTGTGGAGTCGCTGTCGAGGTGGATCCGGCGAGTCGGCGATCTTGGCCTTCGGGAAGGGGAGTGTATGGTGGGTGCACCCCCGCAAGTCTCGTCGCCATCGGCTCGCGCCTTGTCGCATTGCCGCGACTCTGGCCTTTCGGTTGTCGCAGGGCGTCGCCGTTAAGCGGCCGATGAGACTCTGGTGTGGCCCTCCATTCGTCAACCTTATCGGCCGTTGGAGGTAATCTAGAGTAACTGAGCTCTTGCTAAGGCTTCCGCTGGTGTGGTTGGCGGCAACGGCGTGCGGAGCGAAGAACGGGATGTGCTCGGACTCCTAACCAAGTTAGGAGGAGCAATATCCCGCCCAAGCAACCGTACTCCACTCGTATCGGCATGCTGAGGTGCATGCGGGTCTCGAGGGCCTCGGGATCCTCCAGCTTGGCCTTGATCCAATGAGCGTATGGTGCCGCGAGTATCATGACGCTGTCGGTCCCGCGCCTCTTGCGATGGACGCGGTGCAGATTCGGACGTCGATGCCTGCGCTGCCTTGTCCTTGGACCTGGCGGCATCGTGGGCTCTCGGCGATGCGGTCCCTCATGACGTTCCCCCACCACTGGCGGCTCCGGTGGTGGTGGGTTCGGCAGCAGACGGCTCAGCTGCTGCCGAAGACTTCTTCTTGGCGCCATGTCAACGAAGATGTCGATGAAGTTGCCAGCGTGACCGCGGATCGGGTTCACACAGCCTCGGCGCCCCCTACAGCGCGCCGAGATGTCGAGGAGAATCGATCGTGTCCCTCGAGCACCTATGGGACCTGGGCCTTGTGGTTCGGAGGCGGAGATTGCACAAAGAGCGGATCGAGGCGATGCACACGGCGGATTTTACCCAGCTTCGAGCTCTCCGAGAGATAATACTCCTCTTGCTGCTTTGTGGATTATCTTGTGTTCTTGCCGAGGAGCAATCAGAGCTACAAGACCTAGCCTGAGCGTGGTTTCGTATGAATGTGATGATCTAAGCCGGAGTTGGACCGAATCGAGCCGAACCTCCTCTACGTTGCACTTGGGCCTCCTTTTATAGGCACAAGGGGTTACCACATGTGGCAAGTAGACAAGGGTAAGATAGTAAAAACATAGGTTGGTACACCGCTTTATGCGATGTCTGATGGTCTATACCTAACTCTGACGGCAAGGGACAAGAGTCATCAATGCCCGTCTCAGTCGCCCGAACAGTGTAACAGGGACCGTCAAGTGCGCCTCCGTTTGCCACGATCGTAGCTTGTCAGCACCGTCTGTCGCTACTCCCCGCTGGCTGCACAGCCCGTTGACACGCGTACTCGGGAGAGCCCCGTGGTGACACGTTGGCGGGTGATCCGGAGCGGAGATGAAGAGAGGTCGCCCGCCCCGGCAAGCGCCTTGCCGCGGCAGGAACCTTGTCGCGCTTGGGGGCTCGGCACCCGCCAAGCCTTCCCGGCAAGCTCCTCTTGCCGGGGCCTTGTTTCCTTTGCGCCCTGAGTGGCCTTCCCGGCAAGCTCCTCTTGCCGGGGTCTTGACTACTTTGTTCTTGAATGGCTCCAAAAGGAGCCGCTGAGGACCTTGGCGGCCATCAGGCCAGCCCTGCCGTGGGGCGCTGCAACTGTCCGTGCACGAGTTCGGGGTACTAGGGTACCCCTACTCTAGTACACCGACAGCCACCCTGTCCATGGTGTGGGTGCAGATCCGTGGGCTCCCACCTACTGCCAGGGAGGAGGGCCTCATCCGTGGCATGTCCCGTCTGCTGGGAAAGTTTGTGGATGTCGATAGAACTTCCCTATCCAAGGGCCCTGCCGTTCGGGTGCGGATCAAGTCACCGGACCCCCCCCCCCCCAAGCTCAAGCGGACAATTCAGATGTTCTTCAACAACGTCGGTTACGACCTCCACATCTTGGTTGAGGGTGGGACTCCCACCGATCCCCTCAGCCCGGATGTTGGGGGCAAAGCCGATCCTGAGCCCGGCCCAGGCGGGGGCGCTGCTCCTCCGGGCACCCCCCATCGTTCACCCTGCTCTGAGGCATCCCACGACGACTCGACAGACCTTGGGGATCCTCCCCCTAGCCGTCTTCTCCCACCCCTCGTCCACCCACTGCTCAGGGCTCGGCTCCCGCGACGACTGCATCGGGGAGGAGTCTAAGGACATCGAGGGCCATGCTTGACGAGGCTGCCACCCTCCCACCTGGTGCTACCCCTACCCCTCCTTTCCTCCCTGCTCCGCTGTCTTCCTCTAATGAGGAGGGGAGTGGGGACAACCAGGTTAGCTTGGATGCGCGTCCTCCCTCCTCCCTGCGGCTTGGGTTTCTGGTGCACATCCGGGAGGACTCCTCGGCGCCGGCTCCCCTGGAGCCTGGACCCGCGGCGGTCTCCTCGCCCACGTCTTCCCGGATGCCCAAGTCTCGGGGCCGCCCCGCTCGGCCTCCAAACCGGTCTCGTCGGAACGGAAGAGCGCCCGACTCGAGGCGGCTCCCCGGCTAGCGGGGGCCTCGCCGACCGTGGTGGAGAAGGCTTCGCGACGTGCCGCCATCCGCAACCTCGACGCAGGTCCGTTCGTCTCCCAGGCTCCTTGTGCTGATTCTGATGATATTTGTGACGATTCCTTCTCTGCACTCGCTGGTGTTCCGCTTGGCCATCTGGCCAAGGTAGTGGCTGATTCGGCTATAGTTTTCCATGGTGAGAAGGGCCCGGTCTTATAGCAGCTTGCGTCCCTCCAGGCCAAGGAGTTACTGGAGGGCCACCTCACGGCCACCCGTGCTCGCGAGGCGGGAGCAGCTGCGGAGATCCCCCCCCCCCCTCCCGCCTACTCCCCGTCCGGTTGGTGGTTGGGGCCTCTTTGCGAATGAGCCGGGCAAGATCTATGGTCGGACGCGATCCCGCACTGCCCAGTTGCATCGGGCCCTTAGTACTACTACTACTACCATAGGGTCCAGGGAGGACCCGTTAGGCGAGTGATCATGCACTCTCTATTTTGGAACTTGCGGGGCTTTGGCCATGATGGCCGCCGCAGAAAGCTTATTGAGTACATGCGCATTGAGTCCATAGATGGGGTAGCGATCCAGGAAACAATGCGCACTGAGTTCTCTCTTGTAGAACTTGAACGTCTTAGTAGACACTTGTTTGCATGGCACTGGTTGCCATCTAGTGGAGTGATGGGTCACTCCGGTGGCATCCTTCTAGGTGTGAAAGACGCCATCGTTAAGGTGGGATCCATGGATCGTGGATCCCACTTCGTCAGCATGGAGGTTTCGGAGCACGGGATGAACTTCAAGTGGGAGATCATCGTGGACTACAGCCCAACCGACCATAGTCGCTCGGCTGCTTTGTTGGCCGAGCTCCACACCAAGATAATCTCCTCTACCCTCCCAGTGGTGGTGTGGGAGACTTCAACCTCCTTCGCTCCACCGCGGAGAAGAGTAACTTGCGTGTCGATCTTGCGGAGATACGTCGATTTAACGACTGGGTTGCGGACTTAGGCCTTCTAGAGCTGGACAGGGTCGGGGCGAGATTTACCTGGACTAATAGACAGGTTGCCCCTACCCTTAGTGTGCTTAACCGAGTGTTCGTCTTCCCTGACTGGGAACTTCGGTTCCCTTTGGCCTCTCTCCAGGCTATTACTCTCATCGGGTCCGACCACGTACCCCTACTCTTGTCCTATAGGGACGAGAAACCCCCCCTCGGTTTCGATTCGAGGATTTCTGGCTCCGGCAGCCAGGCTTTATGGCGGTCGTCCAGGCTCACTGGGTCTCTGCATTGGCTGAGCCCCATAGGCAGATTTCTATCTTGGACGAATGTCATCAACTGTCCAAGCGGCCTAGTCAATTCATGAAAGGATGGGGCGCTAATATAGGAAGGCTCCTTTGGATCCAGAAGGAATCCCTTCTGGAGGAGATCCGGGCCCTTGACCTTTGCACGGACAATTCAGGGATCTCCGCAGAAGAATGGGCTCATAGATATAATGTGGAAGACTCTCTCATGGATATCTACTCCAAAGAAGAGGAGTTGTGGCGCCAGCAAGGATCCATATACTGGGTGCTGTTTGGCGACGCCAACACGGCTTACTTCCAGGCCATCGCTAATGGCCGTAGGATACGCTGTTCCATTCCCCTTCCATGGGGAGGAGGTCAGCTTTTTCAGGACCCCTAGCGATCTGCTCGCTGGTAGATGACTTCTACAAGTCGTTATTTGCCAGGCAACCTCAGGGAGGGATCGCCCTTGCGGACCACATTTGGTCGCCCGAACAACGTATCTCCTCAGAGGAGAATGCTGCGCTCCTCGCCCCCTTTGATGCCTCGGATGTGGATACTTTTGTTAAAGCCATGAACCTGGCTTCAGCCCCGGGCCCTGATGGCCCACCGGTTCGCTTCTTCCAGGCATTCTGGCTGATGGTCAAGGAGTTCATCCTTGACCTGCTCCTTGAGTTTTCTAGGGGAACATTGGACGTTTCCCGGCTCAACTACGGGATCATTGTTGGTGTCAAAACCGGCGGATCTCGGGTAGGGGGTCCCGAACTATGCGTCTAAGGCTAATGGTAACAGGAGGCGGGGGACACGATGTTTTACCCAGGTTCGGGCCCTCTCGATGGAGGTAATACCCTACTTCCTGCTTGATTGATCTCGATGATATGAGTATCACAAGAGTTGATCTACCACGAGATCGTAGAGGCTAAACCCTGGAAGCTAGCCTATGATTATGATTGTTGTCATCCTACGGACTAAACCCTCCAGTTTATATAGGCACCGAAGGGGGCTAGGGTTATACAGAGTCGGTTAAAGAGAAGGAAATTTACATATCTGAATATCCAAGCTTGCCTTCCACGCAAAGGAGAGTCCCATCCGGACACGGGAAGATGTCTTCAATCTTGTATCTTCATAGTCCAACAGTCCGGCCAAAGTATATAGTCTGGCTATCCGAGGACCCCTTAATCCAGGACTCCCTCAGTAGCCCCTGAACCAGGCTTCAATGACGATGAGTCCGGCGCGCAGATTGTCTTCGGATTGCAAGGTGGGTTCCTTCTCCGAATACTCCGTAAAAGATTGAGAACACAAGTATCGTGTCCGGCTCTGCAAGACAAATTCCACATAGCACCGTAGAGAGTACAATATTCCACAAATCTAATCTGCTGACAGCATGACAACACGCCACGGTCCGGTCATTATTCGAACCGGTTTTCACAACCAGCTACTGCACATAATGCGAGGCAGTTTCCTCGACACGTCTTGTCAAAGCAGAGATCTTGTCCCCTTATCACGGGATTCTCATCAATACGGGTATGGGTAACCCAACCGCGCCATCAATCGTGGAGCTTGGGAAATAAGCGATTTTAACGGGCAAGTGGGGAGGCGCACAGTTTATAAAGAGATAAGGATGCTCCTCTTTCACCCACGCCTCCTTCCTTCCTCGCTCATCCATTCTCGCACGCTCGAGCTCCAGCACCCCAGTTCTCACCTTCTCCGCACAGCGAAACATGTCCGGAGCGGGAGGCAAGCGGATGGCCTCCTCCGTCAAGGAGGAGGACATTACGAAGCTCCGGGCTGCCGGATACTTGGCCGCAGACATTGCGCACCGGCTCCCGGACGCAGGGCAGATCATTCCGACTCCGGGACCCCACGAGAGGGTCGTGGTCCTCGCCCATTTCATCTGTGGACTTTGATTCCCCCTCCACCCATTTGTCCGTGGGATCATGTTCTATTACGGGCTGGATTTTCATGATCTGGCCCATAATTTCATCCACAACATCTCGGCGTTTATCGTCGTGTGTGAGGCTTTTCTCCGCATCAGGCCCCACTTCAGTCTGTGGCTAAAGATCTTCAATGTAAAGCCGAAGATAGTGGTCGGCCAGCAGGCGGAGTGTAGAGGCGCCATGTCGGTGTACTAGAGTAGGGGTACCCTAGTATCCCGAACTCGTGCACGGGCAGTCGCAGCACCCCGCGGCAAGGCTTGCCTGGCAACCGCCAAGATCCTCCGCGGCTCCATTGGAGCCATTTAAGAACAAAGTATTTAAGTCAAAGAAACAAGACCCCGGCAAGAGGAGCTTGCCGGGAAGGCCACTCAAGGCATTTAGAAGACAAGACCCCGGCAAGAGGAGCTTGCCGGGAAGGCCACTCAAGGCATTTAGAAGACAAGACCCCGGCAAGAGGAGCTTGCCGGGAAGGCCCAGTGAGCGACAAGCTTCCGGACGCGACAAGGCAACAACCGCGACAAGGTGCTTGCCGTGACAGGTTACCACTCCGTTCTTCCGCTCCAGCTCATCCACCAACGTGTCACCATGGGACCTTTCCAAGCGCGCGTGGCAAGAGGCTGTGAGACCGGCGGGGCGCGGTGGCAATTGGTGCTGACAAGATGGCCATCGTGGCGAACGGTGGCGCCCCTGACGGTCCCTTTCTGCACTGTTTAGTCGACTTGGACGGGCATTTAATGCTTTTGTCCCTTGCCGTTAGGGTTAGGTAGAATACACTGTACAAGTAGCTGTACCAACCGCAACTCATTTTCCCTTTTTGCCCTTGTCTACGTTGCCACCTGTCGGTGACCCCTTGAGCATATAAAAGGAGGCCCATGCGCAACGTAGAGGGGGTTCAGCTCATTCGAAACCAGAAACACTCAGGCTAGGTCTTGTAGCTCTCAGCGCTCCCTAGCAAGAACACAATAGAATCAGACAAGCAGCAGTAGGAGTATTATCTCTCCGGAGAGCTCCGAAGCTGGGTAAACTGCTCGTGTGCTTCGCCTCGATCTGCTCTTCGTGCGACCTCCGCCCCCACCGAACCGAAAGGGGCTCGGTCCGCCGGTCCCATAGGTGTTCGTGGGTTACGATTAGCTTCCCCGACATCTTTGGCGCGCCAGGTAGGGGAGCGTCGAGGCTGTGTGAACCTGATCCGGCGTTCACACGAGCTACATCTTCATCATCTTCATCGACATGCCACCGAAGAAGAAGGCTTCGGCGGCAGCGGAGCCGTCCACGTCGATCCCACCGCCACCGGAGCAAATGGGTGGTGGGGTAGACACAGGCGGAAGAACGGGCGTCGACGAGGGAGCTCATGATGCTGCCAATCTCAGGAGGCCGCGCAGACTTCGGCGTCCGTACACGCACCGCGCCCATCTCAGGAGGCGCGGGACCGACAGCGTCATGGTATACATAGTACCATACGCTCGTTGGATCAAGATCGAGCTGGTGGATCCCGAGGCCCTCAAGACCAACACGCACGCCAACACGCTGGCACGAGCGAGGCACGGTCGCCTGGACGAGATACTGCTCCTTCTAACATAGTTAGAAGTCCGAGCATATCCCGCTCCTCGCACCGTTTGACACTGCCACCCACTACTCCAGCAGAAGCTTTGGTGAGAGCTCAACTGCTCCTAGATTACCCTCCAACGACCGACAAGGTCGACGAATGGAGGGCCACCATCCAGAGTCTCATCGGCTTTGCCAACGGCGACACTCCACGGCAACCGACTACATCGCTGCCACGGCAAGGCGACAAGGCACGAGCCGGTGGCGACGAAACCTGTGGGGGTGCAGCCACCATGCACTCCCCACCCCGAAGGCCAAGATCGCCGACTCGCCGGATCCACCTCGACAGCGACTCCACCGCGTCATCGGACCCACGAGCTCGTCGCGATCAGCGCCAAGTTCTTCACGAACGATAGCAAGAAGACGCTCGAACTTGCATCGAGCGCCGAAGAGAAGCGCGGCGTCAATCCGACCAGCGCGCTGGGCTCTCTGTTGATATGCATGCGCCAGGGGAACCAGGTGACTTGCCGTACGCGGTAGGTTGTCCTGCGTTCACTCGTGAGCTGCGGCAAATCCAGTGGCCCAGCAAGAAGAATTTCAAGCCAGATGTGCTAGAGAAGTACGATGGCAAGACGCACCCGTCGGAGTTCCTCAGCATCTACACCATTGCGGTGCAAGCTGCCGGGGGGCGAGACGACAAGATTCTGGCCAACTACTTCCCGTTGGTACTCAAACCCAACGTCAGATCTTGGCTCATGCACTTGCCGGACAACTCAATATCCTCTTGGGCGGATCTATGCCATCAGTTTGTTGGCGCCTTCACAGGCGGCCACAAACCTCATGGCCAAGAGAGCGACCTTCTGCTCGCCCAAAAGGAAGGAGAGCCCCTGCGCAAGTTCATTCAGAGATTCAGCCGTGTACAGCATAACATCCCAAATGTCCACCCTGCCGTGGTGATCAGCGCGTTTCATCAGAATGTGCGGAACCGCAGGATGCGGGAGGAGATGGCGATGTACAAGATCAAGGACGTCAGTGAGCTATACGCCCTGGCCGACAAGTGTGCACGTGCTGAGGAAGGGAGGAGACTCCCTGGAGAGAATGTGGAGGCAGCAGGATCTTATAGTGAGGGGTCTGCTCCGGCAAAGAAAAGCCGGCGGCGGAACAACAAAAAGAAGAAAGGCAGAGATGTGCTAGTTGTCGAGCAGTCCGGCAACGGAGGTGGTGCCAAGAAAGCCAAAGTTGGTAGCTCCGGCAAGGAGGTTGCCGCGGACACCAACTGCCAGGCTGTGGCTGTCGCCGACAAGCAGGACAGCTCCAACAAGCAGTACTGCAAGACCCACCGCTCTAAGGGCCATGATCTCCAGAGCTGCAAGAAGGTTGAGCAGCTTGTTGAGCAGCAAAAGGCTGAATACGAGCGGCGCGACAAGGAGAAGGCTCAAGAAGGTGCTGGAGGACCAAGCAAGAAACGTCTCGGCCGGGGAGGACGTCGTGGCAAGGCCAAGCAGCGGCAAGGAGACAGACCTCCTCGCGGCCGCGACAAAGATGAAGATGACGACGACGATGAAGACATGGAAGACGATGAGACCGACGAGCAGGAGTTCCAGAAAGCCACAGAGGTCATGTGCGTTGATGGTGGTGCATCTCTGCATACTTCACACCGCCAACTCAAGCAGTGGATGCGGGAAGTCAATGCGGCAGAACCATCCATAGAGTCACGCAAGCCTCTGAAATGGTCCAGCACGCCTATCATCTTTGATATTGAGGACCACCCTGATCGCATCACTGCGGTCGGGTGCTTCCCGATGTTGGTTTCACCAACTATCCGCAACCTCAAGGTCATTAAGATGCTAGTTGACGGCGGGGCCGGCTTGAACCTGATCTCCTCAGCGGTGCTCCAGAAGCTTCAGATCCCTGACAGCGAGCTCGAAGAGACCGGCACATTCCAAGGAATCAATCCGGGAAGAAGCAAGCCAAAGGGAAAGATCACGTTGCCGGTGACATTTGGTAGCGAGTTCAACTTCAGAACTGAGAGAGTCACTTTTGATGTTGCTGATTTTCCATTGCCTTACAATGGGATACTTGGCCGTCCAGCACTCGCCAAGTTCATGGCAGCCTCTCATTATGCATACAACTTGCTCAAGATGCCAGGCCCGATACACTACAAGAATCCTGTTAATACATGACAGATTTAGTCCGTCACTGATCAATGAAAAACTGTCATGGGTGGCCTTCCATGACGGATTTGAAATCCGTCATGTATATCGCGTCATAATTTGACATGGTAGCTTCCATGATAGTTCTTGGTCATCATGGATCTGCGCCCAGCCCAAGCCCAATATTCTCGTGGCCAAACAAGCCGTCATGGACATACGCCATGTTGGAGTTTTGCTTGACCAATTGGAATGACATGGCATCCCTCGTGGGCTATTTGGACAATTGTTTTTGCGTTTTCCTTCTTAACCCACATCGTGGAGATAACAGTTAGATATTTTTGTTATCTACAAATTTCACGCCTAATATTCAAACAAAGACATAAATAAAAATTAATTTTCACATAACAGCCCAAACTTATTACAATCATGGCAATGTTCGATACCAAAATACATATTTACATAGATAGCTCATCAAGTATTTACAAACATTATTACTACATCACTTTGCATTTTCTTGGAACAGATCTGAAAAAGGAGCCTCTAAACAAAATTAGTACATAACTCTGCATTTTCTTGGAACCGATCCGAAAAAGGAGCCCCTGATTTCTCTATGTATTTCTCTGTGTATCCGATTTGAAAAAGGAGCCTCTGCTTTCTTGGAACCTGCACTAAACAAAGGCATAAAAAAACCTGTTAACCAGCATGTGGACAAATCTGGATAAGTGAAAAGAATTATCAGCTAGGTACAATGTAGATACAAACTATGGCTGAACTATTTTAAGATGACTAAGCTTGCAAGATGCAGGATATCTAACCCTACACCAGTTTCTAATAAGTAAAACAGAGTATAATGCGGAAAAAGTTTTCTTTTACAACGTGTCTAGATGTAGGCCTTTAGTGTAGATTCAGGAAACAAAAAATTATTGGGATAGTAGATCTAGTATAACTTCCTGGCAAAAGAATTACAAGCATAAATTGCTACACTTTCTTTTATTTAAGTTGGCAATAAAAGATCAAAACTACATCATGAAAAATAAATGCAACAATTGAAGTTTCGAAAACTAAACACTAAATAGCACTTGGCTCACAAGATGCTTCTGAATAGTCTGAAGTGGAACCACATGGACAAGCAATAGAGAAACTTTACATATTTTGGATCTGTAATAAATATCAAGAAACTTACACAAGACACATTGCCTGAAATATCAAATTCGAGATGAATACAAAAGTTATAATGAAGTCGGTACCTGGAGTCGCTCCTTGACAACAACATTAGCCATTGACAATAAACAGCAAGACATGTTTTATTGTAAATATTTGATTAAACTTAATAGAACGAGCGTGCATGTTGAGCTTTTGATATATGAATAACTGCAAGGGCGTTGGGCATCAAAAATACTATTGCCATTGGCAAGTGTTTGTTCTAAGTTCAAAATTCTAGTAAAGTAACAAATATGTTTTATGTATCGCATTTATCCTCGAAATGCAAATCTGGTATATCCATAAATACAACTCTGTATTCAGGCATTGACCAACCAATATCAAAACAAAACATATGATGCCTACTTTCATGAAGCAAGAAAAATATAGAACTATGGAATCCAGGAAAGTATGAACAAAACAAGTACGAACTGCATCATCCTTGAAGCTAAAATAAATTACAGCCTTATCTACTAAAGTATGCAATATATGTTGGAACATCACACCCCACTATTTGCCACAAATGTAACTTGGACAAAATGGTCAGCTAAGTAGATCCCATAGAGATAAATCAAGAGTCATGAGATTTGAATGTTCAGTGGAAGGATAAGATATGATAGTACTCTTCTCCTCAGCGAAAAGGCAGATAACACCATCACCTGCCCTGCTGGCAATTACATCCTTGCTGCATGCACAGAGTAGAAAGGAACCAATAGGAGCATCTCATAGGCGTTTACTTGCTAAAATAAACTAGTAGTTGCTTAACTAACTAGCAGATCTCACGATTTCTACATCGCTAGTGCTCGCACGCTTGAGAAAAGAAGATGGAAATAGCAAGCTGTGCTACTCATCGTTAGGCTGTAACATGCAGTATGAGGAAAGGAAGTAGCCACGTTTTACATGTCGAGTTCAGTGAAGAAAATTTGAGCGCAATCAATTGGAAAGAAAAGAAAAACAGAGCGCGCGGGGCGACCTGGTTCTGTGGGGAATCATGGTGGGCGGGGCGGGACGACCTCGCTGTCGAACTTGTCCAGCTCGTCGGACTCGAGCGTGGGGTCCCGGTCGTCCGTCAAGGAACTGGAGAGGCGGAGAGCTCCTGTTGATCTGAATCAAATCAAAAAAATAATTGATTGGGGATGGGAGAAAGAAGGAATAAAGGAGAGGAGACGAGGGGAAGTAGGGGCCGGACCTTGCGTGGGGCCTCGTCGTCGCTGGCGTGGTCAAGCTCGGCCTCACGCAAGTCATGGTCGTCATCCTCTCCTCGTCCGATGCTTGATGCTCCGAACCTCCGGATGGAGAGGGAGCTGCGCGGCCTGGGAGACAGAGGAGGGAGGCCCTGAGTCGAGATCCACGGCCGGCGCGCCCGCCTTCGGCTAGAGGCTGGCCACGCGCCTGTCGGCTAGGGTTGGCTGCCGCTTCGATGGGGCCGCTGCAACCGTCGTCGCCGTCGATCTCGGGCCGCCGTCATCGGTTGGAGGCAGGGAGGTGGGGGAGGAGGACGGGGACAAGCAGAGGCATGGCGGCGGAGGACGGGGACGAGGAGCGGCTAGGTGTGGCGGCGGCGGATGGGGAAGAGATTGGGGAGACGAGGAAGCATGTTAGGGTTAAGTTTTATACGGGTAAAAGTTTCGGGCTTTAGGCGGGCTTTTGACGGGCCTGCGGGGCTGTACGAGGCTGTTCATGACGGTTTTCAAAACTGTCATGGGAAATCCGTCATGCATTAACAGGTTTCTTGTAGTGATAAGTGTCATTTCTGTTCATGGAGACAAGAAAGATGCTCTTATCTGCGCCGACAAGATCTACCGGGAAGCAGCAGCTGCAACAGATAGCAAGTCACTTGCCGCTGAAGCTCCCGGGGGGAAGAAGAAGACCAAGTCCGGCAAGCGCACCTCTTCGGAGTGCTGTGCTACCGTCGAGGACGCACCATCGAGCTCCACCGGCAAGTGTAAGAAGACGATGGCAGCTCCACCAAAGACCAAGAAGGTGCCCGCCAAGGAGGACGGCACTTGTGGTACCTTCACCATCAGTGCCACTCTCGACCCTAAATAGGAAGGCGCGCTCGTTGCTTTCCTGCGGTGACGTCGACGTGTTTGCATGGCAACCGTCTGACATCCCCGGTGTTCCCAGGAAAGTGATTGAGCACCATCTTGCCGTCTGTCCTCACGCGCGGCCCGTCAAGCAGAAAGTCAGAAAGCAAGCAGTGGAGTGCCAAGAGTTCATCGCAGAAGAGATCAAGAAATTGGAATCAGCAGGCCTTGTCAGAGGAGTGCTCCATCCTACGTGGTTGGCCAATCCTGTAGTCGTGCGTAAGGCAAACGGAAAATGGAGGCTTTGTATCGACTTTACCGATGTTAATAAAGCTTGTCCCAAAGACCCATTTCCCTTGCCACGCATCGATCAGATTGTTGACTCCACGGCCGGATGTGATTTGCTTTCATTTCTTAATGCGTACTCAGGATATCATCAGATCTTCATGGCGAAGAGGATGAGGAAAACCGCATTCATCACCCGTGTGGCACATATCTTTATTTCATACGGATGCCTTTCGGTTTAAAGAATGCTGGTTCAACATTTGCAAGAGTAGTGCATGATGCTTTTGAGCCGCAAATGCACAGAAATGTAGAAGCCTACATGGATGACATAGTGGTCAAAAGCAGAGACAGGGCAACTCTGGTTCAAGATTTAGACGAGACCTTTGCAAATCTGCGCAAGATCAACCTCAAGCTCAATCCCGAGAAGTGTGTATTTGGAGTCCCTTCCGGCAAGCTTCTCGGGTTCTTCGTGTCTCAGCGGGGGACTGAAGCCAATCCCGACAATATCAAGGCCATTGAGCAGATTGGAGCACCAAAGCGTGTCAAGGATGTACGAAGACTTGCTGGTTGCGTAGCTGCTCTCAGCAGGTTTATCTCTAGATCTGCTGAGCGCGCCCTGCCGTTTTTCAAAATTTTGAAAAAGGTAGGTCCAATGAAATGGACTCCCGAAGCGGAGGCTGCGCTGCAGGACTTAAAGAGATACCTATCCTCCACTCCAATACTTGTCGCACCTAGGCCACAAGAGATGTTGTTGTTATATATAGCGGCAACCAATCAAGTGGTTAGTGCTGCGTTAGTAGCGGAGAGGGAGGCGGATGATGAGCTAGCAACCATGGCAGATGCATCCAACGACAAGCAGGGGGCTTCACCGGCAAGCTCTGGTCCCGACAAGGATGGATCTGCGCAGACGTGTGAGAAGATGCAGAAAAGGATGGTGCAGCGCCCGGTTTACTTTGTCAGTTCCCTTCTGCAGGGGGCTAGATCAAGGTACTCTGGTGTGCAGAAGTTGCTTTTCGGCCTTCTCATGGCCTCGAGAAATCTGCGCCATTACTTTCAAGCACATGAAATCACAGTCGTCACTCGCTTTCCGCTGAAGAGGATATTGCAAAACCCAGAAGCAACAGGCAGGATTGTCGAGTGGGCACTGGAACTGTCAAGCTTTGGCCTCAAGTTTGAAAGCACTTCAACTATTCAAAGCAGGGCACTGGCAGAGTTCATAGCGGAATGGACGCCAACACAAGATGAAGAAATTCCAGAAACGAGCATCCCCGTCAAGGAAGCAAGCAAAGAGTGGCTGATGTACTTTGATGGTGCCTTCTCGCTGCAAGGCGCCGGTGCTGGTGTGCTGCTTGTCGCACCCACCGGAGAGCACCTCAAGTACATAGTCCAAATGCACTTTCCCAAGGAGCAAGCGACAAACAATACTGCAAAGTATGAAGGTCTGCTTGCGGTCTCGAGATAGCGATGAACCTTGGGATCAAGAAGCTCATTGTCAGGGGTGACTCGCAGCTTGTCGTCCGCCAAGTGAACAAGGATTATCAGAGTCCGTTGATGGAAGCCTATGTTGATGAGGTGAGAAAGCTAGAAGAGCACTTCGACGGCCTACAGATGGAACAAGTTCCAAGAGCTCAGAACGATGTAGCTGACGGCCTGTCGAAGTGCGCCGCACTCAAGTTACCTGTGGAACCAGGGATTTTTGTGCTCAAGCTGACTCAACCAACTGTAACGCCATCAACTGGACAGAGCAAGAAGAGGAAGTTGATTTCTGGTGACTATTTTCCGGCAGAGCTTCCTGAAGTCGCCACCAAGAAGGTCCCCAAGATCGACACCAAAAGTGCTGAGGAGCAGTCTGCTCCGACAAGCCCTAGGGTTTGTTTCGTTGAAGCAGACGCCCCCGACAAGTTTTCCTCTGGCAAGCTTGCCGGGGAACATCAAGCTCCGGCCGAGCCGCAAGTTCTTGCCGTAGAAGCGGCTGTTCCCGCAGCAGCGGATGTGCCTTTAGTTCTTGTTGTCGAGCCGCAAGCTCCAGCATGGGCACAGCAGATTGTCCATTTCCTTCAGACATGAGAACTTCCCGAAGAGCAAGAAGAAGCGGAAAGAGTAGCCCGGCAGTCAAGTATGTACCAGTTTGTCGACAGCACACTGTACAGAAGAAGACTCAACGGTGTGAAATTGAAGTGTATTCACCGGGAAGATGGACAGAAGCTGTTGGCAGAGATACACGGAGGCATATGTGGTCACCACATTGGCGCAAGAGCACTTGCCGGCAAAGCTTTCCGGCAAGGTTTCTTTTGGCCAACAGCCCTCCAGGATGCAACTGCACAAGTAACCAAGTGTGAAGCGTGCCAGTTCAATTCCAAGCAAATACACCAGCCAACTCAAGCTCTCCAGACGATCCCTTTATCCTGGCCATTTTCGTGCAGGGGCTCGACATCCTCGGCCCTTTCCCCGAAGCTGTCGGGGCTTTGAGTACTTGTACGTTGCAATCGACAAGTTCACAAAGTGGCCGGAAGTGGAAGCAGTGAGGAAGGTGACAGCATAGTCAGCGGTCAAGTTCTTCAGGTCAATTGTTTGCCGTTTTGGAATTCCTAACAGGATCATCACCGACAACGGCACGCAATTCACGAGCCGCACCTTCATGCAGTACGTCCAAGATCTTGGCGCCAAGTTCTGCTTCGCTTCTGTTGCTCACCCGAGAAGTAACGGTCAAGCAGAGAGGGCAAATGCTGAAGTGCTGCGTGGGCTCAAGACCAGAACTTTCGACAGGCTGCACAAGTGCGGAAGAAACTGGATTGAGGAGCTGCCAGTGGTTCTTTGGTCGATCAGGACGACGCCAAATCGAGCCACCGCCAAACACCTTTGCTCTAGTCTATGGAGCAGAAGCAGTTCTCCCCACGGAACTTCGTATCTGGGTCACCTCGAGTACTCGCTTATGATGAGCTGAGCAAGAGCAGCTGCGACAAGATGACGCTGCTCCTCGAGGAGGACTGTCTTCGAGTTGTTGTTATGCGAGCTGCCGATACCAAGAAGCTTTGCGTCGCTACCATAGCCGCTAAGTTAATGCCGAAGTCTCGAGGAAGGCGACCTTGTTCTTGGCGCGTTCAGTCCGCCAAGAATTCCAACAAGTTGACGCCTTGAAGTGGGAAGGCCCTTATCGGGTGAAACAAGTCACTAGGCTCTGGCGCTGTCCACCTTGAGACCGAAGATGGCATTCCGGTGAGCAACTCCTGGAACATCGAAAGCATCTTCGTAAGTTTTACCCATAGGGCACGTTGCGGAACCTGTTCCGCAACCACCTTTTGTACAAGTCTTGCCGATGTTGCATGTAAACCTTTGTACAAAGCCGGTAGCGCAGATCCCGTGCATTAGTAAAGTTCATGTGTTTTGCACAATTTGTCAATTTCATGCTTTCATCATTTTATTGCATGTTTTGTCTGACACTTTGTGCAGCACCTACAACCGGTAAGCAGTAACGAGCCGCAAGGTTCCATGACTTTATTTTCTCTTCTTTCTCTTTCCTAAAGAAAGGAAGGTTCCCTCGCCCACAAGTTAGCCGGGGGGGGGGGGAGGAGAAGATAATGGCCTGGACCAAGCGTCGCTCGAGGAAATATCGCCTTACCAGGAAGCGAACAACAGAAAAGCTAAGTTGCCAAAGTTTGAGCAATCAGTTTTTAAATTTTTAAGTTATTTTCCTCGAACGACCGTACTTTGTATGGAAAACCTGTGCGCGAAGGAACCAACTCGTAGCTAGTTGCGCCCTTACTTTGTTTCGAGTCCGCTCAACAAACTTAAGTGAGCTGCAGACTAGTTGCGACAAGGTTGCTTGTCGGAAGTGGCACCGCCAGCAGGCTGCTGACGTTCCGCACTCAGCGCTCGCGGCAAAGGTGCCCGCGCCGACAGGTTCCCTAAAAGCGTACGGCAAAAACATACAAAGGAAAGAATCAAGTAAAGGAAATAACATTGCAATCATTGCCCAAAATAGAGTTATATTACAAAATAGCTTGTCGCAGCTCTAATAGATTGTTCTCCTAACTTGATCAGCAGCAACAAGGGAAAGATAAAATTGGCGGCCTAGTCTACGCGGTCGCCATCAACCCTCTTGATCTTGCCCACCTTGTCCACAATGGGTGCGACAAGGGCCTTGAGTGCCTCCACATCGACATCCGGCGGCAAGGACTTGAGGACGCCGGTGAGGTTGAGGCCTCGGTTGCGGAAGGCCACCTTCATCAGCACCTTCTGGAGAGCTCCCGCGCAGATCTGGCGCGATTCCTCGGCCAACTGCTTTGGGATCTCTTCCCGGAGTCGCTGGAGAGCCGCCACCACGCCCTTGAAGAACAAGCTGAGCTTGGCGCTGGGTTGGAGGCGCTCGTCGGAGGAGTACCCAAGATCCACCATCCCCAGCTCCGTCAGCTCCTTGTTGATGGCGGCTGCGATATTCACAAGACCTTCGGTCCAGTGCTCCACATTCTCCCTGAAGGTGCTCTGGGCGGCAGTAGCACTCGCCAGCAGCGCCTCGTCGGCCTTGATCTTCTCCAACAGGCCCACCTCCCGCTCCTTGGCGCCGTCTAGCGTCTGCATCAGGTGGTCAGCTTCAGCTCAAGATCTGCTTTGGAGTCCTTGGAGGCGCTGAGCTCCTTGCTCCTCTCAGCGAGACGGCCCTGCAGCTCGCCAAGAGTGTAGGCATCCTTCTCGCACTCGAGCTTGAGTGCAGCAAGCTCCTCGCCGCTCTTCTGGAGATTGGCCTCCAGCTGCGTCACTTTCGTCTCCAACTCCTTCTTGGCAGCCTCGGCAGCTGCGGCCGCATCCTTCGCTTCCTTAAGAGCCCCGCCAAGTGCTTCCTCACGCGCGACAAGCTCCTCCTCATGGCTGTCGAGATTGAACTTCCACTGCGCTAGCTCTCCTTCCTGCGCGGATAGCCTCTCGGCGGCAAGCCTCTGTTGCTCTTCAACCTCAGCCTTTTCGAGGATGAAGGCTTTGCGCGCCTCAACAACTTGCTCCCGCTCTCTGCCAGGGACCGGAGAGTTTCTTGGTTGGCGTCCCGGAGCTCCTCCGCGCGTTTCTCTATGTCTGCTCCCGCCTTCGCGGCAAGCGCTTCCCGGGATTCCAGCTTGGCTTGTCGGGCGCGGTAGAGCGACAACAGCTTCTTCAGCAGCTGCTCCTCCTTAGACTTCGCGCTTCTTTGCTGCTGGCGCGTCAACGGCGACAACCAGCAGAGGCGAGCAGCTCTTCGTCAAAGGTCTCTCCTTCGACCGGTGCCCTGGAGCTCGATGCCCAGGGGAGCTTGATGAAGACGCCATCGCCGGCCTTCAGATAGGCGCCGGGCTGGGGCTCTTCGGAGCCTGACGCTGCACCAGTGGCGGAGGGATCAGCGGTCGGTGTAGCGCCTGGCGCTCCTGTGGCCTCAGGGCTGTCAGTGCGATCGCCAGACCCCTCGCCAGCCTTTGCGGCGGCAGCCTTGGCGGCCTCTTCACCGGCGGACTTATCGGCGCCGGCCTCTTCCTCAATGACGGCGGCGTCATCAGTATTGCCGCGCAAGTCCTCCTCGCCGGCGACCTCGGTCTCCATCGGCTCTGCGGCGGATGGATCTGACGACCAGAAAAAGAAAGAACAGTCAAGCAAATGTTCAAAAAGAAAAATAGAAGAAAAGAACCCAAGGGAAATTCTCAGGCAAGAGGATTACCTGCGATGGGATCTGCAGCCATGGTCTCGACCACCGGAGGATCACTGGTGCTGTCCCTTGCCGGAGAACGCTCCCTTGCCGGGGAATCCTCCCATGGCGGTGTAGTCGAAGCAGATGGCATTTCGGGAGCGGCTTCCAGGCACTCCTGGTGAGGTTGCTCTGCTCCTACACAAATCAACAGTCAGATATCAGCAAAGAAGGAGCACCCACGCACGCCTAACAGTAAGAAGTAAACCATATACTTACACTGGGGGCTGTGCTGGGGGCTGCTTTGAGGAAGGGTTGCCAGGTCCGGCAAGGGGGTCTCAGACGCGCCTCCTATTGCCACGGGGGGATCGTCCTCGATGACAACCACCGGGGTCTTGGCTCTCTTCGACGCTCTCTGGGCCAGCGTCCTGAAAAGGAAAGAGTTCAGAATGAAGCAAATCAGATATAAGACGAAGAAACAAAGTTGAAGAAATATAAGCACAACATAGAAGCTTACTCTTCTTCTTCCTCGTCGGAGCTGAGCGCGGAGAGATCAAATTCTGGCTCGCCTCCAGTGCGACGTGGCGGAGGAGTAGGTTCCCTTGACCGCTTGGCGGGGGTGGCAGCGGTGGCCTGTGAGGCCCCCGCCCCAGTTGTTGCAGCGGCGTGAGGTGTTCCCGCGGCAACAGTGCTTGCCGCGGTGGAGCGCGTCGCGTGGTGCGGCGGCTGTTGGCCCGTCTGCCACCCCGTCTCGTCTCCAGCCTTGCGGAGACGCCTTCTTGGTGGAGCCGGGGGCTCCGTTTGCGGCAAGTTGCTAGATGGTGGGGAGGAGGCGCCCTCGGCGGGCTCGCTCGACTCGGCTTGAGGATCGGCAAGCTCCTCCTCGCCGGCAAACTCCCTTCGCTCGACAAGGCTTGCCTCCTCTGCTGTCTCTGCCTCCTCCACGGTGAACCCGAATTCGCCAGCGGCAGCAGCTGCTGCCGCCTCTTCCAGCCTGGTGGCGATGCGCTGCATCTCGTCGTCGGTGGTGTCGCGGGTGAGGCCTTTCTGCTCATCGGGGCGGATTGGCACTTCTTCCAAGATGTCGAAGAACACCCGCACGACGTCGTCTGTAGGCTCTTGCCAGGTTGGAGCAATTCCATGCGAGTCGCACAACGGCAACATTGCACGGATGCGGTCGAGCGAGGAATTGTTGCACAATAGAACGACTCCCCTCGGCAACCTAAACCATTCGGGATGATCAGGGTCGTGTTTGAACAGCTCCAGCAGCATCGCATCCAACTCCAAGACGGTGAAATTGAAGTTGAGGCCCGGGCGTAGCCTCATGATATCCGCCGCATTTTGGAACTCCCAAGCAGGTCTTCTCCTCTCCTGCAAAGAAGCGTCTTGGCGGCGAAGGAAGTTCTGCGCCAACAACGCCACATGAAGTCCGGCAAGCCTGAGGCGCAAGATCCGGGTCACGGCAATCTTCAATCTAGCATCTTCCGGCGCCAAGTTGCTCCAATCGTTGCCGCGCACTATTGGGGTTCGGCGCTGGGCAGTGAAGGGCTGCGGGTTCTCCTCAACAATCCAACACCAATCTGCCCTCCACTCCTCCCACTTGCTACGGAGCTCTCCTTCCAGGTAGGCCTCTTTCTTGCCCATCCTCGAGATCCAAGCAATCCCTCCGGCAAGTGGCTCTCCTCTCTCGACTCGGGGCATGAAGAAGTGGCGGAAGAGGGCTACGTTTGGGTGGACTCCGACAAAGTTTTCGCAGAGGTGTGCGAAAACTGCCATGGTCAGGACAACATTGGGGGTGAAATCAAGGAGGCGGAACCCATAGGTGTTCATGATATCGCAGAAGAATTCAGAGAAGGGCGGGCAGAGCCCGCAATAGAAGAAGAGCGCGAAGAAAGGGTACCCAGTTGGGGCTAATTCCGAAGCAGCGGCTGGGAGTACCTTCGTGCGCGGATGCGCCCGCGTCTCCGTCGACCAGAAGAGGTAGTAGTTCTCCCTCAGCTCCCTTGCGGCAAGCCGGGGGAGGAAGATGGCCCGCTCCTTTCGTAGCGCCGCGAGCCGCTACGCCTCGACCGACTTCACGCCCTTCCCCTTGTCGGCTTTCGGAGCCATGGCGGAGGCGGTGAGAGAGACCGACGGCGTTGGTGGCGCTGATGGCGATGGGGGGCGGAGCGCTGCTCTCTTCAGACTTGGGAAGAAGGGGGGAGCAGTGGTGGTTTTCGAGATTGGACAGCAAAATGGCGGGGTGGGCGGACCTCCCCTGTTTCCCCTGTTTATAGGGGGGAGAGGGGGCGGACGTTCCGCTTTTCCGAATAAACAAACCCCCCCCCCCCCACGATCTCTCCCACGACGCCGCGTTCGACGCGTGCTGTTCGTGGGGGACGTGGTGGGACCATAGCAAGTTACGGCGTGACCTAGGCCGCGCGTGCCCTCAAGATCGCTTTTGGGCCTGGCCCAACAGCGCAAGACTGCCGTGTGGCCCAGGCCCGGGGGCTCCTGTCGGTGTACTAGAGTAGGGGTACCCTAGTATCCCAAACTCATGCACGGGCAGTCGCAGCACCCCGCGACAAGGCTTGCCTGGCAACCGCCAAGATCCTCCGCGGCTCCATTGGAGCCATTTAAGAACAAAGTATTTAAGTCAAAGAAACAAGACCCCGGCAAGAGGAGCTTGCCGGGAAGGCCACTCAAGGCATTTAGAAGACAAGACCCCGGCAAGAGGAGCTTGCCGGGAAGGCCCGGTGAGCGACAAGCTTCCGGACGCGACAAGGCAACAACCGCGGCAAGGTGCTTGCCGCGACAGGTTACCACTCTGTTCCTCCGCTCCAGCTCATCCACCAACATGTCACCATGGGACCTTTCCAAGCGCGCGTGGCAAGAGGCTGTGAGACCGGCGGGGCGCGGTGGCAAGCGGTGCTGACAAGATGGCCATCGTGGCGAACGGTGGCGCCCAACCGGTCCCTTTACTGCCTTTGTTTAGTCGACTTGGGGCCGGGCATTTAATGCTTTTGTCCCTTGCCGTCGTGGTTAGGTAGAATACACTGCATAAGTAGCTGTACCAACCGCAACTCATTTTCCCATTTTGCCCTTGTCTACGTTGCCACCTGTCGGTGACCCCTTGAGCATATAAAAGGAGGCCCATGCGCAACGTAGAGGGGGTTCAGCTCATTCAAAACCAGAAACACTCAGGCTAGGTATTGTAGCTCTCAGCGCTCCCTAGCAAGAACACAATAGAATCAGACAAGCTGCAGTAGGAGTATTATCTCTCCGGAGAGCTCCGAAGCTGGGTAAACTGCTCGTGCTTCAGCCTCGATCTGCCGCTCTTCGTCGACCTCGCCCCCACCGAACCGAAAAGGGCTCGGTCCGCCGGTCCCATAGGTGTTCGTGGGTTACGATCAGCTTCCCCGACACGCCATGGTGGGAAATATGCCCAGCGTCACCTGGCTCGAAGGCTCCTTCGTGGAGACCGTGAAGGGGTGGCAATCAGGGTGGTTCTACATCACCGAGCCGCGCGATGCCAACTGGATGGCGTCCCCCGAATTCCGATCCGGCATCCCCGTGCGGCTCACCTCCTAGAAGAAGAAGGGCCTAACCTGGGGCGTGTCCAAGGAGCTGACCGGACTCCAAAACTGCGTCAAAAATATGACAACCAAGAAGATCAAGCTTGTCAACGTAGTCCAGGTCATGCTATTTCGCCGGATTCTCCCGTGTCAAAGACGGGCATTCAACCAGTGGGAGTTCGACGCGGCCCAACACCATACACTGCAAGTGCTCTTTGACTCGACGCACAAAGACGTCTGGAAGGTGTTGTTCAAGGCCAGCGAAGTTCCTCCTCCCACCACCGAGGACCGCGGACTCAACGCCAAGCGCCACGCCAATGCGGTAAGCATTCTACATTTCACAAGATGTGCCTCTCCTCAGTATATTCGTGGGAGGAACTTAAGCCACCGTACTGATCTAACAGGATTATGTGGCGACGGCGGAGCGGGTTGACTGTCCGGCTTTGTTGCCTCTAGATCCAGCAACCGCTCTCCTGACGGAGATGCTGGTTCCAGTGCCCTATGAGGTGCCGGAGAATAAGGCCAAGAAGAAGGCCACGGGGTCCAGGAAAAGTCTTCGGCGCCAGGTGGTGTCGGACTCATCGTCCGAAGACACCGAGGTGCAATCCTCCAATGACAATGAAGAGGAGGAAGAGGAAAACCCTCTCCCCCAAACTGAGGGGGAGAAGAAAAGGAAGGCCGCCCTGAGGGAGTCCTGGATTAGGGGGTGTCCGGATAGCCGAACTATCACCGTTGGACGGACTCCTGGACTACGAAGATACAAGATTGAAGACTTCGTCCCGTGTCCGGATGAGACTTTCCTTGGCGTGGAAGGCAACCTTGGCGATACGGATATGTAGATCTACTACCATTGTAACCGACTCTGTGTAACCCTAACCCTATCCGGAGTCTATATAAACCAGAGGGTTCTAGTCCGTAGGACGAACAACAATCATACCATAGGCTAGCTTCTAGGGTTTAGCCTCCTTGATCTCGTGGCAGATCCACTCTTGTACTACCCATATCATCAATATTAATCAAGCAGGAGTAGGGTATTACCTCCATCGAGAGGGCCCGAACCTGGGTAAAAACATCGTGTCCCTTGTGTCCTGTTACCATCCGCCTAGACGCACAGTTCGGGAACACCTACCCGAGATCCGCCGGTTTTGACACCGACATTGGTGCTTTCATTGAGAGTTCCTCTGTATGCGTCATCCTTAGGCCGATGGCTCCTTCGATCATCAACGACGACGCGGTCCAGGGTGAGACTTTTCTCCCCGGACAGATCTTCGTATTCGGTGGCTTCGCACTGCGGGCCAACTCACTTGGCCATCTGGAGCAGATCGAAAGCTACGCCCCTGGCCATCAGGTCAGATTTGGGAGTTTGAACTACACGGCCGACATCCGCGGAGACTTGATCTTCGATAGATTCGAGCCACAGCCAAGCGCGCCGCACTGTCTCGATGGGCACGATCTAGCTCTGCCGCCGAACAGTGTCCTGCAGGCCGCACCAGCGTCCGCTCCGACCCTTAGCTCGAAGCCGACTCCCCCGATCGAGGACGAGTGGTTGGACACCGCATCGGGGGCTAAGATCTCTACGGCGATTGAGTCGAACTCCATCCCTGTCCTTTGCAAATACTGTGACTCCAAGGTGCCAGACTCCTCTCCGGACTCCGAACCCTCCGTTCCCCTGCCAATCAAATCCGATTGGGCGCCGGTTATGGAGTTCACTACCGCGGACATCTTTCAGCACTCGCCCTTTGGCAACATCCTGAATTCACTAAAGTCTCTCTCTTTATCAGGAGAGCCCTGGCCGGACTACGGTCAGGAAGGTTGGGATGCGGACGACAAAGAAATTCAACGCCCACCCACCATCCACTTTGTAGCCACTTGCCGATGATTTAACCGACATGCTCGACTTCGACTCGAAGACATCGAAGGTATGGACGGCGATGCTTTGGAGACGATCAAGAACCAGCGCCCTACGAGGGCCTTTGGAAGGCCACCTTGTCATACGACATATACATGGTGGACATCCCAAAAGATGGGAATGGAGATGGAACAACAGAGGATGACCCCTCCAAGAAGCAGCCCAAGCACCGGCGTCAGCGGCGCCGCTCTAAATCCCGCCACAGCAAAAACGGTGATTCCGGCACGGGAGATAATAACACACCGGATTGTGCCGAAGACAACCCCCTCCAGCAGGATTCAGCACAGGAGGAGGGAGAAGCCAGCCCTCATGATAGAGCGGCAGACAGGGAGGTGGAGGACGATAATTATATGCCTCCCTCCGAAGATGAGGCAAGCCTCGACGACGATGAATTTGTCGTGCCTGAGGACCCCGCCGAACAGGAGCGTTTCAAACGCAGGCTTATGGCCACGGCAAGCAGCCTCAAGAAAAAGCAGCAGCAGCTTAGAGCTGACCAAGACTTGCTAGCTGACAGATGGACTGAAGTCCTCGCAGCCGAAGAGTACGAGCTCGAATGCCCCTCCAAGAGATACCCAAAACGCAGGCTGCTACCCCAATTAGAGGAAGCAGCACCCAAACCTACATCACCAGCGCATGATGCGGCCGACCGGCGACCCCGTGGTCGCGACAGAGAGGCCTCTACCCTCCATCCAAGCCGTACCCCGGCATCGCTCGAAAAGTACCAAGGCACGGGGAAACGCGCCAGACCTGTGAGACATATTGGAGGACAAGGCAAGGCAAACAAGATCGATCTACGGATCGCGTGGGCGCCTCACGACACGTGATGATAACCGTCACGCTGGATACAGCAATTCTGGCCGGGCCGAACACAGTAGAGAAAGCTCATTTGATCTGCGTCGTGATATAGCCCAATACAGAGGCGCCTCACACCCACTATGCTTCACAGACGAAGTAATGGATCATCAAATCCCCGAGGGTCTCAAACCCGTAAACATCGAATCATACGATGGCACAATAGATCCTGCGGTTTGGATCGAGGACTACCTCCTCCATATCCACATGGCCCATGGTGATGATCTACACGCCATCAAATACCTCCCACTCAAGCTATTGCTCCCTAGTCGCCGAAATCACATCAATCCCATCACAACTAGACGTAGGCTTTACCTTCACCGAAGGGGCCGAACTAGTATAACTCCCGTGTCTTTGTGTCTGCTTTAACCCCTCTAAGTTAACCCGTACGATGGCCCTGCGACTAAGTCCTTTCACGAGCACATCTGCCGTGACAATTCCACGACAGTTGGCGCCCACCGTGGGGCTATCGCACGATGGTTTGATGATCTTAGGGGGCAAGTTCGAAGGACTCTAAGGCTATGCTGTGGGCCGGATGACTAAGAGTCGTCGCGGCAAACTCTACATCGACGATGCAGACCGGGGCCCGAGGCGGCTCGATTGAGTACGGGTACCGGTCGCCTTTGGTGGTATACACGTGTTCATCGGCAAGATCGGGCGAGCCAGGGCTGGGCGGACATCTGCACCGACCTCGTCGAGTCGGCCAGCGGGCGAAGAAGAGTCCTGCCTCGCTAAACCGGGTATCAGCGTGCTTTCGTGGGAGTCGTCCACGGAGACTATGAGGGCGGATCAGCATCTGGCGGCGAAACCGTTGTCTACTCTGGCGATGAGTCGTCAGCCGGAGAAACCGAGTCTCTGTACCAGCTGCAAGATGGCCAGATCAGGGGCTGTTCCGACGGTGAGAGTATTCCGGACCCCTTTGATCTACCCAACCGGGTTGGAATCTTCATGGCCGGTACACAAGCAACGCTTCACTCTTCGACTGCGGCGCCCGTGGTCGCCGGTTCAGCAGCGGTGATGGCAGCCGGGGAAGGAGGCCCCTGGCGCTCGCCCGGCTCAAGTTTTATCAGAGCTTTTTGACGCATTGGTTGTGCTCATGGCAGAGGCTAATCCGGCGGATCAGGACCTGCACAATGCGGAGATCGCAAAGGTGAAGGAGCAGATCACTAAAGCTAAAGTGGATCTGGCAGCCGCGGACGTGAGGATGGCGGCGGAACGGGCCGCTTTGGATGCACAAGCTTATAGGCTCATGCTGGATCGGAGCGCGTCACATGAAGTCATGAAAAGGAAGTACAGATCCCGTTTGCCTTCGGTTTTCGAGGGAAGAGAGATTTTCAATACCCCAGGGGCAGGGACCAGTAATCCGCCGCCGGTGGTGAACCGGCCGGAAGCACCTGGGATGGCCGCGCCGGTTCAGCCCCGTGTGGTAGATCTGCCTCGCCATCATGCCAGTGCGCCCCAGATTGTGCAGACACCTCCGGGTCACTACTCAAACCCGATGGATAATCTTGTTGCGGCTGCGGCACGGTTGGAGGCGATTCCAATTGAAGGTGATTCACCACAGGCGATAGAGACACGCCGGGTCAAGGAGCTCCTCAGGACAGCCCTGGCTCAGCAGGAAGCGTATTCATACAGTCGGGATCAGATCCACTCCACCCCCCCGCCCAAGCCGGAGTTATAGCCGGCGAGCAATTTAACCAGCCGTATCAAGCAATGCGCAAGGTCCGGCCAAGGCGGCAACAACCCGGCGGGTGGCTTCGAAGACGCTCAAGTGGTGGTGGACCGGGCCAAGGCACGTAGGGAGGCCGAGTTAGCAGCACAACATGAGGATCATCAGCTCGCGCCGGTTCGTCCGACCATCTTCGAACCGGGGGTCACATCTGGCTCTTTATGGGTGCCTTGCCTCGTTCCCGCTTTACGCAATGTGCGTTTGCCCAAGGACTTCAAAGGGCCACGCAAGGTGCCCAATTATACCGCCGATTTGGCTCCAGAAGCGTGGATAGAAAGCTATGAGATGGCCATGGAGATGCTGGATGTGGATGAAGCTGCGTGTGCGAAGTATTTCACCATGATGTTGGAAGGTACGGCCCGTACTTGGTTGAAGAACTTACTGCCCAACTCAGTCAGTTCATGGACCCAGTTGCGGACCCAGTTCATTCAAAATTTCAAAGACACCTGTAAACAGCCCATGTCGGTGGTGGACTTGGCGGCATGTGTCCAGGCAGAGGGAGAATCCACAACCCATTGCGTGCGCCGCGTTTCGGAGGTTTTACATCCGTCAGACCGGATCAACCCTGATTCTGCGATCTTAACCCTAGAAGCCAACTGCCGGTTCAAACCGTTGAAGTTGAAGCTGGGTCACATGAAGCGTTTTTGCAATGACATGGGCACTCTCATGGGCGTTTTGGTATAGTATGCTGATTCTGATAGTACCAAGGATCCCGAGTCTGATGAGGATGATGAAGCAGGGAAGGGAAAACAGAATAGCAACTCCAGAGGCCAGCAGCATCAGTCGGCAGGTAATGGAGGAAACAAGCGTAAGGCAATCGGTAACATGGGCTTCGTAGCCAATACCAGTGCGCAGGACAAGGGTCAGCGGCGCAAGGGTAAGCAATCAAACCGGGGCGGTGCGTCAGGTCACAATCCGGATCGTTTGAATTACCTATTAAATCAACCTTGTCCGAAGCATGGGACGAAGGAGGCACCAGCAAACCACCTCTGGAAGGATTGTTATATTATGCAGGAGTTCAAAAATTCTAACGCTTTCCGGTATGATCAAGGGCCCGGCGGCGGTTCAGGGTCCGCCCCGGGTTACGGTGGAGGAAATTCCGGCCCAGGGTTCAATGGTAATCCGGGCGGCGTAACAATCGTAACAATCGTAACAATCAGAACCAAGGGGTTACAAACAACAACAGCGGCAGTCGGGTTACCAAAGTAACCCAAAGCAGTTGAACGGTGGACATACACGCCTTTACCACCAGCTTGGACAGACGAGACCGAAAGCTTCGGCGGGCGGTCGGTGTTGTTGAACCGCCACACCGCATTACCTGCGCTGGTCGAGCAGCCTATTGTATGGAGCAGAGAGGATCACCCTCCCCGGGTTTACAATCCGGGTCAGCTAGCCCTAGTGGTGGCACCTCAGGTAGGAGGATACAAGTTTACCAAGGTACTTATGGATGGCGGGAGCAGCATCAACATCTTGTACTACGAGACCTTCCGACGTATGGGGTTAACGGATAGGCATCTCGGGCCGCCCAAAGACAAGAGTTTCACGGTGTGGTGCACAGCAAGTCAGCATACCCGGTCGGTAAGATAGCTCGAGGTGGCCTTTGGGGATGAACATGACTCCAGATCGGAAACATTGACGTTTGAAGTGGTGAAAATTCAAAGCCCTTACCACGCCTTATTTGGGCGGCCGGCTTATGCTAAGTTTATGGCACGGCCTTGTTATGTTTATTTGCAGCTGAAAATGCTGGGTCACAAAGGGACGATAACGGTTCATGGGAGCCGTCGGATCGCGTTGGAATGCGAGGAAGGTGATGCGGCTTATGCAGAGTCGGTTTGTGCCACCGAAGAGTTAAAGTATTATAGAGACAATGTTGATCCGGCGGATATGACCCCTTTGAAGAAGCCAACTACAGAGCACGATCCGGATTTGAAGTTTAAATCGGCGGCTGAGACTAAACTTGTTCATTTTGTGCCCGGCGATTCGTCCAAGCAGTTCACCATCAGTGCTAACTTGGATCCTAAATAGGAAAGCGCGCTCATCGAGTTCATCCGTGAGAATCGGGACATTTTTGCATGGAAACCTTCTGACATGCCAGGTGTACCGAGGGAACTAGCTGAGCACACTCTTAATATTGATCCTAAGTACAGACCGGTAAAGCAGTTTCTTCGCCGGTTTAACGAGGAGAGGCGCAAAGCCATTGGAGAGGAAGTTGCCAGGCTCTTAGCAGCAGGGTTTATCGTTGAAGTTTTTCATCCAGAGTGGCTTGCTAATCCGGTGTTGGTCCTTAAGAAGAATGGCACTTGGCGCATGTGTGTGGATTATACAGATCTTAACAAAGCTTGTCCAGCAGATCCTTTCGCCCTCCCCCGCATTGATCAGATTATTGACGCTACGGCGGGTTGTGAGCGTTTGAGCTTTTTGGATGCGTATTCCGGATATCATCAGATTAATATGGCGCTTAAGGACCAGGAGAAGACGGTGTTCATCACTCCTTTTGGAGCCTTCTGCTATGTATCTATGCCTTTTGGGCTCAAGAGCGCCCAAGCAACTTATCGGCGCTATGCATGTAATTGCTTGCACGAACAGATCGGCCGTAATGTGCATGCTTATGTGGATGATATTGTGGTTAAGTCAAGGAAGAAGGAAACGTTGATTGAGGATTTAAAGGAAACTTTTGACAACTTGCGGGTGTACAAGATGATGCTCAACCCGGCCAAGTGCGTCTTGATTGTTCCGAGCAAGTTATTGGGTTTTCTCGTGTCCAACAGGGGATTGAAGCTAATCCGGAGAAAATTACGGCTATCACCTCCTTGGCTAAGCCAAAGTGCATCAATGATGTCCAGCGTTTGGCGGGCGGATTATGCGCTTAAGCGGTTTATCAGCCGCCTAGGAGAGAAGGCCATTCCTTTGTACCAGATGCTGAAGAAGACGGATCAGTTTGTCTGGAGTTCAGCCGCTCATGAAGCATTGGAGGATTTAAAGCGGCAATTGGCCAACCCGCCGGTTCTCGCCGCTCCCATTGACAAAGAGCCGCTGCTGTTATATGTTGCTGCTAATGCCAGGGCAGTTAGCGTGGCCATCGTGGTGGAGCGGAAGGAGGCAGGGAAGGAATATCCGGTTCAACGGCCGGTTTATTACATCAGCGAGGTCCTCATTGAGTCTAAGCAGAGATATCCGCATTGGCGTAAGCCGGGTATATGGAGTTTTTATGGCAAGCCAGAAGCTGAAGCAATATTTCCAGGGGCACCCCATCACAGTGGTCAGTTCAGCTCCCTTGGGTGATATCATACAGAACCGGGAGGCGACTGGCCGGATTGCTAAGTGGGATATAGAGCTTGGGCCGCACGGCTTAAGGTATGTGCCTCGGACGGCAGTAAAATCTCAGGCACTTGTGGATTTCATTAATGATTGGACGGAGTTGCAAGCACCTGAAGAAAAGCCGGATCATACCTATTATTCCATCCACTTTGATGGGTCCAGGCAATTGGAGGGCTCGGGGGCTGGAGTCGTATTAACTTCCCCGCGAGGTGACAAGTTACATTCGTTCTCCGCTTAATGTTCCCTTGTACTAACAATGCAGCTGAGTATGAAGCTTTTCTCCATGGTCTCCGGATGGCTAAGGAAATGAATCTCAGCTGGGTTAAATGCTTCGGTGACTCGGACTTGGTGGCCCAGCAAGTATCAGGTACTTGGGATTCCAAAGATCCACTCATGGCTGCATACCGTCGGGAGGTGGATGTTGTTGCAGGGCACTTTCAAGGAAATCAGGTGGACCATGTGGATCGTCGGAAGAACGAAGCGGCGGATGCTTTAAGCCGGCTGGGCTCTCAACGTAAACCGGTCCCGCCTAATGTCTTCCTTGATGTGCTGCACAATCCGTCAGTCAAGCATCCTGATGAAGTAGACTTGGCTATTCCTGATCCGGAGGCTCAGTTGGTGGCAGCCTTGCATGACATTCCGGATTGGACGCTCCCTTATTTGGCATACATGAACAGGGGCGAGTTACCAGAAGATGAGACGTTGGCCCGGCAGATCGTTCGGCGGTCTAAGTCTATGACCATTGTTAATGGCGAGTTGCATCATTGCAGTGTGTCAGGGGCATTTCAGCGCTGTGTGTCCCCTGAGGAGGGCTGTGATATATTGCGTGAGATCCATGAAGGGGACTGTGGTCACCACGCCGGTTCAAAATCCTTGGTGGCCAAAGCATTCCGCCATGGCTTTTATTGGTTGACTGCCCATGCTAATGCGGAGGATCTGGTCAGACGATGTGATGGTTGCCAGAAGTTTTCTAGACGTGCCCACATACCGGCCCAGGAATTGAGGATGATTCCAATTACTTGGCCGTTTGCGACTTGGGGGCTGGACATGGTGGGGCCTTTTAAAATGTCCAAAGACAAGAAAACACACTTCTTTGGTCGCATTGACAAGTTTACAAAGTGGGTCGAGGCAGAGCACATTAGCAAGTGTGATGCGCCACGGCGGTTCAGTTCATAAAAAGGGTGATCTTCGGTTTGGATTTCCACACAAGATTATCATCACGGACAATGGCACCAATTTATCCAAAGGTGCCATGAAGGAGTTTTGTGAGCGTGAGCACATCCGGCTTGATGTTTCTTCGGTGGCCCACCAAGTCCAATGGTCAAGCGAGCAGGCTAATCAGGAGATCTTGAAAGGTATCAAACCCCGGCTTATGGTCCCTTTAGAGAGGACGCTGAGTTGTTGGGTGGAAGAGCTACCATCGGTGATATGGAGTATAAACACTACCCCTAACAGATCCACTGGATACACACCGTTCTTTATGGTCTATGGAGTGGAGGCGGTCCTTCCCAGCGATATCCGTCACGACTCGCCTCGGCGTGGCAGCCTATGTTGAGGCAGATAGCGAGGCTGCACGGCAGGACGCTTTGGATCGGCGGATGAAGAGCGAGATATGGCGGCTGCTCGTTCGGCGGTTTACCGGCAGGATCTTCGTCGGTACCCGCAGTCGTGGTTAAAACCAGAACCTTTCAGAAGGAGACTTGGTGCTTCGGCTCATTCAAGACCAGAAAGATATGCACAAGCTATCCCCACCTTGGGAAGGGCCTTTTGTGGTCAGCAAGAATCTACACAACGGGTCATACTATCTGATTGATGTTCGAGAGCGAAAGGACTCACGCACGTCAGAAGAGGAGACCAACAGGCCGTGGAACATAGCTCATCTTCGGCCTTATTATACCTGAGCCATCGGCTCCACTTATGTACATATTAAGACAATGTATATATTATGAATAAAAGCAATAAACCGGAGCCTCGGCTAAAGCGGGTATCCGCTCAGAAAAATCCGGTTTGGGTACATGGAGTTGTTGTTTCAAAACAGCCTCCGGTTTAACCCTTGATCTTGCTTTTCAGAAGTTTTTTATGTCATCTGGGGGCTTGGTCGTGTCCGAACCAATGCAACACCTTTTGATGGGCGAAAGCCACCAGATCACTTGGGGACATGGTCACATCTGAACCAATCCGCCTCTTGGTCGGCCTAAGGCCATAGAGTCACTTGGGGGCTTGGTCGAACCCGAACCATTGCCATGCCACTTGATCGGCATAATGCCACGGTTTCAGTTGGGGGCCTGGCTGACTTGAACCACAGCTACACCTTATGGGGAGCTTGGTCCTGTCCGACCATGGTAACACCATCTGATCGGCTCAGTAAAGCCTCTTCTTGCAAACGGTTTTATCATTGCCTTTGCTTCCATATTGATTTCATAACTGTTATTCAATTTTTATTGGCCTGTTTAAACCGATAACTTTTTTAAACCGGTTCAAGCTGTCAATTAGTGGAATTCGGTCCATTTTTAATCCGGAGATATTTGTTTCGGTTTGATTTTTTCTGTTAACATCCCATTGTGGAGTAACAGGGGGCTTGTCATGACCCGGCACGGTATACACGGTAAACCGGCATTACAAACACAGGAGTTGTTCTCTTCTGACGGTAATGGTTTATACAACCTCCGCCTCAAGTTTGGCTAAAGTCAACTGCATGCCCGACGCTGGCAGGTATTTTTGTATCACAAAGTTTTGATCATATACCTCACTATTTTCTTATATAAATATATAGGCGTCACAAGCCGGCTGGTGACGCAAGCCGCCGTGGCGGTTTAAGAATTTGTGATTGCAGGCAAAATACATTGAATGTTTCAATACTTCAAACCAAAGTATCAGCACCTCCGCGCAAAAGTTACAGATGGAGGGCATAAAGGCATGTTCAAAAACAAAGTGCTAGCTATTCTATTACAAAGCCTTCCAAGGCCCGGTGGTTCGCATGGCGTTATGGCTAGCAGCTTCTGATGCATCACCCGGCTCGACGGATTAAGCTTCCTCGCCGGGTTGACGTGAGGAAGAGGGGGCGTTTGGCGTCGGTTCAACTTCTTCCTCTTCATCACCCAAAGGCCGGAAGTCATTGGTAGACCAGTCAATCCGGTTAAGGCACGAAAGACAGCCTCTTCACTTATAAGCTCAGCCGGATCAACGTCGAGGGCATAAGTGTGCTTACAGATTGGAGGAACAAGGCTCGCGCATACGGAATGACAAACTCCACCCGCTTGTTGTTCGCATCATAGAAAGAGCGGTGAACCGCCAGTTAACCTGCTGCCAGTTGACTTGCCAGCGGACGCATCTCCTTTGTTATTTGTTTTAGGGCGTCATTATCAAAGGCTTCACCGTTCTCTTGAGCGCTGGGGAAACCCTTGGCTATGTCAGCTGAATCAAGATCCGCTATCCACGCCTTGGCGCGAGTTAGAGCTAGTAGAGTGCCAGCCCGGGCCGCAGATCGTTTCAACTCTTCAAGCTGCCCCGGAACCATGGACAACCGGTCCAGTGTATCTTTGATCAAGGACGGAGCTGTATTGTCGTACGATGTGGCACATATGACTCGCTGGGCGCCGGTATACAGCTGCTCAATCAGCGTGTAAGCGGCCTTGAGCTTCTTCCGCACATCAGAGCCCAGATGAGCAATACGCTTGCCTGCACCGTTTTCAGACAGCTCAGGTTAAACCGGCGGAAATATCAAGACAGGGATAATCAGTGAAAATTTTCTTACCAAAGATGGCAGAGGTCATGGCATGAACTTGGCACTTTAGTCTGGTAAGCTCTTCAGTCACCGGTTTAAGAGCTGATTCAGCATCTTCCGCCCGTTTTTTCAAACCGGCCTTCTCGGTGTCCCAGTTGGCCCGCTCGGATTTATACCACTCCTTCAGCTGTTCCATAGTGGCCAAGGCGGTTTTCAATTCATCCTTGGCCTTGGTGGTTTTACGCTTGTTGAGTTTCCAGGTTGGCACGAAGGTCCTTGAGTTGCACGGTTTGCTGGTATATCTCATTCTGATAACAAAGGGAGCACGTTAGTTGTTTCATTATAAAGTCCCAAGCTCAATACAAATATTCAACTTGGCACTTGGGGGCTAATGGCTAATTGATCTCAGTTTGCTATGGGGATACAGAAATTAAGTCCCGGTTTAACTATGCTAAAGTTGAAGCGACCCTTGGGGGCTACAGTACTGCAGTTCAAGCCGTATGGTTTCTATACGAAGTTAAGTGCCGGTTTGACTATGACAAGTTAAACCGACCCTTGGGGGCTACTACGCAGCAAAAGTACAAGACAGGCATAAATCCTTACCTCATAGCGGTCCTTCATGCGATTTACGGGCATCGGCTTCAAAGTCACGGCTTGTGTAGAGCCAGTTCAGAAAGCCAGAGTGAAGTTCTTGGGCAGAGAGGTTGTCATAAGCTGACAGATCAGTTTTCCCCTTATCTTTGCTCATAGTAGTAGCCTCTTCTTTGGCGCTGTGTCTTGCTAAAGCGACCGGTTGGCTAGGAGTGGTGTAGCCAGTGCCCGTCAGAATAACATCATCATTTTTGAACGGACTGGCCAGATTGGCGGTCTTCTTGGGGCTTGGTGTCTTCGTACTCCGGCTCGGCGGTTCAACAACTACGACCCGCTCTGTGGCCGGACTCGGTGGAGCAGGATGCGAGGTTTCCACTTGGACCTCCGGTTCAGTTTCTGGCGGATCAGCGTTGTCGTCTCGGTATAACTCGCCAGAGCTATTTTTAGCGACTTCAGGATTTTCGTGGGTTTGCTCTGGGGTCATTTCCGGATCAACATCCGCAGTAGGATCAAGGGTTTTCGCTTTCTTACTCAAGCGAGCCTTGGTGCTGCAATATTCGGAATTAGATTAAGATAAACCGACCAACGCAATTATAAACCGAATTGGCGGGACAGCAATATGGTGCTTACCCTGCAGCAACTTTAAGCGGAGGCAGTTACGTGGTTGATGAACCGCCAGAAGAGTTGGAAGACGCCTGATAATTCGGGTCAGACGGATTGAGAGGACATCGGAAGAAACCTTTTAAGGGATAACGCTTTTCAGGAGAACAAATCACCTCTGGACGACGCTTCCGGGTTGGTGTATCTGGTAAACCGGATGAGGTAATCTGTTGACCACTGTGCCGGGTCGTACGGCGCTCTTCAGCCTGCTGTGTCTTCAAGGAAAGGTTTGGATTCAAATAAGCATAGGAATGAGATTTTTTCACTTTCCGGACGGCGCGACGAATTCTTTTAACCGGCACGAGGTCGGATTCGGAAGAAAGAAGGATTACCTCAACATGGTCGGCATGACTGGCTTCAACATCATCCTGGGAGTTAATTTTGTCAGTAAAAGGAAGAATAAAAAGGAACAAACTACAAGTAAGAAGAAACACAAAGTGGAGAGCCGGTTTACGGCGACTCCCTTGTAAGGATATCAAGTTTTACCTCAGCTTCTGATTCTTCGTCCTCCGGCGGATCAGAAGACTCGTGATTTTCCTCTTTCCAGCCTTCTTGGTGGCCTTGGACTTTACGCGGAGCCGGCCCGGTTTGGTACGCTTCCAGAAGGAGCTGTTAGCCTGAGAAGTAACAAGGATTAATATATATCAACAAGGCATTAATGTCAGAAAAGCGGTGAGTAGAGCCTACCGCTGGCGGTTTGTTGGCAACACAGAACGGAGCCAACCCGGTTTGGCTGCGAGCGATGATCGGTTCATCAAGCAGCCTCTTTCTTTGCTTTTGTGACTTCAAGCTCAGTTATTGGTAGCTTGTGACATCTTTGAGGGTCTTGGAGGCTGCCAGTGCATTCGTGCATCAATCCGGGCCGGCGGCTTAATGGCAAGATGCCCCAAGAAACCCAGCATCGGACAAGGTCCACGCCAGTTAGTCCATTGGCCATTAGAGCCCGGAGTTTAATGATTTGAGGCGCGAAATTCTTCCGTTCCGCGGCGGTCAAGCGTAAAGGCAACGGATGATGGTTTCTAAGCCGGTGAGGACGGTAACCCGGGAAAGGATTCTCGTTGTCAGGAAGCGGTGTTGGCGGTAGAACCAGGTCTGGTTCCAATCTTTCGGATGGCTATAATGGTGTTTGGCGTGAGGAAAGTCTACTTCCTTCCTTTTACGGATTGAAACGCCGCCCAGCTCCGTGTTAGGACCATCCGAGAATTCTGTACGGGCGGTTCAAGTGAAAGAAATCCCGGAACAGCTCCACAGATGGTTCTTCTTGAAGATAGACTTCACATAAAACTTGGAAATTGCATATATTTGATACGGAGTTCGGACCAATATCCTGTGGATGGAGTTGAAAACTTGGAAGGACATCCCAGAAGAATTTTGATCCGGGCGGGCAGAATCCCCGGTCTAAGTGCTGCACAAACACAATTACTTCTCCTTCTTGCGGATTGGGAGGGCATTCGTCATCGGAACCCGCCCGATGGAGGACGTTTTAGAAGCTAAAGCGCCGGTGGTGACGTATCCATTGAGTTGCGTCTCAGTGATCTTAGACCGGACCCAATTGCAAGCTGAGAATTGTTTGGCCATTCCGGCAGACTAAACTGCGAAAGGAAAGGAAAAACGATTCACCTGTTAAACGGTTCAGACACATTGTACAATGTTAAACCGACGATTCGGCAGCCAGTTTCCAATTCCGGTTTAACTGAGGACTAATGGAGTGACGGATTGGCTATCAAAAGTCAAACCGCCCAAAGAAACAGAACTGGAAAATCTACTAAGTATGGACAGAAACAGTTTTCACATGCGAATGGAGGAAATTTGGATCTACCGAAGGTTCAGTAAGAAAAATATATGTGACCTATGCAAGCCTCATAAAGGGCAGGAAGGTTCGTGCGTTCTAAACTGGAGGGTCTGAACAAAAAGAAAGATGCATAAAGAGTTAAACTGATGGCGGAGCAGTCGCCGCACAGGATGTATGGTACGTTGAATCGTACGGCCATGGCAGAAGCAGGTATGAGGAAACTAAGACGAACACCTATGAACTACGAGATGAACAGGACCTTGAGATCTCGCGGATCTAGGGCGTGAAGAGGGACCTTACCTAATGTGCAGAACCGCGGATGAGCGCCGAGAGCCTCTGGTACGATCAGGTTGATGTTCGGCACCGGCAGCGATCTCACGGCCTTCGAAGGTCGGAGGCAACGGCGCGGAGCTTGAGCTGGGGCGTCGCGAGGAAGAAGAAGTCTGGAAGAAGAAGAAAGGGTCTGCCGGTCTATTTATAAGGAGACGGAATAATTAACAAGCGCGAGAATCGAGGAGCCAGCGGCCAGACGGCGCGCAGCGGACGCCTCGATTTCCAGGATAGTATTAAATGAAGGGAATCTTACTGTTCGGATTTCTTTGTTAAAGATGACGTCAAGGCGCCCTGTTGCTGTAGATGGAAGATGACATCATGGCGGTTCAAGCAGACGGCGGTTTACGAAATACGAAGGGAGATTCAGAGTTTCCTGAAGGTGTTGAAGATTAACATGAACCGGTTCAAGTCAATCTGGGGCCTAATGTTGGGGATATATCTCATCGAACATAAACCGCCCTGAAGGGGCCGGTTTACCCTCGTCTATAATCCGGGCCCATGAAGGCACGAGGCCCAGGGCCCAGAGGCGGATTAGGATCCATAAATGTAAACCGCCTTAGTCATGTAACTTGTGTTGTAAGATGAGAGAAGAGACCGAGCCGGACACTTGTATAAGCCGGATCGGGACTCTGTACACCGGCCGGGCGTCAACCCGTGTATATAAGGGGCGACCAGCGGCGGTTTAGGGACAGAACAATTCGAGGCTGAGGCGAAGCTATTGCTCCCTAGTCGCCGAAATCACATCAATCCCATCACAACTAGACATAGGCTTTACCTTCATCGAAGGGGCCGAACTAGTATAACTCCCGTGTCTTTGTGTCCGCTTTAACCCCTCTATGTTAACCCGTACGATGGCCCTACGACTAAGTCCTTTCACGAGGACATCTGCCGTGACAATTCCACGACAGTCCTCCTGCCCGATCACCTTTGATCGAAGGGACCACCCCACTAGCCTCCGTCACGGCGGATTTGCCGCATTGGTTCTTGACCCAATCATCGACGGATTTCACCTCACTAGAGTCCTGATGGACGGCGGTAGCAACTGAACCTACTTTATCGGGATACAGCGCCAAAATGGGCATAGACCCTCAAGTTAAACCCACAAAGGCGACCTTTAAAGGCGTCATACCAGGTGTAGAGGCCAATTATGCAGGCTCGAGTTACTCTCGAAGTGGTATTCGGATCCCCGGATAACTTCCGAAGCGAAGATTTAATCTTTGACATAGTCCTGTTCCGCAGCGCTATCACGCACTGCTTGGATGAACCGCATTTGCAAAGTTCAATGCGGTGCCGCACTACGCATACCTCAAGCTCAAGATGCCAGGCCCTCGAGGAGTAATCACGATCAATGGAAACACCGAACGCTCTCTCCGAACAGAGGAGCACACGGCGGCCCTCTCGGCGGAGGTGCAAAGCAGCCTCTCACAGCAATTCTCGAGCCCGGCTATTAAACGTCCGGCCACCATCAAGCGCGCCCGGAGTAACCTACAACAAGACTGCCTAGCACGATCTGAGCACGCGTAGCAATCCGGCCCCAACCCCAGCCCTCGAAATGGCTGAAGCCAGATTACTACGCGTACATAACTGCGCTCTGGAGATACCATGGGCATAAGGGGAGGGGCACGACCACGGCACGACCAGAATGCGGCTCAACCGCACCAGGGGCACCCGATTGTGTCATTCTTTTTCTTTCTTCTTTCTTTTCTTACTTTTAGGACTCCGTTTTCCAGAAGTCCTGTCCGGCACTAGAATTTCCGAACTCATGATGCAACAGCCAGGGAAGCATAAAGCTATGCTGAGTGTCCAGGTGGTCTCTACTACGAGCATTATACCTGTTTTACATACTATCCCACAGCTTACCCCTAGAGGGGGACATGTTAAATAGTCCCATCCCTTGCTTATCGCACTATTTGTATCGTTCTGCTTCCATTGCAGTACCTTTTCGAATAAACAATACATAGGTTTTGCCTATTATTGCACTAATTTCTTTATCTATATATATGTTCATTTCATTACATGTTGCACCCGTACACTTTGGTACGGCCAATACACCAGGGGCTTCAGAACCCCAAAAGTATGGTGTGATAACTCCGAACACTTTCACAAGTGCGGCACCCCGAACTTATAGCATTATATGCATCGACTCCGAATCATGTCTTGGGTCAATAGTTGGGTTTGCCCGGCTCCCATGTTTTGGTACCTTACGTTCCGTTATATCGGCTAAGGTAGCGGGAGAACCACTGCGATTGTGCCCGGTTGAGCTGGGTTGAGCACCTCGGTGGAGAAAGCTAAAACTGACAGTCATGATAGGGCGAGAGCCGGTCGCTGTTCGAGAGGTTTTTTTCGGGTCCCTAAAGACTTATGCCGCTTAGACCGAGGAGTCGGCATTGTCCGGCCAAGGCGTGGATAGCGCCCCAAAATCGGTCTTTTGAATACTAGGGGCTTCGCCGAAATTTAAAATTATAGAATTATATGGCTAAGTGAGGGTGTTCAAGCACTATAAGTCCGGTTGCCTTGTTCGCTGGGTTGAGCGCCTCACTCGAACGACCAAAGAATGGGAACAAGAGCGCTCAAGTTTATCCCGAACACCCCAGCACTCGTGGCATGGGGGCTGAAGGCAACGACTTGCCATCTCTCAAATTTGATAAACGGCCGCACAGAAGGTAATATTTTAAATTCACAAGCGTTGCTTAGCGCATATGAACAACTTTTCAGCGTACAGGATAACAAATGCGAGTCTATTCAAAAATTACATCTTTGGAGCATTCACCCTCTATACGGCGGGAGCCCTTCAGGACGCCCTCATAGTACATTTCCGGCTTGCGATGCTCCTTGCCCTTTGGTGGCCCGTCCGTCACAAGCTTCTCCGCATCCAGCTTGCCCCAGTGCACTTTAGCACGGGTAATGGCCCGACGGGCACCTTCAATGCAGATGGAGCGCTTGATGACTTCAATCCATGGACAGTCGTCCACCAGCCGCTGCACTAGCCCGAAGTAGCTCCCAGGCATGGCTTCCAATGGCCACAGGCGAACTATGATGCCCTTGATGGCCTGTTCAATGACCTTGTGGAGCTCGACCAGCTGCTTCAGCTGGTCGCTCAGGGGCACCGGACGTTCGGCCTCAGCATACTGAGACCAGAACACCTTCTCCGTCGAGCTCCCCTCCTTAGCGTGGTAGAACGCGGCGATCGTAGACACTCTGGGGCAGATCTGCGAATGCTCTGGAGAGCTCCGGATTCGGGTAAGTAATAGGTAACTCACTTTCACATGCTTGCTTTGCATAAAGAATGCCTTACCCGCCGCTATCTTCTTTAATGATTCAATCTCTTGGAGGGCTTTTTGGGCTTCGGCCTTAGCGGCTTTGGCACTCTCAAGAGCCGAGGCGAGCTCGGACTCTCGAGTCTTCGAGTCACGCTCCAAACTCTCGTGTTTTTCCACGAGAGCCTGGAGCTCTTGCCGCACCTCCGCCACCCGCGCCTCCTGCTTCTCTCGCTCGGTGCGCTCCGCGACCGCTTTGCTTCCGACCGCGGACACCGCTTCCTTCAGGGTCGCCACCTCATTCGTGGCCCCTACAATACCCATGTTACTCCTGTCATTTTTGCAACCAAATCCTTTCTATAAGGTATTTCTTTAATAATGTATTACTTACCTTCCTTGTCCTCGAGCTGCTTCTTGGCAAGGTCGAGCTCGTTCTCGGACCGCTCGAGGCTCTGCTTCAATGCATTGACCTCCGCAGTCAGTGCGGCAGAGGTCAGCACCGCAGCCTGCATTCCCATATTGACATACTTATGTTAGACTCCTACGTTTATCTTTTTAGATCCTTAGTCCTGCTTTTCTTTCCGAACACCGAACTAAGCATCAGGGGCTACTGTCTATGTGGTAATATTTTTACATATTCTAAACTTACCTCAAAACCTGTTAGAAGGCTGAGTACAGGCTTGATCCAGCCCGCTCTTGGCGGACTGAACTTTCTGATCACCACACTCATAACAAAGGCGGTGCTCACGGTCGATGGAGGCGCCTTTAAGCGCCTCCGGCCAAGCTATCCGTGCCTCTGGATGGGACGGAGGTCACCGGCGTCATAGTCTTACCCTTCGACGAAGGGGCCGCTTCGGACTTCGGAACCACTGAAGGTTCAGTGCGGAGTCCGGCACAGGCCAGACTTAGAGCCCTCTGGGTCTCGCCCCTTCAGCCCGAGTCAGGAGGTCGCCTTGCGGCACCTCCAGGACCACCTCCTCCTGGCTGGGCCCCTTTTGGGACTCCACCGCGGTGTCGTCGGCGACACGATGAGAGGAGGCGGTCGGAAGTGAAGTACTATTCACATCCGACGAGCCCAGGGAGCCGCTCGATGAAGCGGCAAGCTCGTCTTTGGGCGGGCTACATGGTCATATTCGGCGTTAGAAGACACTACGCAACAAATAAAAAGTCATGAACTATTCCGGAGTTCGGACACGTACGATCTCGCCAGGGGCTTGGACCTTGGTGGCCACTCCTCCTCGTCGTTGTCGGCGTTGGTGGAGAAGTCCGGAGGAAGGGTCCTTCCTTTCTTGGACCCTCCGGCCTCCTCAGTCGGGGTAGCCTTCCTTTTCTTCTCTCCCCCCGCTGGGGGAGAGGCTTCTTTCTCCTCCTCCTCGTCCTCAGAGGAGGATTCCGCCTCGGAGTCGTCGGACGATGAGTCCGACAACACCTGGCGTCGGGCACTCCTTCGAGTCCCCGTGGCCTTCTTCTTGGCCTTCTTCTCCGGCACCACGTGAGGTGCCGGAGCCAGCAGCCCCGTCAATCGGGCGTCCGCTGGATCTTCTGGCAAAGGGCCGACGGTTAATCTGTCTGGACGTCTTCAGCCGATCTGTCAAAGGTTAGGGAGTTTTAGATCCCGCATAGAGTCAAACTATGAAAAGAGAGTACCATAAAGGGTAAAATAACTTACCTCGCTGGCTTGATGTCGCGAGCTGAATCCGCGATCTTCGATGGCGGATGTGGGAGCCTCGGCGCCCTTGAACAAGCACCTTCCAGGCGTCTTAAATGCGTAGTGTCGAAGAGCCTTTTCACGATTAAGGTGCAGTCGGATCGAACTCCCCCAATTTGAAGGCTCGTTGTTGGCATGGTAGAATCCGGCGGATGAGCATCACCTGGATTACGTTGACAAGCCTGAGATTCTTGTCCACCAGGTTTCGGACGCAGGTTTGGAGTCCGGACAGCTCGTCCGAATCCCCCCACGTCAGGCCCATCTCTTTCCATGACGTGAGCCGTGTGGGGAAGCCAGATCAGAATTCGGGGTCCGCCGCCCATTGAGAGTCGTGCGGCTCGGTGATATAGAACCACCCCGATTGCCACCCCTTTATGGTCTCCACAAAGGAGCCCTCGAGCCATAGGACTTTGGCCATCTTGCCAACCATGGCGCCTCCGCACTCCGCTTGGCGCCCGCCCACTACCTTCGTCTTGACATTGAAGATCTTCAGCCATAAGCCGAAAAGTGGGGCTGGAGGCAGAGGAAGGCCTCGCACACGATGATAAACGCCGAGATGTTGAGGATGAAGTTCGGGGCTAGATCATGGAAATCCAGGCCGTAGTAGAACATGAGCCCCCGGACAAATGGGTGGTGTCGGTGTCAAAACCGGCGGATCTCGGGTAGGGGTCACGAACTGTGCGTCTAGCCGGATGGTAACAGGATACAAGGGACACGATATTTTTACCCAGGTTCGGGCCCTCTCGATGGAGGTAATACCCTACTCCTGCTTGATTAATATTGATGATATGGGGAGTACAAGAGTAGATCTACCACGAGATCAAGGAGGCTAAACCGTAGAAGCTAGCCTATGGTATGATTGTTGTTCGATCCTCTGGACTAAAACCCTCCGGTTTATATAGACACCGGATAGGTTAGGGTTACACAGAGTCGGTTACAATGGTAGGAGATCTACATATCCGTATCGCCAAGCTTGCCTTCCACGCCAAGGAAAGTCCCATCCGGACACGGGACGAAGTCTTCAATCTTGTATCTTCATAGTCTCCCCTGAACCAGGCTTCAATGACGATGAGTCCGGCGCGCATATTGTCTTCGGCATTGCAAGGCGGGTTCCTCCTCCGATTACTTCATAGAAGGTTTTGAACACAAGGATAGTGTCCGGCTCTGCAAAACAAGTTCCACATAACAATCCGTAGAGAATAATTTTTGCACAGATCTGCTGACGTATTCCGTGGCGTGACATCACACCACGGCCAGGCCTTTATATGAATCGTTTTTATTGTTCCACCTCAGCGTGTTTAGCGAGGCGATTTCCTTGGCACGTCTTATCAAAGCATAGATTGTGCCCCCTTATTCCGGGATTCTCATCAATACGGACGTGGGTAACCCATCCCGCCATTGATTATGGCGCTTGGGAAGTAAGCGAGTTTTACCAGGCTGGTGGGGGACGCATAGCTTCATTCGTCCATATAAGGGGATAAGGATCCACCTTTTCACCTACGCCTTCTTCCTCCTTTGCTTATCCATTTCCGCTTTTCGAGCTCCGGTGCCCAAGTCCGCACATCCCACCTCAACCTTCTCCCACCATGTCGAGTGGGAGGCAGGTGGATGGCCTCCTCCGTCACGGAGGGGCACATCACAAGATCAAGGGAGGCCGGATACTTGTCCCGACATCGTCTGCACAGGCCGCTGATGTGGGGCAGCTTATTCCAACCCCAGGCCCCATGAGAGGGTAGTGTTTCTCCCCACTTCCTCCATGGACTAGGTTTCCACTTCACCCATTTGTCCGGGGCTCATGTTCTACTACGGCCTGGACTTCCATGACTGGCCCCAATTTCATCCTCAACATCTCGGCGTTTATAAATGGGTATGCGAAACTTTCCTCTGCATCTAGCCCCACTTGACTTATGGCTGAAGATCTTCAATGTCCGGCCGAAGGTAGTGGGCGGCGTCAAGCAGAGTCTTGAGGCGCCATGGTTGGCAAGATGGCCAAAGTCCCATGGCTCGAAGGCGCCTTCGTGGAGACAATAAAGGGGTGGCAATCGGGGTGGTTCTACATCACCGAGCCCTGCAACACCAAATGGGTGGCGGCCCCCGAGTTCAGATCTGGCTTCCCCACACGGCCCTCGTCATGGAAAGAGACGGGCCTGACGTGGGGGAATTTGGACGAGACATCGGGACTTCAAACATGCATCCGAAACCTGGTGGCCAAGAATCTTAGGCTTGTCGACGTAATCCAGGTGATGCTCATCCGCCGGATTCTCCCATGCCAACAACGCGCCTTTAACTTGTGGGAGTTCGATCCCAGACAAAGACCGAACCTTGAGCTGGCTTTCTAGACACTACGTACGAAGACGCCTGGAAGGTGCTGTTCAAGGGCGCTGAAGCCCCAACATCCGCTACCAAAGATCGCGGATACAGCTCGCAGCGTCAAGCCGATGAGGTAAGTTATTTTACCCTTTACGGGACTCTTTTTTCATAGATTGACTCTACGCGGGATCTAAAACTCCATAATCTTTGACAGGACTGGCTGAAGACGTCCGGACAGATTAACTGTCCAGCTCCTTTGCCGGAAGACCCGGAGGACGCCCGATTACCGGGGTTGCTGGCTCCGGCGCCCTATGTGGTGCCGGAGAAGAAGGCCAAGAAGGAGGCCACGAGAACTCGAAGGAGCTCCCAATGCCAGGTGCTGTCAGATTCTGAAGCAGAATCTTCTCCTGAGAACGAGGAGGAAGAAGAAGAAGCTCCTCCCCCAGCGGGGGAGGAGAAGAAAAGGAAGGCCGCCCCAGCAGAGGAGGCGGAGGGTCCAAGAAGGAAGAACCCTTCCTCCGACTTCTCCACCAACGTTGACGACGATGAGGATTGGCCTACAAGGGCCAAGCCCCTGGGGAGATCGTAAGTGTCCGAATACCCATGGCTTTTTATTATTGTAGTGTGTTCTCTAATGTGCAACAACCGTGCAGCCCTCCCAAGGGCGAGTTCGCCGATTCATCGAGCGGGTCCCTAGGCTCGTAGGAAATGGAGAGTACTTCGCTTCCGACCGCCTCCTCGCCTCACGCTGCGGACGACGCCGTGGTGGGGCCCCAAGGGGGGCTTGGTCAAGAGGAGGTAGCGCAGGAGGTGCCACAAGGCGACCCTCGTCCGGACTCCATGCCGGAACCATCAATGGTTCCGAAATCCGGACAACGGATCCTTCGCAAGAAGGGTAAGACGCAGGTGTCCTCCGTCCAACCGGAGGCACCGGATAGCTTACTGGAGGCGCTTAACGGCGCTTCCATCAAGCAGGAGCACCGCACTGTTATGAGTGCGGTGATCCGGATAGTTCAGTCCGCCAAGAGAGGACTCCATCAAGCTGCATCAGCCTTCTAACAGGCTTTGAGGTAAGTTTTAGAATATGTAAAAATATAACCGCATAGACAGTAGCCCACGATGCTTAGTTCGATTGTTCGGAAGAAAAGCCGGACTAAGGATCTTAAAAAGATATACGCAGGAGTCTAACATAAGTATGTCAATATGGGAATGCAGGTTGTCTTCTTGACCTCTGCCGCATAGACAGCAGCGGAGGTCAATGTATTAAAGCAGAACCTCGAGCGGTCCGAGAACAAGCTCGGACAAGCCAAGAAGCAGCTCGAGGACAAGGAAGGTAAGTAATACCTTATTAAAGAAATACCTTATAGAAAAGGTTTTGGTTGCAAAAAGAAACAGGAATAACTTGGGCACTGCAGGGGCCACGAACGAGGTGGCGACCCTGAAGGAAGCGGTGTCCGTGGCCGAAAACAAAGCGGCTGCGGAACGCATCGAGCGAGAGAAGGGGGAGGCACAGCTGGCCAAGGTACGACAAGAGCTCCAAGCTCTCATAGAAAAACACGAGAGTTTGGAGCGTGACTCGAAGACACGAGAGTCCGAGCTCGCCTCGTCTCTTGAGAGTGCCAAAGCTGCTAAGGCTGAGGCCCAAAAAGCCCTCCAAGAAATTGAGTCCTTAAAGAAGATAGCGGCGGGTAAGGCATTCTTTATGCAAAGGAAGCATGTGAAAGTGAATTACCTATTACTTACCCGGATTCGGAGCTCTCCAGGAGCATTCGCAGATTTGCCCCGTAGTGTGTCTGATGTCAGCCGCATTCTACCGCAGCGCCAAGGAGGGGAGCTCGACGGAAAAGGTGTTACGGTCTCGGTATCGAGGCCGACCATCCGTGCCCTGAGCGACCAGTGAAGCAGCTGGTCGAGCTCCATAAGGTCGCCGAACAGGCCATGAAGGGCCTTATAGCACGGTTGTGGCCATTGGAGGCCATGCCCGGAGCTACTTCGCTTGGTGCAGCGGGTGGTGGATGCTCGTCTGCGGCTTGAAGTCATCAAGCGCTCCGTCTGCATTGAAGGTGTCCATCGGGCCCTTGCCCGTGCTAAAGTGCACTGGGGCAAGCTGGATGCGGAGCGGCTTGTGACGGACGGGCCACCGAAGGGCCATGAGCATCGCACGCCCGAAATGTACTATGAGGACCTCCTGAAGGGTGCCCGCTGAATAGCGGATGAGTGCTCCAAAGATGTGATTTTTGAATAAACTCGCATTTGTTATCCTGTACGCTGAAAACTTGTTCATATGCGCTAAGTAACGCTTATTAATTTAAAATATTACCTTCTGTGCGGCTGTTTATCAAATTTGAGAGATGGCAAGTCGTTGGCTTCAGCCCTCATGCCACGAGTGCTGGGGTGTTCGGGATAAACTTGAGCACTCTTGTTCCCATTCTTGGGTCCATCTAGGAGGCGCTCAACACAACGAACAAGGCAACCGGACTTATAATGCTTGAACACTCTCACTTAGCCATAGAATTCTATAATTTTAAATTTCGGCGAAGCCCCTAGTATTCAGAAGACCGAGTTCGGGGCACTATCCACGCCTTGGACGGACAATTCCGGTTCCTCGCTCTAAGCGGCATAAGTCTTTAGGGACTCGGAAAAACCTCGCGAACAACGACCGGCTCTCGCCTTATCATGACGGTCAGTTTTAGCTTTCTCCACTGAGGTGCTCGACCCAGCATAACTGGGGCACAATCGCAATGGTTCTCCCGGTGCTACCTTAGCCGATATAGCGGAACGTAAGGTACCAAAACACGGGAGCCGGGCAAGAAATGATTCGGAGCCAATTCATATAATGCTATAAGTTCGGGGTGCCGCACTTGTGAAAGTGTTCGGACTTATCACACCATAATTTTGGGATACGTAAGCCCCTGGTGTACTGGCCGTACCAAAGTGTACGGTTGCAAGATGTCGTGAAATGAACATATGTATATATGAAGGAAGTAGAGCAATAATAAGCAAGAGCTATGTATTGTTTATTCAAAAAGGTACTCCAATGGAAGCAGAACGATACAAATAGTGCAATAAGCAAGGGATGGGACTATCTAACATGTCCCCCTCCAGGGGTAAGCTGCTGGATGATATGTAAAACAGGTATCAAGCTCGTAATAGAGACCACCTGAACACTCGACGTGGCTTTCCACTGCCCTGGCTGTTGCATTGTGAGTTCAGCGATTCAAGTGCTGGACAGGACTTCTCAAAGACGGAGTCCTGAAAGTAAAAAAAAGGAAGAAAAGAGGAAAAAGAAAATAAATAAATGACACAAACGGGAGCCCCTGGTGCGGTCGAGCCGCATTCTTGGCATGCCGTTGTCTTGCCCCTCCCCATATGCCCATGGTATCTCCAGAGCGTAATTATGTACGCGTAATACTAGCTTCGCAATTTCGCGAGGGCTGGGGTTGGGGCCGGATTACTACTCGTGCTTGAATCGTGCGCTGTGGTCTTGTTGCAGGTTACTCCGGGCGCTTGGCGGTGTCCGGACGCTTAGTGGCGGACTCGAGAATTGCCTTGAGAGGCTGCTTTGCACCTCCGCCGCGAGGGCCGCCAGATGCTCCTTCGTTCGAGAGAGCGTTTGGTGTTTCCATTGACCGTGATTACTCCTCGAGGGCCTGGCATCTTGAGCTTGAGGTATGCGTGGTGCGGCACCGCATTGAACTTTGCAAATGCGGTTCGTCGAGCAAAGGTATGATAGCCGCTGGAATAAGACGATGTCGAAAATTAACTCTTCGCTTCGAAGTTACCAGAGATCCGAAGACCACTTTGAGTGTGGTGAGCCTGTACAATTGGCCTCTACACCGGTATGACGCATTTAAAGGTCGTCTTTGTAGGTTTAATCCTTGAGGGGTCTATGCCCATTTTGCGCACCGTATCCTGATAAAGCAGGTTCAGGCTGCTACCGCCGTCCATCAGGACTCTGGTGAGGTGAAATCCGTCGATGATTGGGTCCAGAACTAATGCGGCAAAGCCGCCGTAACGGATGCTAGTGAGGTGGTCCCTTCGCTCGAAGGTGATCGGGCAGGAAGACCATGGGTTGAACTTCAGGCGATCGCTCCATCGCATATACGTCCCTTAGTGCACGCTTCCGCTCCCTTTTGGGTATGTGGGTTGCGTATATCATGTTCAGCGTCCGCACTTGTGTAGGAAAGCCCTTCTGTCCTCTATTGTTCGGCGGCCGGGGCTCTTCATCGTCATCGCTATGCAACCCCTTGTCATTGAGTTCGGCACTTAACTTGCCTGCCTGCTTGAACACCCAACAATCCATGTTGGTGTGATTGGCTGGTTTTTCCGGGGTGCCATGTATCTAGCACAAGCGATCGAGTATTCGGTCCAAGTTGGACGGGCCCTGTGTATTTATTTTGAATGGCTTCTTCCGCTGACCGGGTTTAGAGCCTCTGAATCTGGCATTGATGGCCGTATCTTCAGTATTATCGCCGTTAATGCGGCGCTTGTTCTTATTGCGACGCGACCTGCCATTGCTGTCCTTGGTATCCGGATTATCGGGATGTTTGGCCAAGTTGTTGCTTCGAGCTAGCCAGCTGTCCTCTCCCGCACAAAAGCGAGTCATGAGGGTTGTGAGGGCTGCCATAGATTTCGGCTTTTCCTGTCCTAGGTGCCGGGCAAGCCACTCGTCATGATGTTATGTTTGAAGGCTGCAAGGGCCTCTGCATTGAGACGATCAACGATTTGATTTTTCTTTGTTAGGAACCGAGTCCGTAATTGTCCGGGCGATTCTTCCGGCTGCTGAATTATGTGGCTAAGGTCATCGACGTCTGGTGGTCGCACATATGTGCCTGGAAGTTATCAAGGAATGCGGCTTCCGTGTCCTCCCAACAACCAATTGATTCTTTGGCAAGCTATTGAGCCAATGTCGAGCTGGTCCTTTAAGCTTGAGTGGGAGGTACTTGATGGCATGTAGATCATCACCGTGGGCCATGTGGATATGGAGGAGATAATCCTCGATCCAGACTGCAGGATCTGTGGTACCATCGTATGATTCGATGTTTACGGGTTTAAAGCCCTCGGGGATTTGATGATCCATTACTTCATCTGTGAAGCATAGTGGGTGTGCGGTGCCTCTATATTGGGCTATATCACGATGTAGCTCATATGAGCTTTGTCTACTGTGTTCGGCCCGGCTGGGTTTGCTGTATCCGGCGCGACGGTAATCATCCCGCATTGCTGGGCGCCCACGCGATCCGTGGATCAATCTTGTATGTTTTGCCTTACCCTCCAATATATCTCGCAAGTCCGGCACGTTTTCCCGTGCCTTGGTACTCTTTGAGCGGCGTCGGGGTGTGGCTTGAGCGGAGGGCCGAGAGGCTTCTCTGTCGCGGCCACGAGGTGGCCGGTCTGCCATGTCGTCTTGCCGGTGACTTGGGTGCTTCCTCCTCTAGTCGAGGCAACGGCCTACGTTTGGGGTAGCTTTTGGAGGCGTTTGAGTTCATACTCTTGGCTGCAAGGACTTCAGTCCATCTGTCACTAGCAGGTCTTGATCAGCTCTAATTTGTTGCTGCTTTTCTTGAGGATGTTTGCTGGCTATAAGCCTGCGTTTGAAACGCTCCTGTTCGGCGGGATCCTCGAGGCACGACAAATTAAATGCGTCGTCGAGGCTTGCCTCATATTCGGAGGGAGGCGCATAATTATCTTCCTCGACCTCTCTTTTCTGCCGCCTTTGTCGTGCGAACTTGCTTCTCCTCCTCCTGCGCCGAGTCCTGCTGGAGGGGTTCTCTTGACACTGTCCGGTGTTATTATCTCCCATGCCGGAATCACCGTTTTTATTGTGGCGGGATTTAGAGCGCGCCTCGACGTCGGGCGCTTCGCTGTTTCTTGGAGGGTCATCCTCCGTTGTTCCATCGTCGTTCCGTCTTTTGGGATATCCACCATGTATATGTCATATGACGAGGTGGCCTTCCGATTGCCCAACGTAGGCGTTGGGTCTTGGTCGTCTCCGTCATCGTCGTCCATACCGTCGATGTCTTCGGAGTCGTAGTCTAGCATGTCGGTTAAATCATCAACAGTGGCTACCAAGTGGGTGGTGGGTGGGCGTTGAATTTCTTCGTCGTCCGCATCCCAACCTTCCTGTCCGTAGTCCGGCCAGGGCTCTCCGGATAAAGAGAGAGACTTTACTGAATTCAGGATGTCGCCAAAGGGCGAGTGCTTAAAGATGTCCATGACGATGAACTCCATGACCGGCGCCTATCATCGATTCGATTGGCGAGGCGCGGAGGGTTCGAGTCCGGCACCACTGAGTCGAGGTCTTCGCAAAGCGACGGGATGGAGTTTGGCTCGATCGCCCGTAGAGATTGTAGACCCGAGGCGGTGTCCAACCACTGCGTCCTCGATTGGGGAATCCGGCTCCGGATTAAGGGTCGAAGCGGATATCGCGGCCTCCGAGCCTTTGTTCGGCTGCGAGTTAGATCATGCCCATCGAGACAAAGGCGCGCATGCTTGGCTGCGGCTCGAATCCGTCGAAGATCAAGTCTCCGCGGATATCGGTCGTATAGTTCAAACTTCCAAATCTGACCTGATGGCCAGGGGCGTAGCTTTCGATCTGCTCCAGATGGCCAAGCGAATTGACCCGCAGTGCAAAGCCGCAGAACATGAAGATCTGTCCGGGGAGAAAATTCTCACCCTGGACCGCGTCGTTGTTGATGATCGAAGGAGCCATCGGGCCTATCGGTGACGACACAGAGGAACTCTCAATGAAAGCACCAATGTCGGTGTCAAAACCGGCGGATCTCGGGTAGGGGGTCCCGAACTGTGCGTCTAGGCGGATGGTAATAGGAGACAAGTGACACGATGTTTTTACCTGTGTTCCGGCCCTCTCGATGGAGGTAATACCCTACTCTGCTTGATTAATATTGATGATATGGGTAGTACAAGAGTAGATCTACCACGAGATCAAGGAGGCTAAACCCTAGAAGCTAGCCTATGGTATGATTGTTGTTCATCCCTACGGACTAAAACCCTCCGGTTTATATAGACACCGGATAGGTTAGGGTTACACAGAGTCGGTTACAATGGTAGGATATCTACATATCCGTATCGCCAAGCTTGCCTTCCACGCCAAGGAAAGTCCCATCCGGACACGGGACAAAGTCTTCAATCTTGTATCTTCATAGTCTTGGAGTCCGGCCGTGACGATAGTCCGGCTATCCCGACACCCCCTAGTCCGGGAATCCCTCAGGTGGAGTGGAAAACCTAGTCCACGGAGGAAGTGGGTGAGGAACACCACCCTCTCATGGGGCCTGGGGGTGGGAATGAGCTGCCCCTCGTCGGGTAGCCGGTCTGCGATGTCATTTGGACAACTATCCGGCCTTCCGCAGGTTTTTGATGTGCCCTCCGTGACGGAGGAGGCCATCCACTTGCCTCCCGCTCCGGACATAGATGGAGAAGGTTGAGGTGGGATGTCGCGGACTTAGCGCTGGAGCTCGAAGTCTTGTGAAATGGATGAGAAAAGGAGGAAGAAGGCGAGGTGAAAAGGTGGATCCTTATCCCTTATATGAATGACGAAGCTATGCGCCCCCTTCTTTGGTAAAACTCGCTTACCTCCCAAGCGCCGTAATCAATGGCGCGGTTGGGTTACCCACGTCCGTATTGATGGAATCCCGAAATAAGGGGGCACGATCTCCGCTTTGATAAAGACGTGCCAAGGAAACCGCCTCGCTAAACATGCTGAGGTGGAACAATAAAAACGATTCGTATAAAGGCCTGGCCGTGGTGTGATGTCACACCGCGGAATACGTCAGCAGATCTGTGCAAAAGTTATTCTCTCTACGGTAGTATGTGGAACTTGTTTTGCAGAGCCGGACACTATCCTTGTGTTCAAAATATTCTATGAAGTATTCGGAGGAGGAACCCGCCTTGCAATGCCGAAGACAATATGCGCGCCGGACTCATCGTCATTGAAGCCTGGTTCGAGGCTCTTGAGGAGTCCTGGATTAGGGGTGTCCGGATAGCCGAACTATCACCGTTGGCCGGACTCCTGGACTATGAAGATACAAGATTGAATACTTCGTCCCGTGTCCAGATGGGACTTTCCTTGGTGTGGAAGGCAAGCTTGGCGATACGGATATGTATATCTCCTACCACTGTAACCGACTCTGTGTAACCCTAACCCTATCTGGTGTCTATATAAACCGGAGGGTTCTAGTCCATAGGACGAACAACAATCATACCATAGGCTAGCTTCTAGGGTTTAGCCTCCTTGATCTCGTGGTAGATCCACTCTTGTACTACCCATATCATCAATATTAATCAAGCAGGAGTAGGGTATTACCTCCATTGAGAGGGCCCGAACCTGGGTAAAAACATCGTGTCCCTTGTTTCCTATTACCATCTGCCTAGACGCACAGTTCGGGACCCCCTACCCGATATCCGCCGGTTTTGACACCGACACGCCCCTTCCGGGGACGCCGAAGGGTCCAAGAAGGAAAGGACCCTCCCTCCGGACCACTCCACAACCGCCGCCTATAGCGAGGAAGAGTGGCTACCCAGGGCCAAGCCCCTGGCGAAGTCGTAAGTATTCGGATGCCATAATACCTCTTGCGTGTTTTTAGCTTTACGGCTTCTTATTATGTCAAGATTTGCTTGTGCAGTCCGCCCAAAGCCCACATCGACTTGCCCTCCTCGGATGGGTCCTTGAGCTCGTCGGAGATGAACAGCTATTCGCTTGCGACGGCTTCTACTTCCCGGCCCGCGGATGGCATCGAGGTGTTATCTCAAAGGGTACCGGGCCAGGAGGAGGTAGTCCTGGGGACGCCTCGAGGCGAGACTCCTGATGTCGGGTTCATGGGAGGAAGATCCCCATGGATTCGGACGAGGGGCCGCAGTAGGTTTATCCCTCAGCCGGATACCGCGCCGGAACCTCCAGTGGTTCTGGATTCAGGCAGGCAGCCACCCGCCCAGGGGGGCGAGCCGTCTGTGCCGATGACCTCTAACCATCCAGAGGCATCGGATAACTTGGTGGAAGTGCTTCAGAGCGCTTCCCTTGAAGAAGGACACCGTACTCTTATGAGTACGGTGATTGCGAAGGTTCAGTCCGCCAAAAGTGGATTGACCGAAGCCTGCGCCAGCCTCCTAACAGGCTTTGAGGTATTAAATTATGAGAAAGTATCACAATGTAGACAGTAGCCCCTGATGCTCTGTTTGGTGTTCGGGTAGAGAAGCCGAACAGAGGATCAGATATTGTTCCCAGGAGTCTAATCAAATTATGTCTATGTGAATAAGCAGGCGTCCCTGCTGGCCACCGCCGCTGCCACCGCGGAGGTCTTCGGACTGAGGCAGAGCCTGGGGCGGGCCAAAGAGGAGCTCGGCCTTCTGAAGAGGCAGCTCGAGGAGAACAAAGGTGAGTGATACCCCGTCTGACTGTTATATAAAGGAAATAAAAATCGTTGGTGTTAATAGAGGGACAATGAATTTTACTAGGGGCCACGACCGAAGTGGCGGCCCTTAAGAAGGCGTTGTCCGAGGCCGAAAACAAAGCGGCCAAGGAGCGCACCGAGCGCGAAAAACAAGAGGCTCGGGTTGATGAGGTCAAGCAAGAGCTCCATGATTTCATCAAAAAATTCGAGTCCTTCGAGCGTGACTCCAAGACGCAAGAGTCGGAGCTTGCGAGGGCCCGTCAAAGTGCACTAGACGCCAAGGCCGAAGACCAGAAGGCCCTCCAAGAAATTGAGGCGGCCAAGAAGATAGCTGCGGTAAGGCTTTCATTATGCAAAGCAAGCATGTGAAGGAGACTTTCCTTTTACTTCCCCGCATTCAGAGCTCTCCAGGAGCATTCGCAGATCTGCCGCGCAGCATCTCTGATGCCGCAGAGTTCTACCGGGCTGTGGAGGGGACCTCGACGGACAAGCTGTTTTGGTCCCAATATATTGGGGCCGAACATCCGATGCCCTTGAGCGACCAGCTTAAGCAACTGGTCGAACTTCACAAGGCGGTCGAACTGGCCATGAAGGACTTCATAGTCCGGCTATGGCCTGGCGAGCCCCTGCCCAGTAGCTACTTCGGCTTTGTCAAGCGGATGGTTAATGCCTGTCCGCGGCTTGAAGTCGTTAAGCGGTCCGTCTGCATTGAGGGTGCACGCAGGGCCTTGGCCCGTGCGAAGGTGCACTGGGGGAAGATGGACGCCGAGAAGCTGGTGACGGAGGGGCCGCCGAAGGGCAAGGAGCATCGCCACCCCGAACAATATTATGATAATGTCCTTGAGGATGCCCACCTTGTGGTGGATGAATGTACCAAGGATGTAATATTTGAATGAATGTACTCACGTCATCCTGTACCATGAAAACGAGTTCATGTGCGCTATATGGCGCTTGTTAATTTAAAATATCACCTTATGTGCGGCCGTTTATAAATTCTTGAGAGTTGCCGCCGTCAATTCTGCCCCCATGTAACTAATCTTGGGGTGTTAGGATAAGTATAAACACTCTTTATCCAAATTTTTGGTCCTTTTAAGGAGGTGTTTAGCGCCGCGAACGAGGCAATCAGACTATTCGGCTTTATCGCTCTCACTTAGCCATAGAAGTCTACACTTTTAAATTTCGGCGAAGCCCCTCGTATCCAGAAGGCCGGACTCGGGGCGCTATACACGCCTAAATCGGACGAGGCTGATTCCTTGCCTGAAGGGGAAAAAATCTTTAAGGATTTGAGACCTCTCGAACAGCGACCAGCTCTCGCCTTATCATGACAGTCAGTTTTCGGCTTTCTCTACTGAGGTGCTCGTCCGGAAGAACCGGGACACAATCACACGATGGTTAGCCTGCGCTACCTTAGCCGATATAGCGGGCGTAAGGTACCAAAACATAGGAGCCGGGAAAACCCAACTATTGACCCAAGACATGATTCGGAGCTGATGCATATAGTGCTATAAGTTCGGGGTGCCGCACTGTCGAAATTGTTCGGACTTTTCATGCCAGGTTATGGGGTACTAAAGCCCCTGGCGTACTGACCGTACCAAAATGTACGGGTGCAAATTCAAATAAATATAAAACAAACAAGGAAAGAAATAAAGAAATGTAATAATAAGCTGACGCTGTACATTATTTTCCATAGTTATTTGAATAGTATGTCAAGGCGTACGCTTACGAGTAGTGCGGTAAAAAAAGGGGTAGGACTATTTGACATGTCCTAGCCAAGGGCGAGCTGCGAGCGGGTATGTAAAACATGCATAGTGATCGTTAGCAGAGACCACCTGGTAAGTCCCTTGTACGTCAAAGCTTCCTGCCCCCTTGGCGTTTCCGTCTCGTGAATTGTCCGATAATTATGATATCAGAAGAGCCTTCAGAAAGTAGGGACCTGAAAGAAAGAAAGGGGTGAAAATATACGGGTCCTGGGGTGATTCAGCCGCATTGTGGACCGTATTGTAGCTGCGCCTCCGCCTGTGCCCATGGTATTTTAAGTGTGTAATTATGTACGCGCGACACGAGTTCTGTTGCTTGACTGGGACTAGGACGGAGGCCGAACTGCTAGGCGAGCCCATGACGTGCTGAATTATCATGTTGCAGAGTAATCCAGACTCTCTTAGCAGAGTCCGGGGGCTTTATGGCCGAACTGGAGGTCTTCCTAAGGAGGCTGCTCTATACTTCTGTTGCGAGGGCCGCAGTGTGCTCCTCTGTACGGAGGGAGCGCTCTGTGTTTCCATTGACTGTTATAACCCCGCGAAGACCTAGCATCTCTTGTTTAAGGTATGCATAATGTGGTACCGCAATGAATCTGGCGAATGCGGTTCGTCCGAGCAGTGCGTGATAGCCACTGCGGAAGGGGACGATATCGAAGATTAACTCTTCGCTTCAGAAGTTGTACGGGGATCCGAAGACTACTTCTAGTGTGATTGAGCCCGTGCAACGAGCCTCTACACCTGGTATAACACCTTTAAAGGTGGTTTTGGTGGGTTTGATCCTAGAGGGATCAATGTCCATCTTGTGCACTGTATCCTGATAGAGTAGGTTCAGGATGCTGCCATCGTCCATGAGGACTCGTGTTAGGTGGAATCCATCGATGATAGGGTCAAGGACCAATGCGGCCGAACCGTTATGCCGGATACTGGTAGAATGGTCCCTGCGATCGAAAGTGATCAGACAAGAAGACCATGGGTTAATCTTTGGGGCGACTGGCTCCATTGCATAGACGTCCCTTAGTGCGCGCTTCCGCTCCCGCCTAGGGATGTGGGTGGCGTATATCATGTTTACCGTTTTCACTTGGGGAGGAAATTTCTTTTGCCCTCCTGTGTTCGGCAACCGGGGCCCCTCATCGTCATCACTATGCGGCCCCTTTTCCTTGTTTTCGGCATTCAGCTTGCTGGCCTGTTTGAACACCCAACATTCTCTGTTGGTGTGGTTGGCTGGTTTATCGGGTGTGCCGTGAATTTGACACGAGCGATCGAGTATGCGGTCCAGACTGGACGGATCCGGATTGTTTCTTTTGAATGGCTTCTTCCACTGGCCTGACTTTGAGCCACTGAATCTGGCATTGATGGTCGTATCTTCGGCGTTATCACCGTTGCTGCGACGCTTTTGTTTGTTGCGTCGAGGCTTGCCGCTACTATCTCTGGCCTCTGATGTGCCAGTGTTGTCTGCCGTATTGTTGCTGCGAGCCAACCAGCTATCCTCGCCCGCACAAAAGCGGGTCATGAGTGTCGTGAGGGCTGCCATGGACTTCGGCTTCTCTTGGCCGAGGTGTCGAGAAAGCCACTCGTCGCAGATGTTACGCTTAAAGGCCGCTAGGGCTTCGGCATCCGGACAGTTGACAATTTGGTTCTTTTTGGTTAGGAACCGAGTCCAGTATTTCTTGGCTGACTCTTTAGGTTGTTGAGTAATGTGACTAAAATCGTCAGCATCCGGAGGTCGCACGTTAGTGCCCTGGAAGTTATCCAGGAACCCGTCTTCCAGGTTCTCCCAACTTCCAATGGAGTTTGCCGGCAAACTGTTCAGCCAATGCCGAGCCGGTCCCTTGAGTTTTAGTGGGAGGTACTTGATGGCGTGTAGATCATCGCCGTGGGCCATGTGAATGTGGAGAAGGAAATCTTCGATCCATACCGCGAGATCTGTTGTCCCATCATATGATTCTATGTTTACGGGTTTAAACCCTTCTGAAAACTCATGGTCCATTACTTCGTCAGTGAAGCATAAGGGGTGTGCGGCGCCTCTATGCCGGGCTATGTCATGACGCAGTTCAAGTAGGCCTGTTTGGATGTATTCGGCCCGGCCAGATTTGTAATTGGTGTATCCGGCATGGTGATCGTCGACACGCGTTGGGGCGCGCCCCCGTGATCCGTAGATCGATCTTGACTGCCCTGCTTTGTTTTCCAACACATCTCGCATGTCCTGCGTGTAGCCCCTGGCCTTCATGTTTTTGTTTGACTGCTACGGGGTGCGGGCTGGTGTTTGGGATGATATGTTTTATCCCGGCCACGTGGTGGCCGATCAACTGTGTCCTCCTCTAGCGCCTCCTCCTCAAGTTGAGGTAACAACATGTGCTTTGGGTAACTTTTTGTTGGGCGCTCGAGTCCATATTCCTCGGCTGCCAGGACCTCGGTCCATCTATCCGTCAGCAGATCTTGATCAGCTTGAAGCTGCTGCTGCTTTTTCTTCAGGCTTTTAGCAGTGACTATAAGCCGGTGCTTGAAGCGCTCCTGCTCGACGGGATCCTCAGGCACGATGAATTCGTCAATTTCAAGGCTCACCTCGTCTTCGGAGAGGGGCATGTAATTGTCGTCCTCCAAGTCCCCTTCTATTGCCTGTTCCTCGGGGCTATCTTGCCCATCCTGCCATTCGGCCTGCTCGATGTCTGGCTGGGCGAGGTTGTTTTCGTCTTCGTCACCATCCGAAGTGTTATTGTCTCCTTTGCCGGTATCACTGTTTTTGCTATGGCAGGATTTAGAGCGGCGCCGATGACATCGGTGCTTAGATTGCTTCTCCGGGGGGTTATCCTCTGTTTCTTCATCGCCATTGCCTTCTTTGGGGGTGTCCACCATTTATATATCATACGATGAGGTGGTTGTCCAGTGCCCTGTGGGCGGTGGTTGCTGTTCTTTTCCGGCATCGTCGTCCATACCGTCGATGTCTTCGGAGTCAAAGTCAAGCGTGTCGGTTAAGTCATCGACAGTTGCTATTAAGTGGGTGGTGGGTGGGGAACGAATTTGTTCATCGTCCCCTTCCCACTCGAGCCGGACATAGTTCGGCCGCGAGTCTCCTAACAGGGAGAGAGATCTCAATGACTTTAGCACGCCGCCCAAGGGTGAGTGCTGAAAGATATCCGCGGAGGTGAACTCCATGATCGGTGCCCAATCAGATTCTATGGGCACAGATGCACGCGGTTCGGAGCCTATGGCCGGAGATGAGTCTGTGTGTCCGGTGACGTAGGCCTCCTTGCAGGCAAAATATGTGTTCGGCTCTATCGCCGCTGAGTGTGCATTCTCCGTGGCGGGGTTCATCCACCCGTCCACGGATGGCATGATCTGCTCCAGATTAAGAGTCGGGCAGCCACAGACGCGATCTCCAGAACACCGTCCGATGGCAGATCTAGGTCATGCTCTTCGTGACTGTTCGGCGCACCTGCCCTGGGCTCGAATCCGTCGAAGATCAAGTCTCCGCGGATGTCGGCCGTATAGTTCAAGCTTCCAAACCTGACCTAATGGCCAGGACCATAGCTATCAATCTGCTCCATATGGCCAAGCGAGTTAGCCCGCAGTGCGAAGCCGCCGAATACGAAGATCTTTTCGGGGAGGAAAACCTCTCCCTGGACCGCGTCGTTGAAGATGATGGAGGGAGCCATCAAGCCTTATCATGACGGCTCAGTGAAACTCTCAATGAAAGCACCAATGTCGGTGTCAAAACCGGCGGATCTGGGGTAGGGGGTCCTGAACTGTGCGTCTAAGGCTAATGGTAACAGGAGGCGGGGGACACGATGTTTTTCCCAGGTTCAGGCCCTCTCGATGGAGGTAATACCCTACTTCCTGCTTGATTGATCTTGATGATATGAGTATTACAAGAGTTGATCTACCACGAGATTGTAGAGGCTAAACCCTGGAAGCTAGCCTATGAGTATGATTGTTGTCGTCCTACGGACTAAACCCTCCGGTTTATACAGACACGGAGGGGGCTAGGTTTATACAGAGTCGGTTAAAGAGAAGGAAATCTACATATCCGAATATCCAAGCTTGCCTTCCACGCAAAGGAGAGTCCCATACGAACACGGGACGAAGTCTTCAATCTTGTATCTTCATAGTCCAACAGTCCGGCCAAAGTATATAGTCCGGCTGTCCAAGGACCCCTTAATCCAGGACTCTCTCAATCATCTCCCTGATCCCAAAGTTTCCGGGAGCTGTTGACATTCGGCAGTTCCGACCTATCACCGTCCTCAATGTGCTATTTCAGATTTTGGCCAAAGGGTACGCCACTAGGGCGGCCCTAATCGCCCCCAGGATCCATCACCCGAACCAGTTAGCCTTCACGAAAGGTCGGTATATTCTGGATGGGATCCCCGTTCTCCACGAGGTCATCCATGAAGTCAAGAGCAAGCACCTTCACACGGTGTTCTTCAAGATTGACTTCCATAAAGCATACAACACTGTTCATTGGTCCTTCTGTCGCACCCCGGCTCTGAGCGACCGGTTTACCTTGCTTTGCCAGCCCAGAGATCGAGTCTTCTCGCAACACACAACCTTTGGTACAGAAAACAATCGCTTTATTGATACTAGCGAAACATAGTTCGATGTTACATCAAGTAGCGAGGCCAAGCGGCACACACGATGCGGCTGAACAATATGTACATTATTTAGTGAACATAAAGGGGCCTCGATCACGGAAACTACACAGCAGCGGAACAATGACGAAGCGGGACTCTATAGCACAGGGACACTGATGTGGACACGATCTAGACACGGCAGCACTTTGATCCAGTCAGACTTTCCTGAAAACTGGCATGCCACGCCAGGTCAATAAATGGAATGTACTTGCAAGCTCACAACAAGCATAAACATAATGGCAAACAATATCATGATATTTAATCAAATTAATATCAATGCAAAAGACTACTACAAATGCAGTGAACTGATGTCTTCTACACAACCTTCTTCTTGTAGACGTTATTGGGCCTCCAAGTGCAGAGAGGTTTGTAGGACAGTAGCAAATTTCCCTCAAGTGGATGACCTAAGATTTATCAATCCGTGGGGAGGCGTAGGATGAAGATGGTCTCTCTCAAACAACCCTGCAAGCAAATAACAAAGAGTCTCTTGTGTCCCCAACACACCCAATACAATGGTAAATTGTATAGGTGCACTAGTTCGGCGAAGAGATTGTGATACAAGTGCAATATGGATGGTAGATATGGGTATTTGCAATCTTAAAATATAAAACAGCAAGGTAGCAAGCGATAAAAGAGAGCAAAAACGGTATTGTAATGCTTCGAAATAAGGCCTAGGGTTCATACGTTCACTAGTGTAAGTTCTCTCAACAATGATAACATAATTAGATCATATAACAATCCCTCAACATGCAACAAAGAGTCACTCCAAAGTCACTAATAGCGGAGAACAAACAAAGAGATCATTGTAGGATATGAAACCACCTCAAAGTTATTATTTCCGATCAATCAATTGGGCTATTCCTATAAGTGTCACAAACAGCCCTAGAGTTCGTAGTAAAATAAAACCTTAAGACACAAATCAACCATAACCCTAATGTCACCTAGATACTCCAATGTCACCACAAGTATCCGCGGGTATGATTATACGATATGCATCACACAATCTTAGATTCATCTATTCAAACCAACACAAAGAACTTCAAAGAGTGCCCCAATGTTTCTACCGGAGAGTCAAGAAGAAAACATGTGCCAACCCCTACGCATAGATTCCCAAGGTCACGGAACCCGCAAGTTGATCACCGATACATACATCAAGTGATTCAATAGAATACCCCATTGTCTCCATGGGTATCCCACGCAAGACATACATCAAGTGTTCTCAAATCGTTTAAGACTCAATCCGATAAGATAATTTCAAAGGGAAAACTCAATCCATTACAAGAAGATAGAGGAGGAGAAACATCATAAGATCCAACTATAATAGCAAAGCTCGCGGTACATCACGATCGTGCCATATCAAGAACATGAGAGAGAGATCAAACACATAGCTACTGGTACATACCCTCAGCCCCTAGGGTGAACTACTCCCTCCTCGTCATGGAGAGCGTCGGGATGATGAAGATGGCCACCGGTGATGGATCCCCCTTCCGGCAGGGTGTCGGAACAGGGTCCCGATTTGTTTTTGGTGGCTACAGAGGCTTGCGGCGGCGGAACTCCCGATCTAGATTTCTTTCTGGGGGTTTCTGTATTTATAGGAATTTTTAGCGTCGGTCTCACATCCGGTGGGTCTCCGCGTCATCCACGAGATAGGGGGCATGACCAGGGGGTAGGGCGCGCCCTCCACCATCGTGGATGGCTCAGGACTCTTCTGGCCCAACTCTTTTACACCGGGGGCTTCTTTTGGTCCATAAAAAATCATCAAAAATTGGCACATCAATTGCACTCCGTTTGGTATTCCTTTTATGTAAAACTCAAAAACAACGAAAAAACAGAAACTGGCACTGGGCTCTAGGTTAATAGGTTAGTCCCAAAAATCATATAAAACAGCATATAAATGCATATAAGACATCCAAGATGGATAATATAATAGCATGGAACAATAAAAAAATTATAGATATGTTGGAGACGTATCATGAACATAATCTGCTGCATCAAGTCCCTCAAACATTCTTACCAAACATGTTACCTCGTAACCAAACGGTGATCATATTGAGACCACTTACCAAACCAACAGTTTGGTTTCCACAATCATCATCAATTCTCATCCATTATCTCAGTACCAAATGATATAATTAGTGTGCAGGATTACTTATGAAAGTTGATCCATGATGTGACTTACTCACGAGTTATGTCCGTAACCAAGGACGCGGCTATCGATAGATTAAATTACACTCTGCAGAGGTAGCACACTGTACCCACACCACAGAATCCCTTGCCTCGCACTCCCATCCGGGTAGACCGACGGCATTCCAATGAAACCTTCCCATTGCCATGACACTCTCCCGGCCACTCCAACTCACTCCCACTGAGCTAAGTCCTAGGTGGCCCCGTGCCTACCAAAGGCATCAACAGCCAGCATCGTGGCAAAACATAAACGGTCCCAAACGGGGACAAGGTACCATAAAAACAAATGGGCACACAAGGTTATGTCTGCTTACCGGGCGAGGGTAACGCACACCCATAACCTTCCCTCGTTGGAGGTACCGACCAGAGGCATGACAACGGACCGAATAAAGGCCTTCCCATAAAGGCAAATGTGGTTGCACTGGGAAAAACTCGATTCAGTGGCACCATGACCGGATTAATGGTATGTTCAAGTTGAATTATTACCAGGTTTAACTTGATATAAAAATAACAGGTGTCATGATATGCCATGAATATGCAACCATACATCATGCATCACATACTATAAAAAATAAACGGATCAACATCATCAAGTATTCTACTAACAATCATCATCATCAAAGCAAACTCATTCCACTCCTCTGGTTATTATACTTCGTCAAATTTAACCATGATATTAACTTAAAATTATCCATCTTATTACATAAGAAAATAATAACAAAGCTAGTCATTTCATAATAATTTCATTATCACATTACCAAATATTACTTCTACTGACTTAAACTAACTTAGCTAGTCTCAAACTACTGTAAACTAAGCATTTCAAGCAAGGCAAGTATTCAACAGAAATAAATATTCATTTAAATAATTAAAATGCATGAGGTAACTCATATTCAAGTTGAAAAATCACAAATATTGAAACGACCCCATGAAAATGTTGTTGTGGCTTGCCTTAGTGCAGATGAGGTTCACACTCCTCCTGGTGATCCTCAAGACAAGCTTCACCTTCAGAAAATATTCAAAAAAAGAGAAAGAAAATATCAAGAATCACTCTGAATAAACCCAGAAATTCTATACAGCGGATAAAAATCTACATTTTGTTTTGCTGCTAGAATTTTTCAAAATAAGCACAATGCAAAAAAGAATCAATTCATTTGGAGTTATGGTTTAAAAGTTATGGCTGGTCAATGTTTCGAGTCAAAATTTGAATTAAATTAGAATAAAATAGAAACCAGGGGGTGACGTCAACGACGTATTCTCTAAATATGCCTCCACTCTTACCGCTTCGGGCGCCAGTAGAGAGGCTAACAGTGGGCCCCGTTGGTAAGGTGTGAGGGGGAGAGAGAGAAACAAAGCGCGGTGGGGCTTCGCTGGAGCTCATGATCCAGAGGGATAGAACGCGAGAGGAGATCTAGGCGCACCTGCCCATACCCATAGCTTGACGAGAGGTGGCCGGAGTGAAGGAAATATGCCCTAGAGGCAATAATAAAGTTGTTATTTATATTTCCTTATATCATGATAAATGTTTTTTATTTACGCTAGAATTGAATTAACCGGAAACTTAGTACATGTGTGAATACATAGACAAACAGAGTGTCCCTAGTATGCCTCTATTTGACTAGCTCCCTAAACAAACATCGTTAAGTTTCCTAGCCATAGACATGAGTTGTCATTTGGTGAACGGGATGTGACGGACAAGACCCATCCGTTAGCTTAGCACTATGATCGTTTAGTTTATTGCTATTGCTTTCTTCATGACTTATACATGTTCCTCTGACTATGAGATTATGCAACTCCCGAATACCAAATGTCGGGGATATACCCCGCGGTATGACCTGACCAGAGTTATGACCCGGCTGGGACTTGGTATTTCATTGGTAAACCACCCGAGGACTGATGACTCACTGATGACCCGGGGAGCCTAGTGACCCAGTGGTAAGCCGGCAAACAGTGGTAAGCCTGGTGACCCAATGGTAAGCCGGCAGACAGTGGTAAGTCGGCAGACAGTGGTAAGCCGGCAGACAGTTGTAACCCGACAGACAGAGTCGCCTGGAGTTAGTAAACCCGAGACGTTAACAAGCCCAAGACTTTAAGAAGCCCATGGAGAGAAGCCCGTGATGACAAGTCAGAATAGTTTAAATCTTAATCCGACTAGGAATCCACATGTAACCCGCCCCTCCAACTTATATAAGGAGGGGCAGGGCACCCTTAGAAGGGGCAAGGTAATCTTTAAGGCCGGACACAATAAGGAGAGCCGGCTTACGCGGCGACTCCCTCATGAGTATAATGAGACCTAGCCACAAACAACATGTAGGATTATTACCGGATGATGTTTTCCGGGGCCAGAAGTTGTCTAAACCTTTGTCTTGTGTCTTAATCCGCCTCGCGTCTCTCATCCCGATCAACCCCTCTCAAGCTACCACATAGATGCGTTGGCCTCACGACTAAGTACTCATACTAGGACATCTGCCGTGACAAATCCATGACACCAGAGGAACACTTAGTGTGCTATCAAACGTCACAACATAACTGGGTGATTATAAAGATGCTCTACAGGTGTCTCGGATGGTGTTTGTTGAGCTGGCATAGATCTAGATTAGGATTTGTCACTCCGAATGTCTAAGAGGTATCTCTGGGCCCTCTTGGTAATGCACATCACTATAAGCCTTGCAAGCAATGTGACTAATGAGTTAGTTGCGGGACGATGAATTACGGAACGAGTAAAGAGACTTGCCAGTAATGAGATTGAACTAGGTATGATGATAACGACGATCGAATCTTGGGCAAGTAACATACCGATGACAAATGGAACAAAGTATGTTGTTATGGGGTTTGACCGATAAAGATCTTCGTAGAATATGTAGGAGCCAATATGAGCATCTAGGTTCTGCTATTGGTTATTGATAGGAGATATGTCTCGGTCATGTCTACATAGTTCTCGAACCCGTAGGGTCCGCACGCTTAACTTTGGATGATGATTTGTATTATGAGTTATGTGATTTTATGACCTAAGTTTGTTCAGAGTCCCGGATGAGATCACGGACATGACGAGGAGTCTCTAAATGGTCGAGAGGTAAAGATCGATATATTGGAAGGCTATATTCGGACATCGGAAAGGTTCCGAGTGATTCGGTTATTTTTCGGAGTATCGGAGAGTTACGGGAATTTGCCGGGGGAAGTATTGGGCCTTAATGGGCCATACGGGAAAGGAGAGAAGGGCCTCAAGGGGTGGCCGCGCTCCCCCCATGGACTGGTCCGAATTGGACTAGGGAGGGGGCGGCGCCCCCCTCTTTCCTTCTCCCTCTCCTCCTCCTTCCCTCTCTCCACCTCTTGGAAAGGAAGGGGACTCCAATTAGGATTGGGAATCCTAGTTTGACTCCCCCTATAGGCACGCCCCTCCTAGGCTGGCCTCCTCCTCCTCCCTCCTGTATATACGGGGAGGGGGGAACCCCAAAGACACACAAGATTTGTCTTACCCGTGTGCGGTGCCCCCCTCCATAGTTACACACCTCGGTCATATCGTCGTAATGCTTAGGCGAAGCCTTGCGCCGGTAACTTCATGATCACCGTCGCCACGCCGTCGTGCTGACGGAACTCGCCCTCGGCCTCAACTGGATCAAGAGTACGAGGGACGTCATCGAGCTGAACGTGTGCTGAACACGGAGATGCCATACATTCGGTGCTAGGATCGGTCAGATCGTGAAGACGTACGACTACATCAACCGCGGTACTAAACACTTCCGCTTTCGGTCTACGACGGTACATGGACACACTCTCCCCGCTCGTTGCTATGCTTCTCCTAGATAGATCTTGCGTGATCGTAGGAATTTTTTTGAATTCTTACGTTCCTCAACAGTGGCATCCGAGCCAGGTCTATGCGTAGATGTGATATGCACGAGTAGAACACAAAGAGTTGTGCGTGATAGTACTCATACTGCTTACCAGCACGTCATACTTTGATTTGGCGGTATTGTTGGATGAAGCGGCCAGGACCGACATTACATGACCGCGGTCATGAGACTGGTTCTACCGCCGTGCTTCGCACACAGGTGGCTAATGGGTGTCTGTTTCTCCAACTTTAGTTGAATCGAGTGTGACTACGCCCGGTCCTTGCTGAAGGTTAAAACATCACACTTGATAAAAAATCGTTGTGGTTTTGATGCGTAGGTAAGAACGGTTCTTGCTAAGCCCGTAGCAGTAAAACTTGCAACAACAAAGTAAGAGGACGTCTAACTTGTTTTTGCAGGGCTTGCTATGATGTGATATGGTCAAGACGTGATGATATATAAATTATATGAGATGATTATGTTTTGTATAAGTTATCGGCAACTAGCAGGTGCCTTATGGTTGTCGCTTTATTGTATGAAATGCAATCGCCATGTAATTGCTTTACTTTATCATTATGCGGTAGCGATAGTTGTAGAAGCAATAGTTGGCGAGACGACAACAATGCTTTGATGGAGATCAAGGTGTCAAGCCGGTGACGATGGTGATCATGATGGTGCTTTCAAGATGGAGATCAAAGGCACAAGATGATGATGTCCATATCATATCAGTTATATTGATTGCATGTGATGTTTATCCTTTATGCATCTTATTTTGCTTAGTTCGGCGGTAGCATTATAAGATGACCCTCACTAAATTTCAAGGTATAAGTGTTCTCCCTGAGTATGCACCGTTGCTATAGTTCATCATGCTGAGACACCACGTGATGATCGGGAGTGATAAGCTCTACCTTCACATACAGCGGGTGCAAGCCAGTTTTGCACATGCAGAATACTCAGGTTGAACTTGACGAGCCTAGCACATGTAGATATGGCCTCGGAACACTGAGACTGAAAGGTCGAGTGTGAATCATACAGTAGATATGATCAACATAGTGATGTTCACCATTGAAAACTAATCCATCCGACGTGATGATCGGGCATGGTTTAGTTGATTTGGATCACGTGATCACTTAGATGACAAGAGGGATGCCTATCTAAGTGGGAGTTCTTAAGTAGTATGATTAATTGAACTTTAGTTTTTCATGAACTTAGTCCTGATAGTATTCGCATAACTATGTTGTAGATTAATAGCTCACGATGTAGCTCCCCGTTTATTTTAGATATGTTCCTAGAGAAAAATAAGTTGAAAGATGATAGTAGAATGATGCAGACTTGGTCCGTGATCTGAGGATTATCCTCACTGTTGCACAAAAGAATTATGTCCTTGATGCACCGCTAGGTGACAGACCTATTGCAGGAGTAGATGCAGAGGTTATGAATGTTTGACAAAGCTCGGTATGATGACTACTTGATAGTTTAGTGCACAATGCTTTACGGCTTAGAACCGGGACTTCAAAAACATTTTGAACACCACGGAGCATATGAGATGTTCCAGGAGACGAAATTGATATTTTAGTCTCATGCCCATGTCGAGAGGTATGAGACCTCTGACAAGTACTTTCCCAACAAGATGGAGGAGAATAGCTCAATGAGTGAGAACGTGCTCTGAATGTCTGAGTACTACAATCACTTGAATCAAGTGGGAGTTAAAATTCCCGATAAGATAGTGATTGACAGAGTTCTCTTGTCACTATCACCAAGTTACTAGAACTTCGTGATGAACTATAATATGCAAGGTATAACGGAAACGATTCCCAAGCTCTTCACGATGCTGAAATCGGCAAAGGTAGAAATCAAGAAAAAGCATGAAGTGTTGATGCTTTACAAGACCACTAGTTTCAAGATAAAGGGAAAGGGAAAGAAAGGGAGACTTCAAAATGAATGACAAGAAATTTGCCACTCCCACGAAGAAGCCCAAAGCTAGACCCAAGCCTGAAACTGAGTGCTTCTACCTCAAAGAAAATGGTCACCGGAAGTGGAACTGCCTAGATACTTGGCGGATAAGAAGGAAGGCAAAGTGAACAAAAGTATATTTGATATATATGTTATTGATGTTTACTTTACTAGTGTTTATAGCAACCCCTCGGTATTTGATACTGGTTCAGTTGCTAAGAGTAGTAACTCGAAACGGAAGTTGCAAAATAAACAGAGACTAGTTAAGGGCGAGGTGATGATATGTGTGGGAAGTGATTCCAAGGTTGATAAGATCACCATCGCACACTCTCTTTACCTTCGGGATTAGTGTTGAACCTACAATAAATGTTGCTTGGTGTTTGCGTTGAGCATGAATATGATTGGATCATGTTTATTGCAATACGGTTATTCATTTAAGTCAAAGAATAATTGTTGTTCTATTTACATGAATAAAACCTTCTATGGTCATACACTCAATATAAATGGTTTATTGAATATTGATAGTAGTGATACACATATTCATAATATTGATGCCAAAAGATGCAAAGTTAATAATGATAGTGCAACTTATTTGTGGCACTGCCGTTTAGGTCATATTGGTGTAAAGCACATGAAGCACTGCGGGTATCGTTATTTTCTGACCTTCACAGATGATTTGAGCAGATATGTGTATATCTACTTGATGAAACACAAGTATGAAACATTTGAAAAGTTCAAAGAATTTCAGAGTGAAGTAGAGAATCATCGTAACAAGAAAATAAAGTTTCTATGATCTGATCGTAGAGGCGAATATTTGAGTTACGAGTTTGGCCTTCAATTAAAACAATGTGGAATAGTATCACAAACTCATGCCACCTGGAACACCACAGCATAATGGTGTGTCCGAACGCCATAACCGTACTTTATTGGATATAGTGCAATCTATGATAACTCTTGCCGATTTACCACTATCGTTTTGGGGTTATGCATTAAAGACAGCTACATTCACGTTAAATAGGGCACCATCTAAATCTGTTGAGACGACACCGTATGAACTATGGTTTGGCAAGAAACCTAAGCTATCGTTTCTTAATGTTTGGGGTTGCGATGCGAATGTGAAAAAGTTTCAACCTGATAAGCTTGAACCCAAATCGGAGAAGTGCGTAGGATACCCAAAATGTTGGATACACCTTCTATCACAGATCCGAAGGCAAGATCTTTGTTTCTAAGAATGGATCCTTTCTAGAGAAGGAGTTTCTCTCGAAAGAAGTGAGTGGGAGGGAAGTAGAACTTGTTGAGGTAATAGTACCTGCTCCCGATTTGGAAAGTCATTCATCACAGAAATCAGTTCCTGTGATTCCTACACCAATCAGTGAGGAAGCTAATGATGATGATCATGAAACTTCAAATCAAGTTACTACCGAACCTCGTAGGTCAACCAGAGTAAGGTACCGCACCAGAGTGGTACGGTAATCCTATTCTGGAGGTCATGTTACTTGACCATGACGAACCTACGAACTATGAGGAAACGATGATGAGACCAGATTCCGCAAAATGTCTTGAGGATATGAAATCTGAGATAGGATCCATGTATGAGAAAAAAGTATGGACTTTGGTTGACTGGCCCGATGATCAGCCATCCATAGAGAATAAAATGGATCGTCAAGAGGAAGACAGACGCTCATAGTAGTGTTACTATCTACAAAGCTCGAATAGTCGCAAAAATGTTTTCGACAAGTTCAAGGTGTTGACTACAATTAGATTTTCTCACTTTTATTGATGCTTAAAAGTCTGTCCGAATCATTTTAGCAATTGCCACATTTTATGAAATTTGGCCAATGGATGTCAAACCTGCATTCCTTAATGGATTTCTTAAAGAAGAGTTGTATATGATGCAACAAGAAGGTTTTGTCGATCCTAAAGGTTCTAACAAAGTGTGCAAAGCTCCAACGGTCCATCTATGGACTGGTGCAAGCATCTCGGAGTTGGAATATACGCTTTGTTGAGGTAATAGTTTTATACAAACTTGCGGTGAAGCATGTATTTACAAAAACGTGAGTGGGAGCACTACAGCCTTTCTGATAAGTATATGTGAATGACATATTGTTGATCGGAAATGATGTAGAATTTTCTGGAAAGCATAAAGGAGTATTTGAAAGTAGTTCTTCAAAGAAAGACCTCGGTGAAGCTGCTTACATATTGGGCATCAAGATCTATAGAGATAGATCAAGACGCTTGATAAGTTTTTCAATGAGTACATACCTTGACAAGTTTTTGAAGTAGTTCAAAATGGAACAGTCAAAGAAGGAGTTCTTGCCTGTGTTGCAAGGTGTGAAGTTGAGTAAAGACTCAAATCCCGACCATGGCAGAAGATAGAGAGAGAATGAAAGTCATTCCCTATGCCTCAGCCATAGGTTCTATAAAATATGCCATGCTATGTACCAGACCTATTGTATACCCTGCCCTGAGTTTGGCAAGGGAGTACAATAGTGATCTAGGAGTAGATCACTGGACATTGGTCAAAATTATCCTTAAAGGACTAAGGAAATATTTCTCGATTATGGAGGTGATAAAGAGTTCATTGTAAAGAGTTACGTCGATGCAAGCTTTGACACCGATCTGGATGCCTCTGAGTCTCGATCTAGATACATATTGAAAGTGGGAGCAAATAGCTAGAGTAGCTCCGTGCAGAGCATTGTAGACATAGAAATTTGCAAAATACATATGGATCTGAATGTGGCAGACCCGTAGACTAAAACTTATCTCACAAGCAAAACATGATCACACCTTAATGTTCTTGGGTGTTAATCTCATAGCGATGTGAACTAGATTATTGACTCTACTAAACCCTTTAAGTGTTGGTCACATGGCGATGTGAACTATGTGTGTTAATCACATGGTGATGTGAAATATTGGTGTTAAATCACATGGTGTTGTGAACTAGCACTACACAAAAAAGACACATCCGTGACATTTTGGGCCGAACGAAAAAAAATTGTCATACATATGACACTTCTATGACGATAATTGTGACAAAACCCGGTATCATCATAGATGTGGTGGGCTCCTACTTCTATGACAAAAAATCATGACAGAAAATGGGCTTTTCGTCACAGGCGGGCGGAGACGCAGCTACATGACATTCTTTGGGTCGTCCATGACGGAAAAACCATGGTACAAGCAAGGGGAGGAAAATTTCGGGGAGTTGCCGGTTACTGTGGGAGGTCGGGGGCGGAGCGATACGCGTTTCTCTCGTACATACGCGCATGTGTGCGAGGCATTGGCTCTAACTGAATTCGAGCGATTGCCTTTGCGAACTCTGGCGTTCTTGAACCCGGCGATCGATTGATGGCTGATCGAACCCGATGGAGCGATTCGCCGCTCTGCTGCTAAGTGAAGCCGATCGATGCTGCCTGGATGAGCGATGGCGTTGCCGGGGTTGGATGAGCGATTGAGCGATGGCGTTGCCTCTGGATGAACGAGGAACCCGTGGTGTGGAGGGCTGGTTTAACGATGAGCGGTGGAGGGTGGCCGTGGAGTGGTGGTTGAACAGGACCCGTGGTGTGGAGGGATGGATGAACAGTGAGCGGTGGAGGGGTGCCCGTGGAGGGTGGTTGAGCGATGGCCGGTGGAGTAGCGCGCGGTGGAGGCTGGATGAGCGAGGAGCCCGTGGAGGCCGGAGGAGGTCGGCGGTGGAGATGAACAGTATCCCGTGGAGTCCCGTTTTGCGATGCGCCACACCTCCCCGTTTTGACCGTGGCGCCCAACACAAGTCTGTTTAAATCCGCTTTTGCGGTACGCCACACCCCTCCCGATCAATAGGACCCCCGTTTCGACTGTAGGAGGTCCGTTTCCTCCGTTTTGCGGTACGCCACACCCATCCCGATCAACAGGACCCCTGTTTCGACCGTAGGAGGTCCGTTTCCTCCGTTTTGTGGGACACCAGGCCCCTCTCGATCAACAGGACCCCGTTTCGAACGTGGCCGGTGGAACACAAGGCCGTTTCCTCCGTTGTGCGGTATGCCAGGGCTCATTTCCATCGCCTGTTCCGTCCAAGCCCTCCTGAAGAACACGACCAGGCATTCCGTTCTGACCCAGCCGGCTGGCTCCCCATGAACACGACAACGACGCTGTTTCTCCGTTCCAACCCAGCCATGTACGTATGCGCGATAGGCGTTAGAGACCCTGCCCATATGTACGTACGTGGCCGTATTTTCTTTCTGGAACCCTCGCCGCTGTACGTACGTGTACATGCTACGTGCGCGCCTCTACTACGACACGTGCGGCGCCTCTACATCCACCGGTATATGTAATGCATACCGTGCACGACCAGAATGACAACCCAGACGTGCGCTTCGACCAGGTGGGTCCCGACCGTTAGAACTTCCTTTCTGCGAAGATGTAGCTGGTGGGTCCCAGCATGGGGCGAATCGCTTTGTTTTTTTTGCGGACGAACTTCCTTATGCGTGCGAAGATGTAGCTGGTGGGTCCCAGCAATGTGGGGCGAATCGTTTTTGGCGGAAGCACTTCCTTGCGTGCGAAGATGTAGCTGGTGGGTCCCAGCAGTCAGGGGGCGAGTCGTTTTTTTGCCCGGACGCACTTCCTTGCGTGCGAAGGTGTAGCTGGTGGGTCCCAGCAGTCAGGGGGGAACCTTTTTTCTTCGCGAAATATTGTGGCCCGTCCGGTGGGTCCCCGCTGTCAGGTGGAGGAATAATTATTTTCTGTGTAATTAGGAGGCACTTCCTTGCTGCGGCCGTGGACCCAGCTGTCAGCCTATCCACATACAGTCCACGTCCGATGGAAGTCGTTCCTTGACCACGTTGACCACGCCGCGCCGAGAGCACCAGGGCGGTGGACGATGGCGAGGCCTAGGAAGGGGACAACGGGGAGCCGGGGAAGACGCGGCAGCGGAAACCCGCGCGGGGAGGAGTACGAGGGTTCACTGGTTCGGCTGCGGTGTGAGGCTGCCGTCGCCGTAGGGCCTGGCCAGCAGTGGGATTAGTAGGGGGAGGTGAGGCCTCTGCAGCAGCACATCCGGCCACAGGAAGCAGGAGTATGCGGCACGACCGGCGCTGCTTTGGGCGGCTGGAGCAAGAAGACCAGAGGTTGAAGAAGCACTACGGTCGTTGGATGGACATCGTACGGTCACTGAAGCTAGAATCGTTTATATTGACTAAGTTGACAATGCCCTTGGTACGCTCCAACTTAGTAGACCCACAGGTCAGCCTCCGAAACGGTGCGCCCCAGATGTCGTGGGGAATCATTTTTGGGCGGCGAAGCTAAGAATATCCGAGATTGAAGAAGAAGCACGACATCCTTTGGATAGACATCCAACCGCCCTTTCTTTGCTAGAACCGTGTGTTGACTATAATAAGTTGACAAAGCCTTGCATACGCGTCAACTTATTTTTTTTAGGGGACGCGTCACTTAGTAGGCCCACAAGTGTGTGGCAGAGAACTTATACCCCATTTGCGTTTTGTAAGAATGTACAGGCCATTTTTGAATTCTAATGGAATTTACAACAGCCCATTTACAGTTTGTTAAAAGTACAGCCCATTTTCTAGCTAGGACAACGATTAATAATTTCAACCAACCGTTGAAGACAAAATTCAATAAAATTTCCCACATTTTGATAGGATCTGAAATATTTTTATCCTGAAATTTATATTCAGATTAAATATAAATTTGTATTACGTAAAAATCCAACGAAACATTGCGCGTGCAACAATGAAAATTTAAGATTTTCAAAATCCATAAATAATATTTTATAAACTAGTTTCGTGTTTGGTGCATTTTTTATAGTTACTGCCCAGTTTTTATAATTACATCCCATTTATTATTTTTAAAGCCCATTTTCCTGTTAAGCCTAATGCATCCCTCTTAGGAATGATTTGCAGCACAGCGTGGCGGAGAATAACAAGTTGACCTTGCCTGGGTATTCCTCAAAAGGACGTATAGCTGGTCTAGCCATTTTCATCTTGAGAAAAGTAGTATCTGGGCTGGATATCTGGCCTGGGCTAGACAGGCCACAGCCCGCCCAGTTAATACCCTGATCTCCTCTGAACAACAACGAAATCATCGCCAAGAAAAACTCTGCAGTGCTCACGCCTCAAAAACACAAATACTGCTCGAGCTGCTTGGTCCCAGTTGTTGGCCGCACCTTGTGCAATTCTCTCGTTTATATTGACTACATAGGTTGACAATGGTGTGGGACCGTGATGTCAGGAAACCAGGAGAAAGTAAAAAAAATATAGTTGTACATAATAAAGAGGCACTTGTGTACGTACGGCTATGGCCCTAGTGGGTCCCTAGTGTCATCCAGTCAAAATAAAGTCATCTCCTGAATCCTCATGTTCGTTGACCATGTTAACAATGCTCGGCGCCACGGCGAGCACAACAACTCGAAGGACAATGGAGAGGGCCTCGCGGGCCCTACGGAGAATCTGACATACCGCTGCTCATTCAGGAAGCCAGGATCATCGGACACCTATGAACACATTCGAGAAACTGAGACGGCATGAAACGGTAAGGCCACGCTAGGGAGCTCTGGTTTATTTCAAACCTGTATTAACATACAAGTGTAATTTACTCGTCATCGGAAGGTCCGAGGTCTGTAAGTAAAACCGACGGGTTACGCGTGTAATTTGAGAGACCAGTGTATATTTTACGAGCATTGCTATATGGACGACATTACCAGACGATACATGCACGACGTGGGTATCATGCCATCCATGGGCAAGGCTGAAACAGCAGCTAACGGCTGGATTAGCAATCGCCCGAGTGTCGGTCAGCGTTTTTGTTGTGTGTGAAGTACTTCCGATATTTTATTAGTCGAAATCGACCAACCAAGTCCCTTCGCCCGAGACCATCTGCTTTAATTTACAAGCGTCAGTTTTAGAAGCGGTTTTGGTTGGAAAACGACGATCCAATCACGGCCTAATATCATTAGTTGGTCGGAAGATCATATGGTTTCACGTCTAACCTACCCGACATGTCGTATAGGCTATGAATGAAACATGAGACGATGAACTTCTTACGCACGGAAACAACAGAAGAGGATGATCTTCTTAACAAGCAAATCACTGGCATTAGATCGACATGCAAAATAATACGAAACATTATTCTCAGGAGGCACAGTGAACAACTCGTGATGCCGCATGCCACAACATTCCAAGCTCAACTTTGCAATCAAACACAAGGCCTGGCGTTACATAGACAATATTCAGAACAAACTCTTAACACATGAATATCTCAGCAGAGTAACTATTTACTTCTAAACTGAACACAGGAATAGGAAAAAACACTCAACGCTGCTCACAGCAAGCGCGTCCCACTCAAAAATATCAAATGCATGTCTTCTGGCTAACATCAATGAGCAAATTTTGACAAGGTTTTCCAATTCCAATATATTAAACTAACGTCTTCTTGCTAACAAAAATGATCAAATTTTGACAAGGTTTTCCAATTCCAATATACTCCCTCCGTTTTTATTTACTCTGCATATTAGAGTTGACTGAAGTCAAACTTCGTAAAGTTTGACCAAGTTTGTAGAAAACAATATAGACATTTATCATAATAAATCTATACGATGTGAAAGTACATTCAATAATAAATCTAATTTTGTTGATTTGTTATTGTATATCTTAATATTTTTGTTTATAAACTTGGTCAAAGTTTGTAAAGCTTGACTTTGACCAAAGCTAATATGTGAACTAAATAAAAACGGAGGGAGTATTAAACTAACGTCTTCTTGCTAACATCAATGATTAAACTTTGAGAAGCTTTTCCCATTCAAAATATGTAATGCCTATGATCGTGTCATGTCTTAGCTTCTTGTACTTGTTTGGGCACTTTTTGCCCAGGGCACTCCACGTGTTGTTAAATTGCCAATGGTCTCTGTAGACTAGTCATGTCATCGGTGTCTAATATTTATGGCACCGGCTATAGCAATGGAGGGATTCGGTGCCAAACTAAGAAAAGGTGAAATTGGCACCTCTTTTGGCCTACATAGTGGAAGGCCTAATACTCTGTAAAGCTTCTCGGTCATTCCTTCTGTAATGTAGTGCAAACAGTGACTGCTTCTTTCTGCAAAGTGGAACGACCAACTGGACCCAGTAATGCAGCAGTTTGCCTTGGACACATTGGCTCCTTTTGTGCAGTTGAACTAAAATCGAAGTCGGAATAAAACCGAGCTTTAATTGTGATATCCCTGTAAGCAACAAAAGGTATAAGGGAAACAATTACTGAGAAATAACGGTTGATGACTTGTACTCCCAGAAGAAAAACATCCACTGATCTACCTTATCTAAATGGGAAACAAAGCAGGAGAGTAGCAATTCTCAATCGGTGTGATTCATTAATATTAATCGAGACATTATCTTAACAATGCCTTGTTTCAACATGTATAAAGAACGAAAAAGCGAAAAAGTATCATTCCTAAAACAATGCGACTGATTCATTTTAACAAAGACATTATCTTAACAATACCTTGGTTAAACATGTAGAAAGAACTACAAAGCAGGATAGTACCATTCCTAACAAGTGTTTCAGTTTTTGAACTAAGATTCAGTAGTTAATTAATTTTGAGAGTGGCATTGCTTAATTTTACCAGCGGCATTAGATTAATGAAAAGCATAAACAGTTCCAGGGGAGAGTGGGTGCAACAACAGTATGTGCTTCCATCTTATAAAGGGGGTGATGCAGAGTTTGTTGTAACAAAGCAACAAGCATCATGTCTGGGTTGGTCCCATTTTTGTTCACTACTTAATGGGAAAAGACAGCAATACAATAGCTTCAATTCAACATTTATTTAAAATAGTACCAATACAAGTAGCACAACATCTCAAAGCACACTGCACAATCATGTGGATGAAGGCCTGTACTGACCTTTCATGAGAACACCAGGATAAAATACGAATCTGCTAGCACGAATAGGAAATCCAATCTCATTTTGTGCAGTTGCACTAAAATCAAGCAAAGTGTTTCGCGTAGCGAATCAAAATGTCGCAAAAGCAAAAAGTTGAATAGATATCATGTGGTAGAGACCAAGATTTAAAACAACTCGACAGGAACACTGGAAACAAATCTCGATCTCATTTTGTGCAGTTCCACCAAAATTAAGCAAAGTCACCGGTGTGACATTCAAGTTGAACTGCACAAAACACTCTTAAAACATAAGTATTTCGAGTAGCGAAGTAAAATGTCGCAATAGCAACAAGTTGAATCGATATCCCTGTTTTAATAGAGGCAAAAAAGGAAACAATTACTTGTCGATAAAGGAGGATGAAACAAACGGTGACAGAAAGAAGCATCTAACTTATCTTGGATGAAAAACAAAGTAGGATAGTAGCATTTCTAAAACGGTAGCATTGATTCATATTAACAGAGACACTCTCTTGAAACAACATTCATTAAAAAAATGTAATTTACTTTTAACAGTGGCATTGCTTCAATTTTCCGGCGGCATTCTTAGATTAACAACAGCAAAATAGTTGTATGGGACATGCTAGCACCATGTGCGTCCACAAGTATAAATGGGTGGTGCAGAGTATGTAGCCAAGCAACATATCTGTGTTGGTCCCATATTTGTACTCTTTGAACTTTTTTCCTTTGTGAGGGCAGCAAATCTAGTCCTGTACAAACTACCCGACCCCCCCCCCCAGTTTCTTTCCCTTTTCAACAAAGAGATCGGTTCCTTACCGATGTGTGTACTGGGTTACCCCCTTTTTCCCTTTTCGACCAACAAAGTGGCTGGATAGCCAGTCTATACTACTTTTCCTCCCTCCTTTCCTCATTGAACCACATCCTAGATTCATGCTCCACCCCACCGCACCTTTCTTTCCTCTTTGAACCAAGACCTAGATTCGACTACAGATCAAAAAAGATCCACATGCAGCTAGAGCAACGACGGTTTCAAAGAAACTTATACCTTAGGGTCGTCGAGATGTGGGAAGGCATGCAGCGGGAGGCCGGATCTGCCCACACTACATACGGTAGCGAGGAAGAAGCGGTCGGTGGCCCTCCCGCACAAGCGTTGGGTGAAAGAGAACAGCGCAGCCGGAGTGGATTGCCTCCCTCGCCGAAGGCGATAGAGTTAACGTTGCACCTCCTCCCCTTCCCGGTGCGACGGGATACGGACGCCTCCTTCACCAGCTGTGAGGGGGGAGAGAGACAAGAGGCCGACGCAGTCTTGTTTAGATCTCGTGAAGAGAAGGTGAGAGACTGTGAATATAGCAAACCCTAGCAAATGAACGTTGAGCCTCCAGCGTGTAACATAAATGTATTGCCGCGAGCGTGTGGAGAGTGCAAACCCTAGCGAACAAGCGCTGAGGCTCCCGCTTATTTATATACTACTAATGTAGTACGGACTGAGCTCCGGTGCCTTCACTGCATCTGCTTTTGGCTGTATGACAGGTGAGCCAGCCACATTTTGGGCCCACCTGTCATAAACCCAAAGGCAGGTGCACTAAGTCAATGAAGCTGTGTCCATCCGGGTTTTTAGTCCACACCATTTTTTAAATCAAAGTTAATAGCTGGACAAATAAAATTACAGGGGAGCTGGAGACAAAGTTGTGAGAAGGCTTAGAAATCAACACAAAACTTATGCTCTTAGTAACAATGTCGATCATTCTTCAAGGAAACATTTGGTTCATATCCAATTGTGTGATAAAATAGCACCAACGTGAAAGACGCATCGCGTCTCCAACGCAACCAAGGTGAACTGACGAAGGATATCATCTTTGTGTGTAACAAGCAAAGAGCACGATGGAAGACAGCTTGTTTTTCATTGAAAATCGATCAGCTTCACCGGTGACGCAACCATGAGGCGACCATGAGCATTGATAGGTCATCGTGGTGATGCATCATCCATTTGGCATCAAGTTTGGGTGAGGCACCTATGAAGTTCGACAAATCCTCACCGTGGTCTGCTTTCTTCTCAGTAATCAAGCTCGAGGAAGGAAGAACCACGTGGCAGAGGACAGTGAGGAGGAACAACAATGGCCATCCAATTTTGTGCAGTTCCACTAAAATTGAGGAAGACATGCCCGGGTATGGAGACACGCATCGCTCTTTCGAAAAATATAAAAAAGGGTTAATGAAAAGTATACCAACAAACAGAAGCATCGTAATTATATCTTGATGGGAACTAAACCAGGATACCCGAGAAAAAAAGCATTTCTTCATTTAACCAGTGATAGTACTACCACCATATGGACAGTGAGCGCACAACCACCATGTACTTTTTGTCGAAACAACATGTATACCTCCACCGAGGCATAAATCAGGACAACTTTTCGAGTGGCATTTCCTCTATAATAGTACTAGTTAGGTGATGTTGGACCAGCCGATGAACCCTAGCTACTATGCATGGGGAGCTGGGGAGTAGTCGCATAGAAGAAAACCCGCACGCAGCGACCTGGGGAGCTGGACCAGTACAAGAAGTTATACCTCAGGAAGGAAGAAACACGACGGCAGCGAACAAGGGCGCGGAGGATCTTGGTCCGCGCCAGCGGAGGCTCCGAGAGGACGGTGCGCATCGGCTCCCCCCGTCGCCGACGGCGACAACGTCAATGATGCACCTCCTCACCTCCCGCAGCGGACGGGATTTGGCCGGATTTGTGACCACCGGTGAGGAGAGAGATAGACTGGACACTGTCATCTTGTTTTGATATGGAGAGGGTGAGAGAGCGAGACGCGAGAAACTCTATCAAACAAGAGGCTATAATGGAGTAAAAAAATCTCTCCATAGCAGTGGTTTTAAATAGAATACGCGCGTTCCCGGAAAAAAGAAACGAAAACTGGCAGACAAATTTTTAAGGGTCTGTCTAGGACACATCTAGATGTGACATAGTTATGTCACATCTAAGTTGATGTCCACTCTATTTGTGGTCTATTTTTTTGTCCTAGTTTTTTTTTGTTTCTTGTTGCTACATTATATATTGTGGGAGCTTAGATGTGACATCCTTAAATAACATCTAGATGTGAATTGGACAAACTGATTTTCTAACGTACCAAGAAAGAAAACTCGATAAAAAACACGCCCCCGCTTTCAGGTCGCAAGAGTCGTCGCGCACACACACACATAGACATAAACATGCATATCTGTGTTTACGTAAAACTCCATTTCCATCTCCACCTCCAATCATATTTGTCCAACTGGCACATTATTTACGTTGTTAATTATATACACAACAATATTAACGTACAACATCTCTTGTTTGCGCACGTCCGGACCGCTGCCACGGCCGGTCTAGACCAACCCGAACCCTCTTCATCACCCGCGCGTGTTGCTTCCCGCCCGAAACAGACAGTGCCGCATTCATGCCCGGCCAGAGCGGACACGACCTCTCACTTGCGCTGGCCGAGAGAGCGTCGCCCGCGCCGCTTCGGGGTGCACGCGGCTACTCCGCGTTCAAAGGTCGCAATAGCCGGCTACAACATGCATGTAGAAAGTTTTTGGGAGTCCGTGCTACAGCTAGCTGTCCTCCCCCAACTCGTCAATCTCTTCCAGTAGTGCTAGTAGTAATCCATGGCGCGATCCATCGACAAGCAGGCGAGAAAGTTATCGTATACTCGGTTTGCGGTGAGTGGCATGCCGAGCGACCGTGTGGGGTCGAGCCGTGGAGGAGGGTGAGACATGAACATGACAGACGTGATTTACTGTGTGATTTGACTGCTCCTTAGTGGCCCCTACACGTACCCTCCCTACGTGTATGCAACAGTCACACGTACACATGGACGCAAAAACGCGCGCGACGCCCTAATGCATGCATGTCCGAGCACACGACGGAACACACGGTCACGCTAAGTGCTCAACCTACACGTGCATGCACACACATACTCAGTCAGGGTGAGCTACTGACCGTATAAACACCGGAAAATATATATATTGAGCGCAATGAGCGTATTATGAAGTCCACTGACCGTATTTTTACAAATATACAGTGATAGACAGTGTATTTATCTCGTTTGAAATTAATCCATATTAACTGGAGAGGAGACAGTATGGACTAGCATTACTTGCGCGCGGTGGCTCGCGGCACAAGGAGAAACTTTTGACTAATGCAAGCTCTCCCTCGCTCAGGCGGTGGACGTGCAACAGTTAATTCGGTGTCAGATTGCCAGAAGCATACACTATACTACTAGTACTACTATTGTTCGACTTCCCAGATAGGCAAACAGCCAAGCGCAAAGTTTACTAATATAGTCTATAAAGGTACGTACTATACTAGTACTAGGAACCGGATGGAGGAGCGTCTGCACTCTTATTATAATTTTAAAATGTGTTAAAGCAATCTTCAACACATTTGGTTATCTTCGAGGGTTCTCGCATGTGATAATGGAAGTTGATTGCATGGAACACTCGCCACAATTCACGCTTAATTCTGGCTCATATCCTGTTACAAATAGTAGCGCTCGGTAATATTTCCTTGTTTTTGTTATTCAGCATGTAAACAGGTCAGCAAACCTTGCGGCGCATCTTCGTGCGAACCGTGCCTGCTGCACTTTGAATGTGGCCGAGAGCTGGCTTGATGAAACACCTAGCTTCCTACTTCTTTTTTTGCGGGGTACCTCACTTCCTAGTGACCAGCGTCTTGGCTGATCGTCCTAAGAATGCTTATATATGAATAAAGCTCTCTCATTTACCCGCAAAAAGGATTGAGCCATATTAACCGGAAAGGAGGGAGTATGGACTAGCACTACTTTTTGGTGTGTCCCGTCAACTCGCAGAACGAGGAGAAGCTTGCAGGACAAGGTGAAGCTCGCTTACGCCTTTTGACTAATGCAACCTACCCTCGGTGGACATTCGGTGTCAGATTGTCAGAGGCATACACTGTAGTACCCAACATGCGGAGTACCATCATTGTTCGACTTCACGAAGAGGCGAAGAGCCAAGCGCAGTAGTACTACTACTAGAACCGCATGGTGGAGCGTTTGTACTCTTATTTCTTTTTATCTCTGATAAAGTACACGCTATTCCGGAGAAGGGCGGAAAACGGCAGCCCAGCATCAACATGTAATGAATGATATCGATCAACCAACCATGCTCGAATATATCTTGGCCTCCATGCGAACCCGTCTGTGTGTTCTGCTCCTCGTCTCTCTCAAGGAACGGCAGGTTGGCTCTTTGCCGACAATTGAGATCGGTTTGCTCACACTCCTGTCCCACATGCCGAGAGGAGGTGCGTTGACCGACTGGCCATACGCGTACTTGGTTTTGAACCTTCATACTACTCCTCCCTCCGTCACAGTTTACAGGGCGCGCTTCATTATGATGCATTTCTCTCAATGCATTTCCACCACCAGAGAGACTTTAGACACGTTTGGTTTAATGCTCAATTAATTAGGGCGTGGTAACCGCAATCAAGTCCACAATTTTCTCTCCATGTAACTACAGAATGGAGTAAGTGCATGCATGGGTGTACCCGGGGTGGAAGCACTGCATGCATGTGTTTACGCATTATTCCCTCTACTAGTAATAGACGCCGTGTGAGGGAGTCCTGGATTAGGGGGTGTTCGGATAGCCGGACTATCATCATCAGCCGAACTATCATCTGCCGGACTATCATCATCGACCGGACTCCAAGACTATGAAGATACAAGATTGAAGACTTCTCCCCGTGTCCGGATGGGACTTTCCTTGGCGTGGAAGGCAAGCTTGGCGATACGGATATGTAGATCTCCTACCATTGTAACCGACTCTATGTAACCCTAGCCCTCTCCGGTGTCTATATAAACCGGATGGCTTTAGTCCGTAGGACTACAATCACAACAACCCATACAATCATACCATAGGCTAGCTTCTAGGGTTTAGCCTCCTTGATCTCGTGGTAGATCCACTCTTGTAAACATCCACAATATCAATATCAATCAAGCAGGACGTAGGGTTTTACCTCCATCAAGAGGGCCCGAACACAGGTAAACATCGTGTCCCTTGTCTCCTGTTACCATCCGCTTAGACGCATAGCTCGGGACCCCCTACGAGATCCGCGGTTTTGACACCGACATTGGTGCTTTCATTGAGAGTTCCTCCGTGTCGCCACCGATAGGCTTGATGGCCTCTTCAATCAACAACGACACGATCCTGGGTGAGACTTTTCTCCCCGGACAGATCTTCAGATTCAAGCTGACCGCTGGGCCAACTCGCTGGCCATCCGGAGCAGATCGAAAACTATGCCCCGGCCGTCGTGTCAGGTTTGGAAGCTTTAAACTTCACGGCCGATATCCACGGGACTTGATCCTCGATGGATCTGAAACAGCCGAGCGGCGTGCAGCCATTGTCACGATGGGCATGAACTAACTTCTGCCACGGACAGCGCCTTGAGGTCAAGACATCTAATCCGCTCCGACCCATAGTCCGGAGCCGATCGTCAGACGAGGACGGATGGTTGGACACCGCCTCGCGAGCTGCAACTTCTACGGCGATGGAGCCGAACGCTTATCTTGTCCCGCATAAAGCTCATGACTCCGAGGTGCCGGACTCCGTGCCGGACTCCGAACCTCCTGCGCCCCTGCCAGTCGAATCCGATTGGGCGCCGATCATGGAATTCACCGCCATGACATCTTTCAAAGACTCGCCCTTCGGGCGATATCATAAATTCACCGAAGCATCTCTCGCTATTCGGAGAGCCCTGGCGAACTACGGCCAGGGCGGTTGGGACGCAGACGACGAAGAAATTCAGAGCCCACCCACCACCCAACAGAGCCACCGTCGACGATTTAACCAACTTACTCGACTACGACTCCGAAGACATCGACGGTATGGACGACGATGCCGGAGACTACCAAGAACCAGCGCCTACAGGACATTGGAAGACCACCTTGTCATATGACATATACATGGTGGACACCCCAGAAGATGGGGACGGCAAAGAAGCAGCGGAGGCCGATTCCTTAAAGAAACAGCCCAAGCGCCAACGTCAGCGGCGCCGCTCTAAATCCCGCCACGGCAAGAATGGAGATTCCGGCACAGGAGATAATAACACCCCAGAAAGTGCCGAAGACAACTCCCTCCAGCACGATCAAGCGCAGGAGGAGGCGGAAGCAAGCCCTCATGAGAGGGCGCATTTAAGAGGTCGAGGATGACAATTACTTACCTCCCTCCGGAGACGAGGCAAGCCTCGGCGACGACGAATTCGTCGTGCCTGAGGATCCCGTCGAACAAGAGCGTTTCAGACGCAGGCTAATGGACACGGCAAACAGCCTAAAGAAGAAGCAGCAACAGCTTCAAGCAGATCAAGACCTGCTGGCCGACAGATGGACCGAGGTCCTCGCGGCCGAAGAGTATGAACTCGAACGCCCCTCCAAAAGTTACCCAAAACGCAAGTTGCTCCCCCGATTAGAGGAGGAGGCATACAAACCTGCATCACCAGCGCACAATACGGCAGACCAGCCACCTCGTGGCCGCGACAGAGGCGTGCAAGCCCTCCACCAAAACCGTACCCCGGCATCGCTCAAAAAGCATGAAGCCACGGGGAACGCGCGGACTTATGGATATATTGGAGGACAAGGCAAGACAATCCAGATCTATCTATGGATCACGAAGTTGCCCCAAGACCCACGACGAATACCGTCAGCCGGATATAACTACTCCGCCGGGCGAACACAGCATAACGCCTCTCTCGAGCTACGCCGTGATATTGCTCAATACAGAGGCGCCAAGCACACCCACTATGCTTCACTAACGGCAATGGATCATCAAATCCCTGAAGGGTTTAAACCCGTTAATATCGAATCCTATGATGGCACAACAGACCCCGCGGTTTGGATTGAGGATTATCTTCTCCATATACATATGGCCCGCGGCGACGATCTTCACGCCATCAAATATCTCCCGCTCAAGCTCAAAGGACCAGCCCGGCATTGGCTTAACAGCCTGCCCGCAGAGTCAATTGATCTTTGGGAGGACCCGAAGCCGCATTCCTCGACAACTTCCGTGGCACGACAAAGCGCGACCAGACGCAGATGACCTAAGCCACATAATCCAGCAGCGAACGAATCGCCGTGCAATTCTGGACACGGTTCTTAACAAAGAAAAATCAAATCGCCGACCGTCCGGATGCGTAGGCACTCGCTGCCTTGAAACATAACATCCGTGACGAGTGGCTGGCCCGCACCTAGGACAGAGAAGCCGAAATCCATGGCAGCCCTCACATCACTCATGACCCGCTTCAGGCGGGAGAGGATAGCTGGCTAGCTCGAAGAATAACCTCAAAGAAAACGCTGGCAGTCCGGATACCAAGGACCGCAATGGCAGGTTGCGTCGAAACAAAAACAAACGCCGCATTAACGGCGACAGCAATGAGGATACGGCAGTCAACGCCGGATTCCAAGGCTCCAAACCCGGTCAACGGAAGAAGCCATTCAAAAGAACCACTCCGGGCCCGTCCAATTTGGACCGCTCTTGTCAAATACATGGAACCCCTGAAAAGCCAGCTAACCACACCAACAGAGATTGTTGGGTATTCAAGCAGGCAGGCAAATTAATTGCCGAAAACAGTGACAAGGGGCTACACAGCGATGACGAGGAAGAGACCCGGCAGCCGAACAACAGAGGACAAAAGGGATTCCCCCCTCAAGTTCGGACGGTAAACATGATATACGCAACGCATATTCCCAAGAGGGAGCGGAAGCGTGCACTAAGGGATGTATAGGCGATGGAGCCAGTCGCCCCAAAATTCAACCCATGGTCCTCTTGCCCGATCACTTTCGATCGAAGAGACCATCCGACAAGTATCCGCCATGGCGGATTCGCCGCATTGGTTTTAGACCCAATCGTCGATGGATTTAACATCATGAGAGTCCTGATGGACGGCGGTAGTAGCCTGAACCTGCTTTATCGTGATACGGTCGCAAGATGGGCATAGACCCTTCAAGGATTAAACCTACAAAGACAACTTTCAAAGGCGTAATACCGTGTCGAGGCCAATTGTACAGGCTCGATTACATCGAAGTGCTCTTCGGATCCCGGATAATTTCAAGCGAGGAGTTAATCTTCGACATAGTCCCGTTCCATGGCGGCTATCACGCTCTGCTCGGACGAACCGCGTTTACATAAAATTCAACGGTGCCGCATTATGCATACCTTAAGCTCAAGATGCCAGGCCCTCGTGGAGTCATCACGGTCAATGGAAACACGGAATGCTCCCTCCGAACGAAGGAACATACAGCCGCTCTCACGGCAGAAGTACAGAGCAGCCTTTTAAGGCAATTCTCGAGTCCGGCCGTTAAACGAGCGGACACGACCAAACGCGCCCGGAGCAACATCAACCAAGACCACCTGGCACGTTCCGAGCACGCGTAGCAATGCGGCCCCAACCCCAAAGCTCGCAAAATTGTAAGACAAACTCTCAAGATATAAATACGCCTTTGGAGATACCATGCGCATAGGGGAAGGGCACAACCACAACAGACCAGAGTGCGGTTCGACCACACCAGGGGCTCCCAAGTGTGTCGCTCTTTTTCTTTTATTTTTCTTTTTATACAGAACTCAGTCCGCGGCGAACTTGCGAACTCATGATGCAACAGCCGAGGAAGGACAAAGGCCGCGATTTAACACTCAGGCGGTCTCAATCACGAGCATTAAATTTGTTAAATACAACATTCCGCGGCCTACCCCTAGAGGGAGACGCCTTTAATTCGTCCAATCCCTTGCTTTCCGCACTATCTGTGTCATTCCGCACTGATAGCATATCTTCTCGAATAAAATGCAGCACTTTTTGCCTATAATTGCATTACTTTATATATATATATATGTTCATTTACGACATGTTGCACCCGTGCATCCTGGTATGGCCAAATACACCAGGGGCTTATGTCCTCCGCATTATGGTGTGATAAAGTCCGCACACTTTCACAAGTGTGGCACCCCGAACTTATAGCATTATATGAATCGGCTCCGAATCATGTCTTGGGTCAATAGTTGGGTTTGCCCGGCTCCCATGTTTGGCACCTTATGTTCCGTTCTATCGGCTAAGGTAGCACTGGGAGAACCACTGCGATTGCGCCCCGGTTGAGCCGGGTTAACGCCTCAATGGAGAAAGCTAAAACTGACTCATGATAAAGCGAGAGACCTGGTCGCTGTTTGAGAGGTCCTTTCGGGTCCTTAAAGACCCACGCCGCTTGAGCGAAGTTCCGGATTATGTCCGATGAAGGCGTGGATAGCGCCCACCCGGGTCTTCTCCGAATACTAGGGGCTTCGCCTAAATTTAAAATTATAGAATTCTATGGCTAAGTGAGAGTGTTCAAGCACTATAAGTCCGGTTGCCTTGTTCGTTGTGTTGAGCGCCTCCCTCGATGGACCCAAAAATGGGAACTAGAGCGCTCAAGTTTATCCCGAACACCCCAGCACCCGTGGCATGGGGGCTGAAGCCGACGACTTGCCATCTCTCAGATTTAATAAACGGCCGCACAGAAGGTAATATTTTAAATCAACAAGCGTTGCTTAGCGCATACGAACAAAGTTTTCAGCGCACAGAATAACACATTGCGAATTTACTCAAAAATTACATCCCTGGGGCACTCATCCGCAATCTTGCGGGCACCCTTCAGGACAGCCTTATAGTACATTTCGGGCGTACGATGTTCCTTGCCCGCTGGTGGCGCGTCGCTGATTAGCTTCTCCGCATCCAGCTTGCCCGGAATGCACTTTTGCGCGGGCAAGGGCCCGACGAAAGCACCTTCAATATAGGCGGAGCGCTGATAACCTCCACCTGTGGGCACGCATCCACCAGCCGTCGCACAAGGCCGAAGTAGCTCCAGTGCATGGCCTCTCCGTGCCATAGCCGAACTGTGAGGCACTTCATGGCCTGCTCTCGGCCACCTTGTGAAGCTCGACCAGCTGCTTCACTAGTCGCTAGGGGGCACTGATGGCGGTCTCAAAGCATATCGAGACCGAAGACCTTTCTCCGCTGAGCTCCCTCCTCGGCTCGGTAGAATGCGGCGGCATCGAGACACGCTCTGCAGGCAGATCTGCAAACGCCTCGAGAGCTCCGAATTCGGGTAAGTAACACGTAATTTACATTCACATGCTTGCTTTGCATGAAAATGCCTTACCCGCCGCTATCTTCCTCATCAACTCAATCTCCTGAAGGGACTTATGGGCCTCGGCCTTGGCGGTTTAGCACTTTCGAGAGCCGAGGCAAGCTCGGACTCTCGAGTCTTTGCGTCACGCCCAAACTCTCATGCTTTTCCATGAGAGCACGGAGCTCTTGCTGAACCACCGCCACCCGCGCCTCCTGCTTTTCTCGCTCTGCCCGTTCCAGGCCGCATTATGCTCGTCACAGACACGGCCTCCTTCGTGGTCGCCACCTGCTCATGGCCCCTGCATTCCATGTTATCCTTGTTATTTTTTGTTTGCAACCTAAATCTTTTTCTGTAAGGTACAAGTTCAAAGTGGTGTTACTCACCTTCTTTGTCCTGTAGCTGCTTCCTGCCACGGCCGAGCTCTTGCTCGGACCGCTCGAGCTCCTGCTTCAAAGCACCGACCTCCGCAGTCAGTGCGGCAGAGGTCAAAGACGCAAGCCTGCAACCCATATTGACATAATTTTTTAGCAACCTCACAGATATCTTCTTTTTAAGATCCTCAGTCCGGCTTTTCTTTCCGAACACCGACCCGAGCATCAGGGGCTACTTTCTATGCGGTATTACATTGCATATTTTTAACTTCTTACCTCAAAGCCTGATAGAAGGCTACCGAGCTTCGGTCAGCCACGCCCTTGGCGAAGCTGCACCTTCGAATCACCGCACTCATAATAGTGCGGTGTTCTTCCTCGATGGAAGCGCTCTTCAGCGCCTCCAACAAGTTGTCCGGCGCCTCACGGTTGGGCCGGAAGCCGCCCGGCGTCCGCGGTCTTGCCGCCGTTCGAAGGGCAGCCCGGCCGGACCCGGAACCACTGCGGGTTCTGCTGTGGAGTCCGGCGCAAAGTCCGGGAGGACGCCTTGTGGCGCCTCCGGAGCCTCCCCGTGATGGGTCCCTTCTTGGGATCCCACCTCGGCGCCCTCGGTGTCGCGAGGGGTGGAGGCGGTCGGGATGGAGTCTACATCCGACGGAGCCAACGACCCGCTTGATGAAGCGGGGAGATCATCACTGGCCGGACTACAGGCAGCATGCGGCATTAGAATGACACTATGTGACACATAAAAAGAAATTATAAATCATTCAGGAATCCGGATACTTACAATCTCGCCGGAGGCCTGGCCCATGAAGGCCATTCTTCCTCGCCAACGTTGATGTTGGCGGAGCTGTCCGGGGGAATAGTCCTTCCCCTCTTGGACCCTTCGGCCTCCCCTGTTGGGGAAGCCTTCCTCTTCCTCTCTCCCTCCTCTGGGAGAGAGTCTTCTTCCTCCTCCTCATTTTTGGGGGAGGAGTCCGCCCCGGAGTCATCGGACACCTGAAAACGGGAGCTCTTTCGAGCACCCGTGGCCTCCTTCTTGGCCTTCTTCTCTGGCACCACGTGCGGTGCCGGAACCAGCAGCCTCGCTAGACGAGCGTCTACTGGATTTTCTGGCATAGGAGCCGGACCGGTAATATGCTCCGCCTTCTTCAACCAGTCCTGTCAAAGGAAAAGGGAAATTAAAACCCGCATAGAGTCAAACTATGAAAAACAAGTGTCCCGTAAAGGGTAGAATCACTTACCTCGTCGGCTCAAGGCCATGAGTGAAATCCGCGATCTTCGGGCCATGGATGCGGGGCTTTGGCGCCTTGAACAACACCTTCCAGCGCCGTGCGTCGTGTCGAAGAGCTTGCTCGGCCGGTGCTGTTCCGGATCGAACTCCCATAGATTGAATGCCCGCTCTTGGCATGGGAGAATCCGGCGGACGAGCATGACTTGGACCACGTTAACCAGCCTGAGCTTCTTCACCAGCTTCTTGATGCAGGCTTGGAGTCTCGTCAGCTCCTTTGAACTACCCCACAGCAAGCCCTTCTTTTTCCAGGAGGTGAGCTGCGTGGGGATACCAGATCTAAACTCGGGGGCCGCTGCCCATTTAGGGTCACGCGGCTCGGTGATATAGAACCACCCCGATTGCCACCCCTTGACGGATTCCACGAAGGCCCCTTGAACTAAAGGACATTGGGCATCTTGCCCAACATGGCGCCAACACTCCGCTTGAGTGCCCTTCACAACCTTCGCTTGACATTGAAGGTCTTGAGCCACAAGTCAAGTCGGGCTGGATGCAGAGGAAGGCCTCGCACACGGCGATAAATGCCGAGATGTTGAGGATGAAGTTCGCGCGGATCATGGAAATCCAGGGCGTAGTAGAACATGAGCCCCGGACAAAGGGATGCAGTGGAAAGCCCAGTCCAGCGGAGGAAGTGGGAAGAAAGACGACCCTCTCATGGGGGGCCCGGGGTGGGGATGAGCTGCCCCTCGTCGGGCAGCCGGTGCTGATGTCGCCGAGAGGTATCCGCGCTACAAGTAGTTTGGCGATTTGCTCCTCCTTAACAGTGGAGGCCAACCATTTACCTCCCGCCCGGACATGGTCGGAGAAGGTTGAGACGAGATCTTGCGAACTTGGGCGCTGGAGCTCGAAAGTCTTGTGAGATGGATAAGCAAAGGAGGAAGAAGGTGTGGGTGAGAAGGTGAATCCTTATCCCTTATATGGGCGGGCGAAGTCTACGCGTCCCCCACCGGCCTAGTAAAACTCGCTTATCTCCCAAGCGTCACCATCAATGGCGCGGTTGGGTTACCCACGCCCGTATTGATGAGAATCCCGGATTAAGGGGAAACACGATCTCTGCTTCGACAAGACGTGCCAAGGAAACCGCTTCACTAAATGCGCTGAGGTGGTAAAGTAAAAAACAATTCGAGTAATGGCTTGGTAGTGGCGTGGCGTTGTGCCACACTAAACGTCAGCAGATTGAACTTGTGTATATATATTATTATTCTCTCTACGGTGGAATGTGGAATTTATTTTGCAGAGCCGGACACTATCCTGGTGTTCACAATCTTCTATCATTTGGAGGAGGAACCCGCCTTGCAATGCCAAGCAATATACTGTACGGACTTATCGTCATTGAAGCCTGGTTCAGGGAGACTACCGAGGGAGTCCTGGATTAGGGGGTGTCCGGATAGCCGGACTATCATCATCACCGAACTATCATCTGCCGGACTATCATCATCGACGGACTCCAAGACTATGAAGATACAAGATTGAAGACTTCTCCCGTGTCCGGATGGGACTTTCCTTGGCGTGGAAGGCAAGCTTGGCGATACGGATATGTAGATCTCCTACCATTGTAACCGACTCTATGTAACCCTAGCCCTCTCCGGTGTCTATATAAACCGGATGGCTTTAGTCCGTAGGACTACAATCACAACAACCCTTACAATCATATACCATAGGCTAGCTTCTAGGGTTTAGCCTCCTTGATCTCTTGGTAGATCCACTCTTGTAAACATCCACAATATCAATATCAATCAAGCAGGACGTAGGGTTTTACCTCCATCAAGAGGGCCCGAACCTGGGTAAACATCGTGTCCCTTGTCTCCTGTTACCATCCGCCTAAACGCACAGTTTGGGACCCCCTACCCGAGATCCGCCGGTTTTGACACCGACACCGTGCTATAACTACCAATGCTATTTTTCAGGTCGATCGCTAGTCGCCTTGGTCCCAACAATCTTTTTTCATTTTTCTGAAGCGCGCTGTACAAACAGTGACGGATGGAGTAGTATGAGCGGATTCAAAGAAGAGTGTATTGATGGTTGCTTCTTCAGAGCAACTTACAGTGGGAAAGGTCAGACTTACGATTTGACCGCTCATTACTCACTATTAATGCGGGCGCAACGACCGGGCTGAGTCTCCCATGCGGTTGTGCACTACCCCCTCGGTTCTTAAATATACTCCAGAGTATTTGTCTTTCTAGAGATTTCAACGAGTGACTACTCAAATATTTGTCTTTTTAGAGATTTTAAATGAACTGGCACATACGGATGTATATACATATTTTAGAGTGTAGATTCTCTCATTTTGCTCCGTATGTAGTCACTTGTTGAAATCTCTAGAAAGACGAATAGAATATTTAGGAACGGAGGAGTACACATCTGAAGCAAAACGAGTGAATCTACACTCTAAAATATGCCCGTTTGAAATTTGTAAAAACACAAATATTTAGGAACAAAGGAGTATAATTTTGTGCATGGCACATGGACCAGGATGATGAAGAGGCTTCTGGCAACAATGCCATCAAGCTTCCATCATTTGTTTACATAATTGACGTACTATACAAATAATTTTCCAGCGAGACATGAAATTGTACAATGGTGTGAGCTTTCAGCTTCTGTTTCGCGTGTGTTGCCATCGATGCTCTTTCGGAAACAACCAAAACTAACTTCGTTGCTAATGCATGTCAATTATTAGCAGATCGTAGCTAATAATTACATCACAACCGAAGACAGAGTAGTGAGAAGGTGTTAAATTAAAATTGATCCATGCTTTCATTGGCAGCAACGTCCCCCAGCTCTATCTAAATCAACAAGGCATGTTGGGAAAAAAAGTAGCTGTCTGGAGCATGCAACATTCCAATCATTTTGTGCAGTTCCACTAAAATAGAGCTGAGCGTCCCTGTTCCAAAGATATTAAGTGTGATTACAATAATAGAGGACTGCTGATGAAACAATAAAGACATAAATAGAAGCCGGTCACCTTTGAAGTCTCTTTTAAGACTAACTAGTTGGAGAAGATTAGGCTCGGAGTTGGATGAGGAGGATAGAGCAAAACCAATCTCCATTTGTGCAACAGACCGAAATGTAGAGATCGTTGCCCATGTGAAATTTTAGTACAACTGCAAAAAACACTCTTAAGAAAAAAGTGATTTGTGTAGTTCACCAAAAGGTCGCAATAGCAACGAGGTGAAATGGATAGCCATGTTTGCAAAAATGAGGTGGAAAGGAAACAATTACTGGCCAATAACAGTTGATGACACATGCGACGACAAAAAAGAAGCATATTCCTTGCCCTAAGGGAAGATAACAACACGGTTGTGTTTGTCTAAAACGTTGTGAGGACGAAAATGCAATATGGAAAATCTATTTGGACGAGCTACGTTTTGGGCAAAGAACTATGGAAGATCCACATGCAGCGACGTGGGAAGACGGGCAGTGAAGCAAGGCCGGAGGGGATACCTAGAGGTCGTCGGGATGTAACTAGGTGAGCGGCGCCAGGCGGAATCTGCGAGCAGGTGGCGTAGGCCCTGCCGCGTCGGAGCTTGGTCAGAGAGAACGGCGTGTACCGTAGATCGGGACGTGCTGCCTCGGCGCCTTCGAACGGAGAAACGATGCACTTCCTCCCTTTCCCCCGGGGGACGGGATGCAGCCGGATCAGTGACCAACGGTAAGAGAGAGAGAGGCCACCGCACTCCCTTTCCCCCGGTGGACGGGATGCGGCCGGATCAGTGACCAACGGTGAGAGAGAGAGAGTCCACTGAAGCCTTGTGTGAGATACTCTGAAGAGCGACAAACCAGGCACGCAAGGCTCCATTGTATATAGTGAGCGGACTACCTTTTTCTCCATAAAAATTGTTTTTATATTCTGTGTACGTGCCATTGAGCACTATAACTTTATTTAAAAATAACGCGGCACCATGTCAAGTCGAACTTTGTTTCATGCAGGCGTGGTACACGACCTCCCTAGGTAAACAACCGCTACAGGCGTTCAAATTAGCACGTGGTCTGCCATTTCGTAAAGAAATGAGCTCCACCGTGTACCCGTGCGGGTGTGGCTGGGCACGAAGCGTGAGTACATGCACGGTGCACCTATTCTCTTCTTGTATATGTACACCACCTACGTGGGGTTGTTTGAGAGAGATACAAACCTAGAGAGATATAGTGTGTGGGTTCTTGAGAGTTTTTTTGGGGGGGGATGGTTCAATCAAAAAATGTAACATATGCAATGTGTGTGAAATAGAGTCCTGGATATAACATATATATAGAGGGGGCGATCCACGAGAAGAGAGTGGAGGTATCACCGGCTTGAGGTGTCCATAGAATCGAAAAGAGGGATGATGTGTGTGTGCGCGCGCGATCGATAAAGAGTGCCATCGAATTTGTGTGTGCCCACGTCAAAGATATAGAGTGGCTGGCCCCTCTTTGGAGCGTGAGACGGGACATGTGCGCTTTGTCTCTGTGGCATGGATACCTACTGCGGCAGCCGAGTATCGGTGTGTGGTGGGGAAGAGGGAGGCCCAATTAACTATAGAGGTACAATGGCTGGTATATGTGTGGAGGAGGATAGAGGCCTACCTCATGTATTAAGGAGATCGATCTGCCTCATGTATTAAGGGAGATCGATCGGCATACATGCATATGTGCATGAGAGGAATAAGGTTGGGAGAGAGACAGAGCTAGAGTGTTGGAGGGGGTGGTAGTGGAGTTGCTTCTAACAAATGGTGGGATAGGCTTGCTAGACAAACGGAGGGCACGCCCGCAATATCAGTAAGAGAGGAGATGGCTGCTTGTTGTCTGTGCACGTGCGTGTGAGAGACGGGTCAGGAGGCATGCACGAATGATGAGGGGGGACGATGTGGCTGTGGTAAGCAGACATAACTACATAGGAAGATCAATCACCCTTTGTTAGAGAAAGGAGAGACATAACTTGTGAGGTACGTCGATCGATGGGGGGGTAGTTAAAGTCGATCCAGGTATATGTTCGGAGATCGGTCGGTAAACATGCATGTGTGTGTTAGAAGCAAACGAGGCACGAGGAGAAGGATAGAGATAGAGGGATGCATGTAGGAGGTGGTACGAGAGGCATACTATATTGAGCAGGGAGGAGTGTGCGAGGACGAGAACAATGAAAAGAGTGGTGGGAGTGAGGCATGGACGGTGACAAGAGAAGAGGGGAAGCTTGTGTTTGTGCTAGGCACACCTGGCTACAGAGGCATATCGATCGATGTGTGCCTTAAAGAAGGAGCTGGGGGGCCTACACACACCGTGGGTGAACGACCTAAACTGAAAAGACGAATTTGCGCGATGGAGCTAGAGAATGCTGAGGGAGGGTGAGAGGGATGCGGGCGTGTGCATGCACAAGAGAAAGTTAGCGCTAGCTACAAAGATAAGAGGGTTGTGTGGGTGTAAAAGACGAATATAGATCATATAAACTTCATTATAAAAGGCGAATTCAGATATTTGAAGAATTTATCATAGTGTTTCAAACCGACGTATGTGTGAATATATATAACGGTGATACACATGGTGTGTTTATGAACATGTTATACCACAGTTAATATATTTTATCTCTACTCTTATAAAAAACGGAGTTGTTGATGATGGTGTGCCTGCCATCCTACATTATAGGCCGTCCGATTTATATCTTGCGGATAGCAAGGAAACTATGATGGTTGAAGTTGGCAGCAATCATGATTGTAGATTCTTATTGAAATAGACGAACGAATTCAAATTTAGTTCGAATTGCAGCTGTAGTATAGACATTTGGAATGCACTAAAATGTTGGTATGAGTAGGTTACATGCATTATACAGCAAAGCGAAAAAAATTAATCGGACATAACATGGATTCATACTCCTTCCATCTATATAGGGCGTAATGAGATTTTTAAGACCGCCTTTGACTATTGACAAGATTAATAGTACATGACATGCACAATGTGAAAATTATATCATTGAAAGAACCTTTCACGCACGGTTAACGGTGTGCTTTGTGTACGTTGCATGTCATATATCATTGCTCTAATATTTGGTCAAAGTTAGCATTGAAAAACGATAAGGCCCTATATAGATGGAAGGAGGAGTAGCTTTGAATAGCATTTGTATAGTAGAACGGGCAAGACTCTCTCTTTGTGTGGTGTGAATAGTTTTATTTTTTTCGCTTTTTTGGTTGAGGGAAGTGCGAATTGATTTGGTACGTACAAGTACAATATTACTACACGTTAGGCTTCTCCCTAAAATTCAACACGCGTCTTGTTATATCCCGAAAATTCAGATATCATGCTCCCAAAACTGGCGCCTTCACAACCCGCGCCTTGTTATCCCGAAATTACAACGCGCGCGAAAACTCCCTCCAGCTGCCAAATCCCGACACGCGAAATCCCCCTTCTAACCCCGAGCCCAAAAGGGCCGCTAGTTCAAATCGGTGGGGGTTACTTTTGTAACACACCCTACATTTTGGACAAGCGCTTTCCTAAGTCATGCTTCACCCCCTCCCATCGCCCCCTTTTCGCCATTTGAAATCCCAGGCCGCCATAACGCCTCCGCCCAGCCGCTAAAACCCCACCTCCTCCATCCGCCACGCCACCGCTGCCCAGCCGGAGCCTCTTCCCGATGACGCCGCCCACCGCAACAGCTCGACGTCCTCGTCCACCTCCCGGATGAGGATCCGTCGTCCATCTCGCCGTCAGCCGCCCCGTCCTCCACCTCCAAGGAGCTGCTCCGACGATCGCCTCTTCTATCGCGGCTGCTCCATCCCCACAGCGCCGCCTTAACCTGCTCCACCGGAACCGCATCATCCTCACCGACTCCTCAGATGAAGCCAAGGCCTACTCGGCGCCACCAAAGAGGTTGTACACTCATCGTATCGCACCTTCTCCTTAACTCGACCTCCCGGCGCCGAAGGTGCTCCATCCCGCACCGCCATGGAGCGGCTACCTTGAAGCCGACGCCGCGGGCGACATCTCTACGGTGGCTCTCCCCTAGTGCGAGGCCCCTTCGGCGGTGGTGTCCATACCAGCCGGATCTGCTGCTGCTGCTCCGGCTCTCGCTTCCTTCAGCCGCCTTCTTCTTGCTGCTCGGCTCTCGCCGATCGCTTCGCCCAGCCTGCTGCTTCTCACGCACTCGCTTCGTCTTGCTGCTGCTCGATTAAGCCACACTTGATCGACTGAATCGACTTTTCGGTCACCGATTTTCAGGGTTGGGGGGCTCACGGAGTTAAGGAAGAACCACAGCTGGGACGGGGGCTCACGGAGAGGTACCCCACTATCTATCTTAGGGTTCGTGGTGGGGGGCCTAGAGGGCTGGCCGGGCGGCGGTGCCGAGTTGTTTCGGGCGGCGAGGCGGCGCCTGGGCCGGTGGTGGTAAGAGGCCTGTGGGTGTGCAGGTTGAAGATGAACTGCAGGCCCTCCCTAAACTACATGTCAAGTGTCTCTCGCTACCATTATGCTCAGTTTCGATTAGCATTCAGATTCCACAGCTTAATTTCAGTTTCGACACTTAAGTTCAGAGTCAACAGTTTTTACCTCATCTGTTGTAGTCATGTGGTTTTTGGTGATGTTAATTTTACATCCATTTTTCATCATGTATTGGAGATGCTATTAGAATCCCACTTGAGATTAACGATGTCTGTCTTGTGCTGCTTCAGCCTTGATGTCTTATGGCTCACCGGAGTTGCTCCAACGACAGAACGATCCATCACAACAGAGCAGTGCCCTGGACGCCGTCTATAGATTCCTCAGATCTTCCTCCACACATCTGACAGCCACCTCTGCCTCAACTGCTTCAGCGACCAACCCGATGATGCTGAGGTCAACACGGCTACGGCGAAGAGGTTGTACACTTGTTGTGTCAGTTATTACTATGCATTCACATCGATCCATTAGGGCTATCTTGGTTCAACGGAAAAACGTCGATCCACTGGTTGTTACCATCACTCTAAATTTCCGCATGCTCTCCTTACATAATCTCACCATATTTTTTTCGTATGCATGTCAGATATTGTACACAGTCATGCTGAACATGTAGAGAAAAAGAGAAGAGTTTTATGCTGCAATACAATGTCATGCAGACATCGCCCACGGTGGGTTCAATGGAAAACCCTCCCCACCCCTCTCCAGTATTGTAATCCAGAGGAAGATATCTGCTCGAGTATGATTCAGATGCCACGACCACTCCTATTTACCCCCAAGGTGTTTGCTCTACCTTGGCATGATGATGTTAGTCATATCATGCATATGTTGCCTTGCAGTGCCTACTTTTGACATCATATATGTCATCTGCTTAGTTTAGACATTTTCTATAATGCCACCTGTTTAGTTTCTATATCATATATGGCAATTATGTAGTCTCATGTCTTTTAGCCAGCCATAATATATGTGAAATCTGCAATGCCATCCTGTTTAACCAGGCATCATATATTTGAATGATATCTTGCCCATCCTTTTCTTCATTACATTTCCATTTGTCGACAATGTTTGTACATTAAACTACTCTTCCGTGAATCAGCCATTTGGGTGGGAGATGGAAAACTGGAGTGAAAAAAGGGCCTTTAGAGCATGCTACATGTCAAGCAGATCTCTTGTTGGGTCCCGATAGCTCCTCGTAGATGGATTCGTAGATAGATGACCAGTCCTATTCCCCCACCGAGGTGTATGCTCTAACTTGGCACGGTTATATCGCTCATATCATGCATACAGTGTCTTGCATTGCATAGTTTAGACATCATATACACAATATTCAACACCATGTTCTTAGTTCATACATCATATCGAATGCCCTCTGTTTAGCATATAAATCACATATGTGAATTAAATGATGCAATCCTGATTACTTAGATAACAAGTAGGTGAATTATGTCATGCGATCCTGTTTATTTATTCATCATATCTTTCAATTATGTTATGCTATGCTATCCAGTTTAGATAGACATCATATATGTGAAATTATGTCATGCTATCCATTTTAGTTAAACAATATACATGTCAACTATTTCATGCCCTCTTTTTTCCACACTATCTATTGCATCTGTCTCTCATACAATGTCTGTACATTCAACTATGTTCCCTGTTTATCAGCCATTTGAATTGGAGCTGGTGATGCCAGTATCTAGCGGAATAAAAACACGGTCTTCAAATAAAATAGTGCTACCTCTTGGTGGAGATAGCACCCCGGTTGTACATGCACAAGAACCAGCCCTACCACACATAACCCAAACTCTCGCAGATTGTACCCCTACTGCGATGGACAGAGAACCAGCTTCACCCAATCTAACCCCAACCCTAGCCGATAGTAACCCGGGCCTCATTGACACAAAGACCATCTCCACCACGTAGCTCCCAAACAACAAAGAAGCTAGTAAGGCAGCTCCCAAGGCCCAAAGGGCCAAGATTATCACGGCGAACCCCAACTCCACTAGTTAGTACGCCTATTCCTGTGGAGGAAGCACAACCAGCCAGTCGTAGTGTAGCATCTATCGCATTTGATGTTGTTAAATCGTATGTGCGTATCTTCCCATCTTGGAAATATTATAATCAAGATGAAGGAAAATGCCGCTGCCAGGTGTGTTTGTCCAGGAGTTATGTGTAAGTAATGTTATTCATGGAAATTACTTTGCTTCCTCCCATACATCCTACCTCCATAATGGTTATAATACAGCAAATTTTCCCATTTTTCTCTATAGAGAAGGACCGATTTGGAAACTCAGGATGAGGTAACCTGTGCTAATACCTCTGCTATCTTCAAGAATGCTTGGTGGCGATGTCGGAATTACCTGAAGAAAACGTACTTCACCGGCAAAGAAACTCATCAAATTCCCTTACATTCTCCTGAGACACATTTACTGGACAATGACTGGGAACGCCTTGTTCTGTACTGGTCCCGAACCAAGAATGTGGTAAGCTCTATGAGCTCATTTTTCTATTTTTAAGTATTTTATTCTTGCGTCTTACTGTACTCTGCTCATGGAGAACAAGTGCCTAAACCTGAAGAACAACTGTTCTAATTTAAGATTCCATTGCTATCATAGTTCAAAAAAGCGCTAGGCGTTAATTGTGCGTTTTGCCACCGCCTTGCGCTTTACTGACCAAAGCACATGCTTATGCGCAGTTATGCACAGATTATGCGTAGTTATGCGCAATGCGTTTTGCCAACGCCTAGAGCCTAGGCGCGCTTAAGCGCTCGCTTAGGCGCGCCTTTTTTAACTATGATTGCTTTGCTCTTGTATCACTGTATTTACTGATACGAACTTATTTTTAAATTAAAGGATCCAATCGAAACTCCAATGACACAGCAGGTATTTTCACGAATGTTTCTTTAACAGGTTTGCTCTTATCAATAGCTCTGTTGATTTCAATTTCAATTGTGTATACAGTTGACTTTCATATCATGCACATTACTAGCATCACAACAGAGCCAATAGTGTTGTTGTACATGTAGACCCGTGGTACCCATCTGAAATCTTGTTGTGCCGTGTAGTTTCCCACGCTTTGTATTCTTTCACCGCTGCTTTGTCTTGAACTGATATGATTTGAACCGTGTCTCTATTTTGATTTGGCAAGACAATGCAGTGACCATAGGACATAGATATATGTTTGTTTGATGCATTTATTATGTACTAGTACTTGGCAATAGAAGACTTGGTAGTTTAATCCTGTCCACCTTACTAATGAACTGGTTCATCGAAATGAGTTTCATATACTAGTACATGCTAAACTTGTTATGTGCCTGCTTGTTTCTTCTTTTAGAATGCTGACAGAATATTGGGTGCCTTATTAAGCAATGGTAAAGGAAGTAATGCAGATAAGGTTCAGGATAGTGACACATCCTTGTTGGTCTCCAACAAAGCTGATAAAACAGCTAAGGAAGACTATCTTGAATACAGCGAGACAACCCCAAAGTCCTGTCTTGGTTTAGTGTTCGAGTTACTGGCCACTACCGCATGCACAAGCTATTCAAACTCACTGTCTGAATCAGTTCGGTTTCTTGAGTCTCAACTACAAGCTGAAAGACATCGACCAGCTGTGCTGCCACAAGAAGCGGAAGGACTGCGGAAGTCACTAGAGCATTCAGATGCATACTTTCTAGTGCAACAGCAAGCGTTGGAGGATTTTAGCGCCAAACAGGACAAAGCTAATCATCTTGCTAAGCTTATTGCCAGCGTGGTAGATACCCAGGATAACATTTCTTGAGCTCTTCTGAAGTTGTTTCAGTTATGCTCTTGTTTTCTTTGCCAGCGTTTATTTGCACCGTGGCCAATTTTGATGGCCAAGTGTATGTAATATGCTGCTTTGTTCCCTATATTTGCACCGGTGGCGAATTTTGATGCCCAAAGGATGTAATATGTGTAATAGCGGTAATAGGCTAGCCTTAATTGCTTGCTTATTTATTTCCTTATTGTCTTGTTTAGTTGTTTGCTTGTAGTCACCGCAGCTTCTTTTTCTGTGTTTTCTAGTGGCCACAATAGCCTATTTTTGGTAACTAGGCCAAAATAATCATGGCAACACACGGACTGGTGTAACCATGGGCCTCCTGCAGTCTGGATGATCCATGGGCCTTCGTTCGGCCGTAGGACCATTGGCCTTCTATACGGGCCGTAGGATCCATCGGCCTTCTATACGGGCCTTAGGGATCAATGGGCCTTCTACGGGCCATAGGGTCCATGGGCCTTCTATGGGCCATACTATCCATGGGCCTCATACGGGCCGTAGGATCAATGGGCCTTCTACGGGGCATATCATCATTTTGCCAATCATGGGCTGTACTATTCGTGGACCATAACGGGCCGTTAATAAGCCGTATTTGATAACTCTATGAAAACAGCCCAACGGGTTTTTTTTTACATGAAAACGGCCCAACGTATTAACGGTCCGCAAACGGGCCGACTGTGACGATGGGCTGAATTTGGCCCACAAGCAGAAAATGACAGTAACAGGCCGTACGTAACGGAATGTTGCAAATGAGCCCAAGAATCAATGGGCCCCGAGAAGGCCGAAGATAACTTAGTGGAAACGCCCAATGGAATAACGGGCCGTTAATGGGTATAAAGTGATACATCGTTCATTACGGGCCGCCACCACGGGCCGTTAATGGCGCCAAGAGTTACAAAGGTCCTCATATGGGTCGAAAGAAGTCATGGGCCACACATGGGCCGGAAGTTAAAACGGGCTGAATCATATTGGACGGCCCAGATGACCCTACTGGCCCTAATTCGGATAGGGCGTAACGGGCCCTCGGTTAGCGGGCTGTAAATGGGCTATATGTGAATAGGCCATTAACAGGCTTTCCGTGGGCCGGCACGCCACCTTTTGACCAAGTCAAACGGGCCGGCCTTTTCACCGGAATGGGCCTCTGTTGGGTCATGCCACGTGTCGCCGTATCATAGGCGCCTTCGGTCCAATGAGCGGATGACATCTGTCCCAAGTCCCAACAGTGAGCCGACACGTGTTTGCTCCAGCCAATGATGATTTTACACGTGGAAAATACCCATTGGTCGGGGCTGTTAACGGGTTATCGGATCCAAAATCTGACCCGATAGATTAACGGCATTTCATTACGATGGATGCCACATGTCGGTCACCCTTGAGGAAAGCAGTTCTGTGACGCGCGATTTATCGTCATGGAAGTGGACACTTCCGTGATGATAATTTTGGTAATGTCATGGAACACTTCTACGACAGCACATGTATGACTATCTTGATTCTGTCATAAATTTGTCATGGATGTACATGCATGACAAAAAAGGGACCTACTGTGACAAACACGTATCATCATGGAAGTGTATTTTTTTTTGTAGTGTAGATTATTGACTCTAGTGCAAGTGGGAGACTGAAGGAAATATGCCCTAGAGGCAATTATAAAGTTGTTATTTATATTTCCTTATATCATGATAAATTTTATTATTCATGCTAGTATTGTATTACCCGGAAACTTAGTACATGTGTGAATACATAGACAAACAGAGTGTCCCTAGTATGCCTCTATTTGACTAGCTCGTTAATCAAAGATGGTTAAGTTTCCATGCCATAGACATGAGTGGTCATGTGATGAGTGGGATCACATCATTATAGAATGATGTGATGGACAAGACCCATTCATTAGCTTAGCACTATGATCGTTTAGTTTATTGCTATTTCTTTCTTCATGACTTATACATGTTCCTCTGACTATGAGATTATGCAACTCCCAAATACCAGAGGAACACTTAGTGTGCTATAAAATTTCACAACGTAACTGGGTGATTATAAAGATGCTCTAGAGGTGTCTCCGATGGTGTTTGTTGAGTTGGCATAGATCAAGATTAGTATTTGTCACTCCGAATGTCTGAGAGGTATATCTGGGCCCTCTCGGTAATGCACATCACTATTAGCCTTGCAAGAATGTGACTAATGAGTTAGTTGCGGGACGATGCATTACAGAATGAGTGAAGAGACTTGCCAGTAATGAGATTGAACTAGGTATGATGATACCGACGATTGAATCTCGAGCAAATAACATATCGATGACAAAGGGAACAACATATATTTTTATGCGGTTTGACCGATAAAGATCTTCGTACAATATGTAGGAGCCAATATGAGCATGCAGGTTCCGCTATTGGTTATTGACCAGAGATATGTCTCGGTCATGTCTACATAGTTCTCGAACCCGTAAGGTCCGCACGCTTAACGTTCGATGACGATTTGTATTATGAGTTATGTGATTTGATGACCGAAGTTTGTTCGGAGTCCCGGATAAGATCACGAACATGACGAGGAGTCTCAAAATGGTCGAGAGGTAAATATCGATATATTGGAAGGCTATATTCGGATATCGGAAAGGTTCTGAGTGATTCGGGTATTTTTCGGAGTACCGGAGAGTTATGGGAATTCGCCGGGGGAAGTATTGGGCCTTAATGGGCCATACAGGAAAGGAGAGAAATGCCTCAAGGGGTGGCCGCACGCCCCCCATGGACTGGTCTGAATTGGACTAGGGAGGGGGCGGCGTCCCCCTCTTTCCTTCTCCCTCTCCTCCTCCTTCCCTCTATGCACCTCTTCGAAAGGAAGGGGACTCCAACTAGGATTAGGAATCCTAGTTGGACTCCCCCTATAGGCGCGCTCCTCCTAGGCCGTCCTCCTCCTCCTCCTCCCTCCTTTATATACGGGGAAGGGGGGCACCCCAAAGACACACAAGATTTGTCTTAGCCATGTGCGGTGCCCCCCTCCACAGTTACACACCGGCAACTTCATCATCACCGTCGCCACGCTGTCGTGCTGACGGAACTCCCCCTCGGCCTCAACTGGATCAAGAGTACGAGGGACGCCATCGAGTTGAACGTGTGCTGAACACAGAGGTGCCAGACGTTCGGTGCTAGGACTGGTCGGATTTTGAAGACGTACGACTACATCAATCGCATTGCTAAACGTTTCCGCTTTCGGTCTACGGGGGTACGTGGACACACTCTCCTCGCTCATTGCTATGCTTCTCCTAGATAGATCTTGCGTGATCATACGAATTTTTTTGAATTACTACGTTCCCCAACACGGAGTAACTCGGAACCAAGCTCACAAGTGGCGGCTACGGTCGGGTCTCGCCGGAGTTGGGGAAGACGACAGAGGGAGTCGATTCCAGGGGCTCCGACAGGGTCAGTGGGACACCAGAGAAGCACCACGGAGACGCCGGAGTAGATGCATGATCTCGAGAGGGGCTGGATGGGTGGTGGCGAACAGAGGGAATCGCCGGCGAGCTCGAGCTCGAGGACGGTGGCTTGAGGCCTGCCCGGCCGGGCTACGGCTATCTACGGCGTCGTGGAGGTTGGTTGAGTGTGTGGTGATGCTCGGAGAGGTTGGGGAGGGGCTGTATTTATAGGTGAGGGGAGAGGTGCTTGGGGCTCTGCCGGAGTTCTCTGGAAGCGGCGGCCGGCGACGATTTGCGTTAGTGAGAGAGGGGGAAGATGTCCTGGTTCACGCAGCAACTGGGCGAGCAGAGACGAGCACAGGGCGCGGGTGGCGACAAGCACAGTGGGGACGAGCGCACTGTTGTCTTGGCCGCGTCATGCCCGTGCTCGCTGCAGCAAGCTCCGGCATCGGCGAGCGCCAAGGTGAGTTAAGGATGTCGGGACGGCGATTGTGGCGAGGTTTGGCAAGGCGCGGCGGGGTGGGAAGCGAGCAAGCACTGAACAGAGCTCTCGGCGGCATCCAGAGGGCGTCCATTAGCTCATTGGCATCATGCACACGCGTGGTCACCGCGCGAACTCTGGCATAGAGCCACGGCTTGCCATAAATTCATGTTTGGCGTGTTGTTCTTGATGATCTGAGTCACTCCATGGGTTCGAGTTGATCACAAGTGCGCTGTGTGAGTCGGTTTCTTCCTGGGAAGTTTCTGGTCAGAAACTTGTGAAGTTAATTGTGATCAAAACAAAGAGAGTTTAGGGCTGATTTTTGGTTGTTAGTAGTTTCTTAGGAGGGTAATGAAGCCCTAGAAATTTCAGTTCCATTGGATCAAGGAAAAGTATACTTGCTATAGAAACTGCATTTTCTGACTAGAACATAAATGATTTTCTGTAGAAAAAATACCAAAAACCTATGCAATATTTTTGCTCAGGATGTGTGCCAAGGTTCAAAGAATATTTGGGAATTTTCTAAGATTTTTGTGAGCAAAGAAAATGAGGGTTGCCTTGGAGCATATGCTGCTGACTAGGGTTTCTGAAGGGAAAATGAATATTCTTCAATTATGAAAAATATTCCTAGAATTATTTTGGGATAAATCAGAGAGAAAATGATGGTTTGACGGAGAGATGAGCCAATTTTGTGAAAATGAAGTGTATGCCCAAGGGTTTAAGTCCAACTGAGTTGATTCAAAAATCCAAATTCAAATCAAATGGCAATCAAAATCAGAAAAAGAAAAGAGGGCAAAAACCAGGCTGTCATAAACCTCCCCCACCGAGGATGAATCTCGTCCTCGAGATTCGTTTGCTCGGGAAAACAATTCTGGATAGGTTGCCTTTAGAAATTCCTCTCGTTCCCAAGTTGCCTCTTCCTTGGTGTGATGGTCCCACTGAACCTTATAAAACTTTATCGCTTTACTACGAGTGACCCTTTCCATCTCATCCCAAATTCTGAACGATTTCTCCTCATATGTTAAATCCATAGCCAGCTCTAATTCTGACATATCATTCTTTTTCTCTGGAGGCAATATACATCTTCTTAGCTGTGAGACATGGAACACATTGTGCACTTGTGAAAATTCCGGGGGCAATTCCAACTGATACGCAACAGCTCCAACTCTAGACATAATTGGGAATGGACCAATGTATCTGGGTGCCAATTTTCCGCGAGTCTGAAATCTTTTGACTCCTTTCATGGGGGTGACTCGGAGGTATACATGCTCTCCGGGTTCAAAACTGATCTGACGGTGCTTTGCATCATAATAACTCTTCTGTCGGGACTTAGCCAACAGCAATCTATCTCGGATTTCCTTGACTTGATTTTCAGCTTCCATCATTAGATCAATTCCGAAAATGCGGCCATCTCTGGTTTGAGTAAAATTTAGCGGAGTGCGGCACTTATAGCCATACAGAGCTTCATAGGATGACATCTTTAGGCTGGTCTGGAAGCTGTTGTTGTAGGAAAACTCGGTATATGGCAGACAATCTTCCCATTTGGGTCCTTGGTACAAAGCACATGCTCGAAGCATATGTTCGAGTATTTGGTTCACTCGCTCCGTCTGCCCGTCTGTCTGAGGATGATAGGCTTTGCTATATTGTAGCACGGTCCCCAAAGCTTGATGGAGACGTGACCAGAAAGCGGAGGTAAAAAGTGACCCCCTGTCGGAAGTGATAGTTCTTGGCACTCCATGCAGACTGACTATTCTGGAGACATACAGTTGTGCAAGCTGGTCGGCTCGATAGGTGGTTCGGATGGGAATGAAATGGGCTACGTTGGTTAGTGTGTCCACCATGACCCATACTGCATCATTGCCTCGATGAGTCCTTGGTAGTCCTGTGATAAAATCCATACAGGCATCATCCCACTTCCATTGTGGAACGCGCAAAGGTTGGAGTAGTTCGGCTGGTTTCTAGTGTTTTGCCTTCACTTTGTTGCATACATCGCAGCAAGCCACAAAATAAGCGATGTCCTTCTTCATCCCATCCCACCAAAATATCTGCTGAAGGTCTTCATACATTTTAGTACCTCCGGGGTGAATGGAATACGAGGATTCATGCACTTCTGTCAAGATCTTCTTTCTTAAGTCTACTTGATCAGGTACACAAATCCTTCCTCGGAACCTTAGTGTGCCTTGCTGATCCTTAGAGAAATCTTGTGTTTTGACTTCTAGCATTCGATTGGCATGTTTCTATAGGACTGGGTCGTCTTACTGGGCCTTGCGGATTTCATCCTCGGGAGTAGGTGTTCGGAAACCGGAAATGCCAACTACTCACTTCTTGCTGAGGATGAAGGCCGCCCCTCGTAGGGGCCAGTGTACCTATACCGAAAACGATTTACTCTTTTTATGGGCGCTTTCGACTAGGCTCTCGTTAAGGAATCGACCCAAACAAGACCGAGACTCCCGCGAGAATTGCTTATCTTCTATCATATTAGCTAGACCAGTATTGACGGTGTCCTGGACTAGGGGGTACTCACCACGTCGTCTCCCGATCAGTTGGATTGGGCCGAGGATCCCCATGGCCGTATACTCATGGGCCAGTCCGGACAGTTGCCGTATACAAGGAAGATTCCACAAGACTTGGCGATCAAGACAAGGACTCCTCCCCCACCGGCGTATTCGGCTAGGACTCTTGTTATCCTAGGCCTCTGGTGCATTATATAAACCGAGGCCAGGCTAGTCGATAGACAATCTCATACGAACAACAATCATACCATAGCCTAGCTTCTAGGGTTTAGCCTCCTCGATCTCGTGGTAGATCTACTCTTGTACTACCCATATCATCAATATTAATCAAGCAGGAGTAGGGTATTACCTCCATGGAGAGGGCCCGAACCTGCGTAAAAACATCGTGTCCCTTGTCTCCTGTTACCAACCGCCTAGACGCACAGTTCGGGACCCCCTGCCCGAGATCTGCCGGTTTGACACCGACATTGGAGCTTTCATTGAGAGTTCCACTGTGTGTTCGGCAAAGGGTTGATGGCTCGCCTGCAGGTCAACTGCGACATCGGCATCTTCGTCGCCAGCTCGACTGGTTACCTTGGTTCGACCAAGGGCTGCGCCCTAACTACGATCGTCATGTTCAGATGAGGGCCTTCATCAACATCAACTCCGATCTCTATCTAGATCATCGAGGAATCATCCACGGAGCCCGGGGGCTCAACGTCAACATTGCCCTCGGGCGACCGTACTTTTTTTCTGGACAGCGGACTTGTGTCCGCCGCCACTGTCTTCTCAAGTGTCGTTTTAACGATTGCTTCGGTGGAATTGTGCGTAATTAAGTCTACAACAATCCTGGAAAATTTCGTCGAGTTCCCATGGAGGAATCTCTGGCAATCTCCGATATACCGGAGCCGCATTGAATCTGGACGAGAATCCGGACGAGTTTAGGGCGCCGTGTCCAGCTTCTAGCTCGGACTTCCTTTGGAAGATCCAACCGTTGATCGACTGAGGAATTCCTATATCTAACACCCCTCAAAATTTTAGCTCGATCCGACCGTCCAAACTCCGGGAACCTTCCGATTAGTGCATCACTTTTCGGATCTGTTTTCTGCGCGAAAACGAATCCGACCCGAGTTCGTCTTTTTTATGAACGCGATTTCGGACATCCTTTTTGAAGGAATTTGTGTATGGGGTACTGTGTTTCGTTCCCGAACACATCCCACTAGCTTTAAAATCTTTTGAACATGATCTTGAATATCATGCTGGTGTCAAACCAGTCCGGCAATATTGCTCCACGGCTGCCGACCTACGCTAGACACGTCGTCACTTTGTTGAGCCGAGCTCAACTTCTTCGGATCATCATCTCGGCAAGCCGAACAAGAGTCCGGCATCGCGAAGAATAAATCATCACCAACATCGCCGCCCCACAGATTACACGGAGCGGGCATACCGGCATCGCCGCACGGTCGCTTCATCAAGCCGGCATCGACCACGTCACGACCTGCATCGGCAGGGCCGCACTGTTGCTTTTTCAAGCTGGTGTCCATCACACCGACATTTGTGCTTTTCCATATTCCCGACCTACTTCGACTCATCGGCTGACACTAAGGCTTCATCATGTTAGCTGGACCGGGGGCTTCATCATCTCTTCATCAACCTACTCCGGACACTTCGGCGTCACTAGCCGACCAGCTCCGTCACATTAGCTGGGCCGAGGGCTTTGCCTCGGCGAGCCAACCTTGCCGACATTACCATGCCATCGCTTTTATCGCCCATCGTGCAATGGGTGCGCAGATCGAGTCCTGATTCGGGAATCACCTTTCTTGATTGCTACAACAAATAAACCAGGTGCTATTAATCCTAGTATTTTTTGCTTGTTTGGGTTCATTTTTCCCAACGAATTATTACTCTGGTTTGTCCATCATATGTACGTAGGTCTATCAAATGGTGGCCGCATTAACGACGGTTGCATAGTGGTTCGGTCAGTTTCCGTACATAGCCCGGCGAACGCCGCATCCGGAACTCGAACCGACCTGTGAATTCAGGCCTTGCCATGCCTTTACCGCATCACGTCGCCGCCTTGCATCGACATTGACTTCAGCGCCAGGCCATATTTATTTTATTACTCACTTTGCATAAATTATTTACTATGCAACGAATTTTTTTATTACTATTATCTCTTGTTTGCACTATTTTTTGTGCACAGGAAAATGATCCAGCCGGACTATATCCTTTGACGTCACCTCACCGGACGGGGCTTCACAACACTTCATTACCCCATGCCAGGACTTCGCATCACTCTGCCGTCCTGCATTGACCGTGCTATGTCACCACTTCGAGTGCCGAGCTCTTTGCTCCGCCACCTCGGGACCGGCTTGGGGGATGGAACCTTGTCCCGCATCAAGCTCGGACCGCGTCGTCAATACCGAACACATTAAACAGCTAAGTTGCCTTCATGCTCAAAGTTTTAAATTTCTAACTTGTGTTCGGTTCGACCAAGCATTATACCTTTTTGGAAAAAAAGTTTCTTGTAAATTTTTTCCTTGTCCAAACTTTGTTCGCACATACTTGACGCGGTACCCGCGCTCATTATACACAGGGCTTCTTTAATGAAGCTTATTAATACGGGCTTTATGCCCAACACATGTGTCACACTTCCGCATGTACCTTTTATTCACCATTATATGCATCGATATGAGTTAAGTTTTGGCCAAGCTGGGTTGCTTGGCTCCTGTGCTTACCCCTACGTTCCCGATTGTTCGGCTAGGTGGTAAAGGGAGCACCTCTGCGATTGTTACTGCCGGGTCAGCCGGACGTGTACCTCAGACTGGGTGAAGCCGAAAGCTATCGTTCTTAAGGGAATAGTCGGTCGGTGAACTAAAAGATGATTTCTTACCTATTTATTTACCTGCCCCCAGATGTTTTTCTGCTCTTTTCGCAGTCCGGACATGCACTTTAGGGCATGCCTCCCAGGGAAAGGAACCCCTAATGGAACTATTCTCCCGGAAGATGTTTCTTACTAACCATGTAATATAACATAACTAGTTGGGCACTTGTCCGATAAAGCACTAATGACCCCTACGCCTGGTCTCCACGCATGCCCCGGTTTTTATAACATGAGGGTATTCGGACACACTCCGGACTATTGGGTCCAGAGGTTGAAGCGAAAAGGTCCGCTACGACAAACGATCTACAATCGGGCTAGAAGGCATTCTACATGTCACCATACATTATATAGTCAACTTTTACCCAAGTCACTTGGGGGCTCTTATGTTTATTTGAGCCGTTTCATACTAAGTGTTTTTCTTCTTAATCGTTCCAAAGTTTTTATTATTTATCACTCCTTTTCTCGACACGAGTGTGCGGTCACTAGCCAGGGAGCCTAATTTCTATCTCAAAACCGCTAGAGTTTAGTTTTCTAAAGTGGCCTAATGAGAAGTACTCCGCCTTCGGGATGGGAGACTAAAGCCGTAGGCTGACTCGCTTGAAGTCTTGAGATAGGATGTGTCATGTTAAAGTACGGCAGAAGCACTTTTTTTTCTAAAGTCCAATTTTCGGATTGGCACCGAACACTTGATCTTGTTCGGACGTCATGTTTTTACCGACGCTTTTTGGTTTTCCAAGCTTTTGGCACTTTTTAACTATTTGTGTGTTTTAAGCACAATACTCGCAGTGCAACGCCGGACACCTTTAGAGATTCAGCAAAAACATTCTCGGATATTGCTATATATGCATCAGTTTCGAATTGTCTCTTCGTTCAATAGTTGGGTTGCCCGGCTCCCGCGCTTGCCTCCTACGTTTTGCTTTGTTCGGCTAGGTGTGTAAAGGGAGAACCACTGCGATTGTGCTTCCAGCTCCATGGTTAAGCACCTCAGTGGAGAAAGCCGAAGTGTTTCCGGCTTGACCTCGACTGTCGCCGAACACTAAGGGGGCTAGTAACTGACCTCCCAAACTAAATCCTCAGTATTTTGCTCTTACATTGGAGCTGAGGTTTCATGATCATGCTTAGCATGACAACCCAAAGAAAGGAACCGATAGCAGGACTATTTTCTTTGGAAGACATTTCTTACATTAAACAAGTAATATAACATATCTCTCTGCGTACCTTTGTTTATAAAACCGTATGGCCAGATTGCCTTGTTTGTCGTAAATCTTTGCCCTCATAAAGGCTTTATAAAGTTGATTAAACACTCCTCGCCATCGGGCCGAGGAGGTTGAAGCCGATGGTCGGTCAACAAGGTTTTGTACAATGCGGATCCGAGCATTAATGACATAAAGTACTTGGATACATTGAGTCATTACACATAATTTGTGATTTTACTATCGATATCGATCCTTAATTCGGCCACCCGTGCCCACATTAAGGCTCGGGGCCACCGGGCTTCGGGCTTATTATTTACAGATATTAAAGGGCACATCAATCCCCTAATCTGGTGTTGCCACCCGACCGGTGTCTCGGGGACTCTTGCATTGCACTGTTCTATGCGAGAAAAATTTAAGTGCAATACAATTTCAAGGAGATTTTGATCCTCGGGTTGGTCGGCCGCACCCAACCCGAGTCTCGAGGACTGAGCACGCCGCTTTTGTGTCCCAAGTATTCTGCCGAAGTTAGACTTGATCCTCAGGCCGATTTTGCAAATCAACCTGAGTCTCAGCGGTTACTGGGATCAGCGGTCTTATGTCATCCTAAAGGTGCATCTCGGGTTTTATACCGATACACACCTTGAGGGCTACTGGCAATATATCTCGTTAGAGAATAAATTGCATCAATAAAAAATATTGACAAAAATCGGCCCACATTCGGGGTGGTGCACCACCTCGGAAGCAGTCCGGCATAAAGCTCGGACGCTAGTGGCTGGCCCCATAGAGATCATTTCCGGCATTAATCTCGGCTAAACTCCTTCAAACTTCTTTGAACCAAGGTGATTTACGACACCTCGGATACGGTCCGGCGTTGGAGCTCGGATACATAGTCCGGCGTTGGATCTCGGATACATAGTCCGGCGTTGGAGCTTGGATACCGTCCGGTGTTGGAGCTCGGATACATAGTCCGGCGATAGAGCTGGGAAGCAGTCCGGCGTTGGTGCTCGGCTGCAAAAGATACCTCGAATGCAGTCCGGCGTTAGAGCTCGGACGCAAGAGGACACCGCCTCCGGAATAACTTCAAACCCGAGGTGTGGCATAAAAATAACAAGGCATTGATAAAGGCCGTAAACTTAAAGGGGCTCCTCAGATACCCGACGTGTAAAGTCGTCGAATGCATTTCGGCGATCCTCAAGATCAAAGAAGAGAAGATTTGTTGAACCAGTTTTCAAGATCGACGACCAAAGATGAAGAACAGTTGGGAAGAATCGAGGAGCGTCCCCAACTTGAAGACCGGTTCAGGCGGCTACTGACGGTGTCCTGGACTAGGGGGTACTCACCACGTCGTCTCCCGATCAGTTGGATTGGGCTGAGGATCCCCATGGTCGTACTCATGGGCTAGTCCTGACAGTTGCCGCATACAAGGAAGATTCCACAAGACTTGGCGATCAAGACAAGGACTCCTCCCCCACCGGCGTATTCGGCTAGGACTCTTGTTATCCTAGGCCTCTTGTGCATTATATAAACCGAGGCCAGGCTAGTCGATAGACAATCTCATACGAACAACAATCATACCATAGGCTAGCTTCTAGGGTTTAGCCTCCTCGATCTCATGGTAGATCTACTCTTGTACTACGCATATCATCAATATTAATCAAGCAGGAGTAGGGTATTACCTCCATCGAGAGGGCCCGAACCTGGGTAAAAACATCGTGTCCCTTGTCTCTTGTTACCATCCGCCTAGACGCACAGTTCGGGACCCCCTACCCGAGATCCGCCGGTTTTGACACCGACAACTATCAATAATGACCAGATTGAGCTGAGTGATCTCTTCCTGAAGTTCGGGAGGCAAGGACTCCATCATGGCATTTAGACTGGCAGGCTTGCGGCTGAGTGCATCGGCTACCATGTTGGCCTTACTCGGGTGATAATTAATTCCAAGTTCATAATCCTTGACTAATTCGAGCCATCTTCGCTGGCGCAGTTTTAAGTCCGGCTGAGTGAATATATACCTGAGACTTTTGTGCTCGGTAAATATCTGACACCTTTTTCCAATGAGATAGTGTCTCCAAATTTTTAAAGCATGAACCACCGCGGCCAACTCCAATTCATGAGTAGGATAGTTCCCATTGTGGGGTCATAGCTGGCGAGATGCATATGCTACAACCTTGCCATCTTGCATGAGTATGCATCCAAGACCTTGCCTGGAAGAGTCAACACAGGTGCTATTGTCAGTCTGGTCTTCAACTCATTGAAACTTTTCTCACAGTCCTCGGTCCATTTGAATTTCTTATCTTTCTTGAGAAGCTCTATCATTGGTTTGGCAATCTTAACGAAACTTTCAATGAAACAACGGTAGTACCCGACTAATTCAAGGAAACTCCGGATTTGGGATACTGTCGTGGGTGCCATTCAATCAAGCACGTCCTTCACCTTACTTGGATCCACGATTATACCTTCTGCTGACAAAACATGCCCTAGGAATCCAACTTGCTTGAGCCAAAACTCGCATTTACTAAATTTTGCGTATAGCTAATGGTCACGGAGTCTTTGTAAGATATCTCTGAGGTGTGCCTTGTGCTCTTCTTCACCTTTTGAGTATATTAGGATATCATTGATGAAGACCACCACAAATTTATCCAGGAAATACATGAATACTTTGTTCATCATATGCATGAAAAAAGCAGGGGCATTGCTGAGACCGAAGGACATAACTGTATATTCATAAAGACCGTATCGGGTAGTAAACGCGGTCTTAGGAATATCTTCCTTCTTGATATTGTGTCGGTGGTATCCAGTCCTCAAATCAATTTTGGTGAATACATTTGCCCCACTGAATTGATCAAATAAATCATCAATCCTAGTTAGTCGATATTTGTTCTTAATACTGACATCATTCAGCTGACGCTAATCCACAAACATACGGAGATTACCGTCTTTCTTGTCCACAAATATTGCGGGTGATCCCGATGGTGAAGAGCTTGGACGGATATAACCTTTCTAGAGCATCTCATCAAGCTGCTTCTTTAATTCCACTAATTTTTACGAAGGCATCCGATAATACTTCCTGTATAACGGTGCGGTCCCGGGCACAAGATCAATTGCAAACTCAAGCTCTCGGTCATGCAGCATTCCTGGCAATTCTTCAGGGAATACATCTGGAAATTCACGGACCACAGGAATTAATCCCAATTCTTCAGCTACAGCAGTGAAGACCATTTCTTTCTTGGGTATGCTTCTGCGGGCATAGAATTTTATAGTTCGACCTTCCTGACTTGTCAAGGTGACTTCTCTAGTCGCATAGTTGATGCATACTTGATATTGGGTTAACCAGTTCATTCCCAAAATAATGTCCAACTTGGCAGATTCGATGACCATCAAGGAAGTTGGGAAATGGACTCCTTTGATATCAATTTCCAAATTACGGCAGACCAGATTGCTTCTGATCAAGGATCCCGGGGATTGTACCAGCATATTCTTTCTCAAAATCGAACAAGGAAAAAATATTGGGCAACAAAACTCTGTGAAATAAAAGAGTGGGAAGCCCCAGAGACAAATAAAATTATTGCAGGTATGTTATTAATAGAAAACATACCAACGACGACTTCGGGGTCCTCTTGGGCTTCGTATGCGGAGAGAAGATGAACTTGCCCTTGGATGGTTCGCTGGACAGGGTACGGCCCTAGATGGTTGACTTGTGGCCTGAATGGAGCATTCGTCTTGCCGTTCTTGGGACACTGTCTTGCATAATGTCTGGTTTGTCCACAATTGAAACACAAATTGTTACGCTAACATTCTTCTCGCACCGGGCTAGTTACGAAATTCTTGACTTGGGTAGTGGTCTTGTTAACATTCTGCTGCCAATTGGGCTTGTACTCTACCTAAGTCTGCTGCCAAGTGCGAGCCTTCTGCATTGGCTGGCCATCCTTCTTAGGCTCAAACTTGTGCTTGTTATCATTATTAGCAGGCTTATTGTCATACACCAGCTTGTGCTCCCTTTCAGCAATGAGGGCCTTGTTTACCAGAGTTTAGAAATCCGTGAAATCAAACATACTGAGAGTGCATCTGAGGTGTTGGTTTAGTCATCCGAGAAATCGGTCAACCTTTTGTTTCTTCCATGGCCACATCATAAAGAGAATAATGGGACAAATGATTGAACTTGTGCAGATACTCACTGACAGACATGCTTCCTTGGGTGAGCGCGAGAAATTCACGCTGCTTGACCTTCATAATGCCAGCAGGAATGTGGTACTTGCGGAAACGGTCCTTGAATTTAATCCAAGTTATTTCTTCATCTGCAGGCCACATGGCTTTAGCATTATCCCACCATATAGCGGCAGCTCCTTTGAGATAATGCATAGCAAACGGAACCTTATCCTCTTCTTCAGTACGAGCGATTTCAAGATTTTTCTCAATGGTCCTTAACCAGTCATCGGCCTCCAATGGATCGACAACTTGACTGAAACTGGGAGGCTTGATTCTCCAAAAATCTGACAGCTTGGAGTGGTGACAATTCTAATTTCCATTCTCTCCAACGATAGCTTGTACACTTTTAAACAATTCAATTAGATAGTTATTCCTTCTTTCCTCAAACATGCGCATAATTTTTTCAGTGGAGGGTAGATGTGGCAGTGGAGGCAGTGGTGGATTGTACGGCTTAGGGGAATGCCCTGCCTGTCGTGTTGAGTGGAAAACAGGGACATCCTCCACTAGTAGAAAACAGGGCATTGGTTCCGGGCCAATATTCACATTAGTCCCGGTTCAGTCACGAACCGGGACTAATGTGAGCATTGGTCCCGGTTCGTGCGGCTAAGGCATTAGTCCCGGTTCGTGCGGCTAAGGCATTAGTCCCGGTTCACCTGTGCCCTTTAGTCCCGGTTTGTGCCTCAAACCGGGACTAAAGATTAGACCTTTAGTACCGGTTTGAGACACGAACCGGTGCTAATGGGGTTGAGATCTTTAGTCCCGGTTCGTGCCACGAACCGGTACTAAAGGTCCCATTTTCAAACTCTACCCTCCCCCCCCCCCTGGATCGCCTTTTCAGTTTTAAAAAAAATAAAAGAAAATGATGGAAATGTCAAAAAAATAAAAGAAAATAAGTTTCCCATGTGATATGTGGTCTAGATGTTGGGAAAATTTGCAAATATGAATTTCGAATTTATTTGCAAAATCTCTCTGGAATTTGTAAAAATGGGCATAACTTTTGCATACTAACTCGGATGAAAAAGTTTTTTATATGAAAAATCATCTACTCGAAAAGTTAAATCCACAAAATCCTCAAAAACCTAACAGAAAAAAAGTTACGGGGCTTTTAAGATCTGGAGGCAAAAAAATTCAAAAAAATTCAAACTATGGTCAAACTATGGTCAAACAATGGTCAAACTAATTATTCTAGAATATTAGTGTTACTAAATAATTATTTCAGTTATTTTGAATTTTGGTCAAATCTGGTCAAACTATGGTCAAACTATGGTCAAACTATGGTCAAACTAATTATTCAAAAGAACTATTGTTTTTTAAATAATTATTGTTTTTTAAAACAATAGTTTCAAACTCAAACAGTGAAATGTGTCACTTCATGCTCAAGCAAAATTCACGAGGGTTAATAGGATTGACATCTTACTATTGTCGGGAAAACAACAAGTGCAGACTTGGAAGCGAGGGAGAATAGAGCCGGAAGTTAAGCGTGCTCAGCCGGGGAGTGGGAGGATGGGTGACCGTTAAGGAAGTTAGATGATTTGGAATGATGAGGGGTGATTAGAGATTAGTGGATAAATTGAGCAAGGATGAGGGGTGGTGATTAGAGATTAGAGGTTAAAATAATTCAAAAATTTGAAAATAAAAAATTCAAAAAAATTCAAAAAATCATAAAATTTCTGTAGTCCCGGTTGGTGTTACCAACCGACTAAAGGTGGAGCTCACGTGGCGCAACCTTTAGTCCCGGTTCGTGTTAGAACCGGACTAAAGGGGGGAGGCATTAGTACCGACCCTTTAGTCCCGGTTCAGGAACCGGGACTAAAGGCTCTTACCAACCGGGACAATAGGCCCTTATTCTACCAGTGCTCACAAGCGTGACTGCTGCTGCCTCCCCGCGTCATCCTATTATTTTTTTCCCATTATAAAGCAACCATGATGAGAAACATCCAAAATAGTAGGGAAAAGCCAGTGACAAACTCGAAAGAAGCGAAAACAGGATATCAAAAAAAACACAGTGAATAATAAAAAGTTCCAACATAATTATGCATAGACTCATACATGAAAGATAAACATCATGATCAGCACGACTACCGTCATACATGCAATGATACATCATGACTCGTAAGACTACATCCGTACATCAACATGACAACTGCGGTTACTCGGATACTCTAGTGCTCTGCCGGTCCTGTTGGGTCCTCTCTTGAAGCAGACTCGGATCCTGAACTGACGGTGTTAACCGAGACCTCCGGTCCCAAAGGGGCAGGTGCGGGATGAGGCTGGAGCATCGGGGTTGTAGGGGTAGCGAGAAGGGAAGCCCACTCAGCAGGGGTAGTGTGGAGAGTCATGGTCGAGGGGCCTGAGCTACTCTGAGGAGTAATCGGGGGAACAGGCGAACTGGAACTAGGTGCAACATAAGGAGTAAATCCCATGGAAGTGGGAGCGGACTGGAACCTAGCGGCTACTAAAGCAGTACGAGCACGAGTCAGCTCTTGAGCCATCTCGTGGATCAGAAGATAACTAGAAGTGATGTAATGAGAAAGGTGGCTAGCAGCGCTATTGGAGCCGGACCAATGGTAGGGAAACGGATGTGACCATCGTCATACAGGGATGGGTAGTAGTGGAAACCTGGATGGGTCTGCATCTGAATCTCGTTGAAGCGAAGCTCAACGAGGACCTCAAACACAATGAACTGGACAGCCTGAGTGGCGGTGGAAGCAAAACCACTCCTAGAGGTACGGGTGTAAGAGCCTAAGGTGGTATGATACGTCTCCAACGTATCTATAATTTTTTATTGTTCCATGCTGTTTTATTATCAATCTTGGATGTTTTATAATCATTTTATAGTCATTTTATATCATTTTTTGGCACTAACCTATTGACATAGTGCCAAGTGCCAGTTGTTGTTTTCTGCGTGTTTTTTACACCACAGGAAATCAATATCAGATGGAGTCCAAATGCAAGGAAACTTTACGGAGATTTGTTTTGGACTAGAAGGAACGTAATGGGCCTTGGATGTGCCTGGGGGGAGTCCCGAGGAGGGGACAACCCACCAGGGCGCGCCAGGAGGCCTAGGCGCGCCCTGGTGGGTTGTGCCCACCTCGGGTGCCCCCGGACCGCATCTTTGCTCTATAAATACCCCAATATTCCAGAAACCCTAGGGGAGTCGACGAAATATTGATCCAGCCGCCACGTAGTCCGTAACCACCAGATCCAATCTAGACACCATCTCGGATGGGGTTCACCACCTCCATTGGTGCCTCTTCGATGATGCGTGAGTAGTTCTTTGTAGACCTTCAGGTCAGTAGTTATTAGCTAGATGGCTTCCTCTCTCTCGCTGAATTCTCAATACAATGGTCTCTTGGAGATCCATATGATGTAACTCTTTTGCGGTGTGTGTGTTGTGATCTGATGCACTTTGAGTTTATGATCAGATATATCTTTTTATATCCATGAAAGTTATTTGAGTTTCTTTGATCTCTTATATGCATGACCTCTTATAGCATTGTATTTATTCTTAGACATTTGGGTTTTGTTTGGCCAACTTGATCTACTTATCTTGCCATGGGAAGAGGTGCTTTGTAGTGGGTTCGATCTTACGGTGCTTGATCCCAGTAACAGAAAGGGAAATGACACATATGTATCGTTGCTACTAAGGATAAAACGATGGGGCCTTTCTCTACATAGATAGATCTTGTCAACATCACACTACTAGGGAAAACCCTAGTAGTAGCGCGGGTTTAATGCCCACTAGTAGCGCGTCTTTGTGCTAATTAATACGGCGCTTCTGACTATTACTTAGCGATGGCGCTTTTGTGACACGCTCTTGCTAAGACACATAGCGGCAGCGCTTCTTCTCTCCTGTGCTGCTGCTAATATAGCTAGTTGCAGCGTGTTTACTATCCATCGCTACTAGTATTCGTTTTTTCATTTTTTTTATTTTTAGTGTATTGTATACGCCATGATACAAATTTTGGTACAATACCAATTATGAGGTTTATATCATTATGTCCATAACAGTGTGTCAAATGAAGGTGGATTAGGTTCAAGTGGAGGCAATATGTGATGCATGTCAAAAGTATACTACTAATCCAAACTTGATCTAGTTTGGACTATTAGTACTTTCGATGTGCACCACATGTTGCCTTCACTTGAATCTAATCCGCCAGCACAAGCTATTTAATCATCATCATAGTCATTACCACAAACAGTATTTATTTAATCACCATAGTCATAGTGTAGCACATAATCATCTTCAAACTCATTCTAGCTAGCTAATCACCACCAACACTAGATGCGGTAGCTATCTAATCACCACTAACACTAGCTAATAATAATCATCATAGTCATTACCACCAACACTAGCTATTTAATCATCATAGTCATAGTGTAGCACATCATCATCTTCAAACTCATTTCTAGCTAGCTAATCACTCCTGCTGCTCTCTCTCGGGTAAAATAACATAAAACATGTGTATCTCTCCTCCTTCATCAAGTGGGAGCATGCAGATGAACCTGTCTCCTAATCGTGGGCTGCGCTTCTGATTGTTGCCCCCTAGTACTCCTCTGCGCTCCTCCATCACAAATTTGGTCGAGTCTTTCACTATTAAGCATTCGTCGCTTTTTGAAATCCTGAATGCACTAAAGTGCATCGTAGGATATCTTGGCCGTAAGCTAACAATACTCATGGTACCTTTAGTCTCGATCCCATGAGGCACAACATTCATCGGGAGTCCCTGTTGAAGAACATTGTATGGTAACATACTTAGCAATGAAGTTTAGCTTAAAAATAATGTATGGAAAAGATGCACTGAGGAAAAATAGTAAAAATCTTACCATCTTTCCTAAATAGATGTGACCGTAGTTCATTATGAACACTATTGGTCGCACATTTTCAGTACTAACATTTCTAAGTGCAGAAAGAAAATTTGTCTTGACAATATTAAGATCCTCAAGCCATGAAACATAATGACTTAGCTCCTCGCGGTTTAGTTCAGCCCCGGGATAGTAGTAGGTCCTGTCTACCAAGCGCTGGACATGTTTGCTTGAATGGAAATAAGCTGACAATAGAAATTAGTTGTCAACTATTTTTGAATAAACAATATCAAAGACATAAATATGGTTGAGAAACTCACATAATGGTATAATCGAGGCGTCGCACATCGACCCAGATGTCGGTATTACCTTCAATATCATCTTCCGGACGAATATCAAAGGTGATAACCATATCAGGTTCAAATGCATAAGTCTTGCATAGTGCTCGCCATGTTTTGCATCCAAAATAGGTGTAGTCGTCTGCGTTGTATAATTTTGCATCCAAAATAGGTGTAGTCGCCATTAGTCTACTGCTAAAGGAAAATATAACCATGCTCGGTCTTCAAGTAAACTTTCTTTACCTCCATAGTACGACTAAAACCTATCTTATCCAATACAAAAACTCTTGCATGGCAGGGGATACGCTAGTAGAATAGTAAAAAAATTAAATTATAAGTTGAAGCAAATGAAGCAGATGTCATGCTTAATTACGAAAAAAGACTTGTTGTTGTGAATTACTGTATCCACTTCGAAGTTCTCGTCCAGCTTGATGCTGAAGTGTCTATCATCATCTAGGAAGATTCCGTCGCACATGACGCACTCATCTTCGCAGTCTTTGCAAATACCGAAATCCTTTTCATCGTCAGACATTTCCTATGTTCATAGTTGAAAAATTAATTGAAAACCGATCGAAGACAACTACCAGGATACTCAACACAAAAATCCGAGGCACTCGATATTTCCTACATATTTTGGCACAAGTCATGCCAAACTTCACGGAAAAATCCGGCATGACCTTTGTTAAAATAGGACATATCGAGCGCCTGAAATTTGCCGGAACGGAAATGAATCAACACTCCGGCAAAACATAGGCCACTCGGAGGTGTAACCTCCAAACATGACCGGCCACTTGGGCAAGCACATATCCTATTTGAGCAACACAAGATATACATTTCAAAATATCTTATAGGACTCAAATTAGCATGCATTCAATAAGCAAAAGTAAATCATCTCATGCATTCGTACATCGTCGAATATTATCACTAATACATCCCGAATAGTATCATACATATAACATCACTAATACAACTAAAACCCTATCGCACGACGGGTATCGGCGTGGGCGGTGGACACCCACAGAGAAGGAACCATCACAGGATCATAGCTCCAGTGAGATCCCTGGAGAACCTGCCAGGTATTGGAGAACCTGTGCTCCAAAGCAAAGCGACGGACGTGCGCGTCCTCCTCACTGACACAGTGACCCCACACCTCCGCGGGGTCTTCGAGCCTCTGAACCGTCACTGGCCCAAGCGACCGCCACCAAAGAAGGTTCGGGTCAATGGCAGGCTGGCTACTCACCAACCTGCGCCCCCTGGTAGGTAGCGCCTCACAGTACCACCCCGGCGGAGCCCAGTCCCGGACATGGCCCATCTGGTGACGCAGGTGTCCACCGCTGACTCGACGACGAGGATGCGGGATAGGCATCATCGACGTCGATGCGGGAAAAATTGCTTTAACTAAAAAAATAACAACAAGTTCTTACTAACTAGTTCTATTAATTCAACTAGTTCTTACTAAAAATAAACTTACTATAAATAAAAATAAACTAGTACCTAATTAGTACCTAGTTCTTACTAACTAATTAGAACCTAGGAACTACTGCCCTAATTACCATCTAATTTGATGAACCTAGGGGTGGAAAGTGGTAGCGGATATTCCAATTATCCATCTTAAAAGTGAAATAAGTGGTCAAATTTTACTCGTTTTATTATGCATTACACTAGTGTTTATTCATCATCTAAGAAAACATCATCTAAGAAAACATCCCAGTCGCATCTGTATTCGATTCATTTCCACCCATAGATGAACCCTAACTAATTTGATGCAACTAAAATTTGAATAACCCTATCTAGGCAGAGGTACGGGAGGGGGAGGAGCAGGCGTGCTCACCTCGGGTGCCTGCAGCGAGAGAGGGGCAGGCGGCATCGTGGTCGGGGTCGGGGGCGGCGTCGAGGTCGGGGTCGGGCCCGGCGTCGAATCCGGGGTCGGGGGCGGCGTCGAGGGTGTACGGAGAGCGATGGGAGAGCGCGCGGCGGCCGATGGGCAACGGCGGCGGCGACAGCAGGAGGAGTTTGATTTGGGGCAAGTGGCGGTGGGGAAGAACGAACGCGCAGTTAAGTCAGAAGTAGCAGTAGCACGTTCCAGGAAACGCGCAACTGCTAAGATAGCTACAGTGTTTTCCTTGATACACGCTACTGCTATTCCTTTCTCTTTTTTCCCTTTTTCATTTATTTTTCTTCACATTTTTTTCCTTTCACCTTTTTCTATTTCTTTTATTTTCATTTACTTTTCTATTTGCTTTCCATTTAATTTTATTTCCTTTATCAGTAGCGCATTGCATCGTACACGCGCTGCTACAAAGCAAGTAGCGATAGCGCGGTTCTACATAGATTGCTACTACTATGTGTAGCCTCTCGGCTAAGCCGTGGGAATTTTAGTAGCAGCGCTTTTATCTTCAGGCGCGCTACTGCTACAATTGTATCTGTAGCACGGTTTACAGCAGCGCGCTACTACTACTTAGCACCAGCGCGCTTTTTCGAACGCGCTACAGCTAAAGTTCTGTATATAAGGTTTTCCCTAGTAGTGTCATGTCATCGTTCTTATTGCACTACTCGGTTTTTCCATGAACTTAATACACTAGATGCATGCTGGATAGCGGTCGATGTGTGAAGTAATAGTAGTAGATGCAGGCAGGAGTCGGTCTACTAATCTTGGACGTGATGCCTATATAATGATCATTGCCTGGATATCATCATGATTATTTGAAGTTCTATCAATTGCCCACCATTTGCTATTTTTCTCGAGAGAAGCCACTAGTGAAACCTACGGCCCCCCGGGTCTTCTTTCTCATATTATTTTCCTTTGCGATCTACTTTTCTCTTGCATTTATTTTCAGATCTATTAAACCAAAAATACAAAAATACCTTGATGTGTTTTGTTCCTATTTTTTGGCGTTCGATCTATCAATCTATTACAATTAACATCACGTCTGTTTGCCTATCTTGAGGCTCCGTACCCCGGAAGGGATTGACAACCCCTTTAACACGTCCGGTTGCGAGGATTTGTTATCTGTGTGCAGGGGTTGTTTACATTGTGTTGCTTGGTTCTCCTACTGGTTCGATAACCTTGGTTTCATATCTGAGGGAAATACCTGCCGCCGTTGTGCTGCATCATCCCTTCCTCTTTGGGGAAATACCGACGTAGCTTCAAGCAACATCATGGTATTGGCGCGCAGAGTAACCACTGCCTGATACTCATATACTGAGTCTGCTAGACGCTCGCGGTACACCCGATGCACTGGGTCATCTCCGTGAGGATAGAGTCGGCGCCATACATTCCGAAGAAGGTGCGGCGACGTGTACAGCAGCTGCTCCAACTGGCACGGATATGGCACTGGAGCCATCTACACTCACAACCATTAGTCGGTTAGAAATAATAGTAACTCAAGTGCACGCAATGCAACAATCAGATGCAAAACAATACCCGCACTCAAACTTGAACCTGGCTAGCGTTTAATTAACACGTCGATGGTCTAGCATGTCCAACAGTCAGCGCGGCTCTGACACCAAGCATTGTGGCACCCCGGCTCAGAGCGACCGGTTTACCTTGCATTGCCATCCCAGAGATCGAGTCTTCTGGCAGCACACAACATCTTGGTACAGAAAACAACTGCTTTATTGATACTAGCGGAACATAGTTCGATGTTACATCAAGTAGCAAGGCCAAGCGGTACACACAGTGCGGCTGAACAATATATACATTATTTAGTGAACATAAAGGGGCCTCGATCACAGCAACTACACGGCAGCGGAACGACGACGAAGCGGGACTCCATAGCACAGGGACACTGATTGGCCACGATCTAGACACGGCAGCACTTCGATCCAGTCAGACTTTCCTGAAAACTGGCATGACACGCCAGGTCAGTACATTGAATGTACTTGCAAGCTCACCACAAGCATAAACATAATGGTAAACAATATCATGATATTTAATCAAATTAATATCAATGCGAAAGACTACTACAAATGCAGTGAACATAATCTCGTGCATCAAGTCCCTCGGACTTTCTTAACGAACGGGTTACCTCGTAACCAAACCAAACGGTGATCGTACTCAGACCACTTACCAAACCAACATTTTGGTTTCTACAATCATCATAAATTCTCATCCATCATCTCAGTACCAAATGATTATAATTAGTGAGCAGGATTACTTATGAAAGTTGATCCATGGTGTGACTTACTCACGAGTTGTGTCCATAATCGAGGACGTGGCTATCAATAAACTAAATTACACTCTACAGAGGTAGTGCATTGTACCCACACCACAGAATCCATGGCCTCGCACTCCCATTCTGGTGGACCAACGGCATTCTGACGAAACCCTCTCATTGCCATGACACTGTCCCGGCCACTCCGACTCACTCCCCACTGGGCTAAGTCCTGGGTGGACCCGTGCCTACCGAAGGCATCAACGGCCACCGTCGTGGAAAAACGTAAACGGTCCCAAACGGGGACAAGGTACCATAAAAACAAACGGGCACACAAGGTTATGTCTACTAACCGGGCCAGGGTAACGCACGCCCATAACCTTCCCTCGTTGGAGGTACCGACCAGAGGCATGACAATGGACCGAATAAAGGCCTGCCAATAAAGGCAAATGTGGTTGCACTGGTAAAAACTCGATTCAATGGCACCATGACCCGATCAACGGTACCTTCAAGTTGAATTATTATCAGTTTAACTTGAAATAAAAACAACAGGTGTCAAGATATGCCATGAATATGCAACCATACATCATACCTCACATACTATCAAAATAAACGGATCAACATCATCAACTATTCTACTAACAATCATCATTATCAAAGCAAACTCATTCCACTCCTCTGGTTATTATACTTCATCAAATTTAACCGTGATATTAACTTAAAATTATCAATTTTCTTACTTAAGAAAATAATAACAAAGCTAGTCATTTCATAATCATTTCATTATCACATAACCAAATATTACTTCTACTAACTTAAACTAACTTAGCTAGTCTCAAACTATTGTAAACTAAGCATTTCAAGCTAGGCAAGTATTTAACAGAAATAAATATTCATCCAAATAATTTAAATGCATGAGGTAACTCATATTCAAGTTGGAAAAATCATAAATATTGAAATGACACCATGAAAGTGTTGTTGTGGCTTGCCTTAGTGCAGATGAGGTTCACACTCCTCCTGGTGATCGTCAAGACAAGCTTCACCTTCTCAAAATATTCAAAAACAGAGAAAGAAAATATCAAGAATCACTCTGAATAACACCAGTAATTCTAGAAAAGCAGAGAAAAATCTACATTTTGGTGTGCTGCTAGAATTATTCAAAATACACACAATGCAAAAAGAATCAATTCATTTGGACTTATGGTTTAAAAGTTATGGCTGGTCAAAGTTTCTGGTCAAAATTTGAATTAAATTTGAATAAAACAGAAACCAAGGGGTGACGTCGATGACATATTCTCTTAATATGCCTCCACTCGTCCGCTTCGGGCGCGAGTGGAGAGGCTAACAGTGGGCCCTGCTGGTCAGGTGTGAGGGGGAGAGAGAGAGGAACAGAGCGCGGCGGGGCTTCGCCGGAGCTCACGCTGGCGAGGAGGGCCCCTTGGCCCGATCCTGAGGGATAGAACGCGAGAGGAGGTTGAGGCGCACCTGCCCGTACCCATAGCTTGGATAGAGGTGCCGGAGGAGCTCGGAACCAAGCTCTCAAGAGGCAGCTGCGGTCGGGTCTCGCCGGAGTTGAGGAAGACGGCTGAGGGAGTCGATTGCGGGGGCTCCGACAAGGTCAGTGGGCACCAGAGAAGCACCGCGGAGACACCGGAGTAGATGCACGAGCTCGAAAGGGGCTGGATGGGTGGTGGCGAACAGAGGGGATCGTCGGTGAGCTCGAGCTCGAGGATGGTGGCCCGAGGCCTGCCCGGCCGGCTACGGCTATCTACGGCGTTGTGGAGGTTGGTTGAGTGTGTGGTGATGCTCGAAGAGGCTGGGGAGGGGTTGTGTTTATAGGCGAGGGGGAGAGGTGCTCGGGGCTCCACCGAAGTTCTCTGGAAGCGGCGCCCGGCGATGATTTGTGTCAGTGAGAGAGGGGGAAGACGCCATGGTTCACGCAGCAACTGTGGGCGAGCGGAGACGAGCACAGCGCGGGTGGCGACGAGCACAGTGGGCATGGGCGCACTGTTGGCTTGGCCGCATCGTGCCCGTGCTCTCTGCGGAGAGCTCCGACGTCGGCGAGTGCCAGGGTGAGTTAAGGACGTCGGGACAGCGATTGTGGCGAGGTTTGGCAAGGCACGACAGGGTGGGAAGCAAGCACGCGCTGAACAGAGCAATTGGCGGCATCCAGTGCGCGTCGACTAGCTGATTGGCATCGTGCACACGCGTGCTCTCTATGTTAACTCTAGCATAGAGCCACAGCTTGCCATAAATTCATATCTGGCGTGTTGTTCTTGATGATCTGAGTCACTCCACGGGTTCGAGTTAATTGCAGGTGCGCTGTGTGAGTCGGTTTCTTCCTGGGAAGTTTCTAGTCAGAAACTTGTGAGGTTAACTGTGATCAAACCAAAGAGAGTTTAGGGCAGATTTTTGGTGGTTAGTAGTTTCTTAGGAGGGTAATGCAGCCCTAGAAATTCCAGCTCCATTGGATCGAGGACAGAAATAATTTTCCAAGCAACTGCATTTTCTGACCAGAACGGAAATGATTTTTTGTAGCAAAAATATTCCTAAAACCTATGCAATATTTTTGCTCAGGGATGTGTGCCAAGGTTCAAAAGAATATTTGAGAACTTTCTCAGATTTTTGTGAGCAAATAAAATGAGGGTTGCTTTGGAGCATATGTTGCTGACTAGGGTTTTTGAAGGGAAAATGAATATTTTTCAATTATGAAAAATATTTCTAGGGTTATTTTGGGATTAATTAGAGAGGAAATGATGGTTTGAGGGAGAGATGAGCCACTTGGGTGAAAATAAAGTGTATTCCCAAGGGTTTAAGTCCAACTGAGTTGGTTCAAAAATCCAAATTCAAATCAAATGGGAATCAAAATCAGTAAAAGAAAAGAGGGCAAAAACCAGGCTGTCACACCTTCCTTCGGGAGGTGATGCTAAAGCGTGGCTTCGACCTCCACTGGGTAGCCCGGGTTATGCAGCTGGTTATGAGTGGACGCACAGCTGGTAACATAAATGGGGAGATCGGGCCTTACTTCACGACTGGCCATGGAGTACGGCAAGGCGATCCGATCTCCCCGTTTTTTATTCAATCTTGTGGTCGACGCTCTAGCTTCGATCCTAGACTTGTCCAAGCGGGCCGGCCACATTAGAGGGATTTGTCCCCATCTTGTGGCTAATGGAGGTCTGACCCACCTCCAATATGCAGACGACACCATTATGATGGTGGAAGGCTTGGACGAGGATATTCGAAACCTCAAGTTCCTTCTCCTCTGCTTTCAGGAGATGTCGGGCCTCGCGATTAACTTTGCCAAGAGTGAAGTGATGGTTCTTGGGTACTCCCAGGCAGTAGCCCAGCGAATCACCAAATCACTTGAACTGTTGCTTGGGATCCTTCCCGGCCACATACCTCGGCATGCCGATTAGTGACGCCCGTCTACAGGAGAAAGACTTCCGCCCAATAATCTCCAAGCTCCAACCTATGATGGAGCCTTGGCAGGGGAGGTGGCTTTCCAAGGCCGCTAGAGTGGTTCTGATGAACTCCTCCCTTATTAGCCTATTGATGTACATTATGGGATTCTATAGTCTACATGAATCCCTTCATCATGACGTCACCAAACTTCTCTCCAGATTCTTCTGGGCTGGAGAGATCAATAAACAGAAGTATCACATGGTTAAGTGGTCTGAGATTTGCAAGCCTAAGGACCAGGGCGGCCTCGGGGTCATTTCATCCAAGCGGATGAATATTTCCCTCCTCTCGAAATGGCTTTGGCGCATTCAGACCGATGAGGGTGGGTTGTGGCTGGAGATTATCCGCGCGAAGTACCTTCGAGGGCAACCTCTGGCCTTCGCCTCTAGATCTGGAGGGTCCCAATTCTGGCAATCGGTGATCCAACTGATGCCGGTCTTGCGTATTGGGACCTCCATTAAAGTGGGCTCTGGGTCCGGCACCCTATTCTGGCTTGATAGATGGTCCGGGACCCGACCTTTTGCGGAACGGTTTTACGTGTTATTCTCGATATGTGCCCGCCCACAACTTTATGTGGCCGTGGCTTTAGCTAACATGGGCGCAATCTCCTTCCGCCGTACCTTCAGGGCGGTGGAGCACGCCCAATGGGAGGAGCTACTCGAGTGTGTTGCCCTCCACTCCCCTCCCTTGAGCCCGATTCGTTGTCTTGGCGTCTCGAATCAAGCAGCCGATTCTCTACTAGGTCCCTGTACCAGGCGATTGTACCCACTCCTGGACCGGTTGAACTATCGGTGTTATGGGAGATCAAACTCCCCTTGAAAATCCGCATTTTCCTCTGGCAATGGGTCAGAGGCCGACTCCCCTCGGGCACAGAGGTGCGTAAGCGCAATGGCCCCGGGGACGGCCTTTGTCCCATTTGCATGGTACCGGAGGACTGCAACCACATTTTTCTTCCGGTGCCCAGCGGTGCAGTTCCTATGGAGCTGCTTCCGGGAGGTTGTTGGTGGCGTTTGGTGCCATGACAACCTTCCAGACTTGTTCAGGGAAATCCTTAGGATCCCCAGTCCTAGTCGTGCCCTCACCTGGGTGGCTATGGGTACCCTAGCGTGGACCCTCTGGTGTCTCCGCAATAAACTAGTCATCGAACGTGTGATTCATTGCCGTGTGACTGATGCAATCTACAAAATGTGTGGCTTCTTACAGCTGTGGAGACTGCTTAGCAAGCGGCGCGATCGGGGCGTCATCGACAACATCATCACAGGTCTCCGTTCCTCGGCTGCGGATTAGCTCCACCATCGCCACCACCGCCACCCCCTCCTGAGCCGGATTAGCTTGCTTTTTCTCTTTGTTTGGGGCTTGCCTTGCTATGCCCCTAGCGGTGCTTTATGACTTGATTGTACTTTGAACCAACTTGTTGGATTCTTGTGTCGTTGCTTTATAATATAAAGTAGGGGAAACCCTTTTTCGTAAGGTATGTATAGATCGGAGAGACCTTATTGAACACACCAATATCTGCACAACCTCATCAATTTCATGAGGGAAACATAACATAAGGTGAAAAAATGGAACGGATGGACGAGTCCCCAGTCTTCTTGTCACCGATGAGGCCGCCAGACGGGGAAGAGGAGGGGGACTGATGCGGTGGCGTGGGGGAGAGCTTTGGCAGCAGCTAGGGTTAGGCATAAAAGCCAACCTGCCTTGCATGGTTGATGCATTGATGTGTTATATGCATCTGATCAAGGATGATGGGCCAAATGTGCTCGGTCTAATTGATAGGCTGGTGGCTGCATTTCATCAATTGATCACAATTCAATACTCAAATAATTTCTCCCAAAATTCAATACTTAGAGGATATTTATAGCATATTGTTAACTTTACCTATTTCTTAGATTTGAGATTTTTCATTTTAAATTTCTGAAGTTTAAATATTTTGTATTGCCACAATTTTTTAGGAACTTAAAAGGAATTCTGGGTGTTTCAAAGATAATTCACATATTCCCTTTCATGGTACCCACTATATTTAATTCTAAAATACTGCAAATAAATACGTTGGATACTCAATCAGATTTTCCAAATTTTATAATGGATTGAGATTCAAGTTTGGAGGTTTAAGTTTCTGAGCATTCGCACATGCTTCTCACTAAGTATGTGTGAAGGGGTTGTATATTCTTCTGTACTTTAGGTTGTACTAGCACATATGCTCGTGCGTTGCAACGGAAAAGAAAATTACGGTTATGTGCAATCACAATGGTTCATAGTGAATACACTATGAAGAAACGCTAGTTGTCACATCTATATATTCAAAGAAACGCTGATTGTCCCATTCACCTAAACATCCAACAGTGCTACCAACGTAGGGAGGCGCACGTTGAGGTCTCTAGAAGAAATACATCACAGCCGCACAATCACAAAAGGAATCATAGCGTAGTTGGGAGTTTTTTTTTTTGGGCGTAGTTGACAGTTACACGTAAGGTCATCGGTGCCTATTAGACGCCCAGACCACGGGCAGTCATCTAGACATCGCCGGCTAGCCATGCATCGTTTGATGCAAGGCGGTCTTTTGCCCCGTACAACTTGAAATATCCATGCATCAGTTTCTTGGTATAATTTGAATTTTCATCCACACACAGGTCCGGCGAAACAACTAGAGGAACCCGTCAGGCGAAGGCCCAACCCAGCAACGTGGAAGCTCAATCTTGCGTGGGCTTCGACTTTGCCTGGGCTTTTTAACCAGCGTCACAGATAACATAATCTATAAAAAAAATATAACTTCACTTTAGAACGCATCATGTTGTCTGGTTGGGTGGCAACCCCTAGGTTGTCTCTTCTGTAGGCCGTGTATTCAACTCCTTGCTGTGGCAATTATTTTTTAGTCTTCAACAGACTCCCGGTTTTCAGGCGGAGGCCCAACCCAGCAACGTGGAAGCTTAATCTGGGCTTCGACTTTGCCTGGGTTCTTTAACCAGCGTTACAGATAACAAAATCTATAAAAAAATATAACTTCACTTTAGAGCGCATCATGTTGTCTGGTTGGGTGGCAACCCCTAAGTTGTCTCTCGTGTAGGTTGTGTGTTCAACTCCTGGCTATGGCGATTATTTTTTAGTCTTCAGCAGACTTCCGGTTTCATTTCGTTCGTACGTATGTTTCCTTTATTTGCACAAATATATGTTTCTTCATCGGATGGACAAAACTAAAAAATAGCATACGTAAAAATTCTCAAGACGGGACGAAACAAAGCAGATCCAAACCAAGAATACCTATTTTCTTTAATAGTAGGTATAGATATAGATTGAGTACTTAATTTACAGAAGAATAGTGTGATGTAGACCTCTATACTCGTGGGGCCATCTATATTAGTGTCCTCCCGTCACATGGGCATCGAGTGCCTCCTCCTACTTGCCGTTCTTATTTATAGAAGTCCTTATCCCCCGTCTTCTCAATAATCTCTAGCCACATTGTAGTTTTTATCGTCTAAAACAAATGCTTCAGTAGCTAGGTCCAGAACCTAGCTTTATGCCTTGATTGTTAACCATGATGGTGGGTTCATGTTAAGTTTTGCTAGTTGTCTGTTACTTCGGCTTGGGAGGCACCGGGACAAATCACATCCGCCGAAGGCCTGTACATGATACTAACGTTGTCTTCGCAGCTACTATTATGGAGGGAAATAGGACATGGTCCAAATCACGTTCTAGATTTACGCTCATAGGTGGAATGCCGCCTATGTTAAAATAGAAACTTGTCTCATGTCGACACGTCTTCACCTTTGGATCTGCCGTAACTTTCCTCAGGCAAGCATGTGAAGGCTGTGTTTTTTCAGGGCCCCGCTCCCCTAACTTGTAAAGAAGCGCAGTCAGGGGTGTTGACTTAACTGCTCCATCCACCGCGCAATAGCATCAGACGTCTCTCCTCCCCTGCAGTATTCAAGATGCATCAAGAACTCTGCATTCTCAGCTTGCTTCCAGTGGACGTGCTACCAGCACTTTAACTTCATAGAAAAAGAGAATCAGGCTTGTACAACAAATACTTTAGAGAAGAGGAGGATGAAGCGTTTACCATTTTTGGCACTAAACGAAGCTGGTATGGTGTGAACAAACGTGCATGCTCCTCACAGATTGGAAGGCTCAAAGATGAGTAAACAACACGAATGACAAATGACACAAGTAGTACTTCACCGGGCTGAATGTGTTGTAAATGTTGACACCTCCGAACTCTGATGAAGTCTCCAGCATTAGTGTACAGCTCCGTGCAATGAAGAAACAAGTGGCATTTCATCGGGTATTTGCTCTAGGCATCGTTATTTCTGAATTTATGGTTCCGATAATATGTCTTCAGCCATTATGTCTTGTGTTGAACTTTTGTTTGTCGACATAGTTAATTAGCATAAAATTTGAGTGCTAGAATTATGTTTGAACACAAAAGTAAGACAACAGTACTGTCAGTAGGCCTGTGTAGCCCTTGCTGAATCCATTTTCTTCGAAAAAAAATTCAAGTTCCCACATCGGTATCTTTAGCTATCGACAATGAATTCTCATCTTTTTTTTTCGAAAAGGGGGACTCCCCGGCCTCTGCATCAGAACGATGCATACGGCCACTTAAATATATAAAAAAGGTTCAACAAAGTCTTGAAACAAAATAAAGGCGAGCTCACATAGAGCCTCGACGCCAAAACAAGAAAACGCCATAAAGCCACAACCGGCTGGCAAGATAAAGATAGGAAAACTAATTGCCTATTCTATTACATGACCGCCATCCAAACCGGTTGAAGATATCCCGCGTTACCATCTCCCACCGGACAGATCCAGTAACCAAACGCTCCCTGGCCTTCGTCGGAGTGAGTAAGGACCACATACGGATCAGCGCCGTAGCACGGAATACAACCTGCAAAAAATGAATAGTAGTTATTCTGTTAAAAGCCAAATCATTTCTGCAGTTTCAAATTGCCCATAACAACGCACAAATTCCTACACGAATATGTCTAGCTGTATCGGACTCTATCCCATCTAGCCACGTTCCAAATAACGACCCGACCGAACTCGGAGGAGTAATTTTAAAGGCAATTTGCACGGTGCGCTACAGAATTCTCGCCAACGGACACTCAAAGAAGAGATGCTTAATGGTCTCGTCCTGATCACAGAAACTACGCCTAGTAGATCCTGTCCAATTGCGCTTAACCAAGTTGTCCTTTGTTATAAATAACCTGTTTATGGACAAACCACATAAACACTTTAATTCTCAAAGGAACTTTTACTTTCCAAACATGTTTGGAACTAGGAATGCCAGTCGAGTTAATAACATCGATGTACATGGACTTAACAGTAAATTGTCCAGACCTAGTAAGTTTCCAACACAACTGATCGGGTTGATGAGCTAGCTGGACTTCCATCATTCTACGCACCAGATGAAGCCAAGCTTTCCATCTATCACCAACAAGCACCCTCGGAAATTGAATATTAAGGGGAATGGACTGCATGATCGTTGCAACTAACGCATCACGGTATTTGGACAATACGATACAGGGTTGGGTACTGTAGTGCCAATGGCGTATCACCCAGCCAAGTATCCTCCCAGAACCGTGTATCATTGCCATCACCGACAATAAACTTTTTTCTATGAAAGAAGGCTGCCTTAACTCTCATAAGCCCCTTCCAAAACGGCGAATCAGTTGGTCTCACTGTCACCTGTGACAAAGTTTTGGAATGAATTCTCATCTTAACTAGTCTCCGATGCATTCTACAAAATTAACCACCCACAGCTTGCATAAAAAGTTGAATCTTCTTGGATGTGCATAACAGAGATGCCATTTTCCATGTCAATGTGTCCAATCCATTCGCCGTAGTCCAATGCTTTGCAAACATTATATTTCTTGCGCTTAGAAAGTTGGCAAAGCCGTACAAGCATAGTGGTTGCATAGAGTAGGTCCATATCATGATCATCACGTGGATTGTCAAAACCCTCTGAAGCCAAAAGCAAGTCTCTCCAAGCAAACCATGGCCATCGCAAACGCAAAGGGGCAGAACCGAACAAGAACTTGTGAAGATCGAGAATTCCAGGACCACCTAAAGTGATAGCCCAGCAAACTAACTGACAATTTACTTCGCAGTCTACTGCTGTGACCATGTTCCTGCCCGACCAACCAAAAACCCTTTAAAGTTCACCAATTTTATTCTGAACTCCTTGAGGAATGGCAAGCGGGGTGATGTAGTAAATGGCTTGTGATGCTAGTATAATTTCTCTACAGTTAATAGTTGTCAAGTATGTGCTCTTTGTCCAAATTTTTAGAAACATGCCTCTAGTAAATTTCAACATAACTTCTCCAATGTGCACCTAATACTCTCATGTCATCGACACTCTCTATAGCTTAGAATGTCCCATGTGTTGTCCATAAGCGATTTGAAGGCTCGTATCCTACTAAGCGATTCCATACACTGCATAGTATGTAGCGATGCTAAGTGTCGAAGAGAACAGTGACGGCCCTATTAGTTCCACTCCAAGGCTTAAACTATAATCATTATTTATTTGTACACTAAGAGGCAGAGTGAGAAGTTAGGAGGGAAAACGGTGGAGGAAGGGACATATAAGACTTTTGTATTTTCCAGCAGGTCCCACGGACGGTCTACTGCCATCTTTATTTGCCTACCCTTTACTTGCTCTGCTTATTTATACAACAACTTCTTCCTCCTTTGTAATATCTAAGCACATGTTAGTTTTAACACAGATGGAGTACTTCAGTTGCTCGACCTACTAAACATAGTGATAGTGTAACCAGGATGATGAGACTAGTGGTATCTTGTGCTAGTTGGTTGTCCACTAGTTTGGCTTGGGAGGCATCAGGGCAGAACATTTCCCCGAAAAACTGATTGCAGGAAGACAGTAGGTAGCTACACTTGTTGTTTACACTAGCTATGGGCACGATCGGATACACGCATGCTGCCGTCTGAATTTATAGTCAGTGGTGCAATATCTCCCATGCTAGATGCTGGTACTATCTTGTGCGTCTTCAACCATGAAAACTGAAAAGCATAGGTAGCATGCATGCATGATGCATGTATGCACTATATTCGTTTATTGGGGTGGAGAAATAATCACGAGAGGAAACTCGCAGTGGTCAGGCGTGGTGTCCAACATTAATGCACGCCCGACCCAAGGAAAGAAGCATTATCCACTTTTTTTTCTTCATTAAATTCCAAATTATTCAATAGCCAAAATGCAAACCACCCACTAAAAATTCATATGAACTTCGTTGTGGGCAAACTCATAGTCTATCTCGCTCGATTCGACAAGAAAAACACAAACACAGTCTCAGATTTTCAATACAACTTGTGGTTCAAGAAAGTCAAAGTTTGGTAAATACTCCGGCTTATTTCAGAAGTTTACCTTGTAAATTCCGAGGTATTACACGGCTGGTACTAACGAACCCTTGAACTAGATACACATCCAGAACATGGACGACAGTGGCAGTGCATGCCAACCGCGCAACCCCAGCGGTGTCGAACATAAGGAACCGATCATGAGGCGGCCAACAGCTGGGCACACACAAAAGACGGTGTGTAGGCCCCGAACATATGGTGGAATGGCAAAGCGACCCGACCATGATTTGGTGGATAATCGGGCAGACAGCGACCGAGCCCCCACGTGTTAGGGACCTTCGGAGCCGCCGAGACGATCAGGAGCGTACCAGCAGCAGGGAGGCCGCTAGACAGGCAGGGGGTGCCGCGAATGAATCGGACGACATAGACGTCTCGCGAGGCCCCGCATAAAGGAAGAAAGAACAGTAATTGATCTAGCTAGGAGAAGAATTCCAATCAAAACAGAAGTATGAATTCCCGCCTTAGGAGGATGCTACTCCAACATCCCTTAAATGAGTAATGCGATTTGTTGACATCAACATGTCTTTCTCCATATTTCTAATGTTATATATTGTCTTCACTCACTTCTCACTTCATTACAATTCAATTCTTCAAACTACCCCTCTTTACTTTTCCACCAGCTACTCGCCCTCCTTATTTATGCAAGCCCTCCATAATCTCCATCCGTGTAATCTCAAACCACGTGATAGTTCTAACACACATGCATACATCGGCCTATCGAGTCTCGCTTGATTGTCTACCAAGATGATAAGACCGATCACCATTGTTATCTTTTGATAACCCAATGCCATGTCCATGAGTTTGGCTTGGGAGGCATGGGGACAAGCAGATGTGTGGAAGCGTAGAGATACACTTAGATTGGAGAACAAAAGGGTGCAAGGGTTCTTGCTCGCATGGGCCTTGCACAGGCAAAAGGAGGCTTTTTCACTGTTCTGACCCATTTGTCAAAGTTTAGCATGATTTGACCCGTGTTTAAAAGTTTTTTCAGATTTGACCCATTTTGAGACGCTAGCAACCATGGCGTCTTGCTTGTACTGAAGACGCCGCGAACCCCGACGCCTGGCCTCTGCTCAGTTTTATTGACCGTTTGACATGCCAAAGGATAGACGCCACTAACCTTGGCGTTTAGGTCAGAAAGGTTAAGTGTCATGCATGCATGCACGCACGCATTCTTCTGGTGGCGATGGCTTGCTCACGCGCATGCAATGGCATGGCGCTTGCATGCACACCACGCACGCAGCACTCTCATGAGATGTGCATTGACGGATCAATCATGGATTGATGGATCGAAACATGTCATGCATGTGTATGTGCCATCCCATTAATAGAGTAGAGAGAAGTGGCTAAGGTTTGACTCGGGATGCGGAGAGAAGTGGGTAAGGTTTGATCCGGGATGCAGATATAAACGAATATATATATGCGGTTGGGGTAGACTAGAATGGGCTGAATCTGACGTGATGGACGCGCCCGGGCGCATCTGGGCTCCCATATCCGCCACATATATGAGGAGTGCCGATTAGTACGGACGTATATGGTTTATATGAAGTGCGACTGGGTCGCTTTTCATGACAGTCCTGGACCAGGCAGACGTATAGGGGGCATTTGAGAAGTTTGGTTGTAGATGCTCTAAGCCAGTGACTCGCCTGAGAATCATATATAGCACGTCTACCTACACTTAGGGCATCTACAGCCGGGTGCCTCAAACCAGCCTCAAACGCTTGGGTGGACCGCCCAGTCACTGACCGGTCAAAAAAAACCGACTGGGCGCCTCAAACGCCCGGGCTGTTCAGCGCCCCTCATATTCAGTCCAAATGTAGGGCGTATATGGGGCGGCCCGGCCGCTCCCGGGCGTGTCCACTATGTCAGCCCGGCCCCTTCGATTTCTCCCCTCATTCGATCTAATCCAACGACTCCGGCGAGCATGTCGAGCGCCGGTAGCCGCTCCGACTCTGACTTCGATGTCGACGAGGAGTTGGCCCTCCGCATTACGCTGGAGCGGTCGAAGGTGGACAAGGGGGGCGGTGATGACGACATAGACCTGGGGTAGGGTCATAGACCTGACCTATACGCCCTATCCAAGGTCACTGTCCTAGAAACAAAGAAGCTCAAGAGACAACAGGAAAGGCTCTACAAAGGTGTCAAGAGCAATCCACTCGACCTACCAGTTACTCGGAGACCCCTCCTTCCTGAAGTCACTCGACCACTCGAGCATACAAGAATCCACTTGACTTAATGATTTGTGTTTTCCACTTGTTTTCCACTCGAGCATACAAGAATCCACTTGACTAAATTTTTTGCTTTAGTTTTGTGTTTTCAATTTAATTTAGTGATTGTTTTACATTATAATGAGTTGTTAAATCATTAGGTGAAAGTATCGTGGATTAGTTTTGACTGGAGGATCTAGCTAGCTAAGTGATCAAGTATATGCCATATCGATATTATACTTGATCACCTAATTAGGTGATCAAGTTTAATATATATGGATATGGCATATATATATATATATACTTGATCACTTAGGTAGGATCCATCCAGCTGAAACTAATCTGTGGTTTCTTTCATTAAATGATATAATAACTCACCATCATCATCATATTAATATAAAAACTCTTGCATCATATCATCAACATATATATATACTCTAGCTAGCTAGCTAAAAAAACATCGTAGTCGTCATTATCACTATTTAATCATCATAGTAATTACAGCTATCTAATCACCACCAACAGTAGCTTAAAGAAGAAACATTCACTTGTACCAGAAGCAAAAATATCATCGAGTTCAACATGATTGTCATGATATTATAAACGTTCATATATAACACCACAAAAGCAAACCACTCTTTGAGATTAAGTTCAGAACGAAGAACACGGACATGAAAGGACAAGTACTAAGAGCAGCATGAACTAGCTAAATCACTCATGCTAGCTACTCTCTCTCTCTCTCTGATAAAATAGCATAGAACATGTATAGCTCTCCTGATTCATCATACTGGAGCATGCAGATGAACCTGTCTCCTAATCGTGGGCTGCGCTTCTCATTGCTGCCCCCTAGTACTTCTCTGCGATCGTTAACAATTTTGCTCCAATCTTTCACTATTAAGCATTCATCGCTTTTAGAAATCCTGAATGCACTCATGTGCAATGTAGGATATCTTGGT